>CM061273.1:65736512-66982268 GCA_030848825.1 Tadarida brasiliensis
TGTGGTTCCCAGAGGCCTCTGCCCGGGCCTGTTCACACGGCGTCCCCCAGCTGCCGGGAAGGACCCGGGAGCTTGGGCTCCGGGTGTCGGGCAGGCCGAGGTCCGGTCCTCCCTCGGGGTCCCCCCGGGGCTGGGTCTCACTCAGGCCAGTCACGTCGCGCTCTTGGCGGGACACGGGCTTGGCAGGCAGCCTGGGCCCCTCCGCCCGGCTCCCCGCTCGGCTCTGCAGACTTGCTGAGAATAAACAGCACTTTCCGTTCGTTAGACCGTCCCTGCCGGTCAGCACTCACTCCCAGGAAGCACTTGCCGCCTTTTAACTCATCATTTACCTTCCTCTCCTCGTCCCGGGCTCTCCTTTGCACACAGCACCTGGCTTTTCTCTCTTTCCCCGTGGTCTCTGCGCCTCTGGGGCAAACCCCTGAGGATGGGAGGTCGGTCCTGAGCCAGCCCCTTGCCAGGCTGGAGGGTGGCTGCCCCTGGCCAGGCCTGAGGCTGGACCAGCTTCCAGCAGGCACTGGAGTCAGAAGGCCGTGTCCTGGTGTTCCCCCCATTTTCATCCCTTGCCCGTGCTCCCCTCTCTCTGGGGCACCCCGAGTCAGCCCACCCCACCATGTCCAGAAACCTCCCCCTCTCTGGGACACCCCGAGTCAGCCCACCCTTCCTGTTTCTTTCCTGTTTCTCTTTCTCCTCCCAACCCCATTTCTCCAGGGGGTTGAGTTCCTGAGGCCCTGGGCTAGCCTGGGCCCTGCACCTGGCACCTGGCACCTGGCACCAGGCACCAGGCACCAGGCACCAGGCCAGGTGTGGCAGGGGGTGGATGGGCGCTCAGCCCCGTGGTGGCATGGCTGGCTGGGATGGACGGACAGATGGGTGAGTGGGTGGATCAACGGGAGGGGAGTGCACCGGATGGCGGCGAGCCTGCCCCCAGGGGCTCCCCCAGCACCTGCCCCCACCCGTTTCTCCTGCTGTGTTGTCCCTGGGGCCTCTGCCACTGGAGCCATGATTTCCCTCTTGTGGGGCCGGGTGAAGGGGGAAGACCATTCTCACTGGGTGCCAGCAGAGTGCCAGGCTGTTCGGGACACCGCAGCGGGGTCCACTTTGCGGTTGGGAAAGGGCTGGCCAGCAGAGCAAACTCACTACCTGTGGGCACCGGGCCTGTGAACTGGCTCCCTTGGGTCCATCCTGTGTGCCAACCTGCCTAGCACGGCGACCTTCGTCCCCATCCAGGCTGCCTGCTTCCTCTCTGCCCACTGCTGAGATGGGCACATCCAGGGTCGGCTCGAGAGTGTGAGGACCTGGGTCCAGGGACTGGGTCCAGGAGAGCAGGGCAGATGCCCCAGATGGGCTGTCCCCCTGAGGGACCGGGCGGCTGGGCGTGCATACATGTGTGTGTCTGCGTTCATGTGTGTGCGTGCCTATGTTCACAGGCACGCATGTTTGTGTGTGCCTACATTCGCGCGTGCGTGTCTGTTCATGCATGTGTGTGTGAGCCTGTGTTCATGTGTGTGTGTGTGTGTACGTGCGTGTGTGTCTGAGGTCCAGGCCAGGGCCGTCTGTAGCAGCCTTATTTCAAGGTGGGGGGAAGGGAGGCCCTTTCCTTTTGGGGAGGATGTTCGTCCAGCTGCGGGGGTTGAGAGGGGGTGGAGCTGACGGTCCCTGGCCACCTCCCCACACCCCCCCCAGTCCCCACCATCAGGAGTGTCCTAGAGGGGGAGGTGCTGGCTACCAGCCAGGGACAGTGTGAGAGGGAAGGTGTGAAGAACAGGAGCCTGGGAGGGCAGCCCTCCCCCACTCTGCGTCTCCCACTCATCTGGCCGCGGCTCCTCTGAGTCACAGCCCTGAGTCCGAGTCTGAGGGCGGCCCCACTGGGGAGCCTTGGCCGCCCCCACCCCCAGCCAAAGGGCTAAATTTACCCTTTTAATAAGAACCAGACTGATATCCGACTTTCCTTTCTTTTATTAGTTCTGGGCTGCTGGTGGTTGGCTGGCCCGTCGTCATTGCCTCCTGGTTCCAGGCCCGGTGGCTCAGCGGCCACAGAGTTTTCCTATTATGGCCTGAGAGACGCTGCCCTTGGGCCAACCGGGGCTTCTGGAAGGTTCTCCTGGGCTGACCAAGAGGGGCTTCCTGTGTGACTTGCTCATGTTTGTGGGCGGGCGCCCCCCACACTGCAACCAGGGCTGGGCTGGCGGGGACTCACCACCGCTTCCCATTCCCGCCCCCCACATCGTGGCTCTGACCCCTTCCCGCCGCCCCCTTTCTCCTGTGTGTCCTCTCCCTGTGCTGGTCTCGGCACCCCCTTCTTGTTCAGCCACCTTCACGGAGCTGTGAATGGCAGCCGGGGTCACCGGGTGGCATCTCGGGGACTCCTGAGCAGGGTGGGCCCCGCGTTCCATGGGACTGAGTGGTGCTGGGCAGGCCAGCGTCAAGGGCGCCCGGATCTGGGTGGTTCCTGGGCCCGAGAGCCTGCCCAGCAAGGCTGGGGGTCCAGGGCTTTGCTCCCATCTCAGCGGCCTCTCCATTGAGAGATCGGGCTGCTGTGGGGGGACCTGGGCAGGTGGGGGGCTGGCAAGGGGCGACCCCCAGGCAGCAGGGCCTTAGTCAGGGTCTTGGAGCTGCAGTTGGTCATACTGGAGGGCGGGGGGCCCCTTTCACCACGGGTGAGCCTGGCCATGCGCCCACCCTTAGGGTGGAGGAGGTGGTGGGACGCGGGACAGCCCCTCCCACGCCACCAGGGTGGTCGACAGAACCCAGGCCAGTGAGGGACTCGAGCCAGGCGTGCACACGCATATCCAAGTACACTCAGAGCCTGAGCCCCAGGCGTGCGTGCACATCTATAGCCTGTGTGCAAGCCCATCGCCCACCTGTACACCCATCTCCACGCATGTGCCCCAGGCGTACCTCACGAGTGCCCCTACACAGCCTCTCCGCGGCCTGCGTGCCCAGCTGCGCATGTGCACACACACCCCCCTGCCTTCGACACCCTGGGCTCCAGCCCAGCAGGGACGGTCCCTGGGCGGGATCTGGGAGCTGAGCCTGCAAACTAGTGCACACCCCCAGTGGGGTGCAGCCACTTTGGGTTTCCTGGGGCGCTGTCCCAGAGCGGCCCCTCACTCCGAGGCTTGGTCTCCAAACCCTCCGGGGCTATCAGACAGATGGGTGGCCGCCTGCCTCCAAGCAGGCTGCCCGAGGCCTCTCCCCTTCGTCCACTCGGGGCACTCAGCGTGGACGTCCTTTCTCCCTCCCTGTCCTGGAAGTGGAGGGACGTGGGCCAGGTCAACGTGGTGGGCTAGGACCCTGCCTTCACGCCACACCCCCACCCTCCACCGGCCCTCAGCTCCCTCGGGGCCTGGCTCAGCCTGGGAAGCACACACAGAGGCCACCTGTCCCTGCAGTGTCTCAGCCACCCCTCGTGTTGTGGGGAGACCCAGGATGGCTCTGGGGAAACCAGGTGTCCCCAGCACCCAGGCAGGCTGTGCAGGGGGCTATGGGAAGGAGACACGATGCTGTAGGGAGCGGGGAGCCTGAGCAGGTGTGAGCGGGAGAGTGGGAGCTGGCACGGGCGGGCGGCGGGCGCAGCCGCCAGACACAGAGCGGGAGCCCTGGGCCAACAGCCCATCAGCTGGGCTTCAGGAAGCGAGAGGCAGGAGCCCGAGAGGCGGGGAGGGGCTGCTCCTGGGGCCGCCAGCCATCTCAGCGAGGCCCTCTTTTTCTTTACAACCATCTCAGTTTCCAGAAAAGGAGGGCGCCCACGTGGTGGCTCACTTACGTCAGAACAGATGCTGCCGCCCGCTCACCTCCCTGCACTCAGGCCCGTCCGTCCCTCCGTCTGTCCGTCCCTCCGTCCACTCCTCCTTCCCCTCTGCTTTCCGCTCTGGCCTTGTGGCAGGGGCCATGCAGACCTGTGCAGGGGTCTCAGTGGCCGCTGGGCTCCGGCAGGAGCATCCTCAGTGCCCCCTTAGGGCAGCCCAACAGCTGCTGCCGGCCTGGCCGAGGCAGGTGGGCCTGGCGACAGGTTGGTGGGGGAAGGCCCCACGACCCTTGGGGGTGCCTGACCACACAGGGCCACCTCTGCCACCTACTTGGTGCCCTACTCTGCACAGCAACCCTGTGGGCAAAGGCTGGGCTTAGTGGTCACTTGAGACTCTCAAGGTGTCAGGACATTCCAGCCCAGCTCCGTCCAGCTGGGACAGCCAGGAGGGCAGTGGCTGCCACCACCAGGGTTCAGGTACAGCCTGTCTCCCGGTCCGGTTGTCCGGGCCTTGGGGTGTGGGCGCACACAGGCCTCCAGGAGTGGGGCCCGTGCCTGAGGAGCCGGGCCACCAGGGGGGTGTCAAGCAGGCCTCCCGGGCGGGCTGGCTTCCGGAGCGGTTTTCTCAGCCAGCCTGGGGCCCGGGCCAAGCCTCCGTGGTGTGCTGGGCAGAGCCGAGGCAGAGCTGGATCGTGGCTGGAGCCCTGTGTCTGGGGCTGCACACCAGGCTGGGCCGGCCAGGCGGCGGCGGCAGGGGCTGCTCTTAGCACAGGATGGCCTGCCGCAGGGGCCTGCCAACACCTCACACAGCGCTCAGGCTCCTCCCCGAGATCACCCTGTGCGTGTGGCTCTCCTGGTGATGAGAGCTGAGACAGCCAATGGCCACCCTACCCGTACACCCTGGAGGGGACCTGGTGGCCTTGGAGCGGACAGACCTCATTCAAGCCCCAGCCCGGGCACTTAGGATTCGGGGCCCAGACTCACGATGCCCCATTCCTTTGCCAGCCGCATGGCGGCCCACCACCTGGGATGTCGGGGTCGCAGAGTCGTCTGAGGCTTGTAAAGCCCCCAGTGCGGACAGTGCAGGCTCGGGGTCCCTCCCTGCCGTGCGGGGCTCCCTCCGGCCCCTCCCGGGCCGCTAACTGCAGCACTCCACGGGCCAGGACCTTGCCAAGAGGAAAGACGCTGCAGCCCAGTTCCCAGCCAGACTTGGCCACGCGGCTCCGGCCCTGGCCCGGGCCCAGGCCGCCTCTGCTCAGGCTCCGTCTGGGGCTGACTACTGGTCGGTGGGCGGGGCTGGGGAGGTGGCAGCCAGGTCTGCCATGGCTCTGCTGGCTGGGCGTGGTGCCGTCACCAAACTCCTCAGAGGTGGAGGTGACCGTGGGAACCGGGACACTCTGTGCAGCCTCCTCCCCGACACCCCCACCGCGGTGCCTGCCTGGGGAGCCCGCAGGACCTGCTCTGCTTCCAGCCCCCCAGCCCAGGATGGTGGAGAGCAGACAACCCTTCTGAGCAGGGTGCTGGCGTGCCACCGTGCAGGCCTAGGCTGGGGCAGGGGGCAGAGCGCAGCTTCCTGCCAGCCCAGCGCCTGCACCCTCGGGCTGGCCTGCTGGTCGGGGGTGAGAAGCCCTCGCAGGACCAGTGCTGAGGGCTGGGGTTTCGGAGGGAGAGGCTACCTGGGCACCCGCAGTCTCCCACGGTGGACTTCCGTGAGCCTTGTTGCTTGAGCGTTTTGTAATAAACGTGTAGAAACGTAATCTTTGCGTGACAGGGCTCTCCTGTCTGAATGTAGAAAGGAGTGGAGACCCCCAGGGGGTGGCCCAGCCGGAGGTGGTGGACCCCTGCAGGTCCCCCTAGTCAGGAGGGACCTAGTGGCAGCAGGGCTGGGCCAGGTCAGGTGGGAAAGGGGCAGGGCCCGGGGAGCCCAGGACTGAGGCCAGAGGGCCGGGAGGGGCTGGGCTGGAACCCTGTCCTGCCCCCTCACTCCCCACACTTCCTTATGGACTCGGAAGCTAGCTGTAAGGAAGCACCCCGAGAGGGTCCCCTAAGTCAGGGGACAGGCCACAGCAGGAAGCACAGCCTGTCATTGGTGTGTCCTCTGTGTCATGGAGCCAAAATCCAGGCTGGCTGCACTCTGCCTTCCCCCCACCCCGCCCCAAAGCCCCCATGCAGCGGGAACCCCCTTCTAGGATGGTGTCAGAACAGGGCACCCATGAGAGTCCCCACTCAAGGCCAGGAGCAGTTCCTGTATTCCAGTTTAAGGACCCAGTCGGGTCAGACTCCCCCACTTGGCCTCAGGCCTGCTCCCCACCTGCCCTCGCCCTAGGTGGTGGCCCCTGGGGGCCTGGGTCATGGGTCTTCAGAAGTTGCCTGTGCGAGACCCTTTGATGGAGCCGCCTCCGAGCCTCGGTTTTCCTGGATCCGAGGAGCAGAGGGCCCTATGGGACCGGCCTGGGGCCTGGGGCCAGGCCCGCCGCCCCCACCCACCGTGGTGTGGGAGCGCTCAAGGTGTGGGGTTCTCAGGCCAGGCTCCTGGAGAAATCCTTTATCCAGACCCGGCATTTGGACTTGGTTGCTTCCCACTGTCCCCTGGAGGAGCAGGGTATGAGGGACTTTCCTGGGGGGGTGTGGGGGCGGAAGGCCTGAGGGACTTGGGGCGGGCCTGGGTGAGGCAGGAAGAGGCCGAACTCATCCCACAGGCATGCCCCCTCCCAGGGTCCCTGGAGCCCCGCAGGGGCCGCCCTCCCCTCCACCCTGCTCCACCCACCCGCCTGGGAGGCCAGCCCCTCCCTCCCCAGCCCAGCATCCCCTTCCCTGGCTGGACGTGCCTGCGGTCTGGCCTGGGCCCATGGCAGTCCTAGCCCTGCGGTCTGGGAAGTCCCTGGCTCCTGGGCCCCTTCGCCCCCTGCCCCTGGGTCCTCTCAGGGTCTGCCTGCGGCCCACCACAGAGGTCAGCTCACACTCTAGTCCCGGGCCAGCAATGACAGACCCTCCCTCTGTGGTGTGCCCAGGAGAGGCCCCTGACTTCCACGTAGCCGCCCGCCCGTTCACACAGCGCAAAGGGGAGGGAAGCTGCCAGGGTCCCCAACGGGGCAGCCCCTCCCTCTCCCCGGCTCTGGCCTTCCGCCTCTCTGCTGAGTCACCCTGTGTCTGGGAAGCTCCCAGGGCCAAGCCAGGCTGGATGAGGCATCACAAATTCACAAACTCTCCCTGCCTCCCAGGCTGGGAAACAGCTGCCCTGACTCACCTTGGGCCGGGCCTGCAGCCTCCAGGGCCCCCAAACCCCTGCACACCCCAACAGGTCCTGTACTCTACCCAGTGGGCACAAGCCCCCAGGTCCCTGCTGCCCATCGCCTGGGACAGTCCCAGGCCAAGCTCGCTACAGGTGGGGAGGTGACAAAGGGGTCCTGCTGGGTGGGGGCCAAGCACTTGGCCCGGGACCACCCACCAGGCACTGGGCTGCCTCTGGTGCTAAGTGTCGGGCATGTTCTCCCTGCGCAAGTCGCCGGCTCCATGGAAACCCAGGCAGGCGCTCTCGGCTTGGCCTTGGCCACTGGCCTTGGGCAGAGCGGGGACGCAGTGGGGAAGGGTGTGCACGGAGAGCTGGGTGGGCAGGCGCGGAGGCTGTCTGCTGGGCAGTGACAAGTGTCCTGGGCTGAGTGACTGCGGCTCCACGCTGACCTGGTCGGGACTGACCTGAGCCACAGGGGGATGTAGAAGCAAATCCGTACCCCTCCGTCCTCAGGCTCCTCCCCTCCTCCCTCCTCCTCTGCCTCAGTTTCTCCTCTTGCTCACCTGGAGCCGGGCACCCCGTCTGATGAGCCAGTTAACTGGCCCCGGGGAGGAGGTTGAGGCCCCATTGTGGGAGAGGCCAGACCCCAGTGCCGTCCAGGGGGTGGCCGGAGACTGCGGGGCCCACCCTTTCCGGGAGCTGTGGGCAAAGCACTCTGGCAGGTTGCAAGGCCAAGAGGCCTGGGAGCCAGGGACTCTGCCTCTCGGAAGGCTGTCCACCGGACCGTCTGCCCCCATGCGCCCCAAGCAGCCCCTGGCACCTGGGTGGTGAGGGTGGCAACTCAGGTGCCATTCGTGAGGCTTTGCAGTCACAGGAGGGCACCGGGGCCTCCAGACCCTGAGCATGACTGCCGGGGGTCCGAGCGGGCAGCTTCTGCCGTCCAGGTTTCTCGGACATTTGAAGATAAAACCCCAGGGAGCTTGGGGCCTGAGAGTCCCCGCTGAGGGCTCCTTGGAGGTGCTGTCCCTGCCCACGCTGACTCTCGCCCCTGTGTCCACAGCCAGCAGCCGCCTGATGGGGAGCTCGCCGGCCTCCTCTTTCATGGGCGGCTTCCTCACCGGCAGCCTGGGCTCGGCGGCCTCCGCGCACCCCAGCGGCCCCACGCCCTCCCCCTCGGAGCAGGCCTACCGCAGCTCCCACCCCGCCACCTCCCAGATCTGGTTCTCCCATTCCCACGAAGGTAAGTCAGGGGCCTGGGCTCCTGGCAGGCCTGGCGGCCAGAGTGACCAGCTGGGGTGCCTAGGCCGAGGGCGACGCAATAGGCAGCCCTGCTGTGCCGAGGGTTCCGGCGAGGGGCTGCCTCCCTCTCCAGGAAGCCCCCATGGGAGAGGTAGTAATCGGTTGGATACGGGGTGGGCCTGCCAGGCAGTGGTCCTGGCCAGATGTGCACACAGATGGGCGGGGGGAAGGGAAGGGGCGGGGCCGGGGGGGCTCCAGGGAGCCGAGGAAATGTGGAACACAGCTGGGCTGGTCAGGCTGGGCTGCACCCTCCGCCCCGGGCTGCGCCCACCCCAGACTCAGGGAGGCGTGGGCTCCAGATGTGCCAGCTGGGAGGGAGGCCAAGGAGGAGAGAGCTGTCACCTTGCCGCGGCTGCCACCCTGGGCCCTGGCCTGGAAAAGAGTCCCTCCCAGGCCCCAGCCTCCAGGTGACACAGCTCTGTGTACACAGTAGGTGTCTCATGAACACATGTGGCTGGAGGCCATTCGAGGACTCTGGGGCATCCCCCAGCTCCCCACTGCTCAGTCCCTTGGCACTGCGACGTGGGCGGTGGCCCTGGACCCGTGGTGGCTGGTGTCCGCTGGCCGCCCTGCCCCCCGAGGCGGAGGAAGGGTTAAGCCCAGCGGCGGCTGGCACGCGGAGAGGTAATTGCAGTTGGCAGCGGGCACAGAGGGCTCTGCGCTCCTGGCACGGGCACTTCTGTAACTCAATGACTGCCGAGCGGCGGGCCTTGTGTTTGCGGAGCGCGGACCTACACACACCGCGCGCCGCCGCCGTGTTCCAGGCGGGAGATTAGGGCCCAGCGCTGCTGGAGAGCGAAAGAAACCTCTCTTTGTGCGACAAGAAAGGGGCTGTTTTCCAAACAGGACAGGTGACGAGTGAGGGACAGTTGTTAAACTAATCTGGGCTTTAAGCACCGTGCGGAGCGCACATGTTGGGCAGGCGATAAGGACCAGCCCTCTTCCCGGGCGGAGGGGAGGCCCCCGCCCTGAGGACCCAGGTGGGCAGAGCAGGGGTCCTGGCCCAGGCCCACCTCCCCCACCCACTTCCTGCGCCTGTGCTCCCACAAGGTGACCCGTGCCGCCAGGTCTGGGCCCTGGTGTGGGCCCACCTGCCTGTCCGGCCCTCTGCCCTCTGCCCTCTGTCTGCGTCACACTCCGAGGGGCAGCAGCAGCTGGCCCCCAGGGTGCCTGCGGGAGGGAAGAGGGCGGCCAGTGTCAGAGGAGCTGGCAGGGGAGGCCTGCAGCCGCCTTGTGGGGCCACCTCAACCGAAATAACGGCCGCTGCCCAGTCTCTGCCCCAGCCACAGGTGTGCAGGCACACCAGGCCGGCTGACTTGGTTTCCCTGCCTCGGGTAGGGGTCCCTGGAAGGGGCCTGGGAGTGGCAGCAGCTCTGTCCTCCCTTGGGGACCATACCAGCACGGATGGCGGTTTGTGGGCAGTGCCACCTGCCCCGGGGCCCTGGAAGAAGTGCCCCTGTCCTGCCCTCCTGGGGGCTGTTGGGAGGGGGGTAGGAGGCGGTCTGCAGGCACCCTCAACAGCCTCGACACTCACTTCCCCTGAGCCAACGGCCGCCTTGGCGGAGTCGCTGGCGGGCTGGGGCACCCAGTGCCCTCAGCCGCAGCCCAAGGGAACCCACCTGGTGGGGTGGGAGGCCAGTGTGGGGGTGGCACCTGGCCTGTGCCCCGTCCTGCCCCTACCCGTCCTGCGTCCTGGAGAGGCAGCCCCTTCAAGGCAGGGGCAGCCTGGGCAGGAAGAGGGGCTGGTGCTGGGCCACACCAGGGAGTTCTTCCCCATACCAGCTCCAAGGCTCGCGGTCATCTGTCCGACCCCCAGCCCCAAGCCTCCTGGGTGGACAGCCCCACAGTCGAGCGGACAGTTGGAGTGTTGAGGCAGTGGGCTTGGTGGGCGAGCTCAGTGGGCACAGGGGCTGCCCTCCCAGGCCCCAGAATAGGGAGTCGGAGGTGAGTGGGGGGTCCCCCGAGGTCAGCTCGTGTGTGTCTGCCCTAGGGACCATACAGCCACATACACCTTCCAGCTGTGCCTCAGTGGACCCCCTGCGTCTCCCCTTCCTGCCTCCAGTAAAGCTGTCCTGCCCGGGATCCCCTTCCTGCGGGGTTCCCCTGCCCTCCGCCCTGCTGTCTGGGCTGCCGCTGCAGCCTGGCTCTGACAGGCCACGTGGGGCCGGCGAGCGGAGAGGCCAGCGAGCGGCGGGCGGGGCGGCGAGTGGCAGTGCTGGCTGGCTGGCTGCCCTGGCAGCGTGCCTGGCTGCTAGTTTGACTGGGTGCCAGCTGGATCCCCGCATACCCGGGCCTGTTTCTCTGCCGTGTGTATTGGGGGGAGGGGGGCACACGACACGGCTGGAGAGTGGGGGCCGCAGGCACATGGGCTGCCCGGGAGGGCCGCTCAGAGTCTCTCCCCCTGACCCAGGAGGGGCAGAAGGCGGGTGCCCCACAGAGCCTGGCCAGGGCTGGGCCTCTGAAGGGGTTCTCATCTTTGCAGCAGGGAGGCCAGGCTGAGGCAGTTAGTGGGGGCCAGGTGCTGAGGATGGGCCCAGGTGCCCCGCACTCCAGGCAGGCCCTCGCCTCTCCATTGGTGGACCCGGCCTTCCCTGGGGGGCAGCTGGAGTGCAGGGGAGTGGCCCAGAGCTAGAGGAGTTTCCCCGAACATCTGGCCATGAGCAGAACCTGTGTGTCCCTGGCTCCCCAGGCTTACCCAAGTGAGGGGTCCTGCCAGAGGCTGGACATTCCCCTCTGGGGCTCACGGAAGAGGTGGGAGGTAGAACTGGCCAGGGTTGGGTGAGCCAGTGTCCAGCCAGCTTCCCTGTGGGTCCGGCTCAGGGCGGGGGCGTAGCACAGCTGGTCCTATTGTCAGGGAGCCTGGCCCCTCCCTCTCCGTTGCACCCCACCCTCCAGCTGCCTGGCTAGGACCACCCACAGGGCTGATGAAAGGGGATTCTGTTCCTGGGGGCTCAGCTGGGAGGGTGGGCTGAGCCCCTGGGCTGCAGGCCTGGGCTACTCCTGGTCTCTTGTGCCACCTGGAGGGAGAGCCATGGGCGGCAGTGGGCTCACGTGCCAACGCTGCCCGAGGCCTGGCCGGCCTGACTGGGAGCCCCGCCCTTCCCTCCACCACTGCTCCCTCAGGGCTGGGCCGGGCTCCAGGGGCCACAGGGGCTGCACCAAAGAGGTAGTGGTGCCCCTGCTGTTCCCAGCCTACCCCCCCCTCCCCGACTTCCCTGAGTCCCACCAGCCGCCCCTCTGTCTCCCTCTGCTCCTCTGAGACCTTAGGGCTGGTCGGGGCTTCTGGGAGCAAGTGGGTGGCAGGACCATGTCTGTGTGAGGGATAGAGGTCCCACCCAGCGGCCACGACGTCTGTGTGGCCTCGGAGGCCCTCCTGGCGCCCGCACTCATCTTCCAGGACTGTCCGCCCCGCCTGCCCTCCTGAGGCGGCTCCCTTCCCCCACCCTGTCAGCCCTCCTCCCTCTCCTGGCCTCCTTGGTGGCTTAAATGGCCCTTGAATCTGCCCCCACAGGACCACTGACCATCAGTGCCCAGTCCCCTCCCCTCCAGCCCGTGAAGGGGCCCCAGTGTCTGTGCAGCACCCCTGGTTCTGCCCACCTGTCCCCTTCCCATGGGCCAGTGGGGACAGTGTGGGGGACAGGGTCCAAGCTCCCTGGAACCCAACACAGGAGGGACAGACCCCCCCCCCCAGTCACTTTCACCATAGCCAGAGGGAGGACCATCCTGTCGGGCCCTCTGACCCCTCCAGGGCTTTGTGCCACCAGCTCCTTGCCTTGCTCGTGCCCGCGGCCCCCTGCGCCCTCCCTGCCTCCAGCCGTGGGCCCCCAATCCTCCTTCAGGCTGGGGTCCTGTCCTGATTGCCATGGGGCCAGCGCCCAGCAGAGGGCGCTCTGCCAGCCCGCCTGCCTGGCCTGGTTTGAGGCAGGGGCCCCAGGTCCAGTCTCTGGCTCCAGGTCAGGCCAGGTGGCCCACCTGTGGCCCTCAGGGGGTCGTCATTTTACCCTGTTCCTGGCCCTGGGGTGGCCCTTGCCTCACTTATTCTCCCAGCAACACCATGCTATGTGGGCAGTGGGGAGTCAGGGTCTGGGTAAGGCCCCAGGCCCTGCCCCTTGCCAGGGGCATCCTCACAGCCAGAGGGCCGCATAGACCTCCAGTCCATGGTGCCTGGCTCGGAGGCTGGGAGATCCGAGGCACCTCTGAACCTCAGTTTCCCCATCTGCAAACCGCATGGAGCAGAACAGCCGTCCAGACCCTCCGTGGTGTGGACAGTACAACCAGCACCCAACGGGGGTCTCCCTGAGCACTTGCCTGAGACCCCCGCTGTCTCGCATGTCCCTGTCCACTGCTGGCCGGACATCTGCTGCGGGGCATGTATGTGGGCAGTCCTGGGTCTCCCTGGGTGGGAGAGGCCCGGTGTCTGCCTGGCCAGAGGCGTCTGTGTGGGTGGCTCAGGTCTTTCCCGAGGCCCCCATGCCCTGGGGTCCCCCAGGCACAATGACCTGCATCGGTCCAGAATGCTTCACCCAGGGGCTTGAGCCCACAGGAGGGCCCGGGCAGGAGGTCTGGGCGGGGCAGGCAAGGCAGAGCAGAGCACACTGGCAGTTGGGCTGCTGTGTAGGATGTTGGTGAAAGTTTGAGGGGTCACGCCAGCTTGCTCCCGGCTCCCAGCTCTGAAATGTCAGTATTTCCCCAGCTGGAGGTCTGCAGCAGCCTGGGGCCCCAGCCTTCCCGGCCTCTGACAGGTGAGTTTTTGCCCCAGCCCTGCTCCTCCCTGAGGAGTACCTGCCAGGAGCTGGGACTGTCCACCGGCTGCCCAGATCCTGGGCAGGCTGCCCGGGGCTCTTGTTCCAGAGACGCCCTCGGGAGCCTGGCACGGTCCCCCGGCTCTTAGCTTCTCCTCTCAGCCAGGAGCAGACTGCCAGGCCCTGCACCTGGGGCACCAGAGTCAGTGTGTGCCCATGGGCCTGAACCAGGACCCTGCAGGCAGCCATGGCGGGCCGACCCCATGGACGGGATGAGACAGGAATCAACGTGAGCACACACTTCGGCCCGAGCCCCCAACTGTGAAGGCCGAGCTGCGGGACCCCTTGAGGGGCTGAGCTTCCAAGCCCACCCCAGCCAGAGAAGGGGTCTCACTTGGCTCGCCTCACACTTGGAAAGCACAGCCAGGATGGCCTGGGGGTCTGAGCACCAGTGTGAGGGCCGATGGCTGGAGCAGCAGTGTTTGGCCTGGGGGTCTGAGCCCCAAGTGTGAGGGCCGATGGCTGGAGCAGCAGTGTTTGGCCTGGGGGTCTGAGCCCCAAGTGTGAGGGCCAATAGCTGGAGCAGCAGTGTTTGGCCAAGGGCAGGGAGAACGTGGGGAGGGGCTGTTGTAAGTTACTCCCTTCAGACGCAGCAGCAGGGATGGCACGCGTCCTGCCAGGGCCCGCCTGCCCCCAGGGCAGACATTATTAGCCGATCACAGCACTGATGAGCTGCACGTGGATGTGGCCTCAGGACCCTCCTCGCCCCGCATCTTGGTGGCCACTGTCGCTGAGCAGACTTGAGCACCAGAGTCGAAAGGCATTGGCGCCCTGAGTGCAAGGGGTGTGACATGGGAGACACCCGGTCAGTGCCTGGTGTTGGGCCAGGGGCCCTTTGCCAGGCCGGTGTCTCCTAGGTGTCTCTTCAGGGGTCATCGTGGGTGGAGGAAGGGTAGGATCTGTCGGGGTTGGCCGGAGATGGGGGTCTGCTCGGGCTCCACCCAGAGGGGCCTGCCCCAGAGGAGATGGGACCTCCGACTGTCTGTCACACAGGCCGTGGAGATGTCCGTCCCGGCTCCCTCCGAGCCTGCCCGGTCAGCGGGCTATGTAAGAAGTACCGACTCCGGCCCCAGCGGTGGGGGCTCAGCCAGGCCTGCTGTGGGAGCTGCCTCGGGGCCTGATGCTGGGCCTAGGATCTCAGCAGTGGGGAGAACTTTCTAACAGTTCGAGCCTCTGTATCTGTGTGGGTGTCACCCTCCAGGTGACAGATGCTGTTTGTCCTGGTGGCATGTGGGAGGCAAGGGACACCCACTGCACAAGGCTGCCCTCCTGGTGTGGGGCCGGACCCCGGGGGGCTGGTTGGCCGTGTCCGTCAGGCCCCCTTGGGGTTTGCTAAGCCTGCAGCCTGTGTGCGGAGCTGTGGAACTGGGGAGGGGGGCTCCGGGTGACCCTGCCACAGGAGGGCTCCTGAACCCTATCCTCTGGGCTCAGCGAATCCTATCCTCCGGTTGGCTGGCCACGCCCCCTCCCCCCAGACCTGGCCAGGAGCACTCTGAAGTGTCCATGCAGCCTCAGAGACCCATGAGCAGCCCGTCTCCCCCAGGAGGGTGGTCCCTGTCCCTCCAGCCTTGTGAGAGGTTCTGGCTCTGGGTGGGGGTCGGAGTCCTGGGAGTCTCAGACGCCCGAGGGCTGCTGGGGAGGTGCTGCAGAGAAAGCCCTCAGAGGTCAGGTGCTGTGCAGGTGGGCACGGCTGTGACCCACAGGAAAGGAGGGCAGATGTGAGGGTGCCGGCCCCTCCCCCTCTCCTGCTGAGCGGCTTGCAGCAGGCCTTGGGTCCTCCTGCGTATCCTCCCTTCTCTGGTGGGGGACAGGATGGCCCCCCTCATCTATTTCCCCTTCGAGGTGTCCCTGCCCACCCTCCTGCCCTCTCTGTCCTCAGACCCTGTCTTTCTGCCCACTCTCCCGGCACCCCTGACCTTCCTGGGCTTGGCCGGGATGAGGGAGGGGCCGGCAGTGTGGCCAGCAGCCAGGGACCTGGCGTTTGCTGCCCCTGCCCGGCCCGCGAAGGTCAGGGTGCTGGTCCTCGCTTCATTGCTCCCCATCAGGCCCTGAGAACTTCACCTCACACCCTCGTCACTTAGGTCATGGGGTTGGCTGTGTGTCCCGGCCACTCGGCAGTGGGGAGGTGGGGGCATCCAGAGGCATCCGCTCAGGCCTGGGACCTCTGGGGCCGGGGCGGAGACTGCAGGGCCGGGCCTGGCCCCCCACCCGGCGGTGCTTGGCCACAGGTACCGCCTGTCCACTAGGGCGATCCCAGTAGCCCCAACCTCAACAGGTGTGCTAGTCTGGGAGGGGTGCTGGCCCACGCCGCCCCGAAACAGTGTAGCTCAGGGGGCTCTGGCCCTGGGTCCCAGGGTGTCCAGCCCCCACCCGTGTCTGTAGCTGCCCTGCTCCTATGTCCTCTCCCTGCCCTGAGCCCCCGGCGCCCCGAGCCCTCCCCAGAAATGCCCCCTTCTCCTCTGAGACAGCCCTTTAAGGACCTGGCAGCCCTGACTTCTGGTCTCAGAACAGCTGCTCCGATTCACAAAATTCATTTCTTATTTTCTTCCTCAATTCAGAAAGTGCGGTCCTGTTGGGAAAAGAAAGGCCTCTCTGTGGCCAGGCTGGGAGGGCTTCTTCCCTCCTCTGGGTCTCTGCCCCAAGCCCTCCCCTCTCCCCGGTTTCTTCTTCCATCTCCCAGCCCCAGTACCCCTCCCGGGGTCGCCGAGGGCGGGGCCTCTGCAGAAGGAGGGTGGCCCCTGGAGCATTCCTGCCCTGCCAAGGAGAGGCCGAGGCAGGGCCAGCGCCTCCCTCCGCCCCAGAGGGCGCCGGCAGGAAGGAGCCCACCCACCCCTGGGCCAGCTGAACGCCTGCTCCCCCAGAGGGCGGGTGGGCGGGAGGCCCGGACCTCCCGAGGGGTCACAGGGTCCTCGCCTGGGAAATGGAGTCTGGGAAGGAGGAATTTACAGACTTCTGTTTACCAAAACGAGGCCTTGTAAAACGTTTAACAGCAGCCAATTAAAGGGGGACAGCTGTGGGCTAACGCTCCCCAGGCATCACGGGCCCCTGCCCACCCCTCCCGCCACTCCCGCCCCGGCCACTTTTGTTAAGTCTTCCGGGAGCCGAGTTCAAGCTAGGGAACATCTGCTCCAGATGTGTCACACACGGACCAGGCCAGTTGGCCAGGCTCTGTGGACCCGGCCCGCGCCCAGCAGGAGCGGCGGGACTGTGGGGGACAGGCCAGGGCGGCACTGCCAGGGTGGCACCAGGCGCCTCCCCCCGCTGGGGACCTCGAGATGCGCGTGAGTGCCCCTCCCGAGCCTCCACGGGGGTGTTCTTCGAGCTTGTGGGACCTGGGACCTCGAGTGTGGCCCACAGCTGCATCTCAGACCCCTCCCTGGCATTAGGGGCTGAATGGTGACCTGTCACTGCCGAAGGGCCTGCCAGCATCGGCGTGCAGGATACCCCACTTGGACTGGCGGATCCCAGAGTGCCCTGTTAGACGTCTGACCATTTCCTACTCTTGAGATCTGCCCTGCAGCACCCCGTCCAGGCCATCCTTACCGCCTAGCTGGGTCCCACTGCCTGCCCTGCCGAGGGGCCTCCGGGCCCCTGGTGCTCACCGTGGGCTCCAGGGCGGTCCCCCATGCATGCCCAGCTGCCCCCTGGCAGCGAGATGGTGCCCTTGCCATACCGGCTTCCACCCTCTGTCTAACAGCAGCATCCCAGGGCCAGCCTCAGGCCACCGGCAATGCCCCGGGCCCTCGGACGCTGTGCGGGCCTGGAGGTCTGTCCTGAGGTTCTGGGCCTGTCCCTTTTGGAAAGGTGTTTCTCGGGTGTGTTCTTTGGCGTGCTCAGCCATGAGGTGTCACAAGGACACCCACCGAAACAGCGGTGTGGCTCACTTTCCTGTCATCGAGGCAGGGCCCTCCCTGCCCTCCCAGGACAGCTCAAGCTCCTCCCTCTCCCAGCCCCTGGGGATGGGCTCCTGGGGAAGCCCTGGGATTCCGACTCCCTTGTCACAGCAAAGATGGCCCAGAGGTTAGACAGGTAGCCGTTCCCGGTAGCCAGTACAATCATGAGGTCCCCAAGAGAAACTCCTCTGGGGCCCGTTTTCCATGGGCCCTGCCTGCCCCAGTCCAGTGGGTCACTCAGCCACCCCACCCCTGCCTTCTGGGTCCAGCAGGGAAGGACCGGCAGTGAGGGGCCACATTCCAGGGCGCTGGTGGCTCTGGGCAACCAGCAGACAGGTCACCCCTCCCCAAGCCTGGCGTCCCAGACCCAGGTTACTTCTATCTGTCCTCACCCCTTCTAGGGGGCAGGGTATGTGTCCCAGTGGCCAGAGCCTGCCAAGGTCCAAGGCCAACAGCTGGGGCTGGGTTCCAGCGTACGGCTGGCACTCCTGAGCAGGGCAGGGCCGACCAGCTAGACCCTTCACTGTGACAGAGGGCCCGCTGGCTTGACTCGAAGGGGCCAGAGAAGGTCTGAGGACCGGGAAGCAACACTGGGAACTCTTGGTGGGTGACGCCACCACTGCTGGGGACCAGCTCCCTTCGCAGATCTCAGAGGGCAGAGGAGGCCCGGCTGGTGGAGAGCCCAGTGCCCGCGGCCTCCAGCAAGGTGTAGGCAGCCCCCGGTGTGGGCCTGGGGACCGAGCTGCCCACATACTCAGGGCCGGTGGAAGGTGTGGCCCGAGGCAATGTTGGCCCCGGGCTCCTCTGGCTGGGAGCGAGGCCGGAGCCGGGAAGGCCACTGTGCAGGCCTGTGTCCCCTGCAGCCCCTTCCCCCATTCCTCCCATCCTTCAGCTGTGCTGCCCGGAGCCCCACGCTGCCGAGTGCCACCGGGAGAGAAATGGGGGCCCTGCGGCATCCTCCCCTCACTCCCAGCCATCAGCAATTCAATTTGAGCTGCACGAGGGACGGTATCCGTGGAGTCAGAGTTAATATGATGTATTGATGGGTTGATTTCCCATGGGTGTTGCTCCTGGGCCGCCCACCGGCTTCTGGTCTCTCTAGGGTCAGGGCAAAAGTGGGCCGCGGCCTGGAGGTGCCTCTGCAGCTGGTCCCCTTGTTTTTCTAGCTCCAGGGTACCCCAGATTTTCGGGGAGTCTGGCATCCACCTTCCTACCCATGAGCCACTTGGATCACCATGGAAACAGCAACGTTCTCTATGGACAACACCGTTTCTATGGAACCCAAAAAGGCAAGTGCTGGCATGGGGGCTGGAGGGGCTGTGTGGGGCTTGGGGTGCAGGGCATCCCGGAGGGGTGGGGCGGGGCCGGCCAGCCCGGTGGACCCGCCCCTCTGGATCTGGAGAGAGGTGGGACTGCTTCTTAGGTCCCTGGAGAATTTAGACTCCAGGTCCCAGGACCCCAGCCAAGCAGCAGGTTTCACGGGGTCAGGCAAGCACACTGAGGCACAGACGTGCTGCCTGGAGCTCTCGGTGCCCAGGTGGAGGCCTCTCAAATAACCTCGACCCCAGGGGGTGGGCGCAGCTCCCGCAGCACCTGGCCTTGCCCTGCACCCACCCCCAGCAGCCAAGGGTCCCAGGGGCAGCTCAGGCGAGGACGCTCAGTGGGGTGGCGGAGAAGCCTGCACTTCCTGCCTCACTGGGCGGCACGAGGCCGGGCCCCGCCCCACCCCACATCAGGGGCGCATGTGTTGGGGCACAGCGTTGCCCCTGCAGACAGACGAGGGGCTCTCACCCTGTTGGCAGGAGGGGTCCTCCGGGAGGTGTCCCTGGATAGGGGATGCTGAGGTTGGGGCTGTGGGGCTGTGGGGAGGGCGGGAGCACTCAGGCACACGTGGGAACACCTCCGGCACGGATTCCATCGAGGAACCTACAGGGGACGTGCCCCCTAAATGTGGGACAGGTGCAGGGAGTGGCCGGAGGCCTCGGCGCCCTGTCCTGGGTGGATGCTATCGTATTTACATTTTAGAAAGCGCTCCCTGGGGTGGTACCCAGGAGGCAGAGACTGGGCTGGTGGCTACGTTTTCGGTGGGTGGCTAGCGGTATGGACTTGAACTGGGACACAGGGCCTCATGGGGCCTAGAGGGAGGGTGAGGGGTCCTTGATCACCTCCTATTCGTGACCCCAGCTGAGGAAGGGGCACACCTGCAGAGAAGCGGGTCAGAGGGGAGGGGTGCATTCAGCTTCCATGCGGAGGGCTCAGAGGGACTAGGGGACCTGCCCAGAGGTACTCCGGGTACTGGAGCCCAGGGCTGGCCAGCAGGGTTGGTGCAGAGAGGACCCTGCAGCAGACAGGGCCAGGAAAGCTCTGCCCCCCCACCCAGGGAGTGGGCAGATGCTGGACACTGCTGCCCAGAAGACAGCCCCCGCAGATGGTGATCTGAGTCCCCCAAACTCCCATCTCAGCCCAGCACGTACAGCTATTTTGACTGTTTGTCAGGGGGGAGCAAGAGGTCCCAGCCCCAGAAAACAGCCGGTGAGCCCGAGCTGGGGACCCCTCTGGGCGGTGGGCCCTGGCAGCCTCCCGGCTTTGGGGGTGGAGCCCCATCCAGGAACAGTTTGGTTTTTGAAACTGAGCTAATTAGGTTGCGTCCAGGCTGCCCTTGTTTTAATTAGCAGGAAATTAACAAGGAATTTAGCCCTGGCCGGTTTGGCTCAGCGGTTGGAGTGTCGGCCTGCCGACAAGAGAGTCCCCGGTTCGGTTCCTGCTAGGGGCACGTACCAAAAACAAAACAAATAAAAACAAGGAATTTACACAACTGAGGACAGTTTCACCAGTTCCAGAGGTTTCTTGGTCCCCCTTGTCTGCTTTCTCTCAGGGCTCCAGGCCATCCAGGCTGCCTGTCTGACACCCCCGCTGGCTATGGAGGAGGCCAGCCCCCAAGGTCCCCAGAGACAGTAACCTGGCCCCAGCTTGGGGAGGCACTGGGTGTCCCCAGGGCTGGCCGGGCACCCACGTAGAGAGTAAGGCCCTGGCAGGAAGGCTTTGCCCCAGGCCAAGGGTCCAGGCTGGACAATAGGCCATGGCCCAGCACAGAGAGCCAAGGGTACACCCGGCACCCACCAGAAGGGATGGGCCCAGACTGCAGGGACATTGCAAGCTGATGGTGGGCTAGGATAAGGACAGCCAAGTGGGACCATGTTCCTGTTTCCTGCCAGTCACCCCAGCCCCAGCCTGAGATGCCTCCAGACACCATGAAGAGGGGCTGGGCCCTTGCAGGGTTTCAGGAGGTAGGTGCGTGGGGTCTCCACACCAGGCCCATCCTCAGACACGTGTCTCCCCCGAGCCTCACTTCCTCCGGGGGTTTAGCCCTTACAGGGGCCAGGAAGAGGCGGGCTCTTGGCTGTCCCCAGGACAGCCCGTCTGCAGGACCTGTGGCTGGGCATCCTGGCACAGTGCCCTGTGCCGTAGCCACATCATGCCACGTGCCACGTCCCTGAGGTTCGCTTAGCCATCAAGCTGAGCAGCCCCCTTAGCTTCAGGGTTCTGACGGCTGTTTGTAAAGACCAGACCGTTTGACACACCCCAGCATCATGGAGGGTTGGGGGAGATGCCTGTTGCCCCAGACCTCACCTGCTCCCACCCTCCCTCCACTAATCCCCATGGGCACTAAGCCGGGCAGCGATCTGGGCATCTCCTGGGAGGCTGAACATAAGTCGGAACCTCCCGGGACTGGGGAATGAGTGTTTCGCGGGGACAGAGCTTTGGTTTGGTGGTGTGACGGCCACGTGGCCACGTGAATGTGCCGAATGCCCGAGCTGTGCGTGCAACACGGGAAAAGCGGTCAGTTGTATGTCGTGTCTCTTTTACAATGTTAAGGCTTCTTCGGACAGCAGCCCTGGGTCACGGCCAGCCGGCAGCGGAGGGGCCCTGGGGCGGGGGCGGGGACTGAGCTCTCTGTCCCTGGCGTCCCGTTGACCTTGGTTCTGTCGCACGCAGATAACTTCTACCTGCGCAGCCTGCCCGCCCAGCCCACCCTGCTGCCCACCAACCACAACTTCCCCAGCGTGGCCCGGGCCGCCCCCACCCACCCCGTCGGCTCCTGCAGCCGCGACCGAGAGGCCGCCGCCTTGCAGAAGGGTGCCAAGGACTTCGACCGCTTCCTCGTGGGCAAGGAGCTGGGCAAGGAGAAGGCCAGCAAGGCGGTGGAGGGCAAGGAGCGGCCGGCGGCGGAGGACGGCAGCAAAGAGCGGCACAAGCTGGGGCTGCCCCTGCCGGCCGAGGGCCCCTGCAAGGAGGGCGCCGTGCCCCGAGGCCCCTGCGAGGGCCGCCCCAAGCACCTCGCCTCCTGCCTTCTCAACACCAAGGTGCTCAACGGCGAGATGGGCAAGGCCGCGCTGGCCAGCTGCGCGGGGGGTGTGCTGGTGCGGCCCGGGGTGGCGGCCTCGGGGCGCTGCACCAAGGAGGCGGCAGGGCCCGCGGAGCCCGGGCAGGCCTTCGGCGAGTGCCTGGAGCGGCGGCAGGTGCTGCACCAGGCCGTGTCCTACACGGTGCCCTCCGGCCTGCCCGCTGGGCCGCCCCCGCCCCTCAGCACGGCCGCCGGCTCCTTCCCCTGCCTGCAGCTGCACGCCGGCCCCGACGGGCTCTGCCCACTGCAGGACAAAGTCCCCCGGGACCTGAAGGCCAGCGGGCCCACCTTCGTGCCTTCCGTGGGACACCTGGCCGACAAGAGCCGCCCCTTCCAGGCCGCCGAGGCCTGTGCCGTGGCGGGCGAGGGCAAAGACCGGCTCCTGGATGGGGCCTTGGCGCCTGACCATGCCGCGCCCTACGGAGTCTCCTACGCCCACCTGAAGGCTGAGAGCAAGGGTGAGCGGCGGCCTGGGGGCTTCGAGGCACCCCTCAACCCCCGGCTTAAGGGCCTGGAGTATCTCCGCAGCACAGGCCCCGAGGCCCCCTTCCCCGGGCTCCCCACAGGGGGACTGGACAAAAGCAACTACTTTGAGCTGCCCGCCCCCTCCCAGGACTGTGTCCGGCCTAGTCACCAGGACCCTCTGGGCGGGAAGGTCACCCAGGCCTGCTGCACTTTAGACAAGACGGCCAGCAAGGAGGCCCCTGCGGTCCCCCCCGGAGCCCAGAGGGTGGCCCGGATCCGGCATCAGCAGCACTTGGCTGCCTCCGAGATGGAGCCGGGGGGCAGCGGGGCGGAGGCCAAGCGCAAGTCGCTGGAGCTGGCGTCTCTGGGCTACGGTGGGCCCCAGCTGCCCCCGTGGAGCGTCCAGTCGGGCCAGGGCGCCGCCATGGCCATCGGCGAGGAGCGCAAGGGCAGCGCCTACCTGGACCCCTTTGGCGGCGGCCTTCAGCAGGCGGCCCTCCTGCCCCAGGACCTGCCTGCCCCGCCTGACGAGGTCTCGGCCATGAAGAGCCTGCTCAAGTACAGCAACCAGGCGCTGGTCGTCGGCCAGAAGGCGCCCTTCGTGGGCCTGGGCGGCCTCAAGGCCAGCTGTGCCCAGCAGGATGTGAAGTTCCCCGCCGCCAAGGGCCCGGGCCAGGCCCCCAGCGAGGTGGAGAGGCCGGACTGTGCCCGGAGCCGGGAGCACGAGGCCCCGCATGGCGATGGGGAGGTGCGGCAGCCGCCTGTGGGCATCGCCGTGGCCTTGGCACGGCAGAAGGACACCGTGAGCCGGCCAGAGACTGCCTACGGGGCCAACACCGGGCGGCAGGGCCGGGCAGCTCCCGCCTTCAAAGGTATGGCCTGTCCCAAGGAGGGAGGCTCAGGCACGTTGCTGACCTGCCCGTCGGCCCTCCCAGGGACTCTGGGCTCCCACCTCTGGGGTCTCCATGGGCTCACCCCTCACCTGCCCCATGAGCCAAGGCTCCCTACCCTCACCCTCACGGACCCTGAAGGCCCTCAGTTCCTGGTCAGCCCCCCAGCCCAGCCTCCCCAACCCTTGTCCCTTCTGCTGTCCGCCCCGTGCAGTTGGTGGTGGGCCCCGCTCTGCCCACGCGCTGGACCTGGAGGCCGAAGAGGAGAGGCCGCGGCTGTGTGAGGACCGCCTGGGGCTGGCCAGCCGGGAGCTGCTGCTGCCGTAAGAACCAGGCCGTGGCCTTCGCTGGGGCCCGGGCCACGCTTCTGGGCTGGAGTGGCCGGGTGTCAGGTCTGGTGGCCCATCGGGGGGCAAGGCGATGCACCCACCCTCGGCCTTGCTGGGGTGTCTGCCCGTGTTGTGGGGGAGCTCTGCTAACTCCCCCTCTGCCGATGGGGCCACTGCTGGGACGGCGGTGTCCGATGCTGAGCCCGGGCTCTCGCCAAGACCCCACTCCCTGCGAGGTTGATGGCCGTGGGGTCGGGTGGGGAGCAGGATGGGTGGCTGCAGCTGTACTGAGCCCTCGCCCACCCCGTGATGTGCAGGGACAACAAGGACCTCGTGGAATTCACCCGGATCCACCCGTCCGGCGGCTGCCCCAGAGACCTGGCCCCTCACCTCATGATCGCTGGCGGTTCCTCCCTGCAGAGCGGCCAACTGGGCGGGGACCCGGCCCCCCACCCCCACCCTGCCCACCCCCCCTGGCTGCCCCGCACCCGCAGCCCCTCCTTATGGATGGGGGGACATTCCTACGGTCAGTGTTCCCAGGGCAGCCAGTGCGCACAGGGGTTGGGTGGGCAGGGCTGGCCCGGGGCTCATGTCCTCTCCCGGTGTGGGAGGCCTGAGAGCAGCGTGGCCCCCGGCCAGAACTCCGGTCCCTGCTGCCGCCCTGCACGGCCTACCCACTGTGCCCTGTCTCCCCAGGCCTCGGGCACCCTGCCCTGCACCAGAACCTGCCCCCTGGCTTCCCTGCCTCTGTGCCCGGCTCCATGCCCTCGGTCTTCCCCCTGTCCCAGGATGCCCCCGCACAGCTAGTCATCCTGCCCTCGGAGCCCACACCCCACACTGCCCCCCACGCGCTTGGTAAGGGCATCCCGGGCCAGGCTGTGTGCATGTGGGGCGTGGGAAGCAGCCCGAGGAAGGGAGCCACCCGTGTGGAGGGGGGCTGTGCGGGAGGCAGGCCCCTGACCAGGCGGGAGGCAGGCATGAGGTGGGAGAGCTGGAGGCAAGGCGTGGAAAAGGCCAGCTCGGGTGGCGGGGACGCAGCCCAGCACCCCATCCCTGCCGGGCTGATGGCCGCTCTGCCCCTGCCCACAGCGGATGTCATGGACCAGGCCTCGCTGTGGCCGCCCATGTACGGGGGCCGGGCCCCCACCTCTCACATGCAGCACCCGGGCCAGCTCCCCATGTACTCGCGGTCCCAGTTCCTGCGGCAGCAGGACCTCTACGCCCTGCAGCCCCAGCCTCAGCACCAGCCACACCCGCCGCAGCCGCCGCCGCAGCCCCGGGCCACCCAGTTCCAGGTACTGCCCGCAGGCCCCCGATCCAGGGCGCTGCTCCCTGCCTGCTGCGGCCCGGCCCGGCCCAGGAGTCCCCACAGCGCCCTCCCCCACCCTAACGCCCTGCGCAGGGGCCGAGCGGGCTGAGCCTGTCCCCCCCCCACAGCGGAAGCCGGAGGACCGCCACCTGGAGCTGGAGGAGCCCGCCCAGGAGAAGGCCCTGAAGTCCACCCACAAGCCAGTTGCCTTAACCCCTCCGGCCAAGGGCACCCCCTCACCTGCCACCGCAGGCCCCACCAAGCTGTCGACCTGCTGCCACTCTCCCACCCCGCAGCCCCCCGCCAGCTGCCCCACGCCGCCGCCCCGCCCGGGCGCCCCCTGCACTTTATCCGTCCGCCCCACCGGCAGCCCTGGGCCTGGCTCCCAGCTGCCCGGCGCCGAGGACAGGAGTGGGGAGGGCCGGCGGGCCGGAGTCAACCTCAGCACGTTGGAACCAGGTGAGACTGCCCCCACTCTGCTCCGGGGCCTGTCACCCGTCCTGGGCGGGCAAAGTGGAATCAGCGTGCTGCCTGGCTTGGCAATGTAGGGGTGCCCTCCCCTACCCAGGCCCCCTGGTAGGGCCTGGGGCAATGTCACCTACCCCCTGCTCTCTCTCTTCCTCCCTTTCCACAATCCGGGGTGACCCCTGGAAGGAGTCCCTGCCATCCCCCTAAAGCCCTTGGCAGAAGGGGCAGGACAAGGGGCAGGCCCAGCCGGCCAGCACGAGGGCCCTGGGAATGGTGAAGTGTCCGCCTGCCGGGACCAGGACTGCGGGGGCCACAGGCCCCGTCCCCAGCTCGGCCCCAGCTGTGGGCTGTCGGGCAGAGATGCCACCCGCGCGGCCCGGGGAGGTTCTGGCCCAGCCCGGCTGCAGCCTGCCAGCGCCCCACAGCGACTTCATTCTCTGAACCGGGCTGCGAGTTCACGCTGGGACGCGTGTGGCGAACATAAACGCCGTCTCAGTTCCGCAATAAGGAGGCTGAGCCAACAGAGGTTGTCATTTTTTTAGGCGTTTTTTTCCCTTTTTTTTTATTGTAGTTAATGGGGCGTAAGGCCTCTGACAGGCTGCCGGCTCGTTCTGGTTCAGGGAAAGCCCTGATTCAAGTGTCTTATATTAAACCTCCCCCCTTTTTTTGGTTAGCCACACACCACATTGTGCCAGAGATGGGACCCCCCTAGTTCCCCAGGGGTACAGTAGGAGCTGGGGGCTCCCAGCTGTCCTGGCCCTCCCCTGCTGCCCCCAGCTTCACGGGTCCCATTTCTATCTCACCTGTTCTGCAGGCAGAGGGCTGGCTGGGGACCCCCCTCCCAGGTGTGGGTCTGAGGGCTTTGAGGCACCGTCGCCCCTCTGTGACAGGGCCACCCTCGCCCCAGCTGCTCTCTCCTGACGACACCCCGCTTTTGCAGGCCTGCCTCCTGGACACGTGTGCCCCGTGGCCAGCTTGGGCTTCTCCCTGCCTCCCGACGTGCACCCCTCTGACCTCTCGGACCCCAAAACTATGCAAAGCCCTGCCCCCCGGGCCCAGCCAGAGCCTGTGAGGACGCCTGCCTCTGGGGAGCCGTCCTGCCGGAGCCCCCAGAGCCTGGAGGAGCCTGGGCTGCCCTCGGGGGCCAGG
Organism: Tadarida brasiliensis; assembly: GCA_030848825.1. NCBI lineage: Eukaryota > Metazoa > Chordata > Mammalia > Chiroptera > Molossidae > Tadarida > Tadarida brasiliensis. Next base: position 65,762,502 of record CM061273.1, read on the forward strand.
GAGGCCGCCCAGGACCTCGCTGCCATCCTCCACCCTGCCGAGCGGGGCCCACCAGGACAGGCAGTGGACCCCAGCCCACTGGAGGGGCTACAGGAACTGCGATGCAGGGTCCTCCTCCAGGGAGGGGGCCCCGAAGCCGCTGAGCGGGCTAATTCTACTCAGGGAGGGGCCCGAGAGGAGAGGACCACAGGGGAGGGGAGAGAGGAGGGGGAGCAAGGGCCCTCCTCCGGGGCCAGCCCCCAGGCCCTGAAGCAACAGGCAGGGAGCCCCCAAGCCCTGGACCAGGACGAGCGGGGCACGTGGCAGGACCCCGGGGATGCAGGGCCCGAGGAGGAGGCCACGTTTGAGGGGGACAAACTGGAGGAGGAAGAGGAAGAGGAGGACTGTGGGTCGACTCCCGGCAACAGCCACCTGCCCAGGGTGCTGCTGGGCCTGGACGCCCTGGTGGCAGCCACCATCGACCTAGGGGACTTGCCTGCCCTCGGCCTGCTGGACCCTCAGCCCCCCACTGTCCCTGTGCCACCCGGCACAGCCCCCCCGCCCCACAGCTCAGGGATCCATGGCATCGCCCTGCTCAGCGAGCTGGCCGACCTGGACGTCCAGCCACAGAGGAGCGAGCCCGCCCTGCAAGGTGAGTGCCAGTGGCTGCCCCTCCCTCTGAGCCCGGGAGCTGGGCCTCCAGGCTTGGGCTCAGGGGCAGCTGGCCAGACAGCAGGCCCCACAGTCGCCCCTCTGCCCGCTGGAAGCCAGAGGCAGGTGTGCCCACCCCGTATCACCCCGCCCTGGCTGCTGAGGGGTCCATGGGAGCAGGGTCCCCGATGGCGGCAGCACAGGAAGGGCCCCCAGGTAGCACCCAGTTGCTATGGATGTTCATGACACCCCAAAGGGCATGACACCCCCAAGGCCCATGGAGGGGTGCGGTGGCTGCACTGAGGTCTCACATCCAGGAAAGGGGAGAAAGCTGTCTCCTGCAGGCTTCCCACCCCACCCGTCCGCCACCCAGGGCTCCCCGGCTCCCTCCCTGGGCCTGCGCCGGCTTGAGCTCAGGATGGGTGCCCTTGCCTCCCAGGGCTGGGGGCTGGGACGTGCTACCTGCCCATGAGGTGCTGCGGGGTTCTCCTCACCCCCAAGGCCCTAGGGTGCAGGTGGGGGCTGGCTCTACGCTGCAGGGAGATGGCGGCCTGAGGGCCAGGTCCTTGCTGAGTCCCAGGGGACCCCGGACGGCCCTCCTGCTGCCCAGGTGCAGCACTGAGAGAGCCCCTCCTCCCGGCCAGGTGTGGGCTGTGCTGCTAGTTATAGAAAGAGCCCCACCAAGTCCTTGGCTGGCGGGCTTGTTTCCCGAAGCGCCGAGGCCCATGCGGCGGCGTCCCAGCCTTCGGTGCTGCGTACAGATACCGCGAATGTCCTGTCAAGTTCATTTCCCCAAAGGCCGCTGTGTCACTCCTGTGTCCCCTGCTGGGTGGAACCCCGAGGGCTTAGCTTCGGCCTGAGCTGTAGGGTGAGGCAGGGTACCCTGGGCATGCATGGCTCAAGCCCCGGACCCACTGTGTGAGTGGCTGGCATGAGGGGTGCAGAGAGATGCCGGGCACCATGGGTGCCATTCGGTCTGGACCCGCTGGACCTGCTCCCCTTCCGGGAAGCTCACGGGTGGACCACGTGTCCTGGTGTGGGCGGTGCAGTCTCCAGGGGTCTGGATCGAGTGAGCTGCCATCCCTGGGTCTCCACCCCACCTTCGCTGCCCCCCTGGCCCCTGGACGCCCGCCCTCTCTGTGTCCAGTTAAGTGGGGCTCCGCAGGCCGGGGCTGCACAGCTGTTCCCCACCAGCGCGGTGACCGCTTTGCCCGAAGCTGATGGGGGCTGAGCTCCATTCTCCAGCAGCAGGACTCGGAGGGGGAGAGGGAGAAGACGGGTGGGGGAGGGCCGAGCAGACAAGGAGTGGAGACAGGCATAAAGATCCCAGAGGCAACTCGAAAGTCCCCCAGGCTGGCCAGAGCAATAGCTGCAAGGCCAGGTGGGGGCCCTGGGACATGGGGGTGAGGAGGTAACCAGGTTTGGAAAGGTAAGGTGTCCCTGCTCCTGGGCGGAAGCCGGCCACACCCTCACTGCACCCCCACCTCCCCCAGTAGGCCTCCGCTTGCCCCTTGCCTGGGCTCCAGAGCAGCGATCTGGGCAGGGGCCCCGAACTGCCTCGCTGACCTGCTGTCCCTGCTGGCCACCCGCGGTCTTCCCCCTTCCCCACCAGCCACCACGAGCCTTCACCACCGTCTGTGTCTGTGGAGCCCTGTGCCTTTCCAGGGATGGGTTGGAGACGCCCAAGCTTGGGGTGTGGCTGTCCTTGTTTCTCCCCACAGCCCCCCGGAGATCACAGAGCCATGCGGGGTGCTGTTTGGATCACAGAGAAGACCCCCTCCCCCAGGTTCACCCAAGGAACTACGGGGTGTCAGCAGGCTTCACCTGAGGAGTGGGGGTGCTTGGGGAGGACTGAGTGAGGGGAGGGGAGGAGCAGAGGGGCTTCCTGGTGGTAACAGTGACCCCAAGAGAAGGGGAGCCCCTGTGGAAACTTTGGCTGAAATGGGGCTTGCAGAGAGCCCCGCCCTGGCTGCTGGAGGAGGGGTGGCCCTCCGAGCCCCCGTCCCCAGGGCTCCTTGGCCCAGAGCTGATGTCCAGAGGCTTGCGCTCCTGGCTCGGTTCCCTCGCTTATGACGCCAGCGCGATGGTGGCCGGGCAGTCTCCCGGGAGGTTGTTTGAAAAGGTGTGATGGTCCGATCCTCTGCAAACATTTCATTCGTTCACTTGTTTACTTATGTCAGTGCGACTCAGGGTTCTTGTTCTCAGTCAGTGATAGTCTGTCTCTGCCACTATTTAATTTCACGATCACATTGGCTCAGATGGGGCCCCATGGCCGGCCCCTGTGTGCCCACGTTGTCCTCAGCACCCCGTGTCCCCCACAGAGCCCCTTTCCTGGGGCCAGCCTGCCCGCGCGCCGACCCCATCCCTGCCCCAGCCCCTCAGTGGCTGCATAGGTGTCCTGAGCCCCCTCCATGCCTCTCCCCTGAGTGACACTGGTTTAGCGCTGCCCCTGTGCTAGGCCACCCACTAGGGCTGTGACACCCCAGGTTTTCACAATTCTGGGAGTGGGTGAGAACGCACAGGCAGCTCCTGTTAGACGTGTGACAGGCAGGTGCCTTTCCTAAATGGTCTGGGCCCCACCCAAGGGCTGTGCCATCCCACTGGCCTGCCTCGCAGTAGCCAAGGGGGACTCCCCCTTCACTGGCAGGTGCTGGGTGCACACCCTGCTGCTCCCGGCCACCTCTCCTCGTCCTTGGTCCTCACATCTCGGGGAGCCAGGCAGCCTTGGGGGTTCTGGGCCATGCTGAGAAGCAGGCTGCCATCCAGAGCCTCTTTGAGGGGTCGTGTGTGCCCGCCACCATGCACACACGATCACCCTTGTGTCCCCCACAGAAGAGGAGGATGTGCTGACCTTCAACCTGCAGCGCCTGGCCACGCTGGCCTCAGCCTGGTCCCTGGTGGAGGCCGCAGGCCTGGACAGCCCTGCCTCAGCCCCACCCCCTGCTGCTGACCCCTGCAGGGCTCCCACACTCACCCCTCGGATGCAGATCCTCCAGCGCAAGGACACCTGGACCCCTAAGACCAAGCCTGTGAGTGGGGGACCCTGTTCATCCCACTGCCCACTGCTGTGACCCAGGGGAACCTCTGAGCATGCAGCCGGGCCGCTCACCTGCCCCCTCGTGGGGCCCTAGTGGCTCACAGTCCCTATGTCCCTGTCCACCAGGTGTGCCCACTGAAGGCCGCTATCGACCGGCTGGACACGCAGGAGGTGGGGCTGCGGGTGCAGCTGGCAGAGCTGCAGAGGCGGTACAAGGAGAAGCAGCGGGAACTGGCCCGCCTGCAGCGCAGGCATGACCACGAGTACGGGCCGGGCCAGGCCGGCGGGGTAGGGCGGGGTGGGGCAGGCTGGACCTGGGGGGTGTGGATTCGGTGCAGTCCCGCCCAGGGCCACTCCTGTGGGCAGGGGTCGGCCTGGGTGTGCCAAGCTGAGCCGGAAGCTGGGGTCTGGGAGGCTTTCACCCAGCAGAAGAGCCCAGCGGGGGGGAGGGGTCCTGGTGGGAGACCACTCAGAATCCCACGCAGGGCAGAGGTGGGAGGGAGCTTCCTAGAGGCAGTTGCAGCGGTGGTGGCCCGAGCCAAGTCTTAGGAGGGCCTGCCCGCCCCCCGCTGGACCCCATCAGGGTGCCCGCATGGGTATGAGCCTCTGACCACCCCTCCCGTGGCCACCAGGAGAGATGACAGCTCGCGGAGCCCAGCGAGGCGAGGGCCTGGCCGGCCAAGGAAGCGCAAATACTCCAGCTTGCTGCCCGTCCTGCGCCCTGGGGGCCAGCTCCCCAGGGGCGATGCTAAGAAAGTCAAGTGAGTCCTGGGTGTGCGTGGGTCACCATGGGGCACCTCCGGCTGGTGGGCACATGGCAGAGTCTGGGCTCTCTGGGTCCCCGGGGGGCTGGTTCCCCTCTCCAGCTCCTGCACACCCAGCACTTCCCTCCCGGAACCCTGGGCAATGGACGTGTCCAGCGGACAGAGCCCCACAGAGTCCCCTCCTCTGCCCACTGTCAGCCCTCGGCCCCCCCGCCTTTACCCCAGGAGCCTTGGTGGGCCTGACGAGCGACCACACCAGCTCCACACACCTGGCCGTGGCATTGCCCCCACTGGCGCCCCTGCCCAGCGGCCCCCTCGAGTGCGAGGCGGCCTTGCGTAAAAGCCTCTTTATCTGCACTGTATAAAGTCGTTGGTCACGCTGCGGTGCCGCGCACGGCTGCGGCGCGATGTTATTATCCATTACCCGCCGACGCAGGCCGCGCCGCACTCCCCGGCCTGGTATAATTGTCCTTCTCCGCTACAAATTGCCTCTCCCGGCAGGCCCATTTGCATAAATCCTCCGCGCTCCTCCAAACAGGATTGGCGCACGCGTGCGCGCACGGCATCAATCCTGATGATTCGGTAATAATAGTTAAATCGGCACTAAATGGTTCCTTCAATTAAGACAGAGGCAAAAAATTAATCTCAGGGCTTTATGTCACAAAACATTAGCAAATGCAGAGAAGGTTGGAGGGAGGGGGAGTTCACGCAGGCTGCAAGCAGTAGAGTGGAGGCGCCATATGGCTGGGGGGGCCTCCCAGAGCTGCCCCCACCCCCTGCCCTTCGCAGGTGTCACCCAGCAGGGGGCTCCAGGGGTCTTCCTTTGAGAACCAGCCAGTGCTGTGGGGGCTGCTGGCCAGGAGCCCTGCAGGGGAGTCCTGGCGAGGCTGCCCCATGCTGCGCCCAAGCCTGCCTGGCACCGAGCCCCCGCCCTGGCACCCCTTACTGGGACTTGCATTTGGCCCCTTCTGCCCTGACCCAAGAAGCCAGGCCTGGCTGGAGGGCAGTGGCCTCAGGACAGGGAAGGAAACCAAGTCCAGTGCTCTCCCTTCCCAAGAGTTGGGGCTCCCTCCTGCCCACTTTCATCTCGCTGTGGAGCCCTGCCCTGGTGGCTGCCGGCAGTTGGGCCCAGGCAGGAAGTGGGAGGGTTGGGGTCCCGTGCCAAGCATGACTACAGGCCAGCTTCCTATCTGGCCTACCCTCTGGGCGGGAAGGTCTGGCCACACAAGGCCAGGGCCTCGCCAGGACCCTCAGCCTCCATCTGTGGTTCATTTCAGTTACCACCATGGGGTGGGGGAGGGGACAGGTGAATGGCAGCCCCAGCCCCCATCTGGCAGAGGACGGGCAGCCAAGCTCCCAGCTCCACACCTGTGGGGCTCGGGGAAGCCGAGTCTTGGCGTCAGCAGGGTCCCTTCGCTCAAGGCCCAGAACTGGGGGCAGAGGATGAAGCTCTCAGGTGTCTGAGCCCAGCAGTGGGGGTCATGGGCTGGGAGGCAGAGCCTGGGCATGAGTTTCTCTGGCTTCTGCCCACCGTCCTTCATGGCAGCAGCAGAGATGTGGGGAGTGGACCCCATTCTCAGGACCCTCAGCCAGCGCCTCTGGTCCTAGCAGCTGGACTTCACACTCACCACAGGCTCAGTCTGGCAGGGAGGCACAATTGTCACGGTCTCCACTTTCCAAGTGGAGAGACCAAGGCCACGAGCCCCCTCACACAGTGGCCCAGCTGACCACAGAGCCGTGGCTTCTGAGCACCGAGCCGCCCCGCCCGTCAGCGGGCAGAGGGGACTGGTGGGAGGCAGGTATCTGGGGGTCAGCACAGGCTCGGCCCTGGCCCCCGCAGCTGTGTGCCCTAAAGAGCTTTGGCCAGGAGAGAAGTGGCCAGAGGGGCAAGAGGGCTTCCCAAGACCTGCGGCCGCACCGCGGCACCCACCACGGCACCCTGGATGCCACCACCGGGGCTGTGAGGGGGACGAGGCCCAGGTGACCAGGTGTGCCTGCACCTGGCCTGAGCCTCCCTGCTCCCCCATGCCCCCAGGGCGGTGCGGTCCAGCCTGAGCCTGCTGTGCGCGGAGCTGCGGGGCAGCGAGGAGCCCACGAAGAAGCAGAGCCGACTGGAAAAGGGCGTGTATGTGGGCCTGCAGCCCGGCTCTGCGGTGAGTCCCCCATCCTCGCCTCACTGCGGCTCAGGGTGTGGGATGCCAGGCGGGATGCCAGGCGGCAGGCAGCAGGTGACAGACTGGCCCCAGCCCACACCCAGCTGGGCCCCCAGCGCTGAGAGGGGCACACCAAGGCCCAGCCAGTGTCAGGTCCCTCGCCGCGGAGGCGGCCCCTGAACTGCAGGTGACTCAGTGATGCTCCGTGACACCCGCCCCCGCACTCACTCCAGCAGGAGAGGAAGCCAGCGCAGCTGGGTACAGACTTTCTGGGAGGCAGAGCCCACAGGGCCACAGCGTCAGGTGCATACACCTGGGGGGGGGGGGCAGGTGAGGGCAGCAGCCCCTCATTCTGGTGGCTCTCCACCCCTCCCTATTCCAGGGTCCTGGGGCACACAGGTGAGAGGCACATCTGAGCATTGTGTCGCTTTGCACACACCTCCCCGAGCGGGACACACAGACTCTGGGGCCCTTGGCCTCCCTCCCCCGGCCCAAGTAGGGTGGGCAGTTGGTGGGGAGGGGAGGAATGGGGGATGGGACAGGCCCTGTGCCCTGGGCCAGATGCCCTCTTGGCCCCTCAGGAGAGCAAGGCCTGGGGACGCGCCACCTTCTGAGCCAAGAGTGCCAGGGGAGGCCAGGGCCGTGGCTCGGGTGGGGCCGGTGAGTGGAACTGCCACCTGCCATTCTCAGGAGAAGAAGAGCCGCGGTCAGGGAGAGCTGGTGTCCGCAGTGGCCCACAAAGTCACCCAGCTGAAGCCAAAGGTGAAGAGCAAGGGGCTGCCCGCTGGCCTCGGCCCGTTCCCGGGGGGGCGTGTCCGGAAGAAGCTTTCCCGAGCCAAGAGCACCAAGGTGTCAGGGGCAGCCAGACACCCACAGCCTGATGTCCGTGACGGTGACAGGGAAACACCCAAGTTCCCGGCCCAGCCGGCAGTGGCCACGGCACAGGAGGCAGGCAAGTCATCGATCTGACCACCACAACCAGGACCTCTGGGCTCGGGTCACTCGGGAGAGGGCGGGCAGGGGGGGACAGCCACCAGCTCCCAGGGAGACCCTCCCCCGGGCAGAGCCAGCAGCTCCCGGTGCCCCACCCCCACACGGAGGGCCAAGTGGAGGAAGAGGTGCCTGCATCCTGGAAAGGGGCTAAAAATAGCCCTTGTAGGCTCCAGCCTGCCTCCCTGCAGTGTCCGGCCAGGCTGACCTGGAGGGTTATCTGGCCCCCAGCAAACACATCCAGAAACAGAAGCCTGGAAATACAGACACTTCCTCCCCACCGCCGGCCTCCCCAGACCCAGCCTGGGGAAGAACAAAGGCAGAGGAAGCAGGAAGCCAGGGCGACCTGCAGGAGGGCCTGAGAGGGGAGGGCGGTCTGGGGAGGGGACTCCCCCACTTGCACCCCACTGCTCAAAGCCTCAGAAAGGGAGATGGGGGCCAGGGAAGAAAGGTCAGAGAGGCATCACCCTCCCCATCCCTGTCCAGACACCCTCACCTGGACACCTGGCCAGGTGCCTTCCCCCCAGAGCTGACAGTGATGGAGCTCCACTCACGGCCCCCCAGTATATCCACACACATGAATGATCAGCTCCCCCAACACCACCCCAAAATGGTGCTTCCATGACGCCACCATCTGGACCCCTACCTCCCCTCAGGCAGCGGCTGTGAGAGCGAGAACTGTGACGGTCTCGTGGGGACAGAAGTGCCTCCCAAGGAGCCCAGGCTGGCGCTGCATGCTGGGGCCAGTGTGGCCGTGCTGGGGCCCTCGCCCTCCTCCGTAGTCAAAATGGAGGCCAACCAGAAGGCCAAGAAGAAGAAGGAGCGGCAGGGCTTGCTAGGTACCCGTCGGCGAGGGCGGGCTGGGGGAGCCTGGCGGTTAGGGCCCCAGCAGCTGGGACCCTGCAACGGCCCCCACTCCCTCCCACAGGGGCCTGCCGCCTGTCCAGCCCGGAGAGCGAGGTCAAGATCAAAAGGCGGACCGTGAAGGCCAAGGTAGGCACCGCGCTGGAGCGGGCCCCGGGGCGCAGGCCCCCAGGAGCACCAGGCAAGAAGAGAGCCAAGGGCAAGGCCAAAGGCGGCCTGCGAGCGGAGCCCGGGGCCACCCCTGCCAGGGATGCCCTCTTCAGCCCTGCCCGGGCCTTCGCCTGCCGGGAGGAGGGCAGCCAGCTGGCCAGCGAGCGCCTCAAGAGGGCCACACGCAAGAGCACGATGCTCCAGCCAGGACTGCGGGTGAGCACCAGCGGCACCCCCGGGCCAGTGGGGTGGCGCCGGATGGGAAAGGCCTCCAGGGCCCCCCCCGCTCTGTCTGCTAACTACGCTCTGCGCCCAGGCCGGCCTGAGTCGCACCCTGGGCGGGCTGTGGGCGGGGAGGCTGCTGCCACCTCACCACGGTCCCTTCCCACCACCCAACAGCGCAAGAACGGGGCCCTGTCCATCGCCCTGTCACCCCGAAACGCCAAGGCCATCCTGGGGAAGGGCAGGAAGGCAGGCAGGATGACGAGCAAAGCCGTCGGCAAGCAGGTAGCACCCCCAGCCGGCCCCCGGTGCCCAGCGGGGCACCGCGAGCTCTCCAGCCCGCCCTCCCCAGGGGCTGACCTGTCTGCCCCCCAGGGCAAGGGCCGGGCGGTGAGCCGGCTGCTGGAGAGCTTCGCCGTGGAGGACGACTTCCAGTTTGACGACAGCAGCAGCTTCTCGGAGGAGGACGAGGACGAGGAGGAGGAGGAGGCCGGTGGTCCCCTGAGCGCGGAGCAGAGTGCCGCCCTGGGTGAGTGGCGGGGAGGAGGTTCTGAGCGGCTGGGGGGCGAGGGCAGGCAGGTGGGGGCCCGGCTCTGACACCCCTGTCCCCCAGCGCGCTCGTGTGCCATCCACAAAGAGGACCTGCAGGACGGGCTGCCCGTGCTCATCCCCAAGGAGGACAGTCTGCTGTACGCGGGCAGCGTCAGGACCCTGCAGCCCCCCGACATGTGAGGCTGGGGTGTGGGCAGGGAGGGACCCACCATGGCCTGGGTGGTAGCCGCGGACCCGCAGGCCCGGCTCACACCAGCCCCTCCCCCCTTAGCTACAGCATCGTCATTGAGGGTGAGCGAGGCAACCGGCAGAGAATCTACTCGCTGGAGCAGCTGCTGCAGGAGGCGGTGAGGGACACCCGCCCGGCCCTCCCAGGGTGGGCCCCGCTGCACCCCCGCCCCCGAGCACCCCGAGGCCCACCCACCCGCTCACTCCCGGCCCCGGCTGCACCTGCAGGTTCTCGATGTCCGGCCGCAGTCCAGCCGGTACCTCCCGCCGGGCACAAGGGTTTGCGCCTACTGGAGCCAGAAGTCCCGCTGTCTGTACCCAGGCAGTGTGGTCCGAGGTGAGCCACAGCCAGGCCCCCGTGAGGCTGGCCAGCCCCTCTCAGGCGCAGCTGCAGGCGGGCCCCCCCAGAGTGCTGAGGAGGGGACCCTTCTTCCCAGGCCCACATGGGCCCAAAGAACAAGCAGCAGGACCAGCTCCCTGGTCAGCAGGAGAAGGCGAGGGGGTGCTTAGGGGTAGGTGGGGGCCTCCAGTTCTCCAAAGGCCTACAGAGGGGAGCCAGAGTGCAGGTCCCAGAGGTCATGAACGGCTCACTAGGGCACAGCTTCCCTGGGGTGAACCCTGACCCTCGGGTCCGACAGGTGGACGGGAGGTGGGCAGGGACAGGCAGGTGGGCTGGCCAGATGTGTATTGCACACGTGCAGGGAGAGAGTCAGCCCCAGCACGGGGTGATGGGTGGGGACAGCATCACCACTCCAGGCACGCTGCAGGAGGCAGGGGTGCCGGCGGCTGTCCTGGCAGCGCCGAGGTCGAATGTGATCAGGGAGCAGAATGGTCCCAGTGTCATTCGTCAGGCGCCTGGGAGAGCCCCGGGGGCCCTGAGCCCAGGGTTGCGTGCTCAGTGGGCCTCGTCCCCAGGCAACTCCAGCGACGAGGAGGAGGACCTGGACTCCGTGGTGGTGGAGTTCGATGACGGGGACACCGGCCACATCGCCATCTCCAACATCAGGCTGCTGCCTCCAGACTTCAAGATCCAGTGTGAGCCTGGGGGCCCTGCCTGCCTGGGTCAGCCCCGTGGCTGGAGCCGGGCTGAGCCTCCTCTGGGTCCGGCCAGGTTCCCAAGGGGGCCCTGCCTGCCTGGGTCAGCCCCCTGGCTGGAGCCGGGCTGAGCCTCCTCTGGGTCCGGCCAGGTTCCCAAGGGGGCCCTGCCTGCCTGGGTCAGCCCCCTGGCTGGAGCCGGGCTGAGCCTCCTCTGGGTCCGGCCAGGTTCCCAAGGCCAGGGCGAGGGGAGGTGGTCGCCCCCGAGGCACAGCCTGAGTCCACGCGTCTGCCCGGCAGGCACAGAGCCCTCGCCGGCCCTGCTGGTGTCCAGCGGCTGCCGGAGGAACAAGAAAGCTTCCTGCGAGGCCCCCCCACCCAGTGAGCCCACCGCCCCCAGCCTGTCCCCCAAGGTGCACGACAGCCCCGAAGCCTCAAAGACCCCTGGGAAGAAATCCATCAGCAAAGACAAAGCTGGTACTCGGGGACTGCCGAGAAGCCGGGCGGGGAGGCTCCCTGGGGGTGTGGGGACCTGGTGGTACCTCTGACTCTCCCTGGCCCCCCCAGGCAAAGCGGAGCTCCTAACCTCAGGTGCCAAGCCCCCCGCGGGGGCCTCAGACCACTTCCTGGGCCGCCGGGGCAGCCCGCTGCTGAGCTGGTCAGCGGTGGCGCAGACCAAGCGGAAGGCAGCGGCGGCGACGGCGGGAGGCAAGGGGCCGGGCCTGCTGCAGAGCCTCTTCCAGATCAACGGCAGCGCCAAGAAGCTGCGGGCCCGCGAGGCGCTGTTCCCCGTGCACAGCGTGGCCGCGCCCGTGTTCGGCAATGGCTTCCGGGCCGACTCCTTCAGCAGCCTGGCCAGCTCCTACGCGCCCTTCGTGGGCGGCGCCGGGCCAGGCCTGCCCGGGGGCGCCCACAAGCTGCTGCGGGCCAAGAAGGCCGAGCGGGCCGAGGCCGACAAGGGCGGGCGGCGGCGGGCAGGCGGCGAGTTCCTCGTCAAGCTGGACCACGAGGGCGTGACCTCCCCCAAGAACAAGAACTGCAAAGCGTTGCTCATGGGTGACAAGGACCCGGGCCCCAAGCTGGGGCGCCCGCTGCCCAGCCCCAGCTATGCACACCCAGCCCTCGTGGGCAAGGACAGGAAGGGACGGGCACCCGTCCACCCACTGCCCATGGGGCTGGCGCTGCGGAAGTTCGCGGGCCAGGCCGAGTACCCGCCGCCCTGTGACAGCGACTGCCACAGCTCCTACTCGGACGAGGACGAGGACGGGCCGGGGCTGGCCCCCAGCGCGCCCTCCCGCTTCCTCGCCCGCCTGTCGGTGACCTCCTCCTCCTCCTCCGGCTCGTCCTCCTCCTCCTCAGGCTCCCTGTCCACCTCCAGCCTCTGCTCCTCCGACGACGAGGGCTCCTCCTACAGCTCGGACGACGAGGCCCGCGCCCTGCTGCTGCAGAGCTGCCTCCCCCGCCCCGTGCCCGCCCTCCTGGCCCAGCCCGAGGCCCTGCGCTCCAAGGGGGGCGGCCCGCACGCGCACGCCCAGCGCTGCTTCCTGTCCAGGGCCGCCGTGGCGGGTGGGGGCGCGGGCGCAGGCCCCAGCGGCGGCAAAGCCAAGCTCAAGCGCAGGGAGGCCCTGAGCTTCTCCAAAGCCAAAGAGGGATCGCGGAGGCAGCGGCTGCCGTCCGTGGAAAACCGGCCAAAGATCTCAGCCTTTCTGCCTGCCCGGCAGCTCTGGAAGTGGTCAGGGAGCCCCACGCAGGTAGGTGGACCCCGTGGCCGGTCGGCGCCGTGCTCCTGCTCCTCAGCTCCCCCTTTCTCTCCTTTCCGAATTACTCAATCTCAACTAAAAATTGGGGAACCCGAGGGAAGAACGAACGCCCACCGTGGCCGTCCCCCCACCTCCCCTCTGCCTGCACAACGGCGGGAATGACGGCACCACGCGGACATGCTGTGCGGGCTGGTGTGCGGGTTGCCCTGCGCGCCTCTCCACGCCACGAAACCACACGGCCGGCCTGGGCAGGGCTGCGGAAGCGCCATTGCTCAGACAGGCGTAGTCTCGGCTGACGCGCTGGGCACAGCTGACAGGTGCCGGGCCTCCCGCCCTCAGCCGGCGACCTTCTAGAGTCGCCAAGGTCCTGCGTCGTAACCCGTGTTCAGGGCCGATCCCAGCGTGGCCGACCCCGTCCTGGTCTGCGGCCCAGCAGGGGGGCTGCCCTGTCTTGCCCGTGAAGGTGCCCACACCCACGCGCTGGCACACAAGACCCGCCGCCTGCCCGCGGCCCGCCCTCACCGCGCCCCCTGGCTGTCCCCGCAGAGGCGCGGCGTGAAGGGCCGAGCCCGGAAGCTGTTCTACAAGGCCATCGTGCGGGGCAAGGAGACACTGCGTGTGGGCGACTGCGCCGTCTTCCTGTCGGCCGGCCGCCCCAACCTGCCCTACATCGGCCGCATCGAGAGCCTGTGGGAGTCCTGGGGCTGCAACATGGTGGTGAAGGTCAAGTGGTTCTACCACCCCGAGGAGACCAAGCTGGGCGAGCGGCACAGCGACGGGAAGGTGGGCCCGGGGTGGGGCTGTGGGAAGCAGTCAGACAAGGAGAGTGGTCATCTCTGAACACCACCACCCTGTCCCCCACACCTTGAGACCTCCTGGCCCAAGGGCGCACAGGCCCCAGGACGCAACACCTCACGGCCCCCTGGGAAAGGGGTGGTTTCACCCTGGGGGCGCTGTGACGCACAAGGCAGGTCCCCCCCCCCGGCAGCACCCCCACGGGCCCTCTGCCACCCCGAGACAGACGCCCAGCACCCTCTTGGGTCACTGAGCAGAGCCCATGTTGTTTCCCCAGCTCTGCGGGGGGCAGGCTCCCGCCACACAGTCCAGGCCCGCCCGTCCAGACCCGGGCGTCGCAGGTTGGGTGGGGCGCGCTGGCCCCGGCCGGCCTCTGACGGGCTTCCGGCCCTTGCCCACAGAATGCCCTGTACCAGTCCTGCCACGAGGACGAGAATGACGTGCAGACCATCTCCCACAAGTGCCAGGTCGTGGGGCGCGCCCAGTACGAGCAGATGACACGCAGCCGTAAGCGCCAGGACCGGAGGGACCTCTACTACCTGGCGGGCACCTACGACCCCGCCACGGGGCGCCTGGTGACGGCTGACGGCGTGCCCATCCTGTGCTGAGCCTGTGCCCACCCGGTGGTGCCCGCGGTGCCCCGTGCGTGGAACTGCGGGGGCTGGGGGGACTCGGACATACGCCGCCAGCCCCACCCCGCCGAGCGGGAGGTGGGGCCAGTGAACAAATATGCAAACCCACCGAGGCAAGATCCAGGCTTTTTTATTATTTTCCCTGGAAAGAGAGAGCTCCTGGGCCTCGGAACCCAGTCCCGCCTGCCACGGGGGCCGCTGTGCCCGCCGGGACCCTGCCCGGGCTCTCTGCTTTCCCATCGGCGGTTCACGAGAGATTAGAATCCAAGCCATATTTTCCCTAGTACCTCCGACTGTCTCCCACCAGGGAAAGCAGAAATCAGGTGTGTTGTCTATTTATTTCGCTATGTAAATATTGTATTTCTGCGGGGAAGTTTTATGAAAAAAAAAAGTGGAAAAGGATTTCTTTTCCCCATGTGCGTGACGAGGGTGTGTGTGCACGCGTGTGCGTGTGCGTGTGTGTGTGTGTGTGTGTGCAGGTATTTTGTTCTGGGGAGTTTTCTTTGAAAATGCACTGTTTTCCTCAGCCTAGCTGAGTCCAACGGGGGCGTCTGTGACGACAGGGAGGGGCGGGGCCGCAGGAGGGGTCACACAGGACCCGGGTCGCACCCGCTGGTCTCTGGGGGGGGCTGTGTCAGATGGAAGTCACAATCGCGTTTATTTCATTTTAATCCATCTGCAGGGAGGGGTCACCAGGGAGGGTCCTTCAGGGAGAGGGGGTTCCAGAAGCTAAAATAAAGCCACAGCCTCCACCCAGAGGATGATGGCAGACGTGTATCTTACCTCTGTTTCAGCGAAACAAAAATGAACAAATATTTTAAAGTGTTGATATGAAAAGTGATGTTTCGATTTCCTTTCCTGAATATTCCAAGGTATCTCTGATTTCCGTTTATCCGGCCTCTGCTTGCAACAGGGAAGAGACTAGCCCCCCAACCCACGGAGGGTTTCTGGCCTTTTGTGAAGCCGCTTGGCAGGGCCAGTGGCCGGCGGGTGGTGTTGGGGCAAGAACAGGGTCGCTCCAGCCCACACCCCAGCGTGAATGCAGGGACCACGGTCCTGGGTGGGTGTCCTCAGCAACACACTAGTAACCCCTGGCACTTGTCACCTCTTCGCTTGAGGCCAAGAGGGACAGACAGGGTGCGCCCGGCCTGTGGCCCCCGGCCTTGACGTTGGCGTGCACCTAGCGTCACCTGCCCCACCGCTCAGGGGCTCCCTGGAAAGCCCCCCATGCTGTTCTCCTAGGATGAGTTCTCCCACAGACACAGCCCAGGGTCCCAGGAAACAAGGGGTGTTGGCGGGTACCTGGCACCCCAACCCCGGCCCCTCTCGCCCCTCTTTCTTTCTGACCAGGAAACCATCTGGCTGCCTGGAAGGTCCCCCTCCCGTTTCTGGCGGCTCTGTGGGAAACACAGGGGCCAGGAGGGGGTCCCCTGCACCCCAGCTTACCTCCTCCACCCCGCCTCCCCCTTCGTCTGCCCACGAGTGCAATATTTCATTCCTGGTGGTCGCCTGGTAGCCGGCAGCCAAGGTCCTGCTTGCTGCCCGGGAAGCGGGAGGAGGCTGGTGGAGGCCAGGCCAGGGGTCGGAGCGGCCGGGGGGGGGGGGGGCAGCCCCGCATAGAAGTTAGAGCCCGTGGCTGTTTGCAGCCCAAGCAGGGTCTCAGCGCAGCAGGGCGCCGTCCGCGGGCCCTCCCGTGCAGGGTCCCTGCCCCGCGTTCCCTCCCCGCCCCGCGTGTGCGTGTGACCCCACACCCTGTGCCGCTGTTGTAAATGTGTAAACTAAGAGGGGGGGGTGGGGTTTTTCAATGTAAACACTAAAAAAACAAAAACACAAAGGTTTTATGAACAGCAAACTCTATGTAAATGCATTTTAGTATTAAATTTTTTATTGATAACTTGCTTAAGAATAAATATATGGACTATTGTACAGGTTTCCAGTGGTCCGGAATCCTCACTGCGCCCCGTGTCCCTGGGCGCCACACGGTGGCTCCTCGGAGGCCCGAGGTGCAGGGTCTCAGCAGACATGTCCCAGAGGGCGCCAGGCCTGCCCCGTGCCAGCCGTCAGCTGAGACGCAGCCCCTCGGGGGCCTGTGACCAGGATGGGTTTGCCGTGGTCTTGGCCTTCGAGACGGCCCAGGACGAGGGTCCCTTTCCTTGTAGATCTCGCCGGAGTGAGACAGACGTCCCTGTGGCCGGGGAGGGGAAGAGGGCGGGTCAGCCCCACAGGCACAGGCACAGGGAAGGGAGGCACCCAAAGTGCTGTGGCCCTCAGGCCAAGGTTGCAGGGAGCTCTGGGGCAGGAGAGTGGGGGGCCAGGGCAGGGCGGGTGGGCCAGCACAAGTCAGTGCTGACACCCCCTCGGGGCCAAGGGTGAGCCTCTTCTGCGGACAGGTCGTGGGTTTGAATCCTCCAACAAACACTGGTACCAGGAGTGTGCCCCGCAGCCAGCCACGGCCTCCAGACACCTCCGCGCCCTGAGAGGGCAGGGGGAAGGACGGGAGTGGCCGTGTAGCCAGCACAACCACCCGGGGCTCCAGCACCCGGGCTCCCTGCTGGGGGCAGACTAACAGGGATGGCCAAGGGAACCAGGTACCAACTGTCCCTAGAATGGTCCAGGAGGGCTTCTGGGAGGAGGTGTCTCCTGGGTGTCCTGGAGGAAGAGGGGTGCAGGGCAGGCCGAGGGCAGGCGAGGGGCACCACTGCAGCCAGGAGGTACAGGGACCCGGCACAGGGGACCCAGTGCTGGAGCAGAGTGGCAGAGGCCGGGTCTGGAACCCACAGTGCAGAGTGGGTCTGCCCTGTCTGCTGGACAGCAGCACCCACGGAAGGCTCTGGGCAGACGGGGCCGTCAAACGACCACTCCCTCTGCAGCCCTGAGCTCACAGTTAGAGGGGCTGGGGCCCGAGAAAGGTCCTAAGGGCCTAGGCTGGGGGCGGGCACACAGGGCTGGGCTGGGAGAAGGGGAGAGTGCCACCACTAGGCCCAGGACTGTGCAGCTTGGGGTGAGACAGGAGGCAGGTGACCATCAGGACACAGCAAGTAGGGGCAACAGGACTAGGTGAGACCCCAAGGGTCTGTTCCCACCAGCCCCGCCTCCTCTGTCCCTCCAGTCACCCCCGGCCCCCTTTGATGTTCCCACCTTAACGCAGACAGAGCGACCAGGGGAGGGACCGGGTGGGGGGGCTGCGCGAGGCTGCGGGGCCGAGGGCTGAATGCGCAGGCCCCACTTTGATCCAGACGAAGGAGCCATTACGCGAAACGCTGAAGCAAGACAAATGACAGGCCTGGGTGGGGGATCGATAAGAGCGATGTTTTATCGGGTAGGAACGACACCCGGCTGATCGCAGTTCGTCGTTAATACCGCAAACCAACAAGGGGGGGTGGGGGGTGGTGAGGGACTTTAATTGCCCAGGCCCCTGCGTGGGCAAGGTGGCTGGGGCAGGGCGGGGAGCGGCCCAAACCCAGGCTGGGGACAGGGAGAGGGCAGCTCTGAGGGTCAGCCAATGATGGGTCATCTGGGCACTCGGTGGCCAAAGGCCAGTGGCCAGTCTGGCCCCTGAGTCTGAGCAGCGGCGAGAGGCTACTCTGGGAGAGGGGCCCGCCTCTGGGCCCCTGGGTGCCAGCTAAGATAGTGGACACCAAGGACTCCGGAAAGCTCCCTCCCCTCCTGCTCGGAAGCTGGGGGCTCAGTCTCCCTACTCCGTTCCCCTTGCCCCCTGCAGCCACCCCACGCCATTCCCCAGGGGTCCCCGTGACAAGCCAGCCCCCTCCAAAGCTGCTTTCCTCTAACATCGGGCCTTCTGCGCCTTTCCCAGGCACCTGCCTCCGGCTGCCTGCTCAGAGCCCGAGCTGCAGACAGCCAGGCGCGGGATCACAGGGCGGGCGTCCACCGGTGACCGGAGAGCTGCTGGCGGGGGAGCCGAGAGGCCAGGGGGCACAGGGGAAGGTGGCGGGGCAGACGGGCCTGGCTCCCCACCGCGGCCAGGGGCCTCGAGTCCCTCTGTGAAGTGGGTCCCTGACCTGCTCACGATGAGCTGGGCAAGGTTCCTGGGAGGCTGCAGACATCTGCAGACCCCCAGGCAGGGGCCCGTCCTGGGCCGCACACCACGCTGCCAGCATGCCACCTGCTCAACCCCCCCACCCCCACCCCGCCAACAGGCTCAGGAGCCCGGCTCTCCCCACCTGGCAAGTCCTCACAGCTGCTCCACCAGGGGTCCCCTTCTGGGGGTTTCCCTGGGGGTGCACGTGGGGGCTGCATGCCCTCTCTGACAGTGTTCCAGGAGCCATCCACCTGCCAGCGCGTGAAGGACACCGGGCAGGGTCCTCAGCCACAGGACACACCTCCCTCCCTCCACACCACCAGGGGCCCCACGGCCCAGCTCTGGGGATGGCAGGGGCGTGGGTGCTGCTGGGACAAGGACTCTGAGACAAAGAGGAGGGGAAGGGGGGCCTGCGAGCCTTCCAGGGGGTGAGCCGAGCTCTCCAAACCATCCAGCCGCAAACCAGACACAGGGTAGGGGCCGGCCCTCCAGCTGTTCCGATCCCTGGATCTCGTCCTGACATCCCTCCCTCCACACCCTCGGGGGTCCTGAGAGGGCCCAGTTCAGCAGAAAGAGGACAAGCTGGCCCCCAAACGACCACTCTGCTTGGGGCCGCATGGAGGGCACGGGTCTGCGACCAGAGCCCTCTGGGCACTCGCATCCGTTCTGGAGTTGGACACATGGCTCGACTTTTACGCAGCCCGCTCCCCTCCTGGCGGCTGGAGAAGCCCCGTCAAAGCGGGAGCAGCCACATCTGGCAGCAGCCCTGTCCCCAGGGCACCCGGAGAGCTGCCCTGTTCGGCTGCACCGGGAGCGAGCCCGGGGAGCCCAGGGAAGGGCTGGCCAGGGCACGGCACCGCAGCGAACGGGAAATGGGAAAATCGTTGTTTCCTCAGGTTCTGCGTTTCCCTGACAACGTCCTTTGCCCCGCTTCCTTTGCTCAGATTGAGTTTCAGGGGCTCTCCGTCACAGCGGGGCCACCGCTGGGTGCTTCCTGCCTGAATGCCGCTCGAGAGGCCGAGTGATCCCTCTGCAGAAGGGGATGCGAGGGGCTGACCCTGCACCGCAGGCTGGCTGGGCCGACACCTGTCGTTCAGAGGCCCTTCACCAGTCCCGTGTCCCTCGATGAAGAGGGACAGCGGGCCCCAGATGATACCTGGGGCTGTCAGGAGAGCGGCTGCCACCTCCAGTCTATTCCAAACATCCTGAACCAGCCCTTCTGCCCTTCAGGGAGGACACAGCCCTCGTCTTCTCTCAACCCTGCAGACGTGATCGGCTCCTGGCAGGAACGCAACTTGTTTCAGTCTGTCCGCTCATCCATCCATCCGTCTGTCCGTCCGTCATTGCAACTAGTATGGGCTGAAGACCTACTGTGCTCTGGGCCCTCGGACCGGCACCGGGATGCAGTACGAGGGGATGACACGGAGTCCCCGTCCTCTGGGAGCTGAGCCCCGCAGGAAAGGCAGGCACAGAGCCAAGGCACCCAGCGAGCCCACAGCCCCGGGGGAAGCTGTGTGGAGGCGCCGGGCAGGGCGAGAACCCAGGTCAAAGACCCCAGGAGCCCGGCCAGTGTGGCTCAGTGGTTGAGCGTCGACCCTGCACCAAGAGGTCGCCAGTTCGAGTCCCGGTCAGGGTGCATGCCCAGGTTGTGGGCCTGATCCCCAGTGGGGGGCATGCAGGAGGCGGCCAGTCAATGTTCTCTCTCATCGATGTTTCTGTCTTTCTCTCCCTCTCCCTTCCCCTCTCTCTAAAAAGCAATAAAGAAAAAAAATATTTTTAAGAAGACCCTGGGGAGCAGCCCTGCTCTTCCAGGAAATTCCTGGGGTAACCACGGCTGCTCCCTCCAACTGGTTGAATCCAAAGAAAGCAGCTTTCAGAGAAAACCAGGATGCTGGGTGGGGGCCATCTTCACGGCACCCCCCAGACACAGTGGCACACAGAACAACCTGTCGGTCTGGCTCCAGCGCTGGGCAGCGGCCCGGCCAGTAGGAACTGTGCTTTGGCTGAGTGCGGGCTTTGGGCCTGGGGCTCCACTGAGAAAAGGGGCTCCAGATGGCGGGGGGCGGGCTAACCCTGGGCCTCCCACAGCCCCTGCCCCTACGGTTTCCAGCAGCCGGATCCTCGGGCACCCAGCCCTCCTCCCGGCGATGGAATGGTCTCGCGGCCTCCCCACCACTGGGTCTGCTGAGCGGGGACGCTGGAACCAGCCTCTCCGTTTGGGAGCCTGTGAACAGGTTGAAGTCCTTCCCCTCATCGGGAAATCTGTTTTCACTTAGAAGAAACAGACCCGGGGGCCGGCGGAGAGCAGGGCAGTGTCGGGAGACTCCACACTGACAGGGTGATTATATTTGTCAGCACCGGGCCCTCCAGCCACCCCCTCTGATCCTGGGCCAGCACCCCAGACCGGGGCTCCCCAAGGTTCTGTGATGGCTCCCCTCTTGGGATGTCTGCTGGATGCAGCTGCCCGAAGCCACTTGCCAGGGGACCCAGAAGCCAGAAGAGTCTCCTATGTCCCATGCCCAGGGACACGGACACACACACACACACACACACACACACACACCTGACCCTGGCAGGGCCAATCAGGGTGCCTCTGCCTTCTCTGCCATGGTGATTGGCTTTGGGGTGGGCATGTGACCCAAGCTGAGCCAATCAGGGCCAACCTCTGGGTTCTCCAGGGAGGCTGCGATGAGCACAGGTCCACCTGAGTAGCGGTTGAGATTCAAGAGCCCCCACCAAGTGTCTGCCTCCCGTGGTAGCCCCTGGGAAGCCTGTCTCTCCTGGCTCGGTGCTGGGCTCTGGCAGGACCCAACCCCTGACCTCAGGGGAGTAGCCAGATAAAATACAGGATGCGCAGCCCTGGCCAGTTTGGCTCAGCGGTTAGAGCGTCGGCCTGTGGACCAAAGAGTCCCGGGTTTGATTCTGGCCAAGGGCACGTACCTCAGTTGCGGTTTGTCCCTGGCCCCGGTTGGGGTCATGCAGGTGGCAACCAATCGATGTGTCTCTCTCACGTTGATGTTTCTCTCTCTCTCTCTCCCCCACTCTGTTTAAAGATAAATGTAAAAATATCCTTGGGTGAAGATTAAAAAAAATACACGACACCCAGTTGAATTAGACTTTCAGATAAACAGCAAATAACTTTTGTATAGGTGTGGTCTTTGTACTATTAGGGATATACTTATACTAAAATTTATTTGTTGTTCACCTGAAAAGTACATTGAACCTTACGTCCTATGTTTACTTGCTACTGTGGGACAATGGGATTGCGGGGTTGGGGGGCAGGCCGAGAGATGGCATGGGGTGACCTTGAAACCCACTGTCCAACGTAGACTGGGCGCCCCCTAGCCCCCGGCAGCGGTCCCTCATGGAGCAGTAAGATGCACCCACAAGAGGCCACACCTGCCACAACCCACGGCCTCTGAAGGCCCGTGATCTGCTAACAGGAAGCAGCCGGTGCACCGGCGGCTTTCTGCAAGCGTGAGCCCCAGGCCAGGTGGACCTCGGTGCACTTCAGAAGCCTGGATGTCCAAGGCCAGGGTACAGAGTCCCGGGCACTGCCCGCCATCTGGCCAGGCTTGAGGGACTTGGAAGGAGCAAATGGCAGATGAGTCCACGAGGTGGTCTGAGGAGGAGGAGAGCGGACAGACATCGCGGACGTGCCCAGAGGCTGAGCATCTGCCTGCCACGTGGATCTCGCGAGTGCGCTGCGGAGGGGCTCTCCACAGTCCAGTGGGCACATGGCCACCCCAGGGCTGCCCATCATCCCCCTCCCCCAGCCAGCCTTGGGCTCACAAAGAGCACAGTGCACCGCCGGCAGGAACGCCCAAGGACCCCACGGTGAACTCTCCCTGCCACACCGACCTGGCCCCCACCGACGAACACTCGCTTGTCATCAGCAACAGCGGGTCTCATAGCACAGCGGTGATTCCATGCCTCGGGGCGCCAGGCGGCGTGCTGCATGGCTTCGGCCCCTTGCGTCCTGGCAGGAGCAGCAGTCTGCCTCCGCCAGGAACGGACGCTGCTCTGGATCTGGATGTGTCCTGGGCCCAGTGAAGCCCTAGACCGGCTCCGGGAACCCCCATCCAGCCCCTGCAACCAAGGAACGCATTCCTGAGCACGGGCACAGCAAGGAGCGTGACCATGCCCTCGCCATGCCTGTCCTGGCGTCCACAGCTCAGACTGAATAAGGGCAGTTTCTCCCTCGGCCACAGGTCCAGGAGCCAGGAGCAGGCCCCACCTCTCCTGTCACACCAGGGAGCCCGGGCTCTGCCTTCTGTCCTGACTCAGAGCTGGGCTGGCCTTCAGTGTGGCACCCAGGAGAGGACACTGCCAGCCCAGGGACCAGGAGCTGTGGCCACACTAGCAAATGGGGAGAAAGAGGCTGTGGGGTTGCTGGTCTGGCCTGCAGTTGGCAGGGGGGACATGGGTGGGACTGGGGACCTCAGGAATGTTCCTCTATGGTAAACTGATGTGTTCATGGGGACCTCTGCCACCCTAGGAGGCCAAGAGGCACAGAGGCTCAGACCGACTCAGGAATACAAAGGTTGGGTCGGCCCAGCAGGGAAAGACTCCACCCGTCTGAGGCTGTGGCGAGAGGACCGAATGGAGGGTCAGTCAGGAGGAGGGGGGGTCACGGACACCAACTGTGGCTTGTGAGCCCTCGGGGAAATGGAGATCGTCCTGACTGGTCTGGGCCACTGCTCTTCATCTTCTCTCCTCCTCCTCCTCACCCTGCTGTGGCACCACGGTGCTGGCGGTGGGTGATGCTGGCACCTGCTCCAGACAGCAGACACTGGACAACACCTCACCTGGACTCAGGGGAGTGGACATGCCCCAGGGGTCCCAGCTGCGTGGCCTGGGGCCTCCCCAGTGGGAAGGAAAGAAGTGGTTTTATTGACCCTCAGACAGCTGCACCTGGAACCGTAGGTGTGAGTGGAAAGAGAGTGTGGCTGCCACGGGGCCAGAGGACAGGCCTCCTGGTCACTTCTTCCCATAACAGGTGTCCCTGCTTCCTGCAGGGACTGCCCGCACCCAACCCACACGCCTCCATAGGGCCTGCACCCCGGCGCGGTGGCGAGCTCAGGACCGGCCTGCATGTGGAGAGAGAACCTGTGTTCCCACTGGGTAGCCGAGCTGCGAGCAGTGGTCTGGCCTTTGAGGGTCATGCTCCCTCCCCTCAGCTCATGCCCCTGCCATGTGGGGTAACACACGCAGAGAAAGGGGCCAGCACGCAGGGAGAAGCAGAGCCCAGCACCGAGAGAAACTCAGACGGACGGGATGACGGCGCATCTCTGCAAAGGGCGAGTCCTCTGGCCAGACAGCGCCCACCTGGCTTCAGCTGAGCGAGCTCGAGCTGGGACTCCATCAGCGGTAACCAGAAGGGTCTGGGTGCTCCAGCTCCAGCGGCCAGGGGGTCTGACACCCATATTTCACAGAGCAGCCACAGTCCACACCCGGCATCCCCAGGCTCCTGGGTCCTGCAAACACTCTGGTGGTGGGTGGGGCCAATGGAGGCCTGACAAGGGAGAAAGGGTGGTGGCATTTCTGGGGACCCACCCTCACAAAGCCACAGCACAAGGACCCCAACGCCAAGACTTCCAGCGGAAAGTCAGAGGAGCCCACATGCCCACCAGCCGCAGCCTAACCAGAAACGAGTGGCACCGGCCAGCGCGGACGCTCAGGGAACTGTGGGGCAGGCGGGGAGGGGAGTGGGCACATGTGTGCGTGGGCATTTATATGCGGACAGAAACGGTCTGGGGACAGACACCCCAGGGGGGCTCTGGGGAAGATGGGAGGAGGTTTCTGGCCGCTCCTGTGTCCTCCTGAAGAGGTGGCGGTGACAGCCTTGGTGAGTGAGTGACCAGGAGACAAAGAGCACCTCAGGGAAGGGGTGATGGGGGCCTCGTGGTCTTGAGCACCCCACCAGAGGGGTGGAAGTTCTGCAAAGTTCTTAGCTCCTCTAGGCCAGTGTCCCAGCTATGGGCCCTGGGCTTTCCTGGCCTGTGAAAACGAGATGAAGTGTGATGCCACCAGGATGGCTTGTCGGTGGAGACTGCACTCCATGACCTCCGGGCGGCTGGGCACTAAGCAATGAGTATTCGCAGGGAGGGACAGAGACCCAGCCTGCTGGTCATTTCTCGCCTTCAGCATCATCTCCTCCTTTCCAGTCACCGGGAGGAACACAGACTGTTTTGCTCCAAAGTCTTCCCCCTTCTCAGTAATAGAATCCCAACTTGTAACTGGGTACTTGACTGTCCAGAGTCAAGATCACATTTCCCAGCCTCCCTTGCAGCTAGTCGCAGCCTTGGGACAGAGTTCTGGCCAGTAAAGGTAACAGCAGCACCATGTGCAATG
Source organism: Tadarida brasiliensis (assembly GCA_030848825.1). Lineage (NCBI taxonomy): Eukaryota > Metazoa > Chordata > Mammalia > Chiroptera > Molossidae > Tadarida > Tadarida brasiliensis. The sequence continues at coordinate 65,786,707 of CM061273.1, forward strand.
GGGAGTGTCCTTAAACAGGAGCTGTGCTCTTCTTGGTCCCTTCTCCCTGCTGGCTGGTTGAAATGCACATGTGATGGCCGGTGCTTCCACAGCCATCTTGGGTCATGAGGAAGAAGCCACGTTTGGGGATAGGAGAGCAACAAGCCAGAAGGAGCTGCCCTAGCGGGTTTGGCTCAGCAGTTGGAGCAGCAGCCTGTGGACCGAAGGGTCATAGGTTCAATTCCTGGTCAAGGGCACATACCTAGGTTGCCGGTTTGAGCGGGGGCCCTGTGGGAGGCAACCAATCTATGTGTCTCTACCACATAGATGTTTCTCTCTCTCTCTCTCCCTCCCTTTCTTCCACTCTCTCTAAAAACCAATGGAAAAATATCCTTGGGTGAGGATTAAGAAACAAAAAAGACAGAAGGAGCTTGGGTTCCTGACGACTATGGCGCCTCCGAAGCTGCCTTGGAGGCTTTATGTGAGAGAGAAAATGTCTCCCTTAAGACGCCGTCATCTCGGTGTTTCTGTGGAGACATCTATCCTGAGTGTGGGACGTGGGTCAATCCACTCCACTCAGTGGCTCTCCTTTTGTTTCCACTGTGTGTACAAGCTGCGGACTCCCACCTGTCACCACTCCCTCCCAGACCCCCTTCTTCTGGGACGCCTCCTTGAAGAGTCCTGGGCAGCCCTGGCCAGTGTGGCTCAGTGGTTGGAGCGCTGTCCCGTACACTCAAAGGTGGCAGGTTCAACTCCCAGTCAGGACCTGTACCGGAGGCAACAGATCGATGTTTCTCTCTCTCCCTTCCTCTCTCTAAAATCAATTTATATTTATATATATATATATATATATATATATATATATATATATATATTTTTTTTTTTTTTTTTTTTTTTTTTTTTTTTGGTATGTGCCCCTAGCGGGAACTGAACCCAGGACTCTCCGGTCCACAGGCGGACGCTCCAACTGCTGAGCCAAACCGGCCAGGGCTAAAATCAATTTTATAAGAGTCCTGGGGCATTGTGATCTCTGAGGCCGGTTCATTCTGTCCTGACGCCACTGCCAGGTCAGGCCTCTCACAGCCTATAATCATGTATTTATTGTGGATTTCCCTGATTGCCTGCTTTCAGGACTGTCATTATCGTGAGGGCAGGGCCCCTGCCTGTGTGTGGTCACCATTATGTCCCTGCGCCCAGCTTGGGGCCTGGGCACAAGTGTGCACCCAGCACACCCCTGCCAAGTGGGCGCTGACCCTGCTGACACCACCACCCTCCCCACTGCCCCCCCTCTGCTCCCACAGCCCCTGCTACCACCTCCCCGGCCCTTCCCCAGTGCCCAGAGTCCCTCCCAGCTCTCTTTGCTGCCTGACCTCACCCTGGCGCTCCAAGCCCGGGGACTTCCAGCTCTCCACACCGGCCACATTGCATTTTCTGAACCCTGGCTCCAGCCAGCAGGAAAGAAACGAGTCTGGAACTCCAGAAGCAATGCTTCTCTGCTCCCTTTCTGTCCTGAAAATGGTGATAATCCCACCCCACCCCCAAGTAAGCTTTCTATTCACAGGGCATCAGGAAGACTTCGGGTGGAGTGTGTCCTCCACCCCCAAATGGCTGACAGGACAGGACAGACAGCCCTGAGCGCTGGCACCATACTGCTGGAAGAGCGGCGGCGAGGATGCCACTTGGGGAACTGGTCATGCCTCCCAGGCCGAAGCTGACTCGCCAGCAACCCGCTGCCAGGCACAAACCCAGCACACACTGGAACGTGCAGGCAGCAGTCCTGGTAAACTTCGGAGCGACCCCACGTGTTCCTCAGCGAGAGGCTGGGCAAACATCCCACGCTGCACCCACACGACGCGAGAGCACACCGCAGAACCCGGAGCAGACAGCACGGCTTACGTCGAGCGAAAGAGGCCAGCCTCCAGGACAGGCGCCGCCACATCGGCTTCCCGGGCCTTGCGGTGGCTGTTCCAACAGAGCCGAGGGGACCTGCACTTCCCGGGCCCCCACGCCGGCTGCTGCTCAAGGACACGCCCTGCACACTCCTGAGCACCATCCCAGCCACCTGCCCGGGCTTCCTTCCCCATGGGAGACAGGTTCGGGTTGGGGGAGAGGCCAGGTCTGGAACGGGCATTTCTGATTCCAGGCCATCAAGTCCCAACTTCTGATGCCGGCCAAGTCGGGGACAGCAGACAGGGTCACCTCTGCGCCAGCCGGGGCGGATGAGGCAGCTTACACAGTGTGCTGAGAACTCTGAGTGGCTGGTGGGTTAGTGACAAGTGCCATGTGATGGAGGAAGGACAGGCAACCTTGCTGTCCCTGAGAGCCATCTCACACTGTCCCCACTGCCCCCCCCCCGGGCTCCTCGAATCCCACCCAACCCACCACCACCTCCCCGACTACCACGAATGCGTATAATGACAGCTCACGTGTATTGACTGAGCCCGTAATTACCGAGTGCGAGACCGCGCTAAGCACATCACCACATTCTCTTTCACCTGCCTGATAGCCCTATTATTACCACCATATGACAGGTGGGGAACCAAGGGGGGTGCCTGCCCAGACCCTCCGACTCCACAGTGGCAGGGTGGGGTGTGCACACAGCCACTCCCCAGATGCCACACCCTTGACCTCTGCAATTTCACCTCGGTGCCCCCTGCCTGTCTTCACCTTTTCCAACGCTCCAACCCCTAGCTGCCCTTCAAAGCCACTCAGGTGCCACTTCCTTCCCCTGTCCCATTCTGCAAGAAGTCCTCTCCCTCTTGCACCTCTCAAGCATCCTCGGTTCAGGCTGCCTCACCCTGAGCTTCTGAATGGCTGTGCTGCTGAACCGTGAACTTCCGTCTGGAACACATCCTTTCCTCCTTAGGGCTCCCTGGGGCTGAGCTCGCTGGGTAAAGAAAGCCCCCTCCCCCCAAAAAAAAGGTTTGTTGAGTGAATAAATGCAGCCTGCCTCAGAAGGAAGCCTGTCTCTGACCTCACCCAGGCAAAAGGCATGGTCCATTCATCCTCCAGTGTGTACTGCATGCCTGCGTCTGCCAGGCAGTTTCCCGTGACAACTGTGTAATGAAAGTGGAGCATTAAAGAGGGCCTCCTGGAGGAGGAGACACCCGAACTTCGTCAGCCACGTGCACTGACAGGCAGGCTGTTCACCCACTGCTCTGCCTCATGTTGGACTCATCACTCGCAGGATGTCTTCTGGCCCCGGGAGAGGCCCTGGATGGTTCTGCAGGAGAGAGGGGCCAAGCTGAGCCCTGCCCCGCCCATTTCCAGGCTGCCTCTGCATAGAATGCACGTGGTTTCACTTACACTGCAAGTCAGTGCCCACAGAACAGCAACATCTCGAAGATGCTTTCATTCACACTCCAGAACAGGTGCCGAACACCTTGCCATGGCGCTGCCCCGCTGCCCTGCCCTGTGGCCAAGGCTAACCTGTAAACAGGGATCAGTGGGGACTCCTCTGCCTCCACTGGGACTAGAGTCAGCCAATGAGGAGCCTACAGATGAAATGAGCAGGCAGGAGGAAAGCCAGATCGTCTATCAATCACCAGGCTCCGCCCTGCAGGTCGCCCTGTCCCTCTCCCCAAGGTCACAGCTCCTGCTAGTTGGATCTGTCCCATGGCTACAGCTGCCCTTCAGGGCTGGGGTGGTAACAGCTGTCCTTTGTTGCTGGCCCTGGGTACTGTACCATTTCTCCTTAATTCATTCATCTTCCATTTATTCAACTCTCCTCAAATACCCTGTCTGAGGGAGCCATAAAAATGTAAGTCCATGTCAATACCCATATCAAAGAACATTCCTGTATGTTCCACTTGGAGTAGCTTGGAGGGGAGACTAATGGAAACCAGGGGGAGGCTAACCCCCAAGCCTCCCCTGTGGCCCATGCTGTTTGTAGCCCCAGGACATTATAGTAGAAAGTGTCAATAACTACCCCAGTCAGTGAGTGACTGATCTCGCCTGGCCCCTGCACCACCGAACAGTAGACAGGCTCTTCCTTCCTTCCACCCGACCTGCTTCAGCCTCGCCGGCCAAGCCCAGGAGATCCTTCCCGGTTCCTGAGCGCAGCCCTCTGGGGTTACAGGGGTGAGCGAGAAGGCCTGCGCCGGGCCCCTCAGGAAGCGAGGAGCCGCGCGGAGCAGCAGGATCAAAGGAGCCCGTCCCCCGCGGCCTCCACCCTCACAGGCTGGGGACCTGGAGGCTGTCACTTCACCTCCGCGTGTGCAAGGGCGGCAGCCGCGACTCAGGCCCAGCACAGCCCAGGGTCGAGATGACGCAGTGCTTCGTGCGCAAAGGGCGCTCGGGGACCCTCGGGGCCGGCGCGGGGGTCCCCAGGGACGAGGTCCCGGGAGGGGCGGGGGCGCCGGTAGCCGTCTCGTCTCCGGGGCGCGCCCCGTATCCACACGCCCCGCCCGCGGCCGGCAACGGACCGCCCCACGTGGGGCCGCAGAGTCTCTCGGCCCCGGCGCCCGATTGGCCTCCGTGCAGCCAATCAGAGGGCGCTGTCGGCAGCGGCCGCGCCGATTGGCCGCAGCAGGCCGGCCCCGGGAGAGGGCGGGGCTCCCTTTTGTTCTTTCCTCCGCGGCGCAGCGGCCACCCCCACCCCGGAGCCCGGAGCCCGGAGCCCGGAGCCCGGAGCCCGGAGCCCGGAGCCCGGAGCCCGGAGCCCGGAGCCCGGAGCCCGGAGCCCGGAGCCCTGTGCCGTCGGGGAGCCGCTGGGGGGCTGCGGGCTGCGGCCGACGCCCCTCGCAGGGGGCCTCTCCGGACCCCGGCCCTTCTCGCCGCCCCCTCCCCATCTTGCTCTCACACAAGAAAGAATCAACTGCCTGAAACGCGGTCTGCGCAGGGGCTGACCTTGGACAAGCCGTTAAGTTCTTGTCCCTCGGTTCCCTTACCCTTGCTTTCTCCCTGCCTCCAAGGAATTGTGCAGAAGAACCCATAAAAAACGAGCTTGGGCTCTTTCTACAATGTAACCAATCAATGACAGAAAGGCTCTGATTTTTCCTGAGAGGGAGCACGTGGGAGATTGCGGAGGAGGGGGGCCTAGGGGTCCGGATTTTGCTAACCTGAGCCTTATGTAGAATGACAGTCCTTTTCCAATCACGTATGCAGAATGACAGTCCTTTTCCAAACACGGCTGGGGGTTCTTGTCCCAGATGGGGCTGGGAGGAGGATGGGGCAGAAGCCCCTGCCTCTGCCTGGCCAGCTGTGCACTCTCCTAAATCCCCTCCCTCTTCAACCACTCTTCTCAGCGGCTTCCTTTTGGGGTGGAGAGTGGTGGCCACAGGAACCAGGGCCCCTCAGAAGGACAGAGGGCTGAGGGCTGGACTAGGGGGTCAGGTCTGGTCTCCTTCTCAGCCTGCCACCTTCCCCCTCCCCAGGACCCCAAACCTCCTGGAAGCATTTTCCAGTGAGGTGGTGGCCGCACACACCCTCAAGGCAGACAGGCTGCAGTGCTGCCCAGGCTGTGGACACTGGGCTACCCAACTCTAGACCCAGCGGGTGCCCCAGGCTCAGCTCCTTTCCTTCCACTAAGTGGCCACCAAGAAAGGGGGGTTAAGCCCCAGGGAATCCTCAGTGTCCCTCCCATAACCCATTGACCTAGAACCCCCAAGCCAGTGTTGATGGAGAGGATGTTGATGGGGGAAGAAGTCTTGACAGTGGCTCGAAGATAGCAGCTTGACCACAATGGGGGTCATCTCCAAGGTCACCAGTTCGGATCTGGGAGTCTGTAAAAAATGCAGTTCCCTGAGGAAGACAGATTCTAATCTGATCAGCATGCAGAGTGCCTCTCCCCATGTAGTCTATGGAGGGGTCCCTCAGCCATGGGTGGCTCCTCGGCTCCTGTACACCAGACCACCCTAGACAGCTCCCAATAAGCAGCATGGGGGTCAGAGACCTCCCCTGCAGCCTGCAGTGGCCCCTGGAAGGACTCCCAGCCGCAGGTCCTTGGCAGGTGTCTGCTGGCTCCCTGGGGGTGGGGAGCCGGGAGGCTGACATCTGCAGCGTGTTTTTACTGTTGGACAAATTGAATCAATTAAACAGGCCCCATCGGGGTGGCTGGGAGCCCAGTGAACAGGAAGGAGGAGGGGAGCAGAGCCAAGGGGGTGTCTCCCCAGTGAGGGTTCAGGGTGAAGAGACAAGCGTGACATGCCCCTTTCCCTGCTGTTTGGGGGCAGGGACCCCCTGTGCTGACCACAGTGAGGGAGGGAGGGGCATGGGGGCAGGGGAGCTGGGGCAAGTTACCGGGGTTGACGCGAAGGAAACTTTGGGACTGGTGCCTGCACCCCCTCTGCCACACTGAAACCCATTTTTCCATCCAAGATGCAGGCACTCTGGGCTTCTCGGCCACCTGCCCCACAGCCCTTTGGGGCCCGAGCTCCCTGACCCCGAAGCCTCCTTTCAAAGGCATTTTGTTGCTTCCACATGGAGGCCTCCGGAAGCTGGGAGGCTCCACCCAGGAGAGGAGGCTGCTCAGAGAGGCCGGAGAAGCCAGGGGAGGAAAGAGGAAACAGACTGCAGAGGTGATAGCGAGGGCACCTGTCATCCACCTGGGGCGGAAGCATCCCAATGGACCAACCCAGAGTGATTTAGGGGCCCGCTGCTCTGCGACCCAGCTGACCCAGGGCTGGCCACTGCTTAGGAGCCCAGCAGCTGCAGGGGCAACCTTGTACACAAGTTGTGCTCAGTTCCTCGACTCTGGCAAGGATGGCAGGGCCACCCCCTCAAATGCCCCTCCCCGCAGACCTGGGGCCTGATGGCAACGTCTGGGACTGCTGCAGGGCTTCAGGGAGTCAGTCCTGGAGCCCGGCCCAGCTGCCACCGTTGCCACAGGCACTGTGCCCATCATGTGCCATAGCAGTGATCTCACTGTCGCTCTGTCGCCCTGGACAGCCAGACCACGTCTGTCCTTTGAGGTCAACTGACTGATCCTGGGCCACCTGAGGCAGACAGAAGTCTTATCAGCAAAGTCCCATGGAGGACCGAGTGGTCAGCAGGAGACTTCATCTGCCAGCACTCAGGACCACAGGACAAAGGCTAAGAAAGGGCACTGACCAACACCTGGGGCAGGGGCCGCCGAGGGTCCCACTTCCAGAAATTAGCCCGGGACCAGGGCTACTTCACTGGGAGATATTGCCCCTTCCTGGTCAGGCCACCTGAGGCAGCCTGAATCCCAGGCCCAGCTGCTTGGGGGTGGGGGCGGGGGCAGGGGCAGGTAGGAGCAGGGAGAGAGTGACACACGCTCCCCTTGTTCTTACTTGCATGTCATCTGTTGAGGACCCCCGCCTGCCCCTTGGGTAGAGTTTTGAGGCACTAGGGTGTGGGAGATAGGCTGGAGGGGCCCGGATGCGGGGTCTTGGGTCACCTAGTGCTGTGTCTGAGGGGACGTGAGTGTTCAGGCCCAGGCGCGTCGCGGAAAGCCCCTCGGAAAGGTAGGAGTTGTCCAAGTTTGCAGAGCGCCCAAGCAGGTAGCAGGGAGACACAGGGCCTAGAAGGAAGGCATGGCGGTTCCTCCATCCGCTGAGCTTGTGCTGCATTTTCGCCCCGACGTCACTGCAGTGCAGCCTTGGGGCGGGAAGTCGCAGCCCGGTGGCTTTGGGGACCAGGTCTAAATCCGCCTCTGCGGCCTCCCGCGCCCATCCTAGGTCTACCATGCGGCCTGAACCAGGAGATCAACCTTTGGCGCCGCCACTGGCCCTCGTGGCAGACCCGGCGGCAGGCAGACGTGGTGTCGGGGCGCCCTCCAGCGGCCGTGGCCGGAAAGGCGTCCGACTTGAAGGACCCGCAGTGAGGGCGGAGGGGGGAGCGCACCAGCTGGGCCGGAAAGCTTGCCAGCGACAGCGCCCCCGCCCCTCTCCGCGCCCCGTGTTTCTGATTGGATCGCAAGTGACTTGGGAACCAAAAAGGGAGCTGCCCTGTGAAAGTAAAAAGCCAGACACCTCTTATGGTGACTCTGCTGGGGCCCTGCCTGGAGCCTCCAGGGGGCGGAGCTGGGGAGGAGTGGTGGGAACAGCGGGAAGAGCTGCGGGAGGAACATCGGACCAGGAGCTGTATCTGCTTTTATCCCCGGCAGGTACAGGTTCTGTGCCCCTAGTCCGCGTCTCTGTGAACGACACAGCCTCTGGCATGCAATACCTCCCAGTGAGGCAGCCCGCCCCTCACAGCTCACCAGGGGCGATGGAGGACTGCAGCGCACACACCTAGTAAAGCAGGGTGCATCCAGAAGTAATCAGCACCTCCCTCTGAACTTAAATCCGGTCACACCCAGCCAAGAGTCCTTCTGGAGCAGAGAGGGCAGGCAGGCACGATTTCCAGTATTTTGGCTTTAAATGTTTTAACAGCTTTGTTGAGACATACTTCACATACCATACAATTAACCCATGTAAAGTGTACAATTCCATGGTTTTAGTATATTACAGCATTATTTTTTTAATTGTGGTAAATATATATATAAAAAAAATTTGCCACTTTAAAAATCCTCACCCGAGCCCTGGCCGGTTTGGCTCAGCAGTTAGAGCTTCGGCCCCGCGGACCGGAGAGTCCCAGGTTCCCTTCCCGCTAAGGGCACGTACCTCGGTTGCAGTTTGTCCCAAGCCCCAGGTGGTGTTGTATGGGTGGCAACCACTCGATGTGTCTCTCTCACATCGATGTTTCTCTCTCTCACTTCCTCCTTCTCTCCCTCCCACTCTATCTGAAGATAAATGCAAAAACAAAAGTGTCCTCAGGTGAGGATTAAAAAAAAATCCTCACCCGAGAACATTTTCTTGAAAAAAATGTTTGAGCCCAGCCGGTGTGGCTCAGTGGTTGTGCATCGACCCATGCACCAAGAGGTCACCTGTTCAATTCCCAGTCAGGGCACATGCCCAGGTGGGCCAAATCCCCAGTGGGGGGCATGCAGGAGGCAGCCAATCCATGTTCTCTCTCATCAATGTTTCTATCTGTCTCCCTCTCCCTTCCTTTCTAACATCAATAAAGAAAAAAAAAATGTTTAAAAAAAAAGAAAGAAAAAATTTTTTGAAAGGGAGGGGGAGAGAAACATCCATGTGGGAGAGAAACACTGCCTCCGACCCGGGTTTGGCGCAAGGGTGGGGGGCAGAAATCAAACTGGAAACCTAGGTATGTGCCCCAGTGGGAAGTCAAACCTGCGACCTTTCGGTGTACAGAGAACACTCCTACCAACTGAGCCACACCGGCCAAGGCAAAATTTGCCAATTTAAAACCATTTTAAATGTACAGTTCAGTGGCATTAAGTACATTCACAATGTCCTACCGTCATCACCATCCATTTCCAGAACTTTCTGACCCCTCACAGAAACCTTGTACTCATTAAGCAACAATGTTGCATTCCTCCATCCCCCAGCTCTTAGTAACCTCTGATCTACTTTCTGTCTCTATTCTAAATATTTCACGTAAGTGGAATCATACCACATTAGTCTGGCTACGTCATTCAGCATAATGTCTTCAGGGTCCGTCTACACTGTAGCATGTGTCAGAATTTCACTGCTTTTTATGGCTAATATTCCTTTGTGTGGATAGACCACATTGTGTCCATCCATCATCTGTTGGTGGGCATTTGGGTTGTTCCCACCTCTTCCCTGTGTGAATCATGTTACAGTGAACACTGGCTTTGGAGCCCCGCACGCAGTCCCTTCGGGTTCATCCCTAGGAGTGGAAAGCAAGTCTGTCTGTAGTGAGAGTGCACAGACTTGTCCACGACGGCTGCACCGGCATCGCAGACGGCTCCGATTTCTCTGCAGCCTCACCCACACTTGCTACTTAGTGTAGCATTCATTTTTAAAAAGTAATATTGTCGTTACAAACTACATACTCGCGGAGGGTAATTTATAAAGAAGAGAAAAACATCTTGTATTTACCTGCAACCCCACCACCTATAGATGAGTGCCACTAATTTTGGGTGATGTAGGCTTGTTTGCATTCTAAGGCCTCGTCCTTTGGAATGGCAGGACGGCAGCGACGCGGAGAGCAGAGCCGGCAGGGGACGCTGTGGAAGCCTGAGGGTCGCCAAGGCCGCCCCGCCAGCGTGCGGTGAGTGGGGGTCCGCCCAAGGGCGGGGGCGTCGCGTCCGGCGACTGCGGATCTGTGCGCAGGTCCATCACTGGGGGCGACGAGGATGGCGGGCTCGCTGGCCGCCTCACTTCCCTGACCGAAGGGCGGCGGCGGGAAGGTTAAGGGAGGGACCACGCGACTTGGGCGCAGGCCGCCCCCACCGGACGGGACCCGCACCCCTGCCGCCGTGCGGGTCCCGTGGCCGGACTCGCCAGGAGCCGCGCACCCATTGGTCGAAACCGCGGCCACCCGAGCCAATCACGGAGGGCGGAGGCTCAGTGCCCAATGGGAGCGCGGCAGGCGTGCGCGTGCGCACTGGCCCCTGCGCGCGGCCGAGTCCCCGCCACGACGGCAGCTGCACGGGTGCCTCCGGGTCCGTGCGCCCTCGCGCGAGGTGTGAGCCGGGCGGCGTTTGAAGTCCGGGCGCGACCCCGCCTCCCGCAGGTCTCGCAGACCCCGGCGTCCCGCACCTCTAACCAGGACCGGGAGGGGGAAACGCTGCTGCCGCGGAACTACCATTATTGTAAGAGAACAAACGCTCAGTACAAAAGGGCGACGCGGAATCTGCGAGGCGGCCCCCTGGGGACGCGGCGGGCGGCATCTGGCTGCGGCGTTCTGCAGGAGGGGTCCCTCTCTCCAAAGACAAAGGCGTCCCCGGCGTCCCCGGCGTCCCCTCCGGCGGACACGGGGCCGAGGGGCTCTCGACGGCGCACCGCATGCTCCCCGGTTCCGGGCGGGCCAGAGCGCCCTCCCCCCCTCCTTTCAGGTCCTTCTCCGCCCCTCCCGTCCCCACCCCCTTCCTCCTCCCCGCCCCCTCCCTCCTCCCCACCCCCTCCCTCCTCCCCTCCTCCTTGCCGTCCCCTCCCCCCGCCCGGCAGCCGAGCCGCACGGTTCAGAGAAAAGGTTTCGGGAGAATTTTCTCCAGGTCAGCTCAGCTTCGAGGATTCGTCCCCCGCCCCTTCCGCGGAGATAACTTATCCCGGGTTCTGAAGGGCCCGCGGGGACTGGGATCTTCCCGGACAGGATCTTGCCTCTTCCTGGGGAAGGCCGGTCTCTCGCAGGGTCCTGCGGCCCCGCATTTGTCCGGCCGGCCGCTGCTCCGCCGAGGGCCTGCCCGAGTGGCCCGGCGGGGCTCTGCACAAAGGCGGCCCCAGCTGACCGAGAGGGAGCCCACGAGGGCCCTCCAGTCCGGTGGGGCCTCTGGGAAGAGGAGTGGACCGGCCAGCAGGTGGTCTTCCCCCACTCCCTCGAGCCCCGGAGTCCAGCTCAGTGCTGGGACCGTTTGGAGAGGGACATGGGTGGCAGGGCCCGAAGCACATTGCCCGTCTACACTGTGGGGTCCGAGCTTGGGGACATGTGACCTGGAGAACAGAGGTATGCGATCACGCCATCCACCTCCCTCCTCCCTTCCCTGTTGCAGGGAAGCCTTTGCTCCCCAAGTCTGCCTCAGTGTGGATCAGACGGGGGCAGACCTGGAGGCCCTCAGCGGGTCTGTGGACCCAGTGCTTGGCAGGGCCTTGCCTCTAACCTCTGTAAACCCCGCCAAGGCATTCTGCCCCCAGCCTCAGTACTATCTACTCCAGCGAGAATGTGCACACTCCCCCGCCTGGAAAAAGTACACGTGCCTACCCCACCCAGCCCTCGGAGAAGCCAGAGTCCTCTGGGAACCCACAGGCCCCACCTAATCTGAACTCTGTGCCCCACCATCTCACAGGCCCCAGACACAGTTCCTGGAATTCACCCAGCAGTGCTGTCACCCCAGGGCCTTTGCACTGTCCATCCCTCTGGGGATTGCTCTTCCCCTTTCTGGCTAGCTGCCCCCATCTCCTTTAAATCTTTGCTCCAGCCCAGCCAGTGTGGCTCAGTGGTTGAGCATGGACCCATGCACCAGGAGGTCACCAGTTCGATTCCCAGTCAGTGCACGTGCCCAGGTTGTGGGCCTGATCCCCAGTGAGGGGCATGCAGGAGGTGGCCAGTCGATGTTCTCTCTCATGGATGTTCCTATCTCCCTCTCCCTTCCTCTCTCTCTAAAATCAATAAAGAAAGAAAAATTTTTTTAATAAAAATAAAAAATCTTTGCTCCAGTGTTGTCTGCCTCCTATTTAAATCTTTGACCTCCCTCCCCACCCCCAGCCCCAGCTTTGTTTCTCAGCAGCTCTAACACCCGCAGTTTCCTTGTTTTTCAGTTTGTTATCCTCAACTAGGATGTGAGTTCTTTCTGCCTGCTTCCCGGCTGTGTCCTGCCGGGCTCCCAGGAGGCCCTCTCTAAGTATTTGTTGACAATAAAGTAGTGACTATAAATCCATGTAAATTTGTGGACCCTCTTTCAGACCAAGGTGGACCTCCCAGCCCCCGCCAGAGCCAGGGCTAGTGCTGTGGGCAAGGAGCCAATATGCATACCGTACACAATGAAACGTTAACATTCTCAGCATATCAAAGGGTCTTGACTAATCAGCGAGGAAAAGCAGCACTTGAATAACAAAGAGGCAGCGGTAGGGAACAGGTATCCCAGAATGGCCCCAGCCCTCCGAAGATCAGACGGGCACATTCAGCCAGGAGGTGTTTCTCAGCTGGCAGATTTGCCAACATTCCAGGTGTTGGAGGGATGCAGGGGAAAGGTGCCCACAGTGGAGGGCAGGGGCCCTCTGCTCCGGCTCAGCTGCTGGAACCCAGGCTCAGCTCTGACGGGCACTTGGCATAACTACACCAGAGAGCCACACGCTAGGGCGCAGGTGGGGTCTTCCCCGCCAGGACGCCCCTCCTGCCTGCCCCTTGCTCCTTCCTGGTCCCTTTCCCAATGCAGTTTGCATCTGATGCTTCTGAAACACCAGCTGGCCTGGCCATTGGATGCCAAGTTGGGGGCAGCTCCACTCAAGACGTCAGTGGAGGGGCCCATGGGCACTGTAGGGTTGGTGGGAGGCAGCCAGCACAGCCCTAGAAATGCTTATTAAAGAGACAATAAATCACAGCTCCGTCCCCTCCCCCAACCCTTCTCATCACTGCTTGACATTTTTTAATATTGATGTATTTAATTTATCTTTAAAAATGGGCAAGACTGTTTTGCACAGAAGCCATGTAAAGCAGAGAGCTGACAAAGTACTCCTGACTCTGGACGACTGATGTCATGGGTCATCCGCGTTGGAGGCCCCGTCCTGTCTCCCAGACACTCCTCAGTTTGGCTCTGGGCCACTCCCCATGTGATGACATCAGACTTGGTACTGTCATTGGCAGCTGGCTTGTTGGCCCACAGCCGGGGACACCCAGCAGTCCGGGAAGCCCTGTCAGGTGGCAGGCCCTGGCCCCTGGCCTCACATCCAGGCCTCCTGGGGGACGGGAAGTCTGGGCCAGGGTGGTGTGGGCGCTGAGCTCTCTGTGGGCCTGACAAGGCTGTGGGGACAATTTGGATTATTCCTTTGCCCAGATCTGTGAGCCTCCTACAAAGGGATTTATTTGCAGTAAAGGAGTATTCTCAGCAAAAAGAATGGGAGAAGGTATCCAAGGGGATTCTGTGTCTACCCTGGACAGGCTGAGCCCATTGAGCCCACAGGGCCCTTAATAAAGGCTTCCAGAGAATCCCAGCAGCACAGCCACCTTCTGCTTTCCAGGTGTGGCCCTCAGCCTGCTTCAGGTGGACCCGAGGCATCTTAATAACAAACCAGCCAATCACTTTTTTTTTTTTTAATCCTCACCCAAGGATATTTTTCTATTTATCTCCAGATAGAGTGGGAAGGAGAGAGAGGGAGAGAAAGGGAGAGGGAGAGGAACATCACATGAGAGAGACACGTCGACTGGTTGCTCCCACATGACTCACACCAGGGCCAGGGATGAACCACAATCGAGGTACATGCCCTTGACTGGAATTGAACTGGCGACCTCTTGGTGCATGGGTCGACACTCAGCCACTGAGCCACACCGGCTGGGGTGGGTTACTTCTTGAATGCAAGAAGGCAGTAAGCAGCCCTGGTTCAGTTGGTTAGAGTGTCATCCCCATACACCAAGGTTGCAGGTTCAATTCCCAGTCAGGGAACAAACAAAAATCAACCAATGAATGCATCAATAAGTGGAACAAAAAGTCGACCCTTCTCTCTCTCCCTCTCTCTCTAAAAAGAAAAAAGAAAGCAAGCAGTGGGCAGGCCTGCCTGATTTAAACTGAGTTCACAGAAATGGTTGGAAAAGTCTTTACATTATTTACTAACTTATCAATAGTCTGTCCCTTTTTATTGCTAGGATGGCGTGTAGTTGCTTTGCAGTTGAAGTGTTTGGGGAGAGTCTCCACGCCCACACTGGAGCTCCCCGTGAAAGTCAGGAAAGCCTGGACATGCAGATGTCCTTGGCGAGGCTCAGGGCTGCTGGGCCGAGAGGGTTGAAGCAGTGGGTCTTCCGGACCAACCCCAGAGACGAGGAAACAAGGACGCCCGTCACTGCGTGATGGGTAATAGTAAGAAATGTAAAGCCACCGTGGTAGCCAGAATAGAGGGCGAGTGGACAGAGGGTAACGTCCACAGCAGAATACCACGTGGCCATGAGGAAGGCTCCGCGGAATGTGCAGTCCTGTGCTGCCTACAGACAGGGACCCATCCTGAGAAAGGCATCATTACGTGACTTCATCCGGAACACCACAGAGGCACACAAACTTCAGCAGTGTCGCCTGCCACACACCCAGGCTCTAGGATGCCGCCCTACTGCTCAGAGGGGGAGGAAAAATCATTTCCCTCTACCCTTCCAGGTTCTTGGCTGAGATAGCTGCAATAAAACATTAATAGGGCCCTGGCCAGTTTAGCTCAGCGGTTGAAGAGTCTGCCCGAGGACCAATGAGTCGCGAGGTCGTTTCTGGTCAAGGGCATGTACCTCGGTTGTGGTTCGTCCCCGGGCCCTGGTCAGGTTGTGCGGGAGGCAGCCAGTCGATGTGGCTCTCTCACATCAATGTTCCTCTCTGTCTCTCTCCCTCCTTCCCACTCTATCTGATAATGAGTAGAAAAAATATCCTTGGGTGAGGAATAAAAAAATAAAAAAAAAACATTAACAGGATAGCCCTGGAGGGTTTGGCTCAGCGGTTGGAGTGTCGGCCCTTGGACCAATGTGTCGCGTGTTCGATTCCGGTCAAGGGCACGTACCTCGGTTGCGGTTCATCCCCGGCCCTGGTCGGGTCGTGTGGGAGGCAACCAGTCGATGTGGCTCTCTCGCATCGATGTTTCTCTTTCTCTCTTTCCCTCTCTCTCCCTCCCACTCTATCTGATGATAAATAGAAAAATATCCTCAGGTGAGGATAAAAAACAAAAACAAAACGTTAACAGGAGAAAACACAAGTTAAGTAATATGCACACCTCCTGTATGGCCGGGAGCGACCCCGGAAAACTGAGTAACTCGCCCAAGTGGCTGAAGCCACCACCTTAAATACCATCTTCAGCTGAAGACAAAAGAAGGAGTTGGACATGGGGAGTCAGTTATGGGGGTGACCAGTGAAAGCAGAGTCAGCAGGGCAAGGTCACTGTGCAGATGCAAATCTTTCCCTTCAGCACTGATAAGAGTTTCTAGAGGGAGGGTCACCGCCTCTTCCTGCTGCAGGGAGGGAGACACCCTGACGTGGAGATCGCCCTCACAGATGTCATACCCTTTGCAAAGGGTAACTTTTACTTGCTTTTCAGAGCTCCTCCCGTGTCTGCTATTTCTTTTCTTTTCTTTCTTTTTTTGGGGGCCTCAATAAGAAGAACTTGGGCCCTATTTCTTTTTTTTTCCTCCTCACTCGAGGACACCTTTGCACTCATCTTCAGATAGAGCAGGAGGGAGAAAGGGAGGAAGAGAGGGAGAGAAACATCAATGTGAGAGAGACACATCGAGTGGTTGCCACCCACACGACCCCAACTGGGGCCGGGGACAAACTGCAACCGAGGTACGTGTCCTTAGCGGGAACCGAACCCAGGACTCTCTGGTCCGAGGGCCAATGCTCTAACTGCTGAGCCAAACCAGCCAGGGCTGGGCCCTATTTCTTAAAATTACCCAGCCTAAAGTAATTTTTATGCCAAAAAAGATGTATTTTGGCGACAAATTCTGTTCTTTTTCAGCTCCTGGGCTACAAAGCTGTCCAGCCTGTTATGTGCTGAATTCTGTACAAAGTTGTGAAATGCACTTCTTACTGTTATGCATATAGCTACAGCATTGTGATGGCTATGATGTCTCTAGGCGACAAGAATTTTTCAGCTTCGTTATAATCTTATAAACCCACCATCATATATATGCAGTCTGTCAATGACCAAAATATTGTTCTGTGGCACATGACTGTATTCACATGGAAAGAGGTCACTAACATGTTGATAAAAGAAAAATCAGATCAATCATATATCCTTCATGTGTAAAAATATGTCAATATTTACACTTCAAAGTATAGAAGGGTCCAGCCATATGGCTCAGTGGTTGAGCATCGACCCATGCACCAAGAGGTCGCCAGTTCGATTCCCAGTCAGGGCACATGCCCAGGTTGTGGGCCCGATCCCCAGTGGGGGGCATGCAGGAGGCGGCCAATCGATGTTCTCTCTCATCGATGTTTCTACCTCTCTCCTTCTCACTTCTTCTCTCTCTAAAATCAATAAAGGAAAAAAAATTTTTTTTAAGTATAGAAGGGACTTGTACTTCCAGCCATCATGGGATAACTGATGCAGGACTTGCCCACCTGCCATGAACAACTAGAAAATGGGAAAGAAAAGACATGAAGTGACTGTTTTTATCTATTTATTTATTTTTAAATATGTTTTTATTGCTTTTATTTTTGGAGAGCGAGAGGAAGGGAGAGGGAGGGATAGAAACACCCATCAGCTGCCTCCTGCACACCCCCTACTGGGGATCAAGCCTGCAATCCGGGCATGTGCCCTGACTGGGAATCGAACCAGCGACCTCTTGGTGCACGGGAGGACACTCAATCCACTGAGCCACACCGGCCGGGAGTGAAGCGACTGTTTTTAGACATTGGACAACAGGCAGCCCAGGACTATGATCCCTAAGAGAAGGAACCTCAGATGGGAGCCCTACAATGATCTTGCTTTCTGCCTGGAGGCCCTTTCCAGATGGAGGCACAGAATACAGAGGTCTCCTGAGTTGAAACACCAAGATTAGAGTTCGGAGAGGCTGAAACGGTAGGAGTTTTCAAGGCAGAGTGCCTACGTGGAGGTAGCTATGCAGAGAACAGGTCCAGAAGTCTACTTAGAGGTCCCCTCGAGGCTTTTGGTGAATTTTAAACTGTGTATGTGTACCAGGAAACCCCATGAGACTCATCGAGGAATGACTCCCGGAGAGCTGCGAAGCCACACCATTTCCAGCGCTCACACAGGACCGAGAGGGCCGGGCTCCCCGCAGACCTCATTAGGCACCCAGAGCATTTACTGGAGATGCCACAAGAGTCACATGAGTAGCGGGGCTGGACTGTCTCAGGATGAAAGCCAATCTAGACTCCTTCTGGCAAAGCTTTAAAATCCCCTCAAAGACATTAAACTGCTCTGCAATAAATTGACTTGCTGTGAAACCAAACTTCAGCACTCTTTTAAAAAGACAATAAAGCCTGGCCGGTGTGGCTCAGTGGATTGAGGGTCGTCCCATGGACTGAGAGATCCGGGTTCAATTCCTTGTCAGGGCACATGCCCTTGTTGCAGGCTTGATCCCCAGTGGGGGGTATGCAGGAGGCAGCCGATCCATGTGTCTCTCACATCGATGTTTCTATCTCTCACTCCCTTCTTCTCTCTCTAAAAAATAAAATCAAATAAAAACATATATATAAGTCCAGCCGGTGTAGCTCAGTGGTTGAGCATCAACCCACGCACCAAGAGGTCGCTGGTTCAATTCCTGGTCAGGGCACCTACCCAGGTTGTGGGCCCGATCCCCAGGGAGTTCTTGCAAGAGGCGGCCAATCAATGTTCTCTCTCATCGATGGATGTTTCTATCTCTCTCTCCCTCTCCCTTTCTTTCTCTCTAGAAATCAATAAAGAAAAAATATATATATATGTATATATATATATATTTTTTATCCTCACCCAAGGACATTTTTCCATTTTTGTTCAGATAGAGTGGGAGGAAGAGAAAGAAAGAGAGAGAGACAGAGAGAAACATTGACATGAAAGAGACACATCGATTGGTTGCCTCCCGCATGACCCCAACCAGAGCTGGGGACTAATCGCAACTGAGGTATGTGTCCTTGGCCGGAATCGAACCCGTGACTCATTGGTCTGTGAGCTGACACTCTAACTGCTGAGCCAAACCGTCCAGGGCAAATAAAAACATATTTAAAAATAAAAATAAATGAAGACAATAAAATCCAGAGGGTCAACACATTTACAATGCTCAGCGTTCAGTGCATTCAGTGAAAACTGACTGGGTATGTGTAGCAGCAGGAAAAGGTGATGCACAACCAGAAGAAAAATCAGTCAATAGAAACAGACCAAGATATGAGAGAAATGATGGAATTAGCAGACAGAGATTTTAAGAGATCATATGTGTTCATGAATTTAAAACAAAGCATCAGCAGAATGAGGACAGATGATATAAAAGAAGCCAAATGGGCCCTGGCCAGTTTGGCTCAGCGGTTAGAGCATTGGCCTGTGGTCCAGAGAGACCCGGGTTCGGTTCCCGCTAAGGGCATGTACCTCGGTTGCAATTGGTCCCTGGCCCTGGTTGGTCGTGCGGGAGGCAGCCACTCGATGTGTCCCTTTCACATCGATGTTTCTCTCTCTCTCTCTCTCTCTCTCTCTCTCTCTCTCTCTCTCTCTCTCTCTCTCTCTCTCTCTTCCTCTCTCTCCCTCCCACTCTATCTGAACAAAAAATGGAAAAATGTCCTTGGGTGAGGATAAAAAAAAAAAAAAAGAAGCCAAATGGAACTTCTCTTGCTGAAAAATACAATAATTGAAATTAAAAATGAACTATGCAGATAGACATGCAAAACAAAATAGCAGTGATCTTGAGGACATAACAATAGGAGTGGTCCAAACTAAATCACAGAGACAAAAATGTAGAAATATGACTGGAACCTCATCGACCTGTGGAACAACAGCAGTTAGTCTAACATACATGCATCGGAATCCCAGAAGGACAGAAAAGGATGACAAAACATTTTTTTTGTAGAAATAATGGCTGACATTTTTCTAAATTTGTTGAAAACTATAAACCCACAGATCCAAATATTTGACAACTCCCAAGCAAGATGAATAAAACCACATAAGAACATCACCTGCCCCGGAGAAGTGCAACCTGAGGCTCATTAACAGCCAGAGACTACCAGCAAGCTAGTAGGCAGAGATGAGATTCTGAAGGTTTGAGCCTTGGGCCTCATCCTCATGTTGGGTATCCTGGCTCTGGGGACTGAGCTGTGAAGGCTGAGGCCTGAATCTCTGCGCTGAGCCAATAACCCACACTGCAGAAACCACTTTCTCCTCAAAGTAACTTTAACCCAGGGGAAAGCAATTGCCCCCACCCACTGGAAATCTTCTCACCCTGCCCATCTGAGGAATTTTTCACTCAGCTGAGGGCTACAACCTGAGGCTCATTAAGTAACTGAGACTAATAGCATGCAGGCAAAAGCACTGGAATAATTGAATCTACCCAGGAAAATAGACTAGACATTGGTGTTTAATGTGGTCCCTTCCATTCTCATCCAAACCCAGTAGAGAGAGACACAATCAGCGGAACACTCATGGGGAATATTTGGTGGTCTCCAAAACCTGCTGAGACAGCCAAAGGTGAAAGAAAGAAACAAATCCCAAATGAAAGAACAAGAGAATTCTACAGAAGAAGGGTTAAATTAAATGGTCTCTTGTCCCCAGCGCCCGATTGGCCTTTGTACAGCCAATCAGAGGGATTAAGCAAGTTATCAGAGGTAGAGTTCAGAGTAATGATTATGAGGAGGCTCAACAACATGAGTAAAGATATAGAAACAATGAAAATTCAACCAACTGTAAATGAAAAACCACCAAGCAGAAATGAAGAATGACACAGCAGAAATAAAGAACACATTGGAAGGAATAACCAACAGATTAGAGGAAGCTGAGGATTGGATCAGCGAATTAGAAGACAGGGTAGGAAAAAATCACCCAATCAGAGAACCAAAAAGAAAAACAATTTAAAAAACAGGAGGACAGTTTAAGAGAGCTGTAGGATAACATGAAATGTAACAACATTCACATCATAGGAGTTCCAGAAGAAGAAAATGAGCAAGGGTTAGAGAATCTATTTGAAGAAATAGTGGCAGAGCCCTGGTCAGTTTGGCTCAGCGGTTAGAGTGTCAACCCACAGACCAGAGAGTCTTGGGTATGGTTCCCACTAAGGGCACATACCTCTGTTGCAGTTTGTCCTCAGCCCTTGTTAGGGTCGTATGGGTGGCAGCCAGTCAACATGTCTCTCTCACATCGATGTTGACTTATTGTAAGAAACGATGCAAACTAGAAGACAGTGGAATAGATTGCTGAAAGGAAAAGAATCTGTCAGCTTGCCCTAGCTGATTTGGCTCAGCAGTTGAAGTATTGGCCTATGGACCAAAGGGTCATGGGTTTGATTCCGGTCAAGGGCACGTACCTGGGTTGCAGGTTTGATCCCCAGCCCCAGGGCCATGTGGGAAGCAACCGACTGATGTGTCTCTCTCACATTGATGTCTCTTTCTCTCTCCTCCCCCTCTACCTTCCTCCCACTCGCTCTGAAAATCAATGGAAAAATATCCTCGGGTAAAAATTAACAACCAAAAAAAAAAAATTCAGCTTAATTTTATATCCAGAAAAAAAAATTGCTCCTCAAAATTGAAGGCAGAAATCAAAATTTCAGACAAACAAAGCAGAAATGATTTGTGGCCAGCAGACATGCACTACAAGAAATGTTAAAGGAAGTCTGCAAACTGAAGGAAATTGATACCAAATGGAAATAAAGAGTGCCAGAACAGGAAATATGTGGACCAAGTTTTAACATGTGGAAGTACTATATGGCAAAACCAGCACAAAGATAAGGGAAATGAGACAGAAGTGTACTGCTGCGAGGTTCTGCTTTACATGTGGACTGTAAAGTCATATGTGAAGGTAGACTATGATATGTTTAAAATATATACCATAGCCCTGGCTGGTGAGGCTCAGTTGGTTGCACCCAAAGGTTGCCTGTTCAATTCCTGGTCAGGTTTGCTGGGGTTTCGGGCTCGATTCCCAATAGGGGAATGTTTCTCTTTCCCTCTCCCTCTCCCTTCCTCTCTCTCTAAAAATCAATTTAAAGAAGAAGAAGAAGGAGAAGGAGAAAGAGGAGGCAGAGGAGGAGGAGGAGGAGGAGGAGGGGGGGGAAAGGAGGGGGAGGGGGAGGGGAGGGGGGAGGAGAAGAAGAAGGAGGAGAAGGAGGAGGAGGGGGAGGGGAGGGGAGGGGGAGAAGAAGAAGAAGAAGAAGAAGAAGAAGAAGAAGAAGAAGAAGAAGAAGAAGAAGAAGAAGAAGAAGAAGGAGAAGAAGAGGAAAGAGGAGGAGAAGGAGAAGGAGGAGAAGGAGAAGGAGGAGGAGGAGGAGAAGGAGGAGAAAATCATGATCTTCTCAATGATGCAGAAAAATCATGGGACAAACTTTAATACCCATTTATGATTTTTTTTAAAAACTCTCAGCACAATAAAAATAGAAGGGAACTCCCTGAACCTGATGAAGAGTATCTGAAAACTCCCCAGCTAACCAAACTGAATGAGACTGGAGGCACCGAGGAGTTAAGGAACAAGATGTCTGTGCCCATCACTCAGTTTTTCCAGATCATACTGGAGATGCCGGTACAAGAGCAAAATAATTGAATTAAAGGCAAATATATATGAAAGAAAAGAGTTAAATGTTTATTATTCACAGGATATGATTATGTATATAGAACATCTGCTTCTAGAAACTCTACAATGGAGACACCTGGGAAACACACCGCAGCCACATGACCAAGGTCACATATCACCATGAGCACGACCCTTGACATGACCGATGAGAAAGGGCACTTTGCCTCCATGGTCTTCCTCCCCCAAACCCACGAGGCCAGACTAATAATGAGAGAAACGTCATACAAATCCCAAGAGAGGGACAGTCTGCACTGGGCACTGTCAAGGTCACCCAAAACAAGGAGCGTCTGAGAGGCAGTCACAGCCCAGAGGAGCCACTAAATGTCATGTGGGACCCTGGAGCAGAAAAGGAACAGTAGGTTAAAAACTAAGGAAATAAAGTGCAGGGTGTGGTTAATAACAATGTATCCATATTGGCTCATGAACTGTGACAAAGGTACCACACTCTGTAAGGGTCAGTGAGACCCTGGGTGCGGGGTTTATAGGGGCTCTGTGTACTATCTTTTCAACTTTTCCGGAAATCTAAAACTGCTAAAATAAGATTAAAATGAGAAGAAAGGAAGGCAAGGAAGGAGAGAAGGAGGGATAGAAAAGAAAGAAAAACAGAAAGATATGTCAACTTGCGGCCAGGATGGCAGCGCAGGTAAACGCCGTCTCGCCTCCTCCCACAACCACATCAAAATGACAACTAAACTGTGGAACAACCATCATTCGGAACCGCCTGACATCGAGCTGAGTGGAAGCCCTACAGCTACGAGATTAAAGAACCACATGGAGACTGGGAGGAGGGGCGGAGGCCGACGGGCTGGTCCCACACCCACATGTGGCGGATAAAATCAGGAGGGACACCTTGGCTGGGAAGGTCCTCCCTGAGGAGTCCTCCCCGTCCCACAGCAGGCGCCCAGCTCAGGGTTCCAGGGCCAGGAAGAGAATCCCCATCACTTCTGGCTGTAAAACCAGCGGGAACTGAGGCTGAGGGAGGCTGAGGCTGCTGGAGCCCCCGGCAGCTCCTCTTAAAGGGCCCGCGCACAGACTTACTCGGACCCGCTCCCTCCAGGCTCCAGCGTGGGGGAGGCAGCTTGAAAGACAGCAGAGACATACGGGGAAGAACCGCAGGGACGTGCTGGTGGAGGAAAAGCCAAGTGAGGAAAAACAGCGACCTACAACCAAGATGATTCTATCCTGCAAAGCTGTCATTTAGAATCGATGGACATAGAGTTTCCCAGACAAGAAAAGACTAAAGGAGTTCATCACCACCAAACCAGTATTATATGAAACTGAAGGGTCTTCTTGAAGAAAAAGATAAAAAATATGAACAATAAAATGGCAATTGATACATATCTATCAATAATTGAATCTACAAACAAAATGAACAAGCAGAACAGAAACAGACTCCTAGATACAGAGAACTTCTTGTTGGTTGCCAGAAGGGAGGGGGCTGAAAAAGGTGAAGGGATTAAGAAGTACACATTGGTTGTTAGCCTGAGGAACCTCAGAGGGAAGGGGGAGGTGGGGCGGGAAGAGTTAAACCAAAGAGCTTATATGCACATATGCATAACCAATGGACACCGACAATAGTGTGGGGAAGGCAGGAGGGGGGCGGGAGCAGGGAGGAGGGGGTCAACAGGGGAAAAGGGGGGATATCTGTAATACATCCAACAATAAAGATAAGTTTAAAAAGAAAGATACGTCAACTGGGGAGAACACAGGATACTCAGCACAATGTGTGTAGTCTTTGTGAAAGCACAGGGACAATGAGGGCTGTGACCACATGCCCACAGGCTTTACCTGGGTGGGATGGTGACCCCTCTTCCTTCATATTTGTCTATATTTTCCAAATTTCCTACTTTTGCCATCCGAAAAGTGTGTTGTTTTTTTACAGTAAAGAGATATACATCTGTTTGCTGCGGCAGAATTTCCCCTGACTCAGCCCCTCTGGCTTCAACACTGCAGGGCCATTTCTCCTGGGGACGGAGACTCTAATGAGGCCAGTCCAAAGCGACCAAGTGTTGCAGTCACAGTGAGTGACCAACAGTTATGGAGGGAGTGCTTTGAGCCCTGGAGGCACTCCCCTCCTTTGTCTGCCAGCCCCACAAAGCAGAGAGCCCTGCCTCCAGGGTCCTGCGGGAGCCACAGGGCCCGTGGGCCTGCCCTCCAGGGAAGTCAGAGCCCTGCGGCCTTGGGCTCCACCCTCCTCGGCAGGAGCCAGCTGGTCTGCAAGGACCGGGCCCTTGTCCAGCAGCAGCGGTGGGCCTGAGCCAGAGGGCAGGGAAGCAAGGAGCAACTGTGGACTGATGGTCAGGCCACGTACGGGTGGCCATCGGGAAAGACAGGCTGACGCCGAGCTATGTCCAGGGCCCTGCTCCCCACGCTGACCACAGGGCCAGGCAGGACCCCAGGGCAGGGTCCTCCAAGGTCTTGGGATCCCAGAGCCCCTTCAGTAAACACAAGCTGCGTTTCCAGAAAGGACAGTGACGCAGGGCTGTGGGGGCCTGAAGGAGGGGCAGGCGGACGGCACGGGGCCAGACTGGTCCTGGGGCATTGGCACTGCGGAGGCTTCGCGCCGGGGTCCAGGCCGCAGCCCCTGGGAGCCCCGTGCCCGTGGAACAGCAGTCAGTCCCTTCCCTGGGAGCAGGGCCCCTGCGTGAGGCCCCACAGACTCACAGCTTAACATCGGCCTCTGCTCTGGGGAACCCCAGTGACAGGAAGAGGAGAGGGTGTAACACCAGAATCCTTACTTCTGGCTCAGCATTTAGAATCTCTGTGACCATGTTCTCTCTCTCTCCCATTTTTTTTGTGGGAGGCAACCAAATTTTTGGCGGCCTTGTTTCGACAAGGCAGAAAAAAAAAAAAAAAAAAAAAAGAATCTCTGTGACCCAAGATCCCACTCTGGGTCTATACACAACTGAACTGAAAGCAGGGGCACAGCGACATCTGTCCACCTGTGCTCATGGCCGCTTTCCTCACAGTAGCTAAGATAGGGGGCAGCCCTCAACAGAGCTGGACAAACGAGAAGCCACCCATGCGGCAGAGGGTTAGCCTTCAACAGGAAGGACCTTCGGACACGTGGTGCGATTCAGATAAGCCCTGAAGACACGCGGAGGGACGTGACCCGGGGCGGGAGGACCAATCGTGCGGCCGGCTCCCAACACAGGCTGGTCCAGAGGCAGAACGTGTGTTTTGATGCAAAAATGTTTTAATTTTCATGAAGTCCAATTTCTCTATTTCTTCTTTTCTTACCTATGACTTTGGTGTCAAATCCAAGAAATCATTGCCAGAGCCAATGTCGTGACGCTCATCCTGTTCCCTTCCCAGAGTTTTATTGTTTTCGATCTTGTATGTAGGCCTTGACCACTTTGAGTCAATTTTTGTGTAAGGTGTTCTGTGAGGGTCCCACTGCATTCTTCTGCATGTGGCTGTCCCGTTGCCCAGCACCCTTTGTTGAAAAGACGGTCCTTTCCCTGTGGACTGGTCTTAGTGCCCTTGTCAAAAATCATTTGACCAGCCCTGGCCGGTTTGGCTCAGCGGTCAGAGTGTCAGCCCAAGGACCAGAGAGACCCGGGTTCGGTTCCCGCTAAGGGCACGTACCTCGGTTGCAGTTTGTCCCCGGCCCCGGTTGGGGTCGTGTGGGTGGCAGCCACTCGATGAGTCTCTCTCACATCGACGTTTCTCTCTCTCTCTCCAGCTCTTTCTGAAGATAAATGCAAAAATGTCCTCGAGTGAGGGTTTAAAAAAAAAAAAAATCATTTGACCAGAGCAGCGAGGAGGGAGTCAATGGGGGGAAAACAGGACATCTGTAATACTTTCAACAATAAAGATACATTTTAAAAAGATAAATACATAAACAAAAAATAAAATGTGGTATGAAACTTTATTATTTATTTATTTTTAATTTATTTTTTCTTTATTGATTTTAGAGAGAGGAAGCGAGAAGGAGAGAGACATAGAAACGTCAATGAGAACATCGATTGGCCGCCTCCTGCATGCCCCCCACTGGGGATCAGGCCCACAACCTGGGCATGTGTCCTGACCAGAACTCGAACCGGCAACCTCTTGGTACATGGGTCGACACTCAACCACTGAGCCACACTGGCCAGACATGGTATGAAAACTTTAAAAAAAAAATCATTTGACCACATACAGGAGGGTGTGTTTCCGGGTCTATTCTGTTCCATGGTCCATGCGTCTGTCTTCACGCCAGGACCACACTGTTTTGATTACTGTAGATTTATAGTCAGTTTTGAAATCAGCAAGTGTGAGTCCTCAGCTTTGTTCCTCTTTTTCAAGAATGTTTTGGCTCTTCGGAGTCCCTCGAGATTCCACATGAATTTCAGGATGGGTTTTTCTATTTCTGCAAGTAAGTCATTGGGATTTTGATAGGGATTGCAGATCACTTTAGGTAGGAATGAGATCATTTTGTTGTTGTTGTTAATCCTTACCTGAGGGTATTTTTTAGAGAGAGTGGAAGGGAGGGAGGGACGAGAGAGGGAGAGAAACTTCGATGTGAGAGAGACACATTGATTGGTTGCCTCCCAAAGACCCCAACCAGGGCAGGGATCGAACCTGCAACTCAGGTGCATGCCCTTGACTGGAATTGAACCTGGGACCCTTTGGTCTGTGGGCCGACACTCTAACCGCTGAGCCACACCGGCACTTATTTGTCTTCTTTAATTTTCTTTTTTGTTGTTTTTAAAATTTTTTTTTATTCCTCACCTGAGGATATTTTTCTGCTTATTATCAGATAGAGTGGGAGGGAGGGAGGGGGGAGAGAGAGAGAGAGAAACATCGACATGATAGAGCCACATCGACCGGCTGCCTCCTGCATGACCTGACCAGGGCCCGGGACTAACTGCAACCGAGGTATGTGCCCTTGACCGGAATCGAACCTGTGACTCTTTGGTCCGCAGGCTGACGCTCTAACCGCTGAGCCAAACCAGCCAGGGCTTCTTTAGTTTTCTTTCAGCAATGTTTTATGGTTTTTATTATAAATCTTCTACCTCTGGGTTAATTCCTAAATATTCTTTTTTGGTGTTATTGTAAAAAGAATAAATTCATGTTATGTATATTTTACCACAATTAAAAAGGTCTTGCAGCCCTGACCGGTCTGGCTCAGTGGTTAGAGCGTCAGCCCACGGACCAATGAGTCACGGGTTCGATTCCGGTCAAGGGCACGTACCTCGGTTGCAGTTAGTCCCGGGCCCTGGTCGGGTCATGCAGGAGGCAGCCGGTCGATGTGGCTCTATCATGTCGATGTTTCTCTCTCTCTCTCTCTCTCTCCCTCCCTCCCTCCCTCCCTCCCACTCTATCTGATGATAAATAGAAAAATATCCTCGGGTGAGGAATAAAAAATAAAATAAAAGGTCTTGCAGACCGGGGAAGGAGACAGACAAACGACACGGGCTGCAGGCACGGAAGTGGGGAAGAGGTGCCAGGGGGCAGCACTGGGTGTGCAGAGGGCCCAGGGACGGTGGCACAGGTGGTGCCCCGCACAACTCCAGGGGTGCCACTGGCACGTACCGTGATGCTAGGCTCTGTTGTGCCACACCACCAGTGACCCAGCGTCACGGACTTAGAGCAGTAAAGATTTCTCTGTTGCCCGGCCGGTGTGGCTCTGGTTGAGCGTCGACCCTGCACCAAGAGGTCGCCAGTTTGATTCCCAGTCAGGGCACATGCCCAGGGTGTGGGCCCGATCCCCAGTGGAGGGCATGCAGGAGGCGGCCAATCGATGTTCTCTCTCATCGATGTTTCTATCTCTCTCTCCTTCTCCCTTCCTCTCTCTCTAAAATCAGTAAAGAAAAAAATTTTTTAAAAAAAGATTTCTCTCTTGCTCAGGCCAAGCGTCCACCCAGTGGGCTCTGACGGCATCTCTCAGGCCTCCAGGCTGATGGAGAAGCCTCTCCCTTGAACACGGCGGTCCCTGAACAGGGCCACCCCACCCTGGCATCTAAAACCCTTCACTCCTGTTTCACTGTCCAAACCACGGCCCACAGCCAAACTCACCGTGCACCGTGGTGGTCTTCCCAGAGGGCCCCCTCCAAGGGTCCCAGCAGGAGCTGAAAGGCAGGGGAGGCTTCCCAACAAAGGACCTCTGGATGGCTGCTTGGTAAGGGACCGGGCTGCAGGGCAGACAACTGTGGGGACCCTGGGGCTGTGTGTGCAACAGGCAACCCCAGCAGCCGTGGCTCACGTGGTTCTCCCCACGGGAAGCTCTCTGGGGCTGTTGGGGGTCTCTAACCAGGAGAGGGTCCTGGAAGCCATAGTCTGTCACCAGACACCGCCTCTCCAGGATGAATCCTTGAACTCCCTCCTTGAAATGGTCTGTCCTCTACTAAAGCGGCCACTCGGGATGAGGGCCTTGAACTTGGAACTGCACCCAGTGAACACAACGTCCACCTCTTGCCTGGGGACTTGGACTGCGTGTTGGAGTGGTTGCTGGCTGTCCCCCCGGCGTGCAGACAGGCCCCTGCCACACTGAGCCCGTCCTCATTCCCACCATCAGAATAGCCGGTGGCCCTGGGGGAGGGGAGCCTTTCAGAGGTACACTGAGACCCCAGTACCCAAGACACTTCTCTGCAGAGGAACTGCTTCCGGAAGCTTCCATGGACTGCATTGAATGGTATTTACAACACTGTTAGCCTTTGAGGATTCATCTTCTGTAAGCTGTCTGCTTTTCTGTCCCTTGTTTCTTGATACTTAGTTCTTTGCCTCGTCTGGGGACCAACCCGTTTCCCACTGCGAGGATGCTCCCGAGTCCTTGCCGGGAGCCCTCTCTTCGGAGAAGGGGGCAAAACGAGCCACGCCTTGCTTGGGTTTGAGCAAGTGTTTCAAAGTCATGGTGGCTTTCCACTTGGTCTTTTTTTCTCAAGCCTCATCCGCTTTGTCAGAGCTCAGCGGTTGTGCCCTGTGCTGAGCTCCTGGGACAGGTGAGGTAACCAGCAGGGCCTGTGGCCACATCACACATCCTCCCGGCTCCAGGGCTCACTGCAGGGGCCTCCCTCTGCGCCCTCCCTCTGCGCCTGGGACAGCACCCACAGGCCCGGGGCAAGGCACAGGGCCCTGGGACAGCACCCACAGGCCCGGGGCAAGGCACAGGGCCCTGGGACAGCACCCACAGGCCTGGGGCAAGGCACAGGGCCCCGGGACAGCGCCCACAGCAAGACCTCAACACCACCTTCCTTCACTGAGTAGGCAGTGACTGGGTTTGACATCTGCTTACTGTCCCAAGAGCTCCACAAAAAAGGCCAGTGTCTTCTTGCTACCCACAGGAGTCGGGAGGGATAATGCCTGACCCCTACCACATTCGGGAACCGTGCCCTGAGTGCACAGGTCCCTGTGGAGGAGGAACTGCTGTCCCATTTGCAATAGGGATACACCCACCAACCCCAACACCAGGAAGGGTGGAGTGAGACAGGGCCACTCAGCCAGCTGCCACCTCCCTCCCTTGCGTCACTTCCACTCCATTCTTTTCCCCTCAGGCCACCAGCCAGTGGTTTAAAGCCCAAACTGAGTGGACAGCTGCCCAGGGCAGAGACCTGCAGGGAAGAACAGGGACAGGCCAGAGCCAGCAGGGTCCACACCTGCCTGTCACATGTTCCTGGGCTCCCGACTCTTAAGACCCTTTCCCACACAGGTGCAACCCTGCAGGTGATGTCTCCCAACCAAGGCCGGCTCAATATGAAACTCATTTTTCTTCCAAATCCTTAAACTGTTGTTTGAAAATGGAATAGCTGTGGGAGACTCACTCGGAGCCTGGAGCCCGTCAGCCACACCCACCCCTGGGTGTCATCCTGACACTCCCCAGGGCCCCAAGGCAGAACCTGTGCATTCCACAGGCTCCGGGCCAACCTGACACACCCAAGGGCAGCCACTCAGTATCCCAGGCTGGGGGCCTCCCCCACTCATCGCACCACCCCCCACCTTTCCCGAAACAGCAGTCGGCCTTTTACTGCAGCACTTTATTTTCCTCACAATGACGTGTTGCTGGGGCCTAATGTTCTCACATGACAGTAGAAAACCAAAATTTGTCATCTCTTAAAGAATTGAGAATTGCGTACAAAAACCTTACATAAATTAAAAGGATGAATAAATTTACAGGTGGAAATGCAAACCGTTTTCCAACTCAAGGCAAGTAACAACCCAGGTGTTCTGGCAGGAAACATCAGCTAAGAAAGGAAAATGGGCCCTAACCTAAGCTCAGACCCTCCCAGCCCCGGCAGACTGGCAGGACAGAGTGACAGGGCTCAGGACCCGCCCGCCTCTAGAGAAATCCTGGACTAGGCAGCTCCCGCACGTTAATACCCTGCACACATCAGGACGCGGTCTCGCCTTCTCATCCCGCCACTGGATTTCTCGCAGAAACACGTTCTCGCTTCAGCCACCAAGGGACTGACCGCATGTACAGGGGTTAAATCAAAGATATGTACAGGGTATTAAACATGTACCAAGGGAACAGTTAACTTGAATACAAGGTCAAAATCAGCAACCAGGTCTACAATCCAGTGCTGAGATCAGATACAGGCTTCAAGGACAATTTCTTTTCGAAGGCTTGTTCCAGTTTCACGAGGCCAGCATGAGGTGTATACATTTGCCAGGGCAAACTCAGACTCGATCAACTCGGCAGCACGGCGCACCCGCCCGCAGTCCGTTTAGAAGCACTTGCGGTGGACGATGGAGGGGCCCGACTCGTCGTACTCCTGCTTGCTGATCCACATCTGCTGGAAGGTGGACAGCGACGCCAGGATGGAGCCGCCGATCCACACGGAGTACTTGCGCTCTGGGGGGGCAATGATCTGAAGGGACAAGAGCCAGGCTTTAGTTTATGCCATTCCAGGAAGCCCCGCCCCCTGCCCGGCCCCGCCCCCACACGGGACTCACCTTGATCTTCATCGTGCTGGGGGCCAGGGCCGTGATCTCCTTCTGCATCCTGTCGGCGATGCCTGGGTACATGGTGGTCCCACCAGACAGCACCGTGTTGGCGTACAGGTCCTTCCGGATGTCGACGTCACACTTCATGATGGAGTTGAATGTGGTCTCGTGGATGCCACAGGACTCCATACCTAGGAGACAAAGAGGTCCTTGGACTCGTTCCTCCTCCTCAAGGCGAAGAACAGTGCCTCAAGTCAACTCCGGACACCTACCCAGGAAGGAGGGCTGGAAGAGCGCCTCTGGACACCGGAACCGCTCGTTGCCAATGGTGATGACCTGCCCATCGGGCAGCTCGTAGCTCTTCTCCAGGGAGGAGGAGGACGCGGCAGTGGCCATCTCCTGCTCGAAGTCCAGCGCGACGTAGCACAGCTTCTCCTTGATGTCCCGCACGATCTCCCGCTCGGCCGTGGTGGTGAAGCTGTAGCCTCGCTCCGTGAGGATCTTCATGAGGTAGTCGGTCAGGTCCCGGCCGGCCAGGTCCAGACGCAGGATGGCGTGGGGGAGGGCGTAGCCCTCGTAGATGGGCACAGTGTGGGTGACCCCATCCCCAGAGTCCATGACAATACCAGTGGTGCGGCCGGAAGCATACAGGGACAGCACGGCCTGGATGGCCACGTACATGGCGGGGGTGTTGAAGGTCTCGAACATGATCTGGACAAGAGGCAATGGGCGCCCCTTAGTAGAAGGCAGGGACCCAGGGCCACCCCATGCTCACACACTGCATGCCAGCATGCCACAAATGTGATGTGTGGAGAAAGAAAAAGAAAGCAGGCAAAAACACAATAAGAAACCTTGAGACTTCAGGGAAGAAATGCCAGGAGAGGAACAGAACCCTGGAAATATTGAAAGAAATACTTGAATTTCAGAAAATAAAGCTGAACAGAAAATGACTTGTGAAACAGCTCGGAGGACAGAGGGTCAGGGCGGCACTTACCTGAGTCATCTTCTCACGGTTGGCCTTGGGGTTCAGGGGGGCCTCGGTCAGCAGCACCGGGTGCTCCTCGGGGGCCACACGCAGCTCGTTGTAGAAGGTGTGGTGCCAGATCTTCTCCATGTCGTCCCAGTTGGTGACGATGCCGTGCTCGATGGGGTACTTCAGGGTCAGGATGCCGCGCTTGCTCTGGGCCTCGTCACCCACGTAGCTGTCCTTCTGCCCCATGCCCACCATGACGCCCTGGTGTCGGGGGCGCCCGACGATGGAGGGGAACACGGCCCGGGGGGCGTCATCCCCAGCAAAGCCAGCTTTGCACATGCCAGAGCCATTGTCGATGACGAGAGCAGCGATCTCCTCTTCCATGGCGACCTGCGCGAAGGTACGACCGGCTTAGGCGGGCCCAGGTGCCAAGAACCACCCGGCGAGGCCGCCTCGCGTGAAAGTGCCACCTGCCCCCGACCCCAGCCCGCCGCCGCCGGGGTAACCAACCGCCTGGAACCCGGCGGGGCCTCCCCTGCAACGCCCCCCACGGCCCTCGGCGGCGGGGCGACCCGGGGCTCTGCGCACTGCGGCCCGGCCCCGCCCTGCCTCCCCTCCCCCCACCCGCGGCACCGGCCCAGCCGCCATCCGCCCCAGCCGCGCTTTGTTCCCGGGGACATCGCGCCGAGCCTCTCGGGCCGGAGCGGGCCTGCGGGGAGGGACGCGGGGACTCGGAGCGGGGCCGGGGCGCGCAGAGCGAGCCGTTTACCTAGAGGGTGGTGGTGGCGGGGCGCGGAGGAGCGGAGAACAGACCAGCGAAAGGACGAGGACGGCGGGCGGGCTGCAGAGACTGAGACCGACTGCGGCCTCCCCCGCCGCTATTTAAGCGGAGCGGGGCGCGCGCGCGGAACGGCGGCGCGCGCGGCCCCAGAACATGTCCATATATGGCGATCTTTCCGAACGCCGGGCGCCCATTGGCCTGCCCGGCCGGGGCACGTGGGGCCCCGGTAAGGGCCCCGCCCCCCGCCCGCACCGCCCCCAACGGCCCCGCCCGCGCCCGCTCGGCTGCGGAGACCCCGCGCCCGAGGCCCCGCGCTGCCCAGGCGGGTGGGGCAGGCGGCAGCCCCCGGGGGTTGCGAGGGGGTCGAGGGGAGGATCCCGTAGGGCCGACCGGCCGGCCCCGCCCCGGGACTGCCGCGCGTCGTGGGGGAGGGCCCGGCTGCACCCCGAAACTGCCTGGCCCGGGGCTGGGTCGCGCCCCAAGTTGGGGTGTGTCGCCGCGGCCCGGCCTCGCTGCGGGGCTTTGCTGCCCGCAACCTTTCTCCCGACACTCCGCAGAGTGGGCCGCGAAGGCGGTTCCCGGAGCCGGTGCCGGGCTGGGGGAGGGTGGGTGGGGATCCCCGCAGGCCGCTCTTGCGGCCCCCCGGCCCCGCGGCCTGGGCACCACGGGGAGCCGTGACCTCGCGCGTCCCCCAGGTCGGCTGTGAACGCGCAGACCCCGCGCCAGAAGAGGGCCCGGCTCAGGTCCCTGGCGGTGCACCGTGCAGACGGGCTCGCTCTGACCACACACGCGCATCCTCTTCAAACCGCAGCCCTGATTGTCCCCAATCGCGGCTCCACTCCGGATTTGGGGCCACCCCATCCCCCATCCGGTAGTGAGGGAATGGGCTTTGTTTCGTTTTAATCACCTGTGGGCATTATAGGGAAGCGGGTCTTGATTGCCCCAAAGGTTAACTCTCCACTAGACGCGAGGGGCACCCTCTCCTGTCTGTGATACAAGGAAGGGCCAGGCCTGGGGTGGGTTCGCTGCGCCCCTGCCCTCTGGCCGGGGCTGCCTGGGGCTGGGGGTTCTCCCTGGTCCAGGGCGTGCCCTTTACCCGGGAGCCTGCGCTGGAAGACCTGTCACGGGCCTGGCGCACCTGCTGGTGCCAGAGCTCTGCTTATGCTCAGAGCGGGAAGCAGGTGCTGGGCTTTCAGGCGTATTTGTAACTTGTGGAACCGCTTAGTATAAAAACCAGAGAAGACGTGAGGAGCACTTGTCAAGAGGGGTAGCAGTGGCGCCCCATTGTCCTGGACACTCAGCTTGACGGGCAGGTGTCTGAGGGCGGGGCATCGGGCGGGCGCCCCAAGAACTCTAAGGTCAGCTGGTGACCACATCTGGGGATGAGGACACAGGTAAAGCAGCTATCCAGCTCACCTTCGGACTGCACTTCCCAGATACTAAGGCCTTGCCTTTGGCCACCCCTGCCACCAAGGCCTAGCTAGGTCACCAACTCCCCAGACTTTCCAGGGTGCAGGCAAGGCTGCTGTCTGTCAGGTGCCTGCCCCACCCATCGGAGAACCCGGGGCTGGGCCTCCAGAAAGCCCACCCTCACTCGCGCCCCCTAGTGGGGCGTCAGCGAGTCGAGGTAACTGATCGCACTTGGGGGTCCCAAGATGTCACTCACAGGACGTGGGGGAGGTGGAAAGTATCTAAGGCCTCCTCACCTTGTCTGCCCATCCTACATTCCACCCAGGCCCCCTCGACTTCAGGGGCAGGGGGTCCGCCTGCCATTCCACTCCAACTCCCTCCAGCCCTCCTTTGTTTGGTGTGTGCCGGGAGGGGTGGCTGCACCCGGCTGCTTCTGGGGACAGATGGAGGGGAGCAGAGGCTCAGGGGCCTCTGTTCCCGCCTCCCACCTTCCTTCTTCCCCACCTTGCGCTCGGCAGGACGCCGGGAATACGGCCAAAAGGCTGGGATGCGGGGGTGGGGTGGGGGAGCTCCTTCTCTTTACTCGGCTGTGTCACCGGCGAGGGTGGGGGTGGGGGGTCAAGGTGCGGCCGCAGGTGTGCGGGCGGGGCGCGGCGGCGCGCGGCGCGGCCATATTTGGCGATTTCGGCGCCGCCCGGGAAACCGCGTCCCGGGCAGCCCCGTCCCCGCCCGCCGCCGGCCCTGAGTCACCGGCCGGGCGGGGGACGGAAGTAACGGACTGGGGGCTCCGGGCGCGCTCCTCGCCTTATTTAGTCAAGGAGGCCGCCGATTGGCCCGCGGAACAAAGGGGCGGTGGCGGGGCGGCCCCGTCTCCTCCAAGGGGGCGGGGAAGGGAGGGGGCCGCCGCTTCCCACCCCCACGCCCGGTCCTCCACGTCTCCGGGAGACCCCGCAGCGCCGCGCCAGGCCGAGCCGCGAGGGGGCTGGGAGCGGGGTGTCTATGGCCCCTGAGATCTGGCCGCCGAGGTGGGGAGATGCGGAGCTGGATGCCTGGTGGGCGAGGACAGTGGCGAGCGCCGCCAGGGAAGTACCACCCGAAGCCAGGAGTGAGTGGACGCGGTGGGACCAGGCCCCAGGTAGAGCGAGGCCTCCTATCCCCGCGCGGGGGATGCGGGAGCACCGCATTCTGCACCGGGATTTTTTTCTGTTTTGCAACCGGGCATTGCGAGGTCTCGCCCAAGGTCACCGAAGGGCTGTACTCTTGGAAGCACAGGGCCGTCCCCACCCCTGCTGAAGCGGGAGAGGGCCTTTCGGATGTGGCAGCCCAGGCTCCCTGATCAGGGGCGCCCAGCGGAGGAGGGAGAGTCAGCAGTGGCCCTCCTGCCCGGAAGCGGGTGTGTCCTTCCCGTCTGGAGGACGGATACTTGGGGCTCAGAGAAGTATGTGATTTTTTTCTAGCACAGTGCTGCCTTTGGTGGATTTATTGTGATCTCGGTGGGTCTTATTTAATCTTCCATCCATGTAGTGGCTGAGAAAACTGCGGAGCAGGGAGATAGCACCCCTTGCCAGGAAGTGTGGTGGACTGAGACAACCCAAGGCCTGCCTCCAGGTCATAGGCACTGCCCAGCAACCCCAACTCAGGGTCCTTCCCTTTCTTCCCCCCTCTGACACCCACATCACCTGTCATCTCCCTGCTCCAGCCTCCAGGGTTGCTCCCCAGGATCTGGGTCACCTCTGCATCTCCTAGCACAGCCAGAAACCTGTTACACACCCCCACCCTCCAGACCCCTCTGCCTCCCTCCCACTTCTAGCCACCAACCAACTAGCTGGTCACTCATCAGGCAGACAAGGTAGGAAACTTGGTGATGAGTCCCTGCTCCTGGCCTTTGCAGGTGGAATACCTGCCTTTCCTTCCTTCCTGGGGTGGATCCTGGAACAGAAAACAGGACCAGAGTGGAAGAACAGGTAAAGTCTGGAGTTTAATTAACATTAACCACCCAGGTCAACCTCAGTGTGACAACTGTACAGAGCCTGGATGATGCTGGTTTCGGGACACAGCGAAGAGCCTACAGGAATGCTCATACTGTCTTTGCAGATTGTCTGTGAGTCTCGAATCATCTCGCAATAAAAACTTTTCTAAAGCCCTGGCCAGTTTGGCTCAGCGGTTAGAGCGTCAGCCTTCGGTCCAGAGAGACCCGGGTTCGGTTCCCGCTAAGGGCATGTACCTCGGTTGCGGTTTGTCCCCGGCCCTGTTTGGTCGTGCGGGAGGCAGCCACTCGATGTGTCCCTTTCACGTCGATGTTTCTCTCTCTCTCTCTTCCTCTCTCTCCCTCCTACTCTATCTGAACAAAAAATGGAAAAATGTCCTTGGGTGAGGATTAAAAAAAAATAATAATAAATAAAAAACTTTTCTAAAAAAGTCCAAGGAAAACCGAAGTTCCCCTGCCCTCAGCTCACTGTCCTGTTCTCCCTGGCCCGCGAACAGATCGAATGGCACCTGAAGCCCACTCCAGGGTGCTGAGTGGGCTCTCGTGGGGGCAGGGGCAGCCCCTGGACTGGCTGGCTGGAGCTGACCCTGAGGGCTGCCCTGGTGTCAAGACCAGGTGCCCCCCACCTCCCAGCCTGCCTCAGTTTCAGGTCAGAGGATAAGGTCAGGGCCACACACTTCTGTCTCTGGTCTGGTGCCCAGTGGGGACTTGTTTTCCAGCACTGCTCAGACTGAGGCACAGAAGTCCCACTGTCCAGGGCTCACCTGGAGGTCTGGGCTCAAGCCCCCTCCGGCGCCCAGCCCCTATCCCTGTGGAGCCTTCACAGGGCCAGCTGTTGGTCACTATGGTGAGGCGAGTTGGCGCTGTGTGCTTGTTGCTGCCATTTGTCCTGTGCCAGGATGCACAGGGCGAAGCCTCACCTGTGGTCCAGTTCTCACTGCCCGAGCACTCACCATGACTGTGCCACTTCACAGCAGGGAAACTGAGGCTTGCAGTGTGCACCCCACATGAAGTTTGAGGGTCAGGTGCACAGAGACACCCAGATCCAGCGTTCCTGAGCCCCTCCCCTCCTGCCTGTAGCAGTGGTGGGCTCCAGGCCTTTCGAAGACAGGGCCCATGGGAATTTATCTGAGGTTCCCTGTTTCCCGACTGTGGGGCAGCAGGAACCAAGAAGAGCCCTGGGCTGGGAATCAGGACCCAAGCCCCACTGTGCCTCAGCCTCAGTTCTGTGAGGGGTGCATGGCCCATCAGAGGCTCTGAGGCTGGTGGCCCTCCTGCACTGGACGGCAGGTCTGGGGATGGGAGGCCATTGGATGGCCCAGCAAACCTTCCCTCCCAGGCCTGCCTGCTGAGGTTTTCCAGGCATCTGGCCTTGCTGTCCCCAAGTGTCCAATTTTTGGTGATGAGTCAGAAGTACTCACTCGGTGCCTGTGTGTCAGACCCAAACATCCTGGGAGCAGGCGCCTGCCTTGGGGCAGCAGGTCCTTATTCTGCCTGGAGGGCACCACCGCAGGCCACGCCTCCCTGGAAGGCTGTAGAAGGAGTGACACCACTGCCTGGAGGCTGACAGTTTGTTTCCCCTCCCTGCAGTAGTTCTGACTGGCAGTGAGCCGCATCCACAGTCCTGTGCCTCCACACTTGGCCACAGCCAGAAACCAGGGTGCTCACCAGGCCACAGCACGCCCGACACATCCCTGACCTGCCATGGTGTCCGCTTGTCCACCTGCTTCCTGCTTCCCCACAATTATTGTTGCAAATCATGTCACTGCTCCTGGTGCCCCCACTGCCTCAGATGGAACCTGAGCCCCTGACCCTGGGCCTGACCCTCCACCTCAGCAGCTCACTGCCCTCCAGCCCCTGGCCAGCCCCTGGCTGTTCCTCCGCCTGGAAAGTTATTCCTGTTGGGTGCCTTCTCCGTGAAGGATTCCATACCATCCTTTGGCCTCGGTTCAAGTCCCCACCTCCCACCTGAATATTGTCGTCCTGACCTCCCCAGCGTGTTAGGTTCTAACGGTGAAGCAGGTGTCCCTGGAACAGCGCCTGGCACCAAAACGCCAGCAGAAAGCATGGATGGAGGCAGGAGTGGAGAGGCAGGAGGGGGACAGGTGAGAGGCTGTCACTCCATCCCTGGCTCCAGTATTCAGAGGGGGATATGGCTCCAGGACTGAGAGCGAAGGGAGACTGACTGCCCCCAGGGACTCTCCCCATTCAGCTGGTAGGTTTCCAGGATAGCATGGGACAGGTGGGTCCTTGAGGCGAGACACAGAAGGTAAGCCTGCCTGCACCTCCCACTCTGGCCCCAGGCTGTGGGGAGCGCACCTCGCCAGCCAAGCTTTCTGAGCTAGACTAGGTCTGTGGCCGGAGACACCCCGGGCCAGGAGTCGGGTCAGGTGGGATATGGGCAGGAGGCCGTCCGCCTGGGCGCTCTGTCCTCTCTGCCACTGTCCCCGGGGTGGGCAGAGTGGAGGGAGGTTGGGTCCCGACTAGTCATCCTGGTCTTAGCTGCCCCTCCTTCTCTGGCACGGACTTCACAGGGCAGTTGCCGGGCGCAGGAGAAGAGGGGGCGGGCCCTGCGGGATGGGCGTTGCCGCGCTCGGCCCCGCCCAGCCCAGCAGGTAGGGGCGTATACCGCCCCCAAGAGCTGGTCTGATCCTGCGGGGCGCGGAGGGGACCCCGCTGGGCTTTCACTTCCAGGCCTGATCCAGGGCAGCGCGTCCTAGTTTGGTCCGGGGACGTTGCCAGGGCCACTCGTCCTGTGGCGCCCCTGCCCGCAACCGGCCCGGCCCCACCCCCGGGAACCTGGACCCAGCACCGGCTTTTCCTGCGCCCTGTGGGGACTGCGCCGATATCCTGGGGAGAGATTGGGTCTTCGAGGACGGGGTGGGCCCAGGCGGGAAGACCAGCAGGCGGCCCCCTGGCAGCGCGAACTGGGGCCGGAGGCCGGGGACGCCCTGCCTGCGCCGATCCAGAGGCGGCCCTGCCCCGCGGCCGTTCTGCTCTGCACTGTTAGCGGGTTCAGACCCGGCGCCAGAGCCCCCTCGCCTCCACCGCACCCCCCCATCTCCTCTGCCCCCCGGGGTACGGCCAGGGCGCGGGACCCGGAGCCCTGGGGACAGGGGAGGTGGGCGCAGAGTCTGCACTCAGCTCGCCCCTCTCCGGGCCGGGACACTACCCCGAGGCAGCGAATTTAGAGGCCTCGGGCCAGGAGATGGCGCCCTGGCCGGCCGCGGCGGCCCCGGTTCTCAGCCAGTCCAGTGTCATTCCCAGGTGGGCCGCCAGGTGGGTCCCTCTTTCACTGGGGCTGGGTGAGGAGTCGGCCGCACCTGCCTGCCCCGCCCCGCCCCGCCCCCCATCCAGAGCCCGCTGGCCCTTCCTGGGTCTGGGGAGGTACCCGGTGCCGCCTGCCTCCGATGAGTCACCGCCCCCCTAGGGTGACGCAGAGCGGCTTGGGAGTGGCCTGTGACCTCAGTCAGTATTGACGAAGGGAGAGAAGGTGGGATCCGGGTCAGCCTGTACTCAGGACAACGGAACAGGGGAGGGCCAGCCCACCCCAAAG
Organism: Tadarida brasiliensis; assembly: GCA_030848825.1. NCBI lineage: Eukaryota > Metazoa > Chordata > Mammalia > Chiroptera > Molossidae > Tadarida > Tadarida brasiliensis. Next base: position 65,826,124 of record CM061273.1, read on the forward strand.
TATGGAACGCCTTCTGTGCAGGGGTGGACAGCACCCACAGAGGGACCCCAGAGCCAGGGCTGTTCGTGGACCTGACGTGTCTGTTGAATACATGGCAGTACCCCAGATAATAAACTCAGAGAGGAGGAAAGGAAACTCGGAGGTTGAGGCTGGTTCCCGGTCACACAGCAGGACAAGGGGAGCCAGAAATGGAGGAGTGGGACCCTGAGCGCCACCCCCACCCCAGCCCCACTATGCACACCCTGCTGTCTGTGGGATGCCAGGGTTGGGGGGGAAAGTGGGGGTAGGCGCTGGCAGGGGCAGACTCAGGGGCCCTGCAGTGTTACACCAGGGTAGTGGGGAGCCATGGAGGGCCCTGGGGTGTGTGGGGGGAGGGGGAGCAGAGGGCAGAAACAGGAGGTGGCCCTGAAGGTGGAGTAGTGAGGGGTGGAGAGAGCCAGGTGGGGTCAGGTCACTGCTGAGGAAGGACAGAAGACACACATGGGCAGGTGGCCAGGGCAGCACTCCACCTCTCTGGGTGACAGGTGAGTCAGCCTCCACCCTCCTGTCCACCAGGGATTGTGGGAATGAATCACCACAGGGAGCCAGCCCCCAGGAGCGGCCCCCACCCACCCACACCCAGGGAGCCTAAGGTGAGCTGTGCAGACCCCTCCTGCCAGCCCCCACAGCATCCTCCCGTGGCTGGCCCAGCTGGGAAGGGGCAGGCCTGGGGCCTGTCAGTAGGATTTTGAGTTCCGCATCCGCACTGGCCTGTATTCCACTCTCTGGGGAGGGAGGGAGTGTCAAGTTGAAAATGTTCCCTCAGGCTTTGAAGGCTTGGCTGCCAGGCTCTGGTAGTGTTGCTGTCGGGGACCCTGATCCAACGTCTGTGCTCATCAGCCTTCTCTGCGGGCATCCGCGGGCGTCAGCATTGTCTCTGGTCCTGCGGTCCCCACCGAACCCTGGGAACGCCTTCTCGGTCTCCTGTGCGTGGCCACTGCTAGGCCCTGGCTGCTCAGAGCCTTCAGTTCCTGGGAATTTTCTTTTATTATTTATTTCACAATTTCCTTCCTGTTTTATGTTTTCAGTCCTTTTTGGGGAGGATTTCTATTAATTGGATGTCATAGCTACTAGATGAATCCATAATATTTTAATTTTTTTCTTCTACTTATCTTTGTTTTGCTTTATTAACTTCCTGGGATTTTATTCTTACTTCTCTGACCCCGCAGTGGGATGTTTTATTCCAGTTATTACAGCTTTCACTCATTTTATTTGGAGGTACGTTCACTCACTAAGTCGTTGACATTTGCCACACTGTCCTCCTGTTCTGAAATGTTGGGGAGTGTCTCAGGCACACGGCCTTTCACCCCTTACTGCAGTGGCTTCTCCTCAGACCAGAAACAGTATCTTTTACATGACCACAGTACAGTGACCATCCATCTAATCTACATTCCCATGATGACAATTGTCCCAATAATGTCCTCGGCAGCATTTTCCCCGCCCTAATCCAGGATTCTGCACACAGGAGTCGTCCTAAACTCTATCATACGTTTGCTCCTCCAGGCCTCGTGCCTGTTCTCTGTACGCTTACAGCGCCACCTACAGGTGAGGAGGTTTTCATAAGAGCAGGCCAGCACTACGCCTCGAGCTGAGTGGGTTGGCGCTGTCCCCACAGGAGCCACGAGATAAAGGACAGTGACCATGTGCAGAGCCTGTCTCACTGTAGGATGAGGACATGGCCCACTGCTGCTTTGTCCTGGAAGTCAGATATGGAGTCAGTTCCTTTTTGGGTCCCCAGCAAGGTTTCTGGCACACAGTAGGTACTTAACCAGGGCCCGTGATTGCTTGGTGTCAGGGGTCTGGATCTTTCACGGTGGCTGAGCCTCTGCAGATAGATGTGGCATTGTGCAGCCTGTCTGTGTGCATGTGTGTCTGCGTGTGCATGTGTGCTACATGTCCGTCTGTGTGCACATGTGTCTGTGTGCATGTGCGTCGGTGTGCATGTGCGACTGTGCATTCATGTCTGTGTGCATGTGTGACTGGGCATACAAGCGTGTGTTTTCCTATGAAGGTGCACATGGATAGGGGCAGAGTAGAGGCTGCCTGTGGTCACCTGTGGAGTTGTGAGCTCATAACAGATGTTGACACAACTTGGCCTCACACCTGTGTGTCTGGAAACTCAGGTGAACAGTAAGTAGATATCTGTTTTCTTGGAGTTGGTCTGGTCCTCACTCTGTGCCTCATGCAGCCAGGGGTTCACTCTGCGATATTCTTGTGAATGCTCCTCTCTTGTCCTAGGTATATGCAAAGGTCCTGGGGTTTGGGTGTTGAACGATTGCCCAACGTTCATGGGGCATCTCATGTTGTTCAGATGTCCTCAGTCCTGTCCTCATGGTCCTCTGAAGACTTTTGGCCTCGTTAAGGCCCAGAGGCCCCTGGTCTTTCCATCCCCTGGCAAGGTGCTCTCCCTGCCCTCCCCCACCAGACAGCCCTCCCTCTTATGGTTTTGTAGGATACAAAAGCCAGGAGAATGCCCCAGCTTTCTGCCCTGACAGTCCCAAGCGGCTTGCCCAGTCCAGCCAGCAGCTCTGTGCTTGAAGGGGAAGGGGGACAGGCAGGAGAGAGGTCCACAAAAACCAGTATTTCAAGGGGCTGCCCTGCCAAGTCCAAGGAGGGGGGTGGTAGATAGGGGTGCTGGGAATGGGGGGACAGCAGGGGTCTTGGAGGTGGGGGTGGGGTGGATTTTCACAGGGAACAGGCAGGAGGTGCAGACGGGGCATCCCCAGTGTCCGCGCCCACAGCACAGTCTGAAGTGGGGAGCCCTCCCCATGCTGCTCATTCCAGCACTGCCCCCCATCTCGCCAAGGGGAGCTGTCACCCTAAACCGCCCGCAGGCCTCCAGTAAACCAACCCACGAGGCTGAGTAAGAGAAGCGGCCCCGCCCACGTGTAAGTGGAACTGTGCAGCCGCAGGGAGCCCAGCCATGAAAAAATCATGAGGTAACCAAGCTGGGGCCTGTGCTCGGGAACAATGCAGGAGGCGGGGCCCTGGGCACCAGCCAAGTTGGACCCCAGGAGCAGGCGTTGGGCCCAGGATGCAGAAAATCAGAGCCTGGGCTGTGCCCACCAGCGCCCAGGCCGGCAGGGTGGCCTTGGCCTCGCGGGGCAGAGGCCCAGCAGGGTTGGCCAGCATGGCCTGACCACGAAGGGGCAGAATGCCAGGGCAGGGCAGGACCCAAATGCCAGAAGAGCAGCAGGTGGCCGGGGCCTGGGGCTGAGGGGTCTGGGAAGCGGGGCGGGCATTGGGGTTGTGCGGCTGGTGGAGCCCAGAGCAGGGGGCCAAGACCTGGGTCTGGGAAAGGTGCAGCCCGCGGAGGACCCTCAGCCAGGGTGCTGCCTGGGCCTCCGTCCTGGGCCATTTCCCAGTTTCCAGGGCTCCAGGCCAGCTGAGGTGGAGAGCCCCCCACCCCCCCGCCCCCAGCCTGCACACACACAGGGCTGGTGCCAGCTCACACCACCAGCATCAGCGTTGCCCGGGCACCCAGCCTAGTGCACGTGCTGGTCGTCATGGCAGCAAGCTGCGTGCTGGCAGGAGCCCAGGCTGGTGCTAGTGTCCAGGGCCAGTGGTCTAGACATGCCGAGGCAGGGGTCCTTTCTCTGGTGGCCCAGAGGGGCCTGCCTGGGTGGAGGGGGTTGGAGACCCTTCAAGAGGCCAGGCCTGCCCATCCCCCAGCATCCTGGGAAAGTAGTCACTTCCTAAGAGCTCCCAGATGGGTGCCAGCGGCTGGGGGACCCTTGAAACACCCTCTCTGCTCCTGGCCCCAGCTGGACACTCCCTAAAAGGGGGCGGGGCCAAAGAGCAGCCTGATCTTGTCTGCTGGGCGCTTCTGACAGCTGAGGGACCCCTGCCTTCCGGGCCCAGCTGGGGCCATGAAGGTCCCTCTGGCTATGACCAGCCACAGAGGGTCACTCCCTGAGGAAGGGGCCGGGGTGCTGCTCACTCAAATGGCCTCCTGGTGCCCACCAGGAAAAGGCACCCCTCCAGTCGAACATGTTTAAGATGGTGCATCAGGTGGTCTGGCATCTGGTCCAGCGGTCACAGGGGGCAGCCGGGACAGTGGGCATACACTGGACACACACCCCGCCCCCAGGAGGGACTGTGTAGGGTTCAGAAGTGAGTGGGGGTGGGTGAATGGAACCCCCACAGTGGCAGGCTGGACAGGGCACGGTGGTGGGCACATTTGTGTGGACATGTGGGGCAGAGCCAAAGGTTCTGAGGGTTCCACGAGAGGGGTGCTCCACAGGGCCTCAGGGTGGTGCCAGGGGCGGAGCACCCAACCCACCCGGCTCGGAGAGCAGTGCACACCTGGGCTGTGGGGCCAAAGCCGACTCCCTAGGGCGGTGCCTGATCGCCCCATGAGCCGCCAGGTGCGCCAGAGGGGGGTCCAGGCAGCGTCTCAGGCCTGGGGCAAACCCAGCAATGGCTGTGGCTCACTCTGCCCATCCCTGTGCATGTGCACTCACACTCACACAGTCACACATACTCACACTCTCACAGTCACACACTCTCACACTCACACATACTCACCCTCACTCACACATACACACACACACTCTCACATACACTCACACACACACACACACACATACTCACACTCACACACTCACACTCACCCCCCCTGCATGCACACACAAACTCACTCACACCCCCGCACTCACAGCAGAGCTCAGCCCACCACAGAAGAACCCCTACGTCAAACATTCACGGGGACTTATTAAGTACCTACTATGTGCCAGACCCTTGGGGGTTCAGAAAGGAACCATGACCCCTGCAGGCAGCTGGGCAAGGGTCTGGGGTCCTGAGGGAGGGGCAGGGAGAGGGGAGGTCTGGGCAAACTACCTTCCTCCCTGGAAGCCAGACCCGAGGCCCCACGTCTCAGAGTCCCTCTGGGGCCGGAAAGGCCACCCCAGGCAGCCCACCCCACCTCCACCTGGACTGTGGGGCCCCAGAACTGGGACGCCACAGCCACTTTGGCTTTGCCACTGAGAGGCTGCCTGGAGCCAGGCCCGCTTAGAACCTGGCGGCTGGGCTCAAGATGCCCGCGAGCACCCTGCCAACGCCAGTCAGCGCTAATGAGGCCGTCATGCTCATCAGACATCCCGTGCCGCCTGGCCGGGGACTCAGGGTGTAGATGGGGGGACCGTGGGCACAGCTGCCCCTTGGGCCCCACGCACAGATGAACTGAGGTTCGGACAGCGCTGTGGCTTGTTCCCACAGGCCAGGGAGGCTCCCCTGCACCAACGCCTGGTCTGGTCCCCTGGCCCCTCCTCAGTGTCTGTGCTGGGCGAGGTCGCTGCCACGGGCTGGGAGAGGCAGGAAGGACTCCTGACCCTGCGTCCGTTCCCAAGTGTGGACCCCGTGCCACCTGCCCAGCCCGCCCCTGGGGCTCACAGGTGCTCAGCCCAAGTCCATTTCAGTCTGCTGGACTCCCAAGCATGGGGCCCGCCGTGGCCCCGAGAGGAAGGCAGGCGTGTGCCTGCGGTCTCGAGGGCCCACGAGGATGGAGCGAGACCCTGGAGGCTGTGGCTGGAAATGCCCCGTGTTCGCAGGTCCAGGGCCTTAGGGAGCCCTGAGGGTCACCGCTGTGAAGAGGACACGGCTGGCCCAGGCCCAGGCCGGCAGCTCTGGCTTCACTACTTGGCTCCTGTCCTCTGAGGCAGGTGCAGAAGACAGACAGGCACGGCCAGGCTGAGCAGGCCACTGCAGGTCCCCAAAGACAGCCTCCTGGCGCTCAGCGGGGAGCGGGTGCAGGGGAGGCCCCAGCAGCTGGAACTGGCGGGTGCCTGGTTCGGGGTGGCCAGCTTCCAGCCTCTCCTAGCTGGCCTCATCCCTGCATGGCCCCCTGGACCCGATCCCATGAGGACCCCACAGCGAGGCCAGTTTCTCTGGCAGTATGGATGACGGTTCAGGGGTCCCAAGGCCATCTAACAAGGCTGGCCTGACCAGAGGTCACCCACAGAGGAGGAAGAAGCCTCAGGGGCCCCATGAGGTGCTCAGGGCCCAGAGGTCAGCCTGCCGCCTCCCCGCCGCCCCGATGACTGTCCGCTCTGTGCTCACGTTCTCATGTCCCCTCCCCTGTGCAGCCCATTAGCAGGTGTCACTGTCTCCATCACACAGCTGCCCTCTCGGCCCTAAGCAGGGGCCCTCTCCCCAGAGCCCAGCACAGCCAGGCTGCCCGGCCCAGTGGGCACAGGGTGAGCAGCTGCCTCTCTGCACCCTGGCTCGGGTGCCAGGACGGGGCGCCCGGCCCGCTCACTGGCACTGACACCCCCACCTGCTGCTGTCCCAGCCTCAGCCACCCTTGAGGACGCATCAGGCCCAGGGCTACAGGCTGCAGCCGAGGGAGACGCGTGCCACGGCCACGGGCCGCGGGCCGCAGGGTGGGGGCCTTGCCCTGCTCCTGGCAGCAGGAATCAGAGAAGCGGTAACTGGATCTGGCCGAGGCTCTGGCGGCTGCCGAGGGTGGAGGCTGTGATCGGGTTGCGGGGCACTGTTTTCCACCGGGCGGCTTTTTCTACATCGGGAAAGAGCTGGGCTGGGCTGGAGAGTCCGTGCAGTGGGTCTGGGGGCCTGAGGTGGGGGGCAAGAAGGAGAGAGGCCAAGAGGTGCCGGGGCCACGAGGCAGTACAGGGGCCGAGCCTGCTCCCCAGCAGCCACTGGGGAGGACAAGACGGTGCTCAGGGCTGCGGGAGGGGCGCCCTCCAGCCCGGAGGGTCCAGCTCCGTCCTGCGCCGTCCTGGAGTGGCTGAAATCCAAGCTGGGGTAACGACAGGCTGCCGCTGTCCCTAAGCCGGCCCAGCTCTGATCCGCCTCCCACCCGCCCTCTGCTGCCCACTGGTCATGTAAGAGCTGCCCGGGCCCACGGCCACTGGTCAGAGGCGGCGTCCAAGCGGGCAGCGGGTCCATGACGCTGGTGGGGCCTCGGGGCCACAGGCCAGCCCAGCCGAGCTGGGCATCTGGAGGCCGCTGGGGGCCGTGAGCACACAGAGAGCGTCCCTGGCCCCCGTCGGGCTGCTCCCAGGATGCCCACCAACGGCCTGCACCAGGTGCTAAAGATCCAGTTCGGCCTTGTCAACGACACTGACCGCTACCTGACGGCCGAGAGCTTCGGCTTCAAGGTCAACGCCTCGGCGCCCAGCCTCAAGAGGAAGCAGATGTGGGTGCTGGAGCCCATCCCCGGCCACAGCACGGCCGTGCTGTTCCGCAGCAGCCACCTGGGCCGCTACCTGTCGGCCGAGGAGGACGGGCGCGTGGCCTGCGAGGCGGAGCTGCCCAGCCGCGACTGCTGCTTCCTGGTCCTGCCGCAGCCCGACGGGCGCTGGGTGCTGCAGTCGGAGCCGCACGGCCGCTTCTTCGGTGGCACCGAGGACCGGCTGTCCTGCTTTGCCACCGCCATCTCGCCGGCCGAGCTGTGGACGGTGCACCTGGCCATCCACCCGCAGGCCCACCTGCTGAGCGTGAGCAGGCGGCGCTACGCACACCTGTGCCCGCAGGAGGACGAGATCGCGGCTGACAGCAACACGCCGTGGGGTGTGGACGCGCTCATCACCCTCATCTTCCAGAACAGGCAGTACTGCCTCAAGTCCTGCGACAGCCGCTACCTGCGGAGCGACGGCCGCCTCGTCTGGGAGCCCGAGGCTCGGGCCCGCTACACGCTGGAGTTCAAGGCGGGCAAGCTGGCCTTCAAGGACTGTGACGGCCGCTACCTGGCGCCCGTGGGGCCCACCGGCACGCTCAGGGCTGGCCGCAACACACGGCCTGGCAAAGACGAGCTGTTCGACCTGGAGGAGAGTCACCCGCAGGTGGTGCTGGTGGCCGCCAACCACCGCTACGTGTCCGTGCGGCAAGGTGAGCGGGCGTGGGGCTCCGTGGGGGTGGACCCCGTGCCAGGGTGGAGGTGTGTGTGCTGGGGCACGGTGCAGGGGGTGGGCCGTGGCCATGTGTGGGTCCCCGTGGAGGGCCGCTGGCTTTGGAGTCAGAAGGAGGGAGCTCTGTCTCAGCACAGCTGGGCAGCTGCTGAAAGCCGCATGGGCAGTGCCCAGCGGGGGGTGGCAAGGCCCCCTGCTGCCCGTCCCTTCTCTCTCACCCCCTCACTTTCTGAACTTTAAAGGAACTTGGGGAAGGTACCCAGACCCGGCCAAGGAGCCAGCAGGACCAGAGCAGTGGTCCCGCGACCCCCAAGTGGCTGACCAGTGGGTCCTCGTCCAGCCCCAGGAGTGGCGGGAGGACCTTGGGGTCCCTCCAGTCCAGGGGATATAGGGAGTAGATGGCCCCTCCCGGGCCTGTGCTCCCTGGTGGGAGGGCCCTGTCTTTGCCCTGTGGGTTTGGCCTGGCTCCCCTGCCTCCTGGATCATTGGTCACCAGCCTCATGTGACTGGTGGGCCCTGCCACATGCAGTCACAGGCCTGTGGGATGGACATGGGCAGTTCCTACTTCCCTGCGAGGTCCTCGGGTTGCTGTTAGGAGCAACCCTTGGCCCAGGCCAGCAGTCCAGCTGCCTCCCACTTGCGCTCCTGACTCTGTGCACCCAGGATTGTCCAGACACCCTGAGCTGGCCCAGTGCCACCCCCCCCCCCCCCGTCCAGATGGCAGAGGCCCAGTCACGAGCACCTGGGAGGAGTGGCCCCACTATGGCTTTAGTCAGAGTCCTCATGGCCAGTCCCGCACAGGGGCAGGATTCCAACACCTTCTGAGCATTTGTCCTATTGGGTGGCGGGTCCTGGGGTACAGCCCAGGTCCTTCCCACCACAGGCCTTGTGGTCTAGCTACCAGCATCTGGCCTGGGCCACGGCCCACATGTGTGGTTTGTCAGTGGAATGCAGGCACGTTGCGGAAAGCTTCCTCTGTGAGTCAAAGGAGTTGCTGGATACAGAGTATGTGTTCAGCTCGTGGTTGTGTGGGAGGTGATGGTGGTGGTGGTGGTGGTTTTGATGATGGTGATATTGGCAGTGATGGTAGTTAGTGGTGGTGGTTTGGTGATGGTGTGTTGGTTTGGAGATGGCGATGATGGTGTTGGATATTGATGATGGTGGTGGTGATGGTGGTGTTGATGGTGATAGTAGTGGTGGTGTCTTGGAGATGGTGATGATGGTGGTGGTGATGGTGATAGTAGTGGTGGTGTCTTGGAGATGGCGATGATGGCGTTGGATATTCATGATGGTGGTGGTAATGGTGGTGGTGTGTTGGTTTGGAGGTGGTGATGATGGTGGTGGTGATGGTGGTGGTGATGGTGATAGTAGTGGTGGTGTCTTGGAGATGGTGATGATGGTGGTAGTAAGGGATAGGGTCATAGGGACCATTTTTCATCCACCGGGCCACCCGGGATCTTTGATGGGGGAGTCCCCCACTAACAGCCAGAACACCTCCCCTTGTGCCTCCCCGCTGCCCTTGCAATAAGCCTGACGGTACGCGGCCTGGCCCCCTCGATGCTCGTTGACTTGGCACCCCTGCAAGGGAGCAAGATGTGGCCTCTCAGTCCTGGGAGGGCCCCTAGACGTGTGGCAGCTGGAGCAGTGGGTGCTGCAGAGGAGCCTGGAGAAGGCCGTCTTCCTGGCCAGGCAGCCCCTAGCCCGACGCCTCCCAGCAGGCTGCGTCACTGCCCTGCTGGCCTGTGTTCTCCTGGTGTCTTCGTTTCGCTGTCCCTGGCCTCCACTGATGCCGCGTTTGCTGCTGCCAGGAACAGAAACAAGGACACTGGTTCTCTCATAAAGGGGTGTCTGGAGGCAAGGGTTGGGGGTGTCCCAGGCAGGACGGCATTGCCAGCTCAGCGACATTACCCAAGTCCGCTGCTCCTTGAGGAACCGCTCGCTGGGGACAGCTCTGCCCTCAGGCCCTGCCCTCACAGTCACAGGATGGCTGCCACTGTTCGGGGCCTCACTTCTAGGGGACACAGTCCAGAGGAAAGAGGGGCCTGGGCTCCTCTCGTGTCTTCGCAGGAGTCAGGAAAGTTCTTCCCTAAACCCCTGCAGACCCCCTGGGTGCTCACACACACACTGGTCAACCAGTCCCTCCAGGGCGTGGGGTCTGTGCTCTCTGCGGGCACCAGCCAGGACTCCGCGTGTCTTCCACCTCGCGGTCGAGGCCCCAGCAGACGCTGTGTGAGATGGAGCCCCGGACCTCGTCCCACCTGGAGGGGTGTGTGGGATGCACTGGGGATGGTGGCAGAGGCAGGCAGCCCAGCCTCACCCCTCCGTCAGCACTTGCGGGACCATTTCCTCATCCCTCAGGGTGTCACTTTCCCCGGAGGCCGTCCCTGGCCCAGGCCCACATTGGCCATGGGAGCTGGACTGTTGTGCTGCGGTCCGCCACTCCCTGCAGAGCAGACAAGGCCGGGAGGGAGGAGCTGTTTTCTGTGTTGTGACTGATGAGGAGCGCAGAGCAGCGGGCGCTCACTTAGCTCAGTGCTGCTGACAGACCAAAGCTGGGGACGGCCATGAAACCGCCAGCCGCCTTCTTCTCTGCGCAGTGACTTAAGGGCGAGGGGCCCATCCTGGGCTGTGAGGGAGGGAGGCCCCAGCTCCTCCAGCGCCAGCCCCGCCCCATGCCTGGCCTTCCTTCCCAGGGGCAGGGTGGGACAGGATCTGGCCCTGCCCTCAGGCCTGATGGGTTCTGCTGCCACTCCGCCTGCTCCCCCAGCTGGAGATGCCGGAGCCCAAGGGGGAGCTCTGTGACCTGCCACGCCACTCAGACTGGCCAGTTGCCGTGGAAACAGAAACTGGGTTTATGGAAAGATACTGGGAAGGCCCCCAGTGCCTGGCTGGTGTCCCCACCTGAGCATGGATGCCCCTCTGTCCCTGGCCCAGGAACCCAGGCAGAGCCTTGGGTAGCCTTGCCTTCCTCTAGGACTCCTGGGAGACCCCACGTGTGAGTGGGGGGCTGGGGAGGTGACACGGGTTCAGCCCCTGCTCAGTACCCAGGAGTGGACCCCAGGCCTTGGCTGTGTCCTGAGCCATGGCACTGGGAAGGACAGGGACCCCACTGTGCCCACACAGTGGCTTAGGGGCGAGTTATAAATAGAGGATGGGTAAGTGCTGGACCAAGAGCGGGAGCAAGCAGATTACCTGCTGATTAGCAAGGCCGGGATTTGCCCGCACGGAAGGGCCTTGCTGGGCTGTGGTCGGAGCTGGGCTAAGGAGCCGAGGGAGGTGTGTGGGGCGCCACGTGCCCACGCAGCCCTGGGGACAGAGCTCCCAGAGCCTCTGAGAAGTGCCTTCTAAACCCTCCCATGTTCCAGATGAGCCCCCTCTGGCTTCGGGGTTGCCCCAAGAGCTGCTTGCCCACCCCTCTGCTCCCCACCCACCCAGGGAGAGGCGTGAGGGGCTTCCCATCTCCTCCCTCCAGGGGTCAACATCTCAGCCAACCAAGACGAAGAACTGGATCATGAGACCTTCCTGATGCAGATTGACCGGGAGACAAAGAAGTGCACCTTCTATTCCAGCACTGGGGGCTACTGGACCCTGGTCACCCACGGGGGCATCCAGGCCACAGCCACACAAGTGTGAGTGCATCATCCTACATCCATCACCACCTTTACTTCCACCTCCATCACCACTTCCACCACCGCCACTTCCATGATCACCTCCATCACCACCTCCACCTCCATCATCACCTCCCCCTCCATCATCACCTCCCCCTCCATCATCACCTCCATCACCACCTCCATCTCCACCATCACCACCTCCATCACCATCACCTCCACCTTCATCACCACCACCACCATCTCTACCACCACCATCACCTCCACCTCCATCATCACCTTTACTTCCACCTCCATCACCACTTCCACCACCGCCATCACCATCACCTCCACCTTCATCATCACCACCACCTCCACCGCCACCTCCATCACCACCTCCACCACCACCTCCATCACCACCTCTACCACCACCATCACCTCCACCTCCATCATCACCTCCATCATCACCATCACCTCCACCTCCATCATCACCTCCATCATCACCATCACCTCCACCTCCATCATCACCTTTACTTCCACCTCCATCACCACTTCCACCACCACCACTTCCATCATCACCTCCATCACCACCTCCACCACCACCATCACCATCACCTCCACCTTCATCATCACCACCACCTCCACCGCCACCTCCATCACCACCTCCACCACCACCTCCACCACCACCTCCACCACCACCTCCATCTCCACCTCCACCACCACCTCCACCACCACCTCCACCACCACCTCCACCACCACCTCCACCACCACCTCCACCACCACCTCCACCACCACCTCCATCACCACCTCCACCACCACCTCCACCACCACCTCCACCACCACCTCCACCACCACCTCCATCACCACCTCCACCACCACCTCCACCACCACCTCCACCACCACCTCCACCACCACCTCCATCACCACCTCCACCACCACCTCCATCACCACCTCCACCACCACCTCCACCACCACCTCCACCACCACCTCCATCACCACCTCCACCACCACCTCCATCACCACCTCCACCACCACCTCCATCACCACCTCCACCACCACCTCCATCACCACCTCTACCACCACCATCACCTCCACCTCCATCATCACCTCCATCATCACCTCCATCATCACCTCCATCTCCACCACCACCACCTCCACCATCACCTCCATCTCCACTACCACCACCACCACCACCACCACCACCACCACCACCTCCATCATCACCTCCATCTCCACTACCACCACCACCACCACCACCACCATCACCTCCACCTCCATCATCACCTCCATCACCACCTCCATCTCCACCACCACCACCACCACCACCATCACCTCCACCACCATCTCCATCATCACCTCCCTCTATCACCACCTCCACCTCAACCTCCACCACCACTCCCACTTCCACCTCCATCTCCACCACCACTCCCACCTCCATCATGAGGATATTGTAGCAGCACAGCTAGGGAAGAATGTCTGCTGGGTGGGGGACAGCTTTTAATGGAGGTGGGCATATCAGTGAAAGGCAAGTGCCTGTCCCCCTGTGGGGTGGTACTGGACCTGAGGGGGAGGGGGAGCCCTGGCCTTGAGCCCCCATGTCCTGCTGCTCTGAAGGGACCTTGTCCTGCCCCCAGTTCAGCCAGCACCATGTTTGAGATGGAGTGGCGTGGCCGGCGGGTGGCCCTCAAGGCCAGTAATGGACGCTACGTGTGCATGAAAAAGAATGGGCAGCTGGCAGCCATCAGCGACTTCGTGGGTGAGCACTCCCTGCCTGCCTGGGTGACTGGGGCTGGACCCTCTGCCCAGGGACAGTGCATGCTCAGAGACCCTGTGTCCACCCAGAGCTGGCCTCCCCCTCCCCCCTCCCCCCTCCCCATGGATCAGGTGCTGTCCTTGGCATTAGTCACACTTGCTGCTGATGTCAGGGAACAGTTAGCTCCCAGAGAGCCCTCATCTCCACTGCACCTCCCAGAAGCCCTGGATCAGGGGCAGAGGCCCCTTGCGAGGTCATGTAGAACAGCGATGGCAGATCTGGGCCCGTAAGCCTGGAGGCCGGGTCTGCTGGGAGCTCCTTCTGGGGAGCCTCTCTGGCACCCCACCAGACCGGCTAGGACAGGGACCGCTCTCCCTGCAGGTGAGGACGAGGAATTCATCCTCAAGCTCATCAACCGGCCCATCCTGGTGCTGCGTGGCCTGGACGGCTTCGTGTGCCACCGCCGCGGGTCCAACCAGCTGGACACCAACCGCTCGGTCTACGACGTCTTCCACCTGAGCTTCAGCGACGGCGCCTACCAGATCCGAGGTGCGGACGGCGCGGGGACCGGGGCGAGTGGGGGAGCGCGGGGCAGAGAGCTGGGGGGGCGGGGCTGAGAGCTGGGGGGGGCGGGGCAGAGAGCTGGGGGGGGCGCGGGGCAGAGAGCTGGGGGGGAGGCGCGGGGCAGAGAGCTGGGGGGGGCGCGGGGCAGAGAGCTGGGGGGGCGGGGCAGAGAGCTGGGGGGGGCGCGGGGCAGAGAGCCCCGGGAGCGTGTTGGGGGGCGCGGGGCAGAGAGCCCCGGGAGCGTGTTGGGGGGCGCGGGGCAGAGAGCCCCGGGAGAGTGTTGGGGGGCGCGGGGCTGAGAGCTCCGGGAGCGTGTGCGGGCCGAGCGCGGTCCGGAGCGACACCCCCCGCCGACGCGTGCTCGCTCCCCAGGCCGAGGCGGCGGGTTCTGGCACACCGGCAGCCACGGCAGCGTGTGCAGCGACGGCGAGCGGGCCGAGGACTTCCTCTTCGAATTCCGCGAGCGTGGCCGCCTGGCCATCCGCGCCCGGAGCGGCAAGTACCTGCGTGGCGGCGCCTCGGGACTGCTGCGCGCGGACGCTGACGCGCCGGCCGGAGTCGCGCTCTGGGAGTACTGAGCACGCGGCCCATTGTCCCCATTAAACCGTGTCTGTCTCAGCGGCTGGTGGGCTTGGTGGCAGCTGCTGGCTGGGCTCGGAGGGTCTGCCCTGGCGCCCTCGGCTCTGCGGGGTGGGGCGGGCTGCGCCTGGTTACTCAGCGCGGACCCGGGACGCCCGTCCTCGCTCTCGGCCGCCCTCTCTGGTGCCTCCGGTGCGTGATCGACCTCTCCATCCCTCAGTCCCAGGAAATGCAGTGTCTGGGGCTTGTTAGGGAGGAAGGTCCAGCCGGTTACCGCCCCCACCCCAACCTGCACAGCTACAGCCCTGGGTCTCTTGTCTCGTCCCCGCTGCACACACCTCCCCCAAATCTGGAGAGAAGATGCCCTCTCCACCCAGTTGGACCCACGGGGGAGCGGGGAAGCAGCCGGGAGGCCCCAGGCAAGGCAGGCCAGTCGGATGGTCTTAGGGAATCCTGGAAGCATTTGATGAAAGAGCGACCGCCACACCTCCCAAACAGGGCCATGGATGCAGGGCCAGGGGAGAGGGCCCTTCTCAGCTCCTGCACCTGCCTCGCTGCACCCAGCCCACCCAACCCAGGAAAGGGGCTCTCAGGCCAAGCCCCCTCCCAACCTGCATGGAAACTCTCACCCACTTTGCCCCACCGCTGGCTGTCTGTTCAAGGGCCAGAGTGGATGAGCAGACATGGTTCACCTCTGTGCTTCCCCAAAGCAGCCAGCACCCAGAAGTACCAGCTCACAAGGACCCCTACTCAGGCCGATGCCTCTTGGGTGGGAGGCATGCCCCTGGGATGGGGCAGTGGGGGATAGGCGGCGCTGTGGGAGACAGCACAAGCGAAGGCTGAGCGCCCAGAGGGAGGATGAGACCACGGACAGATGACTTAACCTGATAAAGTCGCCCTGGCCACTCTTCCTGTAGCCGTCCCCCCACCCCCGCGCGGCAGCCATAGCCCTTGCTTGGGGCCTGAAGCCTCCTCCAGTGAGTCCTGCCCATGTGGCCCAAGGAGAGGGGTCAGAGGACAGAGAAAGGAAGGCAGCAGGGAGGGGGTGCAGAGGTGACACGTGTGAACGGGGAGAGGGGAGGACAGGAAGGGGCTGAGAGGTCTGGTGACACGGAGGACCTGGTCACCAGGCCTTCCTGCAGCTCCTCGGCAAGGACCCCTGGGCCCTCCCCTCACCTTAGGGAAAAGGAAGGGCTGGGGGTCGGAGGTAGGCACCAGTCAACTCAGGGAGGAACAGACTGGGAGCCCAGCCTAGGGACACTGAGGCTGCCAAGCTGCGGCCTGTGCTGCCCCCTGGTGGCACCTGGGGAGGGAGGGCTGGGGGCCCACTTGTCAGGAAGGTAGCACCAGGCCCGGAATCCCAGTGCACTGCTCCCTGGGTTCCTTAGCCCTGCAGGGTCTCGAGGAGGGGCCTCCCCCTCAGCCTCAGCCACACTGCACTTGGCCTGAGACACTCAGTGGTGCCCACAAGGCCTGGGGCAGCACTGGAGAGGGGAGGCGGGAAGAGTGAAGGGGGCCGAGGGGGCAATAAGGACATCCTCACACCCTGGGATGGGGAGTGTGAAGGCTGGGACTAGGTGGAGAGATGCTGTGGCTGAGGCGGGCTGGAGCTGAGTGCAGAGGGCATTACCGTAGGGGCAGCCCAGGGCCTCACAGAGTCCACTCTGCGTGGAGGCCACAGGGGCCGAGAGGGGCACCCGGGCAGGTGAGGGCTTGGCCCAGAGGCGCCCGGAGCAGCTGTGTAGCCCTGGCGCCCACCCCACACCTGCATGTGTGCTGTTCCAGAGTCCCCAGTGGGCAGGCCTTGGGCTCAGCCAGCTCTCACTGTGTCATGGCTGGGCTGAGGTGTCCCCCTGAGTCCTAGTCTGCCCTCCGTCCCTCTCCTGCCTCCGCTCAGGGGCACCGTGTCTCCCCAGGATGCCATGTGCAGCGCCGCACCCCAGGGCCACGAACAGGCCAGTACAGGGCCCGCCGGGTGTGCAGCTGGGGGGCCCAGAATCCGGGTCGGAGCACCACCTGCCCCAGGGGAAGGGTAACAAAACCAGCGAGGCAGAGGCAGCTCACAGAAAGGGTCCTTTGTGGTGGCAGCAGAGCCCTCACAGCCCCACACAGAGAGCACCATGTGACATCCAGGAGTCCCCCCACACACTGAAACACCAGCACCGGCTGGGCCCGCCCACCCGCTGGGCCCTGGGCATACAGTGCTGGGCGCTGGGCGGCCCAGACCACAGGCCCCAGCTGACGAGTGTCCAGGTCACAGGCCACCCTGGGGCACCCCCAGTCCTTGTGCTTTGGTCACAGGCAGCACCCTCCCAGCAGTGCGGAGGCGGGGCCACGGCACCGAGTGGGTGGCAGGGCAGGTGCGGACAGGCAGTGCTTCCAGGAACAGTGACAGCCAGACACGAACCCGCCCCAGGTCCTGGACCCCAACCACCTGGCCCTGGCCTCCGGAAGCTGCCGACGCCGCCGCTCCTGCTTCTCGCCCAGCCCCTTGTCCTGAGCTGGACTTCCCAGTGGAGACTTCTGAGCGGGGGAGATGTCGCCGGTCCCACCCCCACATGCTGGGGGAGACGGCCCAGCAGGAAAGGTTGAGGGCGGAGACCACGGGCAGCTGGTGAAGGAAGGGAAGGAGTGATGGGAGCCGAGGCCCTGCACCCAGGGCGGACGGGGGCCAGGCAGGCACAGGGCCCGGCGTCCACTCCACTGCCCTGAACAACCCCCCGCGGCCCGCCTTCTCCAAGCACACCCCCAGAAGCGGCCAGGTGGCCATCGGGGGCCAGGTGTCTGCTGTGCTGTGGCCAGCTCTCCCCTGGCTCCCACAGCCACAACCAGCCGGCACCTGCCGCCCAGCTCAGGAGCCGGAAGGAGCCTTGCACGTCCTGGGTTCTTCTCGGCTGTTCGTGGCCGGGCCGGGGAGGGGCCCGGCCGGGGTCACAGCAGCAGGAGGCTGGGGCTGCGCAGCTGCTGGTACACCTGCAGGAGCCTCTCGGCGGTGGCGCAGGAGCTGGCTTCGTCCTCCGTGCACAGCCGGTCCCGCAGGGCCTGCACCTCCCGCAGCAGCGTCTGCAGGGGGGTGCGAGCGGCAAGAGCTAGGCCCCCCCACCTGCCCGCCACCGGGTCCCTCTGGGGGACACCTGTCACACACAAACTCTACTTGAAACAAGTTAGGCAGACCAGGGAGTTCTCTCCCTGAGGACAGGAAGGGTGGCTGGGCTGAAGGGGAGACCACACCCCATGGGACAGGAGGATCCTAGCCCACAGGAAGAAGCGGGGCCGGAGACAGAAGTGAGCAAGCCCACGTTTTGCCAAGGTCCCCCCGACCCTTCTCGGTTGTGAGTCCTGGCCACAGCCAGTCCTCACTGTCCAGGCTGCTGGGGGGTTCGGGGATGGGACCCCACGGGGCCTCACCTCGTGGTTGGCCTGGATCTGGTGGAGGTACTGCATGCGGAGGTCAGGTGGACTGGAGTCCCGGGCGGCCTGTTGCATGACCATCCTCTGCGGGGACAAAGGACAGGTTGCTGGAGGGTGACAGGCAGTGCCAGGGGCTCTGGGCACCTGTCCTCCAGCCCGGAGTCAGCGGCCCCTTCCCTCCCCTGGTCTCCCTGCCTCACGCCATTCCCTCCTGGGCCCCTGGGCCTCCCCCTGCATTGCAGGCACCCACCAGCTCCTGCTGCCCACCCTCCTGTGTCCCCAGAGCTCCCCGGCTCCCACGTCCTTGTTCCTGCCCGGTCACTCAGGCCACTGCAGGGCTGCTCCGAGTCCTGCCTTCTGGAGGAAGGCACCCTGGCTCCCAGGGCTCAGACCCCAGCTCCAGACAAGCGGGCTGCCTCCGGGGCAAAGCCCCGAGGACATGGGGACACGCTGAGGGCACAGGAGGGCCCAGGAGACGCTGCACACCCAACAGGATCCGGAAACCCTGAGGGCTAACTGTCCAGCTCAGGGCTGCCCCGCTCACAAGGTCAGGGATGGCCAGCACACTAAAGGCCCAGCAAGAGGGCCGGGAGCTGCTTGGCTCCTCCCTGGGCAGAGAAACGCAGGAGTGGGGCCTGCTGTCGGCACAGGACGGGGACCATCTGAAGACAGGCGTCCCTGCTGGGCAGGCCTGACAGGTGGCACCACCGCCACCCGAAGGTCAGGCCCGAGTTCCTGAGCCTGGGCACAAAGCCTCGAGATGCCCGCAGGACCGTCATGGCAGAGGTGACAACTGGGGTCACAGTGGGATGGGACCAGAGGATCACAGAAGGGTCACGGTGCCGGGAGAGGCAGTCATCGGAGTCGCTGTCCTGGGCTGGTGCAAGTGTCCAGCTCACCTGAGGTCCAGAGCAGCTCTCAGACCCTGGTCAAAGCTCAGACTGTGGGTCTGACTCTCGGGGGCAGGGCAGGGCCAGGGCCCGGGAGCAGGCACTGGCGGATTCCCAGCAGAGGCTGGTGCGGACCACGCTTCAGAGCGTGGCTGGTGGCCGCACCGCAGGTGCCTGTGCGGAGGTGAGGACCCGCGTCTGGCCAAAAGCACCCACTGACTGACACCTTCTGGACACGTTCTCGGAACCGGGGGCCGTGGCCCCAGCCCCACAGCAGTGAAGCAGAGGCCCCGGGGCTGCTGGAGGGGCTGGCCACCCACTCCCACTTCTAGGCAAAGACACGGAGCCTCAGCCGACCTGACACCTTGTTCTAGGACCTGAGCCCAGGGCTCGGCCTCTCCACGTGGCCTCTGCTCAGCCAGGCAGCGTGGCAACCTCCGGCTGACCTCCACAGGTGACCAGCAAGGACGTCTCCCTTCAGTCTCTTGGCCAAGTGGGTCCTGGGCACCCACTGGGGGCTGCAGCCAGGAGGGTAAGCAGCAACCCCCCCAGCTCATCTGCACGACACGTGCGTTTGGAAGCAGAAAGGAAGAGGAGAGACTGGCAGGCAACCCCAAGGCAGGGAGCCACAGACCCCGGGTCCGCGTCCCCACACCCGGGGCAGACGTCCCCGCAGGGCTGACGCACCTGCAGCCGGCCGACGACAGCGTGGTGGGCCCTGCACATGTTGGCCAGAGAGGAGCTCTCCACCTGGACCTCCACGGCCTGGATGGGCCCCGCCGGGCACAGGTCGGTCACCGCCACCTGCAACGCAGGAGAAGCCTCGTGGGGCCCTGCGAAGCGTGCCCTGGCACAGCCGTGCCCCGAACTCCAGCGGGCTCGACAACCTCTACAGGGTGGGCCCACAGAGCGGCTCCTCTGGAGCCACCCAGACACGCTCGGGGACCCGCTGAGAACAGCTGCCACTGAGCCGATGCCCCGAAGACAGCGGAGCCGACCCCTACTTGCCTCGCGGACGACGAGGCGGAGGTCAGTGCCATCGGGGGCCACGCCCTCGACAGAAGACAGTGCTCGGGCTCTCACAACATGCACAGTGGCATTCTCGGCGAGGAGCCACTGCAGGGTGGCACAGCACAGGGACACGCCTGAAAGACACAGGCGCAGGCCGTGAGCCGGGACGGATCCCGGGACAGTGAGGAAGGACCCCAGGTCTGCAGGCCTCAGCACAGCCACAGGGCTCAGGGCCCCAGGCCAGGGTGAAGCCAGTCAGCGCCACCAACCTGAGCCACTGTCCCCCAAGGCGGCTCTAAGCAGCTCTGCCGACACCCTGATGGCAGCCACGGAAGGGGGCAGGTACTTGGCCCGCAGGAACTCGGGTCCTGCCGGCTCGCCGCCGGGCCTGCAGCAGCTCTCCAGGAAGGTGTTCACGGGGTCCCCGGGGGGGCGGAACAGCTCGGGAGCCTGCGCAGGGGGCGCAGCCAGGCCAGGGAAGCGCAGGCCCTGCAGCATGTCCACCGTGTGCTCGCTCAGGGGCAGGCAGATGCCCCCCTGCTCAGGCAGGACGTCGGGGGGGCACCCGTCCAAGGAGGAGTCCTTGAAAGAGTCCGAGGGGGCCAGGGCCCCGCCCACGACCTCCCTGAGGCTGAGGAAGAGCGCGCAGGACACGGTCACGGGCAGGCTGAGCACGCCGTCCTCCCCAGGGCCCAGGAGCAGCGTCACCTCCCGCCGGCCGCCGGGGCCAAGCTGGTCCACGGGGATGGTGTAGGTCACGGCCGAGCCGGCTGAGTCCAGGTGTGAGGCGGGGGAGCTGGGGAGCACCTGCAGGCACAAGGCCCAGCCCCGGGCCAGGCTGAAGCCGCTGCTGTTCTCCAGCAGGCAGGTGGCGGTCAGCACATCCTGCAGCTCCTGGCGGCTCCAGGCGGTGGTGACGGTGCACGAGATGGGCCGCGGGCCCTCCCGGCTGGACAGCAGGGCACAGCTCACGTTCATGGCTTCATTAAGACACGTCAGGGCCCTGTTCCGCTGATCGACAGCCTTCTTCAGAGAAGACACTCTGGGAAGAGCAGACGGGGCACCAGAGAGGAGTGAGAGCTGAGGTGGTGGGTGCCACCCCACCCTGGGGTCAGAAGGCATCAGAACTTGGCTCCGACACGCACCCATGGAGCGCCGCCTTGGAGACCAGCTCTCCTCGCGCCCCCGGGCTGGCCCGTCGCCCGGGCCTAGCCCCCCGGCCGGGAGCCTGCCAGCCCCGCTAGGGCCACCCGGGCTAGAGGGTGCCTTGCTGGGCTGGCCTCCCCGCCGTGCTCCCGAGTTCCGAGGTGGCCCCTCTGCAGCCACCGAGGCAGCCCTTCGAGGGGCCGAGCACCACGGACATGGCCCTAGTCCACTGGGGCCTGGAGCCTGGCGCTCACTTGGGGCCATAGGAGAGGCAGAGAGGGACCTGCTCTCTGACCGGGCCAGAGGAAGGGGCTGCTGGCGGCCCCCGAGCGCAGACAGGAGGCCCCCGAGCGCAGACAGGAGGCCCCTGAGCGCAGACAGGAGGCCTCTGAGCGCAGACAGGAGGCCCCTGAGCGCAGACAGGAGGCCCCTGAGCGCAGACAGGAGGCCTCTGAGCGCAGGGTCTGCTCCCTCCCTGGCCAGGGAAAGGGGGCCGACTGAGAAAACCGCGGGAGCCCTTTCTGTCTTCTGAGGGAGCCAGCCTTTCGTCAGGGGCTCCCACTGGGGACCAGAGGCCAAGTACCGGGCCTGGCTTGGACCAGCGTCCACAGCAGGCCGCCGCCTCCCGAGAACGGAGCCCACGCCTACCTCTCAGACACGGTGCCGATCCCACAGAGCAGATCCTTGATTTTCCGGCCGCTGTTCGCCGCAGTCACCCTGGGGGGCTGAGGGGTCTCGGAGCTCAGGTCCAAGCTGCAGGTCAGCAGGCGGCCCCTGGCAGACAAGGCCAGGAGCTCGGTGTGGCCTGAGGATGGACACAGGCCGGGCCCAGTCAGCGGGCGGGGAGGGCAAGCCGCTGGGACAGCTCCCCAGACAAGACGAGTGCTGGCAGAGAACCAGCACCCAGACGGGACCCGGGGCGACCAGAGAGCCCGGACGCGTGCCAGGGTCTGGACGGAGCTGCCCGGATTCATCACGCACACGCCCCACAGGGCCTCCCTGGGAGGGGACCTCGAAACAGTGGAGGTGGCATCACGGTGGCACGTCACACGTGGTTGGGACCAAGAGGGGCCAAACAAGCACGCGTGTGGGTCACCACGTCAGTCGGGCAGGCTCAACCTTCAACAGGCCACCGGGCAGAGCTGCTCTGAGGTTCCGGAGAGGAGTGGGTGCTGGGGGCCCCTCACCCTCGCTCTGCTCTGCCTCAGTGGCCCTTTCTGGAGCCTGAGTGTCTCTGCTCCTGCTCCTGGGCTACCAGGGAGCCCTCAGGGACCCTGCTTGTCTGTCTGTCTGTCCCCAAGCCCACCCTCAGCAGACAGGCGCTGCCCCTTAGCCCAGGTGTCCGTGTGCGTTCCCACACCCGCCATCCCTGTGGGCCTCCTTCCCTGTGGCGGGCAGTGCCTTCCCCTTTACGAGCATTTCCTTCACATGAGAATGGTCCACGCGTGGACCATCTAACAGAAACGTGTGCTGGGCACACTGCTTGCCCCCCCACATTGGACAGCACACACTCAGGGCTCCAGGACCCCCACAGTGGACAGCACACACTCAGGGCTCCAGGACCCCCACATCGGACAGCACACACTCAGGGCTCCAGGACCCCCACATCGGACAGCACACACTCAGGGCTCCAGGACCCCCACAGTGGACAGCACACATTCAGGGCTCCAGGACCCCCACATCGGACAGCACACACTCAGGGCTCCAGGACCCCCACATTGGACAGCACACACTCAGGGCTCCAGGACCCCCACAGTGGACAGCACACACTCGGCTCCAGGAAGCCACCGCCTCCCGTGCAGAGTGGACTCGTTAGCAGGCCCCACGGTGAGCGGAGGCGGCATTTCCTGGTCCTCAGGAGAAATGTCAAAGCTTGAATCTCCCCTGGACTACCTGTCGTGGAAAGACACTTGCCCTGGGTCACCAGGTGCAGGCCCCCACGGCAGAGGGGCACACTCCCCACTCCTAAAGCCACAGGACACACACTGCCAGGCACTCCCGACCCTGACACAGGACTGTCAGCCACCAGGCTGTGGCAGGTGGGGACGAGCCTGCCCTGTCAGCAGCCGGGAACGAGGCAGGGGGAGGACAGGCAAGTTCACAGCGGAGCAAACTGCCAACGGGGGGCTCCTCCCCTCCCCAAGGCTTCGGTTTTTCAGGTTTAAACGGTGGCTCGTACCTTCAGACACCCTCGGCGTCACAGCGAGGGCCACAACGCTGCAGACGTTCAAGCTGGCGGGACATAGCAGAGAGGGCAGGCCTGCGGGGGCGTCGGGCTGCTCGGCATCCCATGGGGCGCCCCCTCGGGCCAGGTCCACCACGCACAGGCTGGAGGGGGTGCTGTGGTACACACGGCCATCCCCGCCGCAGGCGGCGCAGAGCACGGGCCCCGGCAGGCAGTACTCCCGCAGCTCGGGCACCAGATTCCCTGCCTCATCCCAGCTGGCCTTGATGGCCAGCGTCCGGCCACGGTGACCGAGTGCCACCAGGCAGTCAGAGTACGCCTCCTCTAGGTCCTCAGCCAGTGGCTCTGTCCTCAAGGCCCCGATGAAGATGACAGGTTCCTCCAGGTGATGGAGGATCTTGACAAGGGCCTTCGGGTCCCCAGGGGCCAACCTGGAGGTGACCAGCGTCTTCAGGACCACACAGCAGAGCTGGCCATCGGGGAGACCACAGAGGATCACAGGTGATTCCAGGAGGGAAGCGTCCACTCCGAAGAGCAGCCCGAAGAGGGCCCCCTCCAGCGTGAAGCCCCTGGGACCCTGCGGGCGGCTGTGCAGAGCCCTGGAGCCCGGCGGTGACACACAGCACAGCACTGGGAGGAAGTGGGGGGCTTTGGGCTTCCCTGGGCTCCCAGCTGGGGGGGTGTAGGTAGACAGCTCCACCTCGCCGATCAGGCCTCTGGGCCTGGGCTCCTCCCCCGGACAAGGGCACTCAAACAGCTGCACCTTCCACTGGGCGGGGCCCTGCGCCAGCGTGATGAGCACGTCGTCCAGCACAGTGAACGCGCACAGCGTGGCGTCCGCGAGGACGCAGGTGTCTGGGTCCACAGGGATCACAGGGGAAAGGGGCTCACCGTCCTCGTTGTCCCCATCACTCTGGCTCACAGACCTTTGAGAACACGGGGAAGTGTCACTCACGGTATTCAGGTGCTGTCTCCATGACAACCTGCCCCTCACTGAGCAAGCTGGCTCTCTGGTCTTCACAGGGAGGGTCTCAGTGGCCCACACAGCCCTTCAGTGATGTGGGGACGGCTCAGCAGTGAGCGGCTGGCCCCGCACCACCTCCCACCTGCCCCATGGACTGCGCTGCTTGGCACTGGTCCACCAGGGACACATACACAGAGGCTTCCAGGAACAGTTGTTGGGATGGAAGTCTCATCAGCGCAGACCTGTCAGACTGTCCCACACCAGCAGCGAGCAGGCCTGTGTCCACGCTCTGGCTGGTGGCTGGGGGGCCCCAACACCAGTCTCGTCTAACTACTGACTCAGGGACTAGAGGACCCACCTCCAAGGTGCGTCAGGCCAGAGGGAGCAGGTCCTGCTCCTGGTTGCATTCATCCACCTGCACCCCGTTTACTAAGGATGCGTGCTGGCAGCAGCCTGTCAGGCGACGCAGGTGCTGGCGGGGGGCACACCTAGATTTCTGAGCTGGCTCTGAGCCCCCGTGCCCATGCATCTCCATGGCGAGGGCCGGTGAGCGCTCACAGGCAGGTGTTTGGGGAGAGCAGAGTAGCCTTTGGAGCCGCCCAAGCGGTGCCGTCCAGCGACCCCTCCTTACCTGCTCGCCTGGTCCAAAGACAAGCAGTAGATGCCCTTCCGGGCGCACAGCACGTACAGCGCCCTGCGAAGGGCCAGGACCTCCAGGTGCCACACCTGAGCGGGAAACCTGTACACCGCCTGACGTCGGAGGCAGAGGGCGGGCGGAGGCTTTAGTGTGAACAGCCTCCCGGAACGCGCCGCCTCCCCGCCCCCTCTGCGCGCTGCCCCTCGGCCCGGGACCCCGCCGCCGCTCACGGTCAGCTGCCGCCCCTCGGGGTCGTAGACGTGCACCAGCTCCCTCCCGGTGGACAGGACGATCTCCGCCCCGGGGCGCAGCACGCGGGGCTTGCCCGCCGCCAGGCCCGCGACGGGGCAGCTGAAGCCCGCCAGGTAGTGCACGCGCCGCACGAGGCCGGCCATGGTGCGGGCCCGCCGCCCGGGGAGCGCGGGTGGCGCGGGGGAGGCCGCTCCGCCTCCGGGCGCTGGTGCGGGGGCGGGAGGGGGCGCGGTACGGCCGCCCACGTTGCGGCGCGGCCTCCGCCGTAAAGCGGCGCGGCGGGGGCGGGGCCGAGAGGGGGCGGGGCCGGCCCGTGCGCGGGAACCGCGGCGGGTGGTTGGGAGGCGGTGCCGCTGCGATCAGGTTCCGGGCGCACAGAGCAGTTTCGCAAACGCGGGAAACCGGTGGCCTGTTCTCGCCCAGCCCGGCTGTCCTCCGCGCCGCCCGAGGTGCCTCCGGGAGTACCCTGCAGGTCCGCAGCATCTCCCACGCCCGTGCGGGGCCGCAGGGTCCCCTTGGGTCTAGCACCAAGCCCCTCCCCCGCCCCGTGCTCCTTGGAGCCCGCCCCAGGGCCTGCAGGACGCGTCTCCTCGGGAGCAGCCGGCCGCCCCTAAGGCGATGGTCTAGGCTTTGGGGAGCGTGTGGACGCCGTGGGGTCAAGGAGCAGCGGACGCGCGGTGTCAGCTCTTGCTACTTCCACAGCCAGTGGCTCTGAGCCTAGGGATGGGTCCCTTCCGTCTGACCTGCTGGGCCAAACGGGGACAGAAGTGCCTCCCTGAAGCCTGGACGCGAGCTGTGCGTGGGTGTGTTGGTGTGCATGGACAGTAGGGTACGCCAGAGGAATTCTGGGTTGGAGGCAATCACCAGCAATCAGCCTGGGGGTGAGAGCCAAGGCAGGGCAAGACATCTCTGCCCCCACCAGGCTGCTCCCTCTCCTCGTCCTCCAGGGCTTGGGACAGGGGCTGACCAGAGAAGGGCTAAGAGCTTTCCTCTGGATGAGAAACCCCGAGACTCAGAGCACCCCTGAAAGGTGCCTGCAGACGTCAGTTACACCCTTCTTTAAGAAGCCAATGGGACAATCCCCAAAGCCACCCGGGGGGTCATATGAGGGGCATGGCCAGGCATGGCACGTGGAAGGGGCCCAGCTGCCAAATGTTTTCTGGGCTTGGAAGTTAAGCTGGCATCAGGGAGGCTGGTGTGCCTGCCAAAACAAAGAACCAGTCGCAAAAGTTCTAACTGCTCTTGTTGAGGTGGAGGCGGGCACTCAACCCCCAGGGCAGCTGACAGCCAGTCCCGTCTCTGGGTGCTGGGATGGCGGCAACGTGAGTGTGGCATTTGCAGTGTTTGCCCCTTTTTGCTCCCTGGTTTTTGCGCCTGAAACGCTGTCCTGGATGCTAGGACTGGGAGGGCCACGGGGGTGCGAGGAAGACCAGCTCCCGTCTGGCCTTCTAAGTGAGGACATGCTCCTTTCCAGAGATATCCCGCTCTGCCCTCACCCACCCAGGGCACAGTGTTCTGAGCTGCCCTGCTCACCAAGCCTGTGAGCCACATGCTGGTCCCCCCTGGCTGTTTTCCAATGTGGAGAGAAATATCCCTCTAGGCACTGTTAAGTGGGTGGCTCCTCTGTCCCACTCCATTCTACTCAGGCTAGCAGGCTCCTGGCCCCACGCCCAGGCAGGCCCACACCTGGTGACATGAGGATTTAAGAGCATCACCAGCCCATTCAAACAGTGCTGATCCCGGAGATCACACAGGAGCAAAGGACTACAGTCCGGCTCAGACATCTGAGGGTGACGCAGAGTGAGGGGCCTCTGTGTGAGGATGCAAGGTGACCGCTCCAGCAGTCTCTACGCCGGATCTGGAGGCCGTGTGATCTTCCCCAGGCCGGGGAGGAAGCACAGCCCTGCTCAGACAGCCTGCCCATGGGGCGCACGCGCCAGAAAAGGGGGCAGGACCGAGTTCTGTTTCCAAGTCGTACACTCTCCATTTGCTTGATTTCTTGGGAGAGGTCCGAGAACCTTCACTTCAAGAACCAACAAGTTCAGTAGCTTCAAGTGCCCAGGTCCAGCAGAGCCACACCCAAACGTGGGAGCTGTCAGAGGTGCCAACCACACTGTCCCAGGCAGTCATCTCAGGGAGAGGCCTGGAGGCAGGTGCGGAGGGCCTGCCCACCACAGGGCCCCTCAGACACCAGTGGAGGTGTTTCATATACCTGCTCAGGGAGCAGAGTCACCTGGAGGAGTGTGCCGAATGGCGTGTGTGAAGGCTGGCACCGAAATCAGAGGGACTAGGTAACTCAGGCCAGCAGCATGTCACCTCTGGCCTTGTTTCCCCGCAGCTCTGAGGGGCTCCTGGACTTCATCTGTCACTTGCTGCCTGGCCATGTGCACCTGTCCCAGCATGCATAGGCCCAGAAGCAACCACATGGGTGATAGGCAGGAAAGGCACCCGAGGGAGGCCAGGCTCTCCTCTTCCTCCCAGACCTCCCACTGGAAGCGGAGCCCAGGAGCCTGGGCAGGGGGAGAGGGGTCTCTACCCTCCAGTGGTCCACACCTGACTCAAAGGCCACGTGAGCCAGCCCTGCAGACAGACGCTCAGTGCGCAGGGAGAGGCCTCAGGGCCAGAACGACAGGGAAGCCCGGCAGCGCTTCAGGTGCTTTTATTAGTCCCACTGCAGGGCCGCGTCCAGGCAGTGCTAATACACCCAGTCCATGCACACCACGAGCCCTGAGCGGAGCGGAGCGGAGCGGGAGCACCGAGAGGAGTGGACTGGTCGGAGGTGGCGGTGGCGTTCACTTGGGCAGGTGTATAGTCACCCTTCTCTCAGCTGCAGGCCTGGTAGCAGAAGAGGGTTGTGCTCACATGAGGGCACGTAGGATGCAGGGGGCTGGGGGCCCCTCCCCGGTGCAGCAGGAAGAGGTGCCTGGTCAAGCCACCCACCCTAACACTGAGCTCTGACTCTCTTTGGGCAATAAAATAAAGTGCATCACTGAACAACAGAGTGACTCCAAACCAGAGGCAGAGAAACCACAATGCCTTCTTCAGTGAAAGACAAAAGGAACATGGACTATGTAGAGGCCAGAACTCGAGCGAGGGGAACACTGGTGAAAGGGAGCTGGCTGGGTGGATGAAGATGAGAGCAAGTTGCCCGGCCGGTATGCTCAGTGGTTGAGCATCGACCCTGCACCAAAAGGTCACTGGGTGATTCCCAGTCAGGACACATGCCCAGGTTGCGGGCTCAATCCCCAGTGGGAGGCATGCTGGAAGCAGCTGATCGATGTTTCTCTCTCGTTTCTTTCTCTCTAAAAATTAATAAAAACATACTAATTAAAAAAAAGAGAGAGAGCAAGTTGAGAGGAGCCGGTGGGGGTGGTGAGGTCTCAGAAGTGAGGTCAAGTAGTGGACCCGCCTGCAGCCTTGCATCTGATCGCAGGGACCGGACGAGAGGCCGGAGCTCCAGCTAGTGTGCCGCTAGGAGAGCAACCAGACAGTCCCCGACAGGGGGCTGTGCTTTGGACTGGCCGCTCTAGTCCTCCTGCCTGTCCTGGCCAGACCCAACCCGATTGGCCCCTGGCCCCAAGAGCAGGCAAGTCTGGCCAGTGGACCTGGAGATGCCAGGGTCCTTACCACCACAGCCAACACCACTGCGCTCTCTGTGCACAGGGCTGAGGGAAAGGGAGGGTCCCTCGGGCCTGCCCCGCTCCTGGGCAGATGTGAGGTCTCTAAGCAGGCTGTCAGGCCCCCTCTCCTGTGGGCGCAGAGCAGCAGAGATCGGCTCTTGTTAAGGCAAAGAGGCATCAGCATGCCGGTAGGTTCCCGGGGCAGGGCCTGGCCACAGCCCAGCCACAGAGGACGTGTGGGGACCCCGGAGCACATGTGCAAGGTCTGACCACAACCTCTGTCCTGGGATGGTCTGGACCTCACACCATCAGCAGAGTAGCAACCTTCCAGTCCCCTGTGGCAGACCCGTGTGGCTTCACAGCAGGCCAAGCCCCCACCCCCACCAGTGGCCATGTCACTGTGCCAGAGGCCAGGGCCGGACGGGGCCACAGGAGGAACGGAGTATGGGGCAAAGAGGACCAGAGCCGTCGGGGGGCCCCACCTGGCGGGAGCCACCACCGAGCTCCTGCTCAGACGGCCTGTCTGCAGCTGCCACAGCCGGGCAGCTCGGCAGAAAGTCTCAGGCACTGAGGGTGACTTCCAAGAACTGACTGTGGGTCCCCGTCCACATTCACCCCCTTCATACCCGCAGGGACTCACTGGAGGGAAGGAAGTGGAAACTAGTCTCTCTCACTCCCCTTTTATGAAGCTTTTATCTTTAAAAAAATAAATAAAAGTCTTCTGGGCAAGAATTACTGATAACTGTTATTACAACCAACGCCAACTTTAACTCCCACCTGGATGTCGGGTGAGAGCAGGAGAAAGGGTGGGCAGCAAAGTAACCTGCAGACCAAGCAGACGGGAGGCCGGCCAGCCTGTGGCCACTCGCGTTTCCACTGGACAATGGCTACCGGGGAAGAAGTGGCCCCCACAGGCAGGGTCTGCCCCAGGGCAACAGGGTACAGAGGCCAGCAAGAGCTCCAACCACAACCAGGAGAGGGGCGAGGACAGCGTCGGGGAGGAGGAGGAGGCTGGTGGCAGCCGCGAGCTCTCCTGCCTCCTCGCAGGTGGAGATGAGAGGCGCCAGTCCTCCCACCGCAGCGGGGCTGGTACCAGAGAGGTGTCCGCGCCAGGCCGCCCTGCTCCCCCTCTAGGGGCCTAGTTTCAGCTGGCAGAGCACCAGCCTGGCTCCGTCCTCCAGGGAAGCCTGGTGCTGAGAGGCTTCGTGCCCAGAGACCCCAGGGCAGCTACCTGCCCTGCCTTTCACAAAGGGCTGCCCGCACGGGGCACGGCTCCAGGACGCTGGCTTCAGAGAGGGTTGGGTGGACGCAGTCCTGCCAGCGGGGCCGGAGCCCTAGGTCCTGGGGAGGCTGCACATCTCGCAGTGGCCGGTGCCCGGCTGGTTCACGAAGGTGCAGTGTTCACAGGCCCACATGGCGGCCGTGGCAGCATGCGAGGGGCCCCCAACGGCTCCGTACTCGTGGAGGCCCGGAAGCTGCACCCCGACAGTGCCTGCAGGGTGGGAAGAGAAGCGGTGCGGTCACTCCTGCACAGGGAAGACGTCCCACCCACCTGAGCTCCACGCCCCTGCCTCTCGAGTCCAAGTGGACTTGCAGCCAATAGTCCAGGCAGATGCAGCCTGAGGACCCACTGTGGGTCCCCTGTTCACACCCAGAACCCCGCTCAACACATCTGCTGTCTGCAGAGCGGGGAGCCGTCTGTGGCCATGCTGTCCTGCACTCCTGCCACCCCGCTGCCAGCGGCTCCCACCCACACCGCCCCAGCTGCCCAGCCCCTCGTCATGGACACTCGGTGGTTTCCAGTTCTGAGCTACTGTCAACAGAGCTGATGAGCACCTTGCACAAGTCTCTGGGCAGAAGCCTGGGGTGGGCTGCGGGGGCCACACTCTCAGTGTGCGAGGGCCCCGGCCACAGCAGTGCTTTCACTTTAACCACTCGTGAACATGCGGTGTCACCTCACTGAATCTGCATTTCCCTGACAACTCACGGTGCTGACCATCACTCTACCTTTCTGTGAGATGTCCAAGCCTGGCACACTTCTCCTTCATGCTCTGTTTTGATTACTCTCAGTGTGTCGAGTTCCCTATGCAGTCACATGCCACGTACCGACGTCAGTCAGTGACGGACCGTAGGTCACAATGCAGTGAACATGTCCTATGCCTGTGGTGGTGTAGCCGGCAGCCTGCCGTAGGGCAGTGCACCTCGTGGGCGTGGCGACGCTGGTGCAAGCAGACCTACCACGCGTTCTGAGCGTGGCCCGTCATGGCTGAGCGCCACTGGCCAGCACCACACCACTGTCTACCCGTGGACACGAGGCTGCAGGGTGTTAGATTTAGGAAAGCACTTGTCTCCTGTCTCCAGAACACCCGAGCAGCACTTAGACACGAGAGCAAGCGTGCATGGCACATGCAGGCGGCCGCTCGGCCGGCCCGGCTGTCAGGGCTGCACAGAAAGCCAGCACACGAGCGCTCAAGCTCTCAGGTCGAGCTTCCAGGTCAGTGTCAGGAGCGGGCAGCTCACACGACCCACGGCCTCGATTCCACGAGGCTCTGGGCTAACTCTGGCTCTAGCGCCTACGCACTAGATTGGGAACACGGCAGAAACACTTCCTAACGTGTACTTTCAAGGTTGTCCTAGAGGGCATTCCAGCACCTCTCAACCCGTAGGGAAGAGGTTACGCCGGAGCGCCTGCCCAAGGCAGCAGCTCCCAGAGGCAAGAGACCCCCAGTCCATTCTGTCACTCTCCTTCGTCGATCACGGACGCTCTGAGAACTGGTGGGAAAAGGAAAGCCTGAGGACACCGGAGGTTTCTGTACTCTCAGCACTCGTGGGAACATCAAGTCTCCGCTTCTCTAAAACAACGACTTTCCAATTGCCCCAAGAGGCTTGAAGACTAGTGTGCGCGCTGCAAAGATGTGTGACATTCCACGGAGCCGTGTACCAAAGGCTTGAAGACTAGTGTGCGCGCTGCAAAGATGTGTGACATTCCACGGAGCCGTGTACCAAAGGCTTGAAGACTAGTGTGCGCGCTGCAAAGATGTGTGACATTCCACAGAGCTGTGCACCAAAGGTCTGTGGCCCTCACAGCATGTAGGTCGCAGCGCTGAAAGCCTGTGTGCCCTGCTGACTGCCCATGACACCTGTCAGAATGTGTCTGGGGTCAGGCTTCCGGGGCATAATTAGTTTGGGAGCTCTGCAGAGCACGTGTGGGGCCCTCAGCTCTGGCAACAGGAGCTCGAGGGTGTGACCTGGCGACTAAGAAAGGCAGTGCACTTACTGCAGAGCTGCTCGATGGTGGCCCACTGCTCAGACTTCTTCCACGTCTGGGCGAGCTCCTCGTCTCTGGTCCTCACGGCCTCCAGGAGCAAGCTGATGCTGTCCTGCAAGAAGCCAAAAGAAGGTTCCAATGTGCTCTGCCTGTGGCAGACAGACTCTTCCAGGAGGTTTCTTCTTCTCCGACATCACGACATACTTCAGAGGGGATACAGAAAACCTCACAGGCTATCGCTATGAAACACAAAATGCCACGCACTTCCATCTGCACACACGAGTGTACACTGAGCAGGATGTAAACCCTCCCAGAGGCCCACGCTGCTGCTGTGCCACCTGTCAGCACCTGGAAAACAGGCCCGTCCCTGCTCCTGAGCTTCGGTGGAGGGGCAGGAGCCAAGGTCCTGTGTCCACCCCCCTTACTCGCCCCTCAGGTCCTTTACCTTCTCAATCATGTCTTCCAATGCTCACTCTACAGCCCAGGCCTCCGGGCCCAGAGGCAGAGAACTAAAATAGTTTATGTAAGTTATGTAAGTCTTCAGGGTGCTCAGACAGTATCTACAGAAAGTGACGTTTGACAGTGACCACAGAACGGTACCCACTGCCCATCGAGGAGCCCTGATGGGGAGGGCCCAGCCCTTCACCACCTGTCCCACTGGACAGGCAGCAGCTGAACTGGGGCCAGGAGCTGCAACTCAGCTCCACAGGGAAGGCACAGCGGTGGCACGTCCCAGGGCGCTTGATGTGAAAGGGCAAAATGGGGTTGTTTTGGACAAAATACAGACACAAGACAAAGCCGGAAAAGAACAAGAGCAGCCACAGACCTGCTGACAGAGAAAAACATTGGGGGCGGCGGGGGGGGGGGGGGGGGGGGGACAGCTCTCCATTCTACCCTGTCGCCTCGGGGGGAACGCGTGGAGTCAGTATCAGTGGCTCAGGAAGAAATTGTCCTTTTGTCTCTGGTGTGTCCTTGAGTCTGGGCAGAAAGAAAGGCCACCCATGCCATGGCACATGCCTCGGCCTCCTGGCTGGATGCTGCCCGGCTACCCACCACCCAGTAGCAACCGCCGCCTGTGCTCTCCCCCTCTCCCCCTGCATGGGTCTCACAGAAGCCAGCTGTGCAGCTGTGCACTCGGGCCTGGCTGCCTGCCGACCGTCTGGCCCAGGCGATAACAACTGGTTTGGGAAGAGGGGGGACATGGGGAAGCACGGCTGCGGCTCTGAAGCTGTCAGGACAGGACTCTCTGTGGGCTCTGCTGCCCCACGATGGGGGACACCGAGCTACCACCACTGCGTCCCTCGTGGTTAAAACCCTCCAAGGAGACCGGGCCCATCACAGAGGGCCGACACTTAGTGTGGAAAATTCCCCTTTTGATCAATAAGCCCCTTGTGCAAAGCCACTGCCCATAGGATGTGAGGGGGACTGCGACCACCTCTCTGGTTCCGGGGGAAAAGGAAGCACCTGTACCCAGCCCCACCTGGGGACCACGAACGCCAGGTGCTCAGCAGGCACGCCTGCTCTGTCCGTACCTGAAGAGGCATGACTTCGTTGGTGACCAGAAAGAGCAGGAGGTGGAAATCCGAGATGGTGTCCAAGAACACGGAGGAGGTATTCTGCGACAAGTAGGTGGCCAGACTATGGAAGTCCTAGGGTGACAGGGTGGGATGGCAGGAAATAAACCTGGTGTTCCGTTATGTTCCCAGAGGACAGCCCCTTCCTCCTAAGACACAGCTGAACACATTCAAGGCTGACAGACACCCCTCTCCCTCTTTCTATGCCCACTGATGGGGCCCAGGACAGGAGTGGACACTCAGAACATCGGAGTGCCCGGCTGCGGGACACATGCACAGGAGTCACCACCCTTCGCTCTCAGGGAGCGGCCAGGAGGCCCAGGCGCTTTCTGTCTAGTTGCATTGTTGACCTGGGGCAGGAGGCACTGAGGAGCAGGGTAGGGGGGTCGGGAGAGGATGGGACTAAAAATAGGAGACTCGAGAGAGCCACCCCTAATAAATGGCTCTGCACCTCTGCAAGCACCCCGAGTCCCTAGGCGGATGGGCAGTGAGGAGACAGTGTCAGAGAGATTTGTAAATGAACCACTGCAGAGACTCTCTCACTGAGCCACTTTCTGAGGCCCTGTGTGTTCACCGGCACCCACGAGCACACAGGCGGGCACAGGCTGCACGCTCGCTCGGTGCCTGAAAAAAGCAGCAGCAGACCAGGCGGGGCCAGAGCGAACAGCAGAGCGAGACTCCCCCACAAAGAGGTGACGCCATCAACAAAAGAGTGATGAAAAGTTGTAAGGAAATGGCAGAAGTGACACATACATTTTGGAAAAAGAGAAGTCAACTAAGACTGGGCCTGCTGCGGCTCCGTCCCGAGGACTGGCGGGCTTGGCCTGGCTGCCATCCGTCACCCAGCCTGGACAGGGGATCACAGTGATCAACAGTGTTGCAGAAGAAGGTCCCGCTGGGCTTTGTCACTGAGTGAATCAGGACAGTTTGAAAGCTGGGCACTTTGGAAAAGCAATAACTGGCACTAGACAAAAAGCAGTAGGTACTTTAAATTATTTTCTAAAGACAAAGGGCTCACCTGTGTCTCTCCCAACACATCCCGGTTTTCGATAGGAAATGGATTTTGCGAAATAGAAAAAGTATAAACTGGATCCTTGGGGAAAGTTGTTGTGATCTAAGGAACAGAAAGACAGACCCATGTCAAATCAGTTGTGCTGTGAACCAGGGTGTGCCGGCCCTCGAGACAACAAGCAGCCGGAGCCCCACCTGAACGAAATTCTGAAACTGACTCTGGGAAGCAAATGGAGAGTCATCTCTAATAGTTTCCAAAATCATGCCACACGTGGGCAGTTTCTGTCGGTCTCTGAGACAAAACTCAAGCCCACTAGGTCACCCAAGGGGCAGCTTCCATGTGATAAGCCTCCCACACAGCTGCTCTCTAGGCCCTGGATGAACTTAAGGGTTCATCTAGGCACAGCACAGAGGCACGTGGAGGGATCTGGGGAGCCGACTCTGTTCCCACCACTGGTATGGCAGGCACTGACCAGACCATGTGGCCTCGTGGCCAAGAGTGTGGACCCGAGCTCTAGGGCCATTGCGCAGCTGTGTGGCCCCTGTCAGCCATGGATCCTAGGCCTCTTTGCTCATCTGCAAGATAAGGATGACCCAGGTGCCTGCACCTCCTAAGGCTGCTCGGGTGATTAAATGCTCAGACACGTACAGCCCTCAGAATGGCCACACGCATGGGACTCAGTCTTAGCCTCTGTCACAGTTCGAAAGACAATGGCAGAGCTATCCATGCTGCTGGGACAAAGCCTGTGGATGGCTTGGTCCCTCCCTTTGGGAAGGCAGGTCCAGCAGATCAGCACAACAGAACACCTACTAGTGAGGAAATGTAGAATTAAGAGAAGTACTTGTTAGCCCTGGACGGTGTGGTTCAGTGGTTAGAACGTCGGCCCAAGGCCCAAAGGGTCACAGGTTCAATTCCGGGCACATACTTGGGTTGCAGGTTCAACCCCCAGCTCTAGTCAGGGTCGTGCAGGAGGCAACCAGTCAATGTGTCTCTCTCACATCGATGTTTCTCTCTCTCTCCCTCCCTTCCACTCTATCTAAAAATCAATGAAAAATATCCTCGGCTGAGGATTAACAACAACAACAACAAAAAAGAGAAGAACTTGTTAGACTTGTAACTGCCTCTAGAGAGCTCAGTTCCAGTCTGGGACACCCGGGAGAGGGGACACAGGCTGTCAAGCACATTGTCCCGTGCTTAAACCCTCTCGCTACCCAGCCCGTGTTGGGGTTGACGAGCTGATGCCAGAGCAGCTCCAGAAAACCGCCCCAGGAGCCCGGGGAGCGCAGCTCATGCTGCCTAAAACGGCTTCGGGTCGGTCACAAGGCTTGGGGACAGCAGACGGCCGGGAGAGGAGCTGAGCACACCTGTCTAGGCACCCGCTCTCAGAGCTGCTACAACATCTTCCACAGGAACAGACAGCTGGGGTATCACAGGGAACAGTGTTCACTTGTCAACCAAATACAACCGATGCACAAAGGTAAGAACTTAGCTCCTTCATGAGAGCAAAGGGGCGGGGAGGCCACTGGGAGAGA
The DNA here is from genome assembly GCA_030848825.1 of Tadarida brasiliensis. Lineage (NCBI taxonomy): Eukaryota > Metazoa > Chordata > Mammalia > Chiroptera > Molossidae > Tadarida > Tadarida brasiliensis. The sequence goes on from CM061273.1 coordinate 65,862,016, forward strand.
AGACCTTAGAAAGCTGGCTTTAAATCATGCCGACTCCTCCTCAGTGTATATTCCATCAATCTGTTTGCATCTTAATTACACCCCAGGTAGTCTAAAAACAGATGCCTTTATGGCCGAGGTAATAAATATGTTCTTGGGAAGCTGTCAATTGGATGGAGCACCAACGGGCTCGGCTCCTGGGGACTCGCTGCTCCAAAAGCAGAGCTATTTTACAGCCTGTCCCACAGGGCCGTCCTGAGTCCAGCAGCCCAAACAGATCCCGCAGGCGGCAGGCAGCATGGCTGCTCCCATCCCCTTGGACAGAGCGCTGACCACCACAAACTGTTGGGCTTCCATCCTGCAGCAGTCACCACCCTGATCTGCAGCCACAGCTCTGTGACCAGAGCTCAAAGCCAGAGAGGAGCCAAGACCCTGGGAAGATGAAGCCAGGTGGCTTCTTGGCTCCTGGAGCCCCACCCAGGAAACTGCACTGCCCCTCGCTCAAGGGCAGTGACGGCTGTGTCCCTCGAGGACTGACTCAGCAGAGGGCCCACCGTGAGCCCAGCTGTGGCAGTAGTTATGACCAGGCAGCACCTGCACATACCATGCGTGAGCCAGCTGGTGGCCCTCTGTTGCACTTCAGCTTGGAAAAAAGTTAACACTTAAGTTGTTTTTATGGGGAAAAAAATAAAAGAAAAAGCCCTTAAAATTGTGAGCTTTTCAGGGATGCCAGGAGCTTGTCAATTCTAACACCTCCTGGTTGCTTGTCCTGCACCAGCAGAGGGCAGCTGTCCAAGCCGCAGCCACCCTCTCGCAGCCACCCACGGCAGTCCTGCCTCCAACGCGCCCACTGCAAGCCCGGCGGGGACGACGCACACTTACATCTATGATCAGATACTCCACGGGCAGCGGGCGGGCCAGCTGGGTGATCTCGTTGCCAAACTTGTCTATGTCCTGAAACAGGAAACAATGGTGAGTGGTTTGCTGACCAGTGACGTTTCTCCTTTCACATGCTTGTCTCACCTTTTAAATTAGGACAATTCTTGTTGAGAGGTATGGAAAGCAGAAAAAAAAAGTGCCCTTTTCTGCAAGAGCCCACCTTCCATCGTCTCTGGGAGTTCTTCATGAGGCCGCCACACAGGGAAACAGCCGTGCTCTCGGCTGATGGGGAGTCTCCACAGGGAGTCCCGGCCCTCCTCTCAGGTCTAAATGCGAATTCTTTAACGACCTTACACCTCTGAAACCGGCTTCATGGAACTCAATACTTGTACATTACTAAAAAAAACACGCACACAAATGAGTGCACATACCCACAAACACAGACATGGAAACCCCACCACCAATCTGTCAAAGTCGACGCTTGTTTTGCTTTGTCAGATGCACGGAACATAAAGTTTAATTATGGGGAAAAACGGCCAGCATATGTTCATTAATCATAAAATGACAATTAAACCTGATTTATGTCAAACATGCTGTGTTCAAACAGAGCTCTAGAAATAAATTCATAAGAACCGATGCTTTTCATTAAAGATTCTGCAGGAAGGTCATATTTTTTCTATCTAAATCATCACTTAACATTATATAAATCACTCATGGAGTCATATATAAATTATACATCCATAATTTCCAATTATGGGGTCTTCCATAAAAGTTTACGTTTGTTAGAGCTCCAGACCCGAGTGGATGCGGAGCAGATTGCCGAGGCGTGCAGCACGGTGCGCGGCCAGGCCAGCACATCCACCTTCCCGGGCGGGGGCACAGCCGCCCGTCAGACCAAGCCCACTGCCTCCATCTGGCCTTGCTCCTTTTGCTGAAAAATGGACATTTCTGGCTGCAACACATGTCAAGTTTATCCACACCTTCCTTACCTTCTCTGTTCACAATCTACAGAGCTGCCAACAAGAACTTGTGCCTCTGAGCTCCCAGAAAGTGGCCCGAGTCCACTTAACCTTATCTACCTGAGAGCACTGGTACCCCATCAAAGGACACCTTCCTGGAAACAATACACAGCTGTCTGTCTGTCTGTCTGTCTGTCTGTCAGCATTCTGTGAAGCTGAATGACTCCCTACTCCGCCTGGGTAGTTCTCGTGGGTCCCTCCACAAGACGGATGTGCCCTGTGTTGGTTTCTGCAGCAGTCAGGCTGTGCCCAGCTTTCTCGGCTCACCAGCTTCGACAGGGGCAGCTGAGATGGGAGCCCACTGAGGGGTCCTGGGCCCTGGAAGCGGCAGTTTCTCGATGGAGACATGGTAGGAGGCAGGCATCCAATCCAATCAAACTAAATCACCATCTCCCAAAATACACGCTTGCCCCACAAGAAATAACCTCAACAACTCACACGTAATGAGCCCGCCTGGAGCTCACCCTCAGATCTAATTAAGCTCTAATGCACAGAAACACTTCCCCAGCACCTGTTCGCTTTCATTTCCCTCTAGGGATGTTTCTGGTTAAATGCCTCTCTCGTTTTCTGTGTCGTGCTATTCTCTTCCAGATTTAACTACCCAACTGTACCTCTCTGATCCCCAAGAAGATAAAGGTGCTGCATCCCCCTCTCTTCTCTGGGGAGGGACAGGTAACGTCTCTCTCCCCCATGCCTTCCCTCCAACAGTTCTGCCAGCCAATCCCAAGCCCTATCCACCATTTTAAAAGGCAATCACTTTTTACAAGCGTCAGCAAACGTCAGGTGCAGTAGCTGCAGGAAGACATCTTAATTCTAAGTTTGGCAGCTGCCAACAAGTCAGCAGTTTTTGCTCCACCCTGAGCAAGACAGTGGGAGAGTCAGAAATCGAGGTGCCCCCTGCCTCACTACCTGCCACGGGCCATGTGAGGAAATAGCGGCACCAGCACTGAGACAGGACCTGTCTTTGTGAGTGCGCAGGCACATGGGCCTGGTGCCAGACAGCACCAACGCCACTGACCGGTGGCACCGCCCTGCTCTGGAAAGGACACGTGGAACCCTGCACTGCTGCTTGCTCCTTAGAGAACTGAGAGAGGGCGCAAGTGACACGAGCTGCTTGGTCTGCACCATCACGGGAGAGCGAAGACAGTTCTCACAACAGTTCCGGAAAGATCCAGCGCTCAGGAAACAGAGCCCTGGGAGGAGCTGCTCGACACCATTAGCACACGACCACCAGGTTCCCAGCGCTGAGGAGTCAGGTGCCCGAGCTCCGACAGCTGGTGGGGCAGAGGGCGGCGAGACCCGGCCCACAGCCATCCCAACTCGGAGCTCAGCACGTGCCACCCCACGCCCCCACCCTGACAGCGGACTCCCTCGGAGCAAGGGAAGACTGACAACCAAGCTCGGAGGTTTCAGGTACCACAAAGTCCCTTCTCCTAAACTGGGACATTATGCTAACGTGTCGTTCAGAATCTCTTCTTGTTAGCAATTTCTTGATTAATTGATATTTTTCTGAATGATGTTGTTATTCATAATCTCTGTGATTAAAACATTTCTTTTTAAAAGCTGAATAGTGAAGGGTCTTGCCCTAACAAGCATAAAAATGTATTATGAAACTATAATAAAGAAAAAAAAGGATAAATGGATTATGGATCTCAATGTAAATTAAATCATAAAAGCACTAAAAGAAAATGTAGGTAAATATATACCTTTGGGTAAAGAATTGCTTCCTAGTCCTGATGACAAAGGCAGAAACTATAATGAAAACGGGTTACTGCACCTGAAATCAGAAAAGGTTTCAGCTGCTTTGTCTGAAAAGCATGAAGACAATGATGGCCTGGCATGTGAAGACCTCACACAGGAACACAAGTGGCGAAACCCCTCAATCACCCACATGCACGCAGGTGACTCAAAGCCCTGCAAAGGGCAGTGTCCCAGAGCCGGAGGGCAGAAGGCAGGGCTGACCTGTCCACAGCTTTCCGGTGCAAATGAAGTTTGCTAACTTCTTGGAGGAGATGTGCAAGAATGCATAAAACCCTTGAAATTTATGTCATCCATCAACAGAACACTGCCATTTCTGGGAATTTGTCCCAAGGCATTCAGAACAAAAAGGGTAAGCCCTAGGATGGCCCACAGCACTGAGTGAGCGCTGGAGGCTGGGACACACCCATGTGTGGCTGAGGAACGGGTGGTACCATGTGAAGGGTGCGACAGAAGGAAGCCCTTGGAGAGTCCCATCCCCTCCAGCCAGCTTCTCAAAGGAAGGGTGCCTCCTTCTCCCGCCTGCCGGATCTGCCTGGCCTCTTAGCACTGGCCCCACACCCCACCGAGCCCTACCCTGGCCAGGCCAGTACCCTAAGAGCAGAGTTTCCTGGGTCTGCCCAACACCCTCTTTGTCCTCTGAACAATTTCGGCTTGTCTCATCTCCTTCCAGGGATTGAATTTGGGCTTTTTGGCAGGTGACCTTGAAAATGGCATTCTCAGCCCATACCTCTCAACTACCTTCCTGTGCCCCCAGAGCAAACTGCGAACATGGGCACCTGACTGCCCCCCACCCCCGCCAGCCCCCCTCTGCTCTCATTCTGCAGCTCCAACACCCCCCCCCCCAACCACAGACCTGGCCTGGCCCTGCACACCCTGTCCACCCCCAAAGGCCACAGGAGCAGGCACGTCACCTGGATAACAGCACCAGCCTTCTCACGGGCTCCCCAACCTTGCACCCAGAAAGAATCTTCTGCAGTGGTGGCCCCTCCCCCACCAATTTTCAGCCTTTCCTGCTGAGTCTCATACAGGACTTTGGGTCCCCTCACATCTCTCCTGCTGCACTCTCCTGGTTCGACCACCAATATTGCTGCAAAGTCTCCAGCCTCCAGACCATTCCTCACACACCCAGCAGGAATGTTCCAGAACCACCTTCCACTTCTCTTTCTGGTTTCCTGCTGCCCACAAACCCGTCATATGCACATGGCAGCTCGAGGGAGACCATGCACGTGTGGCCCTGGATGGGCCCCCTCCCTGCCCGGCTGACTCACTCTTCAGGTCCTAGAGTGCCCTGCACCACCCCCCGGGACACCTCAACAGTCACCAAAAGACAGCCTGAGAGGAGGGACCGAGCATGACTTGCTCACCACTGTCACCCCAGGCCTGGGCACGCACAACAGTTTAATTTTAAAGGACCTGCACTCCTGATGCATCCGAAACTCTGAATCATGACCACACCTCAAGGGCCTGCTGCTGGGCCCGTATCCACCTCCCGCCCTGTGTCTAAATGCCCCAGAACCCCAGCCCCCGCAACAGACTCTCTCTCCCCATTTTCTCAAGGACGTCACTCAGTTCCCTCTGATCTCTCCTGCACCCTCATCACCCTCCACGGGCCCAGCGCCAGCTCTCTCATGTGAAAAAGCCCATCAAGAAGCCATCAGATCCCACCTCCCACATCAGCACTGCCACTGCCAACCTCCTTGTTTATTTTTTATGCGCAAAAATATCCCCTCGGATATTTTTTCCATTTATCTTCAGATAGTGGGAGGCAGAGAGAGGGATAGAAAGGGGGAGAGAGGAACATCGACGTGAGAGGGGCACATCAACTGGCTGCCTCCCGCACGATCCCAACCAGGGCCGGGGACTGATCTGCAACCGAGGTATGCGCCCTTGGCCGGAATTGAACCCGCGACTCATTGGTCCACAGGCCGACGCTCTACCACTGAGCCAAACCAGCCAGGGCACCAATCTCCCTTTGAAGCCATATTCCTTCAGAGCTCTCTGCCTGCCAACTTGGTCCCGCCCAGCCTCCTCCTGGAACCCAGGCTGACCAGCCTTACCCTGGATGCAAGGTGCTCATCAAGGCTCCAACAGTCACGTGGTAGCCACAGCACCCCCATCCTCAGCTCCGCTTCCAGGCTCCCTGCTGCCTGGGCATGCATGCTGTCTCGGGGTCCATGTTGGAGGCCCAGGCTCAGCTGGCTCTGACTTCTCGTCTCCTCCACTCCCTGATGACTCATCCGGGCCAATGGCCCTCAAACGCTATCGGACCCCACACTTATGTCCACATGCAGGGTCCACGTCACACTCCCAGCCAGGGGGCACTGGCACCCAGTGCAAAGCTGCAGCGACGCCCTAACCACCACCAGGAACAACTGAAGGAGTCATCTGCAGAAGACTAACCACATGATGGCCGGGCCACACGCGCAACACATATACTCATTTATTCTGTGTAATTATAATTTTAAAAACATATTTTTAAAAAAAGCAGAAAAAGAAAGCAGAAGGCACTATGCTGGACGCAAACAGTGGTCATCATTTAACGTCTTCCTGCCAGACCAAGGGGGCTGCAGGGACGTGTAACCTCTGCCTCAGTGACCAAGGAGCACACTCCCACCCCGAGTCCCCCGAGGGAGCCGTCAAGCTCTTCACACCACACACACAGGTGCCCCACTGCACGAGGGGTACACCCTGGGCCCCGCCGTCCTGGCTGCACTGCATGGGCCCTGACAGCACGGCCCTCCTGCTGGGTGGAAGGTGCAAATGCAGAAACAGCTCCACAGGTGTTTTCAAAACACCAGCACGCACACCCAGGCAGTTTACATTTTACACTGTGTGTTATGCTCTATCTTTCAATAATTCTCAAACACACACCGTTAGTGACCACACCATCCCCTCACGTGGGTGCCACCACGTGGTGTCCGTTACTGGACTCCCAGGATGCATTAGCACAGGCAATGCCATGATGCTACGAGCAGATGAGAAACCTGACCCAGAGTCCACAGGACTGGAAGGCTTGCTCCCACGTCTGCTGTCTCAGCCTCCAAGCCTCCAGGGCTACAACAACAGCCAGAGAACAATCGATGGAAACAGCAGTGTGACCAAGGAAGTAACACAGGTTCCACGGCCATGTGCAAGAAACACACAAGACATAGGGAGAAAAAGCAAATTTCCAACCTAGTAAATGATAGTACAAAAAAAAAAGAACTTATAGCAAACTCATAGTTAATAATGAAATCCTGAAAGCACCTCCTCGACAGTTAAAAACAGGACAAGCGCCCTGATCACTGTGGCTCAGTTGGTTGGGCGTCATCCCAGGCACTGAAAGGTCGTAGGTTCGATTCCCGGTCAGGGCCCATACCCAGGTTGTGGGTTCAATCCCTGGTCGGGGTGTGTGAGGGAGGCAGCTGATCGATGTTTCTCTCTCTCTCTCCCTTTCTCTCTCTCTAAAATCAATAAAAATATATTTAAAAAAATAAAAACAGAACAAGACTGCTGGACACTGGATATCATCCCAGAAGCCCTGGCCAGGACAAGGAGCCAAAACAGATGGGGAGAGAGATCATGCTGTCTGTGTAGAAAACCCAAAGGAACACACATGTTAACCTGAGGAACGAGTAACAGCCAAGTTGCTCAATACAAAAATGTACCAGTTTTAGGAACTACAAGTGCCTGAGAACAGCCCTTACAGGACAAGGGCCGTGCAGGTGTAACAAAGGTTACTCATCAGCGACCTTAAGGTCAGGAGATGACCTAGGGTCGTCTCGGTGGCCCAATCAAATGACAGGAGCCCGTCCAAGGCTGTGCGGGCCATGCTGGGAGCTGCCCCAGGCCGGGCGCCAAGGAGCTCGGTGCTGCCAACACCTCCCACCTCAGATGAAACAGAGTCGAGACCCACAGTTGCCTGCGGCCCGGACAGCCCAGAGCAGAGAATGCAGCCGAGCTTTACCCAGATTCCCGAGCACAGAGCTGTCGGGTGAGACTCAGGTGGTGTTACAACCACCCTGTTTAGAGCCATGTTAGGGCAGCAACAGGAAATGAACACAGTAACCAAATGACCACACAATGACACCATCAGCTCACAGATCCAAGCAGCTCAACAAACCCAAACACAGGACACATGCGCCAGGGCACCAGGCACATCACGATCAAGTGCCTAAGCCCATGGCATGGGAGGGCGGGCCAGCCAGCGGGAGGAGTCACACTGTGAGGAGCACATGAGGGTGACAGCGACCTCCTGGGGAAACCCTGAGTCAGGTGGCTGTGGAGCAAACCTTCGACCTGCGAGTCTGTACACATTCCAGACATCAAAGCTGCCCGTGCTGTAAGGAAGACGAAGCCCTGCGGCGGCAGACAGTGCCAGATAGAACCCAAGTCTGCCTGGGGTGGGGACCAGGCAGGTCCTTGATCATGGCCAGGGACAAGTCAGGGTGAGGATGAGACTGTCTCTCCGGTGCTGCCAGGAAGCACAGAACTCGAGCATGTGCAACCCGAACAAGACCTCTGAACAGCCCTGGCTGGTTTGGCTCAGCGGTTAGAGCGTCGGACTGCGGTCCAGAGAGACCTGGGTTCGGTTCCCGCTAAGGGCACGTACCTCAGTTACAGTTTGTCCCCGGCCCTGGTTGGTCGTGCGGGTGGCAGCCACTCGATGTGTCCCTTTCACATCGATGTTTCTCTCTCTCTCTCTTCCCCTCTCTCCCTCCCACTCTATCTGAACAGAAAATGAAAAAATGTCCTCGGGTGAGGATTAAAAAAAAAGACCTCTGAACAAAAACAGTTTCTGCAGCTTTCACAAGAAGCCAGATCGAATGGGCAAGTCTCTGTCTCCAGTGTGAACTGGACCCTTGGCACCGTCAGGAGAGCCTCAACACGACCACACAGCTCCATACTTTGCTCCGGGAGGCCGACACACGTCTTCTCCTTTTTAGAAACCGAAACTACCTGTGTTGCAATGCTGGACTTGTGTTCTGACCCCAGACCCAGTGAGGTTATGTCCACTTCCAGTGATAGGCCCTAACAAGCCCGGGAAATGCTATGAAATGCCTCTATCCACAAGCTGACACTAAACCACCACGGCTGACCAACAGCCCATCTGTCCAGAAAGCACCAGGACCCGTCGATGCCCAGGCAAGCCAGTGTCCACACGTCCTCTGTCAACTCGCAGTCCCCACTGTTGTGTTCTTACCTTATAAAACACATCAGGCACATACTGCTCGCTGCTGGACTCCTTGACGTAGCCGAGCTCAGGGGCATCCTTGCAGGGCAGCAGGCACTCGTCCCGGACCAGCGCCATGCACTGATTAGACACCTGGTAGCCCTCAAAGTGGACCTGGTTGTCAGGACCACCTGCAAGGAGAGACCTTCCGTGAGCATCCACCAAAGGACATTCAGAACAAACCTGTATCTGTTCCTCTTAGCCTGCTGGAGCTAAGAATCCAAAACCACCCAACGGCAACTTGCCGTGTGGCTTGAGCACAGGCCTTGAATGCAGGCTACGGAGATGCCGCTCCAGCGCCTCCAGCAGGCCCCACCAAGGGCACAGTTCTCAGAACTGGGAACAAGACTGGCAAACACGCTCCAATATCTGCCCACACTCTGCTCAGTGTCAAATGCTTGGGCTCCTGGTCTTTAATGACAGAGTCCTACGTGCCAACAAACTTGCGTTCAGGTGGATGGGGTGGGTTCATCTGGAGGCTGCAGAGGTGCGGAGGAGAGGAGAAGAGCAGGACAGAAGCCTCGCAGTGAACACAGTGACAGCAACTGCACCACACGCACGGCGTCTCTGCCTCAGAGGAGCCTGCATGGCCACCACCCTCAGGAGCTGCCGGCGGCGTGGCCCGGCCGAATGCTGCTTCCACTGCACATGCAGCGCCCTCCACGCTGCCCCTCCTCCGTCTCCTCCCCACTCCATAAAACCTCCACCGTGACTCGAAATCAAGGACAAGGACAGGTGTGAAAAGCTGCCGAGGGGGACGATGCAGCCGGGTGAGACTGAGCGGAAGCCCAGTGGAGATGGGCCCTGACTGCACGTGGACGGTTCCCACCACCGCAGACACACGCGCTCCCAGAGACCAGTCCCACCCAGACAGTGTTGACATCCATCACTTTTCATGGCTTGAAGAACTGAAAACCTCAATATCTCTATTTTAGTTTTTTTGACAGAAACAGAATGTTACTGATCAGGGAACACCAATTTTGTCTGTCTGGCTCACAAACATTTCAGAGGCAAAAACTCCACAGACGATCTGTAATTTCCAAACTCCCAGTAAGAAAGGGGCTCAGTAACTGAAGGTACAAGCTGCCCCGAGTTAGAAACAGTTACATTCTAAAATTGTGCCTTTGGCCCACTGAGCAATTCCCCATAGAACAGTAATTAAAGGGTCAGGCTGCCCCGGGAGCCTGTGGGAGCCTCAAACAGCACATCTCACGGGGACGCTGTAGAAATCTGCAAGGCAGTGTCTGGTCGCTCCGCAGTGGCAGGAAGGTGCTTGCTGCTGTTTTTAAACTGGCAGTGGTGGTGGTGGGGGGGGGGAATGTGTGCTTCTTTCTACAGAACTAGGGGAAGGCTGGTTCCCAAGCGTGAACTGAATGCGCATTCCCATGAGGGTGGAAACCAGATCTGCACAGAGCAAGTTCATGTTTACTCTAAAAAACCGACCGAATAGATGACGCTTTTAGAAGCTGGCTCTCCAAGTTTCAAACTCCTACTTCTTTGAAACGGTACGATCCTATGTCTGGCTTTTTTCTAGGACCACATCTCAAGCGTGTTATAAAGACGGGTGGCACTTTTTCACAGGCCATAATCTTTCATTATCATAGATTTGTGCAGTCCACAACATGTAACGCGCGTGCACACACACACACACACACACACACACACACACACAGTCATTCCCACAAAGCTTCATGAAAATGACAGTTTCATTCACGACACCAAAACAAGGAGCAGAGCCAGCAGCCCTCTTCTCTCCTACACAGCCTCTGGTTACTGGGGAGGGGCAGAGGCAGCCCGAGCTCAGATCCAGACCCAGTTACCTTGGACTTGGGGCAAGAGTGGACTACAGGAGGGCTATGCTGAGGCCCTGATTCTAGTAGCTTTGCAAGTAATGCTGATACAATCAGGATTTTTACCGCAAACCAAAAAGAGGAATCAGTGTCTCACAGGCCCATTAAGAAAATCTACTGTAACTAAGTTAAAGATGAAAAGCTACCAAAAGAGGAACAAAACATACGAACAACTAGCAACATTTACGACATAAAGGTCCTCGGTTATACCTGTAGCCACTGCAGTAACGAACTTAGACCCAAAGTGCCCGTCAGGAGAGAGCCGACACAAGTTGGGATGCTTGTTTTGGAAGTCTCCGGCAGTGATGCACTCTTCCGCACTCAGGAAGTAGGTGTCCTGAGGACAGAGGCACGTCAAAGTATGCTTCCATTCCTTCTTTAGAAGACATTAAGAACTAAACTATAGCCCTGGCCAGCGTGGCTCAGTGATTAGAGTGTTGGCCCGTGGACCAAAGGTCCGGGTTTGATTCCTGGTCAAGGGCACGTGCCTGGGTTGCAGGTTCAGTCCCTGGCCCCACGGCCGTGCAGGAGGCAACCAAGCGATGTGTCTCTCTCACATCGATGTTTTTCTCTCTCCCTACCTACCTCCCACTCTATCTAAAATTAAATTTAAAAAATATACTCGAGTGAGGATTTAAAAAAAAAAAGAACTAAACTAAAACATGTCAAAAACTAGGGTAGCCCAGCTGGTGTGGCTCAGTGGATCGAGTGTTGTCCCATGGACTGAGAGGTCCTGATTTGATTCCAGGTCAGGGCACATGCCGGGTTGCGGGCTCGATCTCCAGTAGGGGGCGTGCAGGAGGCAGCTGATCAATGTTTCTCTCTCTCCCTTCCTCTCTCTCTCTAAAAAAAATCAATAAAAACATATTAATAAAAAAAACTAGGGTGAAACCAATGTCTGCGGTTCCTGGCCATCATGAACCCTCCCAGAAAATCATGCACAGCTCGGAAGGCCAGAAACAATACATGGTCCACCCATGGCTGACCCCTAAAAGCACTGGCTTATAAAGGTCAGGGGAGTTTGCTCTACAAGACAGACTCAAAAAACTCACCTTAACTGATTAAGAACACCATGTTGAAATTAATTTGGTCTAACCACCAACACAAGCTGTGCAGAGACCCCCAAGAGCATGGGCCAGAGCTGGTTTGGAACCAAGCTGCAGGTCAGCGAGCATGCCTCCCTGCCCCCTCACCTTATTCCGACTGTATCGGACTGTACCCTTTCGCGTGTCTTCCGAGACGAGGTCTGTAAATATCCAGCCAACCTGCATAAGAAAGTAAAGTAGTTTCTGAGTCTCTCCTGGAAATAGGCGATGCTTACTGGTCTCTGCCCAGATAGCTTACAAACACTCCTCGATGAGACTCCCCTGAGCAACCAGGCCATGCCAGGGATTCCAAACTCTGCTCAGTTCAAAGCGGCCACCCTCCAGGTACTGCCGGGTCAGAGAGGAGGGAAAACGAGCAGAACTCCTTGATCTGTCAGCAATCTGTGCCAGGTGCAGGGGATGCCACAGTCAACAACATGAACAGACTATCAATGAAAATGGAGCCTCACTGCCAAGAGGAAGCACACAAAGGTGCCATGTTTCAGGTGCTAGGTAGAAAACAGACTCCTTGGAGAGGGCGAGGACAGGAGGAGGAGCACCACCCCGGGGACGGCCGCGCGGTGGCTCCTCTGAGCCCCACTGCAGGCTGAAGGAAGCACCTGAGGGTACAGAGTGTGAAAGTCCCGGCCCCAGGGCACCTCAAGCCAGTCCCCAAGCTCGGGGCAGGGACGGCCTCTGAGACCTGTCCTGCTACCGTGTCTGTCTGTGTGGTCCATGATCCCTGGCCCTCCTGTGCCCGAAAGCCTCCCAGTAGGCCTGAACCGGAACCTGGGGGGTCTATGAGCAGGCAGGAAGCCAGGCACACACCCGTCCCTTGGAGAAGTGATCTGTGGCCCAGGACGCTCGCCAGCACAGCAGGATACAGAACTCTCCAACTCCTGCTCCTGCACACCTGACCAGGCAAGTGTGGAGACTTTCCGTTCCCTTTACAATGCCCAAGTGAATGGAAGCACAAGGACGGCCATGAAGAGGTGAGGCTCAAAGGGCAGGGGAGACGCAGCGCACATCTGCTGAGGTGGCCGAGGCGCACACAAACGCAGTGTTTTGGAGAAAGGCATTCAGGTAACTCCAAATCCCCTATCACAGTCATGACTGTCAGGAACGATGTGCTTGTAACAAACACTGCCTAAAGATGGTACCGAGAGGCTTCCAGGACTTAAACAGGAATATGGCCCTAAATCGAGAGGCTGCCCCATTAGGAGCAATGGGACATTTTTCTTACAACAGTGAAGTGACTTTGCTCGCTAACATTCCTAGGTTAGAAAGCACATTTTCAGTTTTTCCCCATTGTCTACTGGAGAAAATTTGTTTTTCACTGTCTAAACTGATTAGGAAGTAAAGGGAAAAACTTGCAAAGGTACTAATAGTGAACTTCTAAGGTGTGTTCAAAGTCACAGTTCAACACACATTTGTAGACTCAACAAGAAGTTCTCCCTGGCTTTCTAAGTGCCCGTGACACTAGGAGGCGCACGTGCTTTGACGCCTGAGCGGTAAGCGGTAAGTTCGGGATGACTGAAGAGGAAACTCCTGCTGCACACCACGGCAGAACATGGAGACTGTGGATGGGTCTTGGCCAGAGGCAGCAAAGGCACACGACGGAGGAGCTGGCACCTAAGAGTGTGTGGCAACCAGGCAGGAGGACACAGCCTGGCACTGGGGTCCCCACCCAGGCAGAAAGACAGGGATCTGGTTCCACGGCTTCCCCGACCTTGAAGCAGTTCCCAAGAAAAGTGGCTGGTAGCCCTGGCCAGTTTGGCTCAGCGGTTAGAGCGTCGGCCCGCAGACCAATGAGTCGCAGGTTCGATTCCGGTCAAGGGCACACACCTCGGTTTCGGTTTGTTCCCGGCCCTGGTCGGGTTGTGCAGGAGGCAACCAGTTGATGTGGCTCTATCAGACTGATGTTTCTCTCTGTCTCTCTGTCTCTCTCCCTCCCTCCCTCCCACTCTGTCTGATAATAGGTAGAAAAATATCTTCAAGTGAGGAATAAAAATAAATAAATAAATAAAAAAGTGGCTGGCAGATTTAAGTGTAACAGCCCCTGCACTGGGATCCTTTGGTTTATGCTCAGGGAAATGTTCTCATTTTACTCTAAATCAGAGAAACATAAAAGCTACTGGTACACAATAAACACAAGCGAGGCTTCAGAACTGTTGGCCTGCACCTGACTGCATGCAGCTGGGTGCTCAGTCCCAGGCGAGGCCTGGCCACACCTCCCACCTGGATGTCCCCGGAGCCTGGGCTCCACCAAGGCCAGTACCTTCCTCAGGCCGAGTTTGGCAGCAATTTCATCCACCACCTCAGCTTTTGGGTCTTCAAGAAGCTCCAAGCTGTTCTGCGTCCCAATCTGTTGGGCATTAAAGGGAGAGACGGATTTAGAGGAGTGGGCTCAGAAAAGTGTGCACCCCCAGCTCCATTTCTGGCTCCAGTGTCAGGAAGGAGCACGGGTCACCCTGGCCTAAAGGAGCGTGACAACAGCAGGAAGAACTCAAGGCCACCAGATCACACACAACCAGCTTGTCCCTTCTCAGGCTGCATCATGCTCCTAGTCAAGGCTCAGAAACCGAGGATGTGATGTGCAGGTTGGTCACAGCTCCACAGCAAGTGGGGCTGTCAGGGACTAAGGAAGGCTCTCTACACAGTTTCTTAAGGTTCCTTTGTTGGGGGAAGATGTTAGTTTCAAATCGCCCTTGGAAAAATAGTTTCACTCTAAGTAGGTTTGGTAGGATGAGAGCTATAAGGTGACATTCATTCCCAGACACAACTTCCCTGGCAAGGTCCTGAGTGACGGAGTGACAGGCTCACAGCCCCCAGCAAAGGAGAAAGGGTCTGAAACCGGTAACCTGCTGGCTGGTGGCAGAGCACTCAGCTAGGGACAGGTGGGCTCAGGCTCCGGCCAGCTCACATGCAGCCTAACTGGCCACCAGCCCCAACTGCCTGCAGCGGGTGACGCTCATGCAACCTCTAATCTGCACGAAATGCAGGTTGTGAGTCGTCAATAAGAAGTGTCGTGCCACCCAGCCAGTGTGGCTCAGTGGGTTGAGCGTCGTGCATGGACTGAGAGGTCCCAGTTCGATTCCCAGTTGGGGCACATGCCCAGGTTGCAGGCTTGATCCCCGATGGGGGCTTGCAGGAGGCAGCTGACCGATGTTTCTCTCTCATCAATTTTTCTATCTCTCTTTCCCTTCCTCTCTCTCTAAAAAATCAATAAAAGCATATTTAAAAAATAGCGTCATGCCAAGCAGCAGCCCAGGCTGCAGAATCCAGACAGTGAAGCTAAGCCCCAGACCAAGTTCCCTAACTGGATCTACCCTTGTAAATTAGTCTCATTCTGGCAAAACCACAAAAGAACTGTCTGTTGCTGGTGCCACCCATCTGGAGATCATTAACACCTTCAGAGTCCAGGCGAACCACACTCTCAGGACAAACCTGAGGATCTTATATCTCACGACCTTCGCCAGCATGAGCTTCAACTTCTAACGAGCTGGAGGTTCTCGTTGGTCAACTGGTTCGACCCCCGAACTGGGGGGGGGGGTCTGATGCTACTGTTAGTAATCTGGGTGCCAGAGGTTCTTGTTGTTTTTTTGCTCAGTCATGCTCTTAACAGAATGTTGGAACCCGTCATAAACGAGACCCACACACGGAACGGAGCACCTTGTGCCTCGCAGGAGCCTCCTGAGCCCTGCATACACCAGGGGGTCTAGTGGTGTCTCTGCTGCCACCTAGTGTCTCCTTTTAAGTGAACCACACAAAGGCCCGGTCAAACACTTCTCTGTAGCTCTTGGTAAATGCCAGCGGGAGGGGTCAGACTACACCCGACACCTGTACAAACACAGCCATGAAGGCACTGGCATCTGTGCCGCAGCCACACACCTGCACACCAGCCAGTGGCCACGAGCCTGCAGTTTCAGATCCTGGTTCGTGCATAAAGCAGGCCGGTCACGGCATGCCCTCTAGAACACGGCCTGGTGACAAAGGTGGGCACAGTGCAGAACAGACACCCAGAAACAAAGGCTGGGAGCAGTATGAGTTCCTGTGTAAGTTTCTGCTTATATTTAAGAATCCAACTTTGGAAGTCTAGACTAGACATTTTTACAGGTAGCACCACCTGCAGGAAAAGGGAGGAAACAGGAGAAGGGGAATACTTCGCTTGTAGGTCTTTTAGAAATGTGCAATTTTTTTTCCTTTTTCTGACAATTTTTTTGTAAATGATTTCAAACATTCAGTAAAGTCAACAGAATTTGACAGAGAGCACCCATATCCCAGCACCCAACTCAGCCATTACCGTTCACTGGGTCCTACCATCCCGTTAGCCACCCCCAGTCCATCTTGTTTTATGTGGAATCTCACAGTCCACTGCAGACATGAGTACGCTTCCCCCATGTCAGCATGCACACTGCTGCCTGAAACTCAAGCGTTCACAATGCATAAAACCAGTCCCTCGACACTGAAAATAAATACAAATGAGCATAAACTGTGACTGGCTGGTGGCATCACCATACAGAGAGGACCTTCCAAGTTAACTTTTTAAAAATTAATTAATTTGTAATCCTCACCCGAGGACATGTTTATTGATTTTAGAGACAGAGAAACAGCAATTGGTTGCCTTCCCGTACACGCCCCAACCAGGGATGGAACCTGCAACCTAGGTATGTGCCTTGACTGGTAATTGAACCCACAACCTTTCAGTGTATGGGACAATGCTCCAACCAACTGAGCCACACCAACCAAGGCCCAAGTAACTTTAAAACACAGTAAGAGCCCTGACCAGTGTGGCTCAGTTGGTTGGGCATCGTCCCGTGCACCAGAAGGTTGCTGGTTTGATCTCCAGTAGAGGCACATACGCGGTTGCAGGCTCAATCCCCAATAGAGGGTGTGCAGGAAGCACCTGATTGATGTTCAATGTTTCTCTCTGTCCCATCCCCCTCTCCCTTCCGCTCTAAAAATCAATACAAAATCTTGAAAAAACAAACACAGAAACAGATATACCCTAAGGACCCTCCCCCTCCCACCAAAAAAACCTCACTGTTTTCAGTCCAACACAGGGGCAATTCCAGTGCTGCTGTTCTGATCCAGCTGTGTGTGCGGCAGGGGGTGAAGACCTACGTGATCCTGTGCCTCTGCTTCCATTATTCCTGGAAGAGCGGACTGCAGCCACGGGGAGGATGTGTGGACGTAAGAGAGGGAGCGACTGTGGGACACTTTGGGGGCAGCCGACTAAAGTGGACTACAGACAGCAGGTGAGATAAAAGTATTGTATCAACGTTCAATTTACATAAGTTGATAAATGTACTTGTTATATAATAGAATATCCTTATTCTTTGGAAACACACACTGAAATATTTAGGAGCCATGATCTTACTCTCCAATAATTCAGAAGTGTGTGTATGTGTGTGTGTGAGTGTGTATAGACAGACAGACAGACAATGGATAAAACAAAAGCAGCTACAATCTGAAAGGGCATCATGAAGTCTTCACAAAAAAGAAATGCAGAGGCCATCAAACTGCAGACCCACCTGAGGAGGTTCGTAAATGGCAGCCACCTCGGCCCTGATGCCCAGAGGAATGTCTTTGTGCTCTGTGTACCGTCCGTACAAGTACCCGAAATGCTGGTTCCCGGTCTTCCTCCAAAAGTCAAGGAAACGGTCAGCAACGGTGTGATTCTCAAACATGATATTGTCCACATGTCTGTATTTCTGTAGAGTTAACAATGGGCTAAATAAAAACATCCATCCAAAATAAATAACCCTTCTTAAATTAAATTTATTGGGGTGACAATAGTTAATAAAATTACATAGGTAAAAATAAATAGCTCTTACCTGGTTCTTAGCACACACACGTGCACACACACGTGCGTACACATCTTAAAGAATGTGCTCTGACCCTGGCTGGTGTGGCTCAGTTGGAGCATTGTTCCGTGCACCCAAATGTGGTGGGTTTGATTTCCGGTCAGGGCACATACCCAGGTTTCGGGTTCAATCTCCAGTTGGAGCATATATGGGAAGCAACTCATCGATATTTCTCTCTCCTTTCCTCTAAAATCAATTTTTTAAAAAAGAATGTGCTCGCCCAGCCCATGTGGCTCAGTGGTTGAGCGTTGACCCTGCACCAAGAGGTCGCCGGTTCGATTCCCGGTCAGGGCACATGCCCAGGTTGTGGGCCCAATCCCCAGTGGGGGCGTGCAGGAGGCAACCAATCAATGTTCTCTCTCATTGATGTTTCCATCTCTCGCTCCCTCTCCCTTCCTCTCTCTCTAAAATCAATAAAGGAAAAATATTAAAAAAAAAAAAAAGAACGTGCTCTGCCTTTAAGACCACATCAGATTCTCGTGGGTAAGTGGGGTACAGGTGGGGTTCCTCAATAAATTAATTCAAATTAATCTTACTAGGATTTCACCTAAAATGGAGGTTTTCAAAACCTCTACAGGAAAGAACAGTTCTCGAAAACAAAGAAAACAAGGAAGAGACAGAGGGAAGGAGAGCAGGAAAAGGAAGGAAGGTTTCAAACAGCCCAAGAGACCATGGGATTCTCTGAGGGGAGACTCGGGCCAGCAGCGGAAGGGGAACAGGGGGGGCTGGTTCTCAGGGACCAGGGCCACAGAGTGGGAAAGGTCAGAAAAACCACATGCAGTTTTCCTGGTTCTTTGCCTCCTGCTCCAGCCCAGCTCCCTTCTTCACCTGGCTTGGACAGGTGCCCTGAGCTGGTCCCAGGACAGTGTTTCACAAGTTTCCAGGCATACGGTTTCTTAAAAGGCAAAGTTGCAAGTCCTGAGTATTTTAAACAGTCACCGGGAAAATTTTGCCTCCGCACAGGCTGACAAAACAGAAAACCGAGGCCCCACCCCTGCTTGCAAGAGCTACAGATCTTAAAATGCATGTCTTCAGTATATGATTCCACAAAAGGGTCCATCGACCAGTCAAAAAATACTGCGAATCTGCCACATGGAACCCACTCTGTGAGTGGCAGCTCCTCCCCAAGGAAATGTTCACTTCTCAGCCACAAAAAACCCTGCTTCCCGCTGTCACAGGGACGCAGTGAGCACCTCACCTGTCTGTTCAGCGTGATGGCACTGGGCTGGCACTTAGTGCAGATACCGTTGGGCCACGGGAGGTGTCCCTCACACCCTGATTTAATCTTGCAACTGATGTTCTCCAGGGCAACAAATTTCCCCCTGAACAAAAGGCAACTTAATTAGACATGACAATATGAAAAGCTTGGCAGGAGACTGGAAATAATATTCAAATGTCTTACACTCTGGACAGAGTTCTAAGGAGCAAAGGCATGTGGGCGGAGCAGCAGAGAAAATGTGCTAAAATTCTCCCAGTGGAGCCGCAGCTCATCTGTGCACTCAGGCTACAGGAGTACGTAACTACTGTCCTACATAAACCATTTTAATTTCCACTATCACTAACATCTGCGATGACTTCAACAACACTGTTGAGCCCTGGCCGGTGTGGCTCAATTGGCTGAGTGTCATCCTGTGCACTGAAAGGTTACGGGTTCGATTCCCGTTCAGGGAACATGCCTGGTTTCAGGCTCAATCCCCGGTAGGGGGCGTAGGGGAGGCAGCCCATCTATGTTTTGCTCTCACATCAACATTTCTCCCTCTCCCTTCCTCTCTCTCCAAAAATCAATTTAAAAATCTTTAAAAATAAGAATACTGTTGAGTATCTATCCATCTAACCTGTGCCCTGAAGGGAAATGCAGTGCTTTTTCAGTTCCACTAATTTATCAGCAACACTTACACCATGAGACTCATACTTAAACGTCTGTGAAAAATTCTTGTTCACAGGAAAAACCTGATTAGGATACGCAACAAAGGTTTCTTCACTCTGCTTTTAGCCAAAATAAACACTGTGGTTAGAAGACTGCCAGTGAGGAAGCACTGGCCCCACTCTGAACTTGGGGTGACCCCTCAGCCAGTCTCCTGTTCAAAAAATGGTCCAAACACTCAATCTTGTCTTCACAAGCCACCGGCGTGCCATTCTAGGGGCATGCGGGAGCAATGGCTGCCACCATGTCTGTCCGCAGGTTAATGACAGCTACAAATGTGCCCCCGTGGAGACCGTGGTCCTTGACCCAGACGGAAAAAAGGCTGACACATTCATCCCCCAGTCCAGAAAGTTCCATAGCTTATCCCACTGACAGGCAAGAATGGGTTTCTGGTGGGAGTGTTTTCTCCTGGTCTAACTTTTTTTTTAAGTCATTTTAGGATGTCAGCAGGTTGTCAGAGAAAAACTACAATCAGGCCAACATAACATTCTTCACAAAATGTTGCTGACTCGGGTTCAGCCACCATCTTTTCTTGCTGCACTGGCAGGAATTATAAAATCACGGTAGGAAGTCTGTCACTTTCTGGTGAAGTGAAAATGGAGTCAACAGAAGGGGTCACACAGGTAAGTACTTGACGTGTTGAAAGAAACCACAACAGTTCAAGTGTGCAGTCTCTGGCCACCACCGCGGCCTGCACGCAAGGGAAGGGCGCCCTGCTGACTCCACCGGCACCTGCCTGGCTGAGCCTGCAGACGGCCAGCCCAGGACAGCGCCGTTGCTCCAGTCCTGCTGGGCTGCTATACACCAGGCTCTGGACAAGGGGCCGACAGAGGGGGTCTGACGTGACCATGGGGTGGTTCCGCTTTTCCAGAAAGCAGAGAAAAAATGTAGACGCCAGACACAACTGGCCATCATCGCGCCTTATCTCATCCACCCTCCCATACACCTAAGTGGCCAGGGCACCACACACCCAGGGAAAGGTCAGGGAGGTCCCTGGGGGCCTCCACAGTGGCCATCGCCAGGCTGGCTTCTGCTCAGCACTCTGAGCACCGTGGATGACAGCAGGGCATCAGAGTTTCCACCCGCCTGTTTCTTTTCTACAGTCAGGGCAAAATCCATGAATTCAAGTGCTTCCAGCCCAGATCCCGATCTTTACTTTTCTTATTCATATGCCTAGTGGCTTTAAGCAACACCTACCAGACACAAAACAAAACTCTGTGCGTTATGCTCAGGCTACTTACTTGTCAGCCCCTCCAGTCAGCTTTCGGATGTAGGCGTGGAAGGACATGTGCTTCACGGGGGGCTCGAGATGGTTTAGGTAGTCCTCATCGAATGGCTGCCAAAATAGTCAGACCAGTCACACACCTGCTGGGGCTGCAAGACCGGGCGGCAGCGGCCAAGCTCCCGTGAAGCAGGGAGGCCAGGCCGGGAGGGAAGGATGAGAACGGGCTGGCTCTCACTATCTCTCTAGGTCAGAACCCATCTTTTCCTTGGGTGCCAATTATCTTTTTAAGATGAAAATGGAAAATGAAGTCAAGTAAATATCGGGAAAACTTTGCAAAAATAAAAATCACAAAATGAAGCAAGAGGAGCCTCCTGCTGTAAATTCAGCGTTAACCAGTTACCGGTCAGCATTATTATGGTAACTCTCAATCTCACCAGACAAATCAGCCTAGGAGACGTGAGACTCAGGGCAAAGTAAATCAAAACAACGATGAGCACGAAACTGCCAGACCCGGCTTTGTGTCAGGTTTGAAAGGATTGTCCAGGGAGCCCACTGTAAATACGCCCCCTTTATCACAGCAACACAAATGCCTGAGCCATTCATAACCCACCAGAAGGTCACTGCCATAAATAAAGGCTCGCCTCTGTGCAGCTTGCACTGGAGGGAATACGAGGCCCAGGGCAATAAATAGATGAGTTCTTCTAACCACCAGAGCCTCGTGCAGGACCTCAGGGAAAGTCCTTAGATGGCCCTGGGATGCAGGAACGTATCCAGACTCACCTCCAGAGGAACACAGTGCACGCACTTCCCCAGCGGGCCATGTCGGCATCTGAGAGCACAGAGCAAAGAAACGCACAGCAGTTAGCATGCCTTTTTCCTACTGCTGCCTCCCGGCATTTCTCATACTTAAAAAGTATATCAGACTTAGTAAACTGAAGTCATTTTAGGTGGTACGTGGTGAATGTTTTTAATAGTTCAGTTCATTTTGATGTGTATTAGAAAAAACTGACCACATCAAACCTGTGATTTCTTGGATGTTAACTGCTTACAATGATGCTAACTAAAAATAAAAGTGAATGGATTTAAAGTCATTTAAATAAAAATGTTAAGCAAATACTAAGTAAGGTGGTCCTTGAACATGGCAAAAACCCTGACAGCGGTAGGTAAATACCTCAAGTTTGGAAAACACCCACGTCACACACATTTTGGATAAAAGCATATAAAGGATGCCTGGCTCTGTTGGTTTCAGTCTTTTCAGTCAGAGAAACCTTGGAAGCCCCGCACATACGACAAGACAGTGTAGTGTAGCTGTACTCAGGTGACGCAAGCAGTGATGGGTCGGTAGGAAAGCTCAGTGGTCCACCCCAGCTCAATCAGAACTCTTTCTAAATGGGGTCAGGCTTGCCTGCCCGGTGTGGCTCAGGGGACTGAGCATCATCCTACGGACTGAGAAGTTCCAGTTCGATTCCTGGTCAGGGCACATGCCAAGGTTACAGGCTCAATCCCCAGTAGAGGGTGTGCAGGAGGCAGCCAATCGATGTTTCTCTCTCACATCAATTCTTCTCTCTCTCCCCCTTCCTCTCTCTCTCCCCCTTCCTCTCTCTCTCAAAAATCAATAAAAACAGATTTTTAAAAATAAAAATAATAAATGGGGTCAGGCTCTTAGACGCACTTGAGTTTACATTTCTGAGTCGAGAGAGCTGGTCTCTCCTAACACGCAGGCTCTGTGGCTCAGAGGACAGGTGGGCATGCACGCACACACACACGCACACGCACCCTCTGAAAGACTATGAACGAAGTCTCAAAGGCACAGAGGGGAGCGGGCACTGGCAACCAGGAGGAAATGCACATGAAAGAGCCATGCAGACCAACGGCTCTGGCTGCGAAGTGGCTCCGTGCCGACAGCAGCTGAGCACCACTCCAGCTCTTTAATCCGAAGCCGCCAAGCCGCCAAGGCAGCGTCTGGAGCCCCAGGGTCTCGGTGTCAGTGCCACCTTGCCCAGGAAGTGATGCAGTTACCAAGACTCTGCTGCAGACAGGCAACCTTCGCTCAGATAGCTCTGCATCACTGAGTGTAAACTCAGGTGTTTCTGCTTTCCTTAAAAAACAATTGCAAAAATTTAAACCAAAACACACCATCATAGGCATTTATATGATCCCAGGTGAAAATGAATGTTTGAAGGGGCACCGTCTTCAGCAAACGAGGCATTCACCATAAAATGGGAAAAAAGTCCGTGTATGTCATGCTGACACCGCTCCACCACTACACGAGGTGACAGGGACAAGCACCCTGCACAAGCACCCAAGTGTCACCCTCCACCGCCTCCTCCTGCCTGTCACACTTTCTAAAGCCCCTCCTGCATGGAGCAGTCAAGTCTCTCCAGGGCACATCAGAGTACAGACTTGGTTTAAGGACACTCCTTCTTTCAAATCTCTTAAGTTCCAAACACCTGACAACTTTTAAGTCTTATGTGGAACATACTCGAAGATTCAAACAATGAGAAAGGTCACAAACAATGAAGTGAAACTTAATCTGAAAATAGATGGTCAAACTGCAAACTCAGGTTCTTCATTGGACTCCTTCTACAAGAGGACACTGTCAACAGTCCCTGACCAAGCCCTGAAGCCAGCGGGCCTGAGCCCCGGCACTCACAGCTGCGGGTCGCGGCTCCGGTAAATCTTCCCATCCTGTTTGCTCAGGTACTGGTCGATCTCATCCTCCACCACGTTGGAAGCGCCGAAGGCCCTCAACCCCAGTGTGGTTGATGTCTCCATTTCGGACGAGGGTCCAGCAAGGCTCGAGGGAAACAGGAACAACAAATCGCCATGCCTGTTAAATGACAAAGATCAGTCGAGGCCCTTCTTCCTTCCAGAACTTGAGCTGCACAGAAGATCCACTTGGATGTGAGACATCTGCAAAAAGCAAATGCCAACCACCCTGAAAGCCTAAATAAGAGGTCTCCACTTTCAAGAGACCAGAACACTCTTCCCAAATGTCTCTCCAATTCTTAGCTCTATAAAGGCCAGCAGCAGGGTCTCTGTAACTGTTCTTTCTTTCCATCTGCATTTCAGCACTATGACATACATCCATATACCCACCGGTTTCACACACATGAACACACAGTTGACCCTGGAACAGCATGGGATTAAGGTGCCAACCTTACACAACATGGCTCAGCTGAACGCAGCTGGCCCTCCGCATGCACGGATTTCTAACCATGGATTGAAAATACTGTTTTCAACCCACGGTTAGTTTAATCTGTGTATTTATTGGAAATTATCCATGTATAAATGGACCCACACAGCTCAGACCTATGCTGTTCAAGGGCCAGCTGTACAATCACAACACAGAGAGGTGTGTAGACAACCTCCTTTCTCTCACTCTGCTTGGCTCCCACTCTCTGTCCGATCCTTAGCCCCTATTTAACCCCCCACACATTCTATCTGCCTTGGACACATCCTTCCATTTCTGGGTCTACACTCCCGCACACACATCCACACATGTACACTTATGTCACTGCTAGACAAAAATGAGATTCTCAAAGACATACTTTTTGCCTTTGCTTTTCTCATGTGACAACACCTCACAAAATCCATCCAAACAGTCTTGATGGCTGCACAACGCTCCCCACTGAAGCCGCCTCGGGGTTCACTCTGCAGCTCCCACACTGACAGCCCACGCCTCTGTGACCCCTGCCACCAGGAATGCCACTGAAGGAAATGCCCCGAGAGAGGCAGCCACAGTTTTCCTTCCACAGGGCGCTGGCCCTGGTGGACTGGAGGGTTTTGTCTGTTTTTAAAGCTGCTGACATACTGCTTCCAGAAAGGCTGTCAGAATCCACATTCGAAGGGCGGTATTTGCTTTTCCCGTGTGAATCATGTTTCTGCCTTGATCCGACTGCCGGCTGGCACTGTAGGACCTGATCCCCAGCCCAGCTCTCCAACCTGAGACTAAGCAAGTACCTGCCTCCACACACAGCTCACGGGAGCGCCGCAGCCCCAGCCAGGCGGAGACCCCAGTGCCTGCAGACACGCTGTAGCCCTACCCCTGGGTAACACTCAACAGCTGTCAACAAGATATACACGCCAGAAAAGAAGACGGGAGGGCAGTGCACAGCTGTGGGCACAGAGCATGTCAGGAGGCTGGGCTGTAGCTACTCGGGGCGTTTGTCCTCCCCTTTGCTTCTGTCCTTTCAGAGCAATAAAACTGCCCAACTGTCATCAGAGACTTCTGTGTGTGGCAGGGGTAGACATTCCTAAGCACCCTCAGCTATGGACCACTGCACTCCGCTGCCCGGTCAGTTTTAACAAGTACTCTCTAAAATGCACTGTTGAGTACTAAGAAAAGTGAGGAATCCCCAAGGGTCCAAAAAACCAGCAGTAGCTCAAACAAGAGCAGCAGGAACATAGCTCAGAGCTGCCCTCTGGACCCGGGGCTGAGCTCACAGCTGTTCTCTGGGCAACCGGGCAAGGCCTTGAGCCTGTCTGCCCAGAGTGAGTGAGCTGCCAAGCCTGAAGCTACACAAAGCCAGACGTCTGAGGATGTCTCAACAGTGGGGAAAATCCATGGAGGAATCCCACCTGCCTCCACCGTCTATGTATTAGGAAGAAAGTCACCTCTAAGTCTGTAACCAAGGGCCTGCTACGTCTAGAGGTGGTCTTTGGTTCAGGAAGTCCAAAGACAGAAATTGTCTCAAAGGAATGCCAGGTCCACAGCGTTGCCTCATGCCAACTGAAGCAAATGCAAGACCTCTCAGTAGAAAAGCCACTGACCATAGCCCTTCAGGACTCCCCCCAAACCAGGGTCAAATACAAGCTCTCAAGAAAGGTCAGCAAATGGCCCTGGCCGGGTGGTGCGGGAGGCGGCCAGTCGATGTGTCCTTCTCGCGTCGATGTTTCTCTCCCCCACTCCCTCCCACTCTGTCTGAAGATAAATGGAAAAGTGTCCTCGGGTGAGGATTAACAAGAAGGAAAGAAGGGTCAGCAAACGCACAGGAGAAAAGAGTGAGAGTGAGCAGCCTCGACAGCAACCAGGTTTAGACAGCCAAGGACTTCAGGTGAGCAGTAACGAGATACAGAGGTAAACTCATACACGGACTAGTAGAAGAAAACAAAGTTAAGGGTGCAGCACCAAGAGGCTATCCAACATGAATGCAGGGCAGCAAGGGGCCAGGCTCGGTGGCCCTTCCCAAGTCCCCCTCAAAGCCACAAATAGCGACACAAGAGCAACAGGTCTCCTCATGACCCTGAGCACACGCAGGAGAGACAGACCTCCGACGTCACAGGACCTGAGAGGGCAGCATCACATGTGACAGGCCAGGCAGAGCCCAGAGGACACAGGAGTCTTCACTGGAAGCCTGGCGGCCAGGGTGACAGTGGAGCAGAACCCAGGAGAGAGCCTGAAGCAGCTCGTGCATGGGAAGCTAACAGCCAGGTTTGAAAAGGAATAAAACAATATTAACAGTGAAAAATGCAATCACCGAAATAATAAAAAGAATGGGGGAGAGGTGCTACTTAAAGAGACAGTGACCATAAATTTTTCAGACCGGAGCTGCAGACACAGAAAACATAATCTACATCAGGTAGGACTAAACAAACGACAAACCGGGAACCCACAACTGGTCAGGTAAAAAGAAACCGCAGGACCCCAAGATGGACAGAAGACCTCAAAAGCAGCCAGAGGAGGAACAGGTCACCTACAGTGGACAAGAGAAGCCGGAAGCCAGTGGAATAGGACCCACACAGAGCTCAGAGAGCAAGGGTGTGGTGGGACAGACAGTCAGATGACTCAGCAGTGACAGCATGGAGTCCACACGTTCAGACCCCGCTGGTCAGTCAGTATCACAACTGTCGTTGGAGAGCTCCACTCCAGGAAAATTCAGAAAGACATCCCCTCCAGGGCCACCTGGAGCGGTCCCAGGTCCGGGCCCTGGGCCGTCCTGGGCGACCACACTGCAGTCTGCGTTCAGTCTCACGGCGCCTCCCTCTGCGGCTCCTTCTCACGTGCAGCCACCAGCACAGTGCTCCACCAGCTGCCCCCGCCACATGCTCGCCATGTGCAGGCACCGCACAGCCGTGTGAGGGAGGGGCTGCACCCCAGGCAGAGCAGGGTGGTGAGGCCCAGGGAGATTAGGTGACTTCTCCAGGCACACAGCCAATGGGTGGCGGAGTGAGAATCCAAACCCACCAACACTCATGAGAAGTGATTTGCAGAGGCAAACCCCCTTCTAAGCTGGGAGGAAAGACAAACTTTATCCACACTGGAAACAAACACAAACCACATTGACAGGTTTTATCTAAAGACTTTGACAGCAGATCCCCAACAAATATCTGTTGAAGAACAAATGAACAGTCCTGGCCGGTTTGGCTCAGCGGTTAGAACATTGGCCCGCGGTCCAGAGAGACTCGGGTTTGGTTCCTGCGAAGGGCACGTGACTCGGTTGCAGTTTGTACCAGGCCCCGGTTGGGGTCGTGTGGTTGGCAACCACTCGATGTGTCTCTCTCACCTCGATGTTTCTCTCACTCTTTCTCCCTCTCTCCTTCCCGCTCTGTCTGAAGATGAATGCAAAAATGTCCTCCGGTGAGGATAAAAAAAACAAAAAACAAATGAACACTATAACTGCATATTTTTTTCCTGGATACACTATTGTGTGAACCTGAAATGATCACACAAATGGCCCAAACTGCCTATCACTCCGGCTGGTCAATGGCACATGGCTAACTGCCAGCAGAGCCCAGTTCAGCGCTCAGCCAGGGGTAGCTGCTCGGCCTGCGGCCCGGCCACGGGAGCTGCTACTCAGGAGCTGCTGATGTTTAGGGTCCTGCCACTGACCCATGAGCAGGCTCACCCGGACCATTTAGGCAGGAGCTGTCAAACTTCCATAAAGGGCCGCCTCCTTTCGGCTTTGCGGACCGGTCTCCGTCACCACTCAGCTCTGCCCCTAGAGTGCACACACGTGAACCACAGAAGCAGGCAGGACTGCAGCAGGAGGTCTCTGCATCCTGGAAACCCCTCCTGACATGCCGGATCAGCGCCAAGGCACTCAGAGGGGTCTTGACAGCAAGAAATGGAGCGTGGGCAAGGAGCCACTGACTGCCGGCCCTCCTACCTGCCTACCACTCAGGTCCTGAGGCGGAACTCTGCTCAGAGCTCCAGTCGAGGTCCTTCCCTGCAGAGAAGCAGCTGAAGGTGCAGCTGCATACACGGCCTGAGGCCACAGCTTCGTCCTCAAGGACACATCTCAGAGTTCTGCAAGTCCATCAAACCAGCTCCACAAGCACTGGTTCAGTGTGACTGCTGAACACCTGGCAACCCACGGCCACCTGCACTGCGGCAGGTGAAGAGGACTGTAATTAAGAGAGGCCTGATGAGGAAACAGGCCCAAATCGAGCAACCTCAGTAGATGACCAGTGTCACCACCCACCCCCATGGCACTTACTTGATTTTTAGCAGGTGGAGGGACTTGTTGGATGATGCTGTTATCTCTCCAGTCTTGTTTCTATTGATGTAAACCGAGAAGCCATTATTCTGGAAGCCAAACTCCTTTGCCACCTGAAACAAGTCCCAAACACAGAGGAAGTGTCACTACTCTGAATGCATGTGCTTCAGATGTTACTAGAACACTCGCTCATTTTAGAAACTGCTCTTCGTTAACCAATTTCTCGTTACTTTCTCTCGTGGGGAAATTAGTACTATTTATACAGATGTTAAGCAAAATGAGAACAGGGGCCAAAAAGAAGCAAAGCTCTGTGTAAACACTAAGACTGAGGGACACATGTAAGAGTCTGAAGCAAGCAAGAGTCATGGCCACGTCTGAAGTTTCACTTCTACTGTGGAAATCAACTGCACCAACCCACAGCAAGCCTGACCCCAACAGGAGATCGGGGTGTCGGAAGATGCCCACACATCAGTAATGACCACCTGCAGGCTGGGCGTGGGCCACGCAGTCACTCGACACACAGCAAGCAGTCCTGCGTGCTGGCTCGTCTGGTGCTCAGAACAGTAAATAAAAACAGACAAGGTTCCTGCCATCGAGGGTCTCACCGTCAAACAAGGGAGACAAACTCAACGAAGATGGAAACCCCAGGTTGACAGATGCCCAAGGCTTGAAGGGAAGAGTGAGGCACAGGACCACAGGGGCTGAGAGGGGTCTGCAGTCCAGCCCTGGAGCCGAGGGAAGCCCGGGGAGCTGCGGGCTGGGGGTAGCCAAGCCCCCGAGCCTCGTTCTCACCAGCTCTGCTGCAGGGGAAGGAGGAGCAGGTGCAGACCAGGGGACACAGGGACTCAGGGAGGCCAGGTGGAGCAGAGAGACGAGCACACCTTGCAGTTATTATAATCAATAGCCCTTGCTCACTGGCAAGACGAGGGGCAGAATGCAGAGAGGGACAGGAAGACATTAGAGTGGTATTCAGACGTCTGGCTTGAGAAATGGCTGGACACCTGGACAGAAACCACAAGAGAGGCTGGGGGAAGAGACAGAAGGAAAAGCGGGTCTTCCATTTGACACTGAGGTCTGAGGTGACTCCCAGACACCCCAGTGAAGGTGTCAGGCAGGCAATGAATACTTGAATATGGGGCCAGCAGAGGAGTCAGTCGAGCTTTAGACATTTAAGGGTCAACAGAGCAAACAAATGAAGAGATAAGTGATCTCAGCAGAAAAACAGAAACAATTTAAAAAAAAATCAAATGTAAACTCTACAACTGAAAAATAAAGTAACTGGAATGGAAAATTCACTGGAAACAGAAAGGAGATGACAGAAGAGTCAATTAACCTAAAAATAGGTTAATAGAAACTACACAGTCTGAAAACAGATTTGTGGGAAAAATGAACGGCCCAAGGAAGCCCTGGGACAATGTCACATGATCCTCAGGAGCAGAGCGTGAGAACAGAACTGAAAAATATTTGAAAGAAAAGGGCTGAAGCCCTGGCCAGTGTAGCTAAATCGATAGAGTGTTGGCCTGAGCACTGAAGGGTCAAGGGTTCGATTCCCAGTCAAGGGCACCTGCCTG
Source organism: Tadarida brasiliensis (assembly GCA_030848825.1). Taxonomy (NCBI): domain Eukaryota; kingdom Metazoa; phylum Chordata; class Mammalia; order Chiroptera; family Molossidae; genus Tadarida; species Tadarida brasiliensis. Next base: position 65,891,827 of record CM061273.1, read on the forward strand.
GGTTGCAGGTTCGATCTCTGGCCTTGGTTGGTGCTTGTTCGGGAGGTAACCTATCCATGTGTGTGTCTCGCTCTCCCCCTTTCCCAACTACTCTCTCTAAAATTCAATGGAAAAATATCCTTGGGCCCTTTTCTTTTTTTTTGTTTGTTTCTATTCATTTTTTTTTTAGGGAGAGAGATAGAAACATCACTGCAATGTGAGAGAGACACATCGATAGGCCACCTCCTGCATGCCCCCACTGGGGATCGAGCCCACAACCCGGGCATGTGACCTGACTAGAAATCAAATCAGGCCATTTCAGTCCATGGGATGATGCTCAATCCACTGAACTGCACCAGTCGAGTTACCTGTTTATTTTCACCTTCGAGTGATTTCTCCTTTCATATGGAATTACTGACAGAACCTAGTATTTTTTTCTTTTTTTTATCCTCACCCAAGGATATTTTTACATTTATCTCCAGATAGAGTGGGAGGGAGAGAGAGGAAGAGAGAGAGAAAGAAACATCGATGTGAGAGAGACACATCAATTGTCACCCGCACAACCCCAACTGGGGCTGGGGACGAACCGCAACTGAGGTACATGCCCTTAGCTGGAATCGAACCCGGGACTCTTTGGTCCGAGGGCCAACGCTGCAACCACTGAGCCAAACCGGCCAGGGTGATAGAACCTAGTATTTATTTAGTATAAGGAAGAAGAGTTGACTTAATAATTAACTTTATGTACTAACCTATTTTCGACTGATTTTTAAAAATGGATAAATGGATTAAAATAACTCCAAATCACCATTGTCCTATGGACTGAGAGGTCTTTGGTTCAATTCCTGATCAGGGCACGTGCCGGGTTGCAGGCTCGATCCCCAGTAGGGAGCATGCAGGAGGCAGCGGATCGATGTACCTCTCTCACATTGATGTTTTCTCTCTCTCTCTAAAAAAAAAAAATCAATTAAAAAACATATAAAGAGCCCTGGCTGGTTTGGCTTAGCAGTTAGAGCGTCAGCCCGCAGACCCAGGAGTCCCGGGTTTGATTCCGGTCAAGGGCATGTACCTTGGTTGCGGTTCATCCCCGGCCCTGGTTGGGGTCGTGCAGGAGGCAGCCAGTCGATGTCTCTCTCTCACATTGATGTGTCTCTCTCTCTCCCTGTCTCCCACTCTATCTGAAGATAAATGGAAAAATATCCTCGGGTGAAGATTAAAAAATAAAATTGAAAAAGAAAAAAGCGCCCTGGCCGGTTTGGCTCAGCGGTCAGAGCGTCGGCCTGCGGTCCAGAGAGACCCGGGTTCGGTTCCCACTAAGGGCAAGTACCTCGGTTGCGGTTTGTCCCCGGCCCTGGTTGGTCGTGCGGGAGGCAGCCACTCGATGTGTCCCTTTCACATCGATGTTTCTCTCTCTCTGTCTCTCTTCCTCTCTCTCCCTCCCACTCTATCTGAACAAAAAATGGAAAAATGTCCTCGGGTGAGGATAAAATAAAAAAAAAAAAAGAAAGAAAAAGAAAAAAGCATATAAAGATATCAGATGTACTATAGTATTTGATACCGTGCAATTTTTTTTTTTCAAGCTAAAAGTGGCTTTCATAAAATAAAGCATCAGGAAATTAAGACCATAAAATTTGTATCCCCAAGCACACAAAAATTAGGATTCAAGACTAAAAATAATGGCTTTGACTCTTCCCTAAAACTGCTTAGATATAAACTGAAATTAACTAAGTATGGCATTCCACCAATTCTGCAAACACTACGCTTTTCTGTAAACAAAGCAATGCAAACTACCGCCAAGGAGAAATCGTCCAGAGGATGTCAGCTGTACGAAAGTTGAATACTCCTAGATGGAAAGCAATGTCCAAACAGGGCAGGGTGTTGTGTGGCCAGCCCTCTGAGTCAAGGTGACTGAGTGACAACCGCACGACCGAAGCGTTATGCTTCTGTCAGGACTGATGCAGCTGCCTTCTCCAATGTGACAACCAGCGACAGTCCTCTATGTAGGCTGATCCCACTTGGGGAGATGCAGGAATACGTTTTTTTAGTGCTCCTGTGAAAATTACTGCTTCTGTGAACTTTGTGAGTTCTGTATCTGAAGACACTGAAATCTAGCATAATGCTCTAAGAGTTTAAACAAAATCTTAGCAAAGCTCACAAGAGCACAATTAAAACCTTAGAAACTTGCCCTGGCCGGTTTTGCTCAGTGGTTAAGAGCGTCGGCCTGCGGACCAAGGAGTCCCAGGTTTGATTCCGGCCAAGGGCATGTACCTCCATTGTGGTCAGTCACCGGCCCCAGATGGGGTCATACGGGTGGCAACCAGTCGATGTTTCTCTCTCTCTCTCTCCCCCTCTCACTCTGTCTGAAGATAAATGTAAAAATATCCTCAGGTGAGGATTAAAAATAAATAAATAAATAAAAATTAAAAAAAAAAAAAACCTTAGAAACTTTAGCCCAGCCGGTGTGGCTGTGGACTGAGCATCAGCCCATGGACTGAGAGGTCCAGGTTCGAGTCCCTGTCAGGGCACACGCCTGGGCTTCAGGCTCGATCCCCAGTAGGGAATGTTGCAGAGGCAGCCAATCGATGTTGCTGTCTCTCTCTCCCTATAAAAAATCAATAAAAACATATTTTAAAAAAAAACAAAAACCTTAGTAACTTTATATCCACACCTGAGGTCATCATGATGTGATTACTGTAATAAAACCAGAAACATGGTATAGAATGAAAGCTACAAATATTTATAATTGAAGGTAACAAAAGAGAATACGCATCATGATTCCACATCTAAGTTAAAGTAAAAAACAGCAAAACTAAACTTTAGGGTTCAGGAATGCATGTTGAGGTGGCGACACACATCAGAGGTGGCAATTCCCATCGGGTCAGGAGTAGGGTGACGGGGTGGAGGAGCACAGAGGCTGCCTGATGGCTTCCTAAGCGCTGGCACCACCCCCACTGTGACCTGGGCCTTTGCCTCATCATCAGTTGGCTGCCCCTATTTTTCAAGCATTTCTTAATGTATTTTATTTCATGGTTAAAAAAATAGTTCCCAAGTATTAAAAGGAGAAGGGACTATGTCACAAGCTGCTGAGAGGCCAATTAAGACAGGACTAAGAACTGCCCACAAGGAAGAACAGGTGGGACCAGGGGTGACTCAATAGGGGCCGTTCCAAAGTGGCGACAGCAGAAGTCAGACAGGGTGCTGGCAAGTGGGTCAGCAGAGGAACCTGTCCTGGATCACATCTGATGACTCAGAGAGGGATGGTCTCAAAGGAACCAATGACTCTAAGACTCTGAGAGGCATTTGCCTCATACACAACGTCATCACACTTGCAAACATCACTTTCATTCCAGGGCATCATGCCACATACTACACAAGGAACAAGGCCATTGAGTGTGGGGTCAGCAAACTGGAGCCAGCAATGTGGACGGTGGGTGACACACACTTTACAGGCAAGTTTGTGAGGACATGAAGGCCATCTCAAAGTCCATTTACAGGGCACATATACACAGCCAAATGATTGTTGAAAATGAGTATAATCCTACTAATAAAAGATACCTGGAGTAGTCAGAGTCATAGACAGAGAAAGTAGGATCACAGTTACCAGGAGCTGGAGGAGGGAAAGTTAAGTGTTTAATGGGGACAGAGTTTCAGATATGCAAAATGAAAAGGTTCTAGAAATGAATGGTGGTGATGGCTGCACAGTACGAATGTACTTAATGCCACTGAACTGTGCACTTAAAAATGGTTTCAAGCCCTGGCTGGTTTGGCTCAGCGGTTAGAGCGTCGGCCCGCGGACCAGAGAGTCCCGGGTTCGGTTCCCACTAAGGGCATGTACCTCGGTTGCAGTTTGTCCCCGGCCCCGGTTGGGGTCATGTGGGTGGCGGCCAATCGATGTGTCTCTCTCACATCGATGTTTCTTTCTCTTCCTCCCTCCTGCTCTATCCGAAGATAAATGCAAAAAAAAATGTCCTCAGGTGAAGATAAAAAAAAAAAAATGGTTTCAATATGCCCAGCCGGTGTGGCTCAGTGGTTGAGCATTGACCCATGCACCAAGAGGTCGCCAGTTCGATTCCCGGTCAGGGCACATGCCCAGGTTGCGGGCCCAATCCCCAGTGGGGGGCATGCAGGAGGCAGTCAATCGATGTTCTCTCTCATTGATGTTTCTATCTCTCTCTCCCTCTCCCTTCCTCTCTCTCTAAAATCAATAAAGAAAAAAAAAATTTTTTTTAATGGTTTCAATAGGCCCTGGCCAACATGGCTCAGTTGGCTGGGCATCATGCCATGCACAGAAAGGTTGATAGTTTGATTCCTGGTTGTGGGCTTGGGGGCATGCAGGAGACAGCCAATTGATGTTGCTCAAACATCGATGTTTCTCTCTCTAAAAATCAATAAACTATTCTTTTAAAAAGAGGTTTAGATGGAAGAGTTTGTGCTATTTTTTACACAGTTTTTAAGAGGATATAAATCTACATTTATAGACACAGAACCATGTCCATCACCTACTGTCAAGTGAAAAAAAGCTGGTTACAAATTACCATACAATGAATTCAACATCCTTGGAAAGGGTGCATCAGACCAGCAACAGCATCTTACTGTGCTTGCCTGCAGGGTAGCAGGACTGACGCTGGAGTCACCACCTGGCTTGTGTAAACCTGTCACCCAGGTGCATGGCTGGACAACCACAACCCTCAACATTTATATCAAACAAGCCAATCCATCATTAAGCAAGGAAGGAACAAATCTCAGCTGTCAAGCCTGCTGGTAAGAGCAAGAGAACACCAGCACCAGCACTTGCAGAACGGGTATGGCGGCTGGTGCGCTGACCCTCCTGACAGCGCAGGCACTGACCCTCAGCAGTGAGTCAAAAATGGTTCAGAAGGGCTAGACTCTAACTGTGACACTGTTGCAAGGAGATCCTATCCAGTTAATTGCACTAAGATTTTCCTTCCAATGTATGCATGAGTAATACATGATTAAAATAAATGATTTCCAAATAAACCTAAAAAAAGTTTATGTAAGTATAAAATTCTAAATAGCAAGGAAAAGCAGGTGTAACAGTATTTTTTTTTTTTCTTAGTGGTTCATCGATGTTTCTCCTTAAATTCAATAAGGACTTAGATTTGATAAACTATAGCAGTAGTACATACGATCCCATTTTAGTACAGGTATGTGAACATATGTATGTAGGAGTGTGCATGTGTATATGCAAGCACATGTGCACACATGAAGACATGTTATGTTACTATTTATTGCTGGGTGGTAGAATTTCAAGTGATTCTTCTTTGCTTCTTTTTTTTTCCTTCTTTATTGATTTGAGAGAGGAAGGGAGAGAGAGGGAGAGAAACATAGATGGGAGAGAAGATCGATTGGCCGCCTCCTGCATGCCCCCCTACTGGGGATTTGGCCCACAACCTGGGCATGTGCCCTGACTAGGAATCGAACCGGCAACCTCCTGGTGCATGGGCCGATGCTCTAACCGCTGAGCCAAAACAGCCAGGGCTCTAAAATCAATTGTTTAAAAAAAGTTTAAGAAAGAAATCCCCTATCACAAAGCCCCAGAAAAGTAAAGAACCGCATGCAGTCCTCTCGTCTGGTGTTTCTCCTCACAACTGTCTAGGCGATCGTTCTCAGTGCTGCATCTGTCTCAGACTGCCTCTCAAGAAGCAGCATTTACTGTACCCTACACTTCCGTCCAAGACGCAAGCTGACAATGGTCAGCTGCTACTGCAAGCAAAGAGTAGGATAGTAAAAACTTCCTGAACACTCAGAGATTCTCTTCTCCATTGTCCACTGCACCTACCTTTCTGTAAAGGGCCAACCAATAAATATTTTGGCCACACTCTCTGTCACAACTACTCGGTCACTGGATCTCAGAAGCAGCAAGACGATACATAAGCCAATGAGTGTGGCTGTGTCCCAATAAAACTTTGTTTACAAAATGAGGCGGCCAGCCCGTGAGCCGCAGCTGACCGCTGTCTCTGTGCCACGGCCTCCCCTCCCAAGCTGTGCTCTCCTCATCACGTTCTGCGCTAACACGAAAGCCTGACAGCTCTCGTGTCGCAAGAACAAAGTGGGATCACTCTATACGTGTTCTCGACTCCCACAGACAACGTGAGGTTTTCATTCTCACAAGCATTACTCCTGTGAAATCCTTCTGCGTTTCCTCCTTTAGGACCTTAGTATTACAAGTGTCAGCTGTGCCAACTGTGCCACAATCCGATCCTGTAGCAATCCAACCAATCAAGACAGGAAAAAGCAGTGCAAGAGACTGACCCTGGGAGTGGGCAGGACCAGGAAATGAGGAAAGAGAAAAGGCAGAGAAATGTGGAGGACGAAGACCTGAAAGCTAAACAGCCAAAGCCAAGTACCTTTTTCAGAAACGTTGCAGCTGTCTCTCTCTTGGTTGCTGTGATCCGCTTCACCCCATCCGGGGACTGAACACGGACTATCTGTTGTAAGTAAACAAGACGGTTACTACAGACGAAGAAGGTCTGGCTCTATCACTGAATCAAACATGTGCAGTCTCTCAAAGCCCACCCTCCCCCTGGCAGTGCCCACCAATGTTCCCAGAAAATGAAGCACGGGTGCGAGGCCCGTAGACATTCGGATTGACACCCTGCGTGTACTGCCCTGATTCTCAACTCTTACCATTTCACCCAGAAAAATACAACTTCAATTTTTAACTGTCATTTATAAAAAGTATATCTGAAACACTGACATGTGTTTCTTCAGATTTCCTCCCCCCCCAAAAAAAGGGAAGGAAAAAACCCCACCATGAATCATGAATGACTGGGTTCCTCAAAAAAAAATCAAACTTTGTTCCAGGATCTACACACAAGACATTAGACTAATTTAACAGAACCATAGGATATCTTCTAATTTGTCATTTACTTTTTTTTTTTTATCCTCACCTGAGGACTTTTTTTACTTTTTTTTTGCATTTATCTTCAGAGCGGGAAGGAGAGAGGGAGGGAGAGAGAAACATCGATGCGAGAGAGACACATCGAGCAGTTGCCATCCACATGACCCCAACCAGGGCCGGGGACAAACTGCAACCGAAGTACGTGCCCTTAGCAGGAACCAAACCCGGGACTCTCTGGTCCGCAAGCCGACGCTCTAACCGCTGAGCAAAACTGGCCAGGGCTGTCATTTACTTTTATCTATTTATTTTTTATTTTCTTGGGGTGGTAGGGCAGGGCTGTCATTTATTTTTAGTAAAGGTTAAAAGAAAAGAAACATATTTAATAACGTTTACATTTTAAGAAAATATAAAACGTGCTGGTCCAATAGTAGTGGGTTATCAGAACTTACTAAAGTTAGTGTCACTACCCTCCACTGTTAAATTTGACTGGCTTAAAAAAAAAAAAAAAAAGAAAATGTAAAACAGCTAGCAGGCTGGAAGTCTACTGGACAAAGAGCATCACTTTCCAGGACTTGATTTCATGCTGATCAAAGCCCTTCTGAAGGTGAGTGATTACGCCTGGCAACTGTGCCACGGGGCAGGAGGCAGCATGTCCTGTTGCCCAGACAGGTGTTCTCCAGCCACCTGGGGCAGACAGAAATATACCAGAAAGTACTCATGTGGTAGTTTCCCTTCTCAGCAACCACTGCACCGTGCACTGTGTCTGAAACAACACTATATGGATGAAAAATGTCACAAGTCGTTGTTTTAATAAAAGATGTTCACTGACACACAACAAAATGACACAAAGGATTTTCAATCTACTATCTACTTTGATCAAATGAAGAACAATCCAGATTGTCCTGAAGTAGCTTGACTATCCTCACTTCTAATAGCTTTCACTTGACTGAAAAGGCTTTTGCCCCGTACTGTTCTCAATGTTTAAGATTTTGTTTTGAATAATCCTTATGAAATCCCAATAGTTAAGAGCATAAAATATTTATCCACCTTTCTGCTCCTTAACTGCAATCCGTCTAACTTTCTTCCTCATCTGGGTGGAGTGCAAATATAGGGGCTTTGGGCTTTTGATTCCAAGTTCCCTCCATTCTGATCCAACACCTAGGTAAATGTTCTGGGCATTAGGTAACTCCTTCCACATACATGTTTCTGAAATGTCTCCACACTGAGACGTGCTCAGAGTGAAGAGCTATTTCTCTGTAGGGGGTTCTGTGACCAGTCCTTTGACTCTTCACTTAGGAACAAGAGCCTGACACTGCACTCCGTGAGGAGCCAAAGGTCAGGTTTACATGTCTGGGGACAGTTCTGAAGCGTAAGTCATTCCACTTGACCAGCTACAGCAGGGCGTGGCGGTGCCGGTTTCCAAGCTAAGCCCAGTATTGAACTGTACTGAGGGAAGCTCTGGCTTGGCTTCTAACACAGGCCACAAAATAAAATACACACAGACCTGGCAACATGAACACAAGCCTCTTGGTAACTTAGGTTTCCCTATTTATAAGAAAATGAGCTCAGAAATCTTCTCGGGGAAGTGAAATGAAAATCAGTTATACGTACAGAAATTTTTAGAAGACCTCTTGCTAAACTCAAAAAAAAAAAAAACCCACAAAACTTCTGAATCCGTTTCAGAAGGATCCGATTTATTCCTCACAATCTGAGAAACTGGACAAGAGACCCATGCCATCATTGAGAACCCAGCCTTAAACACACTAGCAGAAACGGCCTCACTGGTCCAGGGTGACTTCAGTTCAAAGCACTGCTGACAAGAGAAAGTTCGAGAGCAGATTTGAGTGCTCTTAACCTATTTCGAGAAGAAGTCACCAATGATTAGGGAATCTTATTTTTAAAGGAGTCACGTTTCTCTTGGGCCACCTCCAGATCGGGCCCCTGCTGGAGAGCTGAGTAGGGAGGAGTCATTACAGGGAAGCCTTGGACTCAGGCCTGGAGCTTCCTAAGACCCGACACATGCGCAAAGGGCGCCAAGGCCACTCTGGACACCCTGGGCACCCACTAATGCCTGACCACTGCTTGCCGCCCAATGCTGCTTGGCTGCCCTGGGGAATCCCAAAGAGTCCTTAGAAGCAAACAAAATAATTCTGTCCAACTGGTTGATTTTGTTTCCTGCCATGTTGACTTTGGAGGGAAAACTTTCCACGAGTTCACGGGTGGCCGGTTTTCTGGTTTTCAGTGACTCTTTTTTTTTTACTTTAAGGTGTCAAAGAGGAGTGTGCCAAACCCTAATGTCAGGAAATCAACTTCTATAACGTTTCTTTATGGACAGGGGGCTGTCAACCTTCCCCGGCCAGCAGCAGCGAGGCGGCAGTGCCGTCTGCTGCTCGGCGTGCTCCCCGGAGCGGGGTCGGCCAGGTCCCCGCGTGGAGGAAGCCTCTGCCTTGGGGAGTCGTGACGAGGCACCGACCGGGGCGGGTGCGGGGCAGGGCGCAGCGACAGGAGGTGCGGAAGGCCGGAGCCCGCCGCGGGCAGGCGGGAGGGAGGCACAGCCGCCCCGCCAGGTCCGCCGCCTTTCCCGGCCTGCGGGCGAGGGCGAGGGTCGGGGACGGGGAGGAGCCGAGGGGGGTGGTCGGGGGCCCGGCCCCTCAGCCAGCCCAGCTTGGAGGGCAGGCGGGCCGCGGGGACCCCACAGGCCGCGCCGGCAAATCTGCTGCCTCATCCCGGCGCCCGCTCCCGCCCGCCGCCCCACTCACGATGCTCTCGGCCATGGCGGCCGCTCCCGTCTCCGGGCTCGAGCCCCGGGCCGCCGCCGCCTGCCGCCCCGCGGGCCTCGTAGCCCCGGCCCCGGCCTCAACCCCGGCCCCGGCCTCCCGCCGCCGCCGCCACCGCCGCTCCAGCTTCGCCGCCCGACAGCCACAGCCGCGACGTCCGGTGCCTCGCCCAACGCGCTCCCCCGGCCGCGCAGCCCCGAAACAGAGTTCCGGCTGCACCAACGGACGCGCGTGCGCACGGCGGCCCTGCGCCCGCCTCCGCGCCCCAGCCGTCCCGCCCCTTTTCGGCCTGGCGCGTGGCCCTGAGCCGCGACCTGGAGGGGGAAGGGGAGCCCTTGGAAAGATGGTTTGGTGGACATCTGAAGCTAATATAAAGTAATATTGCATGTGAACTGTAATTAAAATTTATTTAATTGAATATTTTTAATAAAAAGAGAAAGATGATTTTATTACTGACATATGCTGGTTATTTAAAATCCCAAGCAATAGAGGAAAGTCCAAAGAGAAACAGAAATAACCATTGGTGGACTGTGATGGGGGAGAGGGCATTGTGAACACCTCGCCGGTCACATAGAAATAGAGAAATGATTTCAGGAAGGGTCCTGCCTTCATGTTACAGAAAAAAGAAGACGCGTTTTCCCTGAATCTAATCTAAGAGGAACATAAGGATTTTGATTACATTTTAGGTGCACGTTTCTTTGCCACAGAGATACAGTCCTACCACGTGCCCCAGGGCCGGCTTGGGGGCCCCACCTCTGTGGCTCTGAGCCTCGGCTCTGCTCAGTGCTGTCACTGTTAAAATTATTAATAGTTTTGAACAAGGAGCCCCACATTTTCATTTTGCACTGAGCCCCACAAATTTTGTAGCTGACCTTGCCTATGATTGTAAAAAGTTATGAAACATCCAAGAGGCTAAAATGTACGTTTTTCAACCTCTGTGGTTCAATTTCAAATTGTATTTATTTAACTCCTGTGCTGGAAAAAGTCAAGAAATTGTTACTCTCATCTCCTCCCATCCCCACCTGATTTTGTTACGACTGTTACAATGTCAGTGTTCTGTCCCATTATCTCGGTTACTGCCCTTATCTGAACTTGACTTATTCATTCCATCACCAAATACTTTTATGTGTCTACTTTCTTGGTGACATGGCTCTCATGCTGGGAAAGAGTAGAAACAGGATGGCCCTGCCCTAGTGGAATCCACCAGCAGGAGGCAGATTCATAGACAGAACATATAAATCCATAATGTCGACAGTCAAAGCAAGGGAGGAAATACATAGAGGGCAGGAGAGGCTATGTTAAATAAAATGGTTAAATAAGCCCTGGCCGGTGTGGCTGAGTGATTGGAGCATCGGCCCTCACACCAAAAGGTCTAGTGTTTGATTCCTAGTCAAGTGCATGTACCTGGGTTGCAGGTTTGATCCCAGGCATGTGGGAGGTGACGGATGGATGTGTCTCTCTCGAATCAGTGTTTCTCTGTTTCTCTCTCTCTCCCCCTCCCTCCCTTCCATGCTTTCTAAAAGAAATCAACAGGCCCCGGCCGGTTTGGCTCAGCGGTTGGAGCTTCAGCCTGCGGACCAGAGAGTCCCGGGTTCGGTTCCCGCTAGGGGCCATACCAAAAAAAAAAAAAGAAATCAACAGAAAAAATATCCTTGCATGAGGATTAACCAAATAATAATAATAGATGGTCAAGAACGAGCTCAGAGGACACAAGGCTTGAGCAGTTCCCAGACGAAGTGAGCGACGCCTATGTCTGAGAGAAGAGTGGAAGAGTGTGAGGGGACAGCCTGTGCAAAGGCCCAGGGGCCTGAGATGCCCTGAGGTGCTCAAGGAACAACAGAGGAGCCCATGTGGCTGAGTGCAGAGGAGGGCAGGGGTGGCCAGGGTCAGGAAGAGCCACATACATCAAACGTGCAAAAAAAGGCCTTGGTTCCTATTCTAAGCATGTTAGGAGGGTCTCTGGAGGGTTAGCAGGAGGCCTGCTCTCTGTTATGTTTCAGGATTCTTCCGGAGGCTGAATGGAGACTAGATGTCTGGGAGGGGTCAGGAGGAGAAGCAGGGACAGCCTTCAGGAGGCTAATGCAACAGTCAAGAGGACAGATCGTGGTGGCCGCAAAGGCCTAGAGGTGGCTGAATCTAGCATAGACATTGGGGGAAGAGCGGATGGGGTGGCCCTAAAGACGGCGGACTGGTTTTTGTTCTGTTGACACATGTCCTTCCACTCTGACTGTTTTCTGTTCTGGCACAGAATGGCCTCTGACCTTTTCACTTTTCTTGTAACCAAATATATTAAGAGAAAGGCTGCGTCTTCTTGGTGAGTCTCCTAGCGTGGTCATGTTCGAGCACTGCATGGTGACAGACCTGCCACTCTATCATACCTCACTTACCTCTGGTCTCCGTTATGTTACTGGGAAGTACTGATTTTTTTTTTTTAATCCTCACCCGAGGACATGTTTTTATTGATTTTAGAGAGGGGGGGAGGGAGAGGGGGAGAGAGAGAGAAACATCAATCAACTGCCTCCCATACATATCCCAACCCGAGATGGAACCCACAACATGGGCACATGCCCTGACTGGAAATCAAACCCATGACCCTTCCGTGCACAGGACGACGCTCCAACCAACTGAGCCATACAGGCTAGGGCTAAACTGATTTTTAAAGATATATTAGTAGTTGTTTTTAATTTTTTTTTTCCCCTGAGAGGGAGAGGGAGAGAGAGAGAAACATCAATTGGCTGGCTGCCTCCTGCATGCCCTCACTGGGGATCAGGCCCACAACCTGGGCATGTGCCCTGACTGGGAATCGAACCAGCGACCTCTTGGTGCATGCGTCGATGCTCAACCACTGAGCCACATCGGCCGGGCTTAAGGACCTCTTTTAAGACCCTTATCTCCAAGTCACATTCTGAGGTGCTGGGGCTGGGACTTCGGCCTATGAATTTGAGGGAACACAATCCAGCCCATGACAGTGGCAGTGACCATCATTTTATCACAATATCAGGACAGCGCTGAGATGGAGCAGGACGGGACACAGCCAGCACCTGAGAGCCTGGCTTTGGAGCCAGATGGGATGCAGCCTGGGTGTCACCTTAGGGGAAGAGGTGAGTGACAGCCTGACTGTACAAGGCCTAATGTCCAGCTCTCACCCTTGCTCTGACCCCTGGCCACTGCACAGCTGCCTGAGTGGTCCTTTTAAAGCATGAGTCAGTCTGGATGCTTCTCTCTCTCTTAAAATTAATAAAGAGAAAAAAATAAAGAAAAAATAAAAAAATAAAATAAAGGAGATACGTTTACTTGCTTACTTGCTGACTCCCTGGTGCTAGAATGTAAGCTCCCGATGACTGGGGATTGTCAGGTTTTTTCCCTGCTGTGTCGCCAGGGCTCAGAAAGTCCCTGACATAATAAACCCCGTCGCAGTGAGCTGTTGTCCATCATGCTGTGTGTGAACCCTCCCCACACTGGGTGGCTTACAACAAACACTTGGTCCACTCGCGGTCCCTGGGCCAGGCGTGGATGCCAGGCCGGCCGTGGCTGTTCTCAGTGGGCTGTGGTACACAGGTAGCTACTAAACGAAGCAAATCGATCAAGTGGAATAGAAGTGAAAAGTGCCCAGACGCAGAAGAGGGAGGCCGCTGCTCTCTGGGCAAGAGGCGGTCTGGAACCGGACACCAGGAGGTTTCAGGGATGGCGAAGGGCGGGGCACCGAGGCCGGGGCCATCTGAGGCCAGTAGCAGCGTACTGATTGCAAAGTGGCAGGTGTGAAGCAAGTCTGGGGCCAGAGTGTCAGACAGGAGAAGCCAAAGAACACGGGAGGATGATGTGGCAGGACCGGGCATACCCAGGAGCTCTCACCCTTTGTCCCCTGCAAGCGCCAGAGGCCCCCGGCCAACAACCTCACAGCACAGAGAGGACAGAGGGGTGTGGCCAGGCCGTGCAGAGGTCTGTCAGAATTAGTGGCAGGTGGGGGCCTGCTCCGAGCCTTCCTCCCCACCGAATGGTGCAGTGTCCGTGTGGCAGCTGTGTGTCCAGTGTCCTTCAGGTAGCGGGCACAATGGTGACAATGACACAGTCCTGCCCCTTAGAAGCTCAGAGGGCAGGTGGGGGCCTGCCCGAGCCTTCCTCCCCACCGAATGGTTCAGGGAATAAATCAGGGGATAAACTGGCATTTATTTAGCTGTGGGCGGGTCGCCTGGCACTGGCGCTGAGAACCAGTTAACAGGGCTCCGTGTCCCTGGGAGAGCTGGGGAGCAGCCACTGACCCTGCCAGGCTGAGGCCCACACAAGAGCCCCACAGTGATAGCCTTGGGGCCAGCACCCTAACAGCCCACCCACGTGGCGCCCAGAACGGGGGCCAATATCCGGGCTTGAGAAGAAAGGCCGGCTGCATCTGGACGAGCAGAGGCTGTCCTGAGCTCTAAAATGTGATTCCTCACATGATCCCATCGTGACTGTGTGTCCCGATGGGGCTCACAGCTCACCCGGCCCTGGGCTCACAGCTTCCAGAGTGGTCGAGGCCACGGTAGCACCAGCCTCCCTGTGTCCCAGCCAGAGGCCAGCAGAGGCCAGTGCAACTGTCCTGGTGGAGGATGGAGGAGGGGGAGAGGAGCCCCCTACTATCCCAGGTAAGCCAGCGCTCTGGTGGCCTCCCCCCACCCCGCCCCGCCCCGTGGGAGATGTCCCCAGGCCTGAGGCCCATAGTCGCTGCTAAGATTGGGGTGGGCTTTTACTAATCAGGCACTTAACCTCACCCAGCACCCTGTTCCGACTCTGGGATGTGACCCAGCATTGCCCTTGCATTTGACCCAGCACAAGGTGCATCCATGTCCCCAGAAAGCACATGCCCAGGAGATAGTGCCCATGAGGGCCATCGGGCCTCCCTCAAGTCCTCCCCATCCCCCCCACCCCCAGACTCCTCAGCCTCCTCACCTCCCCTGTGCCCCTTCCCCACTGCTCATGTCGCTCAGCCCAGTGCCAGTCCCTGGACAAGGGATAGGGGCGGGGGTCTCCCTGCAGATCTGAGGGTGACCTCTGGCTCAGGGTGCAGGAGGGGCTGAAGGCCAATGTCCCTCCCAGTGGGCCATGGAGCTGTGAGACGACCCCCGCCCCCACCCGGCACGGAAGTTTGCCCCTTTGCTTCCACCGACTGGGGGTCTGGAGGGCTAAGTGACCCTCCTCTTCTCCACTCTTGAGTCCAGAATCAGTGAAGCATCAATGCAGAGTCAGACAGGTGGGGCGGGAAGGGACAGCTTCTTCCTGGTAAACTTTGTTGGAACGGGACCGCTGCCTGGGCGCACGCCATGGCTTCCTTATCCCTCCCCCAGCCAGACTTCAGCACTCGCAGAGCTACGTGCTGGCGGGTCCCCCAGCAGGGCTGGTGGAACAGGCTGTCCCTCTCCCCCTGTGCGGGAGACCAGGAGGCCCTCCCACACCAGCCTAGGGTGCAGGGGTTGGGCTGGGGGAGGGGACAGGCAGGTCTGAAATCGAGACTGTCCATTTAGCGGCCAAGTAGAACAGGCTTAGTGGCCTCTCCTAACCTCACTGATCAATGTGCCACTTTGACTGAGAGAGGGGATGGGTCCCCCAACACTCAGCACCCCTTCACCCTCCACCTTGGTAGGGCCAGGGCCTCCTGGGCTTGGCTGAGGGTCCTGCTAGAGTGCAAGGCGAGGCCCCTTGGAAGGCCCTGCATCTCACGTAGCCCTGGTCTCCCGTGGCCCTTCCCCCTGCCCTGGGAGCCCAGTCTGTCTCCCCCTGCTGTGGGCCTAGCTCAGCGACTGCATTCAGATAGCACGGCTGACCGAGGGCATCCTGGGACACGGGGCTGTTTCAGAAGGGGAAGCAGAGCGGGTGGTTCCCTGAGCTGGCCCCCTGCCTGGTGGTCCCCCAGCCTGGGTGGAGAAGTCCCCCCGTGACCACATCCTCATCACATAGTGCAGAGGGGAGCAGGGACAGTGTCTATGGAGCGCACATGTACTTCCAGTGGTCACCTTGCTCCAGACACAGTCATCCCTGTTCCAAAGGAACTAGGACCGCCCTGTCCAGCCTGAAAGCTCCCATGTCTCTACTGTCTAGGGTCTCTGAACCCTCTCTCCCCTCCACTGACCAAGCTCCCTCACCCTGCAGGTTCTGACCCCTGGCCACGGGGTCGCACTGATGAGCTCCTCTGTCCCTCCTCCCTCTTCAGGACGCTGGGGGCCAGGAACCACCCCTCACTTCCAGCTGCCTGGGTCCAGCGCTCCAGAAGGGACAGGCCTGGAGGGCAGGCCTTGGGGGAGGCCGGGCTGCCCCCCTCCCATTGAGAAGCAGCTGCCTCCAGGGCCTGACCTTTCTGTCTAATTTCCTCTTCTCTCTGCTCGGCCTGCTGGTCCTGGCCATCGGGCTCTGGGGCCTGGCCGTCAAGGGCTCTCTGGGGAGCAGCTGGGGGGGCCCCCTGCCCGCTGACCCCATGCTGGGGCTGCTGCTGGGGGGGCTGGCGGTCAGTGCGGTGAGCCTGGCGGGCTGCCTGGGAGCGCTCTGCGAGAACGCCTGCCTGCTGCGCTGCTTCTCCGGGGGCCTCCTGGCCTTCCTGGTGCTGGAGGCTGTGGCGGGGGCCCTGGTGGTGGCCCTCTGGGGCCCGCTGCAGGACAGCCTGGGGCATGCCCTTCGCGTGGCCATCACCCACTACCAGGACGACCCTGACCTGCGCTTCCTCATCGACCAAGTCCAGCTGGGGCTGCAGTGCTGCGGGGCTGCCTCCTACCAGGACTGGCAGCAGAACCTGTGAGTCCTGAAGCCCAGAGGCCACACACACACGCATGCACACACTCAGGCCCAGCCAGTGGACATGCAGGGACCCTCATGGAGAAGCTCAGCCAGCAGGCTTAGAAAGTCACTTTGGGGTGTTTTTGGTAAGGATGTCACACGAAACATCTCAATGGCAAATGAAAATAGCTTTTAGGTAAATCTAGGATGTTCTCCCGCCACTGTGTGTGTGTGTGTCTGTGTGCACGTCTGTATGTGTGTCTGTGTGTGCATCTGTGTGCACATCTGTGTGTGCGCCTGTATGTGTGTCTGTGTGTGCATGTTTGTGTGTCTGTGTATGCGTTTTTGTGTGTGTGTGCATCTGTGTGTGTGCCTGTGTGTCTGTGTGTGCATCTGTGTGTGCAGTTTGTGTGTGTGTGCATCTGTGTGTGTGTCTGTGTGTGCGTGTGTATCTGTATGTGTGTGTGTGCATGTGCATCTGTGTGTGTGTCTGTGCATTTGTGTGTGTCTGTGTGTGCGTGTACATCTGTGTGTGTGTCTGTGTGTCTGTGTGTGTGCCTATGTGCACGTCTGTGTGTGCGTGTGCATCTGTGTGTATGTCTGTGTGGGTCTGTGTGTCTGTGTGTGCCTGTGTGCGCATCTGTATGTGCGTGTGCATCTGTGTGTGCGTCTGTGTATGCGTGTTTAGGAATACAGCACAGTGTGCTTTGCGATCTGCTGGAGGATATCTGACCTGTCGTCTATCCCCACGGACAGACGCCCAAGCAGCACTTGCTCTCCCCCCGAACCCACGACAGATGGTGTCTGCCACTCCCTTGGAGCTTCCTGGGCACCTGTCCATGAGAGATGGAGTCATGTGAGGACTCTTGGAAACTGGCCGTTTGTACTCAACAGTCACTAAAACGTGTTGGGCCTTCCACGCGCCAGGGACTCCAGAAGCATCCACATTGGTTGTTCTTGTTCGGTGGCCACGTGTGATCTTGGATTGGTGGCAGCCCCTTGTGGTATTGTGGCCACCTATCCTGCCGGCCTTCGATCCCCTGCCTTAGTGAGGCCCACTCTTCTGGGAGATGGGACCATGCCTGGGAGGGAGGGTGAGGGGGACAAACCTGTGGGTCTCAGGGCCCTGGACACCCATCCAAGGCCAAAGGCAGTGGGGGCTGGGATGAGAACAACAGTCCCCCTCGGCCCTGGGAGTTCCCCCCAAGCCTCCCACCTCTTGTCTCTGCCCAGTGCTGCCCCTCACCTCTCTGCTACGACCCATTGACCACTACGGAGGCCTCTGCAAGGCCTCAGCTCACCTTCTGCTCCAGCTCTGCCTGCTCAAACCAAGTCGGCAGCATCTACACAGCAAGGCCGTCTACACCCCCCATCAAACGTTTGTCTCCCCCACTACCATCTCACTAAAAATGTCCCTTCCAGTCCAGAAGTCATTACACCTGCCTGTGTGTGCAGAGGGCAACCACGTGCCGGGATCAATGACAGAAAACTGGGTGTTGTGTGCATGTCTCTGTGTGTGCACAATTATGTGTGCCTGTGCCTGTGTGCATGTGTGGATTCACGCCTGTATGCATGTGTGCGCATCACGCCTGAGTGTGTGTGTGTGTGTCCACGCGCCCATGCCTGGGTGTGGCCATGGAAGTGTGAAGGTGGGTGGGAGACATTCCAAGCAGCGTCAGGTGCCAGAACGTTGGGCCCGCCCTCCAAACTGACACTGGTGCCCCTTTCAGGTACTTTAACTGCAGCTCCCCGGGGGTCCAGGCCTGCAGCCTCCCTGCCTCCTGCTGCATCGACCCGCAGGAAGATGGAGCCTCGGTCAACGATCAGTGCGGCTTCGGGGCCCTGGGCCTGGATGAGGATGCGGCTCAGAGAGTGGTGCACCTGGAGGGCTGCGGCGCGCCACTCCGCCGGTGGCTGCGCGGGAACGTCCGGGCGGTGGGCGGCTGGGCCGTAGCGGTGGTGCTGGTCCAGGGGGCGGAGCTCCTGCTGGCCATTCAGCTGCTGAAGTCCCTGGCTGTCCGCAAGGGGGCGGCGGAGAGCTTCGGACCCGGCGCCGGGTCCCGGGCAGAGCCGGCCCGGGGCTGACCTGCAGCTGCGGATGAGCGCCTTGGACCCCACGCTTCACCTGCTGCGCCTCTGCCCCCAGAGTTCCCCTTCCCGAGGGCCAGGCCACCCGCCTCCTGCCGGGTTCTGCTACTTCCCCGAGGACGGCCGCCACCTGAAAACGCTCTTTCGCCTGATTTCGCTTTTTTGCCCCTGGAACCACCTACTCGCAGTGCCCCCTCCCTTGCAAACTGCTCCGGTCAGAGGGCAGACAGATCCCGGGTGCAGCCTGGCAGCCACGGAGGGCGCCCGCGAGGACACCTGAGTGAAATCCTGCTGACCAGCCTCCAACTCCAACTCCCACCTCTGAGCCCCACGTGTGACCACTTCCTAGCCCTGGCTCCAAGGCCCAGCCTCAGACTCCCCCACCTCCTCTGACCCCGGCCTCCAGGCCTAGCCTAGGAGCTCCTCTGCCATGCCCACCTCTAGCCCAAACGTTCGTCTGACACCCGCCTCTGAGGCCATCCTCAAACCCTCACCCCCAACCACCTCGGACCAGCACCACAGCCACATCCCTGAGTCCCCAGGGCCTCACCACAACCTGCCACCTGCCCCCCTCTGGGGCCACCTCCCCTTCTCCTGTCCCTTGTGGTGGTTAAGGGTGAGGCCCAGGCCTCTCCCTCTAGAGTCTAGAGGGCTTTTTGGG
This sequence comes from Tadarida brasiliensis, assembly GCA_030848825.1. Taxonomy (NCBI): domain Eukaryota; kingdom Metazoa; phylum Chordata; class Mammalia; order Chiroptera; family Molossidae; genus Tadarida; species Tadarida brasiliensis. The sequence continues at coordinate 65,910,932 of CM061273.1, forward strand.
GAGGGAGTCGAGCTACGTCATCCATACAGTACACTGCACTCATCTCAAGTAGGCAGCATGAGTTCTCTCTAAACTCCTGCCGACCCACCGACCCACCGACCCACCGTCAGGTCAAGATCCAGCTGCAGCATGCCCCCCCCCAAGTCACCCCTGCTTGGGCTTCATCACCTTTCTTTAGAGTGGTCTTTTCTGGCTGTCACATAAATGGGGCCACAGAGGGGCCTTCCTGAGAGTCACCATCTGGTCACTGCACCTGGTCCATGTGGATTTGGTGGTCCACTGCACTTGGTGGATTTCAGTCGCTGGCTAAGGCTGGGGACAGTTCTGCACAGGTCCACGTGGGGGTGCCTGTTTCTTGTGGGCATGGTGTCCAGAATGGAATTGCTGGGTCACAGGTGCCAGCCTGTCCAGCTCTAGGGGATACGAGGGCCAGGCTGGCCAGGCCACTGGGTGAGTTACCCAATGTCTCTGCACCTGCTTCCTGCCCTGTGAGGTGGGGATAGGAGTTCCCTCCTCCTGGCACAAGCTATTGTTGGGTCTCATCCAGTCCTCCTTGGTGCGGCCTGCTCTGGCTCCAGAGTGCATTCGGCCACCTGCCTTGACCCCAGCCCTGGCCATCACAAGCCCAGGCTCACGCCCAATGGGTATTCCTCCCTCTCGGCCTGGCCAGGCCCCTGCTGCCTCCACTGCTCTGTGCCTTCATCCGTGTGCTCCTGCAGAAGCCACATACACCCTCAGGCTCTGTCCCCCCTCCCAACACACTCCAGACGAGCCAGTGTGGCATGATAATTTTATTTTGAAACAGGGACAGCAAGGGTGGCCATGCTGGAAAGGACCAGCTTCCCACAGGCATGGTGGGCCTGAAGGGGCTCGCTCTCTCACTGATGCCCCCAGGAGTCCCACCACCCACCACGCTGACCCAGTGGCACAGCTGGGAATGGCTAGTAGGGGGAGCTTGTCTTCACCTCAGGATAAACAGGATGGGGCCTGGGTGTGGGGGACACTCCTGGGAGGTCCGGCCCTGGTTTTCCAGCTGCGGGAGGGGAGGGTCTGTGGGCCAGTTTCTCAGAAAGTCCAGCAGGGCCTGGCCAGCTCCACAGGGGCATCCTGTGGGGAGGCAGTGGGCTCCTGGTGTCCAGGGGCCTGAGGTCGCTGCCCTTTGAGGGTCTCCAGACATAATCAGTGCAATCCTGGTGCCCTCGGCTGTGGGCAGGCCTCCTCACAGGAATCCTGAGTGGGGGCTGAAGTGGACAGCGGGGGAGGGTGCGGGACCAGCCAGTCAGTGCTAGATGATGCCGTACTGGGCCAGCTCGTGCAGCTCCAGGTGGCTGAAGGCCTCCCACGGGCAGATGACCGTGATGTCTGCAGGAGAAGAGGCCAGTTGTCCAGGAGGTCCCATGCCCCACCGCCCTCTCAGGGCCCTGTTGTCCACACCCCAAGTGCTGAAGACCCTCCTCCTAAGACATACCAGCTTTGGGGTGTCAAGTGGGCACCCCGCCCAGGAAGACAGTGGGTACAGTATGCCCAAGGGAGGGGACAGCAGGGGCTCCTCCTTCTCTCCCACCCCTCCGAACACCTGGTGAAGCCACTGTGTGAGAATGACCCCACTTCAGGGAGACCTGATGCTTGATGCTGGGAAGAAAAGGAAGGACAGGCTGGGGGTGCCCCTAAGTGAGCCTTGGCCTGGGGAAGCTGGAGGAAGCCGGGCCCCTCCACGCTGTGGGCAGGTGAGTGGGGGGAACTTGGTGGACCCTAGCATTGTCATACCTGTTCCTAGGCCTTCCATTCCAGGGATGTCGTCCCCAAACCTGCAAGGACACAGCGGTCAGGACACTGGCCATGACGAGAGTGGAGTGGGGTGTGTGGGGATATATCTGCCTTCGAGGGCAGGTTTCTGAGAGTGTGGAGTGTCTGTGGGTGTGCCCTGGTGCGTATCTGGGGGACTGTGGGTGTGCCCTGGTGCGTACCTGGGGGGCTGTGGGTGTGCCCTGGTGTGTACCTGGGGGGCTGTGGGTGTGCCCTGGGCGTGTACCTGGGGGGCTGTGGGTGTGCCCTGGGCAGTACCTGGGGGGCTGTGGGTGTGTGTTCGGGGACCCATGTGGGTGGGCTGTCCCTAGCCTCTAGATGACAATGAGTGTGCCTTCAGACCTGTTTGGCAATAATGGCTAGAGAGAGCGACAGGAGCCCCCCCCCGCCGTGCTGGGGAGTGGGGGTCCCTGAGACAGGCACTACTCAGGCTCTCCAGAACCCCGTTAGAGGACAATGGGAACACCCTCAGCCAGGAATGGGTGGCTGAGGTCCCCCAGCCCCTGCCCCTCTGCTGTGCAGCCCGGGCTGGACCCCTCCCCCCTCGGAGAGGCGCCTCTTCCCCGCTCTGCTCACCCTTGGACGCCTTTCTTGGGGGGCTTGCTCTTGAACTGCCTGGTTTGCCGCTGCTTAAATTTGGGGGGCCCTTTCCTGGGAGTGACGGGCCCCCCAGTCACCCTGGTGGCGGACCGGATCTCGGCCTTGGGCGGCTCCAGATTCATGGCCAGGCTGGCAGAGGCCTGCGGCGACCTTGGGCTTCTGGATCCCTCGCACTGTGGGCTGGGCAGAGCAGGCGGCGGTCCCGGTCAGCCCTCCTGCTTCCAACCCTCCTGATGTTCTCAACCCGCCAGAGGAAACCCCAAAACATGACACCCAGCGCGCCCTCGGCATGACCCAGACACAGCCCCGCCGCCATCTCCACATGGGGCTCCCCTGGGGCCACACAGGGGAATGAGGGTGCAGAGGCCCCTCAAGCGCACCCCTCCTTAGCTGTCTCCCCTTCTGCGCTCCCCTCCCCAATCCCTGGGATTGGGACGTGCTGTCTTATTCACGGTGGCACACCGGACACCCAGCAGTGCCAATGAAGGGGACCCAAGAGATGGGGGCAGGGTGCCCACGCAGGGAAGGGCCTGTCAGCGTGAGCTGCCGGGCCGAGCTGTGGCACTTTCACCTGCTGGTGGCTTCTCAGTTGCTCACTGTGCTCAGAGCCGCTCCAGGCGCCAGGGTCACCTGCTGGTGTCCTCGCACAACTGCACAGGTGACCTCCTCTCCTCTCCCCCAGGCCACTCCCCAGATGCCCTAAGCCCCAGTGACCTTGGCCAAGGTCTAGGGCAGCTCGGCTTCTTCTAAGCCTATTAGCTCCAGAGAGAGACAAATCCCTCAGGGCCACTGGGGTCCAGAAGGTTCTGGGACTAAGCATGTGACACACACAGGAGCACTGCCCCCGCCCTGCGTGCTCAGCACTCTCTCACATCCCCTTCCTTGTCCCCAGTCTGGTGGACTGCGATGCCGGAGTCCAGCCTTGGGCTGCCGACAGCTGCCTGCTGGAGCGTCAGGGCTGAGACCAAGTGAGAGGCAAGGACAGGTGTGCCACCAGCAAGGAAGGATGGTGGTGGGTGCCGGGCACCCGGGATTGGGGTGGACCTGCCATGGACCTTCCCTCCTTAAGGTTCAGCCTCTGTGCTGGGACCGGCACCAGAAGGGGTCCAAGGCAGATGGCAGCAGGCCTGGTGGTCCCGGCTGCTCAGACCATGACACCCACCCCTAACAGCCCTGACAGTGGAGGCCCAGCTGGATCCCTTCCCCAGTCCCAGGCCCTGGGCCTGGCGTGGACAGCGCTGGGCCCTGATGGAGCTCCAAGTATCATATGCTGTCCCCACAGAAACCTCCTGCGCTGCCCGGCCCCAGCCTGTCTACGGCTGGTGCTCCAAGTTCACTGAGCATGTGTGGCCTGAGACTCCCAGACCATTGCTGGCCTTGGGGAGAGCCTATACCACCTTTTGACTTGGGGGAGCAGAGGAGGTGATGGACTCGGCATCCTCTCTGAACACAGTGGTGGGTGAACTCTCACAGACCCAGGCCTCAGCATGGTGGTGAAAAGCCCACCAGCTTCCCACCCTCTGGGCAGATGCCCACTAGCACCCTTGGGTAAGTGGCTGCCAGGAAAGGCAACTGGGGGAGGTCACTACTCACCAAGCACTGGGCAGGTCTCAGGGGGCCATAGGTGTGAGTGGCAGGCCTTTATCCTGCCAGGGGGTCAGCCAGGCATTTATCCTGAGGCTGGGTAAGCTGATTAGGACTGTCCCCTGATGCCACACTAATGAGATTGTCAGGGTCACTGGGGCGGGCACCACCGCTGAGGATTCCAGGGGACAGGGAAGGGGTTCAGGTGCAGACAAGGGCCTGAAGGAAGGACAGGGAGGGGAAGTGTGATCAGGAATAGCAAGCAGAGCAGGACTGTCCTGAAGCGGCTCATCTTTGAAACAGGAAACGCACTGGCTGCTTGTCTGGGGCCTCCCCAACTCTCAGTGCAGTCCTCTGACTTCCGAAACCTGACCTCATGGCCCCAAAGCCCTGTATAGCCTGGCCCCTATCCACTTCTCCAGCCTCACCTTTCATCCCTCCCTGTCGTCTGTGCTCCAAGAAGCCCTTTCCACGCCGGGGCCTTTGCACCTGCTGCCCCCTTCCCCTAGCTCCTCCCCAACTGCAGAACTCCACCCAGGGTTTGTTCCTCAGCGCACCCCCTGGGCTGGACCAGGATACCTCTTCCACAGACCTCATGGAAGCTGGACGTTTTTCATCACACTGATCACACAGTCATACAGTTGGATAATTCTTTTTAACTTTATTTTTTACTATAGTTGATATAGAATATTCCGTTTGTTTCTGGTATACACCATAGTGATTCGACACTTACATGGCTTATGAAGTGATTACCACAGTAAGTCTAGCACCCATCTGTCACCATACAAAGTTATTATAAATTACTGACTGTTTTCCTATGCTGTGCCTTAAATCCCGTGAGTGATTTACTTTGTCATTGGAAGCATGTGCCTCTTATTCCCTGCCACCTTTCCCACCTACCCCTCTGGCAACCATCAGTTTGTTCTCTGCATCCGAGTCTGTTCCTTTCTGTTTTTCAGATTCCACATATAAGTAAAGTCATATGGGATTTGTCTTTCTCCGTCTGACTTGTTTTAGTTACCTCTAGGTCCAGCCACGCTGCTGCAAATGGCAGTATTCCTTCCTTTCTATAGCCGAGTGATAGTCCATTGTGTACATGTGCCTCTTTATCCGTTCGCCTGTCGATGGACACCTATGTTGCCTCCACATCTTGGCTGCAATACTGCAACGGCCCTGGCCAGTGTGGCTCAATGGTTAGAGCATCGGCCCACGGACCAATGAGTCCCGGGTTCCATTCTGGACAAGGGCACGTACCTCAGCTGCGGTTTGTCCCCCGCCCTGGTGGGGTCATGTGGGAGCCAACCAGTCGATGTGGCTCTATCACATCAACGTTTCTCTCTCTCTCCCTCCCTCCCACTCTATCTTCTAATGATAAGTGGAAAAATATCCTCAGGTGAGGAATAAATAAAAAGAGAAAGCTGCAATGAACATAGGGCGCATATATCTTTTTGAATTAGCGTTTTTGTTTTCTTCGGATAAATACTCAGAAGTGGAATTGCTGGGTCATATGGTCGGTAGTTCTATTTTTAATATTTTGAGAAACCTCCATGTTTTCCACAGTGGCTGCACCAACTAACCACCCACCAACAGGGCAGAGGGGTCCCCTTTCTCCACATGTCGCCAACACTTGTTTGTTGACTTTTTGAAACAACCAATCTGACAGGTGTGAGGTGAGAGCTCACTACGGTTGGATATTCTTTTTACTTTTTTTCCCTTTATTGATTTCAGAGAGAGTGGAAGTGAGAAGGAGAGAGAGAGAGAAACATCGATGAGAGAGAACATCGACTGGCCGCCTCCTGCATGCCCCCACTGGGGATTTGGCCCACAACCTGGGCATGTGTCCTGACCAGGAACCAAACCGGTGACCTCTTGGTGCATGGGTCGACACTCAACCACTGAGCCACACCGGCCAGACAGGTTGGATATTCTTGTGTTAAACTGTCTCCCACACTAGAGTGGAAAGGGGCAGATTTCTACCCAATCCGTGTCTAGCCCAGTGCCAGGTACCTCACAAGCACCTGTGGAATGAATGAAGGACCGGACAAAGGAAGACAAGGTCCGCACCAGCAGGGTATTCTCAGCAAGCGTGTCCACGGCGCTGGCATTCTTGGCCACCACACTCCACATCTAGGAGGGTCCTGCCGCACTGCAAGGGCCCAGCCAGTGGCTTCTCTTTGGGGCTCTCACACTGCAAGGGCCTTTGCCATGACTAATTCTAAAATAAGGTTAATTTCATAAGGTCTCCTGGGTAAGATGTATGTGTACATACATACGTGTACACACATGAATATACACACGCAAGTGCCTATAGAAAACCTTTTAGAAATCCATACTTTTTAGAAAAATATAGAAAACCTCTTCCTACATCTCTGAGACCTCTTGTAGACTCCCCAGGGGCCCGGGGTGCACAGAGCTCTGCTGGGCTGCTGTTTCGGGGGGAAATCTTGCCCTTCCCAGACCGTTTTCAAGTCTGTACGGACAGGGTCAGATTAGACACCCTCTGAGATAGAGCCTGTAAGTATGTCACTATGATCACATCTTGGAACCAACCCAAACTCTGAACGCTTCTGTGTGACCAGTGTTAGCCGTGCAGGAAGCCAGGAAGCTGGGTCGCCTCAGGCATCAGTGCGGCATTGGTCTGTGATGCAGTTTCCTTCTCGTCCACAGGCCTCGATCTCTACATCAAACGCTGGCTTTACATGAAAGGGGAGGCCTGTCAGTCAGCACAAATCCCTGGTGAAGTATTACCACCTCAGCTTTTCCCTTAAATGGGGAAATAACACCGGCATAAATTCTTTCAATCCCTGCCCTGGTCAGGCCACTGATATCAGAGCTTAGAATTGCTGGGGTGGGGGACGAGGTGAGAAATGTCCATGGCCAAGGATGAGCAGGAGAGATGGGGATGGGCAGTGAGGGCCCTAAGATGAAGTCCCACTTGGGCCGATGGCCCAGTGGCCAGGTCTGAAGCCGAAGACCAGGCTGATGTCGGGACACTGGTTCTAGGGTTAATACCTGAGGCCTCCTGGTCCTTCGGCCCTGGCCAAGGGCCCTGGGAGCCATGCCTAAGTGGGTTGGAAGGACTGGTGGCTACGCAGGGCTCAGGCCCCTGCAGGATGATCTACAGCCATCTACTTGGCTGGCAGACGGGATAGGTGTCTCCCCAAGGACCCGCAGCTGGACGAATGGGGAACTTTGCAGGCTGCCTGGGGGCATTCCTGCCTACCAAGGGCTTTGCTAAGGGCAACTTCCTGGGACCAGATAGTCCTCTCTCTGCCACGTGGCTGAGTAACCACAGCTGACCTTTGGGTAGGACTTCTGGGATGCTGGAACATGGAAGGGGGCCCCTGGGGTCACTGTCATTTTAATAATATTCAAGGAAATGAGTCTTATTTCACCCTCACTGGTCAGTGAGGCTGTAGGTGCTCAGTGAACAGCTGATGACGAGGCCACACAAGCCTTCCAGTCAACAGCACAGAGGTCTCTTATCTCACTAGCACAGAGAACTTATTTATTTTCAGGTAAGGTCAATAAATAATTATTCTGATTCCCAGCTGACACAGGCCCCACAAAGGGGCCACACATGGAGAAGGCCGAGTTGCTGCCTGGCTCGGAGCTGCGGGCTGGAGCCCGTGGGGCGAGCCGTGTGGCCAGGCCAGCTCAGCCCCCTCGCCTCATGCGGAGTTGGATCTCCATCTTGAGGAAGGCCTTGAGGTTCTCGTCCGCCACGTGCTCCTGCAGGGCGTCCAGGGCCCGCTCCCCGCCGTCCTGGTAGTGCTGCAGCAGTGCGTCTGCGTAATCCACCCACACGCAGTTGGCGCAGCCACTCATGCAGCAGTTTGTGGGCGGCTGCAGCTCAGGTGGCGGGGGGTACCGGGCTTCTGAGGTGCCCCCGCCAGGCACGGAGGACTTGGGATGCCTGGTGCCGTCTGCACCTGTTTGGGAGCCCTCCTCCACATGGTCCTTCCCGAACTCTCTTCGGCCTTCACAGACTGGGATCCGGGCATGGTACCTGTGCAGAGTGCTGCTGCCTCCAGGAAGCCTGTGGGGCCCCTAAAAATGCAAACAAGCCTATGAGTCTCCAGGAAGCTGGTAAGGTCTCGCCTGCCCCCAGCTCCATAGGAATTTCAGCCTCCTGACAGTGGCAGAAGGTTCCACAATCTTCTAGGCTTCCTCACTTCCTATTTGCTTTTAAATAAGTTACTTCATCTCTAGACTCAGTTTCCATCTGTAAAATGGATGTGATGGTTGGTAGGAGGAAGACATGGTACCACTCATGAGAAGTGCTGGGTTCAGCGCCTGGCACTAGGCATGCATTCCAGCAGATGGCGGGGTGGGGGAAGCTTGGCACCTCCAGCTAAGATGGTTCTGCTCCGTGGGCAGGAATGGGAGTTGGAAGCCACCTTCCCTCTCCAACCAGTACAGAGTGCCCGTGCCCTCTGACCATCTGACTAATTGCATCACGCCCTCATCCCTGTTTCTCTCTGTTACAGGAGAAGCCCAGGTCATCCCCATAGCCTGCGGGCAGCTCTCCCCGCCTCCTCAAACCCCAGCCCTGGGGGCCCCTTCCCTGCTCCATGTGTCTCCAGGGAACTGGAAACTGACAGACTCAGCCCAAACTTGTTTCTCCAACTCCTCCCGCAAAGAGCATGAGCCCCTCGGTCACTGCGGCTTCCCCAAAGGGCTCGCATACAGCAGGCGCTCAGCAGATGTTGCCGAACGCGTGAACGAGCTCCTGGCACTATTCCGGGGCTCAGCCAGCAGCAAAACTCGCCGCCAGGGGGCGGTGCCTAGAAGGAGCAGAAGGGACGAGCGGCGAGGTCGGCAGGCTGCCCTACGTGCCGGCGGCGCGGGGCTGCAGCCGCGGTCCCCCGGAAGCGGGGGCGGGGCTTCTCCGGTCGGTACCGCCCCAGCCCCTCGAACGAGTCCTCGCCCCACCCCCCACTGCATCCGCCCCGGCCACGTACTTACCAAGCAGAAAGCAGCTGAGGCCACCGCCCGGCCGCCGGAGGTTACGCTCCGAAGCAGCATCGCCCGCGGCCCGACTCATGGCGCACGCGCGCTCCAGCCTCCCGGGCAGTGAGCGGCGGCCGCCTTGGCCAATCGTGGCTCGCCTGGGAGTTGTGCCGCTTCAAAGAGCAGGGGGCTGAGCGCAGGAAGCGGAAGTGGCGGGCATGGGGCGGGACCGTGCGCAAGGGCGGAAGTAGCTTCTCTCACCACCCCGGCCGGTGCAGATGGCGGGAGCTGGGCGCCGAGCGGCGGGCCCGGCGGGGGCAGCGGGACCTCGGGGCCCGGGGCGGCCGCAGGGGCGGCGGCAGCAGCAGCGGCAGCAGCAGCTGCAGGAGAAGCAGCGCTTGGCGCCGTGGTCCAGGCCGCGCAGGTGGGTCTCACCGCCCTGAAGTCTCTGCCTGGGCCTCCCCCACCGCCAGGCCCTGCGCCTTGCCCATCCCGTGCGTGGGCGCGCCGGAGGGTGAGCTGGGGAGCAGAGGCGCAAGGGAACCTCCGGTGTGGCACTTGCCACCTTCCAGAGTGCCGTCTTGGCCATTCTGGACTGGGTCAGGGAGCGACGGCCCGCCTGGGGCGCTGGAGCGTTCGGCGAGAACCCGGCTCAGCGACAGCCTCTGGCGAGGATGCTGCCTCGATTCGCGTGCCCCACGGCAGCCAGGGTGGTCTGCGAAGCTTCATTTTCTCTGACTCTGCTCATGCTGGACTTGGGACGCATCTCACCCCCGTCTTCTCCTTCTTAGCAAAGAAAAGAAGAAAGTGAATTGCAAGCCCAAGAACCAAGATGAACAAGAAATCCCTTTCCGGCTCCAGGAGATTATGAGGAGCCGCCAGGAAATGAAAAACCCCGTCAGTAACAAGAAGAGAAAGAAAGAGGGTAAAGTGCGGGCCCATGTGTGTGGCAAAAAAAGCTTAATTGCTCAAATATCTAATGGTGTGTCAGTGGTCTGAGGGTGCAGGGGCATGCGGAGCACTGACCCACGGCCCGTCTCCAGGGCCACAGCAGTTGCTGAGGCAGTGTGGTTTCGATGAGGTTCCAAAGGAGCCCTGGGCCTGGTGTAAGAAGCATTGATTTCCCCCAGGAGCAGTGGAAACCATCAGAGGGGATGTTCGGTTCAGATCTACTTTGAGGAATGGTCACTGTAACAAGCAGGGGAGGGAGAGTGGACAGGGCAAGCCAGTGAGGCTCTTGCAAGTGCGAGATGGTGGAGAGAAGTGGATGGTGTCTGGGGGTTAAGGAGGGCATTGATGAGGCCCACTCTGACAAATGGACCCTTGCCACCCCTCCCCCAAGGCCAGGCCAGTGCCCATCCATCAGCTTTTGCCAGAGATGACACTCAGGACATGTTGAGGAATGGAGTTCAGCGTGTTTGTGTGGATACATATTTGTTCTCCTAAAGTATGACTGTTCTTACAGCATTGCTGTTTGATGATTTCATCTAAACCTCAGGCTTTTCGCTGGGGATTATGTGGCTGCCCAAGGGATGGTGAAGTAGAGAGGCAAGGAACGTAGGGGCGGAGGGGTGCACTGGCCTGGGGGAAGATGGCACATTTGAACCTTGCCTATTGAGTAAGCCCTTTTTTTGGTTAAATTCGTGAAGAGATAACTCACCTACATGGTAAAATCAGTCTGAAAGCTATGAAGTGAGGCAAAGCCTCCCTCCCCCTGAAAGAAGCCACTGTTCAGATGAACATCTTATATACCTTTCCAGGAGAAATCTGCGCATTTTCAGGTCCATATGACGTATACCATAAGTCCTATACATTCTTTCTACACGTTTAGTGTCCTGGGTTTTCACTTACAGTGGCCTTTGTAGATCTGTCCACACCCCCGTGTGGAGCCCTACTGTGCTGTCCTCTACACTTGGGTAGTGATCTCTCTGCATGAGCACAGGGGACTCACTCAGCAGTTACCTTCTGATGGACATTTAGGTTGTTTCCTCTCTCCTTTTTTAGCTGCGTTGCAGTGACATCTTTGACATGTACCAATGGGCTGTGGGTGCCCCAAGATAGGCATCTTAGGTCCTCTTCAGCCACAGTAGTTGGGCTGCTCGTTCTTTTTTTTTTTTTTTGGTTGTTGTCACCCAAGGATATTTTTTTCATTGAATTTTTTTTTTTTTTTTTAGAGAGAGTGGAAGGGACACACACACACATTGATTGGTTGCCTCCCACATGTGCCCTGACCAGGGCTGGGGATCGAACCTGCAACCCAAGTACGTTTCCTGGTCAACGCTTCCTTGACCAGGAATCGAACTTGTGACCCTTCCGTTGCTCCGGCTGATGCTCTAACGACTGAGCAACACTGGCCAGGGTGGGCTGTTCCCTCTTGAGCCAGCCTGGCACCACCCACTTCCTCCTGCCCCTCATGCCCTATCTCCCTTTGTCCTCAGCCCAGGCGACCTTCAGAAAGACGCTGGAGAAGGAAGCAAGGGGAGTAGATCCAGACATCGCCGTCCCCAAGTTCAAGCAGAGGAAGTGGGAGTCCGATGGGGCCTACATCCAGCGCATGGAGCAGGAGGCCCAGCACGTGCTGTTCCTCAGCAAGAACCAGGCCGACCAGCAGCCCGAGGTGCAGGCGGCTCCCAAAAAGAAGTCAGAGCGGAAGAAAGCGTGAGTGGGGGTTGGAGGGGCTTGGGGGGCCCCACAGTTGTCTTCTGCAGCAACAGTGTTTTGTTGCCAGGGGCACCCCCACCCTACCCTGTGATTCAGGGGAAGAAGTTTAAATCCCTGGTCACCTCGGGTTCAGGGAGGCTCTGACCCATGGAAGTCTGAGGGCCTGGCTTTGTCTTTGTGTTTCTCTGGGAAATCATCAAGGGGTCCAAGAGCCAGAGCAGGTTAGGCCAGCTGTCCAGGCCAGGCTGGTTGCTGTAGGGGGTGGAGAAGAGATGAGGCTGTGTGCCCCTAGGAGGGCCTGCTGGCCACCAGGGACCATGCCTACCCCATGGGAATCAGGACTGTGGGGGGGGGGGGGGCGTCTAGGTGAGGCTGACCTATTGTCACCTTTCTTGTCCAGAGGGGAGTTGAGAGCCCTTAGCAGTGACCCGTTAGCCTCAGTTCCTCATTTGTAAAGAGGAGGTGCTGGCATCTCCATCTTACAGCTGTTGGCTGGTTGGGTTCCGAGCCCTCTCTGGTGGCAGCGGTAAGGTGGTGGCAGAATTGGGGACATTGGGGACCTGGAGGCAGCTGCCTGGGCTCTGCCTCGGGCATCCTGTGAAGGCAGTGTGAACTTCGCCTCCTGAGTCCAGGGGAATGAGAGTTGGGAAGATGAACAGCATTGTGCTTTCTCCCCCAGGTTCCAGAAGCGGCGACTGGATAAAGTCCGGCAGAAGAGACAGGAAAAGGCAGTGGAGAGGCTAGAGCAGGAGCTGCTCCGAGGTGGCTCATCCCGAGGGGACTGGGTCAGCCATGGGTGGGGGTGGAGGCCGGCAGGTACCTGTGTTCCCCCAGGTCGGTGGATGGGCAGACAGCAGCTCAGGCGCCGGCCATACAGTGGTTGTTTGGGCAGCGGGCTTCATGCATGCTCCTCTGTCTCCTCCAGACACAGTGAAGTTTGGAGAGGTCGCATTGCAGCCCCCTGAGCTGACCGCTAAGCCCAGGAAGAGCATGAGTGTGGGCCAGGTAAGCAAGGGCAGGGGGACTTCCCTGTTTGTCCCTGGTGAGTGTGGTTCTCACTGGGCTTAATTTAACAGCTCTTGGGCCAGGCTGTTAGTCATCTCCCTCTTCCTGAACCTGTGCCACACCTTCTGGTCCTTAGCCCGGCAAGAAATCACTGATGCTGGGGATGCTTTTGAGCCCTGGTGGTGTGTCCCAGCCTCCATCCACCTCGATGGCCCGACAGCGGATTGTGGCGGAGGAGAGAGAGCGGGCCGTGCAGGCCTACAGGGCGATAAAGAAGCTACAGCAGCAGCAGCATGGGGCTCAGCCAGCCCACCTCCCTCCCAGGAAGAAGCCACAGACATGATGATGGCAAGAGATCAGGGCTGCTGCACTGGGTGGGTGTGAGTGAGCAGGGGGGCCCAGAGATCAAAGTCCTTTCTCTGGACACACCCTAGGACACGAAGCCTGGTGCACCAACTCCCAAATTCAGGGAAGGGCTCCAGTCTTTGCTCTCATTTTTCCTCCCTAAAGACTATTCTTTCATGATTGACCACCTGCCAGGTCCATGTCCCACATGGGACATCATCTGTGCCTAGCCCTATAGATGGGGCCAGTGCCTGGTCACACCCAGCGCCGTTCATGAGCCTAGCATCGCCCTCAGCTCTGTCCTGAACACACAGATCCAGGCTGAGACAACTGTGGACCAATCCCATAATCCTGTCAGTAGACACTGCTGACTTAGGTCCACCAAATCCATCACAGGCTCCCTTGGATTCAACAGAACAGCACAGCTAGACACAGGCAGGCGGCGGGCCATTGCGGGAGAGGAAAGACAGATCCTGGGATGAGGTGGTCAGCATCTAGACCATCTGCTCAGAGTGCCACTGCTGAGTCCCCACAGAGGCAGGTGGAGTCCACCCAAGCTTTGGTTCTGATATGAAGACATGGGGGCACCCACACAGAGAGGGCATGCGTATCAGGAAGAGTTTTTCACAAGGAAGCCATCTTTGGAGAAGAGCCACCTTAGCAGTTGACATAGTCACCTACAGAGGCGTATAAAGTCAGTAGGGGCACCTATCACTGAGGACTCAAGTGATTTAACATAGTGTGTTATAAGTTTCAGGGGTTGGTGTTTTGGGAGGTTTTTAGCTGAGTTACCCCATATTTGGCCATTGAAGATCTTGTATCTTGCCTGGCCAGTGTGGCTTGGTTGGTTGGAACATCGTCCTGTGTCCTGCAGGGTTGGGGTTTGACTCCTGGTCAGGGCACATACTCAGGCTGCAGGTTCGATCCCCAGTTGGGGTAGGAGGCAACCAATCTGATTCTCTACAATTAAAAAGGAAAACATCGTTCTAAACCCACCCCCACCCCCAAAAAGATCTTTTGACACTGATCTCTTGGTCTCTCAGGTTCTTGGCTTTCAGACACAAGGTGCTCTTGCCTTGGCTGGGTTATGGGGTCTGGTTTCTGTGAGAGGCCACTGTTCCTTGTGGTGGGTGTGGTGCTTAGAACCAAGATCTGGGTTATAGAGATGCTCACTGATGCTGAGATGTCATTGCTTCTAGACCATTTGAAATGGTCTTGAAAATAGAAATCTAAAAAATATATATGTAACTTTAAGATCCTGAATTTATATTGACATTTGGTATTAAACTTTAATATTACAGTTTTTCTTCTACATTTGCATCTTTTACATCAAAAATGTTTCACAAATATACTTTATGCTACAACAAACAAAATAGGTCTAATAGGAAGAGTGTTAACAGAAAGTACAGAATGAAATTTAAGATTTTTTCCAGTTTTCTTATCCAACTAAAGTGGGACAGGCCAACTGTGTTCAAATGTCACCTTAGGAGGTTTTTTTCTCTTTCTGGTTGTGGTACCAGTTTGATTCACAGTTAAGATCTTTTTTGTTTTCAGGTTTAAGTTGCCATTTTTGCTTTTTTGTCTTAATTCCTTTCCTGAATATGTAAAACATGGCTTACATAATTCAGAAGTTGACAGTAAAAAAGGGGGGCCTTCCGGCCTGCTTTTGCTCTGCAGGCAGGTCCTGGAACTCACACCTTGTGCTAACACATTTTCTGGGAGTCTTATACCCTCAGATCAAAGAGATTCTTCTAACACTTCATGCTTTTATCCAGGCTTTGCTCAAGTCCTCTGAAACTGGGGGATGTCTGAAAGCCCCTCCTTTGGGTCCTGAGTTGTCTGTGAAATCTATAAGGACCCCACAAACAAGGTGGAGTTCGCCCACGCCTAGGGCTGCTCAGTGGCGTCTAAGAAGGTGGCACCCAGCAGTGGCACATGCCGTGCACAGCGAAGACCCAGATGCACTGCAAGGCCTAACACTTCAAACCACACTCAGGCAGAGGGTTCCTTACCCAATTATAGTAGACTGAATAGTGGCCCCAAAAAGATATATCCAACTTGTAACCCGCAGAATGTGCCATTGTGACCTTACTTGGAGCAACGGTCTTCACAGATGTAATTATGGACTGCAAGATCATGCTGGATTTAGGGTGGGCTAAGTCCAATGACAGGTGTTCTTATAGGAAAAGAAGGCCATGTTAAGACAGGCAGAGATTCCAGTTCGGCCAGCCCCGAGCCATGGATACCAAGAAACCTGCAGCCACTAGAAGCCACAGCCAAGCAAGGAATGGATTCTCCCTCAGAACCTCCAGAAGGAAGAGCCAACTCTGCTGACACCTTGATTTGACTTCTGGCTTCCAGAACTGACCATAAACTTAGGTTGTTTTAAGCCAGTTAGTGGTAATTTGTTATGGGTCCCCTAGGACACATGCACCAATCAACAGGTGTTCTGCCAGCTCCCTCACCTGAAATGGAAGGCACAGTGGGACAATGGGGAACCGTGGCCCGAGGGCCTGGCATGAGCTCACCAGCACCTGAGCCCCACCAGAGCCTCTCCCTACCCACCCTGCCTGCTCCTCTGGGTGCTCAGGAGGACCAGAGGTCCAGTAGGCCAGTCCTGCTCTCCCACACCCTGGATGGTCTTTTCATTCCAACGTTGGTTATCAGGAGTTTCTGTAACCTGCGTGCCATGGTTTACCCATCACTGAAACTCAGCACAGAAGCCCGCTTTGTAAGTTTATGCTGTGTCACCTGTCTTCCTAAGAACAAACCTCCTGAGGCCAAGCAGAGCCGTCCAGCCACGTTCTCCACCTGGTAGTCATCTGCCGGTTCTGTGGGTGTGCTGCAGCCAGTGCAGCACCCCTGCCAAGCCAGTGCCTGTCCGGGCACTGATTTCTGCCATGGTGATGTTCTGCTTGGCACAAGCAATGATGTCTGGGAGCCTGATTAATGACTTCATCTCCTCTATGGTCATATAACAGGGCAGGTCACTGGAGCAAAAGGAGCACCTTGTCAGAGTGAGCCCCACAATCCTGCCCTAACTGCACCCCTCCCAAGGAGCCACCCTTCTGGCTACATTCCATGGGAGCTCCTCTCTGGGCACCCTCTGCGCTCCCTCTCGGCTCATAGACTCGTACGTTTTATTGAAGAGTATCAGGACTGATGCTTCTGCAAGTGGCTCTGCAGAAAGGAGGCCGAGGAGCTGCATGCAGGACGCAGAGAGCTGGGTGGGGTTGGAGGCATCTATCATAAACTGGGAAGAAGGGGGGAAAGTTCAGGGTCACTCTGTGATGGAGACAGCCCCTGCCAAATCTCCTCCCCTGGGCATCACAGACCTGGCTCAAGAAGAGCAAAATGACTTTGAAACAAAGGGCTTTGGGGACAGGCAGAAGCAGAAGGAAACAAGGTGTATGAGAGTGACCAGGTGTCACTTGTTTCCACCTACACCATGGAAGTCTCTCTCATGTGGGCATCAGTTCTCCAAGGAAGGGTCCCAAAATTTGGGGCGCAGGACTTGCTAGGATGGGATGAATCCGAGGGATGTAAAATTTAAGAATAAACAAAAACACACCTGTGACAACAGGATGGGCATCAGGCAGTTACCTGCAGAACATGAACACTGCCCTCAGCCAGCCTTTGGAGAGCTTTTACATTAGCTCGCCAGGGGAGCACCAGGGATCAGGCTGAGCTCCCAGAAGGAAACGGTAGCATAGTTACCCAGGAATCCAAACTCTGTCCTATACAAAGTGAGGTCGGGGACTGGGCAATACCAACATGAGGACATACTTCCCCAAAACAGTGAAAAGAATATGACCCACCAGGAGAGAACTGCAGTTTCCATAGTAACTGGACCAGATGGGGCCCATGCACCCCCCCAGCTCCCGGATGGTGATCTTTCTGTGGGCCATGATGTCAGTAAGGTTGGTGCCCACCTGTGGGAAAAAACAGGATGCAGAGACCACCACAAGCTCTTTCCTATTGCTGAATAGCAACATGCCCGGCCCGTGACACTGTGACCTAAACCTCAAAAAGCCCTTTCTCAAGGTCCTGGGCCCTGAAGCAGAACCCGTGAGTTAGAGGGCTTCCAGGAGTTCTGGGCCCTACCCCTCCTGGCTGGCTGTGCCAGAGAATGAACGCCCACAGGGAGGTTCGCTGTGTGGGGCGACCAGCGACAGTAACCGAAACTGTGTGGAGGGGCGGCTCGGATCCCACGTCATGCACCCACCTCCACAGCGGCTGTGTCCTGGTGGGACCAGCTTCTTCCTGTGACACCCCACACGCTTCCCCTGGGTTGTATTTAACTCATCCACCGGCTGGATGCCGGTTTCCGTTATGAACCCAAATCACTTTACAAACCGCAAGGGGTACCGACTCTACTGAGCGTGCGGGAGGGCAACGCCTACCGTGGGTCGCGTCGGGGGCGGATCGCCCAGGTCGCCCTTCCCATCCTGAGAGCTCAGCTGTGCGACGCGGTCAAGGACCCAAGCGGGGCAGAGCAGGGGCGCGTGGGCTGCACCTCGCCCCTGGCCTCCCGACCCTCCAGGCTCCCTCTCCAGCCCCCAAGGCGACCCCGCCCCCGACCGCCTCAACAGTCCCGCGTCGCCTAACCGCGGCCACCCCAGGGGCCCCTCACAACCGCACCACGGCTCCCCCGACCCCGTCTCCCCGGCCCCCTCGTCGGCTCGGAAGGATAGTCTGCAGTCGTTTCACCAACAGCGACTTGCCCACGCCGCTAGCCCCCAACAGAAGACACATCCCAACCCTGCACGCCACTCGGCTCCCGTAGCTCGGCACCGAGACGCAAGGCCCGCCCCCCGCCCCGCTTTCATTGGATAAGCCTCGCCTCTGGGCTGCTCATTGGTCTTCCCGCAGGCGCGGCCCAATCGGCGCACAAAGTCAGTGGCAAGCGGAAAAGCCCGCCCCCTCACGACTGGAGGGCCGACCCGGCGACGTGTGCGTGCGCGCGCCTGAGGGGAAGGCGGAAGCGGAAGTCGGGGGCGCGCCGGCTCGCAGCGAAGGAGGCCTCGGCGTCGGGTCGGGCTCGGGTCGCCATGGGGCGCGGCAGCGGCACCTTCGAGCGTCTCCTAGGTAACGCGGCCCCTGCCCCTCCCGGCCAGCCCGCGGCCCTGAGCGGGGCGGAGCGGCCGCCGCGCGTCCCGGGCCCTGGGTGGGCGCTCCGTGAGCTGGCTGGCAGTGCCGGGCGCTGGCGCTGGCCGGGGCGGGTGAGGGTCCGCGGAGGAGCCGGGCCCGGAGCGGCAGGTGCCCGGGGACCGACCGCGGGCGTCAGCCCGAGCGTGCCCGAAGTCCTGAGTCATGAAGATGGGTGGCTCGATCGAATAGCAACTCTCAGTAGACGCCCTCCCCCCAAAACGCCTAGGTTGCATGGGGCTCGGGGCTTTTGACCCAAACATTGGCTCCCCCAAAAGAAGACCCCTTTCTGGGACCTGCCACGCTCCTTTGAGGCCTGCTTCCCTGCGGACCAGGCCAGCCCGCTGCCCCGACTCGCTCGGGGAAGTGTTTCCTCCGTATGCCGGGGGCTGTGGCTGAGCCTCTCTGAGCTCACAGACCTTAGGAAGGAAAAGGGATATTTCTGGGCAAGCACCCCGCCCTCCAGCGAACTGCGCGTGCCCCGTGTTCTGGACAGGCACTCTGGGTACTCCTGTGACCAGCCCCTGCCCACCCTCCTTTTCCCTTGAGTGTGGTTTTGGAGGAGACCTCAAATGAGGCATCATTCTTGCTCTTGGAAGGTGCAGGCTGAGGAACTCAGGCTCGTGGGATGGGTCAGCCTTTCAAGGGTAATCCAGAAGCTACCACTAGATCAATATTGAAGGTGGACAGGTCTGTTAGGTTATTGGTAGTCTCCGGGGGAGACGGTGTCAGCAGAGCACGCCTGTCTGAGGCGGCGGTGATGAAGAGAGTGAGGCATTTGTGGGAGAATCCTTGGAGGTCAGTCCTGTTTCGCCACACAAAACACTTGAAGCAGAGGACAGGAGTCCATGCTGCATCTCTGAAGCCTTGACCCGACGGAAATCTAACCAACTAGGTCAGACCTCTGAAAACCAGGGACTGAGGGGCGTGGTGGCAGATTTCTCTGTGGAGAAGCAGCCAGCATAGTGTTGAATCCTGATGGCTCTGTCCCCAGTAAACTGTGTGGCTCCTGGCAGTGACCTCACCTCCCTGCTTCAATTTATCTGTAAGGGGATGGAAATAGGGCCTAGATTGTAAGGCTGCGTGAGAAGCAAGTTCAGGGAAGGCATTTGGAAGAGCCCCTGGCTTGTAACAAGGCACGCAACAGGATTTCTCTGTTGTTATTTTTCAAGCTATTTGCCTCATTGGGTCAGGACAGCACTCTCGTGGTTATCACTGTGTCAAGAGGATTTTCATGGGGTTTTCCATTGGGTCCAAATATGTTTGAAATGGGAAGGAGGCACTTCTCCTTCCTGTTGATAAACTGGAGCCCCTAGGGAATCACAGCAGGACGAGCCCCCATAATCGCGCGTTTCTGCCTTAGACAAAGCAACCAGCCAGCTTCTGCTAGAGACCGACTGGGAGTCCATCCTGCAGATCTGTGACCTGATCCGCCAGGGGGACACACAGTAAGTGAGGGGGACACTCATGCCCACTACCCTCCAGGGCCTCACCACCTTGGTGGAGAACTGTGTGGTCTGTGTGCTGGGGTATTTGAGATCGAGGCATAGCCAAAGGACTCTGTACAGCTTGGGGGATCTCAAGTGCCAGATGGCAGCTAGACTTTTCCCATCTTAGTTGCCGAGACTGTTTTCTTTATTCTGTCTCTATGCTTTTACCAACACTGTTTTTCCTTCAGGGCAAAATATGCTGTGAGTTCCATCAAGAAGAAAGTCAATGACAAGAACCCCCACGTGGCTTTGTATGCCCTAGAGGTGACTAGACCCCTGCTCTATAATCCTCTCAAGGGTCCCCATCCCCAGCGGTCAGGATGGCAGAGAGGAGTGGCCCTCCCGCAGCCTTGCCCACCTGCCTGGGCATACCACCAGCACAATTTGGGTATTGGGCGTGAGGGCAGATGTGAGCTGGGGTGGGAGCTGGGCCTCAGTGCTCCACCTGAAAATGACACACTTCGGGCGAGGAGGGTGACTCTAGTCCCTGTCTTTGGTGATGACACATGGGGTTAGAAGGAGCCTGGGTAGTGTTGGCTGCTGCCTGCCTCAGGCTGCCATGGGGACTTTTCTGACGGGGTGGGTGGCCTGTGGGGCCTGTTGAGGACTGCCTTCTGCTGGGGAGGTGGGCCTGTCCCAGAGGGGTCCCTGCCCTGACCAGCACCCTGACTCTTCTCCTCCTTGGGGTCTGCAGGTCATGGAGTCCGTGGTGAAGAATTGCGGCCAGACAGTCCATGATGAGGTGGCCAACAAGCAGACCATGGAGGAGCTGAAGGAGCTGCTGAAGGTGGGCGCTCCATCGGGAGTAGTAGGTCCAGATGGGGGAGGAGGGGTGTGTCACCCGCTGCCAGGCCTTAGCTTTTCCGGTGTTTGCTGGCATCCGCGGCAGGAACAGTGCCAGGTGTGGCAGAGGCCGGGAAGGTGAGCATTGGTAGTCCTTGCACCATGCCAGTCCCAACCCAGCGATGTGTGGGCGCAGAAGGCCCCTCTCTTCCTCAGGGTGGGGGAAGGCTTCTTGGGGGCAGGGCTGGGAGCCGAGCCTTGACGGGCAGGGGCACTCACTGAGTGGTGGAGAAGGTGGAGGAAGGAGCTGCATGTGTGCAAACAGAGGCCTGGGGACCCAGGGCAGCGGGGCAGGTCCTGAGCAGAGTGCATGTGAGTCCCATGTGTTTCTGGAGGGAGAGCGGGGGAAACGCATTGGGGAGTGGGCTTTATGCCCTCTTTTGGCAGAGGAGGAAAAGTCCTGAGCCCAAGACGTCCTGAGGGGCCCCTGCCTGTGGCCTCCCAGGCTTGCACTGCCCCTGCAGGGATTGTGACGTGGGCAGTGACACCCGAGG
Organism: Tadarida brasiliensis; assembly: GCA_030848825.1. Classification (NCBI taxonomy): domain Eukaryota; kingdom Metazoa; phylum Chordata; class Mammalia; order Chiroptera; family Molossidae; genus Tadarida; species Tadarida brasiliensis. Next base: position 65,931,861 of record CM061273.1, read on the forward strand.
TTGTGTGATGTAGGGCTGGGTGGGGCAGACATTCTTTGAGGTGAAAGGGTGCCCCACAGAGATGAGGCTGCCTGGGTGGCCACCAAGGAGTGCAGCCCCAGGCACCGTCTGGCTGCCACCAGTGGGCCAGGCTACGGTTTCCTGGTCCTGTCCCAGTGCCTGTGGGCCCATGGGGCCAGGAGCCCCTTTGGCTTCTCGGGGCCCTGTTGGGAAAAGCGGAAGGAATTAGAAGCTGTCTTCTTCCTGCATCAGCAGATTGTGTCCTGTCTGCTGCACCTGGTGTAAAACGGTTGGTCCCCCTTGGAGATAGGATTGGGGGGTCCACTGATTGGATACAGATCACAGGAAAGACCCAGAGGCCCAGCGCTGAGCTGTGGTCGGCATCTCTGCCCTGCCGTCCTCCTGAGCATTGGGTGCGGATGGCACCCCAGAGGGCTGTAGAGATGGAACTGGCTGCGCTCTGAGCTGGCAGAAGTGGTGGCTCCGTCTGTGGGCGTGGCCCTGGAGCTGCTGTAACTGGAAGGAGGGGGCTGGCGGCAGGCAGGGCCAGAGTGGGTTATAGACGGAGGGACTCTCAGTCTGGTCAGGGAGGGGTGGAAGAGATGCATGTCATTATGGGATCAAGGAACTTGGAGAGCTTTGGCCTCAGGGGCCCTGGGGGTTACATGCAGGCCCCAAGTGGGCAGACAGATGTGAGGGGTTCGTCCTCAGGGTCGGGGTTCCATGGAGGAGGGCTGGGCCTGGGCAGAGGGTCCTAGGTGCCCCCTGCGCCCCACCCTGGGGACCTGCCCCACCTCTGCTCTGAGTAGTGGGGTCTCGCCAGCCACTCTGTCACACTGAAACATCCCTCTGGCACCTGCGTCTCCAGTGGTCCTCCTCACGGCTTTCCTCCCTTCTCTGCAGAGGCAGGTGGAAGTCAATGTCCGAAACAAGATCCTGTACCTGATCCAGGCCTGGGCGCACGCCTTCCGGAACGAGCCCAAGTACAAGGTGGTCCAGGACACCTACCAGATCATGAAGGTGGAGGGTGAGTCGGGCTTGGGATACCGCCTGCCCCAGGCAGGACCAAGTGGGGCTGTGTTCACCCTGGGCGGCCGGGAGATAGCACCTCACCAAGTGATGAGCAGTGAGCACATGGAGTGGGCATCCCCAAGGTGGGTGCATAGGATCAGCCCGGCTCTGGGCACCCAAGCCCCTGCCTTTCCAGACCTCACACCCCTCAGGGTTGGGGTGGGGCCAAGGAGCACCCAACACACAAATGGGAAGTGAAGAGAGAAGCTAATTTCTGAGAGAGGGTTCCGAGGAGGGAGGGAAGCCAAGTTTAGGACCAGAGGGCAGGGAGGCCTGAGTGTGAGAGTGAGTGGAGATCTGGGCCCAGCATTCTGCTGAGGACTTGGGTTCAGGGGCCCCGGGGCTGAGCAGGTGGGCTGCTGAAGGCACTGGGGTGCCAGCCTGGAGGAGGGGCGCAGGCCCAAGCTCAACGCAGCGGGAGTCCCTGGGTGGTTTTAGCTGGGGAGTGACAGCTGAGGTGTGGTGGAAGGAGCCTTCTGCCTTCCTCCTGCTGGTGCGTTGGCCACGGAGAGCTGTGGGTTTGGCAAGGAGGGCTGTGGTCAGGCCATGCTTGGAGGCCCTGCTGGTGCCCTGCCTGCTGGGCAATCAATGGGTGTGAGGGGCTCGGCCATGTCCTCCAGCCCTGAAGAGGAGGTACAGAGTGTGAGCAGGGGCTGCGTTTGGTGGCTGTGGGGTGGGTAGGACTGTGTGGAGACGGTGTGGTGAGGGTCCTGTCCACGTCCATGGGCTGGCCTTCAACCCTGGACACCGGATGCTGGGTGTGGGCTCAGGTTTGCTCTCCTGGTGAGAGTGTCAAAGCTTTTTAGGGTTCCCAAGGGGTCTGTGCCTCAACAAAAGCTTGGGGACCCCAACTTTAATAGTACTGGGCAGTGTGGCTGGCTGGAGTATGGGTCAGGAGCCAGATGGGAGTCCCAGGGAAGGTCTGTGAGGCCTGACGTGTGGGAGCAAGGCCTGGCTCTCCTTCGGCCTCCAGAACTAGCAGCCCATGGGGACACACCTGGGTGTGGGGAGCCTGACAGCTGTGCCTCTTGGCGGTCTGTTTGTAGAGACAGATGCTGAGACCAAGAACGTGGCTCCTGAAGGTGTCAGGGCAGACCGGTGAGGACAGGGGAGGCTGCGGGGGCTAGCACACCACAGCGGCCCCAGGGGTGACTGCGCCTTCTTTTTCCAGGACACGTCTTCCCAGAGTTCAAGGAGAGTGACGCCATGTTTGCTGCAGAGAGAGTGAGTCTCTGGTGCTGGGTGTTGGGGTGGGGCCGCTCTGAGGAAGCTGGAGGGAGCCTGGGGCAGGCCTGCGGGGAGCATTGGGCCGAGGGTGAGCTGCTGTTGGTCTCATCCAATGTTGCCAAGTAGAGCGAGCAGGCTGAGACGGGAACTCGGTTCAGGTGCTTTTGGACTGCGGCTGGTGGACTCACGTGGTTAAATAAGCACTGGCCTGTCCCTAAGGCCACAGGCGTCTTGCTGTTGAGCCTTAGAAAGAAAAGTCCTGTGGAGGGTCTCTTTCCTCGTGTCTGCAGCCACTGAGCCCAGCCTCTGTGGGGAGCAGGGATTGCGGATGGGGAGGGAGGGTGGGGCTCTGGTGTCCTGACTCTGCCGTCCCACAGGCCCCCGACTGGGTGGATGCTGAAGAATGCCACCGATGCAGGGTGCAATTCGGGGTGGTGACCCGAAAGGTGAGTGCACCCGTCGGGGGAGGGGCCCTGCCACCACGGCCATTAGGAGGTCACTGCAGCCGCACACGGTCCTTCCCCTCTGGGCTGTGGCCTGGTGGTAGGGAGAGGAAACCCAGCCCCGCTGTGTAGTGAGCCTGGTCACCAGGGCTCTGGTGTCTGATGGTTGGTGTCGCCAGGTAAAGCTCATGCTCCCTGGGGACAGGAACACCCAGGCTCAGGGCTGGCTGGGGGCGCAGTTTGTGCTGCCTTGGCCAGTGGACCCTCAAGCTGATGTCTCTCTTCCCATGGAGGCCCAGGCCAGTGATGGCGATGGCAACAGCCGGGCCTGGGTGTCAGCAGACTCACCAGAGCCCCACCCAGCACAACTTACCCATTCTTTTTGTGAGCCTTTCTTTTTTTTTCTTTTCTTTTTAAAGATTGTTTTTCTATTTATTTTGAGAGAGAGAAACATTGATGTGAGAGCACGATGTTGATCGGCTGCCTTCTGCACGCCCCCGACAAGGAAATGAGCCTGTAACCCAGGCATGTGCCTTTGACTAGGAATCGAACCGGCAACCTTCTGGTGCACGGGACGACGCCCAACCAACTGAGCCACACCAGCCAGGGCAAACCTTTCCCTTTTTTTTTTAAGTATGTTTTTATTAATTTTTTTTTTTAGAGGGAGAGAGAGAGAGAAACATCAATGAGAGACAGAAGCATCAGCATCAATTGGCTGCCTCCTGCATGCCCCCCACCGGGGATTGAACCCACAACCTGGGCATGTGCCCTGACTGGGAATCGAACCAGCAACCTCTTGGTGCATGGGTCGACGCTCAACCACTGAACTACACCAGCCGGGCCAAACCTTTCTTTTTAGTTTAAAATATTTTCCCCCAAACAGTAGCTGCAGTTGACAGCCTGGGCCTAGGTCCTGTTCCCCAGGGTCTTCATTCTCCCAGGCCTGCCTTCTGCCCACCCTTGGCCCACCCGGCCTGGGAGGCCAGCCTGGCCACTCTGGGTGGGGTGCTGGGTGGGGTGCTGAGGAGCGGCCATGAAGCCCTGTCACAGAGCCGTGCATACTGTTGCAGCACCACTGCCGGGCCTGCGGCCAGATCTTCTGCGGCAAGTGCTCGTCCAGGTGCTCCGCCATCCCCAGGTTCGGCATCGAGAAGGAGGTGCGCGTGTGCGAGCCCTGCTACGAGCAGCTCAACAAGTGAGTCCTGGGCCCGAGCTCCAGCCTCAGCCTCGCCCGACTCGGGGCAGAGCCAGGCGGGCACCCAGGGCCTGGAACCTGCCAGCCAGTTGCTGGAGTTTGTTTGCCTTTCACCTTTTAAGTTTTTTAAATCCTCACCTGAAGATATTTTTCCATTGATCTTCAGGTAGAGAGGGAGAGAGGGAGGAGGAAGGGAGACAGAGAGAGAAACATCGATGTGAGAGAGACACATCAACTGGTTGCCTCCCGCACAACCCCAACTGGGGCCGGGGACAGACTGCAGCCGGAGTACATGCCCTTGGCCAGAATCGAACCCGGGACTCTGGTCTGTGGGTCAGCGCTCCAACCGCTGAGCCAGCCGGTCAGGGCACATACCTTTTTAGTGTGGAAGTAAAACTTCCAGGAAAGACGCGGTGCGGACACGGCCATGCTGCCCGGTGGCTCCCTCTCCTGCGTGTGTTCACGTGTTTGCTCTGGAACCTTCGTGTTTGCGCCCTGGAGAAAGAGCGTTTTGTTTCGGAGCCCCAGCGGGGTGTCAGGACGGTGCTGGCATGGCCTCTGCCGTCCTTGTCTTTCGCACGTCCCAGTGGTGGCGGCGGCAGTTCTGTCCCTTTAGGGCCCGTTTGGCTCTCAGCGTCCTCGCCTCCCACGTGTTCCCATTCTCTGTCTTTCCTGACGACAACATTTCTGAAGCGTCCAGGCCCTGGCAGTATGTCCCTCAGTTTGGCTTGAGCTTCCCTCGTGGTTAGGGTCAGGGTCTGTGCTCCTGGCAGGACCCCAGGAGGGAGGCTGGGTCCTCAGTGTAGTGGGTGCAGAGCCCCGTCCATCTGTCTGTCCCAGCATCAGTGATGGTAGCCAATCCCTATGTTAGGTGGTGTCCACAGCCCAGCCAGGCAGGTAATTGAACCCCACTTCCAGGCTGTGGCTCAGGCCAGGGGATTCCCCGGGGTCCCTTGGCCTAGAAGCAGTGGCGGGTTTGATGGTTCAGTTTTTTTTTAGAGTGTGGGCTATGGAACCACTGTCATCACTCTGTGGTGACATTGGAGGGAATCCCAGGTGGCCTCGAGAACTTTGGAGGGCCGGGGTGCGGTGCTCGGTCCCTCACAGCGTCCTGTTGGTTCAGGAAAGCAGAAGGCAAGGCCCCCTCCACGACGGAGCTGCCTCCGGAGTACCTGACCAGCCCGCTGTCCCAGCAGTCACAGGTACTGCCCACCCGCGGGGCCTCTCCCCTTGGCACTTCTTCCCGCGATCTGCTCACCCAGCCTGTGTGCCCCCAGCTGCCCCCCAAGAGGGACGAGACAGCCCTGCAAGAGGAGGAGGAGCTGCAGCTGGCCCTGGCCCTGTCACAGTCGGAGGCCGAGGAGAAGGAGAGGATGGTGAGCTGGGGGGAGGAGGGGAGACCCGAGGCTTCACGGAGTCTGGGGGTCCTAGGGGAGCACTCCTAGATGTTTGGGAGGGCGGAGCACTGTGGAGGCTCGGCCTGCTATGCCACGTGCTCCCTGCGGGACACATTCTTCCTGGTCCTCCCGCAGAGACAGAAGTCTGCGTACACAGCTTACCCCAAGGTGGAACCGGCGCCCGTGGCCTCGTCAGCACCCCCCGCCAGCAGCTTGTATTCTTCTCCTGTGGTGAGCACCCCCGTGGTCAGCTACACTGGCTTGGACTGCTTCCCGAGGGAGGCAGCTAGAGGGCTGCCCCAGAAAGGACAAAACTTTGTCACTTGGCCTCACCTCCCCACCCCACCCCCATCCCCTGGCTCTTGGCTCCCTGGTCAGGGGTCCTCTGTGGGGTGGAGGCCCCGCTGGTGAGAACCCACTGTCCTCCACCCCCGGCAGGAGGAGGTGGGAGCCCTGGGGCTTAGGGTGGCTGCCCCTTTCCAGCATCAACTCATGGCCGTAACAGGACTTATTTTTTGGGGGGTCAACCCAGCTCCTCCGTGACTAGGGGGTGGGTTGTGGCTGGGGCCAGCCAGGCCCAGGGGTCGGGAAGAGTCCTGCCATGTGTCTGTTGGGGCCCATTTGTGTGGCTGATGGAGGGAGGGTGGGCACTGCCTTGCGTCTTGTCAATAGTTATGGAGCCCTTGGGGCCCCCTCAAACCAGCCCTGGACAGGTTCCAGGGTCCCCTGTCACTGCTGTGCCATTGGGCCTTCTGAGGAGGAGCTGGGGTATGTGGCCTGTGACCCCTCAGACCCTCCTCTGTCTCCCCAGAACTCATCAGCACCGCTGGCTGAGGACATGGACCCCGAGGTGAGTTCCCTGTGGGTGGTGCTTCCCCTCGCTGCTCCTGGGCCTCGGGATGACCTCTTATTTTCCACACAGCTCGCCCGGTACCTCAACCGGAACTACTGGGAAAAGAAGCAGGAGGAGGCTCGGAAAAGCCCCACACCGTCTGCACCCGTGCCCTTGACGGAGCCAGCTGCCCAGCCTGGGGAGGCACACGCAGCCCCTGCGAATGTGGTGGAGGTGAGGGACCGCTCTCAGTGCTCCGGGTTCATGGTGCCCTGGGAGGGGGACACGGACAGGCGGGCCCCACTCACTTTCTGATCTCTTCCAGACTTCCCTCCCGGAGACAGACTCTCAGCCCATAACTTCCTCCGGTGGCCCCTTCGGTGAGGTAAGCTCTCCCCTCGGGCCAGGGAAGCACAGCCTCCTGAGCACCTAGCCCAGGCTCCGCATAGGCACCCGTCCTCCTGGTGACCTGCCAGAGGTGGGCTCAGCCACTGCCGCCCACCCCAAACAGACCGGAGCCCAGAGGCACCCGGCTCGGTCTGTCCTGAGGCTTTGGGGCTTTGTGGGCCATTAAAGTAAGGTGCAGGGCCTCTGCCAGGGAGGCAGGTCCCTTGTCACCACCAGTGGGTGTGCCCGTGGGCGCAGCCACGGGCTGCAGCAGCTCCGTTCTGGCTTCGGTTTCCTCACTGGTAGGGCTGGAGGCCATGGTGCTTGCAGCGCCCTCGGACAGTCAGGTCACGGGCCGGGCCTGTGGGGCTGCTGAGTGGCCCCCCAGGGAGGCTGCCCCTGACTCAGGAGCCCGGGGACCCACTGTGTGTTCCCAGCAGCAGTTCCAGAACGGGGAGTCGGAGGAGAGCCATGCGCAGTTCCTGAAGGCCCTACAGAACGCCGTCAGCACCTTCGTCAACCGCATGAAGAGCAACCACGTGCGTGGCCGCAGCATCACCAACGACTCGGCCGTGCTGTCCCTCTTCCAGTCCATCAACAGCATGCACCCCCAGCTGCTGGAACTGCTCAACCAGCTGGATGAGCGCAGACGTAGGTCCCCCTTGGCGTCAGCCATGCCTCACCAGCCAGTGTTGTGTGAGGCCTCCCACACTGGCTGGCGACTGGGCAGTGAAAGGTTCCTGGGGCAGGGCTGCCCCAGGGGCTGCGGCTTCTCTGGCTCCAGGGGAGGTGGTGCCACTGAGCACGGGACAGTTGGCTGAAGGAACAATCCCCCAGCCCCAGTGCCAGCTGTGCCCTGTGAATAAACACTCAGGACAAAGGCAGGCGCCCCTACGGGCAGCCTGAGTCCATGCAGTGCTGAGGGCCTGCTCTGCCCTCCCACAGTGTACTACGAGGGGCTGCAGGACAAGCTGGCGCAGATCCGTGACGCCCGGGGGGCGCTGACCGCCTTGCGGGAGGAGCACCGGGAGAAGCTGCGCCGGGCAGCTGAGGAGGCAGAGCGCCAGCGTCAGATTCAGCTGGCCCAGAAGCTGGAGATCATGCGGCAGAAGAAGCAGGTGCGGCGGGCAGCCTGGAGGCGGACTGCGGGGGCCCCAGGACACGGCCATGCTGACTGCTGCCCTGTGACCCGCAGGAGTACCTGGAGGTGCAGAGGCAGCTGGCCATCCAGCGCCTGCAGGAGCAGGAGAAGGAGCGGCAGCTGCGCCTGGAGCAGCAGAAGCAGACCATCCAGATGCGCGCCCAGATGCCTGCCTTCTCCCTGCCCTATGCCCAGGTACGCGCCCTGCTCCTCCCACTCCCACTGGCCTGCCGCCACTGGGAGCCACCCTGATAGCTGTCTCTCTTTGTCCCCAGCTCCAGGCCATGCCCACGGCAGGGGGCGTGCTGTACCAGCCCACTGGCCCCACAAATTTCCCAGGGACCTTCAGCCCGGCAGGCTCGGTGGAGGGCTCCCCCATGCACACCGTGTACATGAGCCAGCCAGCCCCAGCCGGCAGCAGCCCCTACCCCAGTGTGCCCGGGGCCGGAGCAGGTAATGGAGTGGGCAGAAGCGCTGACCAGCCAGGATGAGCCCCAAACCATTATCTTCTTCCATTTTTTTTTTTTTTTCTTTATTGATTTGAGAGAGCAAGGGAGAGAGAGGTAGAAACATCGATGAGAGAGAACATTGATTGGCCTCCTCCTGCGTGCCCCCCACTGGGGATCGGGCCCACAACCTGGGCATGTGCCCTGACCGGGTATCGAACTGGCGACCTCTTGGTGCATGGGTCAGTGCTCAACCACTGAGCCACACCAGCCGTGCCTTCTTCCATTTTTTATTTCAGCATAATAGATTTAAAGAATAGTTAAGAGAATGAATGGTGCAAAGAATTTCCCCGATTCCCCAAATGTTAACATTTTAATTGCATTTGTTCTCTGTACACACACGTCTTTACTTCACACACTAAAATCTGTTCACTCTGTCACCTTCCAGTCTGGAGACTCGAGCTTACTCCCCTTTCTGTGTCTGTCACCAAACTCATCCCCCCACCCCCAGTCCCCTGTGTTGACTTACTTGTTCGGTCCCAGAATTCAGAAGTAATTTCAGGAGTGCCAGTCCAGGCCACTGTGGAAGGTTGATGTTTGTTGTCCTGAGTCCTGATTCTGGGTTCAGAAGTTACTGGGCTGAGCTGTCCCCCTCCGCTGCAGTGTCATTGACTCAGTTGGAATACAGTTGGGTTCGATTCTTCTGATTTCTGTCAGGTTAGGGGTCCTTTCCAATACTTGCTGATTTCATTTATTTTCCTTTGGTGAGAACGTGAAAAGTGAACTTGATTCCAAAACTCACAACAGAAAGGAAAACTCAAGAGAAATACTCCCCAACTCCAGGGTCTCGCTCTTCCTCTTCCTCCATAGATCCCAGCATGGTGAGCACCTACATGTACCCAGCAGGGGTCACTGGTGCTCAGGCAGCCCCTCAGGGCCCAGCAGGACCCAGCACCAGCCCAGCCTACTCCTCCTACCAGCCCACCCCCACGCAGGGCTATCAGGTAGGCGGGTGAGACTGCCCCCCTCCCCAGCAGGTCCCTGTGAAGTGCCCAGCCCAGCCCTTCTCCTGTCACACTCCTTTCCTCCACAGAACGTGGCCTCCCAGGCGCCACAGAGCCTCCCGGCCATCTCCCAGCCCCCGCAGTCCGCCAGCATGGGTTACATGGGGAGCCAGGCGGTGTCCATGGGCTACCAGCCCTACAGCATGCAGGTGAGACCACGTGGGGCATCCAGACGGGACAGGTCCCTGGGCAAGAAGCTGGGAGGAGTGCTGGCCACGCTCAGCCCTTCTAATCGCCACTCCCTTACCCCCACATGGGCTCCCCTAGCTGGTTTTCCAAATCAGAAATTCTACGTTGTCTGGCTGCAGGGCTCGTTTCTCAAGGTCTGGGTTCCTCTCATTTCACAGAGTCTCATGACCACCCTCCCCAGCCAGGATGCACCTCTGCCACCCCCTCAGCAGCACTACATCTCGGGGCAGCAGCCCATGTACCAGCAGGTGAGCCTCTCCCAGGGCGCCACCCTGGGGCCCCAGGCCCTCTGCAGGGGGCTGTCCTGGGAAGAGCAGATAGTTCTGGCCAGGAATGCTGCTCATCCAACAGAAGAACCTGGATACACGCAGCGTCCCGTGGGGAGCAGACCACACGTTAACTTAAAAGCTCAACTCTGAACGCTGTTGGGAACTCCGGGGGTTGCCCCTGCTGGGGCATGAGGCTCACAGAGCCCAATGCAAGCTGTGGGGAAACGCCACCCTCGGTGCGCCCAGGGCTGGAGGGGATTGACTACCAGGGACAAGGCTGAGATGGGGTGTTCTAGAGAAGCCACTAGAGGGCGGGGAGCTGGGGCCTGGGGGAGGAGGACCAATGGTCCCTTGTCCCCCAGATGGCACCTTCTGGTGGCCCTCCCCAGCAGCAGCAGCAGCCCGTGGCCCAGCAACCGCCTGCACAGGGGCCACAGGTCCAGGGCAGTGAAGCCCAGCTCATCTCATTCGACTGACCGCAGGCCAGCTCGCTGCCCAGAGTAACACTACGTCCTCCAAGACCGCCCGCCTCCGTTTCTGACTAGCGTCGTCTTCCCTCTCCGTGCTCTCCTCCTACGCAGTGCAGTGTCCCTGTTCCTGCGAGCAGGGTGGCCCTTCTCCCCAGCCCTCCTGTCCTTGCCTGCTGGCTCATCCCCTCGGGCTCCACCTCATGTTCCTGAATTGGCCTCTGACTTCCTTCCCCACGGCTGGGCTGCAGGGCGAGGGTGGAGGGAAGCATCTTCTCTGACAGGAAGCCCCAGCCTGGTGTCAGGTCCCTCTGCCCTCCCGTCCCCACTAGGGGCCTGTGGGCTGACTAGTATGAGTGCTCCCCAGAGCCCTCTAGTGCCACCCTCCAAATCCCCAGGGCTGTCAGCAGGGGTGCTTCTGGCCCCCACAGGAGGGGTGGGGGCTTGTCTCCAGCTTCTCTGCTTCTGAGCTGTCATCCAGTGCCCCCAGTAGACAGAATGGAACAGTGATAATAAAATCTGTTCAAGTATCAAGTGTCTGATCGGAGGTAAGGTGGTGGGCAGCTGGTCCAGCTCTGGACAAGAGATGTAGGTGCACCCCTGCAGGCCAGCCTGCTGTCCCCTGCCCCAGACCCAGCTCCACAAGCAGCCTCGGTCTCCTCCCTGAGACAGCACCACTTCCCCTAGTCCTGGGACAGGCGTGCAGGGCCCGTGGCTCGGGTCTGACTACAATGCCAGTTGTAGTCTGGAAGAAATTGTTGAATATTAAAGACTCAGCCCCTTGCATCCAGAGTTCAGAACACCACCTTAAGTACCCAGACCTCTTAGGTGACTGCATTAGCTCTTCTGTGAAGGAGTGGACTCGTTTAATAGGCAGAGGCTACCAGAGCTCGGCTCAAAGGCGGGGCCCAGGATGACAGGAGGTGCTGGGCAGAGGGCAGCCCTGCCTTCTCATTTGTCATAAAGGTCTGCTCCAGGGCTGGCTTTAGAAAATCACCGGTGGCGGCGGGGGCAGCTGGGAGGAGAAATCGGCCTGCTCTTCAGCTCGCTGCATATAGACAGCAAAGGTCCAGGACCCTCCGGGCAGACGCCGCAGCGGGCGAGCTGAAGACACCCCTTGGCCGGGTGTTTGGGAGCTGGACCGAGAGGCAGGCAGGCAGGTGCGCAGAGGTCCGAGCGTCTGGAGACAGAGCCGGGGCTTATGAATTCTCCTCCCCTGGGACTTGGGGCCCTTCCGGGCGCAGTCACAACCCTCCCGCGGAGGAAGGCGCCTCGCTCGCGGAGCGGCCTGGACCGCGGGGCCGAACGTGCTCCCTCCCGTGCAGGCGGAGGATGAAGCCAAGGCGCAGGCTGGCCGGAGGGTAGCGGGAACTCCACGGGCTGCGGAGCAAACCACGAGCCGGAAGCCACGGTCAGCAGACGCCAGGCTCCGGCAGGGGTGACCGCACTGCTCTGCACGAGCTGGGCCCGCCCCCGACTCGGACGGAGCCTGACACCAAGCTTCGGCCTCCACTGGCCTTCGCTCGCCCGGCTCGCTTTGTGGGTAATCTCGGCGAGCGAGAGGAAGCAAGCGCGAGGTGCGGCTAGAGCGTCCTTCCCAGCTCGTATGCTCGGCGGCCCGGGTGGCTAGAGCGTCCTGCCCAGCTCGTATGCTCGGCGGCCTGGGCGGCTAGAGCGTCCTTCGCAGCTCGTATGCTCAGTGGCCTTGGTGGCTAGAGCGTCCTTCCCAGCTCGTATGCTCGGCGGCCTGGGCGGCTAGAGCGTCCTTCGCAGCTCGTATGCTCAGTGGCCTTGGTGGCTAGAGCGTCCTTCCCAGCGCGTATGCTCGGCGGCCCCAGCTGCTAGAGCGTCCTCCCCAGCGCGTGTACTCGGCGGCTCCGGCAGCTAGAGCGTCCTCCTACCCGGAGCCGCGTGTGACCTTCCCGCCCGCAGAGCGATGCTGCCGGCGGCCGCTCTCCCCCTATGGGGGCCGTGTCTCGGTCTTCGGGGCGCCGCGCTCCGTTTCGTCAGGTACCGCGGGCTGCTGAGGGTCGGGCGGGCAGAGTGGGAGCCCTCGACCGGCCACCGATGGTTCAGGTCGGGGCGGCGGGCGGAAGGCCACCCAAACTCGGCAGGTCCCGGCGGGGATGGGAGGCGTGGAGACCTCCGCGGTAGACCTCCTAACCGTACGGGCCGCAGAGAGTGCCGGGGTGGCCCCAGATCGCATTGGACGTCTTCCTGCCTTTCTCCGGGCCTCAGTTTCCCTCGCAGTCCAGTGACATGGTAGGACTCCCAGCAGTGTATCTGGCGGTCCGCCGTCAGGGGACCCAGGTTCTGAAAGGCTTTGTGCAGCAAAATACATTTACGTGATTGCATTACCCAAATGAGCTGCTGGTGGCTCATTCAGACCGGGAAGTTGTTGTGGGCAGCATTCTGCAATAATAATTATGGGGGTTTCTAAGGCTTGTGAAGAGTGTCAAGTAGCTGGGAAAATCTCTTGCTTTCGACATGGACCCTCGAGTCTGAGAACCCTGGATTGGGACCAAGGGGCTAGACCTGAGCTCATGGCACCTACCTGCCTGGACTGTCACCCACCTGTGCTGGGCTGACGGCTCTGTTTGAATGGGGTCTAGGCAACAGGTGCCACGCGTCTGCACTGTGCGGCTGATGAGATGCAGCAGTCATCGAAGGGGGGAGGCCCTCGCCGGTGCACCCCTAGATAACGCCCCCAAGGAGTACCCCCCCAAGATCCAGCAACTGGTCCAGGATATTGCCAGCCTCACGCTCCTGGAGATCTCAGACCTCAATGAGCTCCTGAAGGTATCACGGGCCAGGCCTGGGCTTGTGTCTTGTTCCTGGTGTATTTGGGGAGTTTGGTCAGTTGTGGAAAGTGTGCTCCCTGAGTGCAAGGATGTGCCAGACTTGTCCCTGAGCATGTTTGGTTGTGACAGCCAGCTTCTGAGACTGCTTTCCTCTGTCCCTGCAGAAAACGTTGAAGATCCAGGATGTGGGGCTCATGCCGATGGGTGGCATGATGCCTGGTACTGCCCCTGCTGCGGCAGCTCCTGAGGTGAGCCCAGGCGGTGTCTTCTGCAGAAAGACATGTTCCTCTGGTGCCCATTTCCCAGCTTCCCTCACATCACGTGGCCAGATTTCTCTTGTCCCTTGTTTCAGTCCTGTACCAACCTATACTTGCAAATCTGTGTTGCTGGGTGTGGCTCTGGTCGGCCTCCCCGGGACCTCCTCCCTGCCAAGGATGTGCAGATCCCTGCCCACAGGAGACCATGTTTCTAGTGGAGGGAAACTGACAGTGAACCAGAGGAGAGGAAAAACACAAAGAAATTATATCGAGTAGTAGGATGTTAGGGCCGTGTGGGAAAGTAGGGAAGAAGCTCAAGGGAGGGGAGGGTTACAGGTTCAAGGAAGGCCATGATGCGCAGGTGACACTCTGGAGGAGTTGAGGGAGAGAGCAAGGCATTCCTGGCGGAGGGACGGTGAGCACGAGGGCCATCAGGCATGTCCAGGGCTGGAGAGGAGCAGGGAGGTGATGGGCAGCTCCATCTCTGAGTGACTGGCACGAGTTTGAGTGTCTGCGAGGAAGCCAGCAGACTTGAAATCACGCTAATTTGCTTTTGTTTTTTTCAATATTTCTTATTTTTTAAAAATCTCAAATTATCCACAAGTAGGAATAATAACATGATCACTCATATACCCCTCACCAGCCTTAGCAATAACTAAGGTTTGCCACGTTTGTGTCTCCTGTCCCTTGAAGCTTAAGGCAGATCTCTGGCCTGTCCCTTCCTCTCTGCATCCCAGCACACCTCTCTAAAACCACAAGGTGCCAGGGTCCATTTGCGCAACAACGAGAATTGGCCTTGACTTCCTGTCCCAACTTGTTCAGATGTCAGGGGCTCTGTCACCCCGTCGTCCATTGTTGGCCCCTTGGTGAAGGCGGACCCAAGGCTGGTGATAAATTGGTGTGAGACAGCCAGCGTCGTGGTTGAGGGTTGGAATAGCCCTGCTTTTCTTAATGTTATTTTACCCACAAAGCACTTTTGCTGTCAACCTGGAGTTTTGGGGGCTGGGAAGGGAGACAGTTTCAGAAGAGTTTCTGGAGAGCTGAAATGGTTCTGAGTGGTGGAACCCAGTCTGACCCAGGAGTGGATAAGGGAGGGGAAGCACTGGCCTCCCTCCTGCTGGAGTTGCAGGGGCCTTGCCTTTGGGGTGACAGGACGGGCAGGCGGGGCGTATGTGCCTGCTCCACGCCATCCTTTCTCATCTGCTCACCCCACTCTCTGTCCCTCGCCAGGTAGTAGAAGAAGACATCCCCAAACAAAAAGAACAGACACATTTCACTGTCCGCCTGACAGAGGCAAAGCCGGTGGACAAAGTGAAGCTGATCAAGGAAATCAAGAACTACGTCCAGGGTATAAACCTCGTGCAGGTGAGTTCTGGGCAGCCCCTCCCAGGCCAAGCTTGGTCCACAGAACCCAGGCCTGGTGTCTGACTTGACTCTTTGGCAGGCAAAGAAGCTGGTGGAGTCCCTGCCCCAGGAAATCAAAGCCAATGTCGCCAAGGCTGAGGCAGAGAAGATCAAGGCAGCCCTGGAGGCAGTGGGTGGCACCGTGGTCCTGGAGTAGGCCAGTGCTGAGAACTTGTGGACAGGGGTCCCTGGGACCCGGGCAAGGCCCTGCCGGCTCCACCCACACCCAGGCTTGGCTGATGGGCGCCTCGGAGCAGAACTCCACACCGCCACCGCGTGGCAGCCTGGTTCTGGGACAGGCATGGACCTGCTGAGACTGGAGGGGGCGGCCGCTGCCTGTGAGCACCGGGCGGACTCTGGACCGTGCCCGAGTTTACCACGCGCCCCCTGGTGGCCGCTGAGAAAATACATGGTTTGGGCCGTGTATGTGCAGTGCTGTGTCCGGCGGGCAGCGGGATGGGCGAGGGTCTGCAGGCGCTCATCAGGGTCCTCTGAGACCTCACAGCTGGCGGCATTTCCCCATCGTGCCTGGCAGGTGGCAGCTGCCACGTAGCTGATGCCAGGTCTTCACCCAGGAGCTGGGTGTGCAGTTCTGGCCTCATTGAGGCAGCCTCCGAGGCTGTGGTACAGCCCGGCCCAGGCTGGCAGGGGAGAGGCCGTGCCTCAGGCGGCCCCTAGAGGGCCTAGAAGCCAGGGTGAGGTGAGGGACGTAGCTTGGTGCGCGAACGTGGCATTTACTGGTGGCAGTGGCCACTCTTAGCTTATGAGTGAGCGAGCCCTGGGGCCTCGCTCCCAGGAGCCTTGGCTTCCTTCTCTGGGGGCGGCAGTGGATTTCGTCCTCCCCTGCCCTTAGCCGGAGACCCCTGGGACTCTGGGCAGAGAGCAGGACGGCGGGAGGCTGCAGTGTGCTTTGAGAGCCTGCGACCCCCCCCCCAGGGCCCCCCACCTTCTCTGTCCTGGGTCTCCATATCCTGTCCTTGCCACCCCCCTTTGGCCCTGTTGGAAGAATAACCTGCAAGATCAATTCTGTGGGACCAGAGGGGGGCGCTGTGTGTTCGGGAGTGCTGCCTCTGGGTGGGACAGCTCCCAGATGGGTGTTCTCAAGCCTAGGGGCCCTCCCCCAGTGTGTGCTGCCTGCTGGACCATGTAGGAAGGGTCCAAGGAGGCCTAAGGAGGCTGCTCTCTCACCCAGAGGGCCCCCCCCCCCTCCCCGGCCAAGCCTGGGGCCAGGCCACCGTACAAGGTTAATGATTATCCATCAATAGATCTCTGGGTGTGCCTTCCCTCCAGAGATGGCTGTTGGGCTACCTGGGGCTGGGTGTGGCCTGCTGACCTGACTGCCTCTTGGGGGTAGGGGAGGAAGTGGGCAGAGCTCAGGGACAGCCCAGGCCTGCAGAATCACAGACCTTTGTTCTGCTTTCCCAGGGAGCCAGGGGCACAACTGGCATGACGGGGCCCTCTGCTTCATCCTGGGTTTGCTGGGGTGGCCGCTCAAAGCGGGGGGCAACCCTGCCTGTCAGGGCCCATCTAGCCAAACGCATTCCTCCTCCAGTGTGCCAGGCTAGGACGGTGCTTGATGTCTACTTGGTGCCCTGTACCTGATGTCACAGATTCCTGAAGGCACTGGGCCTCCTGATGGGGGTCCTGGCCCACCACTCCCAGCTCCCCTGGACGTGCTGCAGCCTGCAGGTGGCCCATAAAGAAGGGTCAGACCTGGGGATAAGGGCCGTGCCCCTGGGGATTGCCCTGGTCCCTGGAGCCCACGTGGCCTTGGCACTGAGCTCTGCATTGGAAGGTGCACCTGTGTGTCCCGGGTTGCCCTGTGGTGCCCACACAGCACCTCACAAGATCCCATCAGGTCCTGGTAGGAACTAGCATTCCTGTTCTTTGTCCAGCCTGGTGAAAAGGTCACGGGACATGGCTGAGAGCGCTGGAGCTGACTCATGTGCCTCCTGCCCTCACGGGTCCCCCATTCCAGGGACCCTGGAGTCTGCCAGGCTACCCATGTGGCTCCAGGAGAAAGTGCAGGTGCCACAGAACAGACCTCAGGCCCCACCCGAGAGCCTGGCCTGAGGCAGCCCTGTTTTCAGACCTGCCTATCACCGCTGGGCGTGTGACGGTCTGGGATCCACCTGAGGCCTCTGCTCCGGCCTTTTTCAGTTCCCTGACCTGCAACACGGGCACATTCCCGCCTCCCAGTTCTGACCAACCTTTCACAAGAGCTCGTGCATTTCAGGCTGCTTTGACTTTTCTGATGTTGTTAGTCCTCACCTGAGGATATTTTTTCATTGGTTTTTCTTAGAGCAGAAGGGAGGGGGTGGAGAAACACCAATATGAGAGACGGATCAGTAGGTTGTCTCCTGCATGTGCCCCTACCAGGGCTGGGCATCGAACCTGCAACCCAGGTACGTGCCCTTGACCAGGAATCAAACCCGAGAACCTTCCGTCCAAGGGCTGACGCTAACCACTGACCTCACCAGCCAGGGCTGCTCTTTACATTTTAATTCTTAAAGTATCCCTTCAGTTCAGGCTGCTAAGCCTCCGGGCAGCCCTTCCCAATTTGAGAACAGTCCTTGTTCCCTGCCAGCAGGACCCAATCTAGTCGCATCTAGTCCCTACACTCCTTGGAGCCTGGCCCTCTGCTTCCTGGGCTGTTACAAAGTCTTAGGGACTCCAGAAGTCTCTGTCACCTCCACTTCAGAGACCTCTACTTCATCAACCTGTTCACTTTGTAGTCAGGAGTCAATGACCTTGCCTCTGGGCTGATAACTACTGAGTGAGATGGGTGTGGGACAGGGAGTGGGCTCCAGGGTCACCGCCTACTTCCCTAGGACACCCACAGGGTCCCTGCCTCCCGCCTCCTAGCAGTTGCTCTGTTAGCTCTGGGTTTTTTGTTTGTATTTATTTATTGTTTATTGAGAGAGAAACATTGACTTTTCCCACCCATCCATGCATTCATGGTTGATTCCTGTAGGTGCCCTGAGTGGTCAGGGCAGCTCTGGTTTGTTAAAGTGCTACCTCTGCAAGTCTGCGTTATTAGCTGTGAAGCCACACTGTCACACGGTTTCCTGGGGCTTTCTGTTTGTCACACACCCTCCCCTCTGGTCTCCAGACTCCTGCTACCCTGCTCCTCAGGGTAGTGTTTTTACCTAGTTTGTATCTGACATCTTTTTTTTTTTTTTAACGTTTTTTTAAATGCTCACCTGAGGACGTGCTTAGAGGAAGGGAGAGAAGAACATCAGTGTGAGAGAGAAACATCAATCAATTGGTTGCCTTCTGTATGCACCCCAACTAAGAATGAAACACAACCTTTCAGCGCACAGCAGGACGCTCAACCACTCAGGCCTGGCTCATCTGCTGCCTCTTACCCCCCCCCCCTCAGATGAGGCAGTTGCCCTGTGGCCAACATGCCCCTCTCCCTGCCCCAGGGCCCCCAGCCTTTCTGGGCTGGACACCATCTCTGCTGCCAGCTACTGGCTTCCCCAGCTGATGACCTTAGTTAGGGTCAGAGCTCCTGGGGTTCTAGAAGACCTAGCTCCTCTATCTCCAAGTAGCCACTTGAGTTACATAGATGGCGGGCTTGCTCACACATCCTGGAGACTTGCTGGGTGCCCAGGGACCAGCCAGGATGGTCGTTACTGTGCACTTTGCGGGTTCAGGGGACCAAGAGTGGTTTCCCCGGTGCCCCTCCCCCTTCTCCCTTGGGGTGGGGGCTGCAGTGGTCAAGCTGATGGTAGGTTGTGCCCTGGGGAAGGGGTCTGGCTGTGCCCCCTCTGAGATTAGAGGCTGCCCCCCCCCCCCCAGAGAACCCCTGAGTCCCCATGGTCCTGCCTGAAAGTGGCCCTGGGGGACTTGGACTTCACTTCGTGCTAAGAGCCCACCTGCACTTCCTATTGTTTGCTGGGAGGTGGGATGAGCGTGGGAACCTACGCGCAGGTGGGTGCCTCCCGCTGGGGCCAGGCAGGGGCAGGCAGCCTGCGGGTGGCCATCCCCGGGAGCCGGAGCCTGAACTCTGCCTCCCGGGCCTCCTCGGGCCTCCTCTAGCTTGGGGCTGCCAGGTCAGACGGGCCTGAGGCTGGACTTGGCCGGGAACTCCGGGTGGGGCGGTGTCTGGTCTCTCGGAACTGCCTTTCGCCCCTAGTTCTCGTGTTAGCCGCAGGCTGGTCCCAAGGGGGGTTTCTGCTACTTCTTGCAACTGCACTTGTCCGGGGCGGACCCCGACCTGCGTGGCGGGTGGGCATTGGATGCAGGTTCAGGGCCGCGGCTGGGGCGGCGTGCTGCGGGGGCCGGCCTCCGGGAGGCGGGGGCTGGAGCCCCGAGGCCGTGCTCTTCGGCCACGTGCCCAGCCTGGGGTCGGACGGCGCAGGGGGCAGGGGCACCAGGTTCCTGGGGGCACTGGGGAGGCTCACGCAGCAGGATCCCCGAGTCCGTGCGGCCCACAGACGGAAGCAGTGGAATCCCCGTCGGTGCGGCCGCTTTAAGACGCTGGGGGCGTGGCCCCGTAGGCCCCGCCCCGGATCTGGCCCCGCCCCGCGCCGCGCGGGCGTATTGGTTGCGCCGGGCGCGGGTGGCGGACGGCTCTTTGAACCCGGCTCTCCGGCGGCCGCGCGGGCTGGGGTCGGGATCGGGGACGGGGTCGGGGTCGGGGTCGGGGTCGGGGACGGGGTCGGGGTTGGGGACTAGGTCGGGGTCGGGGTCGGGGTCGGGCCCGCGCAGCCGCCGCTCCTCCGGGCATGGCGGCCGAGGCGCGCGTGTCGCGCTGGTACTTCGGGGGCCTGGCGTCGTGCGGCGCTGCCTGCTGCACGCACCCGCTGGACCTGCTCAAGGTGAGGGCGGCCGGCCGGGCGGCGGGAGGGCCCGGCTCCGCGCACCCGGGTCCCGCGCCCGTGGGCACCGGCCACCCGCCCCGCCCCGCCCGGGAGGCCGCAGGGAGAGGGGTGCAGGGAGGTCCCCGAGGCCCAGCCCGCCGCGGTCCCGCGTCCCAGCCGCTCCCGGCGGCCGCCCTGCGCTGCACTGCCATGTGACCTTGGGCAGCACTGGGCCTCGCCGAGCCGGCGTCCCCCACACCTCCTTGGACACCCTTCCGGCCTGATGACAGCTGAGGAGTGGCTGTAGCACACCCAGGACCTGGGCCCAGCCGCCCCCCCCTCCCCAGGTGGGGTCCTGGCACCCACGAGGGAGAGGGAATGAGGGGTGTGGCCTGGGCGAGCGGAGTGAGACAGCCACCCCTGTTTGGGCTGTTTCCTGGGCGCTGGGTGGGCACCTGGCAGCCAGGGGTCCTGCATGCATCCAGGTCCTGCTCTCGGAGGGCGGGCGAGCGGCCCCGAGACGCAGTCACACTCTGTTCATGTTTTGTAAATGCTTATGAGGCAGAATAAGATAGAACTTCCTTGTCTCCAGGGCCAGCCACCGGGGTTGTTTTCTGCTCTGTCTCACCACAAAGAACAAAGAAAGGGCCAGAGGCACAAACCATTGTCTGCCCAGGGAACTGGCACTATGTCATCTGGGGCCAGTGGGCGAGGGGCAGCCACCTGGCCACCCCCTTCCTTAACCCCACCCAGAGCTGTCTGTGCCCACACTGCCCCCTGGGAGAAGCTGACCTGTGGCTGGCTGGCTTGGCACCCTCAGGCGTCCCCTGCCTGTGGGCATGTTTCTTTCAGCAGCCCTTCTAAAAGGAGGGGAAAGGCAGGATTAGCGGAAGAGGAGGCTGAAGCTGGGTAGCCCTGATGGTGTGCCTGAGACCTGGCTCGTCCTGGGAGTAGCCCCCAGGGCCTGGAGGGTGCTCTGACCACCAGAGAGGGGGCATGACAGTGTACTGGAAGGTGCTTTTTGGTTTGGAGAAAGGACCCCCTCCTCGCATCTATTTGGTTTGCTTTCTGGGTGCGCACGCAAGTCCCCACACCCCACACCCCCACCACACTGGGGCCCCGGAGGGTCAGGCTCTGACCTGGAGCAGGCACGGCCTCCAGGGGCCCTCAGAGCCCTCCCAGCCTTGGACTGGCCTAGCCCGGTGTCCATTGTCCAAGGCCCCTTGCTCCGCCCCCAGGTACTGTTTTGCTACAAAATGCTGCCAGGATGAGTCAGGGGGGCAGGTGGCCACAGGAGTGTGGCTACCTCTGGCCGGGAGAGCAAGTGGCCCTGTGCCAGGGTGTGGAGGCTGGCCTTGGAGGGAGGCCCAGGCCGGGGTTTTTACTTCTCAGCATGATCACTGGAGAAATTATTTTAAAGCTCCTTGATCTTTCTTTGCCTCATGTCCTGACTTGATCCTCAGTCTCTTCTCGTCTGGACAGAAGCTCTTGCCCACGTGGCAACCCTGACCGAGGGCCCAGTGCCTACTGTCCTGCCATTCTTGACTCAGGCAGCAGGACGCCGTCGCTCATGTCTCTGAGCTGGGCACAAGGCCCCCCACCCCACCTTGGCTGCCCCGCTGCCTGGAATCCCTGGGAAGAGACTGAGTTCCTTAATCCTCACAGCACACCGAGAGACACTGAGGCACAGATCAGTGACCTGCCCGAGCGGGCCCAGCAGGCTGTGACAGTCTGAGGCGGCCTTTCTTTCGCCTTCTCGCCGCTGAGTCCCTGCCTGCCTCTGTCCGTCCCCCATGTTCTTCAGGACGCCTCTGAGTCCCTATAATTTTGTCCCCTGAGAAGTGAGTAAGGCTGAACAATGGGGCTCTGGAGTTGCCCTGCTGGGGTCCTGCCTCAGTTTCCTCACCTGTAAAATGGGGCTGACAATCCCCACCCACAGCAGGTGCCCAGAGGACTCAGGTTTGGAGTGTTTCTCGCAGGCCTGGTGGGTACACCAGTCACCTGGTATTGTTACTTGTAAAACAGTAGTGTGGAGCAGAAGTTGGTGCCAGGCATGGCATGGCATCCCAGCACCATCCCTAGCTGAGTGCCCTTAGTAGGCCTCTGCCTCCCAGTGCCTCCGTTTTCCATCTCCAAGTGGGGCTGCGGCGGCGCTTGGCCCCCAGGGTCATCGTGGGGGAGTAGAGGCTGTAGAAGAGCTCTGTGCAGAGCAGGCTGCGGGTGGGGCAGGCTGGCCACTGAGCAGGTGTGTCCCCTCCCCCCACAGGTGCACCTGCAGACGCAGCAGGAGGTGAAGCTGCGCATGACCGGCATGGCGCTGCAGGTGGTGCGCTCCGACGGCATCCTGGCACTCTACAACGGCCTGAGTGCCTCCCTGTGCAGACAGGTGCCTCCGGGGCTCCCCACCTCCCAGGGCAGCCACACAGAGTTAGCCCTATTCTCACAGCCGGCTGAAGACTTCCACTTACAGATGGGGAAACTGAGGCCTAGGGAGGGAAAGAGGTTTGCAGATTGGCTCAGCCACTCATTGGCCATGTGGCCTTGGGAGGGCTCCTCATTGTCCACAAGGGATGACCGTGCACCTGGCTGGGATGGGGAGGGTCGAGGGATACGGGTCCCGCACAGCACTGTCCTCCCTCAACCTGCACCCTCTGAGCTGGGCCCTTCCCCCAGATGACCTACTCCCTGACTCGGTTCGCCATCTACGAGACTGTGCGGGACCACGTGGCCAAGGGCAGCGAGGGGCCCCTGCCCTTCTATAAGAAGGTGTTGCTGGGTTCCATCAGTGGTGAGTGGCTGGGTGGGCAGGGGGCCAAGTGGGGGGAGGTCAGGCAGGGGGGTGTGTTCAGATGGGCCACGGGGCAGCATGGCGCTGCCCACGGTCACCTGCTGGCTCTGGGGTCTGTTGCCCCAGGTTGCATCGGAGGTTTCGTGGGGACTCCTGCAGATATGGTCAACGTCAGGTCAGTGCAGCCCCCCAAGGCCGGGGTCTTTGCTGTCCCCTGACAAGGCCAGGGCTCAGTCTGGAGCAAGACACTTGGACCTTGGAGTTCTGGGCGCTGGGCGGGGATGCCGCTGAGCCTGTGGCGAGCAAGCCAAGGGGGCCCTGCTGCCCTGCGGTCTGGGGGGGGGTGGCCCTGCCACCCCTGAGCTCACGTTGTTACAGGATGCAGAATGACATGAAGCTGCCCCAGAGTCAACGCCGAAAGTGAGTAGTGGGGCTGAGTCCTGCCCTTGGGATGGGGCTGGGGGGCTGGGGGGCCTGGGCCGGGAAGACCCCAGCTGCTGTACAGGGCCTCGCTGGGACTCCAGCAGCCCCCTGGAGCGGAGCAGGGCCGCTGGTGGCTTTTGGAAGCATACACTGTGCACATCTGTCCTGAGTCACGAGGGGATTCCAGGACGTCTGAGCCTTCCCTGTGCAGGAGTCTGGGGCTCGGGCTGGGTGGCAAGGACGGGCCGGTCACCGTCTTTGCCCCGTCTTCTCCGTGGTGGTTGGTTTAGAAGTTTGAGTTTGGGCCTTTCAAAGGCTTCAGGAGCTGGGAATTTTTATGATAGAAACACCATTTTTGCCCGGTCGGTGTAGCTCAGTGGTTGAGTGTGGACCCATGCACCAAGAGGTCCCGGTTCAATGCCCAGTCAGGGCACATGCCCGGGTTGTGGGCCTGATCTCCAGTGGGAGCCATACAGGAGGTGGCCAGTCGATGTTCTCTCTCATCGATGTTTCTGTCTGTCTCTCCCTCTCCCTTCTTCTCTCTCTAAAAATCAATAAAGAAAAAAATATTTTAAAAAACAACAACACTATTTTTCATGAAGTCTAAGACACTGTCACTTCTAATCTCTGTTTACGGGCGGACGCTGCAGTTAGACTCCAGTGACTGGCACCAGTTCAGGGCTAAAGGTGGCTCCACGCGCACCCGTTGTCCACGCTCTGGCTGGGTGGAGGTGTGGGGAAGGTGGGCCTAGTGAGTGGGGTGGGAAGGGCCGGGCGGGGCATCCCCTCCTCCTGTCCTCGGTAACAGCCACACACAGCTCCCACGGGGCTGGTGCCCAGGTGTTTCCTTGTGGGTCTTGGGGCCCTGCGGGTGCTGAGGTGCCCTGCGGGAGGAGACCAGGCTAAGCTGTCGGAACAGGCCGTTGTTCCTTGGCTTCTGCGATGTTTCCTTGAGGGTCTCATGGCTCTTCCTGGGGAAATCTCTCCCCGGGGAGCCAGTGGTCAGGGAGAGCCTCACTGGGCCCATTCTGTGTCCCCGGCAGCTATGCCCACGCCCTGGATGGCCTGTACCGCGTGGCCCGAGAAGGTGAGGAGCAGGCCCTGTGCGTGCAGGAGCCTGGGGCAGCCTCCAGCTGGGAGCCAGGGTCGGAGGAGGCGGGGGGCAGGGAGCATGGTCCAGAGCCTGGGGGAGGCCTGATGGGTGGGTGCCAGCCTCTCCCCTTCCTCTGGCAGAGGGTCTGAGGAAGCTGTTCTCGGGTGCTACCATGGCCTCCAGCCGAGGGATGTTGGTCACCGTGGGTCAGGTAGGCTTCTGCTGGGGTGTGGGTCCCGGGGGAGCGTCTGCAGGTCCCTGGCCTGGCCCCAGTCCTCCTAGAGGTCACAGAGGAAGGCAGTGGCCACCGAGCACAGGTGGGCACAAGTGGGTCAGGTGTATGACCTTGGCCTCACCTTCCTGGGCCTCACCTATCCACCCAGCGACAGTTCGGTGTAGGCGACTGCAGTACAGGTGCTTAGTCAGCCTGGGTGGTGTCACTGCGGACCCGTCAGCGTTCCCTGGGGCTGGGGGCTGTCTTCGGGCCCTGACCTCCCTGCCCCCCACAGCTGTCCTGCTACGACCAGGCCAAGCAGCTGGTCCTCAGCACGGGGTACCTGTCTGACGGCATCTTTACTCACTTCGTCGCCAGCTTCATCGCAGTGAGTGCTGGGCGTGGCGCTGGTGGGGTCCCTGACCCTTTGGGCACTGAGGGCCAGGGCTCAGGAGGAACCACCCAGCTGGTGAAGACCCCTCTCAGACTGTGGGTGCCAGGCCTGGAGAGCTCACAGGTCACCCCTGCCCAGGCTAGGGCGGTTCCTGGTGTCCCCCTGCAGCCCTTGGGACACCCCCTGGGGGTTTGGGGCAGGCCAGTGGGGATTGAGGGGTGCCCAAGCATCTTACATGGCAGGCCCTTGGTGATGCGTTCCCCCCCGCCAGGGTGGATGTGCCACGGTCCTGTGCCAGCCCCTGGACGTACTGAAGACACGCCTGATGAACTCCAAGGGCGAGTATCGGGTGAGTGGGGTCCTGGGGGTCCCTGCCCTGCGGCTGCCAGCTCTATGGCCCGTGAGTCCGTGTCCCCGTCCTGGGATGTGACGACCGCTGTTCTCTCCCCGCTCCTGACTGCATCCCTCCCGGCTGCCTCCAAGCAGCCCTGGGCCCTGTGTGTGTCCTGAAGTCAGATTCTTTGGCACGTTAACAGAGGCAGTGGGGGCCTGGTGCTCACGGTGCCCATGGCATGTTCCGAGTCTTCATGGTGCCTGTGCCCCTGCTCTCCCCACCCCTGGGTGCCCGGCGGCTCAGCCTGCTGCTGGGCACACTGGGCACGCCTTCAGGGGTTCTGGTTTTGCCGCATCAGCAGTCAGCTGGTCAGCAGCAGGGCGACCGTGACCTTCTGGCTCACGTGTTATCCTGTGTTTAGCTTTGAGTGTCCTGGCCTCGCCGTGCACCGGCCATCAGGTCACCCTCAGGCTTGCCTTCGGGGCCTCGGGCGGTGCTGGGGGAGGGTTGTCACCACCGCCTGGGAGCCAGGAGCAGCTGTCTGTCACTCTTGCTCTGCAGGGCGTCCTGCACTGCACCATGGAGACCGCGAAGCTCGGGCCGCTGGCCTTCTACAAGGTGCGGCGGGCGGGGGCAGTGCGGTGGGGGCGGGGGTCCCCCCCTCCAGCTCTTCACTTCCCGTCTCTCCTCCCCACTCAGGGCCTTGTGCCAGCTGGCATCCGCCTCATGCCCCACACCGTGCTCACGTTCGTGTTTCTGGAACAGCTTCGCAAACACTTTGGCATCAAAGTGCCATCCTGACAGGGCCATGGCAGCGGGCTTGGGCTATGCCCGGCCCCCATCGCCAGGTTCTTCCAGAGTCCACGTGGGCTGAGCTCTGCCCTGAGCTCTGCCCTGAGCCCTGCACCTGCCCGCACAGTGCCAGCCTCCCTCCTCCCTGGCCCTGGGCCACCTCGGCCTCCCGGCCTGCCTGGGTCAGCTCCTCCCGGTGGCCTGTGCCCCCGCCCCTGCCGCCCCGTAGCTTCACCTCCGCCCCACCCCGTGCCCTGCACACACAGGGGCCACTAGGAGGGAGGCATCCAGGCCCTGGGCTTCTCTCCTCCCCCAGTGGGCAGTTAACACTGGAGCTGGGAGGGCGGGCTGTCCGGGTTTTCTGGGGTCCCCTGCGCCTCCTCCAGCCCCACGGCTTCTGTCGTGGAGCAGCCGCCCGCAGGCCTCACACGTCTTCCAGCAGCTTCCCTCAAGGACCAGCGTGTGCTGCACTTTATCTCACGAGAGGGGCCGTAGCTCTTACGATCCTCTCAAAGGTGGCTGTGCCCCCCAGCTGCCAGGCCAGTGAACAAATGAGCAGGTGCCAGACAGGTGCCGGGGAGGAGGGTCTGAGTTCAGGGCGCCCCCGCCCCTCCCGCCTCTCCCATCCAGCCAGCCCCAGTTGCTTTAACAGTTCCACCGAAACCTCAGCGCCCAGAGGCCACAGCTGCCTTCAGGGACTGTGCAGTGTCCCCACACCGTCCGTGCCTCCCCTCAGGGCCCCTCTCTGTGTGGATGGCGGTCACCCCTCAAGGCCCCCAGTAGCTGATCAGCCAGCACACCACCACCCAGGGTCCGCTGCCAGTGCAGCCTGTTCCCCTCTCTCCCCCGTGCCCCCTTGGGACTGTCCCCACCCCCGCAAGGGGCCAGTCTGCAGGGACAGTAATAAAGGACGGTGAACTGCCCCTTGTCTGGTCCCTGCATCCAGGCCCCTCGCCATCTGCAGGCTGCCTTGCTGTTCCAGAGCAAAGAGCTCTCAGTTTACGGGGCAGGGCCCAGAAGGGACAGCAGCAAAGCCCTGGCTGGGTGCGTCGGGCGGCCTGTGGGCAGAGAGATGGGGTGCAGGCGGCAGCAGCCCAAGACCAGTGCAGGGGGAGGGTGGGCAGGTGTGCGAGCCGAGAGGTCTGGTCAGCACTGAGCTCCCAGATCCTGGTCACCGTGGACCCCACAGGACCGCCCCGTCCCAGCAGGCACCTGGGGACTGCAGGACCCCTCAGCTCAGGTGGGCCTCCCTTTTGCAGCTGTGTGGGATGGCCCGAGTCAGAGCCTGGGCTCTTGGGCTCTGGCTGATTGTCCAGCAAGCTCAGAGGGACTGGGGAGACCCTGGTTTCCTGGACTGTAGACCCTCCGTCTGGGAGCTAGTCTGGGCACTGCCCTGAGGCCTTTTGACACCCCGGGACAGGTGGGAGTGGGACAGGTGGGCTGCCATTCACATCTGGGCGTGGGGTCACGGAAAGAGGGTTTCAGGGGGTGATGCTTGCAGCTCTGACTGCTAAAAACCATGGTGTCCCCATAAACCTGTTATTAAAAACAACCACTGGCCGGTTTGGCTCAGTGGTTAGAGCATCGGCCCTCGGACCAATGAGTCGCAGGTTTGATTCCAGCCAAGGGCACGTACCTCCGTTTCGGTTCATCCCCGGCCCTGGTCCGGTCGTGTGGGAGGCAACCTGTCGATGTGTCCCTCTCACATCGATGTTTCTCTCTCCCCCTCTCCCCCTCTCTCCCTCCCTCCCTTCCTCCTACTCTATCTGAAGATAAATGGGAAAATATCCTCGGGTGAGGGTTAAAAAGACAACCACCACCAGCCTCTCCCATCTGTGCACCCCAGCCCAGTGGACACACTCCGAAGGCCCCTTCCCACCCACTGGATTATTGGGGCAAATCTCGGAAGTCACGTCATTTATGGATAAATACTTCATGTTTAAAAAGAGCTTTTGAGGGATGTACACTACAATAGTAATTGCAGGAACGGAAAGGTCTGCCCGGCCTGTGGTCAGTGTTCTGGACTGCCGCGCCCACGCCTGCCCGGAGTTGGTTTCCTCGGAACCCGCGGTCCCTGCAGCGCTGGAGTCCCCTCCCCACCTGTCTGGGCAGGGTCGCCAGGTCCTTGGGCTCTTGCCTCTCTGCCAGACTCGGCCCCTTGCTCTGCCCTCGTATTTCCAAAGCCAGCAGATAGGTCTGGGTTCGGGTGGGTCTCGAGTGGACGACAATACTTGGCATGCAGTGTGGACTAGGGTGCCGTCAGGCATCTGTCTGGCCGGGTTTGAAGCGGCCATTGGCTGAAAACACAGGATTAAGCCAGACTCCCAGGCCTCCTGGACAGGTGGGGGGTGCGTGTGGGGCCCTGGCCTGGCATGTTGGCACGTTGGGAAAGGGCTCAGAGCCCCCGATTCTGCCGGGGTTCAGGGCCAGTACAGGCTGAAGGCCAGGGTGGGAAGCCCCGCCTTGGCCGTGGGACCCCACAGCCCAGGAGGGTGAGTGAATATGGTCACTAGGAAGACTGCTGCTTCTCTGACCCCCAGTGAGTTAAAAAGGCAGCAAGTTTGTCTGGCTGGTGAGGCTCAGTGGTTGAACATCGACCAGCAGGTCGCCGGTTTGATTCCTGTTCAGGGCACATGCCAGGTTTCGGGCCGATCCCCAGTGGGGGGCGTGCAGGAGGCGGCCGATCCATGTTCTCGCGTCGATGTTTCTCTCCCTCTCCCTCTCTCTCTCAAACCAATAAAGGGACCCTGGCCGGTTTGGCTCAGCGGTTGGAGCTCAGCCTGCGGACCAGAGAGTCTTGGGTTCAGTTCCCGCTAGGGGCACATACCAAAAAAAAAAAAAAAAAGTGTCCTCGGGTGAGGATCAAAAATAAAGCCAATAAAGGGGAAAAAATTATTTTAAAAAAAAGGCAGCAAGTTCAAAATAAATAAGACAAATACCATATGATTTCACTTATCTGCAGAATCTAGAGAACAAAATAAACAAACTCCCAGGTACAGAGAACAGACTGATGGCTGCTGGTGGGAGGGGCTGGGAGGCTGGGTGGAAGGGGGAGGGATGAAGAAGCACAGACTGGTAGCGACAGAATAGCCCAGAGAGTCCAGAGCAGCAGCGGGAACATAGTTGGTAACATTGTAATAAGTGTGTATGGTGCGGGTGGGGACTGGGATTATCAGGGGATCACTTCATAAATGATATAACTGTCTAACCTGAAACTAATATAAAATAATACTGAATGTCAACTGAAATTGAAAAAAAAAAAAAAAAGCCAGTTCCAGAAACTGGCCCCCAGGGGCCACGTTGTCTCCTCACGGGCTTCGACCTATCGGCGATCAGATGCACCCTGGGCATCGGGCCAGGCCACGTGACGCAATGCCTGCCTGGACCAGGATGAGGGGAGAATGTACCCCGTCTGGTTAGGCGGTTTGGCAGGGACCAGCCTGGCTGGGGACCAACGCAGGGCAGAGAGCAGGGGCGGGGGGCGGGGTGCGAGGCTCCCGGGACAGTGGGCAGACTCCCCGTGCCTCCTGGCAGAGCACCCAGTGTAGCAGGAAGGTCTGGGGGGCAGGTCTGACGTGGGGCCCTCCCCTGGAGCTTTCAGTTCAGGGGCCCCACATTCTTTATCGCTGCGGGGTCAGAGCCAGCCCAGTGTGAGCAAAGTTGGGTTTCACGGTCCCCCAGTTCTCTGGCCCAGGAAGGGAGCCCCGGCATTTCACAAGTCAGCCCGGCCGCTTTCTTAAAGAAAGACTTCATCACTTTATCGTTTGCAAAAAGCTGCGCACGCGGTATCGGCTGTCAACACGTTTCTTCAACAAGGGCACCAGGCAGGAAGGAAAGCCCGTCCTTCCAACAGGTGTGCTGGGTGGCTGGACAGTGTCACCTGTAAGAGAGGGACGCGGGACCCTTACCACACACAGAAGTCAGCTCGAGGTGGTCGTAGAGCCAACGGGCAGGGCTGGGTACTCAGGCCCGGGACGCACCACCCGGTCCCTCACGGTCACACCCGCAGTTTGACGCGGTCAAGGTCTGGACACTCGTGCGTGTTGTCTTCAGTGCATGGAGGTGCGGCCTGCCTGTCTGTGACGGCTGCCTCGCCTCACAGCCCCTACTGGGCTCCGTCTCCCTTCTGCCCAGAGCTGCCCAGATTTCACCCCCTGCCTCCCGGGTTCGTGGGGCTCAGAGGCCTGGCTGCAAAGGATGCCGTCGTCATTAACCTAGTTATTGTGAGCAGGAAAGGAGCAAAGGGAAGGCCAAATGTCGTAGGCATGTCATTTCGACAGCTCCACCAGACAGCTAAGGCTTTGTGCGTCCTAGGGAGCCACCGGTCCCTCCCGCCCCCCACCCCCATCACTGGAGGAAGATAGACTGGCTGTGGGCATCGGGCATGGCACCTGGTGTTGGGCCAGTGGGGTCAGACCGGACCTGGTCCAGACCTGGGGTCAGTAACCACGGTACTTGAGTTCTGGCTGGGCTTGAACTCAGAGCCAAGACTCCAACTACAAGAGAACGTCTATTTAGAAACTCAGAGGCAGAAGAAGTAACTGGTAGAAGAAACGGGCTGAGGAAACAAGTTACAGAGGCAGAGGAAGGGCCCCGGGAGCTTGGAGTGAGGGCGGTGACGGTGCCCGTGCGGGGGAGGGGGGCAGGAGGGGGAGGGGAAGGCTTGGCCTCGTGCTCCCACGGGGACAGTTTGCTGGGTCCTCCGTCCTAAGGGGTTTTGTTTCGTTAACTTTTATTTTATTTTTTAAAATATGTTTTTATTGATTTCAGAGAGAGAAAGGGAGAGGGAGATAGAAACATCGATCGGCTGCCTCCTGCACACCCCCTACTGGGGGTCGAGTCCACAACCCAGGCATGTGCCTCCTGGTGCGTGAGACGCAGCTCAGTCAACCCCGGCCAGGCAATCCTAAGGGCTTTAAGGTGGAGATTTCAGGGGAGGTCCCAGGGGAAGATCTTAATAGAATACTCACCAGCTTTCCAGGTGTGTCCTTCCAGGATCCGGGTCTCCACTGATTGGTAGGTCAGCGCCAGGGCGGGGGTCATTAGTCAGTGCAGCTGGTCCTGCGGTCAGCCTTGGTGACCTTGTCTGGTTTGCTGCTTTCCTGGGGCTGGAGCTGACATACAACTGAGGCCCAGATGTTAGCTCTAGGGAGGAAGGGTCAGAGGTCCAAACCTTAGGACCCGAAATATGCTGGGGAGGACAGGTCACCCTGGGGATGAGGTCCCACCCCACAACTGTCCTTTGTTAGGCACCCGGGGCTTTCCACCCTGGGGACCTTCTGGACCTGGCCCTCGTCCTCCTGTGCTCATGTCTGTCTGACTGTCCAGCACAGACGCTGCTCAGTAAAGGTGGGGTGACAAGGAGGGTGCTAGCTGTCATCACACCGGGGACAGGTCACTGGCCAGAATGGGCGTGGCTGCTGCAAGCAAGGGAGGATGCGGGCTATTTATTTCCCTGAACAAAGCAGTTAGCTCTCCACAGACAACAGTGCGGTGAAGGTGGGGTGGGGGGTGGGAGTGTGCGGGGTGTCAGTGGGAGGGAAAGGAGGGACACCTGTAATACTTTCAACAATAAAGATAAAAATTTTTTTTAAGTAAAAAAAAAAAAGCCCTGGCCGGTTTGGCTCAGGGGTAGAGTTGGCCCGTGGACCAGTAAGTTGCTGGTTGCGGTACATGGCCAAGGGCACGTACCTCGGTTGCAGTTTGTCCCCGGCCCTGGTCAGGGTCGTGCGGGAGGCAACCAGTCGATGTTTCTCCCTCTCTCCCTCTCCCTCCCACTCTATCTGAAGATAAATAGAAAAATATCCTCGGGTGAGGATTAAAAAAAAAATCAGCCCGGCTGGTGTGGCTCAGTGGTTGAGCATCGACCCATGCACCATGAGGTCGCCAGTTCAATTCCCGGTCAGGACACATGCCCAGGTTGTGGGCCCGATCCCCAGTGGGGGGCATGCAGGAGGCAGCCAATCGATGTTCTCTGTCTCTCCCCCTCTCCCTTCCTCTCTCTAAAAAATCAATAAAGAAAAAAAAATCAGTTTAGCTTTCCTGGCACTTGGTGTTTTGCTCTTGGCTCCTGGCTTACAGGGCTCTCTCACAGCCCGTGGCCACGTGGACCCCACACACAATGGACTAATGGACTGTAACCAGCCTGTTGAGCTGGACCCAGCTGCAACGTGGAGAGGAAGCTCTGGACACTGGCTCTGCTTCTAGCTCCCCTGAAGCCCCAGCTGCACTTCATCCGGGACTGGATCAAGGGAGCTGGGACTTCGGAAACTCAGAAATGTAATTCCACACGAATAAAAATCACTCATCCTCCCGTGCACGTCTCAGAAATTCTTTTCCTCGAGATGGCGTAAGGAACACACCCCCAGCACTTAGTGGGAAAAGGGATACCTCACTCCCACGGGTAACACAACCTCCTGGGAGGAGCTTCTCTGGGCCTTTGAACATTCCACTCCCCAGGCTCTGGCCCATCCCGGATCTTTCCGCCTGCCTGCGTCTGTGGACAGAAAGTAAGGGATTCTACAGAAAGCAGCCTCACAGTGTGATACATTCCTAACCAGGCAGGTCATGGTGGGAGTCACACCCAGGCCTGTAACTTCTTTAGTGAAAGGCTCATCTTTGCCTTCAGCCAGCTCTGTGCATCTACATCAACACACCTTTGTTTTCTTGTTGTTGTTTTTAATTTCTTTTTCTTTATTGATTTTAGGAGAGAGAGAGGAAGGGAGAAGGAGAGAGAGATAGAAACATCGATGAGAGAGAACATTGATTGGCCGCCTCCTGCATGCCCCCCACTGGGGTTCGGGCCACAACCTGGGCATGTGCCCTGATCGGGAATCGAACTGGCGACCTCTTGGTGCATGGGTCGATGCTCAACCACTGAGCCACTCCGGCCGGTATTAACACACCCTTGAAATGCCAGAAGTGATACTTCTCCAAGGGGTCATCCACGCTCAGGGGGAGAACGATCACATGAGCTCTCCTGTAATTCAGTTCCCGCCTTCCTGGGGCCTTCCTTACACCCCTCCATCCCCTTCTTCATTTCAAATGCATCAAAGAAGCTGCAAACTGTCCTTCTCGGGAGCATTTGAGATCTTGCTCCCTGGTGTGTGTCGTCCGTCTGGCTCAAATAAACTCCTAGCAATGCTCTGCAGGTTTGGGCGTTTCTTACGTTGACATGTCATCGGTGGGTGGTCCTGTCCCCACCAAAGGCTGGGTGGGGGTTCAGGTCCTGAGGCCTCAATGCCTCTTGACCCTGAATTTCAGCGCCATCCGGGATTAGTCGCCGTCAGTTGTCTGTAATTTTTCCCTGAAGCAGGTGTCTTTGAGGGCACACTGTCCTTCCCTGGAGAACATTTTCTGTCAGATAAAGGGTTCCCTCCAGAGGCCCCTCCTCCTGGGGGGTCTTTGTTCTCTACACCTGTGAGCTGCTCAAATTGCATTCATCTCTGCCTTCCCGCGGTGGCTTATGGCCACTCGGGGTCTGTCCTATAGTTTCCCGTCCATTTCCTGGCTCTGTAAGGACCCTGTGAGCCGCCTAGCCCCCAGCCCTCCTCGTCCGGCTCCGTGCCCCGCTGTGAGCTCCCGCGGTTCGCTGGAGGAAGTGCCTGTAATTCCCTTTGAGTACCCTTGGCTCGGATCAATTTTCCCCGGGTGGGGCTCCTTGCAGGCTGGGACGTTTTTTCCGTTTCTTTCTCCTCCTCTCTGCCCCTCCTGAGTGTGTGTTCCTTTTTCGTTTCTTCCTGTTTTCGGCCAACCCCATGGGCTCGGTCACTCTGTCCGAAGCAGTTCAGTGCCTGTGGCTCCTCTGGGGTTCGGGGAGCCACTGCACCCCCAGCCCAGGGCGCAGCTGTCCTGGTGGGATGGGTGTGCCATCCAGCCCTGGCCACGCTCGGGCCCAAAGCTCAGCGTCACTGGCTCCCTGGAGCCGGTGGACCGAGAGGGGGTGGCGCTGCCCATGTGAGCAGTCCCAGGGTGGTCCCCAGGGTGGGGAGCCCTGGGTGGCTGGGTAGAGTAGGGCCATGACCTTCAGACTCAACAGAGGACCCACAGCCCCAGGGCTCCGGTCGGCATGCCTGGGCCTCCTTTGTCTCTCTGAGGCTGTCCCCTCCGCCTGCTTTGCGTCTCTGCCAAAATGCAAGAGACAGTGTCCACTCCCTGCCACCCAAGCCCTGAGCACACAGCCTCTGCTTGTCCTGGGTGGTCCAGGCTCCCTGACACGGGCACCCTGATGTCACTAGTCTGACGAGATGTTTACTGCACACTCGTGGGAGAGAGACACCCCCTCTTAAAGTCCCACAGAAGACGGGCGTGACCTCTGCTCCAAAACGAAAAGTAAGAGGCCAGCGGAGCCCTGGCCGATGTGGCGTAGCGCTTGGCGTGTCGGCCCGCGGACCTAAGGGTCTCGGGGTCAATCCTGGTTGAGGGCACGTACCTCGGCTGCAGATTCCACCCCCACCCCCGCAGGGGCACACGCGGGAGGCAACCAGTCCACCTGTCTCTCTCACATCCACGTTTCTCTCTTTCTCTCTCCCTGCACCCTCCCTCCCTTCCACTCTCTCTAAATATCAATGGAAAAATATCCTCAGGTGAGGATTAACAACAACAAAAGTCAAACTCAGGGCCAGAGATGCAGAAACTGAAGTCAGCTGTGAATAAAATGAAGTCAGCTGTATCCCGAGACCGGCAGCCCCCATGCCCACGCTGGGCACACAGCAGGACTCGGTCAGGAAGGTGAGCACCGTGCCCTCACCACACAGGAGGAGAGAAAAGTCCACGACCAGCTCGACAGCTGCAAAAAGTGCACTTGATACAATTTAATTCCCATCTGTGGTTTTTAAAACCTCCTAGGAGAGAACAATCCCTGGATCTGATAAAGGGCATCTCCTTAAAAAGACAGAACAGCCTGGCCCGGCCGGTGTGGCTCAGTGGTTGAGTGTCGACCCAGCACCAAGAGGTTGCCGGTTCGATTCCCGGTCAGGGCACATGCCCAGGTTGTGGGCCCGATCCCCAGTGGGGGGCATGCAGGAGGCGGCCAGTCGATGTTCTCTCTCATCAATGTTTCCATCTCTCTCTCCCTCTCCCTTCCTCTCTCTCTAAAATCAATAAAGAAAAAAAAAAAAAGAACAAAATTAAACCCATAAATTACAGGGGAGAGATAGACATTTGATTATGTAACAATTTAAAAGTTGTGCGTTGCAAAATATTCCATGAACAAACAACGCACCAGAGAACGTTTGCAAAGTGTATGGTGCCAAGTTCCTAACGCACTAATCGCTCCTACAAATTACTGTACTAAGAACAACCTGTCTTGGCTTCGGTGGGGAACACACTGCAGTATATACATGACGTAGTATAGAACTGTACACCTGAGCCCTGGCCGGTTTGGCTCAGCGGTTAGAGCGTCGGCCTGCGGTCCAGAAAGACCCCGGTTCGGTTCCTGCTAAGGGCACGTACCTCGGTTGCGGTTTGTCCCCGGCCCTGGTTGGGTCGTGCGGGTGGCAGCCACTCTATGTGTCCCTTTCACGTCGATGTTTCTCTCTCTCTCTCTTCCTCTCTCTCCCTCCCACTCTATCTGAACAAAAAAATGAAAAAATGTCCTCAGGTGAGGATAAAAAAAAAAAAAAAGAACTGTACACCTGAAACCTATGTAATTTTATTAACTAATGTCACCCCAATACATTCAATTAAAAAGTAATAAAGTAAAATTCACCATCTTAACCATTAAAAAAAAAAAGAAAAAGGAACGCACAACCCGAGAGAAAAGTGGGCTGACTGTTCATCTCTGTGAGTCAGAGATCTCGAACATGGTGCAATAACCCAGTGTCAACCGGCTCGCGGCAGAGAAAATGTGTTAACTCACAAAAATGAGAAGTTCGGGTGGCCGGCTGCAGGCATGGCTTGTCCGGGGGCCTCACCCCGTCCTTTTTCTGTCTCAGTCTGGCTGTCCTCCGAATGGCTTCATTCCCAGGCAGCCTCTCCTCAAACCACGGCCATATCGCACCAGCTCGGATTCCCCACGGAAGGGGGAGAGAAAGACCTGCATGACCTTTCACGGACCCCACCTGAGCCGATTGCCCGCCTGAGTCAACCTCACCTGCCCAGGACAGGCTGGCCGGCCAAGCCTGCGTTTCCAGCCTCCCCGAGACTGACCGCGGAGAGAGTCCCAAAGGGACACCAAGATGCTGCCGACAGAACGCGGGGGAGACTGCCTCCAGCCACCCCGTTCAGAAGCTAACAGCGCTCTGGGTCCTCCCTGCTCAAAGGCTTTGTTCTTTCACCGAACAACGGAACACCTGGTACGAGCCTTCAAGCAGAGTGCTCGCCTTCCTGGAGCCCTGGCCTGGACTCCAGCTCACAAACACCAGGAGGGAGTGTGGGCGCCGGGGAAAGGCCCCCAGGGTCCTGTGGAGGGGGCTCACCCGCGTGGGCGCTCAGGGCAGGGCTGCCGGCCAGGAGCGGTGAGAGGGTGCTGACTGGGCCTCGAGTGGGTCAGGTTCAGGTGTGAAAGGACCCCCTGGCTGGTGGGTCTCAAACAACTGCACAGAGTTACTGCCTGGCAGCAAGCCCTCTCCTGAGTGTACACCGAGAAGAGTGGACCGTGTCCACCTGAGAGGCTGCACACCGTGTCCGCCGCAGCCTCACGCACAGTCGCCACCCGGACGTCTGTCAGCGGGTGAACAGGAGCGAGCTGTGGTCCAGCCACACGGAGAGCCGCCTGTGGAAGGAAGGAGCGCGCCTGCTGCGGCCCGAGGGACGTGGGGACGGGCGCTCGGGAAGGACACTTCTCCTTGGGTCCCCGGACAGGCGGCTCCTCGGGGCCGGGGGCTGGATGTGGCCATGGGGAGCAGGCTCTTTGCGAAGTGATGAAACGTTCTCAGATGGACTGGGGGTAGTTGCCCAACTCTGCACATGTACCGAAACCGTCGGCTGCACTTTAGCGGGTGAATTATGTCCCAATAAAGCTGTTCTAAACGAGAGAAAAGGCCACAGTTCGCAGCCGAGTGAGGACGGGAGGAGCTGGGTGGTGGAGGGCGAGCCTGGGGACAGCTGCACCCACTGGTGCCTGTCACAGGCCCTCGGCTCCGGCGAGTGCCCCGGCCCCGGCAGGGGGGCAGGGGAATGCGTGGGGCTGGGACCTAAATAAGCCCCATCCGGCTTGTACCCGGGGAGTCAAAGGAGGGGTAGGGTGCCTCCTGTGTCCCTCCAGCCTCCGCCGGCCAGCACAGCTCACGGTCGTGTGCCGAGTGAATGAATGAATGAATGAATGAATGAACAATGAATGAGTGAACGAATGAATAATCTAATAAGCAGGTGAAGGAAGAAATGGATGGGAACCCGGCCGGTGTGGCTCAGTGGTTGGGCGTCGACCCATGCACCAAGAGGTCGCCGGTTTGATTCCCAGTCAGGGCACATGCCCAGGTTGTGGCCCGATCCCCAGTGGGGGGCATGCAGGAGGCGGCCAGTTCCCTCTCATCGATGTTTCTATCTCTCTCTCCCTCTCCCTTCCGCTCTCTCTAAAATCAAAAGAAAGAAAAAAAAGAAATGGATGGGAGAGGCTCTGGGACTGGGTGGGTCCACCTAGCAGGCCGGCAGCCACAGGAAAGCCTGTCACGCCCCGAGTGGCCACGGGGTGGCAGCCAGTGGACGCTGACAGCCAGGAGGGCTGGAGTCCCCTGACGTGACCAGCGGGTGTGGCCGCAGTGGGGCCTGAAGGGACCTTCCAGGTGGAAGGCAGGAACAGAGGAAAGGTTGGCGGCCCTGTTTTCCGGGGTTGGCCTGGAGCAATACAAACTGGGAAACTCTGGGTCCCGGATCCGGTCCAAGCCACCGCCTGGGGGAGGAGATGCCCGAGGGCTCAGAGAGGGCACTGGCTGAGACGGGCCGGGCGCAGGCTTGGGGCGGCCAGACCTCCACCCTGTGGCCTCCCCTCGCTGGAGGCACCGGGCCAGCTGGACACCGACCTGCCGCTGGGCTCATGGGAGACAGGCAGGCGGGACAGGCAGGGCACAGACCCAGCGAGGCGTGCAGGGGTGACAGATGATTGTGCTGGAGTGGAGCGGGTCTGTGTGGCCAAGCGCAGGCTGGGAAGAAGGAAGGGCGAGTTCAGCCATGTGGCCAGTCTGTCCAGCCAGGAGATGGGAACGGGGGATTCTGCAGCAGGGGGTGCGGCAGGCAGAGACCCCGGTGACCCTGGGGCGCGTGTGGAAAGAAGGTTCTGGCTGCCTTTGGTGCAGTTTGGGGGTGGCTGTGGGGTACAGGCGGGACATGGGGGGCTGGAGGGAGAGGGTCTGTGAGGAAGGCGGCGCTGCAGGCCTTGGGGTGCTGGACGCAGGAGGCAGTGTGCACCTGCCCAGGGCTCTGCACCCCACTTCCACCACCAACCCCCCCTCCCACCCTGAGTGTGACTGGTCCTTCCTCACCCTCCAAAAGCCAACCGGGTGCAGATTTCTTTTCCAGGTGACAACTTCAGACCCCATGAGGGTTACCAGGATGCCCTGGACGTCCCCTGGGATGTCCTCTCTCTCCAGCACCCAACACTGAGAGTCCCCCAGTGTGTAGATTGGAGGACCAGCCACCACCGCCTCCATCACCACCCAGAGCCCCTGCAGGGCACTCCTGGCAAAGAAGAACGGGTGACTAGCTCTCTGCGGCACCCAAGTCTTAGGGGCCCCACCTCCCATCACAGGTGCGGGTGCCCAGGCTCGACCCAGAGTCCTGTGGTCCCTGGAACTCTGCAGGCCGCCCCTCCTGGGAGATGCACCCGTCAGGGTCAGGCTGGACCCTAATCCTTTCCTGCTCTGATCCACTCATCCTTCCGGCCACTTTGAGTTGTTGCCGAGGACCCAGGTCCGAAAACAGCCCCACTGATGTGGCACATTTCCAGACACCGGACTCGTTGGTGCCCACAGGAGCCTTGGGGTGGCCCTGGGCCAAGGCAGGGCGTGCGTGCAGCTGCTTAGGTGAGTGCCGAGGACTGAGCTCGCCCCAGGTCCAGCCCAGGTGTCCTGGGTCGCGTCCCTGCGGGGCTCTGCGGCTCGTCCTGGGGGGCGTGCTCGGCTTTGCGCTCTGGGGTCCCGCCTGGTGGGGCGCGTGGTCCATGACCCAGTTCGTGTTTGCCGCCCGCAGACTGAATGGGCTCTGATGGGCACCACCACCCCGGCATCGTGTCTTTAAAATGTTCTTAGTGTGATAAAACAACGGAATATAATAAATAATGTAAGTATATAAATATATAATAAATCTAAATACGGGCTCACCTCCCTTTATCGCCCTTCCAAGACACTGCGTGTGGTCCCGGCTGGCGTGGCTCAGTGGGTGGGGCATTTACGCGTGTGAAGTCGCCCCTCTGAGTGTAGACTGGACGGACGTGCCTCTGACAAACGGAACGCGGCCGACGTCGTCCCTTCTGAGACCAGGTTGAGAACGGATGGTGGCTGCCATCTCGCTCAGACCCGAGGAAAGAGCCTTTGTGTCCAGCCAGCAGCCAGCACAGACCTGACTCTGACAGTCACACCACGTGGCCCAGCCTGGAAGGGCCCCCCTCCACGGAGCCTCAAGATGCCGCAGCCCCGGCCAACACCTTGACCCAGATTCCTGACCCCCAGCTAATAAACGTTCGCTGTGGTTGAAGCTGACACATTTGGGATCATTGGTTCTGCGGCAGCAGGTCGCTAATGCCCTCAGCCAGCACACCGTGTCCCCGGCTCCAGCGGTCAGGGCTCCCTGGGGCCATGCCTGCCTGGCTGCTTGCTCCGGGGCACACCCTCCTAACCACTGACACTCTGGGCTGTCGTCCCACAGACACAGGAGGGACACAGAGCCTCTCACTGACGCCCCCACGGTCCTCGGGGCCCTCCAGGGAAGCTTGTCAGCTGCAGGTTCTCTGATGTTGCAGAGGAAACCCACCAGGCCAGCTCCGCCAGCCCTCCGGGCCCTGGCACCTGTCGCCTCCCTCCTCCATACCTCTACAGGGCGGCCCCACACCTCCGCCTGGTTTACTGCAGGCCCTCGTCATCCCCATGCTTCAAGGAGCCACTGGGCAGTGTATCAGGACGATTTCGGGCATCCTTGCAGGATGTGGTGAGCGCCCCAACCCCGTCGGCTCCCCCAGGCAGCCTGACCCCGCCAGCCCTCCAGCGTCCTGGGTGCCCATTCCCTCACCTGCCCCTGGGGCCTGCCCTGCACACCTGCCCGGGCGGCTCCTTGCAGGGCAGCCCCCTCCAGCTGCCGCAGGCCCAGAACCTCCCCACCCCGGCCACGGGAGACTCGACCCCTGTCACTTGGAGAGGAGGCCCAGGTGAGACCTCAGCGTGGCCTGGCAGTGGGAGGGCGGCCGGAGTGTTCCGGGGTCAGAGTTCCAGGGTCTCGTGTGCTGCTGCCACCAGGCACCCGTCTGGGTGGGGGGTCCACTCCGCTCCGGGGCCCTCACTGCAGCACGGGAGATGGACGGAGGTGGACTGTCATCTCCTTCTCGGTTTCCCTGCCCATGATCAACTCTCTGTCTCGATCTTCACTGTACAAGCCACTGCTCTCGGCTTTAGGAAACGAGACTCTAGATGCTGCTGTGGTGGCCGCACGTGTGTCCTGGGGCTGCCACGTAGGTGCCACAGACGAGGCGCTGAGCCAGCCGTCGGCACCTCACAGCCCGGTCCCGTCTGAGGCCCAGGTGTCGGCAGGTGGGTTTCCCGAGGCCTCTCTCCTCGGTGTGTAGACGGCCGCCCTCTCCCTGCGTCCTCACAGGGTCATCTCTCTGGGGGCACCTGTGCAGATGCCCTCTTCTTATAAGGACAGGAGTCAGATTAGATTGGAGCCCCACCTAATGACCTCATTTACCTTAATCTCTGTAGAGACCCTACCTCCAAACACAGACACGGCCTAAGGTGCTGGGGGTCAGAGCTTCATCGTCTGAATTCGAGGACACTGTGCAGCCTGGAACAGGGAACTTCTGTCTTCTCTCTCCTTGAGTGACCCCCGTCCTCTGGGAAGGGTGCCTGGGCCCTGGCCACTGTCTCAGCAGCTGCCTCTCGCCCCAAGCCACCATCGCGGTCATTAGGTTCTGCAAAGTCACATTAGGTAGCATCCAGCCAGCTCGATTGAATCAGGCCGCTCAGAGGGATGGTGGCGGCGGGAAGGGACCCTGGGGCCACCAGCGTGGATGGTGCCAGGCTTGGGTCAATGACCAAGTAGGGGCTGGGGACCAGACGGCACTGGCAAGGGACAGGTGGGCCAGGGCGCAGAGGAGGTGGCAGGACAGGAGGGAACAGGCAGGTCACAGGCCCCATCTGAGTCGTCAGGGCCAGGATGTGAGCACGGGCAGGGTAGGGCCTGGAGAGGCAGGGCTCCTGGGCCTCTGCAGAATGAGCCAGGCCAAGGGAGTGTGGGTGATGAGGATGTTGGGAAAGATGGGGAGGGGTCCCCCGGGACCTGGGGGGCCTGGGCGAGGACCAGGAAGCCATGAGGGGCGTTAAGCCTGTAACTGTGCCGAGTCCAACTCGCCCAGAGCCGCGGGCGCACACAGATCCTTCTCACTCCTCCCCACACCCTCCCGGGGTGGCCGTGCTCCCCTGGTTATGACTAGAAGCTCAGTGACCTGCACATTCTCCAGGGTAACTTCTCTGTCTGTGACTCACACTGTAGAATGAATGCTTTTGGAGACCTGAAAGCAGATGGCGGTGCTGGGGCGGGTGTGTCCAGGAGCTCCGGAGCCCTGCTGGTGGGACCACATCTGGACACGATCGTTTCGAAGAACAGATGTGCACCGGCCCCATGACACAGCAGTGCACCCCAGGAGAGGCCCACAGTGCGCGCGGGGAGACCTGTCCAGGCGCGAGCCTCCTCACGGCCGATCAGGACAGGAAGGGAGGGAGGGGGGAACCCAAGTCCTGCCACAGGGACAGGAGCAGAGGACGGTTCGGCCCGAGGCCCGTGCAGCAGGCAGGCAGCCAGGCCTCTGGGGACCCACAGGGACAGAAGGGCAGCTAGCTGCCCAGTCATCACACTGCGCCTTGAGCCGCCCAGCCGAGACGCGGTTCTGTGCGCACCTGGGGGAAAGCACCAGCCCCTGAGCCAGCGCCCGGCGCCCTGGGGGTGTGGGGGGCGGGGCAGGGCAGGTGCTTCAGCTTTCGGTCCTTAAGTAACTGATATTCGTATACTTTTGTCTGAAATGTTTCGTAATATTGTATTTTATTATTATCATTTTAAAATATGTTTTATTTATTTATTTATTTTTTTATCCTCACCCGAGGACATTTTTGCATTTATCTTCAGATAGAGCGGGAGGGAGAGAGGGAGGAAGAAAGAGAGAAACATCGATGTGAGAGAGACACATCGACTGGCTGCCACCCACGTGACCCCAGCCCCTCAACCAGGGCCGGGGACAAACCGCAACCGAGGTACGTGCCCTTAGTGGGAACCGAACCCAGGTCTCTGGGGTCCGCGGGCTGACGCTCTAACCGCTGAGCCAAACTGACCAGGGCTTAAATATGTCTTTATTGATTTTTTAGAGAGAGAGGAAGGGAGAGGAAGACAGGAACATTGATATGAGAGAGAACATCGATCAGCTGCCTCCTGCACACCCTCTACTGGGGATCGAGCCTGCAACCCGGGCATGTGCCCTGCCCGGGAATCGAACCAGGACCCCTCAGTCCATGGGACGACGTTCTATCCACTGAGCCACACCGGCTGGGCTCATGATATTTTTAAAAGAAACTATCTAAAATAGATACAAATAACTAATAGGGTAAGATGTACAAATTGCCCGTGATAAAAATAGCCAGGGGATGTAAAGCACAGGGGACAGGGTAATGCAGTAATCACCAGGAATGGTGTCAACAGGATGCCAGACTTACCAGGGTGACCGCGTCAATGCTCAGTCACTCCGTTGTACGCCTGACACAAATGTGGTATTGTGTGTCACCTGTAATTAAAACATTAAACATTTAAAATAAATAATAGCCATAGGAGATAGCTTTTTAAATGATAGATAAAATGGAAACGGAGCCTCTCCACTCTGTCTCCTCGCCCTGCCTCAGTTGCAGTCCGGTGTCCACGCTCTCCGCCACCAGCGGCCCTCTCTCCACCCACCACAGAGCTGGGCACACAGTAGGTGCTCAGTCAAGGTCTTGTTTGCACTGTTGGCATGATCTCAACTCCCTGACACCCCTACTCGGGTGGGCCTCTGGTGCAGGGGCGCCGTGCGCTTCAGTCAGGCTCATGGGGTGCGGGGCCCTCGGCCTCACTGTGGAAGGGCGGCTGCCGTGCCCACACCCCCTCTCTGCACACACGCTTGTCACACCTCTGAGCCAGTCATTTCAAATTTTCTCCTGGCCCTGGCTGGTTTGGCTCAGCGGTCAGAGCGTCGGCCTGCGGACCAAAGAGATGCAGGTTCGATTCCGGCCAAGGGCACGTACCTCGGTTGTGGTTCGTCCCCAGCCCTGGTGGGGGTCATGCGGGAGGCAGCCAGTCGATG
This sequence comes from Tadarida brasiliensis, assembly GCA_030848825.1. NCBI lineage: Eukaryota > Metazoa > Chordata > Mammalia > Chiroptera > Molossidae > Tadarida > Tadarida brasiliensis. The sequence continues at coordinate 65,974,764 of CM061273.1, forward strand.
TGTCCCTCGCATGTCGATGTTTCTCTCTCTCTCTCTCCCACTCTATCTGATGATAAATAGACAAATACCCTCGGGTAAGGATAAAAAAAAAAGATGAAAAGGAACCGGCAAAATTAATTTTAGTCTTACCGTTTACTGAGCCTGACATGTAGAAATAGTATCATTTCAACGTGTGATCGGCACACATGATTCATGAGCGATTTTATTTTTAAGTTTATTTATTGATTGATTTAAAAAATGCTAATCCTCACTCATTGAGGATTTGTTTTATTTTTTGTTTTTTGTTTTTGTTTTTTTGCTCAGATAGAGTGGGAGGGAGAGAGAGGAAGAGAGAGAGAGAGAAACATCGACGTGAAAGGGCCACATCGAGTGGCTGCCACCCGCACAACCAACCAGGGCCGGGGACAAACTGCAACCGAGGTACATGCCCTTAGCGGGAACCAAACCCGGGTCTCTCCGGACCGCAGGCCGATGCTCTAACCGCTGAGCCAAACCGGCCAGGGCGAGGATTTGTTTTTTATTGATTTTTAGAGAGAGAGAAACATTGATTGGTTGCAGTTGACCCCCCCCCCCCCGGGCTATGTATTGATTTTAGAGAGAAGAGGAGGGAGGGGGGAGAGACATCTACTTGTTTTGTTCACACTTACGCACTCACCAGTGGATTCTTCCATGTGCCCTGACCCGGGATCAAACCCACAACCTTGGCGGATTGGGATGATGCTCTAACCACTGAGCCTCGGGCCAAGGCTCACGAACCACTTTACACTCTGGTTTTCGGACTAAGCCCTCAAAATCCAGTGTCTTTACCACGGAGAGCACATGTCAGTTAGGACCGCCTCGCTTACCCTCCGGGCTTCCAGGACCCGCTGGTATCTGCCAACATCCTCAGTCTGCCCTGGAACGAACGACCGGACCGTGCCTGAGGGGCCCAAGGGCAGCAATCCTCTCCTGCCGCACCCAGGCTGCGCGGCTGGGGAGCCGGGGCCCTTCTGATCCGGGCTCACATCCGGAAACCGATGCTTCCTCTGGAACTTCCAGGACCTTTTCTGTTTATTCCGATTACTTTGACATTGCACGAGGGTGCCACTGCAGGGTTATTTCCTGGGGTCTGCCTGCTGGGTTCTGCGCTGGGGCTTCTGGGACGCGTTCTGTGTGACTTCCCCACGGCGCCTCCTCATTCTCCGGCCAGACCTTCCGCAGGGAGCTCCCGCCAGCTCCTGCCTGCTCCTTTCTCCTTTCTGTCTCTAGGATTTTGCTCTGCCTCCTGAGACAGTCCCTCAGCGCGCTCTTCCAACCGTCTATCACGTTTTAAAAATTGCAGACAGTATATTATAATTTCCCAAGGCTTTTTCTCTTTCTTTGCCCGTTTTCCAAAGTGTCCATCCGAGCTGGAGGGGCCCTGTCTTCCCTCTCTCGCGAAGGATAGCCGAGTGGTTAAGATGTTTCTGGAGTTTTCTCTCATTCCCTGCACCAGCTGGTTCCTCCAGTGTTCTCTTCTCTGTTGGCTCTCAGTCTCTCGAATGCGTCAGGGGTCCTCGGTTTTCACTGGCAGCTCAGTGCCCGTCTGCATGGGCCTGGGTGACCCTTTGGATTCCTGCCACCCACGAACGGTGGGTCAGACCTGACAGACCCACAGGGCAGAATACTCAGCGCCCGAGCAAAGCGATGTTAGAGGACGTATTAATAGAATAAAATGCTTGTGTTGTCAGTTGTGCCAAGAAAACCTGGATAAAACTCTATCAAAAGTAATGGACTAGGGCACAGTGAGGAGACTTGGGAGAGATCAGCCCGTGGGGCCACCAGCAGCTGTGACTGGGGCACCCTCTCTTCCCCCTGCAAACTTTCCTGAGCCCCTACGAACCCTCCCAGCCCTGGGTTCCCCTGCCCTGGTTTCTGCCCTGGTGGCCCAGGCTGGCCACTGTCATCTGCGCCCCCCCTCAGAACATGGGGGGTGTGGGTTCTCTCAAGCCTTGTGGGCAGTACCAGCTCCAGAACTTGGTCAAATGCCTGAACTGAGCTCTGTGGGATTCTCTCCAGAATCCAGTGCAGACAGACAGAGCCCGAACGGGGTTGGGGCAGAGCAGGCAGAGCTCCCCCACCCCAGCCTGCCCTGGAGCAGGGGAGCCAGCACACCTCCAAGGCTGGCCCCGCCGTCAGGACCCCTGGGGACTCGGGGAGGGCAGGCGCCTCCTGGTTCCCAGGCCCCCAGACTGCTACGTGGGAAGGCCCAGCCCCCTTCATTCCCAGTTCCTGCTCTGTTTATGTCTTATGAATTCAGTTATGTAAATAGAGGTGGCCCGGCCCAGGGAGGGAGCCCCCATCCCCATCTGTCCCCTCTCCCTTCCCCTTCTGCTCCCCACGATGCCCACACATTTCAGGTGCTATCTCCTCATCCACTTCATGCACCTGCACTGATTCCTCCACACCTACTCCTGCTGAGCCCCAACTCCGCCCACCCAGCCCCCCAGTGCCCACCCCAGACGGGACCGCTGGGCCTCTGCCCAGCTGGAGACATCTTGGGGAAAATAAGGTCCAGAGACGGGAGGGCATCTCTGAAGATTACACAGCGGGATGACCCCCTTCTCAACTGCTCAGAACCCCCCACACACACTCCAGGAAGAACTGGTAGCTTGTCCTCTGATCCCCACGGCCACCTAGAGCTGGTCCCAGGTGGAAGTCACCAAGGCTGACCCAGAGCGGTGCCCACCCAGAGGTGGGGCAGGTGGAGGAGGGGTGCTGGGGCAGGGGCAAGGGAATGGAGGGGAGATGGGGTCTTTGGGCACAAGCTGGGGAGGCTCCCCTCCCCCAGCACCGGAGCCCTGCATTGGTATAGACAGCCCTTCAGCAGGCGAGCTGACTTCCTGACCTTTGCCTCTGACCTTTGCCTTCTGGCCATCACCTGAACAGAAACAGAAAGGCCGCTCTGGGGGCAGGGTTTCAGGTGCACTGGTAAGAATGGGGGTCTGGAGGGCACCCCTCAGGAGTGCCCCTCCTCCTGGGGCTTCAGAGGCGGCTGGGCACAGAGGTGTGCTAGGGTACCAGCCACCTGTCAGGGTGGAGCCAGTGCCTGCTCTGCTCTGGGGGCTGGAGGGGGGCCACAGGTTCCCATGCCCCCCTAAAACAGAAGTAGAATGGAGAGAAGGGCGGCAGAGACAAAGGGCAGCAGGGAGCACGTCCCAGGTGATGGTGGCCAGAAGGGTTACAGTGGAGAGGAGGTCCAGAGGGTTCCACAGAAACACAGGAGGAAGAATGGGGACTTGGGGACTTCAGGACCATGTGTGTGTGTGTGGGGGGGCTTCCAGGAGATGGGAGCAGGTCTGGGGGGGCCCTGGGTGTGTGGCACCTGGAGAACAGTGTGGACACAATGTGAGGGACAGTGGAGGGGAGTGACACCCGGCAAGTCATGGGAGAACCTTCTAGAAGAAGGGCATCAGTGACAGTATCCTGGAATGCTGAAAGGCCAGAAAAGATGGGGCCCCAAAGTGTCCATGGAGTTGGTGACCCTGAGGTCACTGGGCTCTGAGCAGGGACTGCTGGGGTGGGGGCTTGGCAGGGGAGGGAGTGGAAGGGCCCCAAAGCAGGGAATGGGGTGCTAGCTCTAGACCTGGTGGGAGGGGAGGGGGCAGGAGAGGAAGTGCTCATGAGGGGTCCGCAGGCAGACGTCTGGGAGGAGGGTGCAGCTGTAGGGCGCCCCCTTTGGCAACAAGACCATCGGTGAAGGAACAGTGGGGGGCCCTTGGCGGCAGCCGGCTGGGGGCAGGAGTTGGGGTCAGTGGTACTGGAGGGGGCTTAAAGGAGATGACATGGGCCCTGAGACCAGTGTTAAAGGGGCGCCCCTGGGGGCTTTCCTTCCCTGCCCGGCCTGGGCTCAGCCAGTGCGGGGCCTTCCCCCTGGCCTGACCCCACCCGGGGCCAGCCCGCTCTGCCGCGCGCTGGATGGAAGTGTCACCCAGGAGCCTGGGCGGGGGGTCAGGGGAGAGTCAGCCCTTCAGCAAATCAGCGCGACGCCCGGGAAAGAAGCGGTGAGAACCCGGGACAGAGCGAGCGAGAGGATGAGGCCCCGAGTCCCAGCCCCACCCGGCCGCGCGCCCTCCACACCCCCCACCTGTCCGTCCTCTGGCTCCCGGGCCGGCGGGAGCTGCAGACCCCGGGGACCGCCCTCCGCCGGGCGGGTCCGAGGGGCGGGGGCCTCGGGAGGGGTCTGCGGGGCAGGGGTCCGGGTGTCGCCGGGAGGACCGGGGCGCGAGCGCGGGCGCAGACCCTCGGCTGCCGCCCTCCCCACTCCGCCGCTCCCGCCCCCACCGCCGCCGCCGCCGCCGCCACCGCCACCACCGCCACCCAGCGTCGCCGCCGGAAAGTTTGCGCGCGGCTGGCGCGGGGCGCGGGCGCGGAGCCGGCGCCGACCCCGATCGGGCAGCGCGGCGGAGGCCGGCGGGGAGCGCGGAGCGGGACCTGAGCGGCGCGGTGAGCACTGGGGCCCGCCCGAGGGGACGTTCCGGGAGCCCACGCCGCCTGGGGAGCTCGGAACTGGCCCGCGGGGTCCCCTGTCGTGGGCCGGGCGGTCTCGGGGCCCGGGGTTGCCGTCCTCATCCCCGTCGGACACCTCCGTTCCCAACCCCCGGGATGCGCCCTCCAGCTCGGACACTTCGGGTCTCGCACCGTCGGGCGGCCGGGGGGTGGGGGTGTCTCAGCGCTTCGCCACCCTCTCTCTCCGGGGAGCGAGGCCAGGGGTGGGGTGTCCGTGGCCGCCAGGCGCTCGGTCCGGCCGCCCCACTCCCCTGACTCGGCTCCCAACTCCTCCCTCGGGCACCCCTGCCTCCCCTCCCCCTCCCCCATGGGCAGCTCCGCAGAGACACCCCAGGGGCGCGGGCCCTCGGCAGCCCGGCCCCCCCGCAGGCGGGCCCTGCACCCCAGAACGCCCCCACAGTATCCCAGCTTCCTGGAGGTTTCCCGGGACGGGCTCAGCACCCCGCGGGCCGCTGTGCGGAGAAGCCCACGATTGTTACTTTGACCCGCACGGGGACGCGTCACCGTCCGGCCCTGCTCCCACCGCGCCGGCGGCCCCCACGCCGCCTCTCTGCCGCGGGGTTTCTGCCTCCACCCCGCACCGAACCGACTGACCCCTGACGTCTGGGCGCCCACATCCACCGAGGACTGAGGACCGGCCGGGGCTGGTTTCCTCCTCGTGCCGGAGATGAGGGCTGGGGGGGGGGGGGGGGGGAGTTTTACCCTGGCCGGCGTCCAGGCCGCCCCGCCCCCACGGGCTGGGGGTGAAGGACGTCGGGACCGGGATTTGTCAACAGCCCGCGGCCCCTGGTCCACCCTGGTCACCACCTTCCGCCACGTGATCTGGTTTCACAAAAATACCCCCCACCTCACACACCTCGGAGGCTGGGAGGCCTGGACCCCACCCATTCGGATCCTGGGGTGGCCTGCCTTTCTTGGCTAATGGGCCATCCACCCAGCCTAGGGACCCCTTTCCAGGTCTGGGAGCCCCTCAGCCATCCCCAGTGGAAATTGGGGCACTGGCCAAGCCCTGAACACTCAGGAGTGGTGCATTCTGCCAGGCGTGGGCAGGGCACGTGCCCGCCTAGCGGGTGGAGGGGGCAGGTGGGGTGAATCCAGGGAGAGGGGTGGGGTCTGGGAGAGAGGGGAGAGGGGTGAGCTGGGGTCTGGGGCCCTGGGAAAGGCCCTGCCTCTGTCCACTTGAGCCCTACCGAGTCTCCAGTTCTGGACTGACATTTGTGTGGGCACAGTCCTGGTCCCTGGCCAGTTGTCTGTCCCCCACCCCACCTTCAGTGGGAAGATAGTAGGTGAAAAATAGGGAACCCCGGTGCTGCAGCCAAGGGGAGCCCCAGAGCAGCACCTCTGCCTTCGGCTCCTCGCCATCCACCGTCCGGGGTTTCAGTCCTCAACAGATATTACTCCTGGGGCTGACAGTCTGCCCTGGGGCTTCCAGGTCCCCGAGGCAAGGAGGGGCCTGGCCATGATGCTCTGTCCTTCCCTCCAGGTGGCAGAGGTCACTTACTCCTGAGGAGACAGGCCTCTCCTCTTCACAAGTGGGGAAACTGAGGTTCCGAGAAGTTAAATTCTTTGCCCTTGGTCCAAGGACCAGAACTGGACGCTGCGATGTTGCCTCGTCCTAGAGAGCCCAGGGCAGGGACCCCAGAACCTCAGCTCCCCACCCCCACCTCTATTCAGTCCCATGCCTAGACTCTCCTTGCCCGCACTGCCCCAAAAGGGACAGAGGACTTGCCCCCGTCTGGCCCTTGTCCGGCTCCCATCAGGTACCTAGTGGGGATCACCTGCAGCCTTCAGTATTGGGGGTGCTGAGGCCCTGACCTCTAAGGATCTGGGGTTAGGGGTGCCTTGAGCCAGGGTACACAGCCTGTGATCTGTGGGTGCTCATTCCTAATCCCTTGCCAGACTAGGGGTAGGAGTGGGGGACAAGAAGAGCCCCCCCTTCTTTAGCCATGGCTGCCACAGAAATAGTCTGGGAGGGGCAGGAAAGGAGGAGCCCCAGTGCAGCCCACCCCTCCCCCTTCTCCCCGGAATCCTGCTTCTGTCTGGGGTCCCAGCCTGAGCAGCCCTGGCGGCCCTGCCCTCCGGTCCCCCCACGCCCGCGTGGTCAGCAAGGACAGCTGTGACTTCTTCCACCCAGAAGCTGGGGCTCAGCTAGGCTCGCCCTGGCCGCTGAGCCCCACCTGGGCTCCCAGGGGCCTTCAGCTCTTGGGGCAGCTCCACAACTTCACTCCCCACAGCCCCACCCCCAGCTGCAGGGCCTCTGGACAGGGAACAGCTTATCGGGCAGTGTCCTTCCTCCCGCGGCCCTGCTAGCGTCTCCGCTGTCCACTTTGGCCCAGCCAGCCCTTGTCACTCTCTTCCTCCCTTGGCCCTAGAGCTTCTAGCTGCTCAGGCCACCCTGGTACCCCTGAGCCTGCACACCCACCTCCCTCCTCCCCCAGCCGCCGGTGCAGTGGGGAGAGGTCTGGGGACAGGTCTGTCCAGCTGCCCCCTACCTACCGAGCTCAGTGGCAGGCCAGCGAGGGGCAGGGCAGCAGACAGTCAGAATTCTGTCTGGTCAGAATCAGGAGGTAAGGACCCTTTTTGACCTCAGGGCTGAAGACACCTGAACTGCCCCTCATCCTCCACCTGCCGGCCACCTTCTCTGCCCCGAGCACCCTCCACATGGTGCCCCCCCACAGCCCTGAGCTTGGGTTCCTCGCCTGTTCAGGGACTGGGGACCAGTCACTCCTGGGCTTGCCTTGCCAGGCCTCGCCGGCAGCTGGGGCCCAAGGAACAGGGTCAGGAGCCACCGAGTAGGCTGTGACCCAGGTGCCCGCCCAGGTCGCTCGGCTCTCGCCCTGCATGGTGACATCTCAGGGTCCCATTAGGGGTGAGGGGTGAGTCTCAGGGAGACCCCTGGTTGAAATGGTCCCACAAGGACCCAGCTGGACTAATGAGAGAGGGCTGAAATCTGGGGTGTCCTGACATCCTCCACCCTCAGTCACAGCTTGTACACCCCCATCCTGGCTTCTCCCCAACAGTGCCTTTCAGCCAGCCAACCGTCCATCTGTCCATCTGTCACTCGCTCAGTCCACACCAGTATGCCCAGAGAGAGACCCATCCACAGCCCTGGGGGCCCTGCACCCAGGCCCTGGGGGAGGCCCCTCCCTGCTGCCCCCATGGGATTCAGTCAGAGAGAAAGACAGGCTCTGGAAGCGTGAAAGGGAGGATTTATGGGGCTGCTGCTGCCCCAGAGCTCTGGCTCAGACGGGCTCCCGCCCAGGACCAGGCACCACAAGGGCAGGGGTCCCGTGTCTGGGCCCAGCAGCCAGCAGCGCTAATCTCGAAGGAATGTTCTGCCAGCACACTGCCCCCGTGGGACCCAGAACCCAGCCTGAGCCAGGGGGCACCTAGACACTCCAGTCTGGGGAAGGGGGCATGCATGTGACAGGGACCACCCTGTGAATGTGCCTGGTGCTCCTGGCCCCTGGCAAGGCTGGGAGCTGGCACAGGGCCACCTCGATCATCATGGCACCGGGGGCTAAGTGATGGATGGCCCGGCACCCTGCCCTGGCCTGGCAAGATGACTTTCCCAGGGCCTAAGAATAGGTGGGGAGGCTGGTGAGGGCCGTGGAAGGAGGTGGGCTGCTGGGGACACTGCTCCCCTCTCCCACAGTTTTGGGACCACAGGATGGTGGCTGCCACAGCACAGAGGGGAGGGGCCCTGGTGCTGTCGGACCCACCAGAGAGACAGCTGCAGGTCGTGGGAACCCAGCTGCACCCCAGGACGCTGGGCAGGACCTTTGACAAAGAGCCACTACCTCTCTCCTAGCTCCCACTCTATCAATACGACCTGGAGGCTCAGATGGGGGACTTTAAGGGAGCGGGACACCCAGATGGCCATGACACACCCCAGCTCAGTCTCCTCACCCCAGCGTCCTCTCCCCAGACCAGGCTGCTTTGGCCCTCAGCCGCCCAGGAGCGTGCTTGCCCGCGAGGACCCTTCGCCCCAGCCTTGCAGCCCCAGCCAGATGTGGGGGGTGGCAGCCCAGAGGCATGCCCCCCACCTGGCCACACCGATCCCCCTTCCTCCTGCTGCTTCTGCTGGCCTGCCAGGTGAGCACCCGCCTGCCCCAGCCCTCGGCTCCCACCCTAGGGCTCCCACCCTCTTCCCTTGCTGACACAGCTCACCTCTGTCGTCTCTGCCCAGCCCCAGGCCCCCTCCGCTCAGGTGACGGACTTCCTGTTCGAGAGGTGGAAGCTCTATGGCGACCAGTGTCTGCACAACCTGAGCCTGCTGCCGCCCCCCACTGGTGAGCCCCCAGCCTCCGCCGAGTCCCCTCCGCCGAGTCCAGGCCTCGGCCCAGTAGCACCTCCTGAACTTGTGGGAAAGCCCCGTGCAGGTGAGGAGACCCAGTCACCGAGAGGCCAGGGACTTGCCCACGGCCACACAAGCAGGAAGTCACAGAAATGGTAGGCTTGCCTCAGAACTGGGGTGCTCCATGCCCCCGTGCTGGGTGTCCCCACGGGGCCTGAGGACACTGTCTTTGCCCCCATGGCTTAAAGGCCACTGGGCAGGCAGCAAGGGGGAGGCTGCGGGAGCGGTGGGCAGACCTCTCAGGCGGGAAGGGGAGGGAGTTGGGCCGTCCTGCAGAGGGCTCAGGCAGGGTGGGGTGGCCACAGGGTCAAGTTCTGAAGGTCACTGGGGTGCAGAGATAGGAGCAGGCGCTGCTGGGGAGGCCCATCCATTGTCCTGGCAGGGAAGGGGCCTGTGCAGGGCTGAGGGGGCAGGGGTTGACCACAGAGGTGGCACAGAGGTGGCCCAGGAAGGGTGCCAACAGAACTGGGGTTCAGCCCCCAGAGAGAGAGGCACTTCAAGAAGGGAATGGGGAGGAGGGGAGAGCCCCAGGCAGGTCTGGGCCACGTTGGAGCTGTAAAGTGTCCGGGGAGCTGGCGCTCAGGACCAGGCTGGGCCGCTGGGGGTGGCCGAGGGAGGTGGGAGGGTGAGAGAGACCTGGGGGGAGCAGAGGATGGTTCTCGGGGGATCCCGAGGAGATAGGAGGGGGCCGTGTGGGCCCTGCTGAGGAGCCCCCGCCCCTGCCTCTGCAGAGCTGGTCTGTAACAGGACTTTCGACAAGTACTCCTGCTGGCCTGACACCCCACCCAACACCACGGCCAGCATCTCCTGCCCCTGGTACCTGCCGTGGTACCACAAAGGTGACAGCGGAGGGCGTGTGGGGCGGTGGCCGAGGGGTCCAGCCTCACGGTGGGGCGCTGACCAGAGCCTCTCCCCGGCAGTTCAGCACCGATTCGTCTACAAGAGGTGTGGGCCTGACGGGCAGTGGGTGCGTGGGCCCCGGGGGCAGCCGTGGAGAAACGCCTCCCAGTGCCAGTTGGACGAGGATGAGATCGAGGTCCAGGTCAGCCCACGCCAGCGGACCAGAGGCCGGGGGGGCCGGGCGAGGTGCCCCCATCCCGCTGACCGCCCCGTGCCTTGCAGAAGGAGGCGGCCGTCATGTACAGCACCTTCCAGGCCTTGTACACCGTGGGGTACTGCCTGTCGCTGGGGGCGCTGCTGCTGGCCCTGGCCATCCTGCTGGGGCTCAGGTAGGCCCCCAGCCCCGAGCAGGGGGGCGGGCAGGGGCGGCGGCCGCTGACTCCCTCCCCCACAGGAAGCTGCACTGCACCCGAAACTACATCCACGCGAACCTGTTCGCGTCCTTCGTGCTCAGGGCCAGCTCCGTGCTGGTCATCGACACGCTGCTCAAGACCCGCTACAGCCAGAAGATCGCCGACGACCTCAGCCTGAGGGGCTGGCTGAGTGACGGGGTGAGCACCCAGACCCCCCGCCCGCCCCGCTCCCCGCAGGCGCGCGCCCCAGCTCACGTCTGCCCCTGCGCCAGGCGGTGGCCGGCTGCCGGGTGGCGGCGGTGGCCATGCAGTACGGCGTCGTGGCCAACTACTGCTGGCTGCTGGTGGAGGGCGTGTACCTGCACAGCCTGCTGGGCCTGGCCACCTGCCGCGAGAGGAGCCTCTCCGCCCTCTACCTGGGCATCGGCTGGGGTGAGTGGGCTGCCGCGGGGGCGGGGGGCAGGCTGGTGGGAGTGTTGAGACCACAGCTACCGCTACCGCCCCCGCAGGGGCTCCCGTGCTGTTCGTGGTCCCCTGGGCAGTGGTCAAGTGTCTGTTCGAGAACATCCAGTGAGTATGAGCAGCCCGAGGGCGCCCGGGCGGCTGGGGTCACCTCACTTCGCCTGGCGCTCGCTGGACGGGGCTGTGGGGGCAGCTGCGTGCCTAGTTCTTGGGGGCCTCGGGAGGTATCTCTGGCCCGAGGGGGGGGGTAAGCAGACCTGGTGCCCAGGGTGGGGGTCATTTCTGAGCATCTTTCTTTCTTTCCCGAGGCACCAATTAGATCCCCGGGGGCTGGGGGGCTGGGGGCGGGGGGCTGACAGGTGTGAGCGGCCCCACCCTTAGGTGCTGGACCAGCAACGACAACATGGGCTTCTGGTGGATCCTGCGCTTCCCTGTCTTCCTGGCCATTTTGGTGAGGAAATGACGCACCTGCTGGCTCCAAGGGGGGGCCTGTGGGGTCAGCCTCCAGCCCCCTTCCTTGTGGGCCTGCGGTGGCCGAGGAGACAGACGGCATCCTGCCTGGCCGGACCGGGAGGGAGGCCCCGGCACTCAGCCAGGACACTGGCCGGCGCCCTGGCTTGGGGCTGGGCTGCCTTCCTTGGCTGGGTGCCCAGCAGCCCCAGGGCCCCGGGAGCCAGGAGGCACAGGTGGGCCGCGGGGCTGCCCTGAGCCGTGCCCTCCCCGTGCAGATCAACTTCGTCATTTTCATCCGCATCCTTCACATCCTCGTGGCCAAGCTGCGCGCCCGCCAGATGCGCCACACCGACTACAAATTCCGGTGGGTGGTGGGTGCCGGCGGGGTGGGGTGGGGGCACCTAGTGCCTCTGGCTCAGGCTCCGCCCCCACAGGCTGGCCAAGTCCACGCTGACCCTCATCCCCCTGCTGGGCGTCCACGAGGTGGTGTTCGCCTTTGTGACTGACGAGCATGCCCAGGGCACCCTGCGCTTCGCCAAGCTCTTCTTCGACCTCTTTCTCGGCTCCTTCCAGGTGTGCGCCCCCCCCCCAGGTGCCCGCCTCCCCCTCCTCAGGGCTGCCCTGACCACCCCCTCTCTGCAGGGCCTGCTGGTGGCTGTCCTCTACTGTTTCCTCAACAAGGAGGTAGGTGAGGGTCTGGGGTTGGCTGGGGGCGGGGTAGAGCGAGCAAAGGTGCCAGGCCTTCAAGCCCACCTGCATTTGCCAAGCAGCTGCCATGGGTCTGGGTGCCAGGCCTCAGCCCTGTCTTCAGGGAGTGCACAGTGACAGGGGTGCCAGCCGGCTGCAGACCCCAGCGTTCCATGGTGACAAAGCCCATCTTGCTCATGGCCAAGGTGCCACGTGGCCCTTCAGGGCTGGAGGTTGGGGACCCCGAGGGTGGGACTGGCGGGCTCCGGGCCTGGCCCAACCTGCCGGCCACTCCAGGTGCAGGCGGAGCTGCTGCGGAACTGGCACCGTTGGCGCATGGGCGAGGCGCTGCGAGAGGGGCGCCAGGGCGGGAGCCACTCGGCCTTGGCCCGGTCCACCAGTGGAGCCCCCACCGAGAAGCTGCTGCTGTCCAGAGGCCAAGACAGCAACGGGGCCAGCCAGGGCCCCTCTGTGGAGACCTGTGTGGCTGGCAACCTCCCTGGGTTGGCCCAGAGCTGCTTGTGATGCCCGCGAGCTCCACCAGGGCTGGACTCCCAGCCCAGAGGGCACCAGCCAGCCATTCAGACTGATGCCCAAGGAGGCTGCAGTGGCCAGGGTGGTGCTCTGTGCTGGGGGGGGGGGAGGACCGTGGGGAGTGGCGTGGTGGGAAGCTGTCTTGTGAATGCCTGTGTGTGCCCGTGTGTCTGTGAGTGTTGTTGGAGGAAGTGTCTGTCCTCCAACAATAAAGAGCTCTCGCAATGGCCGCTGTGCACACCCTGGAGAGGGGTCTGGGGCGGGCGGGCTGGGGCCAGGGCATCCCCTCGGGAACGGGCAGCTGCCGATGGAAGCCCCCATTTTACAGATGATTTGGAGCTGGAACCCCTGAGGGGACCCAAAGTGTGGCTGTCTGTGCCCTCCCTGTCCCCACTGGGACGGTTCTGGCTACCCTCCCGTCCAGCTCAGGCGGCCTCACCCCACCCAGCCCAGAGTGGACAGTCCCCATTAGCTTTGGCCGCCCAGCCCCCAGAGGGTCACCACTGGCCCCAGAGGGACATGACAGGGGATGATGGCTGAGGGAGGCCACAGATACCACACTCCTCCCGACCCCCATGGACACTGGCCGGGCTGGACTCGGGCTCAGCGGAGGCATGGCCGGACAGTCGGGACTGATGTCCTCTGGGGCCTCTGCTTCCCGCTGGCTTCGCCACCTGAGCAGTTCGCAGGCTGCCAGCAGGTTGGAGCAGGGCGACGCGACCTGAACTGGACGGGTCTGAGGGAAGGCGACGGCACCCTGTGCGGTCACTGCAGAGGCGAGGCCACTCTGTCTCGCCCACCAGACAGCTGTGCAGCGAGGACGCGCCATCCGTGGTGCTGGGCACCCCGCTGGGCAGGCAGTGAGGGCCGAGCTGGCCAGGCAGGAGGAAGAGCCAGGTGGTGCTGGGGCGGGGGGCGGGGGGGGGGGCCGTGGCCCAGGTGCACCCTGAGGTTCCAGTTGCTGCCTGGGCACAGCATGTCTGACGGAGAGGCTGGAGGCAAGGGCAGGAGTGGGAGCCACACGGGGGCCATGCCCCCCTCTAGAGCGCCCTGCAGCAGAGCTGACGCCTGGCGGGGTGTGTGCATGGGGCAGCTGTCAGAGGAGGAAGGGGCCGCAGCAGGAGAGCACCAGCCAGACCTGCAGCCGGGCGTCCCTGCTCCTGGGCTACTGGGAGGCATGGCTGGGCCTGGGGGAGGGGGTGCCTCCAGCCCCTGCCGCCACGTGGGCTGGAGCTGCTCAGGCACAGCCGGGCTAATTGGAGCAAATGAGAGGACAGGAGGCCTCTCCGGAAAGGTAAATAGAATTACTCACCCACCAGGCACTGAGGCCCTCCTGAGGGGGCCTGCACCCCAAGCCGCCCATGCCCCCCACAGGCCCGGATGAGGCAGGGAGGGAGTGATGAGAGGAGGGGAGTGGGGTGGGAGGCTAGTTAGGGGAGCTGCTTCCCTGCGGTGCTGGCGTGGCCGGTGTCCCTGTGATGGGTGGGCTGCGCCCTTGCAAGGCCCCAAAGCAGAGCCGGCAGAGCAGCCGGAGGCTGCAGGCACCTGACCTTCAGGCTTCAGGCCACCTCCTGCTCCAGGCCCCTGAGACCCTGAGTCTCCTCCGAGCCCCTTGGTGCCCGAAGCTGGTGTGGGTTCCAGCTGGCACAGGGAGGCACAAGCTCTCTCCTTCACGGCAGCTGAGCTCAGGGTGAGTGACCGCCTGGGGGTGCACTCACCTAGGGGCCTCCTGACGGCCCTCCCTATCCTGACTCCCTCTGCCCTTGTCCTCATTTACCCCAGCCCTGTCCCCAAGGGAACTAGAGCAGGCCAGTAGAGTCAGGGGCGGAGGTGGAGGCCTGGCAGGGGCTGACCTGCCCAGTCAATAAAATGATTCTGACCAGGCAGCCCTGGGGGGGTCGCAGGGGAGGGGTGAGGAACCCACTTTGCCACTCAGGGCCCTGCATCCACACAGCATCACTCTCCATGCAAGGAGACAGACACCCAGGCCCTCTGCCCTTCCCCATCTCTACCACCTTCCCCACCTCCACCCACCCTCCCCTCAGGCCCTTTCCCCAAAAATGATGAGTACTGTCCAGCCTGTGTGTGCGCGCGCGCGCATAAGCATGCTACTAAAATGAGTGTGGAGACCAAGAAAGAAGAAAACATGGACTTTGATCAACGGGTCAAACCTGGGAGCATCCAAGTGTAACCCCAGGATGTGCCAGGCCTGGTGGGTCACTGGAGCCTGGAGCAGGGCAGAGGCTCCAGGAGAGACACCCTCACGGGATTCAAAGTGACCAAATACACTGAGAGGAGACTTAGATGGCCTGGGGGAGAGTTCAGGACTTTGTTAATATTAGTACATAGGAAACTAAGCAAATGAAAAAAGAAGGCAATTAATAACTCTAAGGAAAACAAAAAGCTGGGCAGGAAAGAAAAAATAATCACAATTTACCACATAGCTCAGCTCTGAATACAAACATAGACATCATAATGTAAATACTCAACACTGATGTAACCGAAGTTATGGGAGGAAAAAAAGCACTGTCTAGGGATGACGGTGGAGGGGAAGGGCGTTGGTTGGGGGGGGAGCACAGAATGGGAAGATCCGGAAACTGGTTCCTGCCTGCTGTTTGGAAATACAAGCACAGACCCAGCTGCAGGGGGAAGTAGCTGCCTGGGGTGGGGTGGGGGTGCCGAAGGCTGAGGGCTGGGGCCACTCTCCGAGCTGCCTGGGCCTCTCCTGGACACCTGGCAGCCCTCAGCCTGGGCCCTCCCAGCCCACCCACTCTTTTTATTTTTTTTTAATCCTCACCCAAGGATATTTTTCCATTATAGAGTGGAAGGGAGGGAGATAGAAACATTGACGTGAGAGGGACACATCGACTGGTTGCCTCCCGCACGACCCCAACCAGGGCCAGGGACGAACCGCAGCTGAGGTACATGCCCTTGGCCGGAATCGAACCCAGGACTCTTTGGTCCGCTGGTCGACACTCTAAAGGCTGAGCCAAACTGGCCAGGGCCCACTCACTCTTTCTGCCCTCACTCTCCACCGCTCAGTTCCTTTTCCTGCTTCCCCTTCCTCTCCCTGGCTGGTGCCCAGCAGTCAGGCCCAACTCTCCTCCCTTCTCTCTCAATTTTTAAAAGTCGATATTCAGATGACTCCCTATCTGTATCTGCAACCCCGGTGGCCCCCTGGAATCCATGCTGTGGGCTAAGCTTCCCACTGGTCCCCTCTGATGCCCACATGCTGCTCAGCTGAGCCCCTACCTGCTCCTCCTCCCCCAGGTTTGCTGAGGAAACCCCCCTGCAGGTCTCCCTGCTTCTCCCAACCTCGACCCGCGCTCTGCACAGGGCAGAGCAGTCCTCTGACGTCCAGCTGAGCGTGGGCCGCCGCCTGCTTGCAGAAGTGCAGGACACGGCAGCCTGTTAACCCTGCAGGATGCCCCTGCCCACTCCAGAATGTGGGAAACTCCACCACCAAGTGTGGGGTGGGGGGAGTTCAATCCATAAACAGGGAAAGACATACTCAAGGGACAAAACCCACGGGAAGACATGGTGTCCGTCGCTCGGTAACGGACGGCGCCGGGTGCCACCAGGAGGGACTGCTCGCCCTCGATGCACAGCATGTGCTGGCTCGGAGTGTTCTGACCACACGAACCCTGATGACAAGGAAGCTCAGGAATCAGTCAGGCCGGCCCCTCCCAGGTCACTGTCCTCACTGCTAGGATCAGGGCACTGAGCCTGCCGAGAGGCAGTTGAGCAGCGATGTCGTGCACTGTAGAGGAGGTGATGGCCCAGCGGACGCCCCTGTCCCACCAGGACATCACCTCATGGCCACACCGTGCTGGTAAGGGCCCCGGTGCCTGGGACCAGGAAGTGGCAGTGTTCACCCACTAGGGGGAACCCCCAGACAGGATGCCTGGACCCCACACTGGGGAAGGGGGCACTGGAGTAGGGGTTTGCGATCAGGGCTCCAGGCCCCGAGACTGGGCCTCCCTGGTTGGCCCATCTGCCGCCCACCACGCCCCTCTGTGCTCTCTCCCCTCTCCCTGCAGCAGAGCCAGCTTCTGCCTCCAGTGCCCCCATCAGAGCGCCTCACTCTCCTCCCAGCATGGGGCCTGTCAACCCCACCCCCACCTCCAAGGTGTTCTTGGCAGAAAGACCCCAGGCCAAGGGCCTTCATTTCACAGAGCTGCTCAGTTGGCAGAACAGTGGGCTTGAGAAGGCCTTGAGGGTTGTCCCGTGGGCCCACCCACGCGGAGAGGGGTGTACAGGCCCAGTGGTACCACCACTGGTGAGGCCAGGGAGGGTCGCAGCAGCAGCGTAGGCTGATTCCAGGGCCCACTGTGGCAGAAGGGAGCTGCCAGCCCCACCTTCCAGCCCCACAGGACGAATGACCCAGAGGGGACTTGGAGTCAAAAATCAAGTCGAGCCCAGCCGGTGTGGCTCAGTGGTTAAGCACCCACCCATGCATCAAGACGCTGCCGGTTCGATTCCTGGTCAGGGAACATGCCCAGGTTGTGGGCCTGATCCCCAGTGGGGGGCATGCAGGAGGCGGCTACTCGATGTTCTCTCTCATCGACGTTTCTCTCTCTCCCTCTCACTTCCTCTCTTTAAAATCAATAAAGGAAAAAAAGAAAAAGTCAAGTCGATTTTTAACTAATGCAGTAAGATATTAGACATCTCCAGTGTGCTGCCTGGGGCTCCAGTGCCCCTTCAGGGAGAGGCCTTGGTGCCCCACAGCCCGTCCGTTCCTTCACCAAAGGGGACACACCCCCCAGGGCTCACAGCAAGGCCGTGACTTTGGCCAGCAGCAGCAGCGTCCAAGAGCCCTGCAGTCCTGTGGGGTGTGCCCAGTGTGCCCAGGCTGAGGGCCTGTCAGGTGTACCCCGAGGTGACCAACAGTGGCAGCGGGCATCAGCACTGGGCAGCCACTTGGGAAGTAGGTACCAATTTCCATGTGAGGAAATTGAGGCCAAGACTCAGCAACTTGCTCAAATGCAGCAAAGGCTGGCAGGGGCCCACCCACCCTCCACCTCCCCAGCAGGACCCCTGCTGGCCACCAAGGGCAGCACATGGGGCAGGACCTTTGGTCCCCCACAGCCTGTCTTCAGTCATCTAGGTCATGCTGGGTAGAGGGTGTGATGAGTGCCGGGTGCCCACTCAGCCTCTGGCTATAGCCCCCTGGCTCCGCCCACCCCTGGCCCACACTCCCTTCCCAGCCCCAGAGCGTGGGGGCAGCTCAGGTGACCCAGACCAGAAGGTCCCCAGGGAGCAAAGGAGGCCACAGGGTTACAGGAACTTGCTCAGGGCCAGGCACCTTCCAGTGCCCAGTGGCAGCAAGCCTTGGTGGCTGCTAATGACATGAACCATCCTTCCTGTGCCCCAGCCCTGGGGAACCACTCCCCTGATGACACCTCCCAGAGGCACCTTGTGGGGCCCTCAAGCCCCCAAAATACTCTTCTGGGAAAAGATGTTCCCAAAATAAACCCTGGTTTGGCTTGTCTGGGTCTGGCCTGCCAGGACTTTCCCAGTTTGAAGGTCAAGGCATTCAGGTCTCGGGCGGTCCAGGGCTGCCGAGGAGTCCACTGCCTCTAAACGGAACGGCCCCCAGGAACCATCCCACCCTCTGTCCTCCAGAAGGCCCCTACCTCCCACAGCCCCCAAGAGGCCTGAACCCCCTAGTGGAGCCCAGGGATCAGACATTTCTGGGCTCAGGGGCGTTGACCATAACCTCGGACTCCCAGCCATGTATCGGCTGCAGGGACAGACCACCAAGAGGCTGACCCCGTGTTGCCCGCCTTTATTCACTGGTCCCAGGCTCCAGTCACAGGGAAAAAGGGCCCTGGTGACCCTCCCAGAACAGAGACAGGACCCACCAGGCAACCTCACACCCCTGCTCAAGGGGCTGCTGTGGCCACAGGGCTGCAGACACCAGGGCCCAGGACCCTATGAGGGGCACCAGTGGTATCCCAGGCTGGGCAGCTGGTGCCATCCTGGAGCTACCGCAGGAAGGGAGGGGCCAGACTGGACAGTGTGGAGTGGGGGGTTGGGTGGGTAGGGGTGGGGGTCATTCACTCCCCATGTGTCCAGGCCAGAGAAGCAGCAACATGGGAGATCCATGAAGGGTGAGGGTGGGGCTGCCCTCGTCCTGCCTTCTGGCCACCTCAGGGACAACCCTGGACTAGTCCCACAGGCCCAGGAGACTAGAGGCCCTCTGGTCTCTGTCCTGATCCTGGAAGTAGCCGTAAGTCTGGGCTGGGGCAGTGGAGCAGAAAGGGAGGGGAGTCAGGATCAAGGCCCCGGGGGGCAGGCAGGGCCAGGGGGCTCCAGAGAAACTAGGCAGCGAGGCCCAGGAGAGCAAAGGGGCTGGCAGGGCCCAGATCCTCCCAGTGACTGGCAGCTGAGACTGCCAAGAGGGAAGAAGGGGGCTGGGGAGGAGGGGCAGGCCTCAGCCATCAGTCACCTGTCCTGGTCCTGGGGTGTGCCGCCCACTGGGAGCCGGCCCTGGCCCCTCCCCTCCCCCTCCCAGGACCTGGGCCCACAGGAGAGCCGACCAACATCAGGCTGCACCCGGATCTCCCAGAGGCCAGGGGGGACTCCCCCGCAGGCGCTTTAGGACTTCTTGGCATCCTGCGTGTTCCGGCGTTTCAGGTCACTCAGGTCGATGGGTTTGAAGGCTGTTGGGGGACAGACTGGTCAGCAGTGGGCACAGGAGAGGCAGCTTCCGCCCAGATCCTGTTCCCACCTCTGAAGCCCTGGGCCCCACCCAACCCAACCAGCTGTCTCCCCCATCAGGAAACAGGAAGCTTCAAGGCCTTCCCGCCCCAGCCCCACCCCTGACCAGGCCCCGCCCCCCAAGCCAGCCCCTCCCACTCACTCTTCAAGCTGGGGTTAGGGACCTTCTCCACATACTCTTCCACCAGGCCCCGCTCACTGCCCGAAATCTGGCTCCGAAGGTCCCGCTCCACGCCCTGCCAGGCTGCCGAAGGAGGCCTAGTCAGAGCTCCAGCCCACGGGTCAAGAGTCCCAGCCGGAGAGCCCCCTTCCCCGTTCCCCTTCAGTGTCCTCCAAGGCCCTCCCCCAGCCCCACCAATCTCCCAGTTCACAGCATTTGGCCCCAGACTGGCCAGCTTGTGACCTGAAGTTACCCCTGTACCCCTGTACTTCCTGTGGACCCATTGGGGGCCTCCATGCCCGGCTCTGCCAGCAGGCCTGTCCCCTCATCCATACAGACCAGGGCTGCGGTCACAGAGGCACACGTGACCCACTGGGGTACAGCACTCACCCCTGCAGGCACACAGCCCCCACTTCTGGGGCACCACTGGGTGCCCCCAGAGTTCACATCTGCTTTCCACTGTGCCCTACCCTCCCCAAAAGAACCCAAGCAGCTCCAAATGCTGCCTCTTCTGGGGGTGCTGCCCACTGGGAACCCCAGCCTCCATTACAAGAACCTGTCCTCCCAGATGGGCCCTGTCACCCCACCTGCCTGGGCCCTGAGGGCTAGCAGAGTGATGTGGGGCTGGCGGGGTGCCGTACCTTCGTAAATGAAGCGCACATTCTCCTCATGGGCCGGGGTGAAGATCTCGCTGCTGTTGGGGGGAGAGCGGGGGCTACTGTTCCTCTTGCCGTTGTAGACGACTCTGGAGACAGGGGAACTGGGGAGACCTGGCTCATGAGGAGAGTCTGGGGGCAGGGTGGGGATGATGCCACACCCCTTACCCCCAGGGCAGAGGCTACTCAGCTGCCTAAGACCCACCTGGTCATCGCTGGGGCGTCTGGTCCTCACACTCCGCCGGATCCCCTCGGCTTCTGGAAGGGAAGACCCAGAACATGGGACAGAGCATCACCCTCTCCAGAGGAGCTTCAGAGGGGGGAGGGACGTGGGGTGTGTTGCCCTCCACCCTTTAAGCTGATGACAAACTGCTGTGGCCTCACTGACACCAGGGGACCCCTCAGGGTGGGGTCTGGCCAGAATCTGGGCTGACTAGGGATGAAGCAGGCTCAACCAGGGGGAGCCAAGGGCTGGGAGCCAGCGACATGCACAACTTGGAGCAGCCTGAGCCCCCAGAACCTGGACCTCCACTGCCCTGGAGCGCCCTCCCCAGTCAGGGGGTGCAGATGGTGCCAGCTGCTCTATGACACCCCGTTTCCAGAATCACAGAGCACCTCTCCAGGGAACCCTGACTCTGCCCCACAGCCTGCAGGACCTGGCGTGTTGCTTCTGTGAGCTTCAGTTTCCCATCTGTAAAATGGGGACGTGCTTCCTAGCGGTGAGAAGCCCAATGGACACACGGAACCTGCCCAGCTTCCTGGTCCTGGAGGCCGAGGCGTGAGTGAGCTGGTGCCCAGGACATGGAAGCCAGCAGGGCAGGAGGGCTGGGGGACGGGTGTGAGCCGGGAGGAAGCTGCAGGGCCTGGGCTTGACCCAGTGACCAAGACCCTGGGGCACAGCCTGTTTATATATACCCTCTCTCTGCCCAGGGGATTTTTCAGCCCTGGGTGAGAGTCTATTTTTAGGCTCACTCTCAAACTCGCCAGCTGGGCAGTGTCCTCTCTCTGGCTGAGGACACACTGCAGGGTGGCTGGTCCCAGGCCTGACCTTGTCCCACAGCAGGGCAACCACAGGTGCGGGGGCAGGGGACTCTGGGAGGGCGCTTTGAGCTTGAGAGCCTCCCTCACCCACCCGGGAACCCAGGGCCCCCACACTGCCCAGAGCAAGAGCCGCAGCCCTTCCTAAAGGGCCAGGAGGATGGGACAGCGTGGGTGCATCCTCTCTGGCTCACTCAGCCATATTGAAACACCTACACGGGTAAACAGAAGCCCACAGGCCTAGTCAAGAATAACAAAAATGCATAAAAACAGCCTCCTGGAGACTCGGAGCCCTGTGCCCCTCCCAGGCCAGGAGCCTCCAGCCCATGTTCCCTTGTCTAAGGCCAGAGCACACGAGGGTGCCCAAGGGGCTATGGCGGGGAGCAGAGGGGGCTCCAATTACGCACAGGATGGAGATGCCTGCCCTGGGCCAGGCCCTCGCCTGCTTACCCAGGGGCCCGTGGCCCTCCTGCAGTCTCCCTTAGACCTGGCCAACCACTCAGGGCGCCTGCCTTCCTGGCCTCACCTGCCTCCGCCTCTCCTCCCCATGCAGCCTCGGCTGGGCCTCCTCTGGTCACACCCTGTGCCCTGCTCCCCTTCATCTCTGCATGAAGGTCTGTTTGGGCTGGGCCCAGAGCAGCTGGCCTGCAGGGGACCGGGCCCACGAGCTGAGCCCCAGGCCCTGGAACCCTTGGTCCCCACGCCACTCCCATGAGCTGGCATTCCTGACCAGACAGGACCTTGTCAAAGCGGCGCCTGTCCCCAGACCAGGGCCTGTGCACTGGTCACCAAGCGCCCTCCCACACAGACGTCCTACTTCAGTTCAGAGTCTTCAGTCAGAGTGCCCTGGAATGCCCCTCCACCAGGAGCCAGACACTCCGCAGGCTCACCCACCCTCGAGACTTGAAGACAAATAAAATGACATTTTCAAAAGAAGCCTGTCTGTCTCCTCTCAAAGGTGGGGGGTCACACCCCTCCAGGCCTGACTGTAACCGCCTACATCCTACCAACCAGCCTTCTCAGGTGTGAAGCACCTGCAAGTCCTCCCACCTCCCCCTTAGCTCAGCCTCCCTCCCCAGGTCTTTCTCACCAGGACCGCTGCTGGCCCTGCCCTGCCAAGACCCGGCCACCTGACAGGCCTTAGGGGCACCAAGGCGTTTCCCGGATGTAGCAGCAGCTTCCCAAGAGGCCAGAGACCTGCTGTTCCCCAGAGACAGAAGGGACAGCAGCTCGCTCACCCTCATCACTTCCTGAGGTTCCTCGAAGGAGCTGGGCCCGATACTGACCCAAAGGGCATTCCATTAAAAATCAAACGAATGTGCACGCTCTATGACAGTCATTGCAGTGCACGGGGGGAGCAGCTAAGACCTGGACCAAGGTGACCTCTGGACCAGCATGGCATCATCCCCACTGACCTCAGCAACAGCAGTCTCAGTGGAGCGAGGGGAAGTGGGACTCAGCCCAGACTAGTCCACGACACGTGGCACCAGGCGAGGGCCCACGGCGCTGTATGCCTTGCCGAGTGGAGAGCAACCTGAATGTGTTTTCCACCAGGGCAAAGCACTGAGCAGGGCCGCCAAAGAGCAGGGCGTGGAGGCGCCAGGTGACGGGAGCTGGGGAGAATGACACAGGCCTGGAGAAGCACCAGGGACTCCTAAAAAGTCCCCGAGGGCCCTGGAGTGGCCAGAGACGGAAGTCTGGCAGGACAGAGACCAGCTGCTCAGCAGTGGAGGTACAGGTGATGGGGGAGGTGTGGGCCCAGGGAGAGGGCAGGCTGCACACCCTGTGTCCAGGATCTACCTGGCCTTCACCCTGCCTGGGCCACACCAGGGACAAGGGCAGGCAGGGACGAGTCTCCTTCCCAAACCCTCTCCCTCCTCTAGTCTTTCCCACTCTCACTCACAAAGATTACTGGACACAACCACTTCAACCCGTGAGCTCAGAACGCCTTCATATACCGGCGTGCTGCCAACCCTACGAGACTTCAGGCCCTAGCAGCTCTGGGGCTGGGCTGCGCTGGCAACACTAGCACGTGCAAGTCTGACTGCGTCTTCCCATCTGAGTGCACCCCGACTGGAGGCACTCACGGTCCCTGGTGTCTCAGAGCTGAAGATACAAGCACAGTCTTGGCCCATGGGGCCTCGCTCCCAGAGCCTCCACTAAGGTGCTCTTGCTACTTCTCCCCATTCCCAGGGTACTTGTGCAAGGACCTCCCCCATGGAGGGACAGCCTCCTTTATGCCCACACACACACTACCAGCATGATCTTCCCGACAACCACTTTCTGTCACTTCCCACCTGGACCCCTGTACTCCATCAAGCCCTCAGGTCTGGCTCCAATCTATTTCACCAGAATCACCGGCTACTGGGCCCCTGACCTACCCCCAAACACAGTTTGCCACAGAGCCACCTCTGCCTGCGGCCATCAGCACAGAGAACCACACGCCGCACCCCCACTGCACCCCGTAGACCTTGGTGGGCTACATGCTGGGCGCATGGCAGAGTCCAGCACCACTCTGCAGTGGAAGTGCGTCCATCCCTGCTGCCCCTGGGCAAGTCCCTTCCCTCTCGGGGCCTCAGTGTCCTCATCTGAGTCACAGTGGCTCCCAGGGGTGCTCCCCAAGCCCTCCTGCTTGACAGGGATCCAAGCACAGCCACGTGAAGCCACTACCTCAAAAGAGATCTCCATCACTTCTTACCCAGTAAGTGGACAGACGGCGATCTTAGAAAGAATGTCCTGTCACACTGGGCACTTCTGAGTGAAAGGGATGCTGCTGATCACGAAGCATGAACCAGGACAGTTCTGGACAACCTGAATGTACACCCAACCCACTCAGAGGAGGTGGAGACCCAGAAAAGTACAGGGCACTGTGGAAAACATCAGCATCCCTGGCCACAGCAAACACTTGCCGAGGGCTAATTGCAGGGTGCCACTGCGCTGGGTGCTAAACAAACTCAGCTCCCGTCCCACACTGGGCCAGAAAGAAGGTACCCTGACAATCCCCATTTTAGATGCTCAGTGGTTAGAGCAGCCTGACAACCAGCAAAGTAGGGTCTGCACCCCAACGTCTGGGCCTCCAGGGCCCGGACCAGGCTGAACACCCCAGAGCCCATGCCTGGCCCCTGCAGGTTCTCGCAGCCCTGACACTGAGGCGGCCCTGCTCAGGCGCGTGGAGTGCGCCTTTCTGGTGGACCTGCACAGTACCTTGCTCTTCCGGGGCAACCAAGGGCTCCGGAGACCTCCTGGGGAGGCGAGGGGCCCAAAGCCTGGCCTCTGACTCCCTCTCAAACTCCTTCCCCACACACAGCCATGTGCCCACGGACAGGAGAGGAGACACTCTGTCATCCAGAACCGTGACAATGGGTATTCCAAGTTAGAGCCAATGGCATGACGGCTAGGCATTCTGTGTTCCTTTGGAATTCCTGAGACTCAGATTCTTAGATTCCACTTCCCGGTCGTGCTGCGTGCTTGGGGCTCTCAACAGCCCCGTTCCAGCCAATGAGACTTCTAGAAAATGGTCTACTACCCAAGCAGTGCCAGCAGCATGCTGCTGAACTAGACCCCACACAGGGCTGCGGGTCCCTGAACACCCTGGGGCGCGGCCTCCAAGCACTGCACCACCCCTCGCCTGCAGCGCCCCTCCCCTGAGCGTGTGCAACCCCTTACAAGTCCCCTGGAAATCCCACCAGCCCTTCAACCCACCCGGGACCAAGACCACTACTCAGGACTCAGCCCCTGCCCCTCCTCCCCGGCCTGCTCTCAAAGCTCTCAACCCTCTCCAGCGAAGGGTCACTCGCTGCTGCCCACTGGCCTCTCCGGCCTCTGCTCCAGCTGTCCCCGCTGCCCCAAACCGCTGCATTCACCCTGGGGTGCAGCTAAAAGACGCCGTCTCTCGGAAGTCCCGGCCGGCGCAGGACGCGGGGCGCTCCACCTGCACCTGCGCGCGCCCTGGAGCTCCCCACCCCCGGGGCCCCGGGCCGGAGGTCCGCCGCCTGTGGCCCCGCCCCGTGCGCGGTCCCCGCGGCCGCCCGGCGCCCCGCGAGCCCCCGAGGGCGGGGCCGCAGCCCTGCCGCGCGCACCTGGCCCCGCACGTCCCGGCCCGGGCAGGGATGGGGCCGCGGGGAACGGCGGCTGCGGAGGGGCCCGGCCGGCGGCGAGCACCCCTGGGGAGGCGCCTGGACATGGGAGACGGGCCGCTGCCCCCCTCGGCGGCCGCCGCCCTCCGAGCCGCTCCCCGCGCCCTCCTCCCGCGGGGCGCCCCCAGCAGGCCGGCGCGCGGGGCGGGGTGGGTGGGGCGCACGGGCCTCCGCGGCCCGCCCCGGCCCTCCCCTCGCGGCCGCCGCGCCAGGGCGGGTCCTGGCCGCGCCCGCTCCGCCCCCGCCGCCGCCGCCTCACCTCGCCGCTCGGCCGCCGCCGCCTCCGCCTCCGCCAGCTGGGGCCCGGCCGGAAGTGACGCGACGCCGCGCACGCGCACGCGCAGGAGGCGGCGGCCCACGTGACGGCGCCGGGGTGGCGGGGTGGCGGGGTCCGGGGCGCCGGGCGTCTCCAGTAACGAAGGCAGCACCACGGACTGAGGCATCACGTTTATTGAAAAAGTACAAAGTGTCCCAATAAAAAATTCACCTGGAGAAAAAGCCAGGCCAGAGGTAGGGGAGGGGAGTGTGCCCAAATCTCGGGGCGCTGGCCCCGCGGGCGGGGGAGGGTCGAGCAGGGGGAGGGCAAGCTGGGCTCAGGCCACCCGAGTCCCTTTGAAGAGCTCCACCAGGTCCTTGAAGTCCGGGTCGATGAGGTCGGAGGGCAGGTCGCCGTCGTCGTTGGCTGCATCCCGGTCTGCCCCCAGGGAGATGAGGTACCTGGGGGGTGCAAAGGGCGCCCTGGTTGCAGTGGGGAGATGGCCTGCAGGAGCCTTCCCCAATCCCAGGTAACAGGCTGGAGCCCTGATGTCCACCTGTTTTTCTCTGTCCAGCTGGGGTGAGGGGTAATACACCCGACCCTTCAGAAATCGAGGCTGACTTTTCCAGTTTGCTCCAGAAAGGGCATCAGGGCGGGAAGAGATTCCAGAAGCCCTGAGGGTTCCTTAGCTCCATCACCAGGGCCAACTTTTGGGGACCACATCCTGGAGGCTCCTTGAGGCCAGGGGGGTTGGGATAAAACTGCTGACCTCACCCTCTCACCTGGCTATGTCGGGGTACCCATCACTGCAGGCGATGTGCAGGGGCGTCCAGCCTGTCTCATCGCGCTGGTGAATGTCCGCCCCGTATTTGACCAGCAGCTTTACGCAGTCCAGGTTTCCAGAGAGGACTGCTTCGTGCAGGGCCGCCAGGCCTGGGCGGGACAGGGCAGGAGGGTCAAGGCTGAGGCCTTCCCTTGCTGCCCCACAGACCCTTGCTGGCCCTGCAGGCACTCACCTGAGGGGTAGATGGTGTCCAGGGCCACTTTCCGAGCCCGGATGAAGCGCCCTACCTGCTCCAGGTCGCCCTGGCGGATGTGGTCCAGGAAGAGGACATCATTAGCGAAGCGCACGCTGCGCTGAGCCAGCATCCGCCGCCGCCGCTGCCGTGGGCTGTAGCGAACATAGCGGACAGTTCTGCTGGGCATCCTGGAGGCTGTGGTGTGGACCGCCCCTGTGGACCCTACTGCTGGGGAAGGGATGTACCCAGCCCAGACTAGGGGGCAGGGTCTTCGAGCCAAGGACAGTGGCTTCCAGCAGGGCGACGCAATGCTCCCTGTGCAAGGGCGCCTCCCACTTATATAGGGCTCACAGAGCTATATAAAGCCACGCAGTCATGCTCCCACCGCGAAGGGCTGAAACCGAGCCGCTGTCCTCCCCAGGCTCAGATCAAGTTTACTGGCTCGTCTTTCAGCCCACCTGTCGCTGTGCCTGGCCAAAGGGGTCAGATCCTTCCTGGCCATCGAACCCAGCCCCACTGCTGGACCTAGAAGGTGCCTTACAGAGGGCACCAGAAGGACAGGACCTACAAGGAAGGCAAGCAGGTACCAAGGACATCCGAGGGCCCAGGCATCTCCCCCAGTCCTGGGTCCTCGTATGATGTATGGTGAGGATGGCTCCTCCACCTCCTGGAAAGTGAGGGGCTGCCCACATCTGAGGAAACACAGGGCAAGACCTGTCTCCCTCCCTGTCGTGTCACTTTCCATTATGGCTGTATCCCTCTTGGTAGTTTTACCAAAGCATGGGCCTGGATGGCACTACCGTCTTGCTTGGGAACCTCCCAGGTTAGAATCTAAATGCCTCAGCTCTCACTCAGGCCATCCCACCAAGACCGTCAGGAGCCCTCTGCAGGCCCTGCCCACATGGTCTGTTCCCTTCCGTCGTGACCCCTGGCCCTGCCCTCAGTTCTCCTGCTGCCAGGTCCCTGCCACTTACTGTACACATGATCACACTTGAGGTGGCATCCAGTCTGTGCCCCAGGGACAGGCCATTACGTCCCAGGTGGTGTGTCCTCTGCAGCTGGCCAGGTGCAGACTTGCCTGTAGGAATGCAGCCAGTGGAATTTTTGAAGGACAGGCCTGCAGGCTGGGCCAGGGCCACCTGCCTTCACTGCAGCAGCCAAGGCCTGAGGTGGGACGTAGGCCTGGGTGCAGGAGGAGCCAGCGGAGAAGACAGGAGCCCGGGACACACAGCAGCAGAACTGGGCAGGAGCGTGCCCGTGAGATCGGACAGCCCCACACACCTGACGTTGGCCATGTTGGTTTCTGGGGCTGCCATCACAAGGAGCCAGACTGGGGACCTTAAACAACAAAACTTGATTCTCTCCGCTTCTGGGAGCCAGAAGTTGGAGATCACGGTGTGGGCAGGGTGAGTTCCTCTGACGGAGGGTCTGGCCCAGGCCCCGCTCCTGGCTGGTGGCAGTCCTCCGTGTTCTCTGCTTGCAGACGCTGTAGGCCACCTGTGGCTTCACGCTCACATGCGTTCTCCCTGTGTGTGTGCCTGTGTCCAAAATTCCCTGTTTTGTCAGGACACCAACCAGTGGAGTAGGAGCCCACCCTGCTCCAGTGTGACTTCGTCTTGACTAAGGACATTCGCACAACCTGTTTCCAAATAAGGTCCCATCCTGAGGTCCTGGGGGAATGCAGTTCAAGCCCTAACCCTGGTGAGCCCCCCCACCCCCGCAGGGAGGTCACTGAAGTCCTGACTGAGGTCAGAACCAAGACTGGCCAGCACTCTTCTCAGGGGTGGGGAGGCATCTGGGTCACCAAGCTGGTCTCATCCGACAAAATCCAATCACCAAACGTAGAGGGCGGGCAGAGGTAGGTTTACAGTTGTAAGTACGCAAAATAGTTTATTTTTGTATTTTTTATTATTGTATTACTTATTTGTATTATTTATCATATTGTTATTTTCTCATACCCTTACTTATGATTTATCTTTTAAGTAAAGATGAATGGTAATTTAACCCACTTTTCCCCACCTGTGTATTTATTTATTTAAATATGTTTTTACTGATTTTTTTAGAGGGAGAGAGAGATCGAAACATCAATGTGAGAGAAAAACATCCATTGCCTGCCTCCTGCACGACCCCTTCTGGGAATCGAGCCCGCAAACCAGGCATGTGCCCTGACCGGGAATCAAACTGGGACCTCTCAGTCCCTGAGCCAAAGCCTTGGGCCAAGTGCTGTGAAGAACCAGGGCTCTACGACGCCTACCAGGGGTTTTATTTGTTTGTTGTTGTTAATCCTCACCCAAGCATACTTTATTGATTTTTAGATAGAGAAGAAGGGAGGGGGTGAGAGAGAGAGAAACAACATGAGAGAGACACGTCGATTGGTTTCCTCCTGCATGACCCTGACCGGGGCCTGGGATCAAACCTATAACCCAGGTACGTGCCCTTAGCCGGGAATCGAACCTGTGACCCTTCGGTCCGTAGGCTGATGTTCTAACCGCTGAGCAAAACTTTCCGGGGCTCTGGCGGGTTTTCTGCCCCCACGCCGGGCCCTGCAGGGGCCCCAACAGAAGGGTGGGGCCCAGCGTTCCTGCACTTCAGGGTTCAGAGGACTGGCTGGGTGGTCTGACTCCTGGGCACTGGGGAGGACTCAGGTACAGTTTCTTCTGGCTTAGTTTCACAAAACCTGGAGACTAAAAGTTCTACCCTTTAGACAGGAGACAGAACTTTCCTTTGATGTGAAGATTATCTTTTCTGATGCTGTGGAAAGTTCTGTCTGCCCTCCCCGTTCAGAGGATCAGGTGAAAGAACCGTGGATGAAGCTGCCACCAAGGGCGTGGCCTTCTCGGGAGTGACCAGGGCCAGGCCAGAGACAGGCTGGGTAAGCCCATCGCGGTGGCCGTGTTGGTGACTCCAAGAGGGACCCTCTTCCTCCCGTCTGCTAATGACAGGCTGAGCGCTCAGGGCTTCTATTAGGATCAGAGAAGGGTTGGTGCCAAAGCCTCCCCGTCACAACAGACCCCTGAAAGCTAGTTATGGGACGGGACCGTGGGCATGACCTGCCAGCTGACCTGTCGTTTGGAGCTGGCCGCCAGCAGTCTAACCCGCCCCGTTGGCACAGCCCGTGTTTCGCGCGGACGGGTTAGGACCAAGCCTGTGCTTAGGCGGTTCTGCCCTGGAACTAGTGAGGTGACCTGGTTTGCGTGACTTCTGCCACCTAGAGGACGGATGCAAACTGAAAAACAACGCGAGAAGCTTTGAAAAGTCTAAGGAGCCCGCCTGTGGGGCTCGGCCACTGCAGGCCTCCTCCCCGCAGCCTCTGAGGCCAGACCTCCAGGGTCTGCTGCCTAGCAGCTGCTTGGTCAGGTTCCAGGCCCGTGGCTTCTTACCACCTGGAGAGAGAAAGATTAGGAGAGTAGGAGAGGGAGAGAGGGAGGAAGAGAGATTGGGACGTCCAGGCTGTTAAGCCTAAACTGCCTACCCCAGAGCCTAAGTCAGCTCACTAACCTATTAGCCCTGCCAGATCTTGGACTCCACTCGCTACCTCCCAGCAAAACAGGCCGAGCCATGCACTCATTAGCTGTGTCTACAGGAGGGGACGGTATCGGTGACACCCCCTCCTGGAGCACGTGGTGGCCCAGTCCCAGCCTTCTGTGCCAGGGCCAGGCTCCCACGGCTGGTCCCAGGGTCACCGGCACAGTCACTGGGGCAGGGAGAGCGGGATTGGGCACAGCCCACAATCTTGTCACTGTGACCCTGACGGCCCCCTCTGTGCTGGGATTTGGGGTGGCAGAGCTAACTTCTCAGTGACCTCCTCCCAGGGTGCTGACCCCGCCCCCCATGCTCATGCAGTTGGCAGGACCGAGGCACAACATGCAAACCCTGGAGCGGACTAGCTGGAAAGCGGCCCTGGCACAGGCCACCCTAGAACCAGGGAAGGACTCCGGCCTTCCCTGCGGAAGGGAAGCCATCAGCCCTGCAGAATGGGGCCCTGACCCGGGCGCAGGGACCAAGTCGTCACTGCACAGCACCCTGCTCACTCTGGTTGGAGGCAGGAGCAGTAGCCCTGCGGCTGGTGGCATTGGGGAGGGCAAGGTGGGCACAAGGGCCTCCTGCTGGGAGTGAGATGGCTCGTGATGGAGATGACACCCCACCTACCCATGAGCAGTGACCCCCGAGAGAACCACGTTCACAGCAAGTCCCATGGTCACGTCTGGCACCTGGAAGCCCCAGTCAGCACGTAGGCCTGGAGCAGGGGACTGGGGGTCGGGAAACGTGCACACTTCCCACTCCAGGGAGCAAGTTGGAGGTGCGTCTCAGGGGCCCTCCCCTCCGCAGATGTATAGACCGCAACAGATGCCGAACCCCTTCCCACGCTCTAGGTCAGGGATGGGCCTGGCTGAGCCCACAGGCCCTGCAGGCCTGAGAGGTATCCCTGATCCTGTCTCAGCCCACAGCCGCCGGACACCTTCAAGTCTCATTGTGCTTCCCTCTATGCAAACTACAGCGGAGTGTCTAGTTATTACATTGCAAAAACTGGGTGATTTGCACCCTGGCCAGTTTGTCTTAGTGGTTAGAGCATTGGACCACGGACCAGTCTCGGGTTCGATTCTAAGGGCACGTACCTCAGTTGCGGTTCGTCCCCGGCCCTGGTCGGGGTCATGCAGGAGGCAGCCTCTCTCACATTGATGTCTCTCTCTCTCCCCCGCTCCCCCTCTATCTAAAGATAAATGGAGTCCGGCCGGTGTGGCTCAGTGGTTGAGCATCAACCCATGCACCCAGAGGTCGCTGGTTCGATTCCCGGTCAGGACACATGCCCAGGTTGTGGGCCCGATCCCCAGTGGGGGGCATGCAGGAGGCGGCCAATCAATGTTATCTCTCATTGATGTTTTTCTCTCTCTCCCTCTCACTTCCTCTCTCTCTAAAATCAATAAAGGAAAAAATAAATAAATAAAGATAAATGGAAAACTATCCTCCGGTGAGGATAAAAATAAAAATTAGGTGATTTGCTGTTTCTTTCTCTTTAATGTATTTTTTATTTTTGTTAATCCTCACCGGAGAATATTTTCCCATTTATTTATTTTTATCCTCACCTGAGGATATTTTTGCACTTATCTTCAGATAGAGCGGAAGAGAGGGAGGAAGATAGACAGAGAAATATCCATGTGAGAGACACATCGTGTGGTTGCCACCCACACGACCCCAACCGGGGCTGAGGACAAACTGCAACCGAGGTACGTGCCCTTAGCGGGAACTGAACCCAGGACTCTCTGGTCTGTGGGCCGACGCTCCAACCGCTGAGCCAAACCGGCCTGGGCTTTCCATTTATTTTTTTCCATTGATTTTTAGATAGAGTGGAAGGGAGAGAAACATGAATGTGAGACACTTCAATTGGTTGCCTCCTGCACGCACCTCAACCAGAGCCAGGGATCGAACCTGCAACCCAGGTATGTGACCTTGACTGGGAATCACACCAGCGACCCTTTGGTCTGAGGACCGACACTCTAACCGCTGAGCCACACCAGCCGGGTGCTCTGCTGTTTCTTTGTGTGACTGTTCGGCCATAAGCACAGGGTCGTGTCATCTTGCCCATTCTTGAAGCTTAAACTCTTACGGAACCCGGCAGCGGTCACGGGCAGCAGCGGGAAGAGACCACCATCCCAGAACAGGCCTGCCACCACTGGCCAGGCTGGCTCCACGTGGGGCCACGTCCAAGTGTCCTGATGTGGCCCGAGGGAGGATAATACTGGCCACACCAGTCACAGGCGAACCAGAGAAGCCAGCCCCAAGGTGTGTGAGCAGGGCCAGGCACAGCCCCGCTCCCTGCCTGGGCACTGGGTGCCACGTCAGTGATGACAGGGACTCCTGTACGCTGCACTTGCACCGTGCTCTGAGAAAGAGGGGTCTCAACAAGAATGGCCCCCCAGCCACCTTCTCTTCAGAGTCAGCCCCCATCCTGGGCCTGCAGATCATGAGGCAGAGGCAGGTAGTAAAATTTCAACTTTATTCGGCCAATGTGTTCAACTCCAATATTGTGGTAGAAATGCCTCCAAAATCTGTTGACAGCTGACTGGGCTTGAGCGTCCCCAGCCGCCTCCCAGCCTGGGAACGGAGGCCTGGCTCTGTGCGGCACAGGCTGCAGGCCAACCTGGAGGTCAGAAGAGCCAGGAGCTGGTCCTGGGAGGGAATCTGTCCGGGCCCAGCCAGCGCCCACTGCCCGTCGTGGTGGGGCCTCTGCGCCAGAGACCTGAAGTCTCCATCGACCAGACAACGCAGGAGCCCCACGCAGCCACGCCAAGGGCCACAGGTGGGAGTGAGCCGTCCAGCCTGGCTCCATCCCTCTCCACAGGGGGCACCGGTCTCCAGGGCGGCCCAGCCAAGGTGGAACAGACGCCCGAACGTTCCAAAATGTCTAAAAATCCCACAGATGGAATAATTTTAGCGATAATATAATAAACCTAACAGGTAGGCAACACTGCCAGCGTGAGATTCCAAAACATTTTAGCGAGCGCTCTGGTCAAACTGTGTACAAAAAAGTACATCACAAATTAAAAACGGCCCACCAACGTGGGCTGGCCTGGAGAGACCCCTTTCCAAAACTGAAAAGCAGAAGGAAGAGACGGGTTTAAATGTACGCGTGTCAGAGTGAAGTGTTGCTTCAGAGAGTTCCCTGCATTTCCAATTGGTGCTCTGTCCTCCCGGGAGGGCGCGCAGCTCGAGAGGCTGTGCTGCTGGGGGTGCGGCCCCGAGGGGCATGTCGGGGTGCCAGGGCTGGTTTCCACATCACAGTTCATCTTTCACAGTTTTCTGGTCATCATCTTCCTCCAGGTCAGGCTCCTCCGCTTCCTCTAGATCTTCCAGATCCTGGGATGCAGGAGAAAGGAGGCCATGGAAGGTCAAGGCCCCCCCAACCATGCCTTGAATACCAGGAACCTGCCCTCTGGGGAGCCCAGGGTCCCCTAGTACAATGTCCACGCTCTCCAACCCTCAGAGCTTGTGGGGCTACAGAGAGCCCACTGGCCACAGAAGCACAAGCTGCCCAGCCCTCCGCAGTCCCGATCCACCCAGCTCAGCAGCCAGTAGCTCCCTGAGTTCCAGGTGGGCCCTGCCAGCCTGAACTGACCATACCCTCCGCTCCCAACACAAAGATCCTATCAGTCACCAGCCCCCATCCCCACCACACCCTCTTGGCCTGGGACCAATTCTGGCGTCCCCTCAGCACAGCTGACCACGGCTGATACGGGGCACCTCAGCCAACAGGCTGGGGAGGACATCAGAGTCCAAACTAGCAGAGCACCACGTGGGTGAGTGAGCAGACTTCGTCAGCAAGCACGACCACTTAAAGAGCCTTCTGCCCTTGGGTCGTGCGGGAGGCAACCACTCGATGTGTCCCTTTCACGTCGATGTTTCTCTCTCTCTCTCTTTCTCTCTCTCTTCCTCTCTCTCCCTCCCACTCTATCTGAACAAAAAAATGGAAAAATGTCCTCGGGTGAGGATTAAAAAAAAAAAAAGAGCCTTCTGCCCAAACCACTCCACACACTGGTGCTGACCCTGGAGAGGGAAGTCACATTCAAGGGGAGGGCTTTCCTGCAGCTGGCCCAGCACCGGCCGAGTAAGCACATGTCCGGTGGACTGCAGGCCATAGCCCCAGAGGCCACCAGGGTGACCACCACTTACATCATCATCCCCAGCCCCGTCCTGGCCACCGCTCTCCAAGAACTTCTTAAAACCATCTAGTGTCCGCTCCCCGTTGTAGTCGATGACCTGTGGGGAAAGGGGATGAGAAGCAGGCCCTGGGCAGCGCCTACCCCGCCCTGCAGAGAGCCAGGGCTCCGCCCACCCCTGCCCAGCACGCCCAGGCACGCCCCGCCCCGCCCAGAGGCGCACCTTCTTGTCTGCGCCTGCAGGGAAGAACTTGAGTGTGGGGAAGCTGTGCACTTTGACAGCCTCCACCTCGTTAGCTGTCGAGTCCATCTTGGCAATGACAATGTTTTCATGGTCCTTGTAGGTCTCTCCCAGCTTGTCCCAGATGGGAGCCAACTGTTTGCAGTGCCCGCACCACGGAGCGTCTGGAAGCAAGTAGTGCTGTGCTGTTGGACCAGGAAGCCGCCCCGCCCCACCACCCAACCCTGAGGAGCAGGGAGAGACTTCACTTACAGAACTCCACGAACACGTTCTTTTTCTCGTCAAAAGCAACCTCTTCAAAGTTCTTGCCGACCAGCACTTTCACGGGCTGCTTGTCCCAGTCTTCGGGCAGCTCCTGGCTCATCAGGTGAGGCTGGGGGGCAGTCAGGGCAGGGTCAGACTCGGTGCCCACGGCCCCCACCCCGCAGACACACGGCTGCCCTCAGCGATCTCGCCCGGGGCTGCTCCACGCTCCCCACGCAGTGACAGCCACGCTCACACCGTCAGGGGCCTGTCCTCAGGACCCCACGCTTCTGGTTTCAGACACCATGAGGACGCAGCCACACCCAGAAACGAGGCTGGCACAGGTGGCCCAGCCCAGCCCGGCTCCCACCTTGATCTTGCCCTCCAGGAAGCGGTGGCAGAAGTCCGTGATCTTTTCTGTCGTCAGCTCGTCCGACTCAGGCTTGTACTTGGTCATCTCCTCCTCCAGGGTGATGAGGCGCACGGCAGGGCACTCCTCCTTCTTGAGGCCGAAGAACTCAAGGATGCGCTGGTTGTCGGCATGGTCACTGTCGATGAATATAAACAGGATCTTGGGGGAGAAAAGGCGCGTTGAGAGCGGCACCAGGAAGACGGCACGCTTCACCTGCAGCAGCCGTGCCGGCTGACTCCTCCCAGGGGCCGGGACCCAGGACAGGCTCTCCCCAGAGCAGGGGGAAGCGCGCACCGCCCTCCCCCGGGAGAGCTGACACCTTGCCCTTGAAGCTCTGCGCGGCGTTCTTGAAGCTGCTCAGTTTGCCATCGTAGTCAGACACGCTCTTCGGCAGGAACAGCAGGATGTGAGTCTTGATTTCACCCCCGAAGATCTTCGGGGCCGTCTGTGTTACAAACATAGGTTATTGGCCTCAACCATGAGCCAAGCTGTACGCAGGACACTGACGCCACCAGACGCCTGGACGACAATGGGGACTCTGTAACTGGGGTCCTTGGGGTATCCCCCACCTGCTCAGTGAACTCGATGACCAGTGGCAGTTGGTTGTGCTTGATGAAGTCCAGCAGCTTCTCCTTGGTGATCTCCCCCTCAAAGTTGTTCCGGCCTTCGTCAAACTGTGGACAGAGAGAGGGCCCTGAGCGCCGAGGACGCCCCAAGGCCGCCCACATGCCAGCCAGCTCAGCGTGGCCCAGCACTGCCCTGGCAGCCCCACGCGCCTGTCCACAGAACAAAGCCAGGTGAAGCCTGCAGGACCAGCTGGCCCAGACCCTGCCCCATGGGCTCCTCAGAAGCCAGCAGAGCCCCACAGCCTGGTGCTGGGGAACCTTCCTCATCGCCAAGTCCCTAAAGCAACCACTCAGTGTGTGGGCCACACCCCTGCCAGTAGCCGCAAGGTCAAGGCGACTTTCGTCATTGCATCCAGGTGTCAGCAGGTGTCGTGTGCCTTCTGCTTTCTCCCGAGGGTGTAGGACGTGGCATCGCAGCCACTGAAGCAAACCAGGAGAGCCCTGCAGTGTCCTGTGCAGGCAGACCTCAGAGGGCCCAGCAGAAATCAAAGACGCCACTCTTACCACTGAAATGTACAAACTTCTCAGCTCTAACTTGTAACACAATAAAAACCAGCAGGTATACACCATATAAATAGAAGCTCTCCAGGATCCCCAGTCAAGTCCCGGGGCCACAAACAGAAGGCCACAGATAAGGCGTGTCCTGTGCCTGAGCGTCTCCAGGCGGCAGCTCAGGCGGGCCCTCCGTCACCCCGAGCGCTCAGCGACTCAGAAAGAAACACAGGCCTTTCCCCCCTGCTCATTACTTCTCTTCGCACTTCCTCCAGAGACCTCCAGAAAAGTGGCGGCCAACTTCTCACCCCGCCTCATGTCAGACCACACCGAGGGCCAGCCGCCAGGAGCACAGGCAAGGCCCCGGCCCTGCTCCCCACCCCGCCACCGCAAGGCTGAAGCCAGCTCCACCTGCTCCAAACCCGCAAGCGTGGGGAGGACAAGAAGGGCAGAAGAGCCGAGGCCAGCAGCACATTCAGAAAACGAGCAGCTCATCAGTGGCTCCATCAGGCACACAGCAGGCTGAGCCCCTCGCCCCAGGGTCAGGCTGAGCCCGATTAGGGGCAAACAGGCCGCGTCCCCACTCCTCTGCCTGACACTGAGCATTGTCTGCCCGATTTCACACTGGGCTGCCACTCTCTCGAGCCACAATCTTTTTGGTAACGTTGCCACATTACACCATGTTCACTGTCTAATTTGGTAAAAAGCAGACAGCCCGCATTTAGCTGGGGACAGCCATAGGAGGCCTGGGGCCCTGGGCAGTGGAGGCCAGTCCCGCCAGACCGCAAAGACAACACCACAAAAAGGCTGGACGCAGCCGGCGGAGGGCCCAGCCCCACACCTACTCCTCACGCCCCAGCTTCCACAAATAAGAAAGAGAAAACAGCACATGCGAGAACAAAGACACAAGACGCTCAGCTCTCAAGCCCATGGTCCAAGCCCTGTGACAGTGACCTACCGGGGACTCAGGGCTCCAGCGTACTGGCACCAGTGTCCCCGTCACCCTGGCCAGCAAGCAGCAGCCAGTCCCGCTGGGGAAGCAGCCAGCTCAGCCAGGCTGCCCCGACAGACAGCAAGACCCGGCTCCCCATGAAGAGCTGCGGTGAACAGCCCGAAGGAAGGGAAACAAGTGAAGGCCGAGAAAGACAGGGTGTGACGGCTGAGAAAGCGGGGACGTCAGGCCAGCAGAAACCTGAGAGGCTCTGGGCCTTGTCCCGATGTGGGGCTCTGCAGTCTGACTGCAGCCAAGACCCTCCCAACCCACACAGCCAGTCCATGGGCTCAGTCACGCTGCCCAGACAGCCACGCAGTGGAACAGACCCTGTAGCCACTGCATGAGAGGGGAGGGGACGCGAGGTGCTGCCCTTCGCTGGGACCAGACCCCAGGGCATGGCTGTGTCCAGCCTGCATGGACGTGGACATCAGCTAGCACCAGAGTCTTTGCAGAACAAGAAATGGTAGCTCTGACCTTCAAGGACACATGATCATCAGAACCCACAATCTGGTGTGAAAATGGGCACTCTCGATGACAAGGGTGACGGGAAAGAATGACGTGGACTGGTCGCAATGCCTCCCAGAAACTCTCTCAACCTAAACTTTAGGACAAGACCCAGGACTCCCTCATTAACACCCACTCAACTTCATCCAGCACTTGATGGTCTGTTCTAATCAGCTGTTAATTACAGTTTCCTCGAAAGTTTGTGATAACAACTGATCAATTCTACTCTCTGTAAGGGACACTGTGAGGGTTCCCACCCAGGAACGACAGTGCATGTAGCTATCTGAGTCCACCAAGGAAAGGGCTACAGAAACATCCCAGCCACAAGGACACAGAAAGCTGCCCCGGCCAGTCGGGCCACCTTGGCAGTTCCCGTCCTCTGCAGCGCTCCTCTGCCCAACAGCCCAGGCAAACTGCTAGATGCCCAGCAGGTTCTGCAGAAAGCTCCCTTCCCCACCCTCACGCGAAGCCTGAACATGGCCTGAAGCCAGCGCCTCACCCACGCAGCGTCCCTTCTGACAAGCTGGACAGCAGCCCTATCTCTGCCCCTGAACACACGCATCCCACCTTCCAACCCATCAGCCTACTCTCCTCCTCCACCCTGCAGTGCTTTCTGCCGCCCAACCCAGAGACAGCCCTGTCCCAAGAGCAGGGTGCTCAGCCGGCCCCCATCCGCTGTCCCAGCAGTGGCTCGAAGCGGCTAAGACACCAGCAGCCTCTTTAGGAACAGGAAGGACACCAGGACAAAGGGCCGTGGGAACGGGGCTATGCACACAGGTTGGGAACCCCCCCCCCGCCAAAGCGAACACTTCAGAGCTCCTGTCCCGGTGGAAGAAAGTGTTAGAGGTGGAAACAATGCCACACCACGTGCAGTGCAGTGTAAATATCGCTCAGAACTCCTTGGTTACAACCGGCAAGCTCGTTACTATGTCTCGCCACAGTTGTTTTCTAAAAAAGCTAAACTCCAAAGCAACTCCACCCTCACAAACACAGCACAGGGCTGTCACAGAAGCCAAACAAAGGGCTGAAGGCCACTGTTTAAGTGGCCCTTGTGGCCTGACGTTGCAAAATGGGCCCTGATAACAGCCAGGCTGGCGGTCCAGCCATCCAAGCACCTCCGGGCAAGGTTCTCGAGGAGTGTGCAGCAACAGGGAGGCAGCACCACCCTCACGGCACACCACAACCACCCGGGGCAGAGGTGCCCAGGGCTACTCACCTTCTTAAAGAGGACAACCCCGTCCTTGTCCAGCTGGTATTTGGAAAACACATCACTGTTGGACGTGATCCCGAAGGGTATGTCATCGATGGCCTCTGCTGCCAGCAGGAACTGCTTAGCAAAGTCCGACTCCACGTTCTGGAGAGAAGAACCAGAGGTGGCCACATGCCCCAACACCAAGGACCCCTGCCCGGGTCAGCAGCAGGACAGACCAAAGTGCCCAGGCCACAGGGGTAAGAAGACCCGAGATGAATCCCAAAGTCTACCTTGAAGAAGCCGATGACGGCCACCTCGCTGGACTCTATCAGGGCCGCCGCGGCAGCCCCATCTGGTACTGTGGTGGCCGCAGGGCCCGTGCGCTTCTTCAGCCAGTTCACAATGTCGTCAGCTTCTCTGCCAGCTGCACCCAAACACAGGCAGGGTCCACTCAAAACTGGGCCCACCCACCTGCCCGTCCTCATGAACTCGCTGCCGAAACCCGAGAAGACAGCCTCTCGCCACAGGAAAAGGCATCTTGTCCACACCCTGTGCCCATTCAAGGCTAAAGGTCTTTTCTCGGGGGGGGGGGGGGGGGGGGGGCGCGTGTTTAGAAGGCAGTGGCTACCTCTAGAAAACAGGATTACAGATCATTTTTCTTCTCTAATCCTTTTGCATTTTCTAAGTTTTCCTTGACATTTACATTCATTAAACACAGACATTTCCCCCCCAGTGGTCTCACCCTATACTTTCTCTTAACTAGAAAAGTACTAAATTTTTTGGGGGGGAGGGGTGTTAATCCTTACCCGAGGACACCTTTCCCATTGGTTTTAAGAGAGAGTAGAAGAGCCCTGGCCAGTTTGGCTCAGCAGTTAGAGCATCAGCCTGCGGACCAGAGAGTCCTGGGTTCCGTTCCCGCTAAGGGCATGTACCTTGGTTGCGGTTTGTCCCCGGTCCCAGTTGGGGTCGTGTGGGTGGCAGCCACTCGATGTGTCTCTCTCACATCGATGTTTCTCTGTCTTCCTCCCTCTCTCCCTCCCACTCTGTCTGAAGATAAATGCAAAAAATGTCCTCAGGTGAGGATTAAAAAAAAAAAAGAGAGAGTGGAAGAGAGGAAGTGGGGAGAGAGAAAAACATCCATGTGAGAGAAACACATCAATTGGTTGCCTCCTGCACGACCCCAACCAGGGCCGGGGCTCAAACCTGCAACCTAGGTACGTGCCCTTGACCAGAAATCGAACCTGCCACCCTTCAGTCCACAGGCCAACGCTCAAACCACTAAGCGAAACTGGCCAGGGCCTAAAATTTTTTAAAAAGTCAGCCAGATGCCAGTTTTCTCTGTAAAAACAGGCTGAACCTCACCCTGCCTCCCTTGCCCAGGCTGGTCGAGCATCCTTGCCCTTCACGGCTCCTGGACTAGAACGAGACTCACGTGGGCGCCACTAGAGCAGACAGAATGAAAAGGAAGATGCTTCGTCCCCCTGAGACTGAGGCTGATGACACTTCTTTCCCCTCACGGGGTCTGACTACCTGACCCAACATGGAAGGCCTGGGGAATCTCACATTTAAAAAGATCCTGCCGCCCTGGCCGGTTTGGCTCAGCGGTTAGAGCGTTGGCCTGTGGTCCAGAGAGACCCGGGTTCGGTTCCCGCTAAGGGCATGTGCCTTGATTACAGTTCGTCCCCGGCCCTGGTTGGGTCGTGTGGGTGGCAGGCACTCGATGTGTCCCTTTCATGTCGATGGTTCTCTCTTCCTCTCTCTCCCTCCCGCTGTATCTGAACAAAAAATGGAGGAATGTCTTCAGGTGAGGATTAAAAAAAAAAAAAAAGATTCTGCCAGCCCGGCTGGTGTGGCTCAGTGGTTGAGCGTCGACCCATGCACCAAGAGGTCACCAGTTCGATTCCCGGTCAAGGCACACGCCCAGGTTGTGGGCCTGATCCCCAGTGGGGGGCATGCAGGAGGCGGTCGATCGATGTTCTCTCTCATCGATGTTTCTATCTCTCTCTCTCTCTCTCCTTTCCTCTCTCTAAAATCAATAAAGAAATAATATTTTAGTCCGACCGGTGTGGCTCAGTGGTTGAGCGTCGACCCATGCACCAAGAGGTCGCTGGTTTGATTCCTGGTCAGGACACATGCCCAGGTTGTGGGCCTGATCCCCAGTGGGGGGCATGCAAGAGGCAGCCAATCGATGTTCTCTCTCATCGATGTTTCTATCTCTCTCTCCCTCTCCCTTCCTCTCTCTCTAAAAGTCAATAAAGAAAAAAAAAATAATAATAATAATAATATTTTTAAAAAATAATAAAAAAAATAAAATAGCCCTGGCTGGTTTGGCTCAGCGGTTGGAGCGTCGGCCTTCGGACCAGAGTGTCCCGGGTTCGGTTTCTGCTAGGGGCACGTACCAAAAAAATAAATAAATAAAAATAAAAAACAAAAAGATCCTGCCAAATGGTAACAACAGCTGAGTCATCAGTCAGGTGGAACTGGGAGTAGCCTCATCTACAAAAACCACGGGTTAGTGACAGGATCAGGGTAACTTTGGACAAGGCACTTCCTGTTCCACAAGTGAAAACAGGATCAATGAATAGCAGCCCAGGGAGAAGACCAGAGCTTTGGATGGCAGAATTAATAAGACTGCCTGCTTAGAGGATTCTGACAGCTGAGCCACGGAACCGGTTCTATTGACAAAAGAGTCTCCTTTCGTCACAGGTACCGCCTGGGTGACAAAGGGGCCCAGCCCCATGCAAGCAGTCTCAGAGCGAGCAAGCAGCAGCTGAGGGCTAGGCTGGATGGAGCTGGGCTTGAATTCAAGTTCTGCCCTGACAGCTGTGACGCTGTCGCAGCCTCAGCCCTTCCCAGTGGAAGGCCCTCACCGCTCAGCTTGGTGGCCGGCACAGCTGATGGCAGCGCTGCACTCAGTGTTCCAGCCTCCCTCTCTTCGCCTACTGTCCACCCCGCAGGATGTCCCTCTCCACTTGGGAGGTTCTTCCAGGATGAGAGCTTTCCTCAGAGAACGAACTAGAACTAAACCAAGAACTTGGTCCAAGGGCAGATTCCCCGCCCTGTTTATGAAAATGGGCCTCCCACCCTCTCAGGTATCTTCCAGGGCCTGTAGGTAAGTCCCATTCTATGGCAGTTGAAGGGCAGAGCTGCAGGCACACCTGTATACTCTCTGGGGGCAGCCGTGTCTCCGTTCTTGAAGAACTTGATGGTAGGGTAGCCGCGGACACCATACTGCTGGGCCAGGTCAGACTCCTCCGTGGCATCTACCTTTGCCAGCCTGATGTCGGAGCCTTCGGCCTTCAGTTTCCCAGCTGCTTTGGCATACTCAGGGGCGAGAGCTTTGCAGTGGCCACACCAAGGGGCATCTGAAACGAAAGCCAGACGCTAGAAAGCACTGGACCCAGCTCCCTGATTTCCTCCTCCTTGGGCACTTCCCTCTCTGAAAACCTTATCTGCTCACCAAGATAACCCCTTTGAACGTACAAGGCTGAGCTGATAGCTTGGTCCTCTTGGGCAATATGGGGACAGAGGCCATGAATGACAAACCAACACCACCCCTACTCTGCTTTGTCACCATTCAGCACAGGAAGATAAACTCTTTAATGATTAGCAACTTCCTATTACCTGCCTGCAGACAATGGGGCAGACCTGTCCCTGGAATGTCCCTTTGGGAAGGCTGAGAAGTTAAGAAGCCAATGCCGCCCGCATTAAGACCTAATCACAAACGTGTGATACACATCTGCGCACACCTGCACTGAGCCTCAGACTTACAACTGGGTCTTTATGCTGCAGGAGCAGGATGCTCTTAGCCAAGGTTAGCAGCTGTATCGGGCCTAAGATTTCCACCCAGATGGTCAGAGCTTAAACACTTATAAACACAAGGTTTGGGTCCTGGGGATAGCTGTCACAGGCTGAAAGTGGTGTGGGCAGGACTGAGGCGCTTTGGGGAGCAGTTAGGGGGCTGGACTCTAGCGTGTTCCTTTGTATTTGGGGCAGCTACCACGGTGGACCCTGTCTTTCTTACACTAACAGTGGGATCCTGCCAGGGAGATGCCAGACAAAAAGCAGTCCTGGCTCTCAGCCCACGTCACCCTTAGGGTCCAGCTTGGGCAGAAGGGATGTCCCCAGGACGCCGGCAGCACAGGGACATTGACAGCGGGTCTGTGGGCTGTTTCAGTCGAGGATGAGCCCCCCCAGTGGCTGGGAGTCAGCGTGTCCAGGAGTGGCCAGGACGCTAACAGCCTTGAGGACCCTAACAGGCTGTGAGGCTGAGAAAGGGAGGTTGGGGACAGGTGCCCGGCCTCTATTCTCCCCGCGCCCCTAGACTTCCGTCCCAGTCTCCACCCCGCGGCGGCGAGGCCCGGGTGGCACTCACAGAACTCCACCAGTAGGTACTTGTGAGCCGCCAGGGCCTCCTCGAAGTTGCCCTTGTTGAGCACCAGGACGTTGTCCTCCTCCTCGGGGTCAGCGCCCGCGCGGGATAGCACGGCCAGGGCCAGGCACAGCAGAGCGCGGCGCAGCATGTCGGCAGCAGTAGAGCGCTTCAGTTGGCGCCGCCGGACAGCGAGGCCACGAGAGCGCGCGCCGCCCGCCTCAGCCTTATAAACCCGGCCACCGCGCGCGTGCCCGCCCTCGCCCGCCCTCTATTGGCCGATGGACTCTGGGGCCCGCCTCCGCCGCGCTCGGATTGGATGCCAACACTGTCTCCGGCCTCGGATTCGGAAGAGCTACAGAGGCATCCTTCGCCGTCGCCCAGGATTGGCCGAGAAGCTCGCGCTCGCACTCTTCCCCAGCCTCTCATTGGCTCCACACGGAGAACTTTCTCCCCCTCGACTTGTGACTGGTTGCTATCTCCAGCGCTCTCCCCTGTTCTGGAATGGCTGCCACCTTCGGAGGCCCGGGCTCTGCGGCTTCTGATTGGCCAAGAGATGCGCGCACCCCGTGCGATCCTTCGTCGAACGTGGCAGTGGGGTGGAGTCCCCCGTCCGCTGAGGGCGGAGCTGCGCCTGTGCCTCCGAAACCCCTCGTGTTGCATTCTTACTGGACCGCGTATCCGTTTCTAGCACCGCCCCCCGGCTCCGAGGGCCGGAAGCTGAGCTGACGTAACTTCCGGCGTGCGTGAGGGCCGTGCAGCGCCTGCACGGCTCGGTTCGATTGGGCTGGCTGCTCCCAGCCGGCGCCGGTGGCGCTGGGCAGGTCGCAGGGCAGGTCGCAGGAGTTGGTCCCGGCAATGGAGAGCCCCAGGCCCCGGCGCGGAAGACTGCGCGGAGCGGGCCGGAGGAGGGGGAGGTCGCGCGGGGCCTCTTAAAGGTTCAGAAACGAGGAAATGGACCCAGGGCCCCGCGCAGACGTTGCGCAAGGGCTGGAGCCGGCCGCGGGCGGGAGGAGGGAGTGCTCCCGCGCCCCGGGCGAAAGGCCCCGGACTGCACTGCCCCTGCCCCTGGTTGCCAGGTCCTCCAAAGCCGTCCGCTGCATCTAGGGCTGCGTAGCGGCCCGCGCAGCTCCCTGCAGACCCGCGTGGCCCGCCTGAGACGGGCGAGTGTAACACGCCGGACTCCAGACTGAGTGGGGAAAAGAACGCACAATGTTTCCTTAATAACCTTTTTGTAATCCTCACCGAGGAACTTGCAACCCAAATAGTGCCCTGGACCGGAATCGAACCCGCAACCCTTCGGTCCCAACCCAGCCAACTGGCCAGGGCATTCT
This sequence comes from Tadarida brasiliensis, assembly GCA_030848825.1. Taxonomy (NCBI): domain Eukaryota; kingdom Metazoa; phylum Chordata; class Mammalia; order Chiroptera; family Molossidae; genus Tadarida; species Tadarida brasiliensis. Next base: position 66,019,090 of record CM061273.1, read on the forward strand.
TTATTTACATTGACATGTTGGAATATTTGGGGCTAAATGCAAATATTTAAGTTGACTTCACTTGTTTCGTTTTCACTTTTTTTTTTTTTTTTTTAATATGGCTCCTAGAAAAACACATGTAGCTCGCTTTTTATTTCTGCTGGGTGGTGGGCTCTAGGGGGTCAGCTCCCTCACTGCTCGGCGCCTTCCAGCCCCCACCCTCACTCTTTCTTCTCCAGGAAGCTTTCCCCTTTATTTGTAGTCACTTCCTCGTTTGTGAAACGCGCCACCACTGATTTTAATAACTTGGCAGAAAAAAGGGAAACACTCCCACATTAAATGTACACGTTGACTAACATCCTGATTACAGAATTGGGGAAACAAAAAGAACGCTTTCATACTTATGAGAGTTTGCATTTTTTAAATGTTTATTTCTGAAAATATTACAGATATTGCCCTTTTTTTTTTCCCCTGACAGTTTGCATTTGTTAATACAAAGGCATGTTTTCTCATCTCTCCAATGTGGGACTCCCTCAACTAGAGTATGAATTCCTGAAGGTCACAACCAGGTTCTCTGTGCACCTCCCCCACTTCCAGTGGAGCAAGGGTCAGTCAGAGGTGGCTGTACCTGCTGGGATACCTGTTTGCTTCACAGGGGTGACTTTAAAGGAGCTGGGACTTCCTGCACAGGACGACTTTGAACTTGTGCCTTGCCTGGTGCCCTCCTCCACCCCAGCTCAGTGGGGCACAGTCCCCTCTGACCTCTGAGCACATGTGGGGATTGCCTCATGTCTGCACCCTAACTCCCAGTGTTTCTATAATTGCCATGACCCTGTTTTACAAACCACAATTTGAGACCTGAGACAAGGGACATTTATACCACATCCAGATTTCAGAGGCTGTCATTGGAGTCAGAGCTTAGATTCCTAAATACTGGGGTTGAGGTCTCTTCGGCTGATGGGGACAGAGTGGAGGGGTTTTTGACACCATGATGCGGATTAGTTTGTGATGGTTCGGAAGCAGTGTGGCCCCAGAGCATCCGGTAGAGTATGTACAGAGAAGAAAACATTGGGACCAAGGGGGAGAGCAGACTAGACGAGGATCCGAGCTGCTGGCTATGGTCAAACCCCACTCTGGTTGAGTTTGGGCCTCCTCAGCCAGAGCGGAGGAACATACCTTTGTGCAGGTGACAGCCCGGCTGCTGTTCTGCAGCCCAAGTGGACACAGCCAAGTCGTTGTGTGAAAACCAGGGCCTGACCAGGGCTCTGGCTCAGATGGGTCATGGTATTTTGACGCTTCAGCTGAATTGATGCACCTTCTCAAGGCATCCCTGCCTATCTTGAATTGGCCTCGCCCACCGATCATGTGGGAGCAGCAAGGTAGACTTCTCCGAAGGCTGGAGGTAGGCCTGCTTCGGGGGAGGCCTGAGATCCCGTCTTCTGGAGTTGTTCAGTAGCTGGGTGAGGGAGCTGCGGGGCTGCATCCACCCCCCCGACAGCCACATTCACTGAACACCTCTGCTGGCCTCAGCCCTAGGGGAGGGCTGGTGTTCCCCTTTGTGCCCTGGCCTTGAGATGGAGTTGCCCTGGGGGTCAAGGCCACCTGCCCTTGTGGCTGTGGCATCTCTCTGGACCGGCACAACTGCTTCAGGACAGTCTCTCACTTCCAGAAAAGGTGCCCATTAAACATGGGTTGAACTCTTGAGTTATTAAATGTTTTGATAAATACTACTCTCCAAAATAGTCCTCAGAATAATATGACTCTCTTCCCACCTGCAGTTGGGTCAGAGGTGTTGAGGGGTGAACAGCAGGAAGTGCTCACCTGGCTGAAGGACAGCCCCTGACCGAAGGTTCTCTGCTGAGCAGCAGTGGGGACGGAGGGCTGTGCCATGAGCGAGCCTGGGCACGGGTGAGAGTGGAACTGGGAAGCAGGCACACTGGTGAGCATGACCCGGGTGGACTGTCGTGGGCTGCGACTGCAGAGTGGACAGTGCTGCACATGGAGAAGACCTTGTAAGTCTCAGTAACCGGTGGTCACATCAAGGGGGCGGGCAGGGTGCCCCTGACGGCAACCCCCTTAGTGGAGGAAGGATCCATCTGGGGGTGGATGAGGAGGCAGAAGCTTGGAGGATGTCTGGGGGATGAGGTGGACAGGGGGAGGGGAGGGGAGGAAAGGGGACCATAGGCTCTGGTTTGCTGGGGTTGGGAGGCCAGGCCCAGGAGCACCAGGTTGGACAGAGGGGTTTAGGGTGCGACCAGGAAGGTCAGGTTAGACTTGGGACCCGAGAGACACGTCATGCAGGTTCTGTAGATGCCACCTCATGTCACCCTTCACCAGGGGAGGAGCCTGAACAAAGTCCTGGCTGTTGGCGGTGTGCCTGTACAACCTGGCACTCAGGGTTCGAGGTCACATGTCTCACTAGAACTGGGGAAATCCAAGAGTGAAAATAGTAGGCCTTTTGGCCCTCGCCCAATAAACTGAACTGCCCTTGGCACAGGCTGCCCCTGGGTACAACTGCTGCCCCTGGAGCCCAGCCTCTGGAGATAGGGAGGCAGTTCACAGGTGGCTGCGTGCCACCTTAGTGGGAAAGGCCTGAGCTCTGCAGTTTCACTGCCTGCCAACCCGTGCCCGTCCCACTGGGCTTGGGGCAGGCAGGTTCTAGGTGAGGCCAGGTAGGGTCTTTGCCCCTGTGAATTGGGAGCCGGGGGCCCAGGCTGCTTCCTGGGGCTGCTCTTGGTGCTGTCTGGGCCAGCCAGTGCAGGAAGCATCCTTTTGTCCAGCCAGCCAGCACAGGGCCCAGCCTCCAGGATCCCACAGGGGTCCTGGTAAGGGCGTGGCGACCAGTCCTGTGGGAGCCATCCTAGCACAGGCATGTGGTCACTGACCCTTGGGGCAAGAGGGCATTTCCTGGCCCACACCAGCAGGCAGGGTGAACCCTGCTAAGCACTGGGAAGCACAGCAGCCTGAGTGGTATGGCCAGGATGGGATCTAGAACAGCAGCATCCTCCCCCCACCTATGTGACATATACCCACTTTTAACAGGCTCAGACTGCAGAAAGAGGGCAGATTCAAAACCCAAGTCAGTCCAGCAGAAGGGGTTTCTGGAACTGACCCTCTGTCTGGGGATTGGGTTATCCCCACCTGTCCTACTCCAACCCAGGACTGGGGAGGGGGCATCATAGTGAGTGCCCTTGGGGGTGATGCTCAGAGAACAGCACTCTCCCTGCCATCTGAAGTCCTGCAAAGACCCTGCTGGTCAGAGGGGCTGGTGGTTGCATGCACCTGGTCTCTGGCAGCCCTTGAGGGCTCCCTTGGCCTCTTCCACACCTCCTTGCAGCCAGGGACACCCCCCCACCCCACCTTTGGACCCCTGGCCCTGGCCCAGGAACTGCCTTCCCTTGCACCACCAGGCTCGCCCACACCCCTGGGGCCCACAGCTCGGGGTCATTCCTAGGACCGTCGCCCCTTTTGTTCCTGTGTAGTGCCTCTCATGGAGTTCCGTCTCCAGTGAGGTTCCTTCCCCTTCTTTGGGGTTGGGGAATTTCCTCTGAGGCCAGATGGTGACCACGGGTGGGTGTCAGGAGCATAAGGACATGTCGGCTAGACCTCAATCCAGCCAGGGCCTGGCTGTGCCACCCCACCCCCAAGATCCTTAGTCCTTCTGGGAGTTTCTAGGTCTGAACTGACCACAGAGCAACTCTGGCCAAGAGGGCGAGGCAGGGCTCTAAATCCTTCAATGAGAGCAAGGCAGTGGCAGCCACACCTGGCCCTTGGGGACAGCAGAGGAATGGGCCCCGCCCTCCTTCCCTCCTAGAGACAAGCAGCAGACACCCTGGCTCCTTTGGGGGGAGTTTATTTCCCGGTCAGAAAAGGAGAAGCAGGGGCAGGTTCCTGTGCATTCCAGCCGGGGCCTGACCTGGGAGGGGAGGGGGATGGAGGCACAGGGGACAGCTCCGACTGTGCACGCTTGGTCCCACAGTTGTCCAGGCCGGGTCTGGGGGCCTGCCAGGGGATGGTGGCATGGAGCCTGGGGACAGAGGTGGCAGGCCAGAGGGCCCAGGACGGCACATATGGAGGCAATAAATACTGACGGGCCAGGCATGTCACTCCAGGCCGGCAGGCCCAGGTGGACAAGTAAGGCTCGGCTGCTGGCTTTGTCCGAGGGCTCTCTTTTGGGGCCGTGGGCTCTGGGTCTGGGTGTTGCCCACTGGGACAGAGAAAGCAGAGGCGTAAGGACACCCAGCCTCTCAGATGGGACTGGAGGCGACTTGAGTTTTGGCAATTTGGCTTTCCCCAGGCCCCTGGAGCTGTCCCCACAGCCCTGGCAGGGGGAGTGGAGAGGGCAGGGGCTAGCCAGGCCCTGGCAGGCCAGGAGCAGCAGCAGCTCATCCCACACCTCCTAGGCCACGGGGCTGCGGATGGGGCGGCGGGGACTGGAGGGACCACATGCTCATGCAGACACAGGGTTAGAGGTTAGTGACGGCCCCACAGCACACGTTCCACGTGTTAAGGCATCATGGTTAGACGGCTACAGACAGCAATGGATGAACTGACCAGGGAGGAGTGACAGCTGAAGGATGACCAGCCCTCACAAGGCCCTGCATCGTGCACCCCACCCCTACCCCATGCCCTGGAGGGGGAGACAGAACAACCGAAAAGGCCCGGGGGACCTGAGTGCCCCACTCCCTTGGGAAAGCCAGGGCCTCCAGTTCGGTGAGGACAGGTGGGGGACCCTGGAGGGATCCAGAAGGGGAGGTGGAGGCCTGAGCTGCAGCCCCCACCACAGCACAGACGGAAGCAGCAACGACACTAGACTATCCAGGAGGCTGGGGCCTGTGGACTGGGCAGGAGGCAGACCGGGAATGACGGCAGCATGGGCAGGGGCCCTGTCAGCACTTTGGTATGGGGTCAGGGTGGGGGTGGGGTGGGGTGGGGCGCGTACATCCCTCCGCTGTCCGCCCTGCCCGCCTCCCAGGCTAGGTTCAGTCTTTCCACTCTTTCTTGATGGTGAGGTTCCACTCCCAGGACAGGTGGTCAGTTTTGTCGTCGTCTGTGAAGCGGGACTTGATGTTGTAGCTGCCTCGAGCCAGCATGCCCTTGGGCGCCTCCTCCATGGGGGTCAGGAACTCATACTCCTCGGCCCGGGGTCCGTAGCTCCCCACCATGTAGTCAGTCTTGTCAACTGTGGTGCAGGGGGGGCAGCAGTCAGGGAGCAGAGTGGGTGAAGGGCACACACTGCCTTTCCTCTCTCCCTCCTGATCCCCAACCCCTGGGTGGCCACCTGCATTCTGCCCCTTCCCACAGGCTAGCCAGTGGCGGCCACCTCCCTCCTGGGGGCCCTGTGTCCACCCTCACTCACTCTTGACGCCTTTCCGGTATGTGTGTTGGATGTACTTCATGCCAGACACGATCTCCCGGTTCACCTGCAGGGAGGGATCCCAAAGAGGGCTCAGCCAGGCTCTCTAGACATAGCCTCCCCTGGTTCCCCCGGCACCTCCATCTTACCCGGAAAGAGATCTTTATCCGATATTCCACACCCTCCTTCAGCACAAAGGACTGCTTCTTAAAGCTCTCCAAGTCACCTGTGTTCAGGAGAACATTGCACTAGGAGGCTTAGCCAAGGGAAGCCTCTTCCCTCAGCATCTCCCATCTGTGACTGCCCCTTCCCAATCCCCCACCCCAACCTAGGCCCCAGGCCCTGCCAAAGCCAGAGCCTTCCAAGACCACTGGGCTACACTTCTTGTGTTCCCCACCAGAGGGCGCCAGCTCTACAGAAAACTCATTTATTTACTATTATTCTTTTTTGTTAATCCTCACCGGAGATTACTTCTTCCATTGATTTTAGAGACAGTGGAAGGAAGGCAAGGAAAGAGTAAGGAAGACAGAGAGAGAGAGAAACATGGACAGCTGAGAAACACAATGACTGGTGGCCTCCAACACGCACCCCCACAGGAGGTGGGGATAGAACCCGCAATCCAGGTATGTGCCCTTGACTGGGAATCTAACCTGCAACCCTTCTGTTTGCAGGTCGATGATCTAACCATTGAGACACCCTGACCAGAACCAGAAAACTTATTTTTAAGGGAAGCAACAAGGAGGCACCATCCCACCTGTCAGGTCCAGCTCCAGGGGGCCGGGGGCAGTGCTGCACACCAGGGTCAGGCGGGTCACAACGACGTTGGGTACGTTGGGGTCTGCAGACACAGCCACGCGGCCCAGCAGGGCCTCCTTGTACTTGCGCAGACTCTCGTCATCCTTGTCCAGCTCCTGGATCTCCTGGATGCTCTTCTGGGCTGGGGGCTTGTAGTTGACGGAATGCTCATCCTCCTCATTCTCAGCTGCAATCTGCGCCAGCTGCTCTGCTGTGGGCTCCTGCTCCGCCATGCTCACCTCTAGCTGGGTCTGGGACACCTGTGGGCGATCGGGTACGCTGTGGCAGCCTGGAGGGACCCACAATGTACCCCCCTCCCACTCCTTAACAGGCCTGGCAGCTAAGAGGGGCCAGCTGTGTTGAAGGGGCCTCCGCAGGCCAGGCCTTCTATCTGTGCCCAAAGGGAAGGGGCACTTTCTGGAGCAGGAGAGCAGCTGCAGCCAGAGCTTGTCAAAGGGCCCAACACAGGCTCCTGAGGCCCAGAGGGGTCACACTAACCTCAGAGGACCTGCTGGGACACTCTGAGAGGGCCCCACCCTAAATACACCACCCAGGACTAAATGGGACCTGCAGCCTGCTCCTCAGGAAACCAGGCACACCTCCTCCCCCTCAAGGAGGCAGCAATAACGGCAGTCAGCAGGGACCCCGACAGAGCCGCCTTAAGTTCAGCTGTTCTTTCCAAGCTGCCCAGATCCTCGCCCCAAGGAAACCCTCCTGCTGGGTTAGGGAGAAACTCCCTGACCAGGAATGCCTCTTGGGCCCTGCCCTAGCCAGGAGCAAGGCCTCTACGCAAGACACAGGTAACGGGCCAGCCTGAGTCTCACAGGTAGGTCCCAAAAGAGCGCGGGAACCCACAGTATCTGGCAAGGTCCTCTCCATTTGGGAGGGTTTGCGACCTAGCGCGGGGAACTGTTCATCCTGGTGCCAGAGAGCCTGGAGCTGCGCTGGCTGCAGGAGCAGGGCATAAGGCCGGGGATCCCCCTCCTGCCCCTTCTAGAATCCTTGAGGGGGTATCTGAATCCCTCTCAGATCCATCCGGCCTATGCAATGTGGGTCACGCCCGGCCGACCCAGACCGCCGGCTGCCACGGGAAGGGAACCGACGCCTCTCCCCCAGCCTGACAGCGCGGACCTGCGGCGCGTCGCCAGACCCACAAAGGGTCGCTGGGCACCGAGCGAGCCGGCCTGCGCCGCAGGTGCGATGGGCCCGCCCGCTCCTCCCTCCGGAATTCCCCCCGCAGGCTCACGCCCTAACGCCGCCCAGTGCGGCTGCCGGCGGCAGCACCCCGCGAGCGCGACGCCGCGACTCCACACTCCCGCAGAGCCCCGCAACCTGGGCCGAGCGCGGGGCGGGGTGGGGAGCGCGGGGCCGGCGGGGCCGGCGGGGCCGGGCGCGCCTTCCCAGGGGAGGGGCGTCAGGCCCGGTCCCCGCCCGCGCGCACCGGCGGGGCGGAGGCGACTCGAGGCACGCGCGGTAGCCACAAAAGACGCCTGCACCGCCCCGGCCCCGCGCCCCCGCCCCCGCCCGCACGTGGGACCCCTGCGCCCGGGGACCCGCCCTGCGCTCCGGCCGCCGCCCGCTGTCACCACCGCCCCCGCCCCCGCCCTGCGCAGACCCCCGGCGGGCGGGGCGGGCCAAAGCGCGCCCCCCGCCCCGCCTCCCCGCCGCCGCGCCGCCGCCGCCGCCCCCGGCGCTCACCGGAGGCTCGACCGCGCCGCGCTCGCGCTCCCTCCCGCACGATATGACGAACGTCCGCGCCCCGCCCGCGCGCGCCCGGCTGGCCACTTCCGGGGTCACGCGACTTCCGCTCGCGCCGGGCGGGTCAGCGGAAGGCGCATGCGCGGGCGCGCGGGGCTGCCGGGAGCACGCGGCCGCCATCTTGCGGAGCCTCGTGAGTGCCTCCAGCGTGTGCGCGCGGAGCCGCCGAGTCGCCTGCGAAAGCCAGTGTGGTGGGGCTCCGCGCGCTTTGCTGCGGACACTTCCGGTCTCCGTCGTCCCCATGGCTCAGCTCGCGACTTCGGGGAACAGAGCCTCGGGGAACGTCTTGCGTGCGCCCCACATGGACGTCGTGGCGTCGCCTCGCCTTGTGCAGCCTCGCGGCCCACGTGCGGGGACGAGCGGGCCGTGCAGCCACGTGTTCCGCTGGGCACACAGGAGGCTGGCGCGGGCCAGCGACCGCCGCCCTCCACCCTTCGCCATTGACTCGCCCTCCTGGAAGCGCCCAGTGGACGTCGCATCGAGTTCGCGCTGCCCACCCTCAGGACGACCGCGGACCACCCTGTCGCAGCCGTGGAGCTGGGGCCTCCCCCGGTGTCTTTCGTCAACCCAGCTCAAACCCAGGAGGCTTTGGCTAGAAATAAGAGGCAAAGACTTATTCATGGGCTTTAGGGTGTGCCCACCAGAAACGCAAGTAGGCAACGCCCGGAGTGCCCCAGAGAACAAAGAGAAGCTGAGAGTTCTCAGTAAAAAGCACGTTCTTGGGAGGAATCAGCCCTACATTCTCAGCCTCTGGATTGGTGTGAGAGGCGGTCTCCCTGACCCGCAGGGCTCTGGCCACCGGAACGTTCTCCAAGGCCTTCAGAGGGCAGGTGTAGGATTGGTATGTGTCTCCAGGTGATGCACAACTGGGAAGTCCGGAACGTGAAGTCCTGGCCCTGGCCCGGTGGCTCTGCCGGGTAGAGTGTCTCCCCATATACAGTTCCATCCCGGTCAGGGCACATACAAGATGCAACCAATGAATGCATGAGTAAGTGGAACAACAAATCCATGTTTCTCTCTCTCTCTCAAAAAAAGGAAATTCTTCAGGCTAGGTAAATGGCACCTATTGCTCATGCTCAGCTCATTTGGTCTTCTTGAATAGACAGGCTCCATTTTTTCTTTTTAATACGTTTTATTGATTTTTTTTTAGAGAGGAAGGGAGAGGGAGAGAGACATCAAAGAAAGAATCATGGATTGGCCGCCTCCCGCACACCCCCTACTGGGGACTGAGCCCACAACCAGGGCATGTGCTCTGACTGGGAATTGAACCAGTGACCTCTTGGTCCACTGGTTGATGCTCAACCAGGGAGCCACACTGGCTGGACTAGACAGACTCCCATTTTAAGTCATCTTAGTTCTTCTGACTTCGTCTTGTTTCTTCACTCATGCCTCACTTTGTAATCCTCCACCCGCCATCCTCTGTGATGAACAAGGCTCCATGGTCAGGGCAAGCTTGGGCCCCAGCACTTCCTCCTGCAAAGGAGTCTGACCACTGTCCTGTCCAGTGACATTTCTTTCCAGACCGAACAACATTCCTGGGCCCAGCACACTTGGCTGCCTTGCTATGAGCATCACTTCAGGGAAATGTGTCACTGAGGAAGTCCTTATCTCTCCTGACTTTGGGAGCAGTTGGCACAGATGAGACGGTTGCCTTGAGGCTCTTCACCAGACCTCAGCGTCTCCATTTGTGGGCTCCAGCTGTTCCCGGATTTCAGACATTTGGACACATACCAAACAAATATTCTGTGGCACTAGCAGGGGCTTCATGAAACGTGGCTCACCTGGCCTGAGCCCACCATGCCCAAACACCAGCCTGGCACTCCTCCTCCCTGTGGGGTCCAAACTCCTAAATGTTCCACACCAGATCCTGGGAAGGGCCTCCCCACCTCCACCCCCAGCACTTGTAGAATTGTAATAATGTGAACATGACTAATGTCTCCTTTAATGATGGCTAAACTCCACGAAAGTGGGCCCTTCTGTCTGGTCTGCACTGCCTGGCAGGGAACCTAGACCGAGACATAAGTCATCACACAGGAACACACATACATGAACACACACACACTGCGCACAGGAGGGCATTTGGGGCAATAGAACAATGCAAAATACAGGTTATCCTTTCGAAATAACTGTTTTTGAGGCATATTTTTAAATTTTCTGTAACCAAGAGTTGCACTGTCAGTTTTATGTGCAGAAAGTTCAGTTGGCCACAAGCAGCGCCCTCTACTCAGGTGTTTAGTATGTTGCTAATGAGACTTCCTGTGCCCTGAGTCACTGCTCCCGGACAAGTCTACTCTCATAACGCAAGTGCCTTATAAAAGCCTAAACTCGAGTATAGAAAATTTCAAACATGCATGTTATTAAGAACCTATCACTGTGTAAAATGTGCCTTGGAATTTAACCATTTAAAACAACCACCATTGCCCTGGCCAGTTTGGCTCAGCAGTTGGAGCATCAGCCTGTAGACCAGAGAGTCCCAGGTTCGGTTCCCGCTAGGGGCCCATGCCAGATGATTGATAGATAGATAGATAGATAGATAGGTGATAGATGATAGATAGATAGATAGATGATAGATGACAGATAAATAGATGATAGGTAGATAGATGGTAGATAGATGATAGATAGATAGATGATTAGATAGATAGAAAGATAGATTAGATTAGATTAGATTAGATTAGATTAGATAGAACCACCACCATTGCCTGGCAGCCTGCGGACCAGAGAGTCCAGGGTTCGGTTCCCGCTAGGGGCACATGCCAAATAGATAGATAGATAGATAGATAGATAGATAGATAGATAGATAGAACCACCACCATTGCCTGGCTGGTGTGGCTCAATGGTTGAGCGTTGACCCTGTACCAAGAGGTCGCCAGTTCGATTCCCGGTCAGGGCACATGCCCAGGTTGTGGGCCCGATCCCCAGGGGGGGCACGTAGGAGGTGGCCAGTCGATGTTCTCTCTCATCGATGTTTCTATCTCTCCCTTCCTCAATCTCTAAAATCAATAAAGAAAAAAGAAATTAAAAATAAATAAATAAATAAAAAAAACCCACCATTGCCTGGCGGTGTGGCTCAGTGGACTGAGCTTAGTCCCATGCACCAAGAGGCTCCGGTTCCATTCCTGATCAGGGCACGTACCCCAGTTGCGGGCTTGATCCCTGGTTGGGGATGTTTAGTGGGGAGGCCAATGGATGTTTCTCTCTCATCGATGTTTCTCTTGCCCTCTCCCTCTCTGTCAAAAAATCAATAAAACATTTTTTTAAAAAACACGCAACATTTATTTCCCATGGTTTCTGAGGATCTGGATGCAGCTGAGCGATTTAGTGGTTCGTGGTTCTGGCTCCAGGTCTCTCATGAGATTGTGGTCAAGCTGTTGGCCAGGGCCAGGTCTCCAACACCAGCTGGAACTCCAAGTTCATGCACCCCTGTGGGCAGGAGGCTCAGATGGACAGAGACAGAACAGAGAAGAGAACAGCCAGCACGCCAGACGAAGCTGCAGCAACTCACAACGTGATCTCAGAAGTGCTGCACCATCATTGCACTGTGGTACTGGCCACACACATCATCCTGGGCCGGTGTAGGAGGGGACCACAGGGCGTGAGTATCAGGGCACGGCCCACCACACACACCAAAGTGGAAAGAATAGTGCCATGAGCCCCTGTGGACCTACCACCATGCTTCGACAGTTTTCAGCTGGTGGCCTTTTCCATTCCATCTGTGCCCTAATCTCCACATACACAGCGTGTTTGAAGCAAATCTCAGAAATCATTTCCACTGGCCCAGCTGGTGTGGCTCAGTGATTGAATGTCGTCCCATGGACAGAGGTTCCAGTTCGATTCCTGGTCAGGGCAATGCCCAGGTTGCAGTCTCAATCCCCAGCAGGGAGTGTGCAGGAGGTGGCCAATGGATGTTTCTATCTCTCCCTTCCTCTCTCTAAAAGATCCATAAAAACATGTTTTTAAAAAGTCATTTCCATTGGAAGGATTTCAGCATGTACTTAATGTCTAAGGAAAAGGGCCCGTTTCTGGAGTTGCAGTGACCGCACCTGTTCTGGTGTCTAACGCCCCATCACAAACGCTCCTGAGCAGTGGCTTCGACTGAGCGTAGGCCCTGCTCTCCTGTTCTGTGGGCCGGGAACTCAGTGGGCTCTCGGGAGTCATGGGCAGATCAGCATCCTGCAGCCAAGTGAAGGCTGGTCGTCAGTGCTCAGCCAAGATGGTGCACGGGCTGCCCCTACCTCAGATGCCAGCCACAAGTGGGGTACCCAGGCTACCCACATTTTTGCCAGTGGACTACATATATGAGGGCTCCCTCTACTGCCCCCTCAGGTTTGAAGATTCGCTAAAACACCTGCACAACTCAGTCAAGCTCTTTCCTTGGGACCACCAGTCTGTTATAAAGGACGCGTACTCAGGAACAGCCAGATCCAACCGCACAGGGCAAGGAATGGGAGGGCGTATGGCATGTCCATGCCCTCCCAGGCCCACCACCCTCCCAGCACCTCCTCGTGTGTTCACCAGCCTGGAACTTCTTCACACCTATTGTTGAGGGGCTTTTAAGGAGGCTTCATTAAAGGCCATGATTGAGCCTTGGCCAGTTTGGCTAAGCGGTTAGAGCATCGGCCCGCGGACCAGAGAGTCCCAGGTTCGGTTCCCGCTAAGGGCATGTACCTCGGTTGCAATTTGTCCGTGGCCCCGGTTGGGGTTGTGTGTTGTGGCAACCACTTGATGTGTCTCTCTCACATTGATGTTTCTCTCTCTCTCTCTTTCTTCCTTTCTCCCTCCCGCTCTATCTGAAGATAAATAGAAAAATATCCTTGGGTGAGGATTAAAAAATAGTAATAAAAAAAATAGCCCTGACCTGTTTGGCTCAGCAGTTAGAGCGTCAGCCCACGGACCAAAGAGTCCTGGGTTTGATTCCGGCCAAGGGCACGTATCTCGGTTCCGGTTTGTCCCTGGCCCTGGTTGGGGTCGTGTGGGTGGCAACCAATTGATGTGTCTCCCTCACTTCAATGTTTCTCTTGCTCTCTTCCTCCCTCCCGTTCTATCTGAAAGATAAATGGAAAAATATCCTTGGGTAAGGATTTTAAATAAATAAATAAATAAATAATAAAATAAAATATTTTGTAATTTGTTTCTACAACCTGCACAGATAACGTAAAAGTGAACTCTGTCTTCGCTTAGGCTAAACGATCAAGACGATGTATTTAAAATTAATGAGATTATCTTCTGGTTTCTTTTTTCTATTAAAATATTTTTTTTATATTTTTTTCTTTATTGGTTTTAGAGAGAGGAAGGGAGAGGGAGAGAGAGATATAAACATTGATGAGAGAGAACATCGACTGGCTCTCCTGCACGCCCCCCCACTGGGGATTTGGCCCATAACCTGGGTACGTGCCCTGACTGGGAATCAAACTGGCGACCTCTTGGTGCAGGGACGATGCTCAACCAACTGAGCCACACAGGCCGGGCGAAATTGTGTTCTTTATGTATACATACAGCTATAAAGATACGGAAATTAACACAGATGTATGTATGTATGAGCTAGTGTGTCGATTTCCTAGCTCTGTCCCAGGAGAGCCTGGAAGCAACAACAGTCTGGTGACAATGAGCACACCCAGTGCCCAGATCTCAGTGGCTGAATTCCAGTCTCTGTGAAAGGAGCTGGGGACAGGTGAACCTGGAGCCCCTTGTGGTGCCAGAAAGTCAGGAAGTGCTTTAGAAAGGACAGGACACATCTGAAAGGCACAGGAGAAACCCTCACAAGGTCCTAATGATCAAAGCTGAAACAGGATGAACAAAGTCAGTTACCAGATGATGGCTCAGAATCAAACAGCCACAAGTCCATGCTGACATAAATAACCCAATAAATGCTTCTCTTAGAAAAGCAGTCTAATTACTGTTGAAGGACTGAGGGAAATGTAAAAATCACCACTAAAACCACATAATAATCACCGCACCACAGGATGCTAAAATCTGCAGGCAAAACTTTGAGAAACAGGTCTTCACTTAGTCTCAGAGTTTCTCCCCCAAGATATTTATGGATGACGAAGGGGAGAACAGTAACTTTACAGGAGAGAAAACTGGCAGCTCCCTGAGCTAAGGGATCAAGGTCGTGTCGCCAGGAATGACACAGACAGACTGCCACCCTGTGACCCATGGAACGTACCACCTGTGGTGTACCTGCCAAGACACAACCCTGGTCTAATCATAAAGTGAGACAATGTCTGATGGGATTGACCTTCAAAAGTGTCAAGGTTATGAAAGAGACCCAGTGCAATGGACTCCACACCCTTTTCCATTTGGACAAGGAAAAAGCCTTTACAACCCATGCAATTAGGACAGGTGGCTGACTGCGAAGAAGGTCTGTAGGTTGTATCAGCGTGAATGTCTGATTACGTAAGAAGATGTCCCTCTCTTCAAATACACACGGAAGGATTTGAGGGTGAAGTGGTATCATCATGCTGCGATTACTCTCAATCAGTTCAGAAAAAAAAAATAGAATAAAAATGATTGGTGGGATCTTAACATCGGGGAGTCGGGTGAGGAGTGTGCTGGAATTGTGTGTACTAGTCTCACCTCTTTTCTGTAAATGTGATACCAAGATGACAAAATTCACAGTTAAAGAAAGGGATAGGCTGACCTTCATAGGAATATGGGAGGATGCTGGCTATATCAATTTCAGGAAGACCTTAAAAGTTTTGAGAATTCCTATAGAATTTAAATAACACAAGGCAATAGGAAGAGAGAAGATGTGATTCTTTGTAAATACAGACACTGGTTGAGGATGTGGAGCCATCGGAACCTCGTGCCCTGCTGGGAGCTGCCGTGGCAAAGTCTGGCTATTCTTCAAAAAGTTAAACTTGCGCCCTGGCCGGTTTGGCTCAGCGGTTAGAGCATCGGCCTGCGGTCCAGAGAGACCCGGGTTCGGTTCCCGCTAAGGGCACGTACCTCGGTTGCAGTTTGTCCCCGGCCCTGGTTGGGGTCGTGCGGGAGGCAGCCACTCGATGTGTCCCTTTCGCGTCGATGTTTCTCTCTTTCTCTTCCTCTCTCTCCCTCCCACTGTATCTGAACAAAAAATGGAAAAATGTCCTCGGGTGAGGATAAAAAAAAAAAAAGTTAAACTTGCCCGGCCGGTGTGGCTGAACGCTGACCCATGCAACAAGAGGCCACTGGTCCAGGTACACGCCGGGGTTCGGGCTCGATCCCCAGTAGGAGGTGTGCAGGAAGCAGCTGGTCGATGTTTCTCTCTCTCCCTCTAAAAAAATCAATTAAATAAATAAATAAATTTAACAAATGCAAAGAGCACCTCACCAGGCTCTCCAGAAGATACACGAAGCCAAGGCAGAGCCCTGCGGAGTATAGGGGCACCAGCCCTCCACGTACTGAGTAGTTCTGCAGCCAGAGACAGAGGTGGCGAGCCTCCAACCCCTGACTCCTACCGCTTACTACACTGCATCACAGCTCCTCCTGGTTCCCGCATCCGACTGCAGCTCCCTGGAGGCCAGACAGCACACACATTTAGAGGATGCTGATGCTCAACGAAGATGCAGCATTACAGGATCTCAGGTCTGAGTGCAACCGCTCAATGAATCCAACACCTTAACTCCTGCTGGGTTTCACTCCATCCTCCTCATTCCAGATTGCTCAATGACCACATGTACCGGTGCTCGAATGGATCAAAAGCCAAGAACACATCAGGAGCTTACTGTCCTGACCAGGTGGTCCCAGCTCAAAGCTGCCTCCACATTCTTTCTCTCTGGTGCCAGCTTCCCCAGCAACGCCTCTGAAAGCCCTGAAGAGGGACAGAGAGGCCTACTTCTGGTCCCAGCACTGAGCCCTGTGGCATCACTCCTCCCTCCTCCTGTCCCTCCCAACCCTCCCTGGGCCTCCCAACCTGCCAGTTTTGCTAGTGTCC
Organism: Tadarida brasiliensis; assembly: GCA_030848825.1. Lineage (NCBI taxonomy): Eukaryota > Metazoa > Chordata > Mammalia > Chiroptera > Molossidae > Tadarida > Tadarida brasiliensis. Next base: position 66,034,890 of record CM061273.1, read on the forward strand.
ATGTGCCAACAGCTGCTGAATCAGAGATTGTCCAGCTCAAAACAATACTCGTGTGAGTCCACCTCCTAGACACAGCAGAGTGTGGCCCCTTTCTTGCTCTCCTCCTGGGCTTTTTTCTCTCTACCGGTGCCATTCTCCACCCAGGCCCCTCAGCCCCTCCGCATACTGCCCGGCCAGCTCTCGGGTCTCAGCCAGCTCTCCCTCCAGTGCCTGAGGAATCACGTTCAGCTCCCATCCTAGTGGCCATCTGGCCTGGGCCACCTTACCCCTCCCATCAGGTACTGTCCTTAGCTTCTGGGCAGTGGGGAACAAGATGACCCCCGCCTCCTGTCAACTCTCTCCAAAGGCAGTCTCCCCACCTGGCCTGTGCCTGCTCAACTCAAGGCTACCTCCTCATGGACATGCCCATCTCTACCCAGATGACCCAACTTCTACCACATCCAACCCTCGGGCCACAGCAGCTAAAGCCAGGCATCCGTCCCCTGCCGGGCTAGGCTCTTCCCAGGGCCCTGCAGTGCTGGGTCTGGCACAGGCTGCAAGTGGCAGCCACTGGCTCTGCAGGGACAGCACTGGAGCCAACACGTAAAGGGCCACCTGTCACACCCCTCACACCCCACTCACTCTGGCCCCACGGAGACCTGGGAGCCGCCTGAGCTGCAGGCTGCCTCTCAAGAGGGACCAGTTAGAGCTCTGGTCTGCCTTCCTACCCCAATCACCCTTCCTCTGGTCCCAGCTGGAAGGCTGGGGGTAATCCAGAGTTCCACTCCCTGTCCCCACCCAGTCCTCCCAGTCCCTGTTCTCAAAAGGCTTGTTGCCATCTTCTTTTTTAATGTTTTTTCTTTATTGATGTTAGCCAGAGACGGAGGGATAGATAGAAACATTGATGAGAACATCTATTAGCCACTTCCCGCATGACCCCCACTGGGGATCAGGCCCACAACCTGGGCATGTGCCCTGACCAGGAATCAAACCGTGACCTCTTGGTGCATGGGTCGATGCTCAACCAGTGAGCCACATCGGCTGGGCATTGTTGCCATCTTCTGACCAACCCAGCAGCAGGTGGTAAGGGCTGCCCCTCTCACCCTCCCCGGGATGTGCCTGTGAGCCAAAGAACAGAACCTTAGCTCTGGCTGGCTAGTAGGCAGAAATGAGTAGCCCACAGCCATGCCCTGCAGAGGGGGAGGTAGGAGATCAGAGGAGACTTCAGGCGGGTCTTCATGCCTCTCCCACAGGGATCTCAGCGCCCTGAACTGCACCCCACGTGCGGTCCTGGCCTGCTCTCTCCTGTCCTGAGGGCAGTCAGGTGGGCACACGTGTCCACCAGCCCTCCCACTCCCAGGTCAGATGAGACTCTGCCAGTTCCCCAGCTATCTCAGCAACAGGCAGTAAGGAAAGGACACCCCATGGCTTGCTCCCCCGGCCAATAGGAAAGCAGAGAGCACCACAGAGGGAGACATCGCAGAGTCAGGGCTGCCCACACCAGGTCTCCAAGCACCAGAGCACCAGAGGAAAGGGACAGCCCAACACAGGTGGCTGCCCCACCTCACAGCACAGGCAGTAAGCAAGGGGCTATAGGTAGAAGGGCTGCTGCTCCACATCCTCCCACCTACCAGGTCAGAGGAGGGATTAGGACCCTTGGGACAGATGGAGAGGTAGCCACCCCCGGCCCCCAGGGTACCATGCCAGCAGGGCTGCTCCCTGCCCATGCTCCTTCCCTCCTTCCCCATCAGTTGTGGCTGAGACAAGGACCCCACCAGCTAGACGAATCAGAGCCCCAGTTCTACACACGTTTCTGTTTATTATGGTGAAAGTGGAAACGCCACCTTCTCCACACAGCAACCAGTAAAATTTGTCCCAAAAATAACTCAGTACAAAACAGGTCTGTTTCAGAATCTTTAAAAAAAAAGGGAAAAAAAAAGGAAAATCTTTACATGAGTTTTAAATCCTATTTTAAAACAGAAGAAACAAATCCATCCTTGGCCACACAGCCCAGCTGCCCCCGCCACAGGGAGTGGGGACGTGCCGTCCAGGCCCAGCTCCACGCACAGACTTGCTGCTGCTCTAACTGGTGTCCATCTGAAACAGGAGAGAAAAGGTCCCCGCTCAAGAGGAGGCCCCCAGCCCTCCGCTCCCGGTCAGCCTCAGGCGCCCTTGCCCAAGACTCACCCTGGCGTTATAAGCGTCCAGCTGGGCATCCAGCTCCTCTGCAGAGATCTGCTGCTTCGAACTCCGGCCAGTGCCCCTGCCTCTGCCCCGACTGCCTCCACGGGCGCCTCTCCGAGTGCCGCCGACCCCGAAACCTCCAGAACCGCGGTTCCTAGTCATCCCGCCTCTGTTTACACTATGGAGGAGAAGGGGTTGAGTTCACATGCACGGGAGGGGAGGTCTGATGAAGAGCCTGCAGCCAACCCCGCCCAGACACCCCAGGACTCACCTCTGTGCCGGTCTGCGCTGTGTGTCAATCTGTGATGTGACGAGCTGAATGTTCATGGGGCGGCCTGTGGCAGGAACATAATAGGGCACACTCACGTCAGAGTCCTGCAACCTGCCCAGGGGTGCCACACCATCTCCATGAAGGTGCCGGAAAGGGTCCCTGGCACCTCCAATACTCCCACCAAGACAGACCGCCTGGACACGCTGGGAGAATAGGAGAGCACCCAACGACAACCTGCCAACACCTCACTCCTTCTCAGTCCGGTTCAGGGGGTTGTCGCACACAGGTGGAAAGGTGTGGGCGACCTGACAGAAGCAGCAGTGGTGCCTTTGCTTTTCCGACTACAGCCCCGCACTCAGAGATGCACTACGGCGGTTCTGAGAAGGCTTCACAGAAGTGAATCTTCCGGAAGGAGCTAAAGGAGGGGAGGGATGTAGCTTGCTGGAGGGGGTCCACAAAAGGTATGTGGGATAGCATGAGAGGTGGCAGAATGGAACAGAGACAAGGGGGCGAATGCCAAGTGTCTTCAACCAGAGGGGTAAGCCACATTCCTGCACGGACAGGTGTCAGCCCCTCAGTCTCCCCAGGTCCAACCCCAAACGCACCATCCAAAGGGACACCGTTGTACTGTTTCATAGCTTTCAGGGCATCTGCCTTCCGTTCAAAGTGCACGTCGGCTGTTCCCAGACTGCGCCCAGAGCGATCGTAGTGCACAGCTGCCTTCTTCAGAGTTCCAAATTCAGCAAAGAGTTCCTGGGAGTCAGAAACAGCAATGTTTAGCTAAGCTCTTTTCTTTCCTGTGGCCCAGGAAGTCCCTGGAAGTGTGAGCTACTTTGAGGGTATTTCCCTGGGAGGCAGACATACATATAGGGTCAGGACAGCAGTAGTGGGACATGTGGGGAAGGATGGGGCAGGTGGGACAGCAACTTCCAGGAACAGCTGGGCCTGAGGGCTGCTGCCGACTTGGGGACCTGACATCTGTACCACGATGCAGGTAGAGGATCACAAAGCCCATCTGTGAAGGGCACAAGATGAAGTCGCTATCTTCTTCAACAAAGGAGTTTACAACACACCCAAGGACTGTGCCAACAATCAGCAAAGGCCAAGATCACAGAACAAGGGACACCATCTGACATGTGGACCAGCTCAAAGGGCCCAGCGATTTGGGAGCCCTGACCCAGCACCTCCCCCAGGGCAGATTCTGGCTCACCTTTCCCTCTCCTCCTACTCAAGCCTGCCGCAAAGTCTGAAGTCAAGCGCTGCCATGGAAACCGCCCTGACCTCAGGCAGGCTGGGAGTTGGAGAGGGAACCCAGAGTGTGGGGCTACTCCGGCCGCAGGCACACAGCGGGAAGTGGAGTTCACCAAAAGCGGTTTCCAGTGGATGCCAGAAACCACCTTAAAAAAAGTGTTGAGACACTGTGAGTGCTCACCGGCCTTGCTCTGTCCTCCCACAGTTGAGCTCTGGGAAACTGAACCCAGGACGGCCCAGCACCCTGACCCGGCCATCTCTAGGACTGACCCCCAAGGTGTCATCACCTAATCACAAAACTAGTTTAAATGCCTTTGCGATCTAACCAATTAAAAGAAAGAAAAAATTAGAGGCTTCAACCAAGGATGGGTTTGAAAGTCAGGCCACTAACAAGACCAGCAGGGGATGGGGGTAAGTGAAATGACACGTACAAGACACAGGGCTCATGGCAAACAGAGCCAGAGACACAGCGCTGTCCTGTTTCTGTGCTGTGGGTTCTGCAGAGGGAAGTCTTTCTCCTCCCAACAAATCATGAAAACGGACACAAAATAAAGCAAGCAAGCAAGCAGCCTAGCTCTACCGGTGACCAGGAACCACTCACATCCCGCCACTCTTTTCCTGTGAGGAACGTGAAGCCAGGGCAGAGAACGCTCAACCCCAGAACAGCTGCAGAAGGAAGCGCACAGCTCCCCAGACTGGGCTGAGGGCCTTGTCCAGCATAAACGGATCCACTGGTCGGAGGCCCAACTCTAGCATGACCTCTGCTCTGCACTCCAGAAGCCCCTTATGGGGGACAGTGGCTAACCCTTGGGTGCCTGGGAGGACTCACTGTCCTAAGGAGGGGGAGTTCAGGGCCACATCCCAAACGACACCATCAGTTCCGCGCGGGGCGAACCGCTGACCGCGGAGCTCCTGTCCCTCACCTGAATATCAGCGTCGGACACTCCGAAATCCAGATTGGACACCAGCAGTTTCCCACCCGTCTCCACGCCGGCACCACCCCCAAAGCCGCTGTCGAAAAGGTCATGTTGCCACTTGTCAGGAAGTTGCTTCGGCTGAAAGGGGAAAAAAACACGAGAACAGAAGCAGACGCGTGAGTCTCACTCCACGGCTCTCCCCCGTCTCGGCCCGGAAGAAAGTGCGGAGAGGGGCCTCCACCCTCCGCTTCCCGCCGGCGCCGGAGCCCACGTCCCGCAACTTCTCCGTTCCCTTCGACCAACTTCCCGCGGCCGCTGCGGCCGCGCCCCGCGCCCCCTCGGACCCCGCCGCCACGAGGCCCGGTGCCCAGCCCAGACAAAGGCGGGGAGGGTCTCCGCCTCCCGGGCCCGGCCGGCGCGGGCCCTTCCCGCCCGGCCCGCGCCCACCGGTCCAGCCCCGCTCGCCGCCCCTCCGCCGCGCGCCGCCCCGCCGGCCGCTCCCCGCGCGGGCCTCAGCACTCACCCTGCTGTAGGGCGCCGGCCGGTTCCTGCCACCGCCGCCCGCCGCGCCGCGGGCCAGGGCCGCCCGGTTCCGGATGGGCCCGCCGCCCCGGCTCACTCGTGCGGCAGCCTGCGCTCCGCCGCCGCGGCCTCCCTGGGAGCCGGCCCGGCCTCGGCCCCGGCCCCCGCCTCGGCCGCCTCGCTGGCTCCGGTTCAGCTTAATGATGTCGTCCAGAGACATGTCCATTTTGTCGGCCATGGCGGGCGCGGAATCGGCCTCGGCTCGAGCCCGCGCGTCAGCACGCCGGCTCGTCACTTCCGGCGCCGCGCGCGGCCTTCCGGTGCTGCGTCCTCGGAGCGGCCGTCGATTGGCTGCGAGCGCGGCGGGAGCCGGGGCGGCGCGTGCGCAGTGGGGCTCGGGGCTCGGCGGGCGCTGCTGCGAGGTGCCGGGCTGAGGTCGCGGCCGATTTCGTACCTTCCCGCGCGGGCGCCGGCACTGCCAACTGTAGGCGAGCCGGGCTGCGCGCGATTAAGTCGGCCTGGGTGCGCGGGGGCGGGGCGGGGCGGGGCCGTGGGCGGGGCGCCGCGCGGCCGTGGGCGGGGCTCGCCGCCCTTCCCGCCCCTCGCCTGGGGACCGGGGCAGAGGGGCGGTCTCCGGGGTGAGCTCGTAGCGTGAGGGCTTTGGGTGTCCGCCTGCCTGTCGCCCCCAGCCCGCCACGGGCCGTGGGGCACGTCTGCGCCGCTGTTGACGGAGCCAGCGCGCCCCGGGCGGTCTCCGCAGGTGCCCGAGCGCGCCGAGCCTCTGCGCCCCGGAGCGGCCCTCCGGCCCGGCAGGCCCCTGCCTGGTGCCAGATGCTGTAGCCCCGCAGACCCAGGGCAGCAGGCGATCTGTTCCCTCGCCCGCAGGCTCCGCCGCCATGAAGGTGAAGATCAAGTGCTGGAACGGCGTGGCCACCTGGCTGTGGGTGGCCAACGACGAGAACTGCGGCATCTGCCGGATGGCCTTCAATGGCTGCTGCCCGGACTGTGAGTGTCCCCGGAAACTCTCGCACAAAGCCCTGGGTTTTCCGTGTCCCTTTTCTCAAGAAAAGTTGTTAGGGGGGAAAAAAGGTCGGAGGTTTGGGTCCATGTTGGTATAAAGACGCCACCAGAAGTTTTGTAAGGGCCCGAACTGGGCTGGGAACACTTGGGGCGGAGAGAGGTGTTAAAACCTACCTGGAAACTCTCGAACAAAAAGTGAAGTTTTGTAAGTTCACGCCCCCCTCCCCCACCTAGCACATAGAAGAACAATGAGGAACATTTCCTTGTTTGCTTCCTGTGGTTTTGTGGAAGTGTTTTAAAGTGATTGAGCCACAGGACACCTCGCCCGCGTCTCTAACCTGATGCTGACGTTTTCCCCAGGACCGTGGTCACGTCAGCCAGCGTTCCTGTGTCCCTGCCCACTGACAGTCTTTGTTCACATGTCTGCAGCTGTCCCCAGTGCCGTTAGTCTCGGGTGGGCTGAGCCAGGACTCCACACTTCATTGCTCGCCCCTTAGCTGTTTAATCTCAGGCAGTCCTCTCACCTCTCACGTTTTCAGACGTTTGACTCCTTAGGAAGCTGATATGTTCCATCTTGTGCAGTTTGTGCCTACCGTCAGGTTTTACCGAGTTTCTTCTTTGTGGTTCCTTTGTCCCCAGTATGTTCTGCAAAGTAGAAATAGTTCATGGTACATTCAGGCCGAAAGCAGATTTCTGCACCAGTGACTTGAGTTTTTAGTCAGACCCAGGTGAGCACAAAGCAGGAGCAAGGGTCAGGACTTTGCGGGGGACAAGGGCAGTCTCAAGAGGAAAGTGGGGCTTGGGGACTACTGAGGAGCTCCTCACTGCCCTGCGAGCGACCAGGCCTTCTTTGTGGGGCTAGGTGAGTGCCCAGAATAATAATCGGGCTTTGCTTCTTACAGTGAAATGCAAACCGTCATTGAATTTTAGTGCAAATGCTATTTTATTTTAAGCTTAATCTTTATATATGCCTTGGTTGAAAGGAGATCTCATCACCCAGGAGTTAATCCATCCTGATTTCATCAAACAAGTAGGGCCGTAATCTTAGGTAGGCATTAATCGGCTCTACTTGATCAGATTTTACTTAATCTATTTAATTAATTAATTAATTAATTATATTTTAATCTTTACCCGAGGATATATCTTTCCATCTACTTTCAGGTAGAGTGGGACGGAGAGAGAGAGAGAAAGAAAAACACTGACGTGAGAGAGACACATTGATTGGTTGCCTCCTGCATGACCCGGACCAGGGTTAGGGACTGAACCGCAGCTGAGGTACATGCTCTTAACCGGAATCGAACCCAAGACTCTTTGGTCCTCGAGCCCACACTCTAAGGCTGAGCCGAACCAGCCAGGGTGACTTAAACTATTTTATTTATTTTTTATTTTTTTTATCCTCACCCGAGGACATTTTTGCATTTATTTTCAGATAGAGCAGGAGGGAGAAAGGGAGGAAGAGAGAGAGAGAAACATCGATGTGAGAGAGACACATCGAGTGGTTGCCACCCACACAACCCCAACCGGGGCCAGGGACGAACTGCAACCGAGGTACGTGCCCTTAGCGGGAACCAAACCACCAGGTCTGTGGGCTGATGCTCTAACTGCTGAGCCAAACTGGCCAGGGCGACTTAATCTATTTTAAATTGTTTCCCAGGGGTACTACAAAAGCAAGGGAGCCTGAGGGGGCAAGTACTTTCAACTTTCTAAGCAACAGATTGTTACCTTCTGAAAAGAAAAGTCTTCAAAGGCATTTTTGTGGTGGTGCCCTTGGGTGATGTGGGCGGGCGAGCCTGGTTTAAAGATCCGCACCAGTGGCCTGCAGAGCCCAGCGGGCACCATCACAGCTGGGCCTGTGGCTGGGTGTCTTCGTGTTTGTTCCCTGCCAACTGTGGAGAGTAGGGTGGGTAGAGTCTGACCTTTGGACCTGCTGGTGGCTGAGTTAGAGTGAGCCAGGTGTAATGTGTGAGGCACTGGGCAAGCCTACGGCGCCTTCTGTGCGGGTCGAGTGGCACTGGGTTTCTCTTGCTGAAATGAACTGCAGAAAACCCAGAGCGGCTAAGGCTGTAACAAATCTGCTCCACGTCCCAGGGGAGTGACAGTCCTGTTGAGAGGTGTTTTAACTAAAAAGAACTTCCATCAGGATACCAGCAGGCTCTTGTGTGAGTCGCCGCCCTTGTCCCTGGCAGGTAATGGCTCAGGGTGGCCTGGTGCCCTCTGTCGGTGGGCTTACTGCGTACCCCCAGCGGTGGGCTGGCTGACCTCTGCTCGACGTTCTCCATCCTGTTTGTAAGGGACCCTGATTTGATAGGGTGATTCCAAGCGGAGTTTTGCTGAGCCTGGAAAGGCCCGGGGTTGGGGGCAGGGGTGGCCCGGTGTGGGCACAGGAAGTAGAATGAGTTACATGACTTTGTGTTTGCTAAGCATATAGTTTTCTGGTTGTTGTGTCATAAAAGCTTCAGGAAGGGAGTGACATTTTTGTTAGAGAAAGGATTTTTTAAAAGGTTGAGAAACACTGCCCCAAACAAGTGAGTAAGAAGGAGGAGCTGTGGCGGCCCCTCTCCTGACGGGGGTGGCTGGTTGTACCATGCTGCCCTCATTGCTGGTGTGGCCCTGGCTGCCTGCCTGCAGAGGGATGTGAGATTGGAGAGCACAGGCCAGCCTCCCACTCCTTGTTCTGTGCAGGGAGATGCTAAGTGAGTGTCGAGAGCATCATTTGCTGCTCGCCCAGTATGTTATTTCTTTAACATACTGCAGGATTGTGCCTCCCCACGCTTGGTATCAAGAGAGGACCAGGCCCAGCAGTGTGGCTCAGTGGGTTGAGCATCATCCCATGGACTGAGAGGTCCTGGTTTGATTCCCAGTCAGGGCACATGCCTAGATTGCAGGCTTGATCCCCAGGTGGGGGCATGCAGGAGGCAGCCCATCCATGTTTCATTTTATTTTTTTTGTGTGTTTTTTTATGTTTTTAGCCCATCCATGTTTCACTCTCACATCGATGTTTCTATTTCTCCCTTCCTCTCTCTCTAAAAAAATCAATAAAAACATATATTTTTTTCTTTTGTTTTCTTTTTTATCCTCACCTGAGGACATTTTTGCATTTATCTTCAGATACTGCGAGAGGGAGAGAGGGGGGAAGAGAGAGAGAAACATCGATGTGAGAGAGACACATCAAGTGGCTGCCACCCACATGACCCTAACCAGGGCCAGGGACAAACTGTAACCGAGGTACATGCCCTTAGCGGGAACCGAACCCCGGACTCTCCGGTCTGCGAGCTGACGCTCTAACCACTGAGCCAAACCGGCCAGGGCTATTTGTCTTTTTTTTGATTCTCACTCGAGGACATTTCTCCATTTATCTTCAGAGAGAGCGAGAAGGAGGGAGAGAGGAAGAGAGAGAAAGAGAAACACCGATGTGAGAGAGACACATCAACTGGTTGCCTTCCGCATGACCCCAACCAGGGCCAGGGACAAACCTCAACTGAGGTACATGCCCTTGGCCGGAATCAAACCCGGGACTCTTTGATCCACAGGCCGACACTCTAACCACTGAGCCAAACCGGCCAGGGCAATAAAAACATATAAAAAAAATTTTAAAAAAAGTAAGAACCAGGACCACAGGTGGCCAGGCCTGGCCCTGCGGGAACGGGGTCCAAAGGCATCTCTGTTCTCTGCAGTCAGGCCACGCATTGCAAACGGAGCTGCTTCCTGGACAAGATGTCCCCTGTTCACCTGGCCTGGCTTGTCCATGTGGTCCCTCGTGTTTGTACCAGTGGCATCTGGATATAGCTAGCGCTCGATAGGGCTAGAGGACCCCAAGGCAGGGATGTGGGGGAAAGGCACCCCCAGAGAACAGGGTGGGGCAGCAAGCTTCAGCTCCTCCATGGCTGTGGGGACCCTCCTCTGGGGCCTGGGGGAGGTCACTGTGGCAGCAGCTGGCTGACAGGGTTTTCTAGGTTCTGGGAAGTCAGAGGGACAGTTGTTTCCTGATCACGGGCAGTGTGGAGTGTCCTCTCTGCTCCAAGCCCCCTCCACATAGGTAGCATTTCCAGGTGTGTGGGCTGGAGTGCCAGCAGCATGTGCCCTGGGCCTTGGAGGTAGGACCCTTTCAGGCCAGAAACAGAAGAGACAGAAGGTGGCACCATGGTCACTCCCAGCCTGTGACAGGCCAGGCCTTAAACACCAGTGTCCCCTGTCACTCCCATGTATTGCTTCCTGCTGCCTAGGGAAGGAACCTTCTAGGTCCCAAGGCCCCAGCCTCTTGCACCCGATCGAGAGGAATAGCTCCTACTGAGCTGTGTGACAGTCACATTGCAACCTTGCTCACAGGTCAAGTGGCTGAGCTGCAGTGTGTCTGCTGACAGGCCCAGGCCCTGCAAGGCCAGCAGTTGGGGGCTGTGGGCCAGGCCAGAGCTCCTCCTGCTGCTGAGCCCCCCTGAGCTGCTCTCATTGGGTGGGGTTCGTGCAGACCACACACGGTGGCTTTTCTGCAGAATCAATTGTGACTCTCCTGAAACCCATCTTCTCTGAGAGGCCCTGGCCACCCTGGGCACCAACGCCTAACATCCTGGGGTCCTGCCTCAGTGTCTGGTCCCGAGCTGTGTGACCACATCCTCTCTTGTCCCTGCGCAGGTAAGGTGCCCGGCGACGACTGCCCGCTGGTGTGGGGCCAGTGCTCCCACTGCTTCCACATGCACTGCATCCTCAAGTGGCTGAACGCGCAGCAGGTGCAGCAGCACTGCCCCATGTGCCGCCAGGAGTGGAAGTTCAAGGAGTGAGCCGCGCCGCGTCCGGCGTGGGGACGAGGCTGGAGATGCGCCGTGTTCTCAGTCACGATGCTGACACTTTATCCAATAAGTAAAACTCATTAAACTGTCTGAGCCTTGCTGGAGGCCTCTCGTTGCCTGTTTTCTTGGCGCTGACGTGGCCTCGGTGCGTGTGGATATGAAAACTCTCATGAATAAACATCTCTGTGGTGCTGCTGAGGCCCTGAGTCACAACTCCAGCTGGCGAAGGAACCCAGGATCAGCCAGAAGAGCTGGGGGCACGAGTGGCTAGCTCGGGCTGGAAGGGCCTGGAGGTGCAAAGGCCCTGGGGTATGTTCCTGCCAACGGGAAGTGAAGGAGCCACAGTGCAGAGGCCTATGGTCCATCAGCCACCTTCTCACCTGATGGAAGCCAAGCTGGTTTGTAGGACCCTGGCTGGGCATAGCTGGCAGCCACTGCCCACAGTCCCTCCTGCAAGAAGGTTGTCCCAGAGCAGGTGCTGGTTGTACTAACAGGCTATGCTGCGAAGCTATGCCAGCCAATGAGGATGCCGTGGTGGTCTGTCTCAGTCCCTTCTCCTTTGCTCCAATGAAAAGTCTGCTCCTGCCCTCGCTGGTGTTGCTCAGTGGTTAGCGTCGGCCTGTGCACCAGAGGGTCTTAGTTTGATTCCCAGTCAATGGCACGTATCTCAGTTACAAGTTTGATCCCCGGCCGTGTTCAGGGTGCCTGCCTCTTGCAACCAATCAGTGTGTCTCACATCGATGTTTCTCTCTTCCTCCCTCCCTTCCACTCTCTAAAAATCCATGGAAATAATATCCTCAGGTGAGGATTAACAACAAAAAGTCAGCTCCTCATCAAGGCTGTGACACACCAACATAGGGTGATGTCCTTGACATCAGGCTGTGTCCTCACGTGTCTGAGGGCCTCCACCACCTAGGGAAGGACAGCCCTTGGGAGGCTCCTTTGTCCCCCCACAGCTACTATGGGGTGGTGGCTCCTGGGGGAGCAGTGGTCTCAGCCCCAGGAGTCGAGCAGCTTCTGGGTGGAAACTGCTGTGGGCTGCGTGCTCCCATGAGCGGCAGGGAGCCCCTTGACATGGGCTCCTCCGGCCCATCCTCAGTGCCGCCCCTCGGGTTGCTGCCCTGTGCCCTGTAGTAACTCCTCCTGTCTGCCTAGTGGGTGGTAGTTGCCAAGTCTGCATGTCCTGAGCCCCCAGGGGAAGAAGACAGGGCATTTCACTCGGGGCAGGCCTCCTGGTTACCTGTGTGGCACCCTACTTCCTGCCCAATGTGCCCAGAGGAAAGGAGGCCCTGGGGACTGTCGCCCTCACCGAACCCTGAGGTCAAGTGCCCCTTGCCCAGAAACCCAGCTGCAGGGCCTCCTCAATGGTTGCTGTCCTGGAGGACACACCCAAAGGAAGACTCCTTGTGACCATGATGTTTGGGGAGTGGGAGTGGGAGGAGGGGCGCCTGAGTGAGCCTAATGGCCCTGCCTGGTACCCTCTCAGGCCCTAGGCTTCTCATCACCTGCAAGTGTTACATCACCTACAAGTGTTCTGGGCACCTACTCTAGTCTTGAAGCCTACAATATGTCTGGATCTGGGGGGGACTTCAGGAAGGGGAGGTGGGCCATGGCCACCACAGCCAACCCCACTGAAGGGCCTGCAGCTTCCCAGGGTTTTCTGACCTCATCTTGGCCTGTACCCCTAGACTTCCACCTTCCCTGGGGAATCCCCTCTGTGACAGGAAGTGCCTACAGGGACCCAGCCTCCTAGGCTTTTCACACTTGCCCATGCTCTCAGCCCCAGAGGGGTTCCCAGTTTGCCCCAGGTCACACAGCGCCCTCCTGGGGGCCACACACACTCCCTGCTATTTAGCCGCCTCAGCACTGCCCTGGGTTCCAGCCTGGTTATCTCAGGGCCAGCTTGAGTTGGCACACAGCTTCCCACCAGGCCCCTGCACACACCCAGAGTCCAGTCATCTGCCTCCTCCCAGGAAGCTCCGGACCCCATGCCCTCAGCCTGCTCCTCCTCCCCAGTTCCCTCCAGAGGCAGAGGGCCACACCACTGCCTCTGCAGACCTCTCCCCTGGCTGCTCCTCATCTCCCCCTGAGTGCCCCTGCATCGCCACCCCACCCCCAGTGAGCCATCCTGGCTACCCTGCCACCAGCTCAGTTTCCCCACTTGGCTGTGGCTTCAGTCGGGGTCTGGGTCCGATTCATCTCCTGGAGGATGGCACATAGTAGGTGTGCGACAGATGAGCCTCTGCTGGGCAGTGATGTTTCCAGCCTCCTGGCCAACCCCAGCACGCTGGCCGTTCCCACAGCTCCAGCCTGGTCTTTCTGCAGGTCCTCCTAGAGGACCCTGCCGGTAGCAGACCTGTTGGTAGAACCTTCCCCCTTGTGTGTGAAACAGGCCATGGCCTCCAGGCCCACCCAGGCTTTGGTTCTTCTCAAGAAGCTCTGCCCTGGGGTCAGTTCCCCTTTCGGACAGCAGAAATTGTCTCTTGGGCACAGTGTGGTCAGTGGCTATCTCTCCTGCCTCATGAGCGCTGGGGACCTCTGGAGGTGACTCAGGGCTGGGGCACCCTCAGATTGGTTGGGGGTTCAGTGCAGCCCCACTTGCCCCTGCCCTGAGACCCCTCCAGGCCAGACCATGGGCGGCAGCAGTAGCCTGGGTGCCCCCTCCCAGCAGCAGCAGACAAGGCTGGAAACAAAAGGGACCTCGGTCGGGGTGGGGAGGATGAGGAGGGCATGGGCCCCCCACGAAGCACTGGACCCCACAGGCCTCCAGCCTGGGCCTGCGCCCGCCTGAAGAGGCCCTACACGGCCTGTGTGCCGCCCCCGCGCCCCACCAGCCCGCCCCGCCCCGTCCCCGCGCAGATATAAGGCGCCCGGCTGCGGCAGCTCCAAGCCCCGACGCCCTCGACACCCCGTCCCCATGGCCCGTCCCGCGACGCTGGTGGCCGCCACCCTGGCGTTGTGCCTGTTGCTGGCGCCCCCCGGCCTCGCGTGGTACAAGCAGGCATCAGGGCCCAGCTCCTACTCCGTGGGCCGCGCCGCGGGGCTGCTGTCCGGCTTCCCCGGGTTCCCGAACGCAAGGCGCTCAGAGCCCCCCGTGGGCGCACGACCCTCGGGCCGGGCCGGCGCCTTTCCGGAGCTGCGCTCCAGCCTGCGGAGCCCCGTGAGTCCGGGTGGCCGGGGTGCTGGGGGCGCCGGCGTTAGAGGGAGGGGGATGCGGCAGGGCGCGGGCGGTGGGGGGCACAGGGCGTCCCCTCAGCCTCCTCCTGCCCGCAGACCGTTTGCATCAAGGACGTCTCCCCGAACCTGAAGAGCTGCGAACGACTCCCCGACGGCCGTGCCACCTTCCAGTGCAAGGCGGACGTCTTCCTGTCGCTCCACGCCGCCGACTGTCGCAGCGCCTGAGCCCCGACCCGACACTGGCCGTCGTTTGACTCCCGCGGTTGACCCTACCGCCCGCGGTCCAGCTGGGGCACCCCAGACCGCGGAGGAGATGGCGCCCAGTACTGCCCACCCAGTCACCGCAGTAAACGGTTAAATGAATAAATGACAACCTCAGCCGACCTCTGAGTGTGTGTGTTTGGGGTGGGGGTGGGGGTTGGGGAGCGGGATATCGTGCTGGAGGCAACAGGGCTAGGTTGGCCGGTCACTAAACGTGGACCCTGCTGCAGACTACGCTGCTGCTTCCAGGTCCCTGAGGCCATCAGGCCCTCCTAAAATAGCCTGCTCAGGAGCAGCCCCAACCCCACTGCTCCAAAACGCACTGGGAACTTTCTGTGGGACCCCACCTTACTACTTTTAGAGACCCCACTGCTCACCATGTCTGACCTCTCCAGTCCCCATCCAGCCCCCCACACCTCTGGGAGACTACTCAGCCAGCTCTAATGTCCCCTACAGATGACCCCACCACCTCACCCAGATGGTCCTCCTGCCTCAAATCCTGGGTTTCTTTAAGCCAAAGCTCTCCCTTACTGCAGGGGCAGCTTCTGGGGTCCCACTTTCCTTGGAGCCCTCCAATACCTCTTAGTACTGGGCACAGGGCAATGAATTGGTGCAGTACCAACTAACAGGCTGGGTCTGGCAGGAGGGGGCAGCCAGACCTGTGGCTCCAGGACGAGCAGGCAGCCCAGAAAACCTGCAAACCAGCCAGCCAGAGCACCTGGTGCCAGGCGCAGCCTCGAGGGGTCGGCTGGAGGCACACTCCGGCTAATTGCCTGGGGTTGACTCCTGCCCCCACACCCCAGGCCAACTTTGAGTTCCCCAGGTGTGAGCTGGAGCATGACCTGGGCCTCGTGAGGGAGGGCCGGAGCTCTGGTTTGCGGTCCAGAGCCTGCCTCGTGGCTGTCCCTCACCCCCTGGAGCACCTGGCCAGCTGGGCCTCAGGGAGGCTGTAGGTGGAACTCACAATCCCATTGCACCTGGGTAGATGTCTCGCCAGGGGCACTGACCTGGACTCCCAGGCCCTGAGCCCTGGCTGGGGTTCCCTGAACACTGCTTCGGAGCAGTCCCTGCCTCAGGGTGCCACCCTGTGGTAGGCCCCAGGCAGGCCTGTGGTTGACTCAAGCACCCTAGATCCCATTGGCCACTCCCCAGCCTCCCCGATCTGAGTCTGTGGGAGGTCATCTGGTCCGCCTGCTCAGCCTAAGGGTCTGAGTGTGGGTAGGGCCGGCACCATGGGGCTCCTGAAGATGGGGTGGAGGTGCAGGTAGGGCCTTGTGCCTCTCAGTTTAGTGCCCCCAACTCGGGGAGGGAGGAAAGTGGGTGGACGCTGCCCAGCCAGGGTGTGTGTGAAACCTCAGGACTACCTTGCTTGTTTCCATTGCCCCCACCCCTGTAAGTTGCCAGGGTTCCGAGGCAGACCCCAAGAATGAAACTGAGCCCTGGCCGGTGCGGCCCAGTGCTCAGTGTGTAAGCCTGTGCACGGAGTGTGAAGGTTTGATTCCCAATCAAGGGCAAGTGCCTGGTTGCAGGATCAATCCCCCCTGATTGGGTCACGTGCAGGAAGCAACCAATCATCGTGTCTCTTTCCTATCATGTTTCTCTCTCTCTCTCCCACTCCCTCCCTTCTACTCTCTCTCTCTCTCTCTCTCAAAACAAAAAATCAACGGAAAAAAAAAAAAGAAAATCGAGCCCTGGCCAGGTGACTCGGTTGGAGCATCATCACAGACATCAAAAAGTTGCAGGTTAGATCACCAGTTGGGGCAGGTACCGGAGGCGACAGATGGATGTTTCTCTCCCATCAACTTTTTTTTTACTCTTACTCCTTTCCTCTCTAAAAATCAATAAAAACACGTCCTCAGGTAACAATTAAAAAAAAAAAAAAAGGAGAGCCCGGCTGGTTGAGCGTCGACCCAGCACCAAGAGGTCGCTGGTTCGATTCCCGGTCAGGGCACATGCCCAGGTTGTGGGCCAAATCCCCAGTGGGGGGCATGCAGGAGGCGGCCAATCGATGTTCTCTCTCATCGATGTTTCTATCTCTCTCCCTCCTTACCTCTCTCTAAAATCAATAAAGAAAAAATATTTAGGCCCTGGCCAGTTTGGCTCAGCGGTCAGCCGGCGGGGCAGTGAGACCCGGGTTCAGTTCCCGCTAAGGGCATGTACCTTACCTCGGTTGCAGTTTGTCCCCAGCCCCAGTTGGGGTTGTGTGGGTGGCAACCAGTCGATGTGTCTCTCTCACATCGATGTTTCTCTCTCGCACTTCCTCCCTTTCTCCCTCCCGCTCTACCTGAAGATAAATGCAAAAATGTCCTCGGGTGAGGATAAACACACACACACACACACACACACACACACACACACACACACACAAATTTAGAAAAAAAAGGAGAGACAATAAAAAAAGGACAGGCCCACCTCCGACTGGAGGGAGGGCATGTTGGCTTTAGGGTCCCATGGGCCAGATTGCAGAGTGCATTCCCCACACCCCCAGCAGTGGAAGGGCAGAGGCAGTGGCCGAGAAAACACCACCACATCCACACTCCTCACGGCTGGGCAGAACATCAACCATCCATCGCCCCCACCCCTGTAAGTGACCAGTCAGCACCCTGAAGCTGCTGGGCTACTCCAAGTGAGTCCAACTTGTGTGCGGGTGACCCTGAGATTCTGTGGACTCAATCCTTCCTGCATGGGTGGTCCTCTGTGGAGCTGTGGGAACTCAGCCTCTCGCTGTCCTGGTGACAGACTCCAGGCCCCAGGGGACCTGTTAGGCTCTTGCTTCTCTCAGGCTTCTGTTGTTGCCTACCATGGGGGAGGCAGTCCCAGAGGCCTGGGGGGTCCAGGTCTGGGGGCCTCCTCACTGCCAGGCCACCTGCCACTCCCCTCCTTGCTGGGTGGGGAGCAGGGCTGACAGCCTGACACAGAGCACCTCCCACCAGGTTTATTTGGTTGCACATCAGCCAGTTATGCACAAAATCAAGAGTCTGTGGGGAGAGCAGGAGGCTGGCTTCGGAGCAGGGCGCAGGGTCCTGGAGCCAGGGTTGGGACACCAAGGGTGCAGAGAGGGGCAGAGGATGCCCATGCAGGAGGCAGCCTGGTCTGCACCCTGAGGAGGAAAGTTGGCAGCCCCTCGGGTCACTGTACCCCTGAAGTGGATTCTCACCGAGGTGGGTAGGCAGGAAGTACAGCTTGGGTCCATAGGAGCCTCCTGAGGGGTGGGGGTGGGGGGGCACCGCAGTGTAGCCAGGAGGGTGGAAGCTGGGCCTCCCCAGGCACACAGGGTGGCATCCCTCTGCTCAGGGGTACCCTCCACTCATCTTGCCTGCTGGGTCAACTCCACTGTACTGGGCTCCCTCTCTGTGCAGCTTAATGGGAAGGGTGCAAGGGCCTGCTGCAAACGTGCCTTGCAGGGAGGTGGGAGGCAACCACCTCAACAGCCCTTCCAGGGCCAGGCCAGCTAGAGGGGGCGCTGCAGCTTTGTCACAACTACTGAGCCAGACTCAGTGGCGCAGGAGGCAGGGCAGGAAGAGGGCTGAGCTCCAGGGCTTTTGGTGACTGTCTTCCTCCTTCAGAAGGCACCTTGGCTTGCTCCCTCGGGCTGTGCCTCCTGCTGCTTCAAGGCCTCCAGAAAGGCCAGCTCCTTGGCTTCTTTCTTCTGGTTCCGGGCCTCGTACTCCAGCCTGGGGGCCAGCCGAGGGTGAGCTGTGCGTGCAGCCCGGGCCTCAGGGCTCCACTCGCTCCACCGGCCCAGCGGAGGCCTCACCTGTTCTTGATGATACGCTGGACGATGAGGTCTGTGGTGAGGTCACTCCCGCTGTCGATCTGACAGAAGATGCCCCTTCTCTTGGGCTCCTGGGGGCCAGGGAGAAAAGGGGAGATTGAGGTCCCTCCTCTGGACCCCAACGAGACTGGCCAGCTGCCCCAGTGCCGTGGGGACAGTTACTCCTGCTCATTAGCATCCTGTCTTCTCAGACTGTGAGGCCCCAGGAGCAGCAGCGGCCACCACGCCCACTTCCCAGACAGGCACAGGGCTCTGGCCCAGCACGCCCCACCTGGTATGGGTCAGAGCCGTCCTTGTCAGGCACGATTTCAGTCTTCCCGTGACACACCAGGTCTACCTGCAGAGGGAGCAGGGGTCAGGGAGCCCTCCCAGCACCACCCAACATGGCCGCTCCCCTGAGGGAGGCAGCCATAGCCACTGTCCACTGCCCAGCCCCTGCCTCAGCCCAGCCCTCCCCAGTCCCCAGGCCACTGGGAGCCTCACCTTGAAGTGGTCCAGGAGCTCTGCTGTGACCGCATATGGGGCCCCAATCACCACTTCCGATACGTACTGTGGGGACAGGGAACACAGCTGGTTAGCAAGGACTCCACCAAGCTGAAGGGTGGTGGAAGGTGGCCCTAAATCCGGCCGGGGCTGCCAGTGGGGATGCAGGGACTCGGGGAGGCAGCATGCTGGGGCTGGCTGTCCAGAGTCCCTGACGGGCCACCTCCCCGCTCTGTCAGGCCTGTCCTGCCACCCCCACTCACTCGGCAAGCCAGCACGCTCAGGGTCCGCTCATGCAGGTTCATGATGGGGTAGTTCTTTCCCTTGTAGTGGTTGACCTCCTAAGGCCAGAGTGGGGGAAGGTCAGCAGGCACCCTGCCAGCAGCCCCTCGTGGGGCACCTGCCAGTGTGGGGAAGACCTGAAGAACAACCCTGCCCCAGAAAGAGGCCCCAGCTCATCTTCTCTGCCTCCATCAGCATCCAGGGCCTCGCTCCCCATGGGCTACCTGTGCCCGCCTCAGGGGCCCCCACGGGGTCAGCTACCCGGGGCTGAAACCTGGTCAAAGTGCAAGCCGGCGATGACGTAAGGCCTCTCCACCAGGCCGTGCACCTTCTCCAGGAAGTCCACGTGCCCGATGTCTGTGCCCAGATTCAGGAGCAAGTAACGGAGCAGAAGTAGCTGCCCTCCCACCCACCCACTGGCCCTCGGCACTCCCTGCCAACCGCAGCGCCCCTGCAGCCGCCCCATCCCAGGGGTTCGAGAAATCAGCAAGGCCTCTCTGGGGCAGGTGTGGACAAGCAGAGACAAGGGTCAGGGCAACACCCTCCCCGCAGTCCCAGAGGATACGGAACAGGTCAAAGGCACCGGCCACATAGATGATCGTCTCCCCTGGCTGGGGCTCCTTCCCAGAAGCAAACTGAATGATCTTCTGGGACGTCTGCAGAAATTGGGATACCCCTGTCCAGGGATTCCGCCCCCTTGGGCACTATAAGCCAAGAGAAATCTGGTCAGTGACAGGCCTTGCAGACACATCCCTCACCTGTTCCCTCTTCTGAGCCTGGGGTTGCCTGCACACACCTGCCCGTCTGTTCTGGGAGGCACAGGTGTGGGCTAGACGGAGCAGGTGTGGGGGCTACAGGTAGACTATAAACCCTAGCCATAGCCTGCCAGCTGGCTCACTGGCTCAGGTGCTGTTTCCTGACAGGTGTCTCAGGCAGGGACATGGAGGGCTGGCTGAAGCGCCTGGTACACACCAGGGGTCCCTGTGGCTGGTGGGACTGTGGCTCTGTCCCGTGGCCACAACGGGCACTGCAGCCACCACCACCTAGGTCCAGGAGGGAGGCCAGTGGACACAGTACTCATGAGGACCCCGCACCCTGAGGCCACCGCTGGTCACCTGGGAGGAACCTTCTGAGAAAAGCATCTCCCTGGCAGGTGTCAAGTGAGGGGGCTAAAAAGGGAGAGAGGGCCAGGTTGCCTGGTTAGAGGCCACCTGTCCGTGGGCAGTTCTTGCTCCTCCTCCAGGCAGTGCTGGTCAGTGCCAGGTCAGTGCCCAGAGCAAGAAGCGGGACGGAGGGGGCAGCTCCGAGCCACACTCACCTTGCCGAAGCTGTCTGCGTACTCCCGGTACTCTGAGGACATCTCCTGTGCAGAAGGGAGAGGGCTGGGGACCTTGCCTTACAGATGTGGCCAACCCCACTGAAGCCTGCTGTCCTGGAGCCCACCGAAGGGCAAGGGCAGGGCAGGGCGGATGCACCTCCCTTCCTCCCAGCAATGTCCTCAGTCTGGGGACCTCGGAGATTCTGTCCCCACCCCCAGACTCACTTGGCTGCTGTGATGGGCCTTGGTCGCCAGCAGCATACGGCCGACGAGGTCCGTGGTGGACACGCCCTGGGTGCGCTTGCACTCTCTGGGGACAGAGGTGACAACAGAAGTGGGGTCGGAGCTCAGGTCACCGCACCTCAGGGCAACCCAGCTCCCGGCTGTGCTGTGCATAGACCAGCATCTCCTCGATGCTCTGGGCTGTGACAGAAAACTGGACATTCTGCTGTGCAGCCCATCCCAGTCCCAGCCACAAGAAACACACGCTGTAGCCTGCACGTCCCCCCACCTCAAATGGGGCTGTGGTGGGGCTCACCTGTACCTCCCAGCCTGTTTCACTTCTTCATAGGTATCTCGGCCATCTACAGTGAGGGTGATGTCATCTAAGAGATGACACACACATAAGAATAAGGATTGTTAACCTGAAGCCACCAAGACCATCAGGGTTCACAACCCCTATTGCAGGCCTGCTGTCGTTTCTGGGGAAGGACCCAGAGTGCTCTCAGATCCCCAAGGGGCTCAGGGCTACCCAAAGTGTGAGGAGGCCCAGCACTTCCCATGACCCCTGCAGTCTGAGCCCTGAGCTGCCCACTCACTGCCGTGGACACAGAAGTTGCAGTTGTACTTGTCCAGCGTCTCCAGCGTGGTGACGTAGGGAGCCGCCGGCACCACCTCATCCACCCACTTGATGGCCTGCACCATCTTGTACCTCTCCTCCTGTGTGAACACCGGGGGTCCCTTGTGCTTGGAGATTTCCTCTAGGGCCAGAAAGAGCAGAGGACAGGACAATGACCCATGGAGGGGTGACCCATGGCAGGCAAGCCAGCTTCTCCTCGGGAGCGCCCTCCCACACCCAAGCAGCCACTGCTCTGTCCTCCTTGGGCCAGCACAGCCACTCAGGACACTGTGCTGGATAACTGCACGATCCCCTCACCCAACTAGATTCCCAGGTAGTGTTGGGGGCTCCCCGTGAGGAACGGGCAGCCCCAAGATGGGCATGAGTGGGGAGGGTGGGCATAGCAACTCCAGCTTACCGTCAGTGTGCACACCCACAATGAGGTAGTCTCCCATGGCCCGCGCCTGGCGCAGCTGGTTCGAATGGCCATAATGCACCATGTCATAGCTGTGGAGAGGACAGGGCAATCAGTCCTTGGGCTGAGGAGGGCGGGGACTGGGTGAAGGGGCGCAGGCTGGCTCCTCTGGCTTCCTTAGGAAGCCCTCTGAGAAGCTGCCACTGGGAACTGCTCCCCAGGGTCTGGCTGAGCCTGGGCTTTCAAAGGGGAGGTGAGTGCTTAGCTCTGCACAGCACTGGTCCCTGGACCCAGGGCCAGATTCAATAAGTGTCTGGCTGTGCCCAAGGACAAGGCCTGCAGGTACCGAGAGCTGGAGATCACACAGAACAGACCTTGCTCCCCACTCCTGAGACTGTGTGGCCCTCAGGGCCCCCTCCCAAATGCAAAGCATCATGGGTGGTCCCTTTAAGCAGTAGAATTCAGAGACAGGCTAAACTCTGTACTACCCTGAGACAGGTGGATAGTCTGGGGCCAACCAGAAACCAAGTCCAACCAATGAATAAGGGCCACTGCTGGCTTTGGAAATCTGAGTGCTCCCGCATTGTCTCTAGCAGCTCAGGGAGAATCCGCTCTCTGGGCCCACCACCTCCCTGCCACCTGGTTCTAGAGCTTGTACCCTATAATCCGGGCCAGTTAAGAGTGAACTCTCAACTGAAGGCCACAGACTGCAGCCACTGCACGCCGGGCTCCCACATGCTCCCCGTGTGTGCTGGGAGACCCCACATTGCTCTTCAGGCCCCGAGCTGCGCCTCCTCAAGCTCGTTCTACTCTTCCCAGGCCCTCTGAGTAGGTGAAGCTGTCCCTGCTTCTCCTGGTAACTCAGAGTCCTTCTACCCAATGCCACCTGTTACCCCGTTTCACCACACCAGGCCCCAGCAGACAGGCTTGGGGGTCACAGGGCTGTGGCCCCAGGGTAAGGGAAGAGGGAAGTCCAAATCCAGAGACACCCAGGTGGCATGCAGGGTGGCACTGGGTCCAGGGTGTGTCCTAGTCACTGCAGCCTTGTGGCTGTGGCCTGCTGGGGCAAGGGCCTGGCCTCGCGGGGGCAAAGGTCAGAGTCCACAGTCAGGAAGCCACACTCCTCCCCGAGGTGATTCAGGTGCAGGGGCACAGCAGACAGGGTGTGTTTCCCTCTCTGTCCCAACAAGCAAAGGGCTGAGGAAGCATCGCTGATGGCGAGTTATCAACTGACAGCCCCAGACATCTTCAGACCACTGCGCGGTCCGGCTCGCCAGGCAAGGGGGCGGAGGAGTGCCCGGCTTCGCTGGGGCCTCCGCTCTCCCGACCTGCTGCGGCCCTGACTCCGCGGAGAGTCCCTCGGGCCTGTGCTGGGCGAGCTGGGGAGCCTGACACGAGCCCCGGGTAGCCCCCGGGAGCCCCCCGGGTGCCTGGCTCCTTCACACAGCACTGCGCCGATTCCACTCACCAGATCGGACGCATGCGGCTGTCGCCACCGCGGCCCACGACCTGGGCGGCGGCCTGGACCGGTCTCTCCGAACCCCGAGTCCCCGGGGCTGGGCCAGCGGCCCGGCCCGCTTCCTGGACCCTCCCCCGCGGCGGAGGAGCCCGAGTCCGCTGCCTGCCGCCCGCTGCCCTGCCCCGCAATCGATGGCCGACCTCGGCCCCGAGCGGAGGCTCCGGGGCGGAGACCGGCTCACAGGTGCGTCTCCGGGCAGGAGCACAGCGGCCCGCCCGCGCGGCCCCAGCCCCCGCGTCCCGTCCCGGCCCGGCCCCCGCCCTCCAACGCCCGCCACTGCGCTCACCAGCCATCGCACCACACCCGCACGGCGGGCCTGCCCCCCGGGCCTGGTCCCTCGGTGCCGCCCGCCATCCCGTGCCCGTTTCGGATCATGTCACCACAGCAGCGAAGCGGCACCGACAGCTCTGAACTCCGAGCGGCCGCCGCCCGCCCTGTCTCTGCGCACGCGCGCTGTCACGCGGGCCTCACCAGCCGCACGCGACCAATGGCGAGAGCCGTTCCGCCCACGGAGACCCGCCCCGCCTTCCCCTCTCTCTCTCTCGGCCAATGGCGTACGCCACCGGCCTCCGCAGAACCGAGGCCCGCCCCTCCGCGCGCGAGGCCAATAGTATGCGCTGCCAGAACCTAGACCCGCCCACCATTTCTGCTTACAGCCAATGGCATACGCATGCCGTCCCTTATTTGCACCTGAAGGAGGTCGCAGGGCAGAACCACGTGGAATAATACCTCCGGGCCCCAGGGGGCCAAGGAGCTTGGCTGGGCGCCTTGCTCCCCACAGCGACAGAACAGTAGTCACACAGTGACACGAAGACAGTGCAGAAATGTTTAATAACAATAAAAAGGTCTGCTGAGAGCTAAGGCTCAAAACCACCCCTTCGCCGCATAGCTATACAGAAAAAGGTTTACTATAAAGTTAACATTCTTAGTAAGTAGAGAGGGTTGAAGCCCCTGAGACTAGCCTGATGAATGAGGTAAGGCAGCGAGTGCTTCCTCTTGGCTGGCCAGGTGTGAAATAACCCGAGTTCTGTTCTCATAGGAAGGCGTGGCTGCTGCCTTTAGGAAGCTGGACCAGCCAGGTGTCGACACCCAGGCCCTTGGGGGCAGGGGGTAAGCACAGTAGTGCAAGGGGGCTTCCCACCAAGACAAATGGCTAAACATGTCACGGTGAAAACGTCACCCCCAGAGAATTCTCACTAGACCCTGCGGGGCTGTGCTGCCCTTCTGGGTGCCACTAGCCCCTGAATGAGAGTTCCAGCCATCTGCAAAGTGCCAATTGTCGTTCTCAGTCAAGCACCAGGTTATGTCACTCTCTTCCTTTTCGGGCGTTTGGTGCAGCCCCTGCCAAACCAGCCACCTAGGATGGGGGCTGAGCTAAGTGGTGCACCTTGGTCTCCCGGCTGGGGTTCCTCTTGACTTCTGCACAGCGACTTCCGACTGTGGCTGCCTTCTTCACCTGCCCGCAGGGGAGTCGCCAGGGAGAATATGGGGTCCTGCCACCTACCGAAAAGGGAAAGCTGGGTCAGGTGTGCCTGGGAGCCTCTCACAGTCACAACCTGCCCCAGGATGGGAAAGCTGACTGAGGAGGGGACCCTGCTCCCTCCCTGTCTTAACCATGGCAGGCTTTGCTTGGTGGTAGCTCTACCACCCTGAGCTGCAGGAAGGGTAAGCTCTCAGCCTAGCTCAGCCTCTGTAGAACGTGTCCTTGTCAGTGACCTAGCGGCCAGGCACGCTCAGGTGGGGCAGCAGTGGTCTCAGCAGGGAAGAGTCACTAACAACTTTGGGCCCCACCTCTCACTTGTAAGGCCAGGGGCAGGTGGACCAGACCCTCTCCCCCGTCCCAGATTGTGAGACTTGATAGGTGGGAAGGTCAAATGACTAGGGAAGTGTGACCTACAGGCTCCCAGGTGAGGTCATGTGTCTGACTGAGATGTAGAACCACATATTATAAACTTAAGATACAGATAAGCACTGATAAGGAAAATGAGCTAAGTTAATGTAAAAAAAAAAAAAAAAAGTACAGTACACAATAGGCCCACATTACAGAACACCACAAACATAACATACAAGAATTGCCAGGCCCAGAAGGTGAAGGGATCCTTAATTCTTGAACCCTTTGATTAAAAGAAGTTATTGATTTCCCCTATAAGACCCTGAAAATTCACAGAGAAAGAAAGTGTAAACTTTTTACTCAATACATACACCACGTCTAAATTATCATAAATTCTGTATTAAGGAACAGTTTCTTTAAGCTTCCCCAAGTTTGCCAGCTCCCCAAACCGAGTGCACCAAGTCTGTTCAACCAGCATTGCCGAGAGCACGTCCCTTCAGGGACCTCCCCCTCCAGGCTGTCTGGGGTAAAGGGGAAACGTCTAGGCACACACCGGCAGACTCCCTCTCCCCACAGGGAGTCACGTCAGCCAGGGTGTCTTGGCTAGTCCCTGCAGAGGCCACCACACTGCAGTCACACCTCAGAACTTTCTCTACACTTAGTTCATGAGAGAAGACAGACATAGCTTGTCCACACAGGGGCGGAAAGGGGGTGTGCCTGTGCCCCCTCACCTGCTGTAGGGGGGGATCTCCAGGCCCAGCTCGTCCATGAGGAGCTGCATGACGTCATCACACTTCCCATGGAGCTTCAGGGCAGCCCAGTCATCCTTTGGGGTCCACTGGGGACAGGGGAAGGCAAATGAGGTCAGTACCTCACTCCTTCCCAATGCCCTGCCGCCTGGGTCCTGCTTGGCCAGCCCTCGAGGTACTGAGCGCAGGATGGGAACATCCCAGGGACTCTGGGTCTAAGGGTGTGGCTCTGAGCACCAGGTTACCTGCAGGTTCACAATGTAGAGCTTGGGCCGCCGGTTGGGGGGCTTGGTCATGCACCAGAGGCGTGGATACTTCTTGAGAACCTATGGGGACGGACGGACAGACAGACCACACACACACCAGGGAACAAGGCTATAGAAAGCTGGGGTCCATTGCTGAGCTGGCCAGCTGCCAGCAGGTTCACTCCCTACCCATCCACAGTGCCATCTGTGTACCTTTAAGCTGGAGCCTAAACACAGGATCGTGTCTGCTTTGCTGGCAGCCTGGGTGGCTGCCTCCCAGTTCAGAGGCTGCCCCAGGGTCCCCCTCTCCCCAAAGTGCACAATGGTGTCCCGGAGCGGGGCCCCACACTTGTGGCAGGCCCGGCCTGTCTGGTGTCGGTGCAGGGCGGTGCGCTCCGTCACATCGAACACCCGCACGTACTCCCTGTTGGGAGTGCAGGCCGTGCAGACCTGAGGAGGGGAGGGCACTGTGAGCGGGAGTCACTGGCCCACCCAGGCCCCCAAGGCCCAGAGGGACCGCTCACTTCAATGTACATGTTCCCATGGAGCTCGGAGATGGCTGATCGAGGCAGCCCGCTCCGCAGGTGGAGCCCGTCACAGTTCTGAGACACCACGTGCTGCACCTGGAGGGGAAACAGGGCGCACTCAGCAGAGGGCTGTGGGGCAGCAGCACTCAGCAGCGAAACCATCTTGAACCCGGCCAGCCCAGAGCCCCCAAACCAGGGGCAACTCCAGCCTTGCATGAAGCCTCAAAGGCAAAACCTGGGAAGCAGGCCAGTCCTAGCAGGACTCAGGAGGGCCCACCCCCAACAACTCTGAGCACTTGGAGAAGCCGGGAGGGCAAGCGTTTGCATCACCTCCCTCCCTTGGCTGGGCAGGGGCTCAAGGCCCAGATGCTTTCTTGGGTCATTATGTTTCAGGTCCTTGAAGGCCCCCTTGGTGCTCAGCAGAAGGTCTGCAGGTTTCCTGAGTCCTTTCCGTGTTGATTCAGAGAAGCTACCCTCGTCTTGGAGAGGAAGCACGGGAGGATTAGAGGGAGGCTTAAACCAGGAGTCTAAACCACTTGGTGGGCACTCATCAAGGAGGCCACTGGCTGACAGGCAGGATGCAGTTGCCACTTGGGCACCAAGGTGGTGTTCCAGGCCCCACACCATCGACACAGCAAGTACACTACCTAGCCACACAGGGCTCTTACCAGTTTCTGCTCATGTAAGCGGGCGATGCTCATGTGGGTGAGGGTCGGCTCGGCCTCACTCAGGTCAGCAGCACTACCAGGTGAAAGGGAAGCAGAGGTCAGGCCCATGCTGCCCTGTTCCACTCCGGGAAAGGCTGTGCTAGGCTGCTTACCTGACGCGCCTCCCTTTCTGAAGCAGCGTCCACACTCCATTGGGACCCCGGTAATCTGGGATAGAGGCTGCCTGCATATTCAGAGAGAAGATAAGTCCCGTGAACAGGCACCACTGCAGGCCCCGGCAGTCCCCACGAACAGGAAGTAAATGTTTCTCCCAACAAGTTCCAGGCTGGCCCTTGGACTGGCCTCTATTCATCCCACAGGCTCAGCATTTCCTAGTCTACTCTGCCGGAACCCAGATGGAGTGTACCCCATGTGGCCCCTTCCCTCTGCCTGGACCCTGCTCCCATCTGGTCCAGCTCTTCTCCCCACACTCCAGTGAGCCCTGCTTCCTCGGGGGCTTCTCCAGCCTGGTTCTGCAGCCACACCTGTCTTCCACACTGAGGGGCAACTGGCCAAGCTCACCTGTGTCCCCCGGGTCTAGACAGTGCAGAAGAAAGGTGAACCCCTAGGTGGGATCCCTCCTCTGTCCAAATTCTCCCATCCTGATGAGGCAAGTGCTTCCTGCCCTACCTCCACAAAGATAGGCCAACCTTTCCAGGTGAGATAAACTCTACTGAATTTCCCAAGTTCCCAATCCAGTGAAACAAAGCCACCTGAGAGACAAAGAAAACAGGCGTGCCAGGATCAAGGTGCTCTGTGCTCTTCAGGCTGAATGATCTCCCTCCTGAATGTTTGTCTCCTCCCTGCTGCTTACATTCAGAAAAATGTCCACCCTGACCAGTAGTTATGACTCACACCGAAAAGTGGAATTTCAAATAGCAATGCTCAGAGCAAATTAACGAGCAGCACGTGGCTTGAAGTAGTCACGTACAGCTCTTTAAGAAGGGATATCTGCTTTGAAATAAGCTCATAACAGGAGTTCACCTGTGACTGTGGAGGAAGGAGACCAGACCACCTGTGCTCCAGGTGTTTGTAGGTTAGAGCAGTAAACACACCTGACACATTCTTTCTATTGGGCCTCCACACTCACTCCTGTTTGGAGTGTCTTACTCTCACCTTTGCCTGTAAAATCTTACCCATCTTTCAAGGCCCCGACTCAGTGCCACCTCCTACAAAAAAACAGGTGGGATGGATTCCCAGCTCTGAGACCACAGAGGGTGTGTCTGGACATCTATTCTAGTGACCTAACACAGCCAGCTTCACATTATAGTCATCTGCTTATATGCCTTATTAATGTCATCTACCAGCTTCTCTGGGATGGAAATCCTGTGTTCGCCTCTGCTGGGCCTACACGTAGGTCACACTCAAGACACACCCATCAATTAGATAAATAATGTGCCATCCACACTGTCAAAACTAGTCATATGTAGTCCACAGCCCAGGGCAGTGTCTCATTTAAAACTTCTGAAAACCCAACGCATTTCTCTTTCTTATTCGCACTGCCTTGCTCCCCACTTACCTTCCTCCTACATTCAGCAAAACCAAGAATGGGGAATCAGGACACAGTTTTGGCCTTAGCTCTGCCCATGTAACCTCGGCACAGTACATTAACCTCCTGCATTTTGAATGAGAAGGTGCCCGCAAGTACTAAGCTATTATGTCCCATCCTTGTCTCTAACTGGGTATAACACGGAGTTCAAGCCTTTAAAAATGTTCACTACTTAGTGAGGTTTCAAATTGAGTCATCTGGAGCTTCTAAAAAAGGAAAGACCCTCAGAGCCGCTTTTAAAGTGAGTTTTAGCCCCGCCGGTGTGGCTCAGTGGATGCAGCGACATCCCAGGGACTGAGAGGTCCCAGTTCAGTTCCCGGTCAGGGCACATGCCCGGGTTTTGGGCTCCATGCCCAGTGGGGGGCGTGCAGGAGGCAGCCGATCGATGTCTCTCTCTCATCGACGTTTCTACTTCTCTCTCCCTTCCTCTCTAAAAAAAATCAATAACAACATATTTAAAGTGAGTTTTTAGCGAATCAGTGGTTTTACTCAACTTGGAGTGCTGTACTTGGTCCGGTCCGTGGGTCAGACACCCAAAAGGGGGCGCCCCAGGCCCGCCCCCGGCCCAGCGGTCGGAGTTTCTCCTGGGCCTGGGAGCCCACCCGGGGCACGGCCGTGCACGCCTCGCCTCCCTACCGTGCTGATGCCCGCGCCGGTGTAGACGACCAGGTGCTTGGCGTTGCGCACGGCGCCGGCCAGCTCCCGGACCTTCCTCCGCAGCTCCTCCGGGTCGTCGCACACCTGCCGAGACCCAGGCCGGTCATCAGCCCCGGCCCACCCGCCCCTACCCAGCGAGAGGCCCGGCCCAGGCGGCCAGCGGGCCGGCGCGCGTCGCGGGACTCGCCTCCTCCTGCCGCCGCTTCAGGCCTTCACGCCGCCTGCTCCGGCCCTGCAGCTCGGCCACCAGGTCCTCGCTCTCTGCCAGCAGCCGGCCCTCCTCCGCGCTGCGCTCGGCCGTCGCCTTCCTCAGGATGCGCGACACCTGCGGGCGCGGGGCGGGCGGTGAGCGCGGCGCGAGCCGGGGGCGCGGCGCGGGGCGGGCGGGCGGCGGCGTACCTGGCGGAGGCGCTCCCGCTGCTGCTCCTCCCGCAGCCTCCGCACCCGCTCGGCTGCCTTGCGCTCGGAGCGGCTCAGACCCCCGGCTGCCATCACTGCCGGGCAGAGCCGCGCTTCCGCTTCCGCCTCCCGGCAGGCCGTGCGCCGACGCAGGAGCGCGAGGCCCCGCCCTTCCGGCCCCGCCCGCGACGCCCCAAGGAAGCACCTGCCAGTCTTTTTAAAAGGTGTTTATTGATCATATACAAAATAAAGAAAACCTTATATATCACAAACATACACTATGTACAGCAATAAATACCCGGGGCCCGGCCCAGTGCCGCCCCTCCTGGACAATAATTTAGCAATAAATACTGCACAGGGCAGGGTGGTGCCGGGGCAGGCCGCCCCCATGCGCCCTCCCCGCCTGGATCTCCAACAACCCCCGCGCTGGGCAGACCCCAGGGTACCCCCACCTCCCCCTGGCTTCAGGCCTAGGCAGGGTGTGATCGACTCTGCTTGGACCCACCCTCTCGGCGCCAGGAGAGCAGCAGAGCTGGACACACTGGGCAGCCCTTGTCCTGTTGCCCTAAGATGCCAGGAGAGGGCTTTCTGCACCCACTCCCGTTTGGTTAAAGGCTTCCGGGACTAGCAGATTTGAGGGGATGGGAAGAAGGGAGGGGCTGGGACACGAGGTTGCTGGCAGGGTCCCTTCTCATAGTTCACTGGGGACACCCATGTACCAAGGCTGCTGCTCCAGGGTGAGGTGCAACTGTGTGCGACTGGCCCAACAGGTACAGCACAAGCCCAGGAGCAGGACAGGCCATCTGTCTCAAGGGCACACCCCTGTCTCCCATCTGCTGCTAAACCAGACAGGCAACAGGAAGGCAAAAACGCGCCAAAAAGAATTATTCAGTGGCTTCTGAGGGAAAAAAATCGTTAATGTGTTGGTTCCTTTCACTAAACCACAGCCTAAAAAAGTAACTTACAAGATCCCAGAGCGGAAATGGTGCTGTAGGTTGTGGTTCAGGCTTCCCAGCTGTGGATGGGAGCTTTGACCAACAAGCCACCTCAGAGCTGGAGGCAGCAGAGACCAGATGGGGCTTGACCACCCGTCCGAAAGCAGGCTACAGCAGATCAGAGCTGTGGGCCTGGGCACTGACCACCGAGGCTGCTGCCGACAGTCAGGGTTGTGCACACAGACTTAACGTGTGGACCAAGTGGAGAAAAGCCCCCTTCAGAAACCAGCAAACCTCCTAGCTGCCACGGAGCAGCCATGTCTTCTCACCTGTACAAAGGGCAGTGCCACCTGGAGCAGCAGCCAGGGGCCTGGGGAGGCCTCCCTGGGGCCATGCTCTGGGAAGGAGCTGACCTGTTCCTACAGGGTTCTCCTCTGAAATCTGAGTGTCCATGTTGGGGTAAGGGAGGAGTTGGGTGAGGGCAAGGTGGGAGGGGAGGTGCACGGCATGGTTTACTTAGTGGACACGTTTGGGAGACTTGGCTTTGGCCAAAGCCCTCGATTCACTGTGTCAGAAAAGTTGAGAAAAAGAGGGAACACAATACCCTCACAGTAGGAAAAACAAATTAACAAGAATCAGAAAGACACCAACCAGTCACATGTGGACACAGAACCTACTGTGAAGAAACCAAGGTGAGGGGGGAAAGGGTGGAGTGGCCCTGCAGGGTGGCTTGACGAGAACCGGATGCACCCCTAGACCCAAGGAGCAGTTGCTTCAAATCCAAAAACCCTGAAAGGAACCATGGCCTAACTAACTCCAGAAGCTTCTTCTATAAACCAAACCAATGACCTGCAATTTCTGCTCAGCATCGCCCACTCTCAACCCTCCCTCTCCCCTTCCTCTCACCCACCTCCTCCCTCCACTCTCCAGGTCCACAGCCTGGCAGAGGTGTGCAGAGATGGACGACCACCTCCCAGCCAGGACAGAAGTGGGGACTGTAAACAGACATGGACAGCTGTCCTTCCCAATGCCAGGACAGGGCATGACCTCTCTTTGGGGACTTTTATGATGCGATTCCAACACACTGCTGCTACAACCATCAACAACTGTCATCTGGGTCCTACAAGACAGAGGCAGACTAGAGGGGGAGGAGGCCACTACGTGACCTGGAGTCAACAATCAAAATCTCCACTGCAGGCTGACCCAGGTACAACCAGGAATGTCTCTGAGCATGTAGGACCCAGAGAAGCCCATCAAGATGGCAGACATTGACAGCATGTTGCTGCTCCCATCCCACAGGCACACTGGGTCAAACTCTAGGATGAAAATCCTGCTGAACACCAGGTGAAACTCTGCCAGGCCACTGTTGCACTTCTGTGCTTTTCAGGGGTTCAGGGCCCCCGGAGAAGCCAACCAGCAACTCCAAGGAGAGGTCAAGGCCCACGGAGACGGCACTAGCCTCTTGGGGGCAGACACCACAGGCAGCCCCTGTCACATGCCTATGAGGAGCTTTCCAAGCCAAGTCTAGGAGACCAGCTGCTTCCACTGAGTGGCTGGGACGGGGAGGTGGGCTCAATCCCAGAGAGGACCTCCACAAGCCAAGCATCGGATCCCTGGAAGACACAGATCCCAAAGGGAGGCGGAAGAAGGCCTGAAGCCGAGAGCTGCCAGCATGTTCAGGGGAGAGGAGGGACAGGACCTGGCCCTGGAAACTGTAGCCCTTGTCTGATACTGGTGGAGACTCCCAGGCCTTCAGAAGGGCCACCCCAGGGGGCCCCAAAACCACCTGGTTCTGCCTAGGAAGCACCGCCCGAAGCACAGAAACAGTTCTGGGATAAGTGGGCCGCTGGGCGCCCTGCTGAGGCCCATGGGAAGCCTTGAGGAACAAAGCTGGGGTCAGCGGCCAGAGCTGGAGCAGGTTGACTGGACACCAGGAGGAAGACAGCTGGGGGCAGGCAGCTTGGCCATCACCCCACGGGCACCAACAGTGACTCCTTGGTCTGCAAAGACCCCACCCAGGGCCAGAGGCCGTGGGCATGGAAGCTGCATGAGGGCCCCCCCAGGAGAGCCCCCAGTTTCACCTACCCTGCCACTGGATCAGCCCAAGCCTGACACACACATGCAAAGCCAAGGGGCAGCAGGGGTGGGAGCGGCAGAGCCCCAAATCAGACCTCCTGGAAACCTGGGGCAGGCAGTGAGGCTGGGCTGGTGGGCACAGAACCCCCCCAAACTCTGCTGGAGCAGGTCCCGCCCGGCATCCCAGCCTGCGCCCAGCAAACCAGCAGAAGCAAAATACAACCAAATCCAAAAACAAACACAGGAAAACAGACACAAGTGACACCCACAGGTCAAAGGTCACCAGAAGCACCAGCACGAGACGCTGCACAAGACCTCACCAGGCACGGACGACACCAGGCACCGGCGGGAGCCGGAAGCAGGACGGGCGAAGGAGTAAGTCACTTTCGGTACAATTGCAAAAGAGTCAGCAAAGAGGACGTCAGGACACGCCTTCTGGTCGCTCGCGGCTTGGCTTTTTTTTTGTCTTTTTTAAACTAAGTTTTATAAATAACATCTGATAACTCTGTGTATATAAAAACTAAACTTCAACAGCCACAAAGACTTGTCTGTAAGTTTACAAGAAAGGGCTTTTTTTTTTTTTTCTTTTTTTAAACTAGCAAAGTTTCTATTATACTTTCTTCCCTTTTCCATTTATATGGTCAAATGTTCTTGCTTGTTTTTTGTAAAAAGACAGTTTTATAAATACTCTGCAGCTCTTTTTTTTCTTTAGCTTTTAAACATATAATTTAATAACTTCGTAAAAGGAACTTCTCTCTTTTAAATAAAGGGCTATGTAACCACACAAATAGGTCATGTAAACAGTGACACGGGACCATCGCAGGACACTGGACACACCCTTCACGTACGCTCACAACCAGTGATTTGGTCTTGTTCAGTGCAATGTGCCAGTCGAGCATGCCGAGGCCCCTGGCCCACAGCCACACGACGCCCCATCCCCCCAGCACCCAGGCTGGTGGCCCGCCTGTCGAGGGCCCTCAAGGACACCCTGCTCCTCAGAGCAGAGCCCATCTATGTCTGCTGGCTGAGCTGCGAGTGATCCACCCGGCCCTGTGCCAGCTCGGCCAACTTCAGGGCCTGTGGGCCACTCGGGAGAGAAAGCAGCCACCCTGCCCTGACGCCCTTCCTGCTCAGGGACCCTCAAAAGCCCCACAGCTTACTCGGTCTTTCTATCTATTCCTAAAGGGCCAATTCTGGATTCCAAGCCCACATGGCCTTGGTACAAAGGGGGCAGGGGCGACCCCACGTCACCGCCGAACTGACCAATCCCAACGTACAAAACACACGATGACAACGACGAGATCAAGGGGGCTCAGCCCGGTGCCCCTGGGGTGCAGGTTGTGCTTTGCAGGGAAGGGAGGAGGTAGGAGAGGAAGAGAGGAAGAGAGGAGGAAGAAGGGAACAGGGCTGCCAAATTCGCCATGTGCCTAATGGCCCCTCACAGACCCGCCTGGGCAAGCGTGCGTCCCTACGACCGGGCGTCCGTCTTGGACTTTACTATTGTGATGACACTGGTGGCGGCCACCTTGCCGGGGACAAGGGGCCCCAGGCTGGCAGCAAGGGGGCCCCGAGCCGGTGCCACGGGGCCACGAGCCACGGTCCTGGCGAAGTTCTGCAGGGCCTCGTATTTGGAGCGCAGCGCGTCCAGCTCCAGCTTCATGCTGGCATTCTCCGAGGCCAGCTTCTCCACCTCCTGCTGCAGCTCCGCCTTCTGCTTCTCCAGCTCCTCCTTCTGCGTCACCCGCTTCACGCGGCAGCTGGCGGCGTAGCCACGGTTCTTGAGCGTGCGCCGGCGCTGCTTCAGCTGGACGATCTCCTCCTTGGACAGGCCCCGCAGGTGCTGGTTCAGCTCCCGCACCGACATGGTCACCAGCTCCTCGTCCGTCAGGCTGGTGCCATTCTCACCTGGCTCCCGCTTCACCTGGGGCAGCACAGTGCACAAGGTCACTGGCTGAACAGCCACCATCCCTGTGCCACCCCAGCCCCTAAATGTGCCCACCCTGCCTGCTCACCTTCAAGGCCTTGTTTCCTTTATTGGGGGTCGTCATAACCCGGGGGGCACAGCAAGCAGGCACTCTGCAAGACAGGGAGCAGACATCAGGACCCTGGAGATCCCCCCTTCCTCCTCCCCACCCCCAGCCTCGCCCCCACCTGCCCATTCCCTGATACCTGGCCCCAAGGACAGCCCTTAGGCCTTGCCTCTCCTGAGCTGGGCTGCTCCCTGTCTACCCTGCCCCTAGGAAACCAGGTGGAAGGCCAGGAGGGTCCAAGGAATAAAGGGGAATTGAAGGACTGTGAGGAAGGCAGAGGCAAGAAAAGGGGCTGGGGGAGAGATTAGAAGGGTGCAGGAGGGGCCAGCCCAGAAGGAAGCCCAGAGCTTTAAAAATAACCCCAGTGTGCGCCCCAGAGCGGCTGTTCCTGGCGAGTCATGCTGACTCAGCATATCACTCCTGCCAGCCAACACAGCCCCAGGGGACCAGCAGCCAGAGCAGAAAGCTGTTGAGGTCAGAAAGGCCAGCCTGGCCACAGCAGGTGAGGGCCAGGGCCAGCAACCCTGCACGTGTGTACTCAAAGGTCCTACCTGCTCCCTCAGTTGGCCTGGGACAAAGCCCTGCTCTCACAAAAGCTTCGGGGGTCATCCCCACTGGGGACTCAGGCAGAGGGGAGGACCAGGGGGCATCCTGCTTCTCCTAGAGACTTCCCACTTTGAAAAATGGCAAGTGGGCTGTCCAACCAGCTCTGGCGGGAGATCCCCCACCCTCCAGGTGGCAGGCAGGCACCCAGTTGCTGATGGAGTAATCATCCTGTGGCTTTGGGTTGCAGCATTTCGCACCCCTGCCCTCCTTGCCCAGGGCATTTCACAAGAGTGCCCACAGTTAGCCATTCAGGGGGCCTACTCAGACCCCTCTGGGCCAATGACCGCTCCCTGGCCCCCTGTCTGGAGTCAGCACCCACAGGGCACAGGACCAAAGCAAAAGGGCTAGGTGGCTGGACTCAAGGGCCCCCTCCCACCCATGTGGTCACCCTTCCCACACCCCACCTTCACTTTCTGCTTCCTAAAGCCCTGCCAAGAATAATTTTGCTCACCTAGGCGTATGACTCCTGGCTCAGCCAGCTACCACCAGACTGGCTGCCCGCCCCCCAGCTTTGCACTCTCCTTTCCAGGTTAGATGCAGGGAGGTAAATGGCTGGGTAGCTAAGACAGACCCCAGGCTCCCTCCCAGAGGAAGCCACAAGCACTTCAGGTAATGTTGGCCGGAGGAGGGTGACTTCTTACCCTCACTGGGAGCTCAAGTGTGGGCTCGGGAAGTGGAGGCACAAGTAGGCTCCATGGCAGACCCCCCCCCCCAGCCTCACACTGGGAGGCCAGAGGCATCCCGCCCCCCAGCCAGGCCACCCAGAGTCTCAGGCAGGCCTGCAGCTCCAGGGCCTGGTTCTTCCAGAGCAGCAGATAGGCCAACCAGAACCAGAGGCAAAAAGGTCCTCAGGACCCATGACCACCCTGGGGCCAGGCCCTCACAGCAGAACACAAGTTGCTGTGCAGGAACACTGCCCTGGGTCCTACCATGGTCACCCCAAAGGAAAAGCCCTGGCACCAGCTTTTCCCACCATCACGCCCCCTCCACCCCCAATGCTGAGCGCAGCGGTGACTTCCTGAAGAGATCACAGAAAAGTGCCTCCTCGACAGATTTCACCCTCCACAGAAGGCCTGAACTCAGCACAAGTGCAGCCAATGGCATCCTAATCAAAGGTGTGCGTGAGCACTCGGGGGGAGGGGGCAGGCCTCATAAAACCAGGGCTGCCAGCCGCCTGGCCTGGCCTCCGCCCACCTGGGGGCACACATTGACAGGACAGAGACAGCCTTGGGGATGGGATGGCAGTGATGGCTCAGTGCACCTCTAGAAGCCAGGTGGAGGGGACCCCAAAGGCTGGGTCAAGAAGCTATCCTGCCCTGGCCAGTGTGCTAAGTGGTTAGAGCATCGGCCTGCATAGAGGAGGCAACTAGTCAATGTGTCTCTCACATTGATGCTTCTCTCCCTTCCTCCCACTCTCACTGAGAAATCAATGGAAAAAAAAAATCCTCGGGTGAGGATTAACAAAAAAAGAAAAAAGGAAGCTACCCCCTATCCCTCCTCCCCATCCCTAAGGCTTATTCAAACTGGGCCTCGGGCATCCTTCCTTCTCCACTCCCCCAGAGGCTGAGTCCACTTTGGAGAGAAGGTCTAGATGGCCCTAAGCCACCAAAGTTCCCTGGACTGCCCGCTTAGGCCCCAGAGTCAGTCAGGGAGGGGAAACAGATTCAGGTAACTCTAGCTTTGCCCCGGGCCCAAACTCCAAGGCATGGACACTGGGCAGGAGACTCAACAGCTGGCCTGCAAACCCGGTGTTAGACCTCCCAGCCTCACCCCACCCTGCCCTCAGACCACCTCCTCCAGAAGCTCTCATCCACTGAAAGCCACTCTGAAAAAAATCTAAAACTTAACTTCTACTGAAGCATGAGTAACTGGGAAGCCTTAAAGAAATACCCCTCCAGGAATCCACATTTTGCTAGAGCATAAAATTCCAGCCTAAGGATCAGCTGAACTGTTAAAGATCTGGTATCTCTAAGCCCCGGGCTGTGTGGCTGTGTGTGTGTACAGGGTGGGGCAAAAGGAGGTTTACAGTTGTTCGTATGGAGAATGATTAACAATAAAAGAATAAACTCCGTGTTTCATGTACTCACAACTGTAAACCTATTTTTGCCCCACCCTGTAAGTGTATGGTGGTAGAGGCGAATCTCTGCAGATATGAATCCCTAGCGAAGGGTCCTCGCTCTGGTCTAGACAAAAACACTCCCTCACCTTTAGAGGCCAGGAACTACCCATACACCCTTAAGAGGTGTCCCAGGACACAACACCCTCAAGCTGTCACTTTCCAGTTGTCCCCACCACCTGGCCCAACACGCATCAGGGACACATTCTCTGCTAGCCTTAATAACACCGAGCCACAACCTCCAGGGGGACAACTTTGGGGTGACTGGGAACTGCATTCTTCTACCCCAACTTACCTGCTGTGCCCTGAAGACTAGGCACCCTT
Organism: Tadarida brasiliensis; assembly: GCA_030848825.1. Classification (NCBI taxonomy): domain Eukaryota; kingdom Metazoa; phylum Chordata; class Mammalia; order Chiroptera; family Molossidae; genus Tadarida; species Tadarida brasiliensis. Next base: position 66,072,637 of record CM061273.1, read on the forward strand.
CAAGCTCCCACCACCTGCAGCCTCAACCCAGACCCCAAGGCTACAAAGACGGACAGGGCCTGCTCACCAGACACCTTGGTCCCCAATGTCTAAGTCCTGCCGCTTCCTCTCATTTGCAATTTCCTGGTAGAGCTGAGCCTGCTTGCCAACTGTCCTGTCCACTGTTACCCAGGACTCAGTACAAGGTGTACTCTGCCTGGCTCTTTCACGGAGCACTGGGCTCCCCTCTAGACCCCACCTTTCCCTCCCGCCACCCAGGCTGCCCCTCCCTCCAGACCTCCTCAGCCTCTTTCTCTCTCTGTAGTCCAGGTACCCTCTCTTCCCCGCCCAGGGGCGCACAGCCTGGCCGACCAGACCACTCACAGGGAAAGCCTGCTTCCCGTTCCCTAGCACGGCCCCTCTAAGCTCCTCCCCTTCTCTCACTCAGAGAACTATTTCCCAGTTTGGGGAACTGTCCCAGACGTGGGTCGGGGACCAGCTGCCAGAGAAGAGCATGCCTAGGAGGACTGGCCAGGCCCGGGGCTTCACGTTCTACCGCATCGGGGGCCCCTCCACTTCCTCTTCATCACCCGGCCTTCAACTTGCACCTCAGTCCAAACTGAAAAGGCGCCCGGCCTCGGGGCCTAGGCCGGTCCCCTCGTCCCCACGGTCCCGTCCACCTCCTGCTTCCTGGCCTCTGAGCCCCAGGCCGCAGCTCCAATCCCCCCAGGCACCGGGATGAGCAGCGAGTGACCTCATGCTGATGACTCAGCAAGTCTCCCTCGGGCTCTGGCACGCGTGTGGCGCGGAGCCGGCGCGAGCAGGGTCTCCCAGCGCCCCCCGTGCCGGCCGGCCCCGGCCCCCGGCCCCCGCGCCCGGGAAGGCGCCGACACAGACACCTGATGAATCAGCAGCCCGGCCGAGCCGCGGGGCTCCTCCGCGGGGCCCTGGGCGCCCCGCTCGACCCCACCCTTTCCTCCCGCCACCCTGGCCGCCCCTCCCTCCAGGACTCCCCAGCCTCCACCGGGCGAGCCGTGCGCCCGCCCCGCCGGCCCGCCCGCCCTCCGCCGGCCCGCAGCCCACCCCCCGCAGCCCGGGCGCAGGGGCCAGCAGTGCCCCGCCGGTGGGGAAATCGAGGCACGGGCCGCCAGCAGAGAGCGGGGCAGACCCGAAGCCAGGAGCGCCCGGCCCGCGCCGCTCGGGCCCACCGGGAGGAACCGCAGCCCCGCCGGCTGCACCCCGGCGCGGAGCCCCCCGCCGCCCCCCGCCCCCCGGCCGCTCGGGCCCGCCGCCGCACTCACCCACCACACTGCGGGCCCGGGCGGGCCGAGGCCGGGGCGGGGGGCGGCGGGCGCTCCGAGGCTGCGCGGGGATGGGCCGCGCGGGGGCTCCGGGCCCGGGGTGGGGGCTCGCCGCCTGCGCGGGCCGGGCCGAGCGCGCTGGGAAGGCCGGGCCGGACCAGGCTCGGGATCCGCCGCCGCCGCCGCCGCCGCCGCCGCCGCTCCACAGACGTCACATGATGTTTGGTCACGTGGGCTCCATTCATGAAGCGGCGTCGCGACCGGCCAGGGCTTAAAGGGGAAGGCGCGGCGGCGGGGGCGGGGCGCGGCCGCAATGCGCAGGCGCACCCGGGCACTGTCGCCCCGGCAACGCGCGCCGCGCCCTGCCCGGGCGGGGTCTCGCGGGACTAGCCCGGGCGCGCGCTTTTCGGAGACCACGCCCCCTTTCCGGCCCTCAAGGCGGGGCCTAGTGGCCAGTTCAGCAGCTTTCCTGACCCTTGTGTGCTGACAATTTCAAAGGCTACGTGTTCAAAGGGCTCGCTTTCACCTGCGCTGGGGTCTTTGCTTGGGGCTCACGCCTTAGGAGGGCGGTGCAGGGGCACAAAGTCCCACAAGCCCTCCAGGCCCAGCCCTGGCCACGGGCAGTGGGTGCGTGCGGAGTGGCCAGGCCTCGAGGCCACCCTGGCAGAAACTGAGAAAGCAGTCGTGCCCCTTGTTTTTTGCGTATTGCATTTTCTTCCGTTTTCCCGGTGTCTCCTCTCTCCCCTTGTCCCCAAAGTGCCTCATTCGCCCACCCACGTGCGCTGGGCCTTGGTGCTAAGTGGGCCCAGGGGAAGGGGAGAACTGGAGATGAGACGCTGCAGTCGATTCTTGGAAACCTCTGCTCAGCTCTCCTGATCACCCCCTGCTGCCCCTCGGGGTACACAACCGCTGAGACATCCTAGACTCTCAGTTCGGGGTGGATGTGAGCATGCCAACCTCTGAAGCAAGGGGCCTCACCTTGTCTCCCTGCTCTGCAACTGCTTGTTGAACAAATACGAACACTCGTGGTCGGGTAAAGGGTTCTGACCCTCAGCAGCTTGTGGGCCTCCTGTGAGGGTTAATTTTATGTGTCAACTTGACTGGGACCCGAGATGCCCAAATATTTGGTCAAATACACTGCTTGTTTTTGTGAGGGTGTTTTTGCACGTGGTTAACGTTTAAATGTGTAGATTTTAACAGATCACCCTCCATAATGTGGGTGGGCCTCATTCGATCAATTGAAAGTCCAAATAGAACAAAGAGACTGACCCTCCCTGGAGTGAGAATTCTCTCCCTTCAGACACACCAGCAATATTGGTTCTCCCTGCCGGATGGCCTATTAATTGGAATATCAGCTGTCTGGGGATCCAGCCTGCCAGCCCACCCTCCAGAGTGGACTTGTTAGCTCCCACAGCTGTGAGCCACTTCCTTATAATAAATCTCTTTATATCTATTCTAACATCTATTTCCATGTCCTGTTTGTTTCTAATACAGCTAGCTCCCTAGCGGCCACCTGCCCCACCTGCCCTTGCCTAGGTAAGTTGGGGAGACATGTGCCCCTACTAAGTCAGGAGGCATGGAAAATGCAGAAGCTGGTGCCCCACCCCCCCCGCCTCCATTCACACACACACAGAAGGGCAAGTCAAGCCCAGCCTATGGGGCCAACTCTGGTTACACTTGTAATTTTTTCTTTACTTTATTGATTTTAAAGGGAGAGGGAGAGGGAGAGCAATAGAAACATCGATGAGAGAGAACATCAATTGTTGGCCTCCTGCATGCCCCCCACTGGGGATTTGGTCCACAACCTGGGCATGTGCCCTGACCGGGAATGGAATCTGCGACCTCTTGGTGTATGGGTCAGTGCTCAACCACTGAGCCACACCAGCTGGGCTCCAGTCACACTTTTAGTGACTGAGTCCTGAGGGGCTGCACACTTCCCCAGGGGCTCCCTTCTGTCTGCTCACCCGGAGATCCCTGCCCCCACACTCCCCACCCACAGCCTGGCTACCTGGGAAGCAAGGACTCCTGGCCATGGGCTACTGGCTCAGCCTCTAATATGACACCCAGTAGCAACAACCCTCTGGGACAGCTGGGGCATCCCTCCACACATGGTGACAAAGTTAGAAGTTAGGACAATGGGCTAAAAACCTATTTATTTCATCTAAAAGGCCAGGGGGAGAAGTATAAGCATCTGTCGGTCAGGTCAGGAACGAGAGACAGTGGCCTTAGTGTTCCGGTGACCTTGGAAGTCCAACTATCTGAGGAGCACTCTTCTCAAACGTCAAATGGGAACAAGGGGTAGTTGGCAGCCAGCCAAGAAGAACCATGGTCCCTCCCACTACACTCAGGATGCATAGGACCCCTCTGGTCCTTCCCACACCAAGAAAGGTGCCTCCCTGCAAGTGGAGGTTGGGGAAGTGGCAGGTATGAGACGCGGCTCTCTCCTTCGCTGGGCCTTCAGGGAGGGGAACCTTGACCTTTGTGCTCAAGAAGAGGCCAAACCCCAAGCCAGCTGACACTGGGAGGTGAAACCCCTTCTGAGCTCGGAGCAGAGAAAGGGGGAGGCTGAGATCAGACAGTTCATCCCTCTTCTGGGCCACGAAGTACTCAGGGAGATTCCCACTAGGAAATGATATACCCACTCCCTGGCTATGACCCCGGCTGACCCGAGGTGACCAGACACATGGGCAGTGGGCCACCGTGAGGACATGACACCCAGTACAGGAGCTCTGAGCCCAGGAGAGAGAAGGTGGAGGGCAGCCTGGTACGCAGGTGGGACACCTCAGTCCTTCTTGCCTGCAGGGACCATGTTGCGGGGGAGCAGCTTGGAGTGGCCTGAAGGGGCCAGCAAGGCCTCTGGAGGGGAGTCCAGCTTCACCTTGTCCAGGACAGTCTTCTTAATGGCAGCTGGTGAGACCTTCTCCTGGTCAGCCATGGACTGCAGCTCCCTGGGGAAGCAGTGAGGGAGTTGAGTACAGAGCTCCACCTCTTCCCTGAGCCCAGGTGTCCATAAGGAAAGAGGGAGCAGGGCCAAAGCTCCCAGCACCTGCCAGCCCAGGGCCCTTGCACCTGCGGTTCTCTGCCAGCTACCCTCCCCTAGACTGCCATCTGGCTCCCTGTCATCTCATTCAAATTGGCTCAGATTCACCAAACCTAGCAGCCCCCGACTCTGAGCCTTCACTGCCCCAAGCACAGGACATGTGCCTTGTCTGTCTCCACTGCAGGTTGGTGCCAGGAGGGCAGCACTGTGTCCTAGCCTCACCGACATATGGCGGCACTCAGAGAAGCCCGGGGGGGTCTGGACTGGAGGGCAGGCTGGGGGGTGAGAAAGATGCCCGTCCATCCTCGAGACCTGAACTAGGTACAGTGATGTGGAGCCTAGACAGCAAACTCCATCCCGCTCTGGCTTTCCGTCGCTATCACCGAGCTCTCACCAAGCCAGTGCGCTGCGCTGCGCCCTGCTTGTCTAACCTGCTTAATCTCCCCAACCAGGCCGGGAGGAAGGGGTTATCACCAGACCCACAGAGGTTCTCCGGCAGGGTGATGGTGAGGAGCACTGCAAACCGTACTCCTGGGAGCCTTGGGGCTCCCTGTGCCCTGCCCACTGCTAGGCCAGAGCTCCATAAACATCTGCTGAGTGAATGACTGAGCGGACTCGAGGCCGAGGGCTCTGGTGTGCTGGGGTGGGAGGCCAGGGAGCCGGCAGCAGCAGGGGCTGACCGTGTGCGGATGCAGGAGGCCTCCACGGCGTTGATGAGCAGGGAGCGGAAACCCCCACTCTCCAGCACGTGCAAGGCGTGGATGGTGGCCCCTCCGGGAGAGCAGACATTGTCCTTGAGCTGGCCTGGGTGCTGCTCTGAGTCCAGTAGCATCTTGGCAGCCCCCTGCAGGCAGAGAGAGGGGATGATGGCGGTGGGGCACCCACCTACATCTGCAGGACACTGCCCACAGCTCCAGCCACTGACACCCACTGACTCTACACCCATCCACTCCAGTGCACCAGCCTCTTGTCCCACTAGATAGTCAGGAAAAATACTGACCAGCAGAGCCTGGGCCCCAAGTCGGACTGCCAGGCGCCTGGGAAGCCCCATCTTCACACCCCCATCAGCCAGGGCATCGAGGGCTGTGAACGCCTGCAGAGAGAAGGCGCCTAAGCCACTGTCCCAGGCCAGTTCTCCTCCGGGCAGTGGTGGTCCAGAAGCTCTGCCCAAAGCAGCCGAAGCACAGAGGAGGGTGGAGGATAGGCAAATGTGCCTTGAGGTCCTCCCACCGCCACCAGCTGCCGCCCACCCATCCCCAGTCCTCACATAGGCTGGGCCGCTGCCACTGAGCCCCGTGACGGCATCGATCAGGTCCTCCTCCACCTCCGTGCAGAAGCCCACACTACCCATGAGCTGCTCCAGGAGCCTGCCGTCCTCCACTTGGGCATGGGTGCCCGTAGCATACACAGTGGCCCCCTCCCGCACCACGACCGGCGTGTTGGTCATGCAGCGGATGACTTTGGGGGTCGGCTGGAACGCCATCAGCTTCTGGAGAAGAAACCAGCTGTGTGTCCATCCCAGTCCCGTGCCCAGCAGGGTGTGCTGGGAGAGAGTGTGAACATGCTCATCCCACTGAGCATTTCCTGAGTTCTCACTGTGGGCTGGGCCAACACACCCATTTCACAGACGGAGAACCAAGGCGCCAAGAGGGCCAGAGCTTCTGACCACTCTGCGGCACACACTTCCACCCCCTCTCTAAATCCCACTGGGTCTGGACCCGCAGCACCCACCTTCTCAATGGAGTTGATGGTGACGCCAGCTGCGCAGGACACCACGATGTGCCGGTTCTCAATGTCGGCGCCGATCTCATCCAGGATGAACGGGATGATGTGTGGCTTCACTGCCAGGAAGAGCACGTCGCTGTGCTGCACTGTCTCCTTATTATGGGGTGTCAGGTTCACCCCTATTTTCTGCGGAGAATGCCGAGGTGGGCTCAGCCTGCCCCCATAGCTGGCTGGACCCCCAGCAACCCTCCCCCGAGCCAAGAGCCATAATGAGGACCAGCACAGAGGCTGCAGGGAGTGTGGGCGTGGCCAGGTTAGGGGCTCAGGGAAAGGGGCTTGACACCCTAACCACCCTTCCCACCCAGAAGTGGAGGAAGCATTCTGCTCTAGAGTGTGTTCCTTTTGCAAACAGAAAAGGGACACTGCATCCATGTCACAGCCTTGGCCCACCCCTCCTTGGACTGCAGCCCCAGCCCCCTGCCTTCTGCTCTCCAGCTGTGAGTGGTGGTCCCAAGCTGGGTACCTGCCCCACCCTTGGATCTAGAGCCCTACCTCAGCTACGGCAAACCAAAGCTGTATCAGCCCCAGATGTGTCTCGCCTGGCCCCACACTGTGACCTCATCTGCCCAGCCCCCACAGCACCCCCTCCCCACCAGCTACACATGTGCCCAACACCCAGGTCCCAAGAGCACAGCAAGGTCTGTGAGATGCTCCAGCCCAGGGCCCCTCCTCTCGGTGGTGAGGAAGGCTGCTTAATGGTGTCCCCCCACTACTTCTGGCCCTCCAAGGTCTAGGCTGTCACAACCCCCATCCCCAGTGGCAGACACCCTGCACTTACCCTGAGGGCAGACACAGTAGCCAGGTCCATGTCTGGAGAGCTGGCCATTATCTTGTGGGCAGCTAGGACGCCTACAGGGAACAGTTCCTCCCTCAAGGCCACATTCCAGGGAAGGAAATCCCACCACCCAGGGCAAAAGCAACCCCTCCTGGACCCCAAACATCCTGGGGATGCCATTTCCCACAGGCATGTTATCCAGACCCCCACCTTCTTCCCCAGCCTGCAGAGGGATAACCGCCCACCCTCGCGGGCTGGGTCCCCTCCTGGCCACAGGGCCTACCTGCTGCTGTGAAGCCTTTGGCCAGGGCGCAGGCCAGCTGGCCAGCCCCGATGAAGCCCACACTCATTGGTGTCGGCAGGAGCGCCCACAGCCCTCAGACTTGGCACCTGCTCTGGGGGAACAGCTGAGGTAGGAGACGGGGCAGGATCCGGCACAAGAAGTTAGGTGGGCAATCCACCGCCGGCCGGCTCCCCCCCACCCCACCCGGCGCCAAGCCGGTCTAACTTTCCCGACAGCTCCGGGCCCGGTAACTGCTCCGACTCCCACCTACAGCAGCATCCCCGACCTGCTCCCGAGGGTCCCGGACACAGGGAGCAGGGAGGAGCCAGCCAGCCTACAGAAGGGGTCGGAGAGCGGCGGCGCGAGGCGACCGACCGGCGCCCGGAGGCCCCCCAGGGGCAAGACCCTCCAGTCCTAGCACCCCACTGCCCAGTGCCGGGGGATGCAGGCGCGCATATGCCCTAGCGGGGAAGCACCACCCAGCTGCAGGAGCCCGACCCCAGCCCCGCACCCAGTCACCGACTTACCCAGCTCAGGTCGCCCCCCGCCCGCAGCTCGGCGCCAGCCACGCGGCATCAGCGCCCCGCCGGCCCCTCCTCCGACGCCCCAGCCAATCCTCAGCGCTGCCGACCGAGTGCCGGCCAATCGGGAGGCTCGGGCGGCGCGGAGGGGGTTGCATCATCCGCTCCCTCAGGCCCACGCCCCCGCCAGCACAGCTCGGTCTCCCCGCCACCCCCTGGACAGGAGACCCAGGGACCCCCGCCCCTCGGAACCGCGTCTACGGGGACCCTGCACCCTGGAAACCCCACCCCGCATCCGTGCCTCTAGGACCTGGTCCCCTGGAATCCCTCCCCCGACCGTGCTGCCCAGATCCGTGCACTCCGAAGCCCCACCCCATCCCGTGCCTTAGTACCCCAGGCCCTCGGGGCCTCGCCCCCTGACCCGCACCCCTCTCAGATCCGGGCCTCCAGGGCCATACGTGGGGACTGAGGACGCGGGGGTAAGGGGCGGCGGGAGTGGGGTACTTAAGGAGCTGTTCTGGTCATGGGCTCTCCACGCGGAACTCTGTCGTGGGCCACATGAACACGGACGTGTCTGGTTGGTGTCCCCCCCACTTCGTTGTGAGCCCACACCTGTTACTAACACGACCATCACGTTTGCAGGAGCCCTACTGTGTAGAATTTTTTCTTGCTTTTTTGCTCTCTTGCATATTTTGGTGGTGATGGGGGGGTGGTGTGTGTGTGGAAACAATTTGCCAAATGGAAACATTTAAAATCTATCACTAGTTTGATACTGTATCTTGTCACTTTATTTATTTTTTATCTTTCTATTGTACCAGGAGGCTCTGAAACTCGAGAGAGCCCAGGCCTTCTCAGAATCCCAGGATCCGGAGGAACCAGGGAAGTCTAGGTCATTCCCCTGCTTCTTCCGCCTAGAGTTTCTCCTCCACAAGTCTCTTCTGGGCCAGGCTCACTTTGAAAGCTGCATGACACTCAGGCCCATAAGCCTGTTGCCATGTCAGCCTTACCCAACAAGCAGCTTGAGGCAGGTGGTAAACAGGAAGAGGACCCCACAGCGCCCCCAGCTCCCACAGAGCACCCCAGTGTCTTCTTGTCTGTGCTGTCCATGGAAGTCTTTGGCCCTGGGTCTTTGGGAGAACATGGCCTCAGTCGATTTCCCTCCAGAGGACAAGCTCAGGGCTCACCTGAGCTGAGTCGGCATTTGGGTTTGGGCAAGTCCTGGGTCCCAGTCAGCAGCAGAGTGAAGGCAAAGTAAGAAGTAATCCTTGTGGACAACTCATTCTCCACCAGGGGAAGGGGTGAGCTGGTTTGTTTGATCAGTTCTGCAAATTAAATGACACGCTATTCTAAAGCATATTTTCAGAATTACTCGGATGTTTGTGCCACAGAAGCGGGGCTGTGACTTTTCTTTTTTTTTTTTTTTTTTTTTTAAATCCTCACCCGAGGACATTTTTTCATTTTTTGTTCAGATAGAGTGGGAGGGAGAGAGAGGAAGAGAGAGAGAGAAACATCGATGTGAAAGTGACACATCGAGTGGCTGCCACCCGCACAACCAACCAGGGCCGGGGACAAACTGCAACCGAAGTACATGCCCTTAGCGGGAACCGAACCCGGGTCTCTCTGGACCGCAGGCTGACGCTCTAACCGCTGAGCCAAACCGGCCAGGGCGGGGCTGTGACTTTTCTTTGACACAATGACCACCGCTGCCGGAGCACTGTGTAGTGATCATGTGTGTGGCAGAGTTCCAGGCCTTCAAGTGGCATCTGTCTGTCCTAACCACTAGTCCTCACCCTCCCAGGGAGGGGCTGCTCAGGGAGGGGGCCTGGATGCAAGCCCAGGGGCTCCAGGGGCCTCTCCTGACTGTGTCAGCAGGAACACCCCCAGGCGAGCCTCCTGAGGACCTTCCAGGCTCATCTCGAGCCCTGGATCCCCTCCCCTCTTCTGTCTTCCCCCGTGGACCTTGGGAATTTAGTGTGGGTGGAGCACTGGGGACAGAGGCCTCTGAATAGTGAGGATTGGGAAGTTGGTGACAGATAACTCATTTCAGAAGTTTGACTAGAAAAGGAAGGGTGACTGTGTCCAGGCCTCCCTGTGAGCTGAGCAAGGTGTGGCCCGTATGCTCCTTTGCCACCTGGAAATGTGCCCCCTAAGCCTCAACCCTCCCTCAGCCAGTGGGGGCCCTCAGGACACCTCAGGACATGGGCTCCTGCCCCCTTTGGGAATCTGCCCCCTGGGGTAAAGGACTCCTGTCGGAGTGCCCTCCCTAGTGGGCTGGGGGCCCATTGTCTCCCACTCTGGGGGCCACCAGCACAGGGAGCCCTGGAGCCCAGGCCTGAAACCCCTTGGGTTCTGCCACCACAGTGGGGCAGCCCCCCTCTGCCCACTGCTGTGCTTAGGGCCTCAGAAACCCCTTCTGGGGTGTGGGTGATGGTGAGTGCCGCTGGGAGGCGGAGGACAAGCTTGGCATCACCCCCTCTTCCCCATGCTCATTCTCACCCTGGGGAAGGACACTGCCTGCCCCTTCCTTGGAGGCTGTCCCTCAGCCCCAGAGTACCCTGGACAACCCCATGTCTGTCTCCTCCCTCAGCCAGACAGGGTCTAGGCTCTTCTCCTCTGAGCATGCTGGGGGGTGGGGTGAGGAATGGCCCAGGAGGTGCAGAGACCGCTTGCCAGAGCCAGGGTGCAAATCAGCTTTGACCTTTATTTCCTGCTCAAGACCCTGGACCAGTGGATGGGTTGAGGGTCCGCTGTGCTCTGGGGTGGCCAGCAGGCTGCTCGTGCCGGCCCAGGCTGGGCTCCTGAGTAGGGGAACAGGCTGGAGTATGGCGGATGATGGCCCCAGTGGGGCCAGGTGGTCAGAGGCTGGACAAATAGACACTTGAGCAGATGGAGGTCACAGGCCTGTGAGCACCAGGGAGGGGCCCAGTGCCCAGGCTCCATGTCCCAGTGGCTGCCCCAGGCCAGCCTCCCCTGGGTCCATAGCAGGTCCTGTGTGTGGGCCAGTGGTGGGGGGCCTGCCTGGGTGGGAACCCAGCTTCTCCTCAGCATGCCTCTTGGTGGTGCTGCTGGCCTCCGGGGCCCCTGCAGGCCATCTGCATACTATCCAGCCCACTGAGGCCACCCTGTGTGACCACGGTCCTGGTTCCGCTTCCCATGTCTGTGGCCAGTAGGAGGCAGGTGAGCTGGGGTCCCGATTCCGGCTCCTTCTCTTCCAGCTGCCACAGACCTCCCCAGCAGGGCCCTGCTCCGATGGCTGTCCTGGCTGTCCTTCGAGGTTTGGGGAACTGCCCCCTGAAGGCTGGAATAAGAGCCAGCCCCCATGTCCCTCTGCTGGCCCAGCTCTGGCTCTCTCCTGGGCTCCTTTCCAGCCCCTTCCCACACCTCTGGGAATTGTCCCTTTTTCAACTCTCCTTAGGTTACCTAGCCCGAATGTGGGCGCCAGACACTGATGGACATGCAGGGCTGCCTAAATCCTAGCCTCAGTGACCCCATGTGTAAAGTGGGTCACAGTGGCACCTGCCTCCAAGGCTTCTCGTGAATGACTGACCGTCACTGAGCCAGGGAGGGCCAAGAAATGGAGAGACAGAGAGACAGAGACAGACAGGGAGGGAGAGAGAGAGCAACAGAGACAGAGAGGGCCGGGAGCTGCCCGGTGGGGGCTCCTCCAGAGTCCTGCCCAGGGCCTGCTGCCCCTCTCTCTCCACCCACGCCTCCCGAGTTGCCAGAAGGCCAGGAGGCTGTGCCGGTGGCCTCCGCTGGCTCCCTCCCTCATGGTGCCCAGACCTTGGAGAGCAGAGGTGGGCGGGCTGCTGCCTGAGGGGCTACAGGGTGGGCACGAAGCGGATCCTCTGGGAGTATGCGAGATCAGCGACATAGAGGACCAGATTGACGTAGGTGAAGGTGGCCACCACCAGCTGGCTGTCCCAGGGGCAGCTGCCTCTAGGGCAGTCGGAGGGCCGCCCAGGCTCGCCATACTTGGGGTCGAAACAGAAGACGGGCCAGATCACCGCAGCGCTGAGGTACAGCAGCACAGCCAGGAAGGTGTACACCACCACGATGCGGTCGAAGGGGCAGCCCGGGCCCCCTGTGTGGCCCATCACGCTCAGGGCCACCACAGCCACCGTGGCCAGGAAGCACAGGCTATAGACGGCCACACACCACTGGGTGGCCACGTAGCGCCCGTAGCGGCTGTCATGGACCAGTGCCCCAAAGATGATGCAGGCCACGAAGGCCTGGACGATCTTCAGGAGGCCGGACACCGTGGCCATGTAACTAGCCACCTGGCCTGGCCGCGCCCGGGTCAGGGTCACCTCCGCAGCGTAGGCCAGGAAGAGGAGCCCAGCAAAGATGCTGGCAGCCAGGCGGAAGTTCCTGGCCGCACAGCCCTCAGGCTCGGGAGGGCACTGCAGCCGGGTGAAGTACAGCGGGTAGATGACAGCAGCTGTGGCGGACAGCAGCGTGGCCAGCATGGCGAAGGCCGCGGTGAAGTTGCCCCAGGAGAAGCGCAGGCAGCTGTGTAGCCGGGTGAACTCGCAGGCCACCACCAGGGCCGACAGGGCGAAGCAGAAGCCCCAGGCTGCCATGCAGAAGGTGCCCTGGATGCCCGCGAAGCCGCCCCGGTGGGCTACCAGGCTGAAGGTGGTGCAGCCGAAGGCCAGCTGCAGCATGCGGGCTGTGCCCACTGGGGATGTCACAGCACCCAGGTGCAGGTACCCACCCCCGGGGGGCTCCATGGTGCTGCCCATCTGGCCAGCCACTTCCTTGCCTCACACAGCGCCTGGCGGCCTGTGGGTTCCGGCTTGGCCGTTGCTCTTCTGTCTCCTCCGGGGTGGCAGATGCCAGCAGCCTGCAGTGGCATTGGCAGTGACATTGCAGCAAGCAGTCTCTCCACTGCTTGTGTGGGGAGGGCCAAGGCCCCCCCCCCCGGGGCTATAAATAGGCGGCGTGATCAGAGGCTGGGAATAGCAGCCTGTCCCCATTCCAGGGGGGACATCTGACCCCTGTGTCCCACGCCAAGCCCCTGCCAGGATTATTAACCCCTTGGCTGCTGGCACAGCCTCCTTCACAACACCTGTCTGTCATCTGGTCAGTTTCTCCACTGCCCACAGGGGAGGGGGAGGGAGGAGAGCAGAGAGTAACCAGATCACTACTGGTCCTTTGAGCTACAGCAGCTTCCAGGGCTTGCCTGGACTGGGGAGGGGTGGAGGAAGGTGAGGGTGGCAGGAGGGGGGAGGTGCAGAGGTAGGGGGTTTCTTTCATGTCCTTCCAGACCCGGATGGTTTCAGGACCTGCTGTCATTGTCCCTGGGACCCTGGCTCAGCTCTGTTCCTGGGGAGATGGTGGGGAAGAGAGGGAGACCCTGGAGACCCTGTGCCCCCTTCTCCTCACAGCCCCCAGCCTGACCTGGGGGCCGCGTGGTAGCTATTGTTTAAGGGCGGGAGTCATTATGGAGCCCTTTACTTGTCCCTACCAGACATGTAAACACCTAGAAAAATCTCAGCTACTCCATTTTTAGGTTAAACTATGAATAACGTATGAAATGTTTTTGAAAATGAAAAAATTTCTTTCTGGATATATGTCAGACATACCCCATCAAAGCAGGAAAAGATACAGAAGAACCACCGTGATCCTGTCGCTGGTTCCGACCACTGTGAACATCTCGTGTGTGTGTGTGTGTGTGTGTGTATAATCACATAATTATATATACTTCCCCCACTTTCATTTAGACAAACTTCACATTTACGGAAGAGTCACGAAACAGCCCATTGAACATCCTTTCACCTAGATTCAAGAATCAATATTTTGACGTTTGTTTTCTCTCCCTCCCACTCATTGACAGTTAATAATCAACGATAATGTTAATTTTGTGAATATGACCCTCCGAGCCGAGGTACTTCCACGGACACCTGCTAAGAACAATGCCCTCCGACCTCCCACAGGACGTGAACGTGATGCTCACACCTGGGACACGTGAATAGCACGCGGTTCTTACTCAGTTTTCTCTGCCTCCCGAATTCACTTTGTAGCTTTATAATTTCCGCACCAGGAGCTGATGAGGATTATGCGTTTGGCTGCTGTGTCTCCCAGTTTCCCTTATTCTGGAACCATCTCTACTGTGTTTTGGTATTTCCTCACGCTACTTTTTGGAGAGGCCAAGCCAGTGGCTTTACCGACTGCCTTTCAGTGTGTGTAATTGGACTGTTTCCTCATGGTTAGGTTTTGGCCAAGTGATCTTCTTGGCCGGAAACCCACGTGGGCCGTGGTGCCTCCTGGGCATGTCCACCAGGGGGGTTGTGACGTCGGTGTGTTCTAGCACCAGCAGCCTGGCCATTTGGTTGGGGAGTGTCCCTGCTGTACATTTGCCCAGGGGTGTCCTAGCTTCTGTGGGCAGCCACTCTGAACACACCTCCCCTTGAGAAGGAGGTCGCTCTGGCTGTCTGGCCTAAGACTTTTTTTTCTAAATGTTTTTATTGATTTTTTTTTAGACAGAGAGGAAGGGAGAGAGAGAGAGAGATAGAAACATTGATGTGAGAGAGAAACATCGATCAGCTGCCTCCTGCATGCCCGCTACTGGGGATTGAGCCTACAACCCTGGCATATGCCCTGCCCGGGAATCAAACTGGGACCTCTCAGTCCATGGGACGACGCTCAATCCACTGAACCACACCGGCTGGACTATTTCCTTAGCTGTTTTTTTTTTTAATCCTCACCCGAGGATATTTTTCCACTTATCTTCAGATAGAGTGGGAGGGAGGAAAGGAGAGAGAAACAGTGAGGTGAGAGAGACACATCGACTGGTTGCCTCCCGCACAACCCCAACCAGGGCCGGGGATCAACCGCAACCGAGGTACACGCCCTTGACCGGAATCGAACCTGAGACTCTGGTCCGCAGGTCGGCGCTCTAACCACTAGTTTTTAACCTACTGTTCCTTTTCTGCTCCAGGGTCCCACATGACATTTAGTGGCTCCTCTGGGCTGTGACTGCCTCTCAGACGCTCCTTGTTTTGGGTGACCTTGACAGTGCCCAGTGCAGACTGTCCCTCTGTTGGGATTTGTATGACGTGTCTCTCATTATTAGTCTGGCCTCGTGGGTTTGAGGGAGGAAGACCACAGAGGCAAAGTGCCCTTCTCATCGGCCATGTCAGGGGTCATGCCCTCAACATGACTCATGGTGATGTGACTTTGTTCACCTGGCTGAGGTGTGTTTGCCGGGTTCTCTTTCTCCCCCTTTGCATCCTGTCCTTTTGGGAGGATGTCACTACGCTGGGGTGTGGGGTGATCCCTCTCCTTGGGGGGAGGGAATCGATATACATTATTTGGAGTTCTGCAAAAGAGATTTATGCTTTGGGTTATAACCCCAAACTGCATTTTTTGTTCTGTTGCTGAGTGTTCCAGCTTTGGCCACTGGGAGCCCTTCCAGGGTCCTCATGTCCTCTTGCACACCCCACAGTGTAGTGGGGTGTTCATTTTAGCACCCCCTTGCTTCCTGGTGCTCCAGGTCGCTGCAGGCTTGTGGGGCACATTCCCGTTCCAGCCCGGGGACCAGCCATTTGTCCAAGGAGCCCCCTCCTGTGACGGGGAGCCGCGTGAGACCGCGTCTGGTGCCAGATGTGTCCCTTGCTACAGGGTGTTCTTTCCCAGTTTGTAACAAATATTTGCATAAACAAACAGTGTTATTCAAACAGTGTCTACAATTTTTGTAAAATGGCCTGCAAAGGTCAGTAAAACTAAGGTAGTTCACATAGATCAAATTTTACCAAAGCCTCTGGGTTTTCTCTCCTCACTTCTCCCCATGGCTTTAAAATTGCCAGGAGTATGTTATAGTTTTTAGTTTTGTTTCTATCCCTTGTGATGAATGTTTTCATTCACTAAACGGATTTTCCTGCTGTATCTGCAGAGTGCTTGGCCCCTGTAGGCCCTGACAAGTGGCGATGAGAAGGGAGCCCGGCCGGTGTGGCTCAGTGGTCGAGCGTCAGACCCATGGACTGAGAGGTTGCCGGTTCAATTCCCAGTCAGAGCACATGCCCAGGCTGTGGGCCCGATCCCCAATGGGGGGCGTGCAAGAGGCGGCCAATCGATGTTCTCTCTCATCAATGTTTCTATCTCTCCCTTCCTCTCTCTATAAAATCAACAAAAAGAAAAAAAATTTTTTTAAAGAGAAGGGAGACAAAAGTCCTTGTATTTTGGAGTTGACCTCAGACCCTAAACCAGGTAAGTATGGCACTATGAATAATCGAAGTGTGTTGTATGGAGAAAGGGAGCAAGGGACGAGAGAGGGAAATGGGGGTTCCTCCTTGGGGGGACCAGTGAAGGTTATTTGGAAGAGGTGACCACTTGATTGTGTGAATGAGTGGGTCCAGGGAGGCACTGGGCACAGGTGTCCTTGCAGGAGAGGCAGGTGCTCAGTGGACACAAGAGGCTTGGGGCCCAGCCTCCAGGAGTGAGGGCGGCTGGCCAGAGACCTGAGTGGGTCAGGACAGCTGTGCAGGGCCCAGAGGTCGAGCTCCTCTGAGAGCACAGGGAAGCGGAGGAGAGGCGGCCAGCTGTGCGTCTTGCCCGGGTGTTCAGATCTTTCGAATTTTTTTTTAAGCAG
Source organism: Tadarida brasiliensis (assembly GCA_030848825.1). Taxonomy (NCBI): domain Eukaryota; kingdom Metazoa; phylum Chordata; class Mammalia; order Chiroptera; family Molossidae; genus Tadarida; species Tadarida brasiliensis. The sequence continues at coordinate 66,088,914 of CM061273.1, forward strand.
AGTTGAAGTTGGAATCAGTGTTGACATTGAGTTCAAGTTCCATGCTTCAGGCCCCAGGCCAGCAAAGGTCATGCTCTGGCCAGTTATACGACAGCAAGGCCATCGGTTTTGGGAAAGCCTGACCCCTTTTTATTTTTTTATCTTCACCCGAGGACATTTTTGCATTTATCTTCAGATAGAGCGGGAGAGAGGGAGAGAGGAAGAGAGAGAGAGAAACATCGACATGAGAGACACATCAATTGGCTGCCACACATACGACCCCAACCGGGGCCAGGGACAAACTGCAACCAAGGCACGTGCCCTTAGCGGGAACCGAACCTGGGTCTCTCCGGTCCATGGGCCAGTGCTCTCACCGCTGAGCCAAACAGGCCAGGGCACGGTGCAAATTTTTAAGAAAATGTTAGCTGAGTAGGGAGTGTCCTTCTGGGGTGATGTTTTGACTGGAGATTGCCGGTGGTGACAACTTCCTGAGTGTGCAAGCGCTGCGTGTGCCAATGCCTCGCCGTGCACTGTGAACCGGCGCGGTGAGCATCGTGTCCCCTTGACAGTCCCCCTGTGCTATGCTGGCGTTGGGGGGAGGTCGGAGGCAGCACAGGGGGTGCTAAGTGGGCCGACTTCCTGTTCAAATAAACACGTCCGCAGGGAGAAGTTCTTTTGTTGTCTTTTTTTTTTTTTCATTATTTAAAAAATATATGTTACAAAACAATATCATTCATCATATATTTCTTATTTTCCTTTTTTAAAAAATTAAAGTAATAAAAAAAGTCACTTTATAAAATAATACGAAAGGGCGGGAGAGGCTGGGGCTGGCTGGGGCTTCCGGGCCGGGGCTGTGGAATCCAGTGCTCTGGCCCCCACCGAGGGCTGGAGGCGGGGCAGGCGGGCGTCGCCCCGTGACTCGGGCTGGGCCTCCTGTAGGCAGTGGCAGAGGGGCAGTGAAGGCTGCTGGGGTGGGCGTCCAGCCCCAGGGTGGGGGACGGCAGGGGCCCTGTCTGTCCTAGGAGGGGCAGGAGGGCCGCGCGTGGCCCCCGGGTGGGACCCCTAGCTCCCGCCGCTCAGCATCCCCAGCAGCTTGCTGGGCTCCAGACCCTGCCGCTGTGCCATGGCCTGCACGTCGAAGCCCATGTGCATGAGGAACTGGGCCACGTTCATCTCCTGCCCCGTGAACTGGTCCCGGATGGTGGGACAAGAGGGGTTGCAGTGGGGCCAGGAGCAGCTGTCCACCAAGTGGATGGGGCAGCCCTTCAGGGGGGTTTTGCTGGCCTTGTGGCTGTCTTGGAGGCTTCTGTCCCAGCAGTGAAGAGCCCGTGGCAGCGAAGTCCCCTTCACCTGGACATCCGTCCAGTGGCTGCAGATAGAAACCCATGTGGGGGTCACTCAGGGTGTGGCCAGAGCAGGTGACAGCATGCTACCACTGAACTCTTGCCACACAGCTGGTTGTCTAAGGGGCTCTGAGAGCCCTAGAAGCAAGTTCCTGGTATAGGGCCGGGGGAGGCAGGTGGGTGGGCAGCAGGGGATTTGTGGGTTTAGAGCTAGAGGCACAGGCATGAGCTGGTCCACGGCGAGGGGACACTGACCTGCGGAGAATGATCTCGTGGGAGAGGCAGGCGGGGGCAAAGCTGGCCCTGTGTGAAGGAGACAGACAGCCGGTGAGCAGCCAGGTCCCACCTCAGCCCCTTCCCCACCCTGATGCCCACAGGCCACTCCCCTGGGAGCCTGTCCCCTGCCAGGCTCTCACCGCCTTCCTTTTGCTGTGCCTGGCCAGCTGCTCCTTGGCCCACCCACCTGTATGTTCCCTGCTAACCCTTGTCCCTTTCTGTCTCCAGATCTTGCTTGGTGTCCACCTCCTCCGGGAAAGGCCAGCCGAGCGGTGGCTGGAGGCTACCTGAACAGGCAAATATTGTGCCTTTTTTGTTGTTGTTGTTAATCCTCACCCGAGGATATTTTTCCATTGATTTTTAGAGAGAGTGGAAGGGAGGAAGGGGGAGAGAGAGAGAAACATCGATGTGAGAGAAACACATCGACTGGTTGCCTCCCAAAGACCCCAACAGGGGCTGGAGATCGAACCTGCAGCCAAAGTATGTGCCCTCGACCTGGAATCAAACCCTCGACTCTGTGGTCAATGGGCTGATGCTCTAACCGCTGAGTGAAACTGACCAGGGCAGTGTGCCATTTAAAACAATATTTGGGCCTTCCCTCTGCCCAAATACATATTGTTCTTTATTTTTTAAATGTATTGATTGACTTTAGAGAGAGGAAGAAAGAGGGAGAGGAAAAGAGAAACATCAATATATCGTTCTATTTATTTATGCATTCATTGGTTGATTCTTGTATGTGTCCTGACAGGGATTGAACCTGCAACCTTGGCATATCAGGACGATGTTCTGACCAACTGAGCTACCTGGCCAGAGCATGCCATTTACTTTTTAGAGAAGTTTTATATTCATAGTGAAACCGAAGGGACACCCAGAATTCCCATATACCCTCTGTCTTCTTCCCTCATTATCAACACCCCACCAGGTGGTGCATTTGTTACAGTTGATGACCCCACAGTGGCCTGTCACACAGCCCAGAGTTCACAGTTTACATACGGTTCACTCTGGGTGTGGTGCACGTGGGGGTCTGGACAGACGGAGAGTGACCTGTGTCCACCATAAGGTACACAGTGTAGCGTCACAGCCCTAGCCACCTCTGAGCCCTGGATGGCCATCCCTCCGCCCCGATCTCTTCTGTCTCCACGGTGCTGCCTTTTCCAGAAGGTCACAGAGCTGGAACCGCACAGGGGAGCCTTCTCAGACGGGCTTCTCCCACCAGTAACGCGCATCTCGGGTCCCCCCACGTCTTGTGGTGGCTGACAGCTCATTTCCTCCTAGTGCTGGGTAATGTCCCAGCGTCTACCCACGCCACAGGTTATTCCTCGCCTACTGCGGGCATCTTGGTTACCCTCGCGACCTCTATTCTTTTTATTTATTTATTTATTTATTTTCTTTATTGATTTTTTTAGAGAGAGAGGGAGAGAGAGAGAGGAACATTGATGAAAGAGAACATCGACTGGACGCCTCCTGCATGCCCCCCACTGGGGATTGGGCCCACAACCTGGGCACGTGCCCTGACCAGGAATCGAACAGGCGACCTCTTGGTGTGTGGGTCGATGCTCAACCACTGAGCCACACTGGCCAGGCAAGAGACCTCTATTCTTAAGTCAAATGGCTTGCTGCCTATCGAGAGGGGCCCAGCACTCACGACACGTCCTTGAGTGTGTGCCGCAGCTCCCGGCCCACGTTCTGGATGTATAGCCACTGGCTCTCCTGGACTGGCTGTCCCGTGAGGTGCACATTGTCCACTGTCAGCTGGGCCTCGTCAAACAGCCACTGCACCACGAACACCGGGCCTGGGGGGCACGGCTCAGCTGGGCCTCTCTTCGGTACTCTGGCCCCCACCCCAGGCTCAGGGGCCCCCAGGCCCCTCAGGTGCAGGCCACCAGCCCCTGGCAGCGTCCACCTTAGCACCCACCCTTCCTTGAAGAAGTACCTTGTTAAGCTCACCCCACTACTACCACCTGGCTCCCAGGGACTTGCTTTGACCAAAATTTGGTGATGATGTCTGTTCGCACGGGACCTCACTACTCCAGCATTTGGGATGGAGAGGGATAGCCCAGCCGCCCCAGGAGCCACACTGGGAGTCAGCTCCATAGCCCATTCTTCTCCGGGGGAGTGGACAGATGCCCCCCCACCCCCACCCCATCCTGGTCTGCCCTGGACTCAGTGCAAAGACTAAGAGTCCCAGCAGAGACCCAGGCAAACCAGATGGGTTTGTCACCCTGCTCCCGGTCAGGGTAGTGGTCTGGGTCCAGGCTGGATTTCAGGAGGTGCAGGAGGTCCCCTGCCCCTGGGAGCCCTTCCAGCCCCAAGCTGGCGCACTCACAGTGCAGGGTCGGGTAGATCTTGTAGCCAAAGAAGCAGTTCCACTCCTCGCCCTCCTTGAACTGGCGCCGACAGCGCTCTGGGACCATCCCATTCCAGTACCTGGGCCACACCTGCCGGTTAGGCCGCTCTGGGCCCCACCCCAGGCTCTTCCACCCACAGACAGACGCCCCTGCTGCCCAAGCCCTCTGCCTGGGAGCCTGGAGCCCAGCTTCCCTCCCAGGGCACCTGATGCCGCGGCGGATGGCCTCGGTGGGCGCACAGGTGACGGTGTCGATGCAGTCCGTGCGGCGGTATTGCTTGTTGTCCAGGAACCAGCCTGAGTCAACCAGGCCCCGCACCTGGATGGCCGGGTAGCCCAGCTCCTGCAGCTGCTCAGCCACGCGGTCCACGTTCAGCAGCACCCCTGTGCCCCCCGCGCTGCAGGGAAGGTGGGACGTGAGGCCCAGCGGATGGAGTGCTCAGCCCCCAGAGCCCACCTGGCTTCAAGCCCATGCCCCAAGGAGGGGCAGGTATCCTGATACCTCCAGAACTGCCAACATATCCCTTGCTCACGTGCAAGACCCGTGGGTCTTTTGAGGTCCCAGAGGCAGAGAGGGCTGGCAGAGCCCCAGGCACGGACCCAGCACTAAGTGGCGGGTCGCCCACTCCTTCCCAACTCTCCTTCCCTTCCTCTCTCACTCTCTGCCTCAGTTTCCTTATCTGGAAATAAAGATGCACTGTGTGGCCTCAGCCCTTCGCCTATTCCACCGATGTCCCAAGGGTCCCCTGCATGCCTGCTGGGACAGTGACCAACAAGTGTGATCCCTGACTCCCGCGATCCCCAGACTCAGAGAAGGTACACTGACTGGTCTACAGCTAACGGCTAACCAACTGCCTGGGTCACTGTAGTGCAAGGCTCCGCTTACACCCACAGCCACGGAGTTCAGAAGCATCCTCTAGATCGTTTCCAGCTACAGTGCATGCCTGCCCAGGCCCGACAAGGCTGGAGCCCGCCTGTCCCACCCCTCCACATCCCCCAGGCCCCTGCCTGGCCCACCTGCTCCCGGCCAGCAGCAGCACCTTGGCCCCACTCAGCCCTTTGCCCAGGAGCGCTCGAACCACCTCCTGGATGATGAGGGCGCCCATGAAGGCATATTCGTCTGCTCGGAGAAGGGGAGGGGTGGCTTCAAGTGGGGGCCTGGACAGAGAGCCAGGCTGGAAGGAGGAGGGGTTCTAGCTGGGGGCTGGAGGGGCTGCTGGGGGTTGGGACCAGGAGATGGGTGCACCGGAGGGAGGTGGGTCAGGTGCACATGGCCGTGCTGGGGACCCCTTTCCATGGAACAGCCAGGAGTGAGCACCCCCCACGGGGCCAGGCCAGCCATGGACAAGCAGGCACCTGGGACCCACTGGGTGTTAGGGGGTAGGGGTCAGAGGAAGTTACAAGACTGAAGGTCTGCATTTTCCCAGGAGCCGGGTCTTCCTGCCCTGTCTGGAGGTTGGGGATGAGGGAACAGGGGGAGGGCAGAGGACTCACTCTTGTCAGACTTGGACGAAGCCCCACTCCAGACGTCGCTGGAGCAGTAGGGGATGAAGCTGCAACAAAGGGACAGTGAGCCTGCCTACTCCCCCACTGCCCTCAGCCCCAGGAAGGACCCACCCAGGAAGGACCCCCAAGGACAGGACCCCTGGGAAGGACCCACTTGTCCCCTCTTACACCATGTTGGCATTCCACCAGTGGGGGTTTTCCTCAGGCTGGGAGGACAGGATCCCAGTGCCTGCAGCAAGGGAAGACAGAGTCAGTGGGTCCTGGTGGAAGGGGGGTACTATAGGAAGGTCTGGGACACGGGGAGATGCTACTTGGTCCCCACAAGGTGGGTGGTCGTGCTGGCCAGAGCCAAGGTGGTTGGGGAAGTGGGAAACAGACAAAGTCATCACGGCCAGGATGCCTAGCCAGTATGTGACACCTTGATGTGGCCCTCAACCTCCCCCCGCTCCACCTGCTGCTTCGACCTAAGGATGACCTGTGTCCTGAGCAGCCAGTAAGTCCTGAGAAGTTACCTGTGGAATAAGAAGCCAAAGGGAGGAGCGAGTGTACCCTAACCTGAGGAAGTTCAGAGACGGGGGTGGGGGAGAAGGACGAGGTGGGGCCTCTCCGGAGTTCTAGAGATTGAAGCCAGGACCTCAAATTGTGAACCCCAGGAGGCATCCCCTTCCCCCAGGTGCCTCGGGGCGGGTCTGCGCCTTTCTGACCTGTGCGGGTCCGTGGCCAGTCGTTGGAGCTCATGAGGCGCCGCATGGTGTTGTACCGAGAGTCGCAGTTCTCCCGGTTGAAGCAGTACCAGCCGCCTGCGGGCACAGCCACCAACCACTCAGGGCCCACGTGCCCGGGGGGACCCCCGCCCACCCCACCGCCTAGTCTCTCGGGACGCACCTTCCAGAAAGAGTAGCCACCGCCGACTGCCCTTGGATTCCTTCAGGTAGTAGCTGCAAGGGAGGGCGGGCAGAGCGGGGCGATCAGCTTGGCTACAGGGCCCAGCTCCGGGGAGGAAAGGGTCATTCCACCTGTCGCCGGGCGCGAGCCGGCCGCACGGGGGCGCCCGCGGCCGGACCCCCACAGAGCGCACCGGCGGCCAGCGGCTGCCAGTCCCGGGAGGTGGCGCTCGCGGGACGGGGAAGGGCCTCGAGGGGTTGTGTGGTCCGTGGAAAATCCCCACGGCCCGCCCCGCGCGGGACCAGCTGTAACCTCGGCGCCAGCGGCCGGGTTGGGGGGGTTGTCTTCGCCAGGGCTCGGGACCCTCCTGGAACGCGCAGTGGCACTTGGAGAGTGCAAAGGGTCCTCGCTAGAGGAGTGTGCGTGGGGCGGGGGCATTGAAACCGGCCAGCGGGCGTGAGGAGGCGCGGGCGCCAGCGAGCCGGGGTCGCAGCCTTCCTACCGAGGCCCAGCCTAACCTCCCGTTCCTCTGGCTGCCGACTCGCTAAGCGTGTGGGCTCCCCAAACCCCTCTCCAACCCTCAGCCTCGCATCCTTCCTTTATCTGTTTCCGGGCTGCAGAGGGGTGAATGCCGCTCCCAAGGTCCTTTTGTACCACCTGCGCCCCCTCCCTGGCCTTCGGCTGGCTGGGATCCCTGGCAGCCCAGGCAGCAGCAGGGAGCCGACCTGAGCCGAGCTGGGGTGGGGGTGGGGGTGCAGCAGGGCTCTCCCCGCCCCGCTGTGTCGCCTCCTCCTGTTGGAGCGAGGGCCACTCTAGGACTGCCATCTCCCCGCCCAGGGACCGAAGGACACGAGCAGAGAGGGTCTGGGCACCAGTGGCCGAGGGGTCAGTGCCCGGGCTGGCCCGGGACCAGTGCTTCAAGCACTGTCCCAACCCCCGCGCGGCGAGTCACGGAGCCGGGCCCTACCAAGGCCAGCACCTCCGGGAGCCCGACGGGAGCCCTGTCCCCTAGGGGCGAGGACTTTCACGGCCTGTAGGGAGGGTCCAGCGCAAGAGACTCCTTGTGGGGACAGGGAGATGACGGTGCATTGCCGCTGCGACGAGGTGGCCCGGAGCCCGGCTGGGGGCCACCAGCAGGGGCGCGCCGGTCAGTCGCGGCGGGCGGATGCGGTCTTACCCAGCGGGGCTGCCATCGTTGCAAGTCACCGACGTGTTGAGCAGAAGGTGCAGACGCAGGTCCTCGTTGAGCTGCTGCGCGGAGCAGGGGTACAGGGACTGCGCCAGGCTCTTGACCTGCGCCATGAAGCTGTCCATGTTGCCCTCCACAGCCGTGAAGTCCAGCGGGAAGCTCTCCACCGGCTGTCCAGCCGCGGGCGCCGCTTCGGCTCGCTGCGGGGACGGCTGTGGGGGAGGCTGCTGGCCACGGCGCCTCCAGGTCTTCCTGCCCTCGCCGCCCCCGGCCCAGTGCAGTAGGCCCAGCAGCAGCAGCAGCACGCGCACCCCTCGGCCCATGGCCACAGCGCTCCAGCCCGCGGCCACCTGCGGAGAGTGGACGGCCGTGAGGCGGCGGCGGCGGCGGCGGTGGGGGCGCCGGGCCGGGGGCGTCGGGGCTGCCGGGCGCTGGTCGCGCCTGCTGGCTCGCTCGGCTCCCCACTCTGAGCCGGGCCAAGGAGGCGCCGGAGGTCGGCGTCGAGGCTCTCGGGGCCGGACACCGTGGCCGGGGCAGCTCGGGCTCCGCGCGCAGCCGGCCGAGGGCAGCGCAGGGTCTGGGTGCGCTGGCTCCGGCCCGCGCCAATGAGCGGCGGGGGCCGAGCCTGGGCGTAGTTTGCGGGGGCCGCGGCGGCCCGGGTGCCCGCGCGTTAGATGTGCCGCCGCCGCCGCCGCCCGGGCTCGGCGGAGGGGGAGGGGACCGCGCTCGCTCTTTTCTTGGCGGAGGCATCGCCTTTTCTTCCCAAACCGCAAGCCTGACGGAGGGGCCTGGACTACCCCGCCGCGGCCGCCGGAGGCGCTCCCGGCCCGGCTCCGTGGGGGGCAGCGCGACCCGCGGCCCCGGCGGCTCCAGTCACCGCGGCCAGCCCGGCGCCGCTGCCCCCGCCCCCGGGGAGGCTGGAAGGGGCGGTGGGGGTGGGGTGCGGCAGGGATGTCGGCGGGGAAGGAGTGGAGCTTTTCCGAACCGGGGGTACTCCGCCTGCCCCTCAGCAGCCCGCGTCCGACGGGCTGAGGGCGCAGGGTGGGCGCGCTCACCTGAGCCGCAGGGGTCTCCCTCACCCCCGCTGCCCAGGCCCAGAGTGTAGCTGTCGGGCGCCCCGGACCCCGGTCCACAACCCCGTCCCGAGCGGGCCCGGAAACCCCCGCTCACCGCGGCCCCGCTGCCCTGGCTTCTCGGTGTCGCTCGCCCTGCACCACCAGCCCGCTGGTGCGCCCGACTCGGCTGCCTCCCTCTCTAGAGCTGGCGCAGAGCCGCCCTGGACTTTTATCCAGCGGGGCCCCCGGGATCAAAGCGACGGCGGACACAGGGCTCCGCGTCTAGGGGCCGTCAGCAGCGCACCCGGGGCCTCCTGGAGGAGCGGACAGGTGTGGCCCGAGGCCCGGGAGCCCTAGGCGACGTGCGGGAGGGACCGGGCGCCCCTACACGGCGCCGCAGCGGATTCGCCCTGTCCCGCTCCAGGCTGGACAGATTCTGGGCGGCCCTCGGAGGCAGTGGGGCCAGAGGGGGCGCTGCCATCTGCCGAGGTCGATGGGCCTCGGGTGGGGTCCTGGATCTTCCCTGCGTGCGCCCTGGCTGCAGCGCGCCAGCGGAGGACCCACCAAACCTCTCCCTGCGCCTGCGGCCCCTGGGGTGGGGGCGAGGCTCCAAGAGCTGCCGGCTTGGTCTCAGCTCAGTGACCTCCACCAACCATTGTATCTGCCCATCACCTCACCTTCCCAGCGCACCTCACCGCCACAGAGAAGATTCCTTGCCAGAAATCAAAATGGGGAGGGGGCAGGTGTTTACTTAGGAGGTTTTACCTGGGTGGGTAGGGAGACAAAAGACAGAAAAGCACGTATTCCTCCTCCACACACACAAAGTGCCAGCGACAACTTTGGCAGATCTTTGCCCATTTCTCTGCCCATCTGTAGCCCGCGTGGATGTCACTACACCCATTTTAAAGACAAGAAACAGGTCTTACCTTTTGGGGCAGAGTCTAGACCTGGGGCAGGCCTTCCTGAGCTCCCTCCTAATTCAGGGCAGGGGGCAGGCTGTGTCCCCTGAAGGCACCAGCAGCCCCTCTGGAGCAGATCAGAGGCAGCCAGGGGCTCTGGCAGCAGCTGGCCTTTGTAGTCCGCCCTGGCCTGCAGGGCTCCTTTGGCCCTGAGCACTGAGAGATGAGCTGAGATTAGAGAATTACAACACCCATCCTGCACACACCCAGCAGGCAGGGCCCTGGAGCGCTGTCCTGTGGGCATTGGAGGGGTGTGAGGTGCTATGATGTAAACCTCAAAGCCTAAGATCAGGCTGAGGTGCCCTGAAGGTCAGCCTGGCCTGGGATCACTCAGTGCAGGGGAGGGCAGGTCCTTCCCTCGGGCACACTTGGGGCAGCTGTGTCCATTTTCCTGATGAGGGGAACTGAGATCCGCAGAAGCTAAAAGGAAGTGCTGCCCTGTTCATTCTGTTCTTTGGGAAATCCACACTTGTCTCCCCGCTATTGTTGAGTCAGTTTAAAGGCCATGCCTGGGACTGACCGGAGAGATCAACTTCAAACACAGGCCCCATCTGGAGGTGGTCTCCCCGCCCTGCCCACCTAGGCACTGGGGAGAACCTGCCTAGGAACCCCTTAGCTCTAGGAGCCTGTGAGTCCAAGTCCCTGGCAGGGAAATGCTACTCCCAGCTAGATGGCCTGACTGGAGGGCTGTGCTTGACACAGGCCTGGCTCTGAGCCACTTCCTGGCCAGGAGATCCCGGGCAAGGCCTGCGACCACTCTCTGTGCCTCCATTCCCTCTTCTTTAAAGTGGGGCAGTGACCGTCCCCCCATCAGAGGGCTGCTGTGGGATTACAGGAGCCCATGCGTGAAAGAGCTCGGCACCGTGCGGTGGGATGGCAGCTATGGTTGCCAGCGAAGTTCAGGGACCAGGGAGGAGCGTACATATTCTATTCCCTGGCGTTTGAGGTAATGCGATTTAGCCTGCACATTGGCCCCAAATGAGTTCCTGTTTGGGTTTATTCAAGACTACTAGCAGAAACGAAGAGGCACTCAAACGCAGCCGCCCCCCGCCCCCCCCTCCCCCCGAGTTCCCTGCCCCTTCTGTGTGCCGCCTTCCACACCCTCTCTTCTTTGGCAGCCCTGGGCCACCCTGCTGCTCACAGGGTGTCCTCCTCTCCCCTCAGACAGGCTGGCTCTGTCCTGCACTCCCTCTTCTGGGGGCCAGCTTTACCTCTGCGCTTCACACTCCCCCACTCAGACGTGTCAGCCTCTGAGTCTGCTAGGGTCTCCCAAGACAACAGGTCCTTCCAGCCGGGCCTCTGCTTCCAGGCTGCCTACACTCGGCCCGGCAGCCACTGTGGCCCTGACAAGTGGGAGGAGGGGGACCCTGGGTTGAACTGCAATGGGTCAGATCCAACCCCACACTGATTAGAATGGCTGTGATTTAAAAACATGGAAAGTAATAAGTGTTGGTGAGGATGTGGAGACATTGGAACCTGTGCACCGCTGGCAGGTCCTCAAACAGTTAAATAGAATTGTCACATGATCTGGCCATTCCTTCAAAGTGTATCCTCGAAAGAAGTACAAACAGCTATTCAAACAGAAGTTTGTACATGAATGCTCATAGCATCACTATCCACAATCACCAAAAGGTGGAAAACCCAGATGTCCATCCACACAGGAGTAGATAAGCACAGTGTGGTCTGTCCATGCAGTGGAATAGTACTCAGCCATGAAAAGGAGCGGTGCTCTGGCACAGGCTACATGATGGATGAACCTGAGAAACATGAAGCTAAGTGAAATGTGCCAGACACAAAAGGCCACGTATTGTATGATTCCATTTACATGAAATGTCCAGAATGAGCAAATCCACAGAGACAGAAAGCAGACTGCCGGTTGCCAGGGGCACAGGGAGGAGTAGGAGATGCCTGCTAATGGGGACAGGGTTTCTTTGTGGGGCGATGAAAATGTCCTAAGATTGATTGTGGCGGTGGTTGCACAACATTGTGAATGTACTGAATGCCATGGACTTGTACACTTTATGGTGGGTGGTTTTATGTGCCGTAAATTTAACCCTAAAAAAAACCCCAAAGCATCCATGGGTCAGACCAGCGATGGTCAGCAGGCTGGACACAGGGACACAGGGCCCCAGGTGCCGGGAGGTGGGGTCAGATGAACAGAGTGCCAGGGTTGGGAATGGGGTGGGCTAGTTGAGCTCTGGAAACCCTCCTGGGATGCAGGGTGTGATCTGTGTGCATTAGACAGATGTCTGTGAGGCTTACAGGGGGATATAGCTGTGCCTGATTTCAACACCCAGGGCCTGTCTCTGCCCCCGCTAGGCCTGAGGCTGGGCCTCTGAGACTCAGTTTCCTCATCTGCACCTGCCTCACAGGGTCATGGGAACACGCAATGAGACAGGATGTGTAGGGGCAGTGAGTAGGTGATAAATAACATTTTGCTCTTGTGTAGATGCTGACCATCCCTTGGGGACCAAGGTGAATGGAAGTCCCTGGCACAGGTGGGGCTCATGGAATGTATGGAGGGCAGACACTCAAGCTTGGAGATGAGGAGCAGGAACTATATCCCAAGGTGCCTTGCAACAGTGGTCCAGTGGACCATGGACACCATGATGTTGGACATGGGACACAGCCTTCTCTGCCCAACCCGTCTCCCTGTCCCTACTGCCACATCCAGGTGGTTTCTGTGTCATTCCTGCCTCTCTGCTTCCTAGTTCCCATTCAATTGGGCGGCAGGTGCTTCTGGCTGAGCTTAGGTCCCTTGTGTGCCCAGCTGCAAGGGAGCCTGGGAAAATGAGAGCCCAAAGGGTGGCCTGCCTCTTTTTTTTTAAATCCTCACCCGAGGATATTTTTCCATTTATCTTCAGATAGAGTGGGAGGAAGGGAGGGAGGGAGTGAGGGAGTGAGGGAGAGAGAGAGAGAGAGAGAGAGAGAGAGAGAGAGAGAGAGAGAGAGAAACATCAGTGTGAGAGAGACACATCGATTGGTTGCCTGCTGCAGGACCACAACCAGGGCCGGGGACCGAACCACAACCGCGGTACATGCCCTTGACCGGAACTGAACCCGAGACTCTTTGGTCTGTGGACCAAAGTTCTAACTGCTAAGCCAAACCGGCCAGGGCAGGACCTGCCTCTTTAGGAGGGACATTCTAGGTATCAGACAGGAGTGCAGGGGCTGTTCTTCTGGGGATGAAGCTATGGGGGAAGGGGCCAGGGTCCCAGATGAGCACAGAGTTAACCTGGGAAAAGGGCACCAGAAATGTAACATTTCAGGAAACAAGAGGTAGGGCTCGAGTTCGGACAGACTAGGGGCCCAGGCTGGCCAGAGGGCTCTGGGGGAGAGGGAGGAGGGTGTGGTAGAGGGCAGTCAGTGCACAGGGGTCCCATCTGGGACCCTGCTCAGGGTCTGACAGACCAATTACCCGATGTCCAGCAGCTCCAGACGCAGGGCCCTTGACTGGATATGGGACTGGCCCATGCCACATGGCCGGCTCCCTCCTGGGGCCCCTTGAGGGCCCTGAGCCTGAGGGCAGGCAGCTCTGTGCTCCAGCTGCTGCCTGCCGTCTGGGGCCCAGCTGTTGCCTGCCTGCCTCAGCCACCCTGCCTCACACAGCCACCTGGGCGGCTCCGAGCCCCAGCTGCTGGCCTCTGAGACACAAGAGGGCAGGGAAGCAGGGCAGACCACCCTACTCCCCACAGTGGCTCACTCAGAGGGGAGGCCCTGCTCCCCAGCCAGCCAAGAGCCTGTCTGCAGCTCTGAGCCAGGGAGGGGCCTCAAGGCCTGGCTGTGCAATCACTGTTAGAATCCCCATGTGGGTTCCCCAAAAACCCCTCTTCCTCATCAGCAGGGACCCCCCTCAGCTTCATATCTTGGGACCTTGGTGAGCAAAACCCCTCACCTGGCGCTGTCTGGTGCAGGGGCGGGGGTGGGAGGGCTGGGACCACTGGGTCAGGTCCAGGCCTTTCATGGACAGCTCCTAGGCCTGATGCTGGGAGATGTCCTCTCCTGAGGACCAGATGGCTGTTTGCAGAACTGGCATGAGCCGCCTTGGGGTCACCTGGCAGAAGGATCACACACCCCTTTACTTGGGACTGAGAACACCTGGGAGTAAGAACCTCCTTCTCTTAGGGGTGAGAACCCCCAGGACTGTGACGAGAAGCTGAGTGACCACTCTGCTGTGACCCCCCCTCCCCAGCCAGTGAACAGAGGACCAGGGTAGGGTTTTTGGCCTCAGACTCAACCCCTGGGGGCCTCGGGCCCCACTGGCTATCAGGCAGGACCTGCCTTCCTCTTAGCACCCCTGCCCCATGCCCAGGGTCCTCCTGGGTGCGGGCTGCAGCTGACCTGAGGCCCTGCAGTGTCAGGGTCCCCGGGCCTGGCCACATTCCAGAGCCGGAGGAAGGCAAGGCATGGGGACCGGAGGGCCTTCCTGCACGTGGCGGGATGGGCCTCCTGGGTGTCACGGGGGCATCCCCAATGAGCGGCGTGTGCTTGCTGTCCACTATACAGGTGAGGAAGGAAGGGCAAGGGGAGGGCGACTGCCTAGGCCCCTCAGGGAGGACCAGTCAGCTCCTCCTCAGCTCTCCCAGCTGCTGGCTTGGCTGTGCCCTAATGAGCTCCATGCCGGCTGGTCCCCATCTGTGCAGCCGGCTGGTCCCCAGCGCCCACTGCAATAGTGGCTGCAGGCCAGTGTGGCTGGCCTGCCATGTGACCTTAGGCCCACCCTCCCTCCCACCCTGTGATCCGCACGTGGCCTCTGGGGAGGCAGAAACAAACCCTCAGATCTCGCCCCTGGGAACCTGTCAGCGCCAGCGACATCAAAGGGGGCAGCAGGCCGCGGGGTGCGGATGCTTCTCTTAAAGGGCCACGCCACGTTTTAATTCAAAGCAGATCCTGGGAACAGCTGTCAAGCCTCTCTGGGAGGGAGGGGGAGAGGGGAGGAGGAGGGAGGGAGGGAAGGACTGGAAGGTGGCCGCCCCTGCCCTCTCCAGACCCCGCTGAGTTCGCTGAGTTCGCTTCTCAGAGCTGATAGGAGGGAAGGTGGGAACTGGCTGAGTGTGGATACCAGGGCCCTCCCTCCACCTGGGAGTCACCGGCCATTTCTCAGAGGACACTCAGGGCTGGGCAGGGGCCCCAGTAGAGGGTGATGGTCTGCCCTCTGTTGGGGTAACACCTTAGAAACTCATTTCACAAAATCAATAGTGTGATCTCTCGCCCTGGCCAGTGTGGCTCAGTTGGTTGGAGTGTCATCCCACGCACCAAAAGGTGGCGGGTTCGATTCCCTGTCAGGGCACATACCCAGGTTTCATCACTGATCGATGTTTCTCTCTCACGTTGATGTTCCTCTCTCCCCCTTCCACTCTCTGAAAATCAATTTAGCCCTGGTTGGTTTGGCTCAGTGGTTAGAGCATCGGCCCGCGGATCAATGAGTCTCGGGTTTGATTCCCGTCAAGGGCACGTACCTTGGTTGCAGTTCATCCCTGTCCCTGGCCAGGGCATGCGGCAGGCAACCAGTCGATGTGTCCCTCTCACATCGATGTTTCTCTCTCTCTCCCTCCCTCCCACTCTATCTGAGGAGAAATAGAAAAATATCCTCAGGTGAGGATTAAAAATTAAAAATTAATAATAAAAATAAATTGTGTGATCTCTCTGGCATGTGTGAGTGTGAGTTGAGGTTCTTACCTGTCCAGATGTCTGTCCTGCCTGGAGGCCACCGGCTGAGGCCTGATATGGAACAGACGTCTCCATGCACAGGGTGGGGTGGGGAGGGAGGAGGGGTCTCTGAGGGTCACAGATTCACTCAGTGGAGCCTGTCCTGGCACGGGGACACCAAGACTAGACAGTAGGTCTATGTTTGGGGGAGGGGGCAGATGAAGAAAGCAGCTGCCCGTGGAGTTCCACGACATGATGTCAGGAGGGGAACAGAAAGGCTCAGGGCTCCCCACAGCCCGCTGCGGGGATCGCTGCCTGTGAGGTCCTGTGTGGCTCCATCGGCCTGGGAAGGCAGCACAGTGGCCGCTCTGATCTTCAGATGAAGAACAGAGGCCAGGCCGCCAGGAGGTGTCAACGCTCAGCTCAGGCTGATGCAAGTAGGAAAGCCCGGGACTCCTGCCCTGACCACGCCCAGCATCCTCTGTTACCTGGGACACTGTGTCCGGGTAGCATGCTGTGTGGTGGAGTGGGGCGTGGTCCTGAGCAGGGGCTGTGGGGGGAAAGAACAAACGAGGGTACGCCCTGTGTCACCTGTTGTGTGAGAAGGAAGGAGAGGAAGACTCTACATCCGTGTCCCCTTAGCATCTCGAACATCTGCTCATCTTCACGAGAACAAAGGCAGGAGGGCACCCCAGCCCTGGGGTGAGCGGGAAGGGACGAAGAGGGAGTCATCCTTTCTCTATGTCTCAGCTTATACTCACCACCTTCTTAAAATCTTTTTAAAATTGATTTTAGAGAGAGAGGAAGGGAGAGGGAGAGAGAGATAGAAATATCAATGAGAGAGAAACATCGATCGGCTGCCTCCTGCATGTTCCTTACCCGGGCATGTGCCCTGGCCCAGAATCAAACCAGCGACCTCTTGGTGCACGGGTTGACGCTCAACCGCTGAGCCACACTGGCTGGGCATCCTTACCACTTTTTTTTTTAATCCTCACCCGAGGATATTTTTCCAAATATCTTCAGATAGAGTGGGAGGGGGAGAGAGAGAGAGAAAGAGAGAAACATCAATGTGAGAGAGACACTTCGATTGGCTGCCTCCCGCATGACCCCGACCGCGGCCGGGGACAAACCACAACCGAGGTACGTGCCCTTGACTGGAATCGAACCCGCAACTCTGCTCCGCGGGCCAACGCTCTAACCACTGAGCCAAACTGGCCAGAGCCATACTTACCACTTTTGAAGCAAATACATGTTTTGCATAATCAAAATATAACATCAAATCATCAAAAAGGATGAAAAAGACCTTCAAATTCAGTAATAAGTAAATCCAACTGTTCAGAAACAAATGAACCTGTGTATCAAATGAACATGGCCACACAGAAAAAAAAATTAATTCAAATAACTTTTGGACACAACATCCTGATTTTCTTGAGTGGGATGTGTTCTGAGGACAAAAATAACTACCCAGAGATCTTGACATTTCCTTAGTAGGTCTGTGGTTAGTAGTGGAATTGCTGTAGTAAGTCCGAAGCTATTTGGAGGGTATTTTGGAACAGAGCAAATACATTTATTCATGTTACTGAAAGCAAGGGTTCTCACTGTGGAGAAAGGGATATTTGAGCAAAGCATGTAGACTTGCCATTTTTTGGTACATCGGAATGGTTGAATATTGACCATTTCAAACAATTCAACCAAAAGAAATGTGGAATGAGGGAGGAAGAGGAAGAAGCCCGAGGGGTGGCTTGGAGTGAGAGATATTCGGGTGCATTCAGGGTGCAGCTCTGTCCCCTGAGGGGGTCTGGGAAGCAGAGGCGCCCCAGCAGCCTTGAGCACGCTCAGCTCCAGACCTTGGCTTCTAAATCCCCTCTTGGGCAAGCCTGCGGTGCCTCGTGGTGGCAGAAGTGAGAACACGCTCGGCGAATAACAGAAACATGTCAGAAGTGTGGACTAAACCTCACACACTCAGGGACCCGGTGTAACCACACAGAATGGTCTGAGCAGCAAAGTTCCTCACGAAAAGTGGGTCATGGTGGTGGTCACGTCCTGGGCCTGTAGCTTCCTTGACAAAGAAAGGTCGGTCTTCACCTCAGGTGAGCCTGGCTATGGCCTTTGTGCATCTAAGATAACAAACCTTTGAAATGTCAGAGTGATCTTTTCCAGAGCCCTCAGGGCACACCCAGAGCACGAGGCTACCAAACTCTCATGGTTACCTTGCTGCCCGCACAGCATCTCCTCGTGCTGTGAAGGTCAGCTACCCTGTGCCCGCCAGTGTGAAAGAGGAGTGTGTCTCCGTCTCACTCTGCATCCAGTCCCAGAGATTTCCCGGCTTTGCTTTCTCCAGCCCCCTTCGTCTACTACGAATGGGTTTCACGGAACCCTCCTTACGGCCTCTTCCTTGATTCTAATGTATAAAATAAGCCGTAAAACCGCCATTCTCTGGAGCGGTTTCTCAATCTGTTGAGATTTTGCTTCCAGGCAACTGTGGTCAGTTTGGCTCCCATAAACTCATAAACATTCTCTTTGGACATTTCTTACGTGAACAAAGGAAGCAGGACAGGGGAGAGCGAGGTGGGGGATTAGCTCAGAGTGTGGAATCAATGTCAGATTTCCCAACGTCGATCAACAGCTTGATGGCTAGATGAGGGCGAGGCCTTGCTCCTAGGAAACGCACCGAAGTATTTATCGGTCAAGGCACATGTCTCTGACTTGCAAATGGTGCAGAACAACGTCACATATATGTGGAGAGAGGGAGAGGACAAAGCAAATGGGGCCACATGTAAGCAACGGCGAGTCTGTCTGAAAGATACGTGGCGGTTCCTGGTACTGCTCTTGAAACGTCCAAGTTTGGAATAGTATAAAATAACCGCCCCCTTCCGCATAAAAGGAGCACGGGAACCAACTCGGAGTGGGGCTCACTGGCTGAGTTTGGATCAATTTGAGCATCAAAAAGAATAATTTAATGGAAAAAAAATCCTTGAATTCATATTCATGTTTAAGAATTTTTTAAAAGGAGGGGAGCCCGGCTGGTGTGGCTCAGTGAACTGAGAGCATCGTCCCATGGACTGAGGGGTACCAGTTCAATTCCCAGTCAGGGCACATACCTGGGTTGCGGGCTTGATCCCCAATAGGGGGCATGCAGGAGGCGGCCTATCAATGTTTTTCACATCGATGTTTCTATCCCTTTCTCTCTATCTAAAAAATTAATAAAAATATTGTTAAAAATAAATAAGTAAATAAATAAAAAGAAGGGGGAAGCATTTCTTTTTCTTTTTTTTAAATTGAATTTATTGGGGGTGACATTGGTTAATAAAATTATATAGGTTTCATCATCTGTATATTAGCATTTCTTGACCAAAAAAATGCCTATTAAATGTAGAGGGAATGGCCCTGGCTGGTTTGGCTCAGTGATTAATGTGTCGGCCCTCGGACTGAAGTGTCGTGGGTTCAGTTCTGGTCAAGGGCATATACGTGGCTTGCAGGTTCTATCCCCAGGCCCGGTTGGGGTCGTGCGGGAGGTAACCAATTGATGGGTCTCTCTCACATCGATGTTTGTCTCTCTCTCTCCCTCCCTTCCAACCTATCTAAAAAAAATTTTTTTTAAATAAAAAAAATAAATGTAGAGGAACGATACAATTGGAAAGCCACGATTTTGCAACCACAAATGTAATGATGGCAAGGACCCTCCACTGATAAGTCTGTTGGGTAAATGGTCACTGGAAAAACATGGTATTGATGGCTTATTCACTCTGCAGGGGACCTGGACCCTGGAGGAAGCTGGCAGACCAGGTGTGTAAACTTCATGTCCCTGCAGACCGGACAAACTGATGCCCTGATGGGCTGTGGTCTATGCTGCCTCGCCACTCCAAATACTTAACCCCAGGACAGGACCTGGCAGCTTCAGCCTGCGGAAGATGCTCAAGGAAACAGGTCTGGACTCTTCAAAAATGCCAGTACTGTGAAAAATTAATACAGCCCGGCCAGTGTGGCTCAGTGGTTGAGCGTCAACCCATGTACCAAGAGGTCGCCGGTTCAATTCCTGGTCGGGACACAGGCGCTGGTTGTGGGCCAGATTCCTAGTGGGGAGCATGCAGGAGGCGGCCAATTGATGTTCTTTCTCATCGATGTTTCTATCTCTCTCTCCCTCTAAAATCAATAAAGGAAAAAAAAAAAGAAATAAGAAAATTATAAAAAAAATTAATACAAACCCGAGATGGACGGAGGGAGGCTGGTTACTCCAAGAGTAAACTGATAACCACCAAACCAATGTGACAAGCAGCTCTTAAGGACTACTGGGGATGAGGGAAATTCTGATGTGGTATGTATTGGATAGTATTCTTGTATCCGCGACTGTGTGGTTGTTGGGTGCAGGGACGGGTTACAGGTACGTAGAAGGTCCTCACTTTTTCTTTTAAATATTTTTTCTTTATTGATTTTAGAGAGAGAGGGAGAGGGAGAGAGAGAGATAGAAACATCAATGAGAGAGAACATCGACTGGCCGCCTCCTGCATGTCCCCCACTGGGGATCAGGCCCACAACCTGGGCATGTGCCCTGACTGGGGATCAAACTGCTGACCTCTTGGTGCATGGGTCAACACTCAACCACTGAGCCACACTGGCCAGGCAAGAAGGTCCTCTCTTTAGGAGGTGCTGAACTGTTTGAGGGGGAAGTCCTGGACCTCTTCAATGCACTTTCGAATATAAATATACAGGCAGAGATGCAGACAGAGAAGCAAATATGACAAAATGTTGACAGTTAGTGCATCTCTGGGGAAGTGTAGAGATGAGTTGAAAAGCTGGAGTTCATTGTATTAAATTTTAGCTTGTTTGTGTTATTGTTTAATAGAATTCTTTTGTTAATCCTCACCCGAGGATATTTTTCCATTGTTTTTTTTTGTTTTGTTTTGTTTCTTTCTAGAGAGAGTAGAAGGGAGGAAGGAAGAGAAAGAAACATCGATGTGAGAGAGACCCATCAATTGGTTGCCTCCCACATGACCCTGACCGGGGCTGGGATCGAACCTGCAACCCAAGTATGTGTCCTTGACCAGGAATCAAACCCCTGACCCTTCCATCTAAGGGCCGACACTCTAACTGCTGAGCCAAACCAGCTAGGGCTCAATTGACATTTTTATTGCAATGATTGTAGAATCACACAGCCACAGGCAGAGCGACACCTTGTGTACTTTGCCCACTTTCCACAAAACAGTAACATTTGGTAAAACTGGAGCACAACTCACAACCAGGATGGTGACGTGGACTGTCTTGTTCCCAGTTCCCCAGTTCGAGTGTGCTCAGCTGTGTGTTGGGTTGTACACAATGTTCTCCTGGGTGGGTTGATGTGTCAGACCCTGAGCGGGTCCGTGGCCTTGCCCTCCTGGACCCACACCCACTTTACTCCTTCCCTCAACTCCACCAACCCTAATGTTGGGCAACCCTGAATTCGTCCTGTTTCTAAAATGCTGTCCTTTCTATAAGGCTGGATAAGCGGGATCGTACAGTACGATGCAGCCTGGGCACGGGCTTTCTTATGTGGCACACGTCCCAGGCGCTGTGCCCGTGCTTGGCTCCTGTCGCTGGCCGAGTGCTACTCCACAGTATGGATGTTCACTTGCTCACCTGCTGGGGCATACCTGGACTTATTTCCATGTGGGGCTGTTGCAAATAGAGCTGCTATGAACATTAATGTAGAGATTGTCATTTTTAAAAAAAGATATCAGATTTGGAAAGAAAAATATGAGCTGCAAAAAATAAATATGAGCTGCAAAAAGAGGCTGAACTGCAGGTAGACTCGCCTTCCTGGACCTGCACACCTGCTGAAGGTGACTTCTGACCCCACGGTCACCTCCAAGGCCTCTGCTGTGATCACATCCTGGAATCTGGGCAGCTGAAGCCTGGAATGCAGCCCTGAGCAAAGTCGCCAAGTTGCAGGAAGGGCTGGGGAAGGCAAGCCCGAGAGGCAGCCTTCCAACAAGAGCCAACACAGGAAGTCAGCACGCAGGTTTTCATCGGGGGCAAATCTTCCTGGGGCAGGTGAGGGCCCCTCCTGCTGTGGAGCGGTGGGCCAGTGCTAGTGTGTCCAGCACCTGAATTTTTGGCTCTGGCCTAAAATAAATCCCTGTCCAGGGGGGACCCCAAGGAAACTTCTGAGTGTTTCCTGACTCTGGAAGCTTGTCAAACTGTGGGTCGAGCACCCCCAGGTCCCCACACAGCATCCAGAGGTTGTCTCTGGGGGTTGCTTGTTTTCGCAGGGTCTTGGTCTGTCCTTCCTCAGCTCTGGCCCCGTCAGGCCACCAAGGGGAGGCTGGTCTGCCCTGCCTCTCCCACCTCCCACTGCCAGGGTGCCCTGCCACCACTGGGCAAAAACCAGCATCAGGAGGTGACAATGTGCTTTTGGGGACCGAGTGTTGTTTGTCTCCCCATGAGGGTCATTCCTCCGACAGATGTTTGCCGAGCACCCGCCCTGTGCCAGGCTCTGCTCTGCATGTCAGCACGGTGGAGGGCCAGGCGGATGGGCCTGCCGGGGTGGAGACAGCCAGTAAACAAGTGAGCAGTCACGGAAGGCCTGTCCCAGTGCAGATGAGGCTCTGAGGAAACCCCCACAGGCTGACGTGCTGAAGAGGCTGGGCTGGGGGCAATGTGGAGTGCAGGGGGGCCTGGGGGACACAGAACTGCATGTGGGGTCCGGATGGGTTGAAGGATGGCGTTGGAAAGCCTGACCAGGCTCTGGTGAGAAAGGCCTGAGGGTGTCTGCTCCAAGTCCCATGCGCTCAGCTAGACACAGCTGGTGAGACCCATGCGAAGCAGGTAGGAGTGGACGGGACCAGGCAATGGCAAGGAGGGGCAGGCAGGTCAGCAAGCATTGCCAAGCCAGTGCAGACCTGGTAGTCAGTAAGGGGGTTTGCCCAGATAATCTCCACAGTGCCCCCCACATGAAGTCTCTACCATGCACCAGGTGTCTGTGTTTGGCAGTATGGGGGTGCCGATGGGTCACCTGCAGGAAGGCAGGGTAGCACCCACGCAGGAGGGCTGTAAGATCCCACACACCCCTCCTCCCGGCCTCCCACAGTTCTGCCAGCAGGTTTAGGGGCCGGTAGAGCGAGCCCCGCACTGACTGGGTAGAACGCTCATCGCAGATGTTCGCTGAATCTGCTCCCCCCGTCCTGGGGCCATCCCTCGACCTTCAGGGATGGAGGTGACCAGAAGGGACGGGAGAAGGGGGGAGTGGATGGGGACAGGGGCACGGCCGCTGCAGTGGAGGGGCCACCGTCGCAGGGCGAATGGGACCCAGCACAGGCCGGGGCGCAGTGGCCCAGGGACAGGGAGGCCAGGCCTCGGCGCGCTCCAGCCTCGCACAGCCTCCCGCTTCCGGCCGTCGGTTACACGCGGCGGGGCGAGCGGGCGGCCGGGGCCCAGGCGGAGCGGGGACCTTTGGGGTGAGCACGCGCTCGGAACCCCGCCCCAGCGCCGGGGGGGCGGGGCCTGGGATCTGGGCGGGGCCAGAGCGGGGCGGGGCCCGGGCGTGCCCGGAAGCGCACGCCGGCCCCGCTCAGACCCCTCCCCGCGGCCGCGTGGCTGTGCGTCCCGGCTGTTGCCGATAAAGTTGTGCGAAGCTGAGCCGGCGGCGGCGGGTCACGTGGGCGGAACATGGCGGCCCCGGCAAGCGGCGGGGGCTCCGCGGTGTCGGTGCTGGCCCCGAACGGGCGGCGCCACACGGTGAAGGTGACGCCGAGCACCGTGCTCCTGCAGGTGCGGCCGCGGGCGGCGGGCGGCGGGCGGGCGGGCTGGGGGCGCTGCGCCGGCCGCCCCTGCGGTTGGCTCCGGGGGGTCGCAGGGCGGGGCCGGGGCGGGGCCCGAGGCGGCCAATGAGCGGCCTTCTGGCGCCGTGGGCCCGCCCCCTCCGGGTCCGGGGCTCCGGGCTCCCTGCTAGGCGGGGGCGGGGGGCGAGCTGGCGAAGGGCGGCCGGTCTGCTGCCTCCGAGTCCGCGGCGCACCGGAGCCAGCCTCCAGGGCCCCCGCCGTGTCCCCATCTCGTGTCCCTGGCCCGTGTCCCCACCCCGTGTCCCCGGCCCGTGTCCCCGTCGCGGCGCGTCCCCCGGCCGTGTCCGCCGTGGCTGGGTGTGTCGGCCTTTGTGCCAGGAAACTGACTTGCTGACTCACTCGCTGCACGTTCACCGGGGCAGCCGGTTGACCCCGAATCCGTGCCCTGAGAAATGTGTATTGGGCCCTGCTGTGTAGGGGACAGGACACAAACTAGGGTCTGCGGGGGGAGCCCCCACGGTGGGGTGGGGAGGCCTCTGCGCGGACCCAGAAGCCGGGCGCCCAGAGCCGGCTTGAGCTGCCAGTGTGGAGGTGGCTCTTGGGGAGGAGGGTGAAGCCTGCAGGCAGGGGCGCCCAAGTTTGGACTTTGTTCTCTGTGAGTGGGGGAGGGGTCTGGAGTGTGTGTGGAGATGTCGGTGGTGATGAGCTGCTGGGGACTGGCCTGGAGCCTGCAGAGCTGGGGTGAGAGGCAGGCCCAGTGAGGACAGAGACAGTGAACGGGATTCGTGGATGAGGCACGTGGAGCTGTTGAGTGGACAAGCCATCATGGGGCTTTACTGGGCTTTGTCCAGCAGAACCAAGCGGCCCTCCGAGAGGCGGCCTGCCCCTCTGCTGCCTCAGTGCTCCTGTGCCTGCCAGCCCAGCAGCAAGGCCGGACACAGTGGCTCACGTCCTGTCATCTCATCCCTAGGTTTTGGAGGACACGTGCCGACGGCAGAACTTCAACCCCAGCGAATATGATCTGAAGTGAGTTTGCTCTGGCCAGGCTTCTGTCTGGTCCGTCCACCCTCCTCCCCCAGGGCCCTGCTGAGGGGCTTAAACCTACAGAGGGTTTATCTTCTCATAGTTCAGGAGGCCAGGAGCCCCGTCAAGGTGTTGCAGGGTTGTGCTCTCCAGAGCTTTGGGGGAGGATCCTTCCTGCCCTTCCAGCTTCTGGTGGCTCCAGGAGTTCCTAGGCTGTGGCCACACCACCCCAATCTCTGCCTCCTCCTCACATGGCCTCTCCCTGTGTGTTGTGTGTTCTCTCCTCTCGTCTCTCTTGTAAGCATCTGTCCTGATCCGGGATGATGTCATCTCAAGGTCCTTGACTCAATTATAGGTGCAAAGTCCCTATTTCCAAATAAGGTCGCAGTCAACACGAGTTCTGGGGGTTAGGACATGGGCGTGTCTTTTGAGGGGCCACCATTCAACCCCGTTGCACAGGGTTTTTTATTTTTTTAATTTTTATTTAAGAAGAGGAAGAGAAGGAGGAGGAGGAGGAGGACCCGTTGCACAGGGTTTTCGTGCATTGGTTGTGTAATTTCCTGGTGGGGCTCTGAGGGCAAGAGGAAGTGATCATGGAGAAATGGGAAGCAACCTGCACTGGGTGGGACCCGGTGGCCTCACAGGCCCTGGAGCTGCTTGCATGGGTCTCTGCCTGTGGGAGTGTCTCCAGAGAGAGGTCATTGAAAGGTTCTCAGGGGTCTAGAGGAAAGGATTGGAACCCTGCATTGGTGGGTATGGGCTTCTGTCCCCCAGAAGGAGCTTTTCACCGTAGTGGCATGTCTTCACAGAAAGGCTCTCCTCACTTGAGGGACAGAGAGAAGCAGGTGTGGGAACCTACTTTCTTGGGCCTCTCCTATGCTATGTTGTGCATGGGGCTTTTTTAAAAATCCTCACCTGAGGATATTTTTCCATTGATTATTTTTTTCTGATAGAGTGGGAGGGAGAGAGGGAGAGAGAGAGAGAAAAAAAAAACATTGATGTGAGAGAGACACACCGACCGGTTGCTTCCCACACGACCCCATCCAGGGCCGGGGATCCAACCACAACCGAGGCATGTGTCCTTGACTGGATTTGAACGCACTTGCCTCCTGCATGACCTGCAGGAATCCCAGGGCCCCTGCTCAGTGCTGGGTCATCCCCTGGTTTCCTGTCACAGAGCTGAGTGCCTTCTCCTCCCTTCATCTGCCTGAATCCTTGGCTGGTGCCTGGTTGGAGGTGTCAGAATGTCGGCTCACTTGTAAACTTACACATCTTTCTGCTGTCTCCCTGTCAACTGTGTCTTGAACAGGGGTTTGAACTGCAGGGTCTACTTACATGTGGATGTTTTCCTTTTTTTATTTATTAATTTGAGAGGGAGAGAGGAAGGGGAAGAAAGAGAGAGAAACCGATTTGTTGTTCCACTCTTTATGCATTCATTAGTTGATTCTTGTATGTGCCCTGACCAGGGATTGAACCCACAATCTTGGAGTACTGGGATGATGCTCTAACCAGCTGAAAAACACACTTGGCTGTTTTTCAATACATGCCTGTACTGTTTACCTTTGTGATTGAGAGTCTGCGGATGTGGAGAGCTGATCTGCACCATTTCATAGAAGGGACTTGAGCATCTTTGGATTTTGGTATCTGTGGGCGTCCTGGACCCAATCCCCATCAGGTTTAGAGGGACAACTATAGTTATGTTTTTGGGGAGTCAAAATTTATACACAGGATTTTCGACTGCACGGGCGTCGTCACCCCTAATTCCTCTGTTGTTCAAGGGCCAACTGTAATTTGTTTAGAAAGTGCTGCCACTGCCAGGGAAGGCAGCCTCGTGTGTGTCCACGTGCCGGCGACACCGTCCCCTCAGCAGGCTCCCAGCCCTCCTGCCCTTGGTTTCTGCACAGATCCGCCGTCCTGTGTCCCCCGAGGCACTGGAGCTGTGTGAGCCTCCCGCCCCGTTATCAAAACCGCCTCTTTCTCACTCTTCCGAACGCCTGCGCCTTATAAGCTGCTCACGATCAGAAAACCAAGTTGTCTCCAGCAGCGTGCTGGCATCTGCCACCGGGTGACCACTCTGTTCAGACCCCACAGTCTCTCCCCAGAGCTGTAGTTTCCCCTGAACTCCCATCAGAAATAGAGCTCAAGTCTGAGCTGTGTAAGTTCCCTTATTCACTCTCCTTATGATTCGCTGTGTCCTCCGCAGTCGGGGCCACATGGCAGTGATTTTACAGATGCATGGGCAGAGTTTTTCTCAGACTGGTGCTCTGTAGGGTGAGTAGTTAGTGGTGGTTCTCATGGGGGTCCTGGGAGCTAAAGAGGTGAGGAGAGGAACCAAGGTCAGGAAGGCTCCGGGGTTGCCTCCCCCGACCCTCCTTGCCCGTGGGTGAGGCCGTGTCGGCGTCTCCAAGTCCCTCCCTCCCTCCTGTCTCAGGAGCTGGTGCCTGACTCTTTGTGCAAGCTGGACATCAAGAGCTGCCTTTATGGTTCCAGCTCTGCCTTTGGGAGGTCTGGGCTACCCGCTGGCTCTTCTCTCCTGAGTTTCTTGTGAAACAGGCCGAGTATGGCCCAGGAGGGCAGGCTGCTGATAAAGACCCGGAGGCGTCAGGCCCAGGGATCCCCTCCTGCCTTCAGGTGTTTCCTGTCCTGACTTACCCAGTCTCTTTGTCCTCCCAGTTTCTTCTGAGAAAGCACCAGCTTGGACCTGGGAGCTCTGTGCATGGGGATCGGAGGAGGCTGCGGGCCACCCTGTTGTCGGAGGGTCCACGCTGGCCTCATTCTGATCGTTTGGGAGACTCAGGCTGCCAGGTCCCTGTGCGACAGCCAACGTGCAGGTCGTGGGCAGAGCCGAGGGCCACTGCGGCGGGAAGGGCCTGGTTTGCCAGCTGGGAATGACAGTCTTAGCCTGTGCTCCCACATCGCGGCCCCGGCTGCCTGGCTCTCCGGGGCTTCAGGCCAGTTGCTCTGCCTGCGGTTCTCTCAGACCTTTGCCGCCTGTCCTGGGGGTTGTGGTCCTGCCTCAACGGTGGCAGGAAGCAGGAGTGGTGGGAGCTGGTCTCTTGGGAGAGTAAATGCCGTGGCCAGACCCCCTCCGGGTGCAGCTCTGGTCGGTGGGTTTCCCCCTGCGCTGCCTCCCACACTCAGCCGTGCTCCCCTGCTCTTCCTCTGGCAGACCCACTGCCGCCAGGGACGCACGTCGTCTTCAGGCCGTGTCCCTTCTCCCAGGTGCGGGGCACTGGCCAGGCTGTTAGGACCCGTGGGCAGCTGTGGGCTGTGGTCTGTTGCAGGTTTCAGAGGAATGTGCTCGACCTCTCTCTGCAGTGGAGGTTCGCCAACCTGCCCAACAACGCCAAGCTGGAGATGGTGCCCGCATCCCGCAGCCGCGTGGGGCCCGAGAACACGGTAGGTGCCGGGCGAGGTGGCAGTGCTGCTCCTGGCCCTTTTCTGCAGGCCTTGGACTTGGGGAGGCCGCACTGGCCGGGCGGCTGGGGCTGGGCAGGGCGCGTCCCAAACCCAACCGCCTGCTCTGGGTCAGGCAGAGCCACTTCCTACTCTGGCGATTGGAATGAAACTTCATTCTTGGTGCTGAGGTAACTGCTGGGGGGGTCGTTGTGCCCCGTTCATCTCAGTGTGTGAGTGGCGTTCGCCCAGCCTGACGGTTCTGGTCGTGAGGCTGTCGTGCGTGTCAGCCTGCAGAGCTCGGGGCGGCCTTGAGTGCAGCCTCCATTTAGGAGGAACCCCAGGCCTCTGCAACTCACCTCGTTGGGACCAGAGCCCATCTTCCATGCTCGGCCCCCAGCCTTCTACCAGCGCAACAGCGTGAGGGTCCAGAGAATCAGGGAAACCGGCCGCGGAGAGCTGCCCTCTGTGCCTGCTGTCCCTTACCGTCACTGCGAGGGTGCTCGTCCCCATGAGGGACAGAGGCGCTCTCCCGACCCCACCAGGAGTCAGGCCGAGGGGACTGACCCTAACACCCCTGTTCCATTCCGGCCATAGTTCTCAAACTTCCGTGTGGAAGGAACTCTGACTTCCCTTGGTGAGGCTCGGGAAACGTGTTTCACATGGGCAGCTCCCCCTCTGTTTTGGGGTTTTATGTAAATGTGCACTTGAAGAAGAGGCCTTGGCCCAAACAGCAGGCCTTCCTGTGACTCAGAGATGTGCCAGGCCACGGCGGGGGGCGGTGCTCGGGGTCGGACACACCTGTGGGGTCAGTGTTCTCCAGTGTGTTATCTCGGCACAGGGACCGGAAAGGAATTCTCCCCGTTTGGGTTATAGATGTGTGTCCCACGTTAAGGACGTGATTGTCACAAATGGACTTGTAAAAGCAGTGTGCTCATTAATGAAGAAAGCTCACAGGACACAACGTACTACTTTCCATGGCTGCGCAACAAAGTGCCCCAAACCTGGCAGCTCGAGACGCAGACACATGCAGCGTGCGAGGACACAGCACAGCTGCAGCCACCAGTCCCCCACGCACCCCCAGACCCTGGGGCCCTCCTGCCCATGGGAGTCAACCCTGGGTGCAGGGTGGGCGCTGCTCCCCCCTCAGCCTCCCTGTCTCGCTCCTCAGGTGCGCATCGCTCTGCAGCTGGACGACGGCTCCCGCTTACAGGACACTTTCTGCTCGGGCCAGACACTCTGGGAGCTTCTCAGCCATTTCCCACAGACCAGGCGAGTGTCGGCGCGGGGGGTTCTGGCTGTGCCCACCACTGCGGTCCTGGTGTGAGGACCGGCCAGAGGTGAGGAGCTGCTGGTTGTCAGCCGTGCCCAGCAGGTGCTGGTTGCCAGCAACGCATCTTTCCAACTAGCTCTCCTGGCATGACTGCCCTGTGAGGGGCCCGAGAGTCCCTAAGCAGCAGGGGAGACGTGGGTGCCGGGCCTCTTGGTTGATGCTTGAGGTATAAAACCCTTATCGTGACCAGGGGTCGCGTTTAAAAAGAAAAGTTTGTTGATGGTAACAGATGTGTGTCGGTTTCTGTCGCGTGATGGACAGTTCACACTTTGCCCCTTTGAGTTTTGGTGTCTCGTGAGATGGAAGTCTTTGTCCACTTTGAAAGGTCTCAGCCAGCAGAACAGAAGGGACCTCGCGTGTGAGGAGTAAGCCAGAGGCAGGGGCGCAGGCTCCATGGCGTGGGTCACCTCCTGGAAAGGACCAGGCAGTTCCTCCACTGATGGGGCAGGGAGCCTGGGGCACCAGCCAAAGCAAACAGGAGAGAAGCTGGGGTCCTCCGTGGAAAAGGGCCCTGGGACCCCCTGCTGCAAAGACCGCAAGAGTCCTCTGTGGCGAGAGGGTGGTGATGCGCAGGGCCTGGTCCTCAGGTGCAGGCGGGGAGGGACCAGTGGAGGACACGGCTGAGGGGTCGCCTGGGGACGTTTAGGGTTCACACAAGCCCTGCAGGATGGGCCAGCTTCTGTTCTGTGCTTAAGATGTAGTTCAGGAAACAGCAGGGCCGTGGAGACAGCTCTGGGAGGAAAGGGTGCCGTGGAGGAGGTGGCCGGGACGTGTCTGGGAAGCGGGAGGCCCCCGGCCCAGGCAGGCAGCTGTGTGAACGTGTGTTCATCATTCACACAGGAATGTTGTGCCCAAAGTCACCTGCACTGTTGTTTTTTTTGCTTACGAGTAGATCACACATCTCCTTAGAAATTCCCTCAGCGGTGTTTCCGCGGCCGCGCAGGCTGATTGTGTGGGGGCTACTCATTTGTGCACCCAGCCACCAACTCTGTCTGTTACTCCACAGCCAGCCGGAGGTCTGTGTGTACCCCAGTTCCACCCGAGTGAATTCTAGAGGCAGAATCGCTGGGCCAGCAGTGAGGGGCATCCCTCCATTTCAGCTCCAAAGGCTGCAAGCCCAGCCTTTCCCCAGAAGTTCGGCACAGTTCACTGACCATGCGTCGGGTTCCCACTGCACGGGCAGGCGGCACGAGCCCCCGAGTGATGGCCAGGTGCCTGAGTGGCTGGTGGTGTCGTGCTGGGGCTGGGCAGGAGCTGGTCAGCTGCCTGCGCTGCAAAGACCCCACTGGCAGGGGCTCTGAGAGTCCAGGTCCCCACAGGAGGGGCGTGCAAGGAGCTGGCTTTTCTCACTTGGTACTCGGGGGAAGAGACAAGCGTCCCAGAGCAAGTAGTGTGCGGTCTTGGTGGGAGCCATTGGAGGCGAGCAGGGTACCAGGTCCGCCTTTGCTCAGGGATCAGGGTGGGTGTGGTCCAGCCCTGACCACCGCATCTGGGGCTACTAAATGGCCAGTTGACATGCCACGTGGGCCACACGTGCGGGCGCAGAGGTGGTGAAGAATTTTGTAATAGCCACATCAAAGGAAAGTAAAAGCGTAGGCAATTAATTTTAGGAACTTGGTTAACTTGACTCAGTATATCCAAAACATTATCCTGTGAAATCAAAAGGAAAGATGAGATAGCTGTGTTCTCTGTCGTAGGAGGTCTTTGAAATCCACGTGTCTCACCTGGAGCAGGTTCCCCTTGGGACGGCCGCCACCCGAGAGCTCAGCACCCGCGAGGGGCTGCCAGCTGCCTCGAATGGCCTGGACCTGGACTGCGAGGCCTCTGCTGCTTGGGTGTCTGCTGCAGGGAGGGCAAGAGGCCGGGGCCCTGGGTGTGCTACTCCCGGGTGGCATCTTCCCGAGGCCCTGGGCCCCTCAGCTCCCAGCCTGTGGCTCTGTCTCAGCACTGTTCATCCCACCCGGAGTAGAATCGGGGTCCGAGTGTCCCTGGGCAGGGTGGGCATGTGTGTGCTTCCCCTGGGGTCGCACTAAGGTGGCTCATCCCAGGGCCTTGTGGGCGCCAGAGACATAGGTGCCAGGGTATCCACTCAGCTCGCAGGCAGCCCCCTTCTTTCCTTGGGATAGCCAGAGACTCCTCTCTTCTCGAAGCTGTCCCTGCTCAGTCTGCCTTGGGGGAGGCTGGCTCTGCGGGCCTCGACCTCCTTGCTCCCTCTGTCATCTCTTTGTGGCTGGGCTGCTGAGTGGTGGTGCCTTGAGTCACCTGGCCCCTCAGGACGCGACCTCACCCGAGGTGGGCCTCCCTGGCAGCAGGAGCCCTCTGAGCCCGCAGGGCTCGGGTTGGTCTTGTGGTTCTGGTATGGGCAGTGTGGTGGTGCCAGCTGTGACTTGGTTAGGTCCCAACAGGTGACATGAACAGAAAGGGCCCCAGACACCTGGTTTGCCCCCAGCCGGCCAGCGTGGGCAGTGGCCCACACCGTGGGGATAACATGCTCTGTGGTGAGTGAAGAACATCTGTAAAGCCGCCGGCAGGACCTCTGCCCTGGAGTCCCCCTGCCCCGCCCGACCAGGGAGTATGTCAGCTGGCTGTGGACCTTCCTGCTTGTGCTGGGTGGTGTCTGGGGAGGGGCAGCAGGTGGGCACCATGGGAGCTCTGCATGATGCCCAGTGTCTGTCTGGGTCCAGGGCGCAGGGCTCCTCAGGAAGCCCAGCTCAGCCTCTTGGAGACATTTGGGACCTTGGTGAGGGTGCGTGAGGGGCGGCTCCTCCATGAGCTGGAATGTCCCCTGGGTCCACTGTCCTGGGCCGGAGAGAGCTCTGCTAATTGGCCAGGAAGGTCTGGAAGTGATTGCGGCCGCCCCTCCCCTCGCGTGTTTGCAGGCGTCTCCCTCAGATCCACTCGGAATCCGATCCCTCTAGAGGAGCCGCACATCAAAGCCGGGCTGGCGTTTGATGTCCAGAGGCCTCCTCAGGCAGGAGGCAGCAGCTCTCAGCCCTGCTTGTGATTTGTGGTCCTGCTGGCACTGGGTCCCTGGGGAAGGACAGGCCAGCCGGCGCGCTGGTGCTTTGGGGTCTTGTGCTTTCCTGAGGCCTGGGGTCACCGGGTCCTGGTGGCGGGGTCCCAGGCCCTGTGGGGTATGCCCTGACCCACTGTTGCTCTGGTTGAGGCTATCGGCTCGGGCCTCCTGCTTCCTGTGGGAACCTCAGGAGGCGACAAGGCTGGTGGTGCCAGGGCTCGGGCAGAGGCAGGGCTGTGCCTCCCCCAGGGTCCTACAGCTGGCTCTGGACTGTGGGTCTCAGCCCTCTGCAACTCGCACAAGCAAAAACTGAAGCAAACGAGAAGCGGGCAGAACCCACGCCAGAGCCATGCAGAGGACCTGGTGATGGTCTCGGCAGCCGAGTGTGCACAGTGCAGTCAGCCAGAGGCCCTGCTGCTTCTGGTCCCTAGCTCAGCTCCCTTGTCCTCAGTCCCAACCGCGTTCACCTGGGCACTTGAGCCATGAGGCCATGAGACAGTGCAGCACTGTGCGGCCTGAGGTCACACAGGCTTCCCACTCTGCGGGCCGGGCCTCTGGGACTCGCCCTCTGGAAGAGAGGGTCAGCTGATGATTGTGTGTCAGGAAGTGCAGGAGGGAACTTCCCTCCGTGGTCACAAGCTCCAGAGCCAGGACTTGGCCAGCTTGCAGCCTGTACATACTCTGGGAGTTGGTGCGGGCCTGGTAGTGTGAGCTGGTGTCATTGGGCACTGCGCAGGTGCGTGCATGAGCGTGTGTGCATGTGACTGTGTGCACGCGGGTGTGCACCTGCATGCCTGCCACCTTTCAGACCTGTCCACCTGTGCTTCTGGGGGCTGCTCTGTCCCATCTTGGGGTCTGGCTTATGAGGGGGAAGATGTCGGTGGCCGGTCGGGTGTGGGAAGAAGCCTGCTGCTGTCTTACCGGAGAACATGGACTCCAGGTAAGACTGAGGACGTTCCGGTCCTGGGTAACCTGGGTGACAGTGTGAGGGCTTGTGGTGTGGGAGCACTGACTGTGTTTGCTGGTTCCCAGACAATGGAGCGCACATCCGTGGTATTCCCTGCCCCTTTGCCCCGCGCGGCCTCTGCGCCCAGCCTTTGTGTAACTCTGGGCCGAGGGGCTCAGACAGCCCGGGGCACCAGCTTCTGGAGCCCTGCGTGGCCTTCGGTTTTGCTTTTCTTGTTTATTGGGGACAATGATTTTGGTGGCCCTAGAGAGCCCTCTGCGTGGCCCTGCCCTGCTTGACCATGGAAGCGTCGACATGGTTCACGAGGAGGCACCACCAGCACCCTCCTCGGCCGTGGCCTGAGGTCACACAGCTGCTCAGGCCACCACGCTGGGTGCAGGCATCAGGGGAAGACCTCAGCCCCGTCTGTCCCGGCGTTGCCCGCAGCATCTGGGCCGAGGGGATAGCACTTGGGGGCCTTGGCCTCTGTCCTCAAGTCACTTAGTGGGTTTGTGCCCTGAGCTGCTCCTGGCACTTGTGAGGTCAGTGACCCTCCTGGAGGACGGCTTCAGATAAAAGCCCAGGTCACAGCCCCCAGGACGCTCATTGCTGACCCTGGGCACAGTTGACAATGACCCAAGGCTTGTCAGGAGGTGGCGGTGCTGCTTGCCCCCCTGCACGCTGAACCTGAGGCCAGAGGCCACTGGGAGACACCCAGGCTGTGTGCTGATGGCCCATGGGGCCTCTGTGGTGGCTGTGGGGTTCCCAAGGTGCGTCCCACACACCGGCGGCCAGCCTGTGATGTCCTTCTTTGTCCTGCAGGGTGTGTCTGGAGCAGCCGTGGGAGGCCAGCCCGGTCTGCGTGTACATGAGGGATGAGGTAGGCACTGTGGCCCCACCCGCCTGGCCTGGGCCCTCCGCCTGGTCCCCTTGCCATGCAGCCCAGCCCGTTTTCCAACCGTCAGCGCGCGGAGGGAGCTCTGAGCACGGTGTGCCGTGGACAAGCAGGCTCACTGCCGGCCGACCGCGGCGCCCACCCCTCCCTCGGCGCCTGTTTGTTTTCTCAGCTTCTCAGAGCCCGAGAGTCACGAAAGTGGTTTCATTTTAATAAATATTTGCTTTGCTCCGTTTTGATCTTTTTCAAAACCGAGTGTAGCGTGGTGCAGGCCCAGCCTGGCAGAGGCCCTGCCTGTCCCCGCCCTCCTGCCCGTGACGGGGACCCTCCTGGCTCTCGGGCCCCTGGCTCACAGGGGCTTTTTGTTTTAACCTTGGCTGGGTGCCCTTTCCTGGCCTGGGGTGGCCACTGTCCCCAAGGAGCCCCGGGAGGCCTTGGCGTGGGTGAAACACGCCCATCAGGGCTGTGAGGGGAAGGGATTCCTAGGCTGTGAGTGGGAGGGACCTGGGGGGACATGTCCTCACTCAGAGGAGATGGACACCTGGACCCAAATGAGGGCCATCACGGTCAGTGCAGCTCTCAGAGGGCTGCTCAGGTGGCCAGATGTGGCTCATGCAAGCCTGAGCGCTGCCTGCCCAGGCTTCAGATGGGGTGGGGCCAGGGGACAGACCCAGACTGGAAACGAATGCTCAGGTGCAGGTTGAGGTCAGGGAGGCTGGACCTAGGCTCAGGAGCTGGCTGGGGAACCCATGGAGTCAGTGCCCAGGCTGGTGGCGGCCGGGGAGATGGTTAGGCAGGCGGGCAGGGCCCCTGATGCCTCCCCCCGGGTCAGCTTGAAGCGTTGGCCCAGGCCAGGCAGGAGAGCTTTGTCAGCGAGGGGTCCGCAGAGGTTGTGGGCACACCTGTCCTGTTCTCCCCTCACAGGTGGCCGGCAAAGCTGCCCTGCAGAGCACGACGCTGCAGTCCCTGGGCCTCAGCGGGGGCAGCGCCATCATCAGGTGGGGCCTCCGAGTCCTGTTTGGTGAAGGAAATGAGGTCTCAAAGGGAAGGGGTGGGAAGCGTGGAAAAGTGAAGGGCGCGTGGCCCCGTGGCCCTTACCCTTGATCTGAGGCCACTACTGGGGTTTCCCACCTGTGGGTGGGCCATGGCGGTCGTGAGACACATGCTGAGACCGCGTGTGGAGTTTCACCCTCTGTTTGGATCCCCTCAGGTTTGCCGTAAGGCAGTGTGACTCGGCCGTCAAGCAGGAGCCTGGGGTCTCCTGGAGCAAAAGCCCAGGAAGCCCGACCCCTTCCCTGTCGGCTGAGCAGGCAGCCGGCAGCCCTCTGCTTCCCTTGGACCCTGCGGGGCTCAGCCGGGGCGACGTAAGCCGTCAGGACGAAGTGGGCACCTCAGGGGCAGGCCCAGTGGATGGCCTGGGCCCGAAGCCAGTGGACACCCAGGAGAAGCAGATCCCCAAGGAGCCCACGCCTGCCCCCTTTGTGCCTTTCTCTGGAGGGGGACAGCGCCTGGGGGGCCCCTGCGTGTCTGCAAGGTGTCTGATGTCACCATCAGCCAAACTGCCCAAGACCTTCCCCAGCCCTGGAGGCCCCTCCAAGCCAAAGAAGTCAAGGCCCCTGCCGGAGCCGGAGCCGGTAAGCGGTGAGCTCGGTACTGGGGGTCCTTCCTCCTGACCTCTTGGCCCGTCAGCCTGGGGGTGGTAGGCTTGCGGGGTGTGATTTTATCTTCTCACAGAAATGATCTTTTGGTTTTGTTCTGTCTTAAATCAACTTCATCGAGGCACAATTTTAGCTGTAGTTTGATGGGTTTTGACGAACTTGTAGCTCTCTGCTGGGGTGTGGGGACTCAGACACTCCTGTACGAGGTGGCGCCTGAGCCCGTCGTCCTCTGCTGGGGTCACTGGTTTTGACATGAAGGTAGCTGGGGCCTTGACTGTCCCCACGCAGGCCCGTGACGCAGAGGCCAAGCTCGGGGCACTTGTCTGCATCTGGTGCCTCAGCCCGTCGCCCTCCCGTCCCATCCGCTCCTGGGGTACAGCTCACTGCCTAGACGCTGCTGCTGTCAGTGAGCTTGTGCCGGTTTGCGAGCAGCGTATTGCCTTCTTGATGCCAGGCCAGTCCTTGAGCGCCTCTGACTCACTGGTCACCCACTTATTTCCGAGCCCCACGGCCACCCCCATGGACGTCCACCCTCTCTGCTTCCCTGATCACACACCAACCTGAGCGCTGGATGGTGCCCTGAATTTTGGGTCACGCTGAGCAGGCAGTAATGGGTCGGGGAGTGGGGCCCCCAGAGCAACAGGACCTCCAGGCGCACCACCTGGGGGACTGTCAGTGTCTGTTGGCACAGCCCCTGAGGCCATCTCTGGTCTTTTGTGGTTCAGACGCCTTGCCCAGGCCCTGCTCTGGCCAGCTGCAGCCACGCGGGATTTCCTGAGAGGGGAGGCAGCCTTGGGCCACCTGTCGGGTCAGTTCTCCCCCTGGGTGGTAATGTCGGACTTGCTCCTTGGGGCAGCTCTGGGACTTTCTCCGGCTGGGTTTTTATGAGTCACCCAGCAGGGTGTCCACGGGCTTCTTTGGGGACAGGCAGTGTGGTTGTCGACTCAGAGGCTGCGCTTGTGGGGGTCCCTCTGAGTGCTTCCTTGGCAGCTCACAGACCCACCTCCCGTTATCCGTAAAGGCTCAGCGCAGTTCCCCAGGTGTCTTGGGCTAGGGCAATCCCGGGCTCCCTGCCTCCTTGGCCATCCACCCGGAGTCCAGCTTAGCGGGCCTCTGCTCAGCCTCTGGCTGGCAGCTGACTCGAAGCATTGGGAACACCGAGAAAGAGACCTTACCAAGGGGCCAGCCTAGCCGCGAGTGTCACCTGTGCAGGTGTGTGTGGGTGTTGCCCTGAGACGCTGCTGCTGTGTCTGTGCCCAGGGCTCAGCCTCGCCACTGCCTGTGCCCTTCCCTTCAGCCGGAGCGGCCCCGCCCCTGCTCCGCATCCTGCACTCACACGGGAGCCAGTCGGGGTTTCAGGCGATGAGGGGGATTCCACTGCTGAGAAAGTGCCCTTTCACAAGTCCCCGTTCCAGGTGGGGCGAGCCATGGCAGCCTAGGGGGGCTACACGGACGTTGTTAGAACAGCGACATGCGCGCGCGCACACACACACACACACACACACCTGTGCTGGAGCTTGTCCCAGATGCTGGTGGTTCACCCGCGGCCTTGCTGGCGCCTGTACTACCAGCAGGATCTTTCTAGTCGCAGCTCCGGTCCCTGCGGATACTGCCGTCTGTCTGCTTCCCGTCCCTCCCTGAGTCTTTTTTGCTCTCTGGTGTCTTGAATAGCACCTGTTTTAGTGGGCTTCCTTGTTCTGACCCTGACCTTGGAGAGCGAACCTGCAGTTTGTCTACGAAGGATCATTTGAGCTGTGAAAAGCTTTTACCAAGTTAGGAGCTTCTATTCTTACATTTCTGAGGATTTTTTTTTATCGTGAGTAGGTGCCGAGCTTTACAAGCTGCTTTCCCTGCGTCGCGAGTGTCTGCCTTCTCGCGCATTCTTCAGTTCGTTCACCTGGCAAGGTCTGGGTAGGGCCCTGGTGAGCCAGCCTTGCATTCCAGGGACCGTCCGGGTTCAGTGTGTTTCCTTATTAGCTACGCTGTTGGTCGTGGTTCCCTCACGTTTCAGTTCAGAGTCGTGTGTGCAGAGCGAAGCGGACTGCGGAGGTCACGGTGTGAAGTCCGTC
This sequence comes from Tadarida brasiliensis, assembly GCA_030848825.1. NCBI lineage: Eukaryota > Metazoa > Chordata > Mammalia > Chiroptera > Molossidae > Tadarida > Tadarida brasiliensis. The sequence continues at coordinate 66,126,192 of CM061273.1, forward strand.
CATCCGCCTGCGTGCTGTCTCTTCTGGGACCCTCCTCACTCCTGCCTCCAGGCCACACACCTGTTCTGCTGCAGGGCTCAGCTGAGGCATGGAGCCTGGGTCCCTGCAAAGAGTAGACAGCCGGACTCCCTGCTCCCTGCACCATCCTTGGTGTGCCCTGCTCAGTGGACAGGAGGGCTGAGCCAGCCCTGAGTTCCATGAACGTTATCCTGGGGTGGGGGGGCAGTGGTGTCCTGGCCTTTGGGGATGCTACTGGCTTCTGTGCTGATGTTTGGGCCACAAAGAAGCTAGTATGCTTCTCCACGCTCATGGTATTTGTCACCTGGGCCCAGAATCAATGGCCAAAAGCAGACCCATGTGGTGGGTTGAGCTGGTGTGGGGGGCCTGACTCCCTCTGGGCCTGCTTTCCTGGGGGCCCTTGGGTTTGGGGGTCAGACACTAGGGCCAAGACTGGCTGTCTCTCCCAACCTAAAGGTGCAGGAGTTGCATGGAGTGGGGCCCTAGCTCTCTGTGTCTCTTGGAACCTGCTGAGGGCCCCATGGGCACCTGGGGGTGGCGAGGCTTGTGCTCACCCGGTAGGTAGCTGTCGGGGCCCAGGATCCCAGTGCATCCCCAGCACTGACCCGGGCCCCAGGCAGGAGGGGCCGCCTGGCCGCCAGCACGCTGCCTTTGATCTGGGAGCCCCAGCAGCTGGCTGTGGCGGCCTGTCCCCCACCCGCCCCGTGCCTCCTGTCACTGACAGCCGCACACCCAGGGGCCGGCCCGCCACATGGTGTCTGCCTTGTGTCCCTTCTCAGTGTTGGGGGAGGGGAGAGGGAACAAAACAGAACTTTTGGGGGAACTTCAAAGGTACACTTTAGTAATCAAAAAGAGCTCCCAAGTTTCCCATTAATGTTCAGCCTGTGTGTGGTTTTTGGATTTAAATAAAGAGTCAAAAGAGACAGGATAAAATATAGGCAGGTCCTCGGCTGAGGCCCGGGATGGTTTACAGACCCGGGCGGCTCCTGCCTTTGATGTCAGAACATTAATTATTAGAAGGTAGTTTAACTGGCCATCAGAACCGGGCTCTGGGAGAAGCTGGGGCTGCCTGGCGGCCCCTGGCCTGTCCTTTGAAGTCCTTCCCCGGCCCGGGAGGCCACCCCGCAGCTCTCTGCACGCCGGGGCAGCCATCCCAGCAGGCACTCCCCACGCAGCTGGCACAGGGTACGTGATCAAAGGCCCTGGTCCCCTGGGCAGGACCTGCGGCCGACAGTGGTCTCCCTGCGCCTGTCACCCTCGGGGGTGGTCTCCCCTCCCCCCCAAGGCCTGGACCTGGACACTTCCTCTGTGCCTCGGACTGTCTCAGGGCGGGCGTCAGCCTTGCCTCTGGCCATCCCGCTTCCTGGTTTACAGGCAGGGGTCTGGGAGGAACTGGTCACACAGAGAGTGGTTTCCCTGGCTGCCTGGCTGCCCTCTCCGCCCTGGGCACCTGCCCACGACGTCCCCCCAAGAGCAGACCCCATGGCCCATCACCTGCAGGCCAGGGTGTGGCATGAGCCTGTCCCTGCTGTGCCCTGTCCACTTTGTAGACGCCCCAGGCTCTAGCCGAAGCCCCAGCCACTGGGGTCTGTTGGCAGACGGCAGCAGTTTCGGAAGCCTGGTGACAAGCAGGTACCCTCCAGTTGTCTGTCCTGCTGTGTCTCAGCAGAGACTGGACTTGGGGAGAGACAATGCCCAGCCTGCGAGCTGCAGTGGGGAATGGGTGTGCATGGCACCCCTGGAACCTCCGAGCTGCCCCACGGGGCCGAGGCCTCCTGCAGGTGGTCGGGGTCCTGATTTGCAGGCCCTGTCCCGACTGGGCTCGAGGGGCCCTCTGCAGGGTTAGCGCCCCTTTGGTCCAGGGTGTGCGTCTGCCCCGAGCTTGCTGACCTCTGGCTGTGCCGTCCTGGCTCCCCAGGGGCAGCTGTCAGGCCTGTGGGTGAGGAGCCTTGCCTTTATTTCAGTTCTTCGGGGATTCGTTCCTTATCCACGCGATGCGTGCCCAGCCACGCTGCAGGCACGTGGGGCAATCCCTCCCGCCGTCCAGCTGCCCTGTGCTCTTCTTTTGAACTCTCCTCTCTGCTCGAAGGAGTGGGCAGGCCCAGTGCTGGCCAGGCTGCGGGCCTGCGTCTCTGCGAGCCCAGTGTCAGGACCTTGGTGTCCAGGCCGGTCCCACCCGTGTGCTGCCACAAGCCCGGGCACAGCCGCCCCCGCCCGCTCTCCCAGGGACTGCGGCGGGGTCCACTCTGGCGCTCCCTGCAGGGGCGGCTGGCTCTGGGAGTAACTCGGGAGGTTTGGCCGGTGTCCCTCGTGTAGTGATTCAGTTCAGTTCCAGGCCTCCGGGGGAAACGCTTTGCATTCCCTCTGACCCAAACCATTGTCAGAGGGCAGCCTGGCTGCGGGAGGCGGCAGGGAGGGGAACAAGAACCCTCCCAAGGAAGCTGGAAAATCTGGGCTTGAGGTCACCTCCAAATAGTTTCTACATTTTTTCTCTGGGTGTCATCACGTTCTGGAAAATTACTGTCAAGAAAATGAAACCTCAGAGGGCAGCAAGGCCACTTCTGCCGTGAGGGACCCTGTATGCCCAAGTGGGTTCCCAGCCACTTGTGTGGCAGCTGCTGGAGTGTGTCCACCCGACTGTCCGGAGACTTCAGGCCCACGTCTCGGCCTGATGCCCGGCCCCTGGTCCTCTCTATGTCTGGCCCTGGCTGTGCCTGTCGCCACACTGAGTGTGGTGTGGGGCCGAGGTGGCCAGTGCTCTCATGCCTTGCTCCCTTTGGGTCCCCCTCCACGACCCATTGTGTGTGGCAGGGACTCTTTCTGACGGTCCTGGTGGCTGTCCACAGCTGGCAGTTGGTTACTAAGTCTGCACCTCTGAATGGCCTGATGTCAGTCCAGTGTTTGTCTGGTCCTGGCCTGTCACCCTGGGCCTCCCGGGCCCCTGGTCATGGTCATCGAGCTGCAGACGGCTGTCCGCCGCTGGGGTGGACCTGCAGATTCAGGCTACAAAGGTCCGTTGTCAGGATGGCCGAGAAGGCTCTGGGCTCCATCATTCGGAGCCTACGACCTGGCCAGTGGCCCCGGGCACCAGATGTGAGGCTTGTCTCGGGGCCCCTTCCCGGACCCCAGGGCCATGGCCTCAGTCATATGCGGGAGCTCACCCCATGCTCGGCGCGTGGCTTCCCTCACGACTGCTACCTTGTGCGTTCTTTTTCCTAATGACGTCTCAACCCAGACCTCTGTTCTCCATCCAAAAACATCCGAAAGTCCATCTCGGATGGGAGCCATGGGTAACAGCTGCCTGTGGCCAGGGCAAGGACAGCACACGCAGCTAGAGTACAGCTGAGCAGGACCAGGGCTTGGCCTGGGGACCACCAGCTCCGGCCTCCTCCGCCCAGCATGAGGCCTGTGCCCCTTTTCAAACCAGGAGGAGCTGGCCAACCAGCCCCCCCCTCACCTCCCGCCCCCTGGCAGTGGAAGGCCAAGGTGAAGGTGTGAAGTCCTGCTGTTCCCTTGTCCTTTGGTCCCACGGTGGCATTTCCAGCAGCCCAGGTACTGATGTCACGTTGTCTTGAGCTCCTGTGGGACAGAGCCTGCCTGGGGCCAGGTCGTGTCAGCAGCCCTGGGACTTGGCTGTCCCCTGGAGTACCACAGGGACAACGAGGCCAGGGTGGCCCCGTGCTCCCTGGGCCCGGCTCCCCGGGCTGGGTCTGGTTGGAGCCCATCTGCACGGTCAGGCTCAGCTTGATGCCATGGCCGCACATCGCCCAGCTGCTGCGTTCTGGGGGTGATGCGTGTACCTGGGGCTTTCTGCTGGAGCACCCGGGGCCTGGCACTGGTGCACACGGCCGTCCACGCCCTGCCCTGCCCTCCCCCAGGAGCCGCGCGCGCTCGGCCCTGCTGGAATGCAGGCGCCGTGGCTGTGGGGGGCAGCCCGGCGCCTGGCATCTTGTTATAAAAAGCTCTGGCGTAGACTGCCCGCGGCGGCTGCAGGAAGGTTGTGGCTTTGAAGGGGCAGCCCCCAGGGGCCTTGGCCCGCCACCTACGGGCTCTGCTGCCCAGGCCTGAGCCAGCCCTTCCTGGCCACTGTGCCACGGCACCCTGAGACCAGAGGGGCTTCCTTACAGCCCAGGGCGAGCACGTGACACGGCCCTGCGCTTGTGACTGGGACTTGCCAGAGTGCAGTCGAGGCTTCGGTGTGGCTGGGGGAAGGGCAGCCTGGAGACACCTGGCGGGTGCACCGGGGCAGCAGGTCCCCGAATGCTGAGCGCCTTGGGCCTGGCTGTCTCCAGGGCAAAGAGTCTGACTTGAGCGCTGGTGGGGCTGCGGCCAGGCTGGGCTGCATGGAAGGCTTGGGAAGGGATGATCAGAGGAGTGTGTTCCCAGAGCCTCCAAGCCCATCCTGGTCCTGGGTGGGAGGCAGAAGGTGGGCCTGCCATGCTGCGGCCGGAGTGGGGCAGTGAGGGGCCGCAGGGGCAGAGGGCAGAGGGCAGCTTCCCGGGCGGCCCCTCCTGAGGGCTCTCGGCCCCTCTGTGAGGGAGGACAGGACCTGGTGTGAACACCCCATCAGGCCAGCGGCAGCCTCAGCGCAGAAGTGCCCGGGCTCGTGCAGTTACCGCCCGGAGGCACCACACGCAGAGCCAGCCCTGCCTTGTAATTTCCGCCAACCTTGCTGCCAATTAGGAGTGACGCTGCCCCTTCCTGTGTCCCCAGGGTGGGCAGACGCAGGGCCAGGCTGCTCCCCTGGGGAGGGGAGGTGGGTCAGCCTGGCTGTGGGGCCAGCGGCTGGCAGGTTTTTGCCAAACCTCTAATTTGGGGGCTGCCACTTCCCCTGCCCCTCCCTTGGAGCCCCTGACGTGGCCTGGACCAGGGTGCTGCTCCCCAAGCTCCGAGGACCCTGATGGCAGGCAGCTCCCACGAAGACAGGAAGTGAGCGAGGGGCTGCCAGGGGCGGCTGGCACGGCCGGGCTGCCACTCCCCCTGCCCGAGTCCCCCAGCAGGGGGCACCCCGAGCTGAGACCCCAGGGCTGGCAGGAGGGAGGCCGCGGTCCCACACAGCCTGCTGTCCCACGCCCCCCTGGGGACCTGCCCTGGCCACAGGCCTGACTCGGTGGGCACATCCGCTCCAGCTGCAGGGCCTGGGTGATCCAGCCCCACATTCCTGGGCACCTGGGACCTGCATCAGCCAAGGCCTCTGCCCGGCAGCCGGTGGACCGGGACCCGGTGGTGTGCCACCCTGACCTGGAGGAGCTGCTCCAGGCCTGGCCCGCAGAGCTGCCCGACCAGTTCTTCGAGGTGACCGTGGATGACGTGCGCAGACGCTTGGCCCAGCTCAAGAGTGAGCGGTGGGTGTGCCCCGCCCCTCTGTCCCGCTTCACGGCAGGCTGGCACCCACGCTCTGCAGCCCCGCAGGGTGGGGTCCAGGCAGGGGCTGCCTAGTCCCGTCTGCCAGCTCCTGTGGGGCCTCCACTCTGGCTGGGGAAACCCGGGACCTTCACCCACTCCTTCCACAGGAAGCGCCTGGAAGAAGCCCCCTTAGTGACCAAGGCCTTCAAGGAGGCTCAGATGAAGGAGAAGCTGGAGCGATACCCTAAGGTACGGGGGAGTCGGCGGGGCTGAGCCGGGTCCTCTCCCACGGCGCGTGCTCAGCTGTGCCCGCACAGCCCCGGTCACTGAAGACCCAGTCGGCCTCGCTGCTTTATGATGAAAACAAGGTCGATATGTTTTACAGATGCACCTGGGGGTCTCGACTGGTCCTCACATCCAGCCCGTGGCCAGCGAGCTGCGGGCACAGCTCTAGCCAGGAGCGTGGTGGGGCAGCAGATGCAAGGGGGCCACCCGCCGTAGTCCTGGTGTCTGCCCCGCCGGGTCCTGGCTGTGTGGCCCCAGGGGTGCGGCCGCCTCCCTGCACCTACCTGGGCAGGGCCTGCTGTCCTGACAGCTCACTTGTCCCGCCAGGTGGTCCTGAGGGTCCTGTTCCCCGACCGCCACATCCTGCAGGGCTTCTTCCGCCCCAGTGAGACAGGTGAGAGGTCTCGCCGGGCGTCCCGGGGGCTGTGGCCTCTGCGCCCCCCTGGCTCCTTCACGGCCGTGGGACTGGCCGCCCGGCTCCTGGCTCAGGGAGGCAGAGGTTTCGGGTTGGCGGCAGTGGACTCTGAGCTTTCAGAGTGTGTCCCGGTGTCAGGGCAGCCTGGCGGTGATGGGCCCCACGCACCCATTTGCTCTGGACAGAGGGCCACCCAGAGGGAGGTGGGCCCATATCGCTCCCCACACCCAGAGGCAGGGTCTCTGGCCTGGAGCTGCAGCTGACCTGAAGGAAAGCACCAATCCTCCCAGCCCTGGGCAGGGCGAGAAGCGAAGGGAGGGAGGACATTCTTGCCAGCGGGTCCTGGCCCTGCCATGGTCTAGTGGGGCGTCTCGGGGACTATGGAAGGGGCAAGCCTGAATTCCTGCCCCTAAGGCTTGGGTCGGGCCTGAGGGTGGGCTGTGTCTCAGATGCCCAAGACTGGGGAGGTCGGGCTGTCCAGGGCTGGTGGCAGACCCCAGGCCAGCTAGGTGTGGCCAGGCCTGGAGGGTAGGGGCGCCTGCGCAGAGGTTGGGCCCGGCCTGCCCCGCCGTGCAGTGGGCAGCGCCGGGCGCATCAGGTTGAGGCCTGCGCCCTGTCCTTCCTTCTCAGTGGGGGACCTGCGGGACTTTGTGAGGAGCCACCTGGGGAACCCCGAGCTGCCCTTCCACCTGTGTAAGTGCTGCTCCCCGGCCTGCTCGCGCGTCCCACCTCCGAGCTCCCCATCCAAGGACGGGTCTGGGACCTTTGCCCCGACTCAGTGCCCCTGTACCCTCTGCTTCCAGCCTGGCCTCCCGGGGTCTGGGAGCTGTGTGGGTGGGGGCGCTGGCCTCCCTTGGCTGGCATCTGGGAGGTGAGAGCTGGGGTACCTGCAGGGGGTCTGCCCCACCCGATCCCCTCGCCTGGGGTTTTACCACAGCAGAGAGGTGGGCAGGGGGCTGTGGGCTGAGGGCTCTTCCAGAATAGCCCCAGCGGAGGCTGCAGGCTCTCGGGCCAGTCTTCCCTGGGCACCAGCGAGGGGTGAGGGGCGAGGCTTTCCTCACAGACATGATCTCTCCGTAGTCATCACTCCTCCGAAAACCATCCTGGAGGACCACACGCTGACCCTCTTCCAGGTACTGGCTGCCTGGCCTGGGTGGGGGTGGCTGCTGGGGTCACCTTGCAGGGCAGGGCCAATGTCAACAGGATCATATCCTTGTGGGAAGGGGACTGGAGGGTGCAGGGTGCCTCTGGAGTTGGCCCTGGGGCTGCTGAGGCCCCTGCCCTGGGTCTGAGCGAGAGGGACCCAGAGGCAGGGCAGCTGGGACAGTTCCTGAAGGGTCAAGTGTCAGAGCCCTCACTGGGTGGCCTGCTGCCCAGGAGGCCCCTGGGGTGCCAGCTGCTGGGCAGGTGTGGCCCTGGGCTCCCGGGTCTGCTGCCGGCCTGCTTCCCTGCCCCTGCCTTCCCGTGCTGGGCCCTCTTTCCTGGCGGCTGCTCCTGCCCGACCCCCCTGTTGGCCCCAGAGCTCCTGGTGAGGGTGAGGAGTGTTGATCCCGCGCCCTGCTGGGCCGCCTTCCAGAGCTGGAGGAATGTCCTGTCCCTTCGCCTGGGAGGGCAGCCTGGGGCCTCCCCAGCCCCGGGCCTAATGGTTTCCTCTTCAAAGTCTCCTCAGATATTTTAATTACTAACAGAGGCCAGCCCTTGTTAAGTGGCCCGTAGGCCCTTCGAGGTCTGAGTTGGGGCTGCCTGGCTGTGGGGAGATGGGACAAGACCAGGCAGGGAGCTGGACGCTAACCAAGGAACGGAGTCAAGGTGGGCGGGAGCCGTGCCTGGCCCCCTCCTCGGCCCCTCCTCAGCCCCAGGAGCCCCAAAGGCGCTGGGGCGCTTTCCTCCATGCCCTCCCGCCCTCCCAGCTAGCCTGTCGACACACTGGGTTTGGAAGGTGCTTTGAGACGCAGGGGACCAGCTCCCAGACCCCCCAATCAGGAGCCCTGGTGCTGCCTGTCCCGCCCACTCGGCCTCATTCCGGCGACACTCTGCCCCAGCTACCAGCAGCCGTCTCCTTTCATCTGTCAGCGTGGCCTGGAGCTGCGGGGCCTCCACGAGGGGTGGTGGCCCTGCCGAGATCAGAGCTGGCAGGACCCAGGGAAGGAAGCCTCCCGCCCTCCCTCGGGTGAGCGGCGCGGAAGCCGCGGCTTTCATGTCCCTGGCAGGGCCGAACTCCGGCTGCCGGCTGCCCGGGAGGCTGCCCGGGGGCGGCCCGGGGGCGGCCCGTGTTCTAGAGGGGCAGCTCAGGGTGGGTGGGGACGGCAGCCAGCTGCCCCTCTTGGCTGCTGGACCAGGAGTGTGGTGGGAGAGGCTGGGGTGTGGGGGAGGCAGGCAGGGGGCACAAAGGCCCCCGTGCCTCACAGCAGACCTGCTTCCTGGGCCTGAGCCCCTGTAGTGCTGGTGCTGCCCCTCCTCCGTCTCAGCCCAGGACCCGGGCATCACCTGTAGTGGGTCCTGAAGACCCTGCCACAATCCAGGGGGACCCCCAGCCTGAGCAGAGGGGTGGACCCTCCCTGCTGGTGGTCCCGGTGATCTGTGTTATTCACTCACCACTGTTTGGTTGGGATCCCAGAAATGCAGACCAGTGAGGGGGCTTCCAACAGGTGCCAAGGGGAGGGGTCCTTCCAGGCGTCAAGACCTGCAGCCCCCAGATGACCCTGCCCCACGGGTGGGCTTGGACCAGGTCCCATGCCAGGAACATGCCGTCATGTGGGGTGCTGTGAGGTAGTCCCAGCACCTGGTGGTTCCACTGAATCTGGGCCTGGCTGTGTGGGAAGGGTGGGGCACTCTCCTCCCTGTGCCCCCTTCCTGCTCCCCAGGCACCACCGAGGTACCCACAAGCCTTGATCCAGGCATCACAGCCTTGTCTGTGTCCTTCGGTTTTGGCTATGGTGTCAGCATTCCTAGGCCTGGCCTTTGAAGCTTCTCTTATGAATACCCCCACCTCGACTCCCAGAGCTCGGGGTTCAAGCCGTGCTCAGCTGGCAGGTACGCCCCTTGCACTGAGGGCTAGGACACAGCCTCGGGTGGCAGCTTTGGGACCGCAGCCATGGTCTTCGGGTGCAGGAGTTGGTGGGGGCTGGTTGCAGGTTGTGACACTGGGGCTCTGGGGCTGCAGCCCTAGCTCTGCACCAGGGGCTTGTCTGGGCTGGGTGACCCAGCCCTGTCCCACACCTGTGCAGGTGGGGTCAGTCCCTGAGCAGAAACCCCTTGCCACCACCCTCACAGGTGGGGCTTAGGAGAGGCACAGTTTCCGGACTCCCAGGCAGGGGGCGCCCTGGTGCAGAGCCCGCCTGTTGGAGGGGCGCCTGCTGTCCCAGCCAGGGAACCCGTGCCTGGCATTCACGGTCTTGGCTCTGTGCTCATAGGCAGCAGACCCGGGTGGCCTCTGATCCGGGGCTCCCCGTGCAGCTTGGCTCCAGGAGCCTGGGCTTGGGCGGCTGAGGGCCAACACATTTGGGGGAAGGGAGTACAGGGCACTCAGAGTAAGAGCTGGTGGCCACCCTTGCCTCATGGGCCCCCCCGGCCATTCTCCCCCGTCCCCCCTCCACACAGTTCTGACCTGTGGGCCCACTGCAGTCTCTCCTGGAGGGGCATCCAGCCTGACTGCTGCCCTTGGAGTGTTGACTGCATCCCCAGGACTGCGCGGGACGGGAGGAGGTGACTGAGTGCTGTGCGCCCTGGCCGGTTGGCTCAGCGGTTAGAGCGCTGGCCTGTGGACCGAAGGGTTGCAAGTTCAATTTCTGGTCAAGGGCACGTTTGATCCCCAGCTCCAGTCGGGGTCACACGGGGGGCAAGCAATCAGTGTCTCTCTCACATCAATGTCTCTGTCTGTCTCCTTTCCACTCTATCTAAAAATCAATGGGAAAATGTCCTCAGGTGAGGATTAACAAAATATTAAAATAAAAAAATAAGTAAAGTAGCCCGGCCGGTGTGGCTCAGTGGTTGAGCGTCGACCAAGAGGTCACCAGTTCGATTTCCGGTCATGGCACATGCCCAGGTTGTGGGCCCAATCCCCAGTGTGGGGCATGCTGGAGGCGACCAATTGATGTTCTCTCTCATCGACGTTTCTCTCTCTCTCCCTCTCCTTTCCTCTCTCTAAAATCAATAAAGAAGAAATTACAAAATAAGTAGAGCAAAGCGCCGCACACACGGTACAAGGGCTCCCTGCAGAGCTGGTGCTGGGCGCTGGCCCCGGGTCCGTGGTCCATGGTCCGGCCTGGCTTGCAGGGGCCCTGGGGGCTGGGCAGTGGCCTGCGCCAGTGGGAGGGGCTGCCGAGTGCCTCCAGGTGCAGCCCCCATGAGGCCACCATGGAAGTGGGGTGCAGCCCACCCTGCCAGTCTCTGCCCACAGTACCCACCTGGCCCCTGAGCTCCCCACTGCCCTTCCTGCAGGCAAACCTCTTCCCTGCTGCTCTGGTGCACTTTGGAGCTGAGGAGCCAACAGGTGAGTGGGGGCCCCTCACTCTGCTTCCCACCACCAGCCCCCAGCATCCCAGAGCAGGGACTTCCTGTGGGTCTGAAAGGGAGACCTGTGGCCTGTTCCCCCTCCACATACACCACTCCTGGGGGCTGCAGGACAGCCACCTGCCCAGGCCAGGCCCCTTCCTCTCCATGGCCTAAGGGTGGGCTGGGCCTCCTGTAGGTCTCTACCTGGAGCCGAAGCTGCTGGAACACACTGTCCCCCCGTCTGCAGCCGACGTGCTGGCGACTAGGTGAGTACTTGAGGCAGACGGGAGTGCCGGGGTGGGAGCACCCACAGCTGCAGTGCTCACAGCCCTGTGCCTCTGCCTTCCACCCCAGGTGCATGTCCAGGGCCACTGTGCCCCCACCCCCGCTGCCAGCCCCTGGCCCCGTGCCCCTTGAGTTGGAGACAGCTGCTGAGGAGGGTGCGGTGGGGCCCCCTGAGCCCAGCCCTGGGACAGCCCAGCCCTTGAGGAGGGATCTGGGCAAGGTGCCCAAATGGCTGAAGCTGCCAGGTACTGTGGGGGCAGCTGGGCTGGAGGGCTGCTGGCGGGAGCCCAGGGCCCCAGGTCATCCTGGTATGTTGATTACAGCCAGCAAGAGGTGAGAGCTGCCAGCCGGAGGTGCCCACTTGGCCGGTGACAGGACCCCTCCCCACCCTGAGTGTGAATAAAGACTCCAGCATCTCCTGAGACTGTTTTGTCATCTTTCTCCAGAGAAGGGCCCGGCAGTCCTCTGCCCTGGCCGCCTCCTGTCCAGAGCTCCCAGGCGCAGTCCAGCAGCCTGGCTCGACCTTAGTGTGGCCGGGTCCCCTTGCTGCAGCCTTGTTCTCATTAACAAGGGCACAGGTGTCCTTCCTTGGCTGCCTCCTCTTGGCTTTTACCTAACTGCCATCATTAATTACCCTCCTCTGAGAACACAAGTGTGGGGACAGGGCCTGCAGGCATGGCCTGCCTGGCACAGGCAGCACCCTAGTCCCTGGCACAGAGGAGAGGAAGGCAGCCCCCACCCCACAGGGTGGGGCTGGCAGGGCCTGGCCTGGGGTTTCCCGCCCGCCCTCAGCATCTGAGGCCTTCAAAGAGGGGCACGGGTTCTGGCACTTGTCGCCAGCCTCTGCCTCAGGTCTAATGACTTCCACATGCTCCCTGCGCTTTGAAGCCCAAGATTCCCTGAGGCAGCGGGGGAGAGGAAGGTGGGGGGCAGAGGCGGGGAAGGGGTGCAGGAAGGGGCCAGCGGGGCCAAATTAGGGATACAGGGCTTGTCCCCCAACGCATGCCATACTCAGGTGTGGAGGTAGGAGCCGAGGCTCCTCTGGTCCCCTTGGCAGGTGGGGTGGCTCAGCAGGGCAGCCACTGTCCCGCCCGGATGTCTCTCCAGAGGGCCATGTGCTGTGCACAGCTCCATGTCCAGTCCCTTGGCCCAGAGCCCTCTGGGCGTTTCCCATCCTGGGCACTGTTGAAGTAGCTTTCGGAATTAAAGAGAGGTGGATGCTGCAGGGCCGGGAGGGTGAGGTTGGGGGTGGCCCAGCCCCACACAATAGAACAGCCCTGGAGGCCCCTAAGCATCTGAGAGCAGCCAGACCTCCCAGACCCGGCTTCTAGCTGGTCCCACACAGCAGTCTCCCACGTAGGTGTGGCCTGGGATTAACCTGCAGTCCCTGGCACTGCTGTGGGCCAAGGTCATGGTCTCCAGGTCTATCCAGTCCCCTGTCCGTCTCCCCCTCGCCAGTATCTCCCACCGGCAGGCCCTGCCCACACCGACATTCCCAGCTGGCCTGCCTGCCAGTGGCAGCCCCACACTGGGCAGCCCCCAGCAGGAGCACCATCTCCCAGCGAGCACGTGGCCATGTGCAAGGGCTCCGACCTCAGCCCTCGCGGGCCCAGGGCAGGGCGCACACACATGCGGTCCGTTCTGTCCTTTCTCAGCTTCGCATTTGTCCTACCAAGACGGATGGGGAGAGCCAGCTTTGAAGCAACTTGACTTTGGGTGATTAATGGCAACACGGAGGCTTCGCCTGGGAGAAGTGGCTTTGATTTATTGATGTTGCTCTGTGAGAACAAATTTATAGCTCAGGGAAGCATCTCTGAGGGAGCAGCAAATGTTAGGAGGTTACACACAGCTTTGATGTCAGTGGCAGGACTGGTCCCCGCTTCTGCCCGCCACGGGCCTGGCTCCCCACACAGCGGTTCGTCAGCTTTGTCCAAGCCATCAGCAGGGCAGAGGAGGGCATGAGGGACAATAGTGCATTTGCAGGGACCTGGTCCGGTTTCGGGGCTGGAGGAGCATCTGGGGATCGGCAGCCTCTTCCCTGTCTGAAGCCGGAGACCACAGAAGACACGTGGACACGGGGCTAGGTCGTGAGTCGGGCAGGTGGCCTCAGTGAGGGTAGAAACCCCTAGAAGTCCAGAAGCTGTGGGAGAGGAGTACTCAGCCTCCTGAGCCCACCCCACACCTCAGCCTGGCCCTGCTCCCAGAGGGCAGGACGGGACAGATGCCCACCAGGGCCACCTACCAGCTGCGGCAGCACCTTCTCCAGCTGGTCCACATCCACACAGGCCAGGTCCTCTGCCTGGGCCTGCCTGACACTGCGGATGGCCGCTTCTGCCGTGACAGGGGGAAGTGAGGCGGATGGGGCTGGAGGCCTCGAACCCCAGCTCCCCTGGACCTCAGCCCCACTGCTGTACCGCAGCTCAGAAAGCCAAGGTGTGGCCCCCGAAACAGGTCGTTTTCTAGGGACACAGCCTAAAGGGCTTGTGAGAAAATGGGGAAAACCTCCATCCTAGTGTCCCTACTGGGAAGTGAAGTGCAAGAGACATGAGCCCAGGGCCCTTGGCTCACCCACGACGAAGATCCTCAGCAACTCCGCCATGAGCAGCAGTGCGTCCCCGCTGACTGCAAGGCAGAGGGAGCAGGTCAGAGGGATGCGCCGGGTCCCACTGCCCCACTGCCCGGAGGGCTGCCGTCCCCCGCACACCCCCACTTCCAGGTTCGTTCTCAGCCCCTGCAGAGCTGGCAGCCTGGCAGCCCGCCCGCCCCGCCCCGCACCTTTGGTCTTGTCGTCCCTGAAGTGCAGGCGCAGCAGTTTGCTCACCAGTTCCTGGGGGAGCAACAGGAAGTGACTCAGGGCCCCGTCCTGCCCCCACCTGACTGCCACACACCCCTTAGGAATCTGCACGGGAAGGGGTTGTGACTTCTGGCCTAAATGCCCTCTGTTCCCTGGGGCCTCTCCCACCGGGGGACTGGGTGGTGGGAGAAACCTCCCTGTAGCGCCTCCATGACCAGAAGTTAGACACAGGTGGTGGGCGCAGGTAGGAGCAGCCCAGGTGCCAGCCCGCCCCTCTGGGACTCCAGTTTTCCTGGAACCCAGGGCAGCCTCATGCTCCACCCACCCCTGGACCAAAGCACTGCCTTCCCTGTGTGGCTAGAGGTGGCCGCTCCCCATGGACCCCTTCACAGGTGTCCACGCCGCCTCCGCCACCCCACCCCCATGGAGCTCGTGGCAGATTATGCTCTGGGTGCTGGGTCAGCTCCATCCGAGGTCCCTCCCTGCAGCCTACGACTCGAGGTGCCAAAAGGAATCCTCCTATAACAGGATGCTGCGCAGTACTCGGTCAGGGGTGGTCAGGGGCAGGGATCAGAGCACGGGTGTACTTGTGGGACTTCCTGACAGACATGAATGGGACATGGGCAGGTCCAGGCCAAGACCCAAGGCAGGGGCTTGAGCCCCCAAAGGATGGGGTTACTCTGCCGAGATGGGGGCTATGGATGGAGATGGGTTCTGGGGACCAGGAACTCAGGAGCTGAGCTTGGGACATGCATCAACACCATGCAGAGCAGCCAGGTGGGGGGCTGGAGCTGAAAGGCCTTCCAGAAGGCGGAACTGGCAATGAGGGTTTAGGATGTGGCAGCACGTGGGTGGACCATGCAAGGTTGCCCAGAGCAAGGGCCAGCCAGAGAGGCTGCAAACCAGAGGCCAGCAGAGCGCCCAGGGAGGCCGGAGGACAGTACTAACAGGCGCCCAGGAGCTCAGAAACAAAAATCAGGGTGTCCTGCAGGGAAGGTGAGCTGGGGACTGTCCGGCCTCCAACCTTAGCCAGGGGAAGTCACGCTGCTTCACCCAGCGCAGCTCAGCAGAGCCCAGGGGCAGAGTGGAGTGGACATGGATGGGGCCCAAGCTCAGAAGGGTAAGAACTTGCCACTGGTCACTAGGTGAAGCCACAGTGGCCTCACCCTCCCAGCAGTGACCGTGTGAGCTTGGTGCCACCTGCTGGTCATTCTTGCTGCTTACCAGGAAGGTACCAGGAAAGACCCAGAAGGCTCTACTGCCCCACCTGCTCCGGGACCCCCAGGAAGAACTAAATGAGCCCAGCTGCTGCACTGGGGAGAGCTGCTGCATGTTATAACCCGCGAGAAGCAAACACTCAGGCTCCACTATAGGTGCTTTTAGGGTGGCAGAGGGGACAGACAGAAGGTCTCCGAGAGGCTGGGGAGGAGGAACATCTCTCCAAGGCCTTCCCCCAGCTCTCACGAGGACCACGGATTGCCATCCGCCGGAGCCTGAGGAGTTTTCCCAACAACTAAGGGGGTCATCACCAGCAGGAAGTGGCAGCTCCCTAAACAAACAAGTGACATGAACTGGAAGACAGGATAGGACCTGGGATGCTTTCAGCCTTTGCCTCACTTCAGGTAGGCACCACAGCCCAGCCCTCCATCACCCTCACCCGAGATAGCCCTGTTCAAGGTCAATGACCACAACCCCGGCTCCGGCCAGAGCCCTTGGCTGGACAACTCCAGAGCTGTCCAGGTCAGCACAATGGAGGACAGCCCTGTGCTCGCTCCCCTCTCCAGCCATTATAATGGGCGGGTTCTCACAACCACCCTGCTAGGTCACCCCTGCCTGGCTGATTTTCCCTTTTAGGTGATTAACCCCTCTGGGCCAGGGCAGAATCATGATCTTGGGTAACAAAGGAGAAGAGGGGGCTGAGGCAGAAGGTGAACCAGAGGGAAGTTCCCCATGCCTCCACAAGGCTGACACCCCCACTGGGCGCTGAGGAGTGGGGGGACAAAGAAGAGCTCATAAGGAGCTGAGACCCTCTTTCCCTCTCTTCCCAGGTCACAAAGGCCCACCCACAGGCCTTCAGCACACCTTCCTGATTCAAGGGCTCAGTGCCTCCTCGCCTTAGGGCAGAGCAACAAAGCAGACTCAGAAATGAGTCGCAGGGCCAGCCGCACGTGCCAGGTGCAGAGCAGACGGAGACCCCAGCTCTGCCTGTGTCTCTGGCTAAGTGGGGGGGAGCACCAGCACCCATCTCGTAAGGCGGTGGAGCCTTAAATGGGTTATCTGTGTCGAAGGCACACAGAAGTGCCTGACCGTGCCAGGTGTTATCCGCGAAGCACCTGTAGAGCCCCAGACACCAGGCTGACCCCAGACAAAGGTGCCACCCAGAAATGCCTTGCAGCTAGGCCTCAGCTAGGCTCGGGGGAGACGGGAGCACGGGGCTCGCGTGGCAGGGAACAGGCAAGGGAAGCGTCAGGCTGTGCAGAGACTGGACACTGGCAGCGAGCAGACCTGTGCCTGCGCTGAGCGGTTTGCGCAGGTCCCGCCGGGTCCCCGGCATCGGGGCCCCTGCATTGACGTCGGCGCGGCGCCCACCTCTGCCTCGGCTGCTGCTGGTTCCTCGGCTGCCGGGGCCGGGCCTGGGCTCGCTGTGCTCACACGGAGCCGCTCTGTCGGCCCCCAGGGGCGGGGCGGGGCGCGCGGACCGCGGTTTCAGCCGGATTCTGGGAATGGGCCCGCCCTAAAAGGCACGCACGCGCAGCGCGGGGGCCGGCTCAGGGCCCGGCCGCAGTGTACCCACAGTCCCATCCCCTAGGTGCCTAGTGACCGCCAACCCTCACGGCCCCCGCTGCCCACTCTCTCTCTCACCTTCGGGAAGCAGGGGCCGATCCCCTCCATGACTGCCGCCGCCGCCGCACGCGCTCCTCGAAACCCCGCCCCTGTGCTCCCGGCCAATGAGCCCTGAGCGCGCCCTACTGGGCCCCGCCCCTGCACGCGCCCTTCCAGCCAATTATACCAGAGCGCGCCCTCCGGCAGCCCCGCCTCCTTCCCTTTTCATTGGCTCGGAGCGCGTTGCCTCGGCTCCTCGGGCTGGCGGCCCGCAGCGCGCGCCCGCCCCTTCACTCTCATTGGCCAGCGATGAGCACTTTTCCTCCGCGAAGCCTTTTGGGAGTTGTAGTTCCGCTAGCCGTTCCCGGCTCACCCTGCTCTTCCTGGATACTGAGGCACCGCGGTGGCTGCTTAGACCGCGGCGGGCAGCGAGGGTCCGCGTCGCGAGGGCTGGGGCCCGGGGTACGCGTGACGCCCGGACCGGCCCCGCCGCTAGAGGACCCGGAGCGAGGGTCCTCGTCCCCGCGCCAGCCGCATGCTCGGGGGTTCCCCTGGCCACCACGCCCCTCCTGGGACCTCCCACCTGTAGAACCCACTCTGTTTGTTCCCGGTCCCTCGGCTCCGGAGGTCGGACCTGGGGTCGCTGTGCCCACGCGGAGCCGCGGGGGCGCTCTGTGGGCCCCCAGGGAGAGGAGCCTGGCAGCGAGGCAGGCAGCCCCCGGCCCGGCTGGCGCACGGTGCGGCCTGGCTCCGGGGGCGCACGGAGGCAGCCCCGCCGGCAGCGCAGGGACATGGAGGAGCTGTGGCGCTCCTACAGCCGGCTGTGCAGGGAGAGTGGGGCCGAGCCCCAGGAGGCCGTGGTGCAGCAACTGCACGAGCTGCCGCGGGGCCGGCTGGACCTAGCCACGCAGAGCCTGACCCTAGACACCTGCAGGGTCCTGGGCGCGCTGCTGCAGAAGGAGGCGCAGCTGACGGAGCTGGTCCTGAGCGACTGCATGCTGAGCGAGGAAGGTGGGCTCTGTAGTTAAAGCAAGCAGCAGGGTCCCTTCTTGAAGTCTGGGAGCAGAGAGCATTGTCTCTTTGTAAAGGAGAAGTCTCAGGAGAGTGCAAGGGTGCTGGTGAGTGGGAGCGTTGGTGGCCTGGCTTGGCGCTGGGCAGAGGTTGTAGGTGTTTCAAACCTGGCACAGTGAGGGGGCCACCCGTTTGTGGCATGACCCCTGACTGGTTAGGGGGCCACTGGGACTGAAATCCCTCCCATGTTTCTGGGGAGATGTCCCAAAATGGGGCCTCTAGAGCGAGCCCAGGGCTGCAGGGGCAGAGAGTGACTGCCCTACCCCCTTATAGGGGCCACACTGCTGCTCCAGGGTCTATGTGCCAACACCATCCTGCGGTTTCTGGATCTGAAGGTGAGGGGACCTGCCATGAGAATGGGGAGGATGTGGGTGTCCCGGCGACCTGGGGTCTGGGCAGTGGCCGGAGAGCGTGTCTCATAAGTACTGTTGGCACACGGGGCTTTGTGCTGTTTTCTAGTGGTCTTGAGCACCGAGTGTGTGTGTGTGTGTGTGTGTGTGTTGTGAGAGTGGGAATGTGAGTTCCAGAGTGTTCCCATAAGCAAACTGAACTAGCCAGCACCAGGAGGCCCACTTCGTTCAGGACCGAGCTCCACCTTTCTGCCCAGAGCCTGGCCTCATCCACTGACTGACCAGGGACCTGCAGGGTGTGCAGGAGCCAGGGACCACGCGTCTGCCTCTTCCTGTCCTAGGGCAACAACCTGCAGGCCACAGGCGCCCAGGCTCTGGGGAAACTCCTCCGACAGAACAAGTCCATTCAGAGGTAAGGTGGCGTCCTGGACCTCCGTCCTTCCCCCAGCCCCCTCTTTCTCTGCACCGGTCAGGGCTGGCCCCAGAGGCCTGGGTTCTGCCACCTGACCGTTCAAGCCTTCTGGCCGGTTGTCCATATCTCCTGTCCGTCTTCGGGGATTAGGCGGATGCGAGTTACTCACATGGCTCCAGACTTCCTGCCAGAGACCTGTGCCCTCCTCCAGACCCCCTGGACCCCACGTGAGCAGGTGCTCCTTGAGCCTTGCATGTCCACCCTTCCCATAGCCTCACCCTGGAATGGAACAGTCTGGGCGCGTGGGAAGATGCCTTCACCACCTTCTGCCGGGCCCTGGCAGGCAACATCACCCTGCGGCAGCTGGACCTCCGCAACAACCAGATCAGCCACCAGGGCGCGGAGGAGCTAGCCCTGGCCCTGAAGAGCAACACCAGCCTCCAGCAGCTGGGTGAGGCCCGGGACAGCCACCTTGGCCAGGCGGCTTGCTCCCTCAACCTTCCCGCCACTTCTTTTGTCCTGTCCCAGAAGCCAGGGGCTGGGGTCAGGAGGATGGGTGAGCCTCTCTGGGTTCCTGCTCTGTTGATGATCCCCCAAAGGATGCATCCTGGCTAGGTCAGCTCCCCAGGTGACAAGAGATTTCCTTCCAGACCTGCGCTGGAATAACATCGGCCTCCTGGGCGGCCGGGCCCTGGTGAACTGTCTCCCCAGCAACAGAACCCTGTGGAGGCTGGAGCTGGCTGGGAACAATGTCCCCAGTGACATCCTCAGAGCCGTGGGTACGGGCACACTGTTTCACACAGGGCATAAAGCTGACAGGGCATTGAGTGACAGAGGCCCAGCCTCCGAGGGAAGAAGGTGTCCCAGTGGCAGCCCAGATTAAAGACAGAGAGTGAGAGTCACTCCTGGAACCTGCTCATTCAGTTCTTAGATCCCCGAGGGTGGACAGCCGTTCCACAGATGAGGAAGTTGGGGCAGTGTGGCAGGGGCCTTGCCCTGACAGCTGTGCTGCTGCCTTGGGTGGCATCTGCCCCTGTTACCAGACATGAGCCATGTAGAAGCAGGGCCACCAGCTCCACGCCACACTCTACACGCCCCTCCCGTCGGTGATGATGGCACCTCGGCCCCAGGCCCAGCGGAGTGCTCTGTCCCTCCCTGTAGCTCCTTGTCCTGCCAGCCACCCGAGGGCCCAAGCTTGGGCTGGAACCCTGCACAGCTCACCACCTCCTGCTGGGTCTGCCTGACCCATGTCATCTCCAGTTCTTCATTCTTGGCCTGCCTCTGGGTCACACCAGCTGTTGTAATCACCTCTGACCCCATGGCCACTTCGGGCTGATCCCTCTCCAAATGCTGCCTGGATCTTTCCAGAACACAGGAGCCAAACACAGCAGTCACCTCTTAAAAGTCATACAGTGGCCTTTGACCTTTGAGATGGAGGACCAATGCTCCTCCCCATGTGTGTCCCCCACCACACACCTGATGCCTCCTGGGCTCCTGGTCCCACTTGCCCCCCACACCCATGCTGAAGACCTTCAGTGCCCTCAGGGCCTACGTGATTGTGGGGTGAGGCATCGCCTCGCACAGTCCTGATCCTCAGATTACTGACCTCGGGTATATGCCTGGCTGCTCTTTGGCCACTCCCAAGGCTGAGCAGCTCCTGGTAAGTAACTCAGCTCCTTCCGACAGAGCAAGCCATGGACCACAACCAGGACCGGGAGGCCACCCTCCGGGAAAACCAGGCCCGCACTCGTGTGCTCAGCAAGGAGGTGCGGCACCTCCGAGAAGAGAAGTCCAAGCAGGTGAGGACAGTACCACCTCTGGCCCCTCCTGGCTACGTGGACGAAGGGCCCTCCTTGCCCATGCCCCAGCCATCTTCCCTTTCTCTGGGCCCTGGACCCTCTCCAAGCAGCTGACACCAGGCCCTGCAGCTGGTTTCATGGTCAGACCCCCTGTGGAGAAGCCATGCTTCCCCTGCGGTACTGCCCCGTAGTCTCCCTCCTGCCGGGCCCGGGCCCTGACAGGGCTCTGGCCGTCTCTGTCCCCAGTTTCTGGACTTGATGGAGACCATCGATAAGCAGCGAGAGGAGATAGCCAGGAGCAGCAGGTGAGTGGGGCCACGAGACACAGAGCTGGGATGCCCAGGGTTCGGGTCGTGGCTCCGGGCTCGGGGGTGACCTGCCCACGAATGGGGTTGTGGCACGTGCGTTCCGCGAAGTTGGCTCGAGGTTGCAGGCAGCACCAAGTGCTCCTCAGCCCGGTGCCTGCAGAGGTGGGAGCAGAAGGAAGGGCGCTGCTCCGGGACCAGAGGCCACGAGGGTTCTGGGTTCCTTGGACCCTCTTCTCTGCCTGCAGGGCATCGGCGGCACGCATGGGTCAGCTTCAGGAAGCCCTGAATGAGAGGCACTCCGTCATCAATGCCCTCAGAGCCAAGTGAGTGGATGACGGGCAGGAGACGGGGGGAGACTCCAGGATACTTTATAGAGACATACCCACAGGACAGAGGGGGGTCACAGACAAGGACCCGAGTTCCTTGTGTATAAAGTAAAGGTCATCGGTGATGACCCTGGAAGGTTTGTTGGAGGAGGTGAATGGCAGTCTGGCAAGAGTGAGAGCAGGAGGCCTTTGGAAGGCTGAGGTGGGGCCGGGGCGGGCCTGGCCCTTTCCTCCTTGCAGGCTGCAGATGACCGAGGCCGCCCTGGCTCTGTCAGAGCAGAAGACCCACGACCTGGGGGAGCTTCTGGCCACCGCAGAGCAGGAGCAGCGGAGCCTGGCGCAGAAGCAGGCCAAGGAGCACCGGCTGGAGCAGCAGGTGAGGGGGCAGGGGGTGGGCCCAGAGGAGCAGGCAGTATGTGGGGACAGGCGTCCAAACCGTGGTGCCCTTCCCCTCCTCATCCCTAGGAAGCTGCAGAGCGGGAGTCTAAACTGCTCAGAGACTTGTCTGCTGCCAACGAAAAGAATCTGCTGCTGCGAAACCAGGTGTGGGGGTGCGGGCCAGGCCCCTGGGAGCCCAGGGCAGGTGCAGGCTGGGCCCATGCTGCCCTTCCTGGTGTTGGCTCTCCAGGTGGATGAGCTGGAGCGGAAAGCGAAGTCACAGCAGGACCAGCTGTTCCTGACCAGGCAGGAGCTGACCAACACGTCGGCTGAGCTGAAGATGCGGGCTGTCCAGGCCGAGGGTGGGCACGTGCAAGGGCCTGCAGACGGGAGCCCAGGGACGGGTGGGTGTGAGTCCTGGGACAGGGGACCCCGGAGGAGCCACTCCATGCGGCCCCTGTGCTTCCAGAGCGCCTGGAACTGGAGAAGAGACGGTCTCGGCAGAGCCTGGAGGACTCGGAGCAGCTGCGTGTCAAGGAGGTGCCTCCTTCATGACATCATCTGGCCTCATGCTCTCCCCACTGTCCGCCTGGGCCTGCAGACGCCTCAGTGTGGCATGGTGTCCCCAGAGCACACCCCTGGCCGGGCTCCCCTCACCCACCTGAGGTGCTAGGTGGCGGTCCTCCACCAGCCCCAGCAGATGCCAGGCCAGAACGTCCTGATCGGGGTCTGGAGGGACCCCAGCTGCATCCGGCCACAGCCCAGGCTGCTGTGTGCTCCATGCCGCCCAGGGGGTGGTACTGGGACACACCCTCCATCTTCATTTCCTGAGAAGCCACTCAGGGAAGCCCCTTGGAAGGAACTGGGTCCCCAAATTTAGCTACCTGCCAGGGTCGGGATCCCATGTGGGGAAGACTGGGAGCCAGCCTGACATCCCTGTTCCGCCCTGCACCTGGGCAGGTGGAGCACATGACTCGCCACCTGGAGGAGAGCGAGAGGGCCATGCAGGAGAGGGTCCAGCGGCTGGAAGTGGCGAGACTGTCCCTGGAGGAGGTGAGCACATGCGGGCTGGCTGGATACCCCCATCTGTGGTCTCAGCCTCTTCAGGCCCCCCTTGGGGACCCACCCATGAGACCAGAGGGACTTAGGTGGCATGGGGCTCTCTTGGCCGTGGAAGCCGTGCCTAGTGAGCAAGCCCTCAGGAGGCTGGTGGAGGGCCAGAGGCAAGGCCCAGTGGGTGTGTGTGGTGCAGGAGCTGAGCCGAGCGAAGGCAGCGGCACTCAGTGAGCGCAGCCAGGCCGAGGAGGAGCTCGTCAAGGCCAAGAACCAAGTCCGCCTGGAGGAGGTGAGTCCACGCCCATGGCCAAGAAAGGGCCTGGCCCATTGCTCACAGGGCCCACCAGGGAGCAGGGCTTGAGGTAGGCGACACCAGGGCTGTCTCTGTGCTCTGCAGAGGGAGATGGGGTGGGGGGACAGGAGCTCCAGGGGTGCAGGCAGTGGGGAAGACTCAGAGCAGGACCCTTGTCCCATTGGCACCACATCCAGCCCTCCACAGAGCCACTGTCATCCAGCCCTGAGGTTGGGAAGGGGTTTGGCCATCCATGCTCCAGAAGGCAGGATGGAGTCGGCCTGGGCGACAAGGGCGGGCAGCCAGGAAGGGGTGCCCTCCCCAGGGCACATTCAAGATGAGCTTGTTCAGAATAAACGTATCGAGTGAAGGCACTTTCCACATTGCAAATAAAAGCTCCCCTGGTCAAAGCAGGGCGTCACTCCTCACCTGCTGACAATCACTGTGCACACCTGAGCTCAGGGCCACACCCCCCTGAAGCAACAGGCAGGCCTCGCACCCTGGTGCTTACCAGCCCCTGGGCACCCACAGCAACAGCGCCTGGCTCACCTGGAGGAGAAGCTGCGACTGCTGGCACAGGCGCGGGATGAGGCGCAGGGCACCTGCCTGCAGCAGAAGCAGATGGTGGCCGAGGCCCAGGCACGGGCCAACCAGCTGGGGCTGCAGGTGGAGGGCCTGAAGCGGCGCCTGGAGGAGCTGCAGCAGGTAGCTAGGACTCGAAGGGCTCCTGGGGGTGCCTCTGGCCCCCCAGTCGCGATCTCACCCACCTTGTCTGGTAGGAGTTGAGTAACAAGGACCAAGAAAAGGTGGCTGAGGTGACCAGGGTGCGGGTTGAGCTCCAGGAGCAGAATGGCCACCTGCAGGCAGAGCTGACGGCCCAGGAAGCATTAAAGGAGAAGGTGGCAGCTCTAGAGCGCCAGCTGAAAGGTGAGCTCCACCCAGCCCCCCACACCAACCCTGCAGGACCTTTCTCACTGGATCACAGATGGGTGGCTGGGCTGGAGAGCTGAGCTTGGCCTAGGCCTGAGCTCTGAGAGGCTGATGGGAGGCTGGGTGTGTCTGCATCCAGGGGACCCTGAGCAAACCCCACCTGGCCTCTCTGTAATCCTCCGGAGTGGTCAAAGCCCAGACACCAACCAGCAATCCTTCCTCACTGAACTTCCTCCCCTGCAGTGATGGCGAGTGACCACCGGGAGGCGCTGCTGGACAGGGAGAGTGAGAACGCCTCTCTCCGGGAGAAGCTAAGACTCAAGGAGGCAGAGATAGCTCGGATCCGGGATGAGGAGGCCCAGAGGGCCAGCTTTCTGCAAAATGCTGTCCTGGCTTACGTGCAGGGGTCCCCCCTGAGGGCCCTGAGCCCCCAAAAGTGAGGGGAAGTAGAGAGACTCCAGGAGTGGCAGGAACGTGGCTCTCAAGGGACCGGCTGCTGGGGTCTGGGTGTGCTTGGGCAAGGTGTACAGCTGGTGACTTGAAAAATCAGTGCCAAGGTGGATTGGCACTGGCCACTGCAGCTCACCACCGCACCACCCGGGTGCAGAGTCTGGCTGGTGAAGAGGGCTGGAGTGGCCAGTGCCCTTTCCCTGCTCCTTTGTCCCACCCCAGACACTGATGCCCCTGGGAAAATGTGCCAGTGATGGAAGGAAATTTCAGAGAGCAGAGCCTGACCTCTCCCAGCCCTCCCAGTATTCACAGTCACCTTTTACAATGTCACCATGAATGCAGCAGGTGTTCACAACCACCTCTTACAATGTAACCATGAATGCAGCAGGTGTTCACAACCACCTCTTACAATGTAACCATGAATGCAGCAGGTGTTCACAACCACCTCTTACAATGTAACCATGAATGCAGCAGGTGTTCACAACCACCTCTTACAATGTAACCATGAATGCAGCAGGTGTTCACAACCACCTCTTACAATGTAACCATGAAAGCAGCTGGTGTTGACTGCTCACTCAGGGGTGCTTTGAAATAAAGAACTTTCACACTTTGTGATAAATTTTCGAGTCTGGGCCTTTCTTCCACATCAGCCTGTGCTCCTCGCTGCAGCAGGGTCTCAGACCTGCCTTTCCCTGTAGGAAAGACCCTCCAGGGTGCTGCCAGGTAGGGGCAGTCAAGCTACTGCAGCAGACAGGAGAGGCTGGGGCTGCCCACCTTGGGGGGACTCTGGTGATTGCAAACACCCGGGTTCACCAGCTGTCTCCTGGCTGGAGGGTGGGTGGGCCCTGGGAGTGGTCTTCCTAGAAGCAACCACGTGCACACAGACCACCCCACGCATGTGCAGGTGGGTGGGAATCGTCTCCTTGCGCTGCCCCTTGGCCAGGGTCAACCGGGCCTCGGGGAGCTCCCGAGCACTGGGCCCTGCACCTAAAAATTGAAGGGTGGGGAGGCCCGGGGCTCAGGGACAGGCTGGGGAGGTGGGCACCGGGTCCTGCCCCCACCAGATTTCTCCGGAAAGCCCGCGCCCCGCGCCGGCTGCGCTCGGCTGTCTCCGCGCCAGGCGCTCGGCGGCGCTCGGCAGTCTCCGGCCGCTCGGCTCGGCGTTCGGCTCGGGTCCGCGGCCGCTGCGGCGCGGGCATTTCTCCGCAGCTCGCTGGCTGCCGCGCCCGCCCGGCCCGCGCCCATGCAGGCCATCAAGTGTGTGGTGGTCGGCGACGGGTGAGTGTGCGGCGCGGGGCCGCGGGGCGGGGCGGGGGCGGCCCCGGGGACCCTGCCCGAGCTGGGCGCGCGGCTCGAGGGTGCGGCCGGGCAGGGGAAGCGGCGGGGCGGGGTCCCGGCTAGTGGGGGCGAGGCTTCCAGCCAGGCCCACCTGATGCTCCCGGGTTCCGACCTGGCAGACGCCTGGCCTCCCAGTGGGTGGGGCCAGGCCTCTTACCTGGGCTGAACTCTCAACCTGTCCCTCCCTCCTTGCCACCCTCGGGGTGGTGGAACTCCGCCCCACCCAGCCCGCACCCTCCGCTCTGCCCCTGGAAGCCCACCTGCCCTGGTCCTCCTCCCCCAGCCCTGCTGCTCTGGGACCTGAGTCCCCACCCCCAGCACCCTAACTCGGCCTGTGGCTCTGTGGGAGGGAGCTACCCTTACTGGGCAGCGGGGCTGAGGTAGCCTGGGAGCAACGCGACCTTGCCCTGCATCCGCAGCGCCGTGGGGAAGACGTGCCTGCTGATCAGCTACACGACCAACGCCTTCCCGGGAGAGTACATCCCCACCGTGTGAGAGGGGCTGTCGGTGGGTGGGCTGCCTGCGTGCCAGGCCCAGGGGGCGGTGGTCTGGGCTTGTGGGTGGGGCCAGGGTGTGTCAGAACTCCAGTCCCGGTGCCCCTGAGGCACAGGCTGACCCTTCCCTCTGTCCCTACAGTTTCGACAACTACTCGGCCAATGTGATGGTGGATGGGAAGCCGGTCAACCTGGGGTTGTGGGACACGGCAGGGCAGGAAGACTATGACCGGCTTCGGCCACTCTCCTACCCCCAAACAGTAGGTGGTAACGGGCCAGCCCCAGGAGCTGGGTAGCTCAGGGATCCCTGAGGTCCTGGGGTGGGTTGACAACACAGGGGCCTCCTTCCCTTCCTCCAAGGATGTTTTCCTGATCTGCTTCTCCCTGGTGAGCCCAGCCTCCTTTGAGAATGTTCGAGCCAAGGTAGGACAGGGCTGGGGGAGCTGGGGGGTGGCTCTTCCCAGGGGGAGGAGGGTGCCCAGAGGACTTGCCCTGATGGGACTCGGTCTCTGGCTTGAAGACCTTACACAGGCAAATTGTCCTTTGGAGGCAGAGGAGATGCCTCTTCTGCTTGGCATGGGGTCTGCAGGGGAGGGGTCAGCGGGGGCATGGTGGGGGCAGGGATGGTGAGCAGGGCTCTCAGAGAAGGGAAGGGCCCAGGCTGGGAGGCCCTAATAGGCCTTGAAGCTCCTGGGCTGGGCATTCTTGTCCCCCACCAAACCTAGTGGTCATCCATGAAGCAGGAAGGGCTAGGTGTGGGGCCGTGAAGAAGGGGCCCTAGGGCGCCATGGCCTGCTCCAGGCCAGGCTGAGGGAGAAGCCTCTGAAGGGTAGGGGTCAGAGCTTCCATCCCCACAGTGGTACCCAGAGGTGCGGCACCATTGCCCCCACACGCCCATTCTCCTGGTGGGCACCAAGCTGGACCTCCGGGACGACAAAGATACGATCGAGCGGCTGCGGGACAAGAAGCTGGCACCCATCACATACCCTCAGGGCCTAGCCATGGCCCGGGAGATCGGTGAGTAGGCTGGGCCAGGCCTGCACTGACCCCTCCCCAACACTGTCCCCTTCCCTCACTCTCTTCCCCCTCTATGCACCCAGGCTCAGTCAAGTACCTGGAGTGCTCAGCCCTGACGCAGCGGGGCCTGAAGACAGTGTTTGATGAGGCCATCCGGGCAGTGCTCTGCCCACCTCCAGTGAAAAAGCCAGGGAAGAAATGCACAGTCTTCTAGAGCCAGCGTCCGTCTGGGGGCAGCCCCGCCCCTGCCTGTGTCTGCTGTTGTGTCGAGCTGTCTGGTGTCCCAGTCTGCTGTGGGGAGTGCTGTGGGTGGGGAGGGGCAAGAAGCATGGGGTGGGCTGGGGCGGCGGGGTCCTGGCCACTCTGCCTCCTCTGTGGGGGCACGGCTCTAGCCTGCCCTGGCCCCCACAGGAGGCTGGGAGGGAGCAGGGTCTCCCTCAGGCTGCAGGGGTAGGTCCGGGGCAGCCCCAGGATGGGCTTCCCTGACGGGGGGAGGGGAGGGTTTCTGTCCATGCACCCGGGATGGGGTGGCCCATTCTTATTTTATACAATAAACGTTCTCCGCCAACATCTGTCTGCCCCTAACCACCGAGCCATGGTGCAGAGGGGATGAGCTTGCCCCCACACCCTGGGCAAGAGGAGGGGAGAGAAGGAGCTAGCTGAGCTTTTCCATCCTCAAAGCAGGTGGCCCAGATCAAAATGGGAGCAAGTGTGTTTAGACCTTTCTGGACAAAAGCCCAGAGCATGGTGACTTTGGGCCTCTGGGAGGGGTACACACAGGATCTGAGGTGGCTCCACTCCAGCCCTCCCAGGTGTGGGGGACAGTTGGCAGTCAGGCTTTGGAGCCCTGTTTGGGCAGGCTCCCCCACTGCCCAGGCTGGGGGACACTGAGCTGAGTCTGCAAGAAGTCAGGAGGAAGGGCATCTAGGCAGGACCAGGATAGATAAAGGGGTGGTGGTCAGGACAGTGTGGTGGGGAGATGGGACATCTAGCAGGCAGTCTGGCCTTGATGAAGTCAGAAACAGTAGGGGATGAGGGGGGTCAGCCTGGGAGGGCCCAGCAGCCACAGTCCAGGGGCTTGGACTTCACTCCCTGGCCACAGGGCCCTGCTCCAGGCAGACACGTGATTAGGCTACACTTGGAGAGGGCTCACTGGTCTGCAGAGCCAACAGCAAGGTTTTCAGGAACTTTGCTACTCAGCTGTTAAACAGCCATTATTAGTAAGTATAGAAACTTACGGCCTCTGGAAAATCCCACCTCCCGATCTCTGCCAGAAAGTTGGTCACATCTAAAAATCTCAGGCACAAGCCAGGCTGCCACCTGGCCTGGGACACGCGTTGAATGGCTATCTCCCCACCTCAGACTCATTTCCAAATGCAGCCCTGAGTTCTGCACCCCTGGCCACTTGCCAGCAGCCTAGGAATCATTGTGCAGGCCGAGCAGAAGAATCGTGTTTATTGGCGGGATGGGGTGGGGAGCAGGCAGGGCTCAGCATATAGGGCTGCGCGTGTGTGTGTGTGGGGGGGGGGGCTCAGGTGGCCAGGAAGCCCCCATCCACCGGCACAGTGGAGCCCGTGGTCATGCTGCTCCGGTCACTCAGCAGGAAGAGGATGAAGTCCACCACGTTCTCCACCTCTGTGGGAAGGGTGGGGGTCAGGACAGCGATTAAGGGGGCTGCCCTTCATCCTTCCTTCCCACCCCGCACCCGGGCAAGCACAGGGGCTCCTGGTACAACTCCAGCTGGGTTCCCTGCCGACTCACCAGCAAACTTGCCCAGTGGGATTCGGTCTAGAATGGTCTTGGCTTTCCGGGGGTCGCTCCAGTTGGCCTTGCCCATGGGTGTCATCACCACTGTGGGGTTCACTGCATTCACACGGATCTGTGCCGGGACAGGTGGGGGTCAGCAAGGTGGGGAGCCCTGGGCACGCGGGCTGCGTGGTGGGAGGCACCCCAGCGGGGCTCACCTTGTGTGGCCCAAGCTCCAGAGCCATCACTTTGGTCAGCATGTCCATGGCACCCTTGGTGGCACCTATGAGGAGGGACAGACTACATGGAGCCTGGGCTGGCTGCAGGCTGGGGGTGGGGTGGGGTGGGGTCAGGGTGCAGCTGGGTCCACTCACAGTAGACGCTGTGGTTAGCTATTGCACGCTGGGAGGACTGGCTGGACACATTCACGATGGACCCTGGGGCTCCGCGAGCGATCAAGTCCCGGGCCACGATCTGGAATTGCAGAGGGAACATGAGGCAAAACTAGTGTCACCAACCCAGTCCCACGCCTGCCCTGAGGGCAGCTCACCTGGGACACCTGGATAACGGCCCGCAGGTTCACATCGAAGGAGCTGGAGGCAGATGGAGGGACCCTGGTCAGGGACTGGGGCTGCTGCTGCAGGGGGCAGCCCCCCACCCAGGCTTCCTTCACCCCCGCGGGCTCACACGTCACACGCCTCCTTGGTGACCTCCAGGAAGGGCTGCTGCAGGGGGCAGCCCCCCACCCCCCACCCAGGCTTCCTTCACCCCCAGGGGCTCACACGTCACACGCCTCCTTGGTGACCTCCAGGAAGGGCTGCAGCAGGGCCACAGCGGCATTGTTCACCAGCAGGTCCACGGGGCCCACGCCGCCCAGCGCCCGCTCCGTGGCCTCCCAGTCGCTCAGGTCCACGCACACTGGCTTTACCCCAGGGCACTGTGAGTACGTATAGGGGGGTGCACAGCCATCAGGGTCTCCATGCCCAAGAAGGGGCACAGCAGGGCTACTGCCCCACAAGGGAGGGGGCTGGGTGTGGGTGCTCTTTCAAACCAACAGGGGAAGGGGCTAGGGGTCCCATAGGAGCCGGCCACCGGCTTGGGGCTCAGAATCCAGGGCTGCTGAGGAATAGGGGAGGGCAGTTAACGTGGCCTCTGGACCATTGGGCAACTCAGAGCTTCGGCACCGGGAGCCTCCCGACAGTCCACTTCCTCCCTGACCTCCTCTGGCCCGGGGCCTGCCAGGCAGCCATTTCTGCTTCCTTCTGAGCCCAGGGGGCGTCGCCATTCTCTTGACCACTCGGGAGCCCACGGAGTCTGCGCGCCCTGGGAGGGGTGGCTGAGGGGCCCCCCCCCCCCCCGTCACCCCGGAGCCTGGAGCCCGCGCGTGCGGCCCACCCTCGGCCCCGCCCGCTGCCCGCTGGGCTAGCACACGGCGACGCCTATACCTCGTGGACCAGGCTGTCCAGGTCGCTTTGGGTCCGGCTCACGGCCACCACCTGCACACCAGCCGCGTGCAGCGCCTGGACCGTGCTGCGCCCGATGCCTGTAGGGAGCGCGGCTCAGTGAGGGCGCCCCCCGCACGCCGCCCTCCCCGGCCCCCTGGCCGTCCCTGGGCGCTGGCCCACCTTTGCCCGCCCCGGTGACGAGCGCCCGGCGGCCCGCGAGCCCCAGCTCCATGGCGGTGCCGCCCGGCGTTGTGCGAGCCACTGCCCGACTGCGAGCGGGGCGGAGGGTGCGGGGTCGGAAGAGCGCAGGGCGGGGCCCGGGTGGGGGCGGGGACAGCCTACCAGCGGCCCCCTGCGGGGCGATTGGCCAGAAGGAGTGGGCACGGCCGGGGCGGGGCAGTCAGGGTTCACGCCCGGCCCTGGGTTGGGGTGCCCGATGGCGACCCACCCACCGGGCAGGAAATCGGTTTAGCGGGTCCCTGCCAGCATTTCTTCCCTGCCAAGGGGATTACCCTATTACAAAAAAAAACAAGTGCTGGTTAATATAGAGAACTCACTGCTAGTATTTTTTGTTTTGTTTCTGAGAAGAAAAGTTTGGCAAAAAGGATCACATGCCCACCTTCCCCCAGACCTCGGAGTGGCTCCCTCGCGGTCCCAGAGGGAAAGAGTTTGGACAACCAAAAAACCTGGAGAAGAATCCAAATCGAAGGAAGGTTCACTTTGGCCTGAAAGGGAATTGAACCCCCAAATCACCCTGGCCAGCCCACAGGAGGCCACCAACACTTTAAAAAAAAAGCTTGGGCCCTGGCCTGTTTGGCTCAGCGGTTAGAGCGTCGGCCTGCGGTACAGAGAGACCCGGGTTCGGTTCCCGCTGGGGGCATGTGCTTCGGTTGCAGTTTGTCCCCGGCCCTGGTTGGTCGTGCGGGTGGCAGCCACTCGATGTGTCCCTTTCACGTCGATGTTTCTCTCTCTCTCTCTTCCTCTCTCTCCCTCCCACTCTATCTGAACAAAAAATGAAAAAAAAAAAAAAAAAAAAGCTTGGCCCGGCCGGTGCGGCTCAGTGGTTGAGCGTCGACCCATGCTCCAAGAGGCTGCCGGTTCGATTCCCAGTCAGGGCACATGCCCAAGTTGTGGGCCTGATCCCCAGCGGGGGGCATGCAGGAGGCAGCCAATTGATGTTCTCTCATTGATGTTTCTATCCCTCTCTCCCTCTCCCTTCCTCTCTCTCTAATATCAATAAAGAAAATAATAATAATAAATAAATAAATAATTTAAAAATATAACCTCGGGTGAGGATTAACAGAAAACAGACAAAAATGTGTGCAGGTTAGGCAGGAGTAGGATTGGGGTAATTGGGGTACATGGTGGCCAGTAAGGGCAAGCGCTGCTTTCTGAGGACTTAGGGTCAGCTACAGGTGTTTGAGTGCACACGGGCTCCCCCGTACAAGCTTTTTTGTTCTGTGGGTCATGTGAGAAAATCTAGAATCACTGCTCTGAAGGCCTTCAGTGGCCAGGGGTAGGGGACTGGTGATTGCAGGACCTCTGGGTCACCTGCGGCTTTGGGCCCAGAGACGTGGACAGGCTGGAGGAGAGGGTGGTTAGGGGCAGCAGGAGGCACATATTTGAGAAGACTCCGGAGGAAGGCAAAGAAAGTCCTCCCCATCAGGCCTGGCCCTGTGGTGTAGCCCACATTCCTCAGCGGCCTGACAAACCCTGCTTTCCGCTCCTAACCTTGGACCCTGATCTCTGCCTGCCAGAGGCGGAGGGAGGGACAGCCCCTAGCTTGTCCTCCTAGAAATGCACACCTGCTTAGGGCCCTTCAGAGGCTTTATCTTGCCCCCACAATGGTGTCTAAATCCTTTCACCTGTCCTGTGATTGCTGGTGGGCTAATGACTGAACCCTGCTCTGGGAGGCCCCTCAGGCTAGCCAGAAGTGCCTGAAGCACTCCCCACCCCCTCTCTGCCCCCTCCCAGCCCAATGGGTCCATTGCCTGAAGGGCCCCATCTCTGGCCCTGCCCCCTTGCCCAGGGTTGGACACTGCACTAGTCCAGCTGACTGGCCACCTCAGGCCTCATTACATCCACACTTGGCCTTCTAGATGGCACTGGCCATGCGAGCACCCAGGCCAGGACAACTGAATGACCCTCTGTTGTGCCTGGATTCTGGCTAGGGACAGTAGGAACAGTAGCAGCTGTGGACCCCTCCCCAGCTTGGGCTGGCCCCTCACGGGTAGTCTTGTGGGAAGAGGTGTGCTCAAGGTGAAAATGCATTCCCTGGCCCAGCACCCCACCTTCTCACGCTAGTCCCATCTTCCTTAGGGGTGGCCTAGGGTCCAGGGCATCTCCCACAACTCCCAGACCCTCTACTCTCTCCGACTTGCAGCGGTCGGATCCGAGACGCCGAGCGGAAGGGCGAGAACAGAGCCTCAGGGAAGGGAAGGTGTCTGCAGGCTAGCCTCCGCCCTTGAGGGATCTCCTCCTGGAGAAGGAATCTTGGCTCAGCGGCCACGGGGCAGGGTCGGCGGTGGAATCCGCGGGCTTCTGGATTTGCCCCCTTTTTTATGGAAGGTGAAATGTGAGCCCCACAGTCCCTGACTCTATGGTCCCCAGCCTCACGGCGTGCCCCTCCGGAGCCCAGGCACCCGCTGGTTCCAGGAGAAAGGCCTCCGTTTATCTATTTAGGCAAAACGACGCGGACCCAGTGGAGGACACAGTCTGTGGTGACGACGGAGGCGGGGTCTCACGGCAGTGAGGAGAGTGGCCAGAGAGGGCCTGGACTGGGGATGGTTGGTGGGGCCAGCAGGGCCATGGGCGGAGCGGAGGTGGAGAGGACCAGCCGCGGGACCGTGGAGGGCGGGGCCGTGGAGGCGGAGCTGTAAAGGTGGGCCCGGGGAGTGGTCTGCGGTGGGCGTGGCGACAGAGTGGAGGCGGGGCGAGGGGCCGGGAGGTGGGGTGAGGCCGCGCTGTGGGGGCGGGGCCGGGCGGGGCCGAGGACGGCCGGAGGGGCGGCACCGAGCTGGAGTCTCGGAGGCCGGGTGCCCGGCGTCCACCAGGTTGCTGGAGCCGCGGGTGGAGGCGCCGCAGTTGCTGAGCAGGAACCGGGTGCCGTTGACCGCGTCCTCCAGCTCTGCGGCGGGCGGCGGGGGTCGGCGCGGCTCTCCGGCCGCCCTGGCCGCGCCCGCCCAGCCCCGCAGCCCCGCTGACCTGCAGACCTCGGCAGCAGGCGACGCTCCTTCAGCTTCCCGGGCGAATTCGGGGTCCCTCGAGCCTTGGTAGCCCATGGCCGTCAGCACCACCGTGGGGTTCACGGAGTTCACCCGGATCCGGGACCCAGGGGCCGGAGGCTGAGGTCTCAGCCGGTGGCGTGCTTGCTGTGTTCCGGCCAACCCCTGACCCCAGCCCAGAGCCTTGAGTGGTCTCCAGGCCTCTCCCACGCCCACTGCCCTTTCTCATCCCCCAGCCTCGCCCCTAGCGCCTACTTGTGCCCCCACAGGCCCAGCCCGGCACCCTCAGCACCCCCACGTTCACCTTGTGTGGCCCCACTCCATGGCCATGGCTTTGGTTAGCATAGTCTGCACCTTTCTGGAGCCTGTGGGGGGCAGCTCTGAGTGCCCTTTAGGGATTCAGCCTTCTTTGCAGGGAGGCCCAGCCCCAGAGCCCAGCCAGGGTGGAGATACAGGCTGGACAGAGGGACTCACTGTAGACAGCTAGGTTGGGAAAGGTGACGTAGGCCGCTATGCTGGAGACATTGACGATGGAGCCAGGTACTCTGTGGTCTATCATGTCTTGGGCCCAGAGAAGGGACAGCTTGACCCCAACACACCCCTACCTGGGCCTTGTCAGCTGTGGGGCCACCTTCTTCCACTGGCTCACCCGGGACACCTGGAGCAGAGCCACGTTCGCACGGAGGCCCTGGGGGGAAGCACAGTCAGGTGGACCGTGGCCATGTCTGCCTCCCCTCTGCAGCAGCCCCTCCCCGACCCACCTGCTCTCCCACTTCCCACCTGTCGAAGACCTCCTTGGTGGCCTCCAGGAGGGGCTGCTGCAGCACCACGGCGGCGTTGTTCCCCAGCAGGTCCACGGGGCCCACTGCCCAGTGCCCACTCTGTGGCCTCCCAGTCACCGAGGTCCACGCACACAGACTCTATCCCGGGACACTGTGGGAGGCATTGGGCAGGGACTGGGTGGTCCCAGCCGGTTCCGGAGGCACTCCCGAGGGTATGAGGGGGACGCTGAGTGCCTCACCTCCTTGGAGAGGCTGACCAGGTTGGCGCTGGTGCGGCTCATGGCCACCACTCTGGCCCCTGAGGCATGCAGGGCCGTGGCAGTGTCCCGTCCTATCCCTGCAGGGGAACACCGAGCAGGCAGTGGCCCAACACATCTGGGTCCACATGGTGTGGGGGCTGCAGCTTTGCTGCTCAGGAAAGAACAGCAAGAGGATACTTGCCATAGGAGGCTGGCCTGGGAGTAGTGGGGGCCAAGTCAGTGGCCCAGCCAGCAAGATCCAGCCAAGGGAGGCCCCAGAGGGCAGCTCCTTCCTACTGGGCCTGAGGAAGAGACCTTGGCTCGATCCCCCATCTGCCATCCTGAGTCTTGCATTCGGGTCTGTCCACCTTGCTCTCCACCTTAGCTCTTCCCATACTCCTACCTGTCCTACTCATACCAACTTGCCCTGCCCCTGTCACCAGGGCCCAAGGCTGCTGAAATTCAACTGCATGGTGCTGATTCCTAGCAGGAGAGGAGAGTGTGGAAGTTTTATAGGCGGGGGGGTCGGAGGGTTGGGGGGGCTGGGCACTGGGCATGGCAGGGCATTGTTACAACTTCTATTTCCTTGTTCACAGGAATCCATTCCCCTGGAAGGGGCTGCCCTCCTCACCACAACCCAAAAGGTGACAGCCGGAAGCTCCATCCTTGGTCTTGGAAAAGAAATTAAAAATAAACCCTGGGGTGAGGTATGTGCCCCTTCCTGGCTGGCTGGGGACAGTCGGCCTGGAGCTGGCCCCTGCAAATCCTGGGCCAGGTGCCCCTGGGTGTTAGCTAAGGCACACTGTGCTTAAGGCTGGCCCCCTGCTCCCATCACCTGACCCTACCAGAGCCCTTATCTGGGGGCCACTGTGGCCTCTGGAGTCTTTTTCACCTGCACCTAGCCAGCCTAGGACTCTTGCCCCTGTGCCCACAGGTTCAGCTTCCCTGAGGCACCCTCATTCCCTCTCAGGTGTAGCTGCAGGGATAGGGGATCCTCCCTTGGTCCCCGCCCCTCCCCTCTCGGGAGAAAAAGATAAATGTTTCAGCTTACAAAGGTATCAGTTACCAAATTGCTATAACTCAGAGTTAGCTTAAGAGGAAAGGTTTCCCTATATCTAGAAAGATTAAAGAACCAGTCATTCAGCAGTTCCTTGAATAATATCATTTTGTTCAGCGTCATTTCATTTTAAAAGTTAATGAGAAAGAAAATTGATTCCCGGCAGGGACCGCTGTCTGTGAAGTGTAGGCGTGGCCCCGTCTGCGTGGGTTTCCTCCGATTTCCTCCCGTGTCCCAGTGATGTGCCTGTCGGTGAATTGGTGTGTTCACACTGTCCTTGTCTGAGCGTGGTGTCTGTGAGGGACCCTGCAATGGGAGGGTGTCCTGTCCAGGTGGGTGCTGCCTTTCACCCTGAGCTGCCGGATAGGCTCTGGCCACCAGATGCCCTGAACTGGAATAAGCGTCTTGGAAAACAATTAACTTCCTTGTTTTTATTAATCTTTCTTAAATGTAGGTATAGCTCACATTTATTTCAACTTTTAATATTAGAAGTTTAAAAATTAATACAAACAGAGCCACTTTAAAGTGAGGCCAGAGCCCGGCCGGTGTGGCTCAGTGGTTGAGCGTTGACCCATGCACCAAGAGGTCGCTGTAATAACTCCATTCTGACCCTCAGTTACTGCACGTACACACCCTGGCAGTTTCTTTTCTGTAAACATAAGGGCCTTGAGACACCCAAAGAAAACTGTAAAGATAAGGGGTTGAGGATGGCCTTGGGAAACTCAGAGGAACCATGAGAAAAAAGAGATTA
This sequence comes from Tadarida brasiliensis, assembly GCA_030848825.1. NCBI lineage: Eukaryota > Metazoa > Chordata > Mammalia > Chiroptera > Molossidae > Tadarida > Tadarida brasiliensis. The sequence goes on from CM061273.1 coordinate 66,162,117, forward strand.
ATAGTTGCCCTGCTCCTCCCCCCCTTTTCTCTGTCTCAGCCCCCCTTAATGGTGCCAAAAGCGGCGCCAAGAGAATGTAGTTTTTTGTTTTTTTTTTTTTCTGTAGTCTGTGCCTTTAAAAGCGGGCAACAAAAAAGGCTCGGGGCTGAGGATTTGGGGAAGCTGTACCCCCCCAGCCCGCTGGTGTAACAGCCCACCGATGTAACAAAGTGCTCCTTTACAATTCGGCTGTGCGTCTCTGTTATCTCGCTGTCACGCTACAACAGTCGCCAGTTCGATTCCCGGTCAGGGCACATGCCCAGGTTGTGGGCCTGATCCTCAGTGAGGGGCATGCAGGAGGCAGCCAGTCGATGTTCTCTCTCATCGGTGTTTCTATCTCTCTCCCTCTCCCTTCCTCTCTCTCTCTCTCTAAAAAAAAAAAAGGCTTGTATTAAAAATTAAAAATAAAAATAAAGTGGGGCCGGAGCTGCCATCCCCGAGGAACTGCCCTCTTTGCCAGACCAATTCCGCAAACCTTTGCAATGTTAAAACAGGGCAAAATGGCCTTTGGTCTGAGCCTACAGCAACATTGTGTCCCAAACAACCGTTTGCAAAGGTAACCAAGCAGTTCTGACTGGGCCGATGGCTACGGGGCTGGAAATTTAACATATCGTTCAGAACCAGCGTCACCGTGTTCTCTTACCTGCACCAGCAGCAGCGCCTTCCCGCTACTGATGGCCTCGTCCCCTTCCGGTCTCACCGGGCCCCTGGCCTCCGTCTCCTCCTCTGGACTCTGTGGGCTTCTTTGATCTCAAATCCATGCTGCTGCTTCTCGCTTTGCCTTGTGTTTTTAGGTTAATAGAAGTGTTCTGGGTCATTATTTAGAAATTTGGTGATGTTTTTGCGACCAAAAATATGCCACTGGAACTTGAAACTCTTCTTTATACCAATTAGCCTTGGGTGAAATGAGTTTTGTTATACGTTATTTCACGTGAAGCACAGTTTCCGAGAATCTATGCGTGACGTTTAGTGAGGACGGACTGGATATCAAACAGGAAGTCGTACTATGATTGCGAGACACCCTTCAGGAAGCATTGTAAGGAAATGTGGAAAAGACACAAATTTATCACTCACAGAACCTGGAAATTACAGACACCTGGGCCGCCGTGAGGTCACAGCCGAAGAGAGGACATGTGACCTGGTGCTGCTTTCACTGGGGTAGAGGGTGGGGGCTCACTCTTTAATAGTGAGTTTATTTATTTATTTATTTATTTTAATTTTTTTCCTTTGATTTTTAGAGAGAGAGAAAGGGAGAGGGAGAGAAAGACAGAAACATTAATGAGAGAGAACATCGATTGGCCGCTTCCTGCATGCCCCCCACTGGGATTGGGCCCACAACCTGGGCATGTGCCCTGACCGGGAAGCGAACCGGCGACCTCTTGGTGCATGGGTTGATGCTCAACCACTGAGCCACACTGGCTGGGATTTATTTTATTTTATTTTTTATTATTGCCCTGGCCGGTTTGGCTAAGCGGTTAGAGCGTCGGCCTGCGGTCCGGAGAGACCCAGATTCGGTTCCCGCTAGGGGCATGTACCTCGGTTGCAGTTTGTCCCCGGCCCTGATTGGTTGTGCGGGAGGCAGCCACTCAATGTGTCCCTTTCACGTCGATGTTACCCTCTCTCTCTCTTCCTCTCTCTCCCACTCTGTCTGAACAAAAAATGGAAACATGTCCTCGGGTGAGGATAAAAAAATAATAATAATATCCCTCACCCGAGGACACTTTTCCATTCATCATCAGATAGAGTGGGAGGGAGGGAGAGAGAGCGAGACAGAGAGAAACATCGATGTGATAGAGCCACATCGACTGGTTGCCTCCCACATGACCCGACCAGGGCCCGGGACTAACTGCAACCAAGGTACGTGCCCTTGGCCGGAATCAAACCCACGACTCATTGGTCCGCGGCTGGCCGGGCTTTAATGGTGAATTTAAAACATGGAAGCCTCCCTGGGGCATGAGAGCCCCCTCCCCAGGGGCCCACCCCTTGTGCACCGGCAATAAGCTGCTATTTTCTCTTCTTAAAAACAAACCAGCAAAAAAACCCAACCTCCAGCCCCTCGCCTGCTACCATTCACACGCTCTTGTTTGCAGAAAACTCCTTGGGAGAAGCTGTTCTCACCATGCCCTTCCTGCCAAGCACTGAAGGGTGCTGCGCCTGCAGCAGACTCCTCCTGTGGCCAGCCCCAGCGGTGACTCCCAGTCTGTCCTTGCTGATCTGTGTCCTTCCTCAGTGGCTGCTCTACCTGGCCTGGGGGCTGCCCGGGGAGGGGCCGCCGGGCACACACTGGCACATGCACACAAGTGTGCACATGCGGGCACTCGTGCTCCTGGCCACAGGGAGAAGGATGAGCAGGGTTCGGCAGGGCAGGGGGTTGTGAGGGCCTGGGGAGCAGAGGGCCGCAGGACCAGGTGAGCCGAGGGCCGGGGAGGTGAGGACGATCCTGCTTTCTTTTGTTTTGGTTTTTATCCTCACCTGAGGACATTTTTGCTTCAGATAGAGCGGGAGGGACAAGGGAGGAAGAGAGAGAGAAACATCGATGTGAGAGAGACACATCGAGTGGTTGCCACCCACACGACCCCAACCGGGGCCAGGGACAAACTGCAACCGAGGTCCGTGCCCTCAGCTGGAACCAAACCCGGGACTCTGGTCCGAGGGCTGACGCTCTAACCGCTGAGCAATCCAGCTTTCTAGGAGCTCCCTGGGAGCTGCCCCCTGGGAGCTGCCCCCTGGGAGCTGTTGAGGGACTAATGGCTTAGCCTGCAGGCACCTGTGTGTGTGAGTGTGTGTGAGAGTGTATGTGTGTGTATGAATGTGTGTGTGAGTGTGTGTATGTGAGTGTGTGTGTATGTTAGTGTGTATGAGTGTGTGTGAGAGTGTGTGTGAGAGTGTGTGTGTGAGTGTGTGTGTGTGTGTGTGTGTGACAAGGGGGAGGCAGGGCAGGCCTTGGACACATGAGAGGGCAGGTCTGGGCCTGGACAAAGGTTCTTCGAGCTCAGGTTCCCTCCTGTGAGGCCCTTAAGAAGGAAGTTCTCCTTTGTTTTCCCTGTTTCTCAGGGGAGGAGAGGTCTTTGAGCAAACCTTCCTGAAACCAGACTGGGGCCAGGCCCCAAAGGGGGCACTTGAGCAGGGTGGAGGGCTGAGGTCAGAACTGGCCAGAGGTCCAGGCACAAGTGGGCTTGAGGGGAAGGGCTCTCCCAAAGGGCCAGCCCTCGGGTGCCCCCATGAAAGGCCATGCTCCAGGCTGCTGCGGAAGGCCACGGGTGCCTCAGGGAGGACAGGGCACCCAACACAGCCAGAGACAGGAGTACCTGGGACAGAGGCCCCGTCGGCCAGGCCCCACCCAGCTGCCGGCTCCCAGCCCTGCTTCACCCCTGCAAGTCTCCCATGTCACACTCAGGCCTCCAAGTAGGCAGCTGGGGCCTGGGCTCCTCCCACTGGGGCCTGGCTCCCTCCACTTGCTTGGCTTCTGGACCCGGCTGGGGTGTCAGCTCCTCTGAGGGTCACCTGTCTGGGCTCCTGCCCCCTTGGTGTGGCTCCCATGACCTCCATCTGCTCCGTTGCTCATGTTCCTGAACACGGGAAGGCAGGGGCACTCTCTCATCATTGTTGTCCACACCTGGCAAAGAGAATGCTTCCAGCGTATGTGTGCGGGTGAATGAATGGACGGACGGGTGACTAGTGCCCGCCCTGAGACAAGGGGGAGAGCCGACCTGTGGCTACAAACAGCACAGGCCGTGACTGCTGCGCAGGGACTCTGAGACAGCGGGCAGGAGAAGGGCAGGGGCATGAGTCAAGGTGATAGTGGTAAAGACCAGCTCCGCTCCTGGCCAGTCTCCAAAGACCTGTGCAGGGCTCTTTCCTTGTTACAACAGTTATCAAAAGGCACTGTTGACCTTGAGCCCTCCTAGACACGGGCCATGAACCACACAGTGCAACGTCAGGCCCGAGGCAGCACAGGGGTACTTCCTGGAGGAGGCAAGAGGCAAGCAGAGAGAAAGCTGCCGGGGATCCTGTGTGCAGGAAGGGACAATCTGTTCAGGTCAGCCAATGCAGGTCACTGTTCCTCTTCTACCACTTGTGTGTGTGCGCGCAGGCATACACATGGGGACACACGGGGGCACACATAGGCACCAGCACACGGGAACATGTGTACACATGGATGCGCACATGCATACACACAGGAAAACACAGGCACAGGACACAGACACACATGACCAGGCCCCCACTACATGCATGGACAAACATAGCACACAGAGACTCATGGACACACATGCACGCACAGGCAGGTAACGTGTGTATATGGTGCACATGGGCACACACACATCTACCCAGCAGGATGAAGAGGACTCTGGACGTCAGCAGTCTCATCCTTGATACTGAGCTGGGCCAGTAGCCAGGCTTGGCCATGTCATCACTGCTTAGGGTCCTCGTGCAGGACAGCTAAGGAGCAGACAGAACCCTGGCACTCCCTGTAGCTGGTCACACAGGCTGGATCTCGGGGTCTGGGGGTGGGGACAGCTGATTTGAAGTACTTGAAGTGCTGGTCCCTGTGAGGGCTGCTGCTCCCTGATCTCCGGGTGGCTCCTGGGACCCTTCTGGGCCAGAATCACACCCAGGGCTGGTCCTGGAGCCTTTGAATGTAACCCTGGGGGCTGGGGAAATGCTTACCCCTCCAGGAAGGATGTCAAGAGACACCTCCCACCATATTTTGATTTCTTCTGGACAATGGGGACGGAAAAGACCTAAGACCTTGCGGTCCCATCTTCCCTGGACACTGTGCTGGATCTTCTGGTCTCAGGACCATCTTTGTGTGGCGGGGAACACAGTCCTGAGCTGACCACATGGGGGAGGGGCACTCCAGGTCAGACCCTGCCCTGGGCCTCTGCACTGCCCACGGGAGCCCAGTGCGGCGGGGATGGGCGAAGGCCTTGCCTCCAGGTGTCTGTGGGCGCAGCACCAGGTCCTTCCTGCAGGAAGGACCGCCTGTGGGGAGGGCTTTCGAGCTTCTGGGCACCACAGAGCGGCTCCTATAGCAGGCTGTGCTTGAGGGGCCCACATCTGCTGCTGCCTTCCTCCAGCTGACCAGGACGCACTGCCCTGAGTTGGAATGTGAACCCCACAGCCTTTCTGGCCATTTCCCTGTTGGCTTGTTGATTCTTCTTCATGCCCGGGGCCCAGTCTCCCAAATACCGCCCCGTAGAGTGGGATTAAGGTGCAGTCTAGGAGGTGTGGATGGGAGAAGGCTGTGGGCAGGTCCCCTCTGCCCAGAGCTAAGCTCCTTTGCTTCGGGAAGTGCCCCTTCAAGCACAAAGGCTGTGTGATGAGTGTAAGGTGATGCCCTTGGGAAAAGCCTCCCCAGCTCCTCCCAGGATTAGGCCTGGGCTGGAGGGTGGGCAGGGATGCAGAGCTAGGCAAGGGGCACCAAGCTTCCTGACATAAGCTATCACTCTGTGGCCCCTTATCCTCACCATGGGGCACTGAGGCCCCATGCCCCTCAGGGGCCAGCTGCTCATGCCCCCAGCCCGCAGACACAGCCCTGTGCACCGAGTCCCAGAGCTGAGGGCCCTGCTGTCGGGTTCAGGGAAACTTTCTAGGGGTTAGGATGGTTTCCCCCCTGCAGGCCAGGTCCCTGGATGCTTAGCTTCTTCTGCCTGCTTCCCCCATGCCCCTGTCTCTCTCAGTCACATGGAGAGGACGAGCCCTTTCTCCAGCATGATAATGTCTCTGGGGAGTACAACGACCATCCCCTTGGGAGTCGGCCTCACTAGACCCTTCCACCAGCTAGTGTCTCCTTGTGGAGCTGATCCCCTTGGAGCAGAGTGGAACAAGTCAAACACAGACTGGGATGTGCATCACACTGTCCTGTCCATAAACTATTAATTAACTTATTTATTTTTAATCCTCACCCGAGGACATTTTTCCATTTTTTGTTGAGATAGAGTGGGAGGGAGAGAGAGGAAGAGAGAGAGAGAGAGAAACATTGACGTGAAAGGGACACATCGAGTGGCCGCCCCCCGCACGACCCAACCAGGGCCTGGGACAACTGCAGCCGAGGTACGTGCCCTTAGTGGGAACCAAACCCAGGTCTCTCTGGACCGCAGGCCGACGCTCCAACCGCTGAGCCAAACCGGCCAGGGCAACCTTTCCATAAACTAAACATGTGCGATGCCATAACTGGCACCCAGACTAGCCTTCCCGCTGTAAGTAGTCATGGAACTTGACAAATACACCCAGTAGTTGTCTTCAGGAAATGGATAATAAGCAGCACCAGACTACCTTCTCGGAGGATGAAAACCCCTGAGATGGGACCCACAGATACCCCACCTGGGATAACACCTCCACCCAGGAGCCGGGAGCCAGAGTCCAAACAGAACACATGGTCCTGCCAAGCAAGGGAGGCAGGTCAGGGTTCGAGGCAGTTGAAGGGGCTGGGATCTTCAGAGCACAACACTGGAGAGGAGGAGGCTATGCCCCGAGGTCTGTGTGTGGTTCCTTTCAAGTCCATGGCTGAGGGCTGGGCTGTGCACATGTGGGGTGAGCACAGAGCTACAGGGCGTGGAACAGTGCTGGAGACATGTGTTCTGGCCCAGCTGGAGTGGACATGGACCACTGACACCAAGTGCAACTCCCTGGGTATCCAGCTGTGACGTAAAGTCATGTCCTTATGAGTCAGGACCACTAGAGGTGGGCTTACTCTAGTTCTACTCTCTGAAGCCCTGATAAAATTCCCAAGGGAAATAAAGTTTGGCAGCTGAGTCCCTCCAAGTTGGAGGGCCTTGGGAAACACCATAGGTTTTCCACCGATAACCCTAATAATGCACAAAACCAAACCAAAACAAGTTCAAAGTGATTAGTCAGTAAACTGCCTACCAAAACAAAAATCAACACTCTTCAGAAGAAGACAACAAAATCCAGACTCTCTGTAGCATATCCTCCACAATACTCAGTATACAATGAAAACTTTCTAGAAATAAAAAGAAACAGGAAAATGTTACCCATAGTCAAGAAAAATACCAGCCAATTAAAAAAATTACCTGGATTTACCAAGCAAAACTTTAAATCAGCTATTATAAATATGTACAAAGAGTGAAAGAAAATATCTTAATAAGTAAACAAATACGAAATTTCAGCTTAAAGATGGAAACTATAAAAAAGAATCAAATGGAAATTGTAAACTTTAAAAATACAATGAAAGAAAAAATTTATTGGGTAGATTTAACAGCAGATTGTAGATGACAAAAAAAAAGAATCATTACACTTGCCCGGCCGGTGTGGCTCAGTGGCTGAGCGTCGACCATGCACCAAGAGGTTGCCAGTTTGATACCCGGTCAGGGAACATGCCCAGGTTGTGGGCACAATCCCCAGTGGGGGGCATGCAGGAGGCGGCCAATCGATGTTCTCTCTCATCGATGCTTCTATCTCTCGGTCCCTCTCCCTTCCTCTCTCTCTAAAATCAATAAAGAAAAAAAAATATTAAAAAAAAACAAGAGAGTGCCCTGGTCGGTTTGGCTCAGTGGTTAGAGCATCGGCCTGCGGACCAGAGAGTCCTGAGTTCAGTTCCCGCTGGGGGCACGTGCCTCAGTTGCAGTTTGTCCCCGCCCTGGTTAGGGTCGTGTGGGTGGCAACCACTCGGTGTGTCTCTCTCACATCAATGTTTCTCTCTTTCTCTTCTCCTCTTTCTCCCTCCCGCTCTATCTGAGGATAAATGTAAAAAACAAACAAACAAAAAAAACAAAAGAGGCCAGCCCAGCCAGTGTGGCTCAGGGTTGAGCGTCGTCCCACGGACTGAGAGGTCCTGGTTTGATTCCTGGTCAGGGCACATGTCTGGGTTGCAGGTTCGATCCCCAATAAGAGGTGTGCATGAGGCAGGTGATCGATGTTTCTCTCTCTCTAAAAACTCAATAAAGCCCTGGCCGGTTTGGCTCAGCAGTTAGAGTGTTGGCCCGTGGACTAGAGAGTCCCCGGGTTCAGTTTTCGCTAAGGGGACATACCTCGGTTACAGTTTGTCCCTGGCCCCAGTTGGGGTTGTGTGGGTGGCAACCACTTGATGTGTCTCTCTCACGTTGATGTTTCTCTCTCTCTTTCTCCCTCTCTCCCTCCTGCTTTATCTGAAGATAAATGCAAAAATGTCCTCGGGCGAGGAAATAAATAAATAAATAAATAAATAAGAAAAACTCATTAAAACACACACACACACACACACACACACACACACACACACACACACACAACACGGGAGGCCAGAAGGCAGGGAAATTATATCATTAAATGGCTTAAAAAAAGCAAAGTCAACCCAGAAAGTCCGTGTGCGGCAGAACCGCCCTCTCAGAGTGGAGGCGAAATGAAGCCATTTTCAAAACAAAAGCCAAGAGACTGTCGCTGCGTCGCCAGAAGGAATGAAGAATGTTAGAATACTGAATACACCGCGAAGTAAGAAGTGCAAATTTTCTTTTCAAAATTTCCTTAGAAAACAATGAACTATTTAAAATAAAAATAACGACAGAGCGAAGTGGAAATTTCGACATCTGTAAAAGTGAAAGACGCAAGACCCCGCAGGACAGTGAGGGTGAAGGAGGCCGTTCTCCGGCAGGCTGGTCACATCTGCGGCTGGTCACATCTGCGTGGCGGGAAGACTTCAGTATTGACTCTACACAAATTTGATAAGTTGAGGGTGCATATTGTTAACGCTAGACTACCAACAAATAATAGAAGAAATAAAGGAAAAGAATAAACCCACTTGATTACCGCCCCACCCCCAAGAAAAGCAGGAAAGGACTACTAGGTACACATTTTGGTGTGTTTCCTTCCAGGCTTTTTTCTCTCTGAAAGCTATACGGCCCAGCTGCCAGGCAGACCCTGCACCTCAGGGTGCCACCCAGCCTCCCCTCCCCTTGGAGGTGCTAGGAAGTGCGGGGGTGACTGGTCCTCTGGGCCTGGTGAGGGAGGGGTCTGCACCTCAGAGGTGGCCGTTTGGTCCAGTCTGGTCTGTTCTGGTCTGTGCTGGGTGAACGCAGGAGAGGCCTGTAGTCTGGGAGGTTCAGCTAGCGTCTAGGTCTCAGGGGCTGCCACACCTTCCACGTCTGGAAATATGGGAGGTGGCTCCTGAACGCAGACCATTCCTGCCATAAACCCCTCCCCAAGTGACCTGTGCCTGACACCAGCGCACTGCCTTGGGGTCCAGTGGACCCCGCTGGCTTCTGCCACCCTCGTGGGCTCCTGGAGCACCCATCTGCCTGTCTCCATCCCCACGCCTCAGGGCAGCCACCCCTCGGCTCTTCCCACTCACCCACGCCACTGTCCCTGCACCAACATCCTCAGACCCGCGACCTGAGCTCCTCCCGATCTGAAAGGCGAAACTGGCTTCTTCTGGGAACAACTGTCTGAGTCGCAGTGGCAACTTACTGGTTTGACAGTGTATAGTCAGAATCCAGCCACACAAACGGCAGTGGTGTGATCGGTCACTCGGGCGGAAAAAGCCTCAGACGTGGTTAAGTGGACATGAACTTGGACCAGAAGAGATCAATGGAACAGGCTCAGCTGCAGCCGAGGTGAAGCGAGCCTCGGGGAGCGGTCTACCCGCCGAGAGCCACCATTGCGTGCCTGGGAGCACGCTGGATGGCGTCGGAAGTGTTGACAGGGCAGAGGACAGACACGATGTCGCCTCCCAGTGGCCTTGCAAGAACTAAGTCCTTGAAGAAGAGGCCATGAAGAGGAACCAGGTTCTGAACAATCCAGACACGCTTTCTGTGGGTGGACATGGGACCCTCCATGTCCTCTGCCATCTAGGACATTGTGTCATGGGGAGGCCTGGGGCACGGCCCAGGAAGGAGGGAAATCCTTACCTGACGTTAGGGGACAGGACACAGAGCCCCAGCTGGCCCTGAATAGAGCACCAGGTGAACCTCGGGGCCATGCAGGTGGGACAGGGGCTGTGGGAGAAGCCAGCGGCCGATGCAGCCGTTGCCACAGCGCCTTTTCCCTTTGTGGGGTCTGTTCTTGCTGTGACATTCTGCAACGCGTTTCAAGAATTCGCTGTCTTAGGCCCTGGCCCGGTAGCTCGGTTAGAGCCCTGTCCTGATACACTGAGGTTTCGGGTTCAATCCCCGGTCAGAGCCAACCAATCAATGCAGCTGAAAGTGGAACAAGTCAATGTCTCTCTCACATCAATAAACAAACAAACAAAAGCAAAGAATTCGCTGTCTCACCACCGTTGTTCAGACGAGGATTTGGGCTTGCTGGAATGCACCGCCCCTTACATGTCTTCCACTAGTCCTCCTCCAGCCAGAGCCCCACAGAGCACAAGCCAGGGGCCCCCCCTGGGCTCCCACGGCCCAGGCCCCAAGGACCCAGGATACTTGACCCCACGTGGTCTTGGGGTACATTTCCCTCCGTGCACCAACGGATCAGACAGAAACCGGCCAGGTGGATGCCAACCTGCTGGTTTGGGTGTTGCCTACCTCACTCTACACACACGGCTACACAGCCGTGCACAAGTGCACACGTACAGCTACACACACATGCATACCCACACACACAGCTGCTTACACATGTACACAGCCATGCACACATGCACACACTAGTTCTGCAACGTATCGAGAGAGCAAGCATAATATGTAGGAAGGCCGCCCCCAGGAACGAGGTTTGTGCCAGTCCTTCACTTCCTGCAGGACCCCTGTGCTGTGTGCTTCAGCTCACACAGAAGACACTGGGCCGCCTTAGGCTGAGCTGGCAGGGCTGGGGCCTTCTGGGGGAGGAGCTGGATGCCTGGTGGTCTGTCCAGAGCTGAGCCACCAAGAGCTCTGCTGGTCCATTGAGACAACGAGCCAAACAGAAAGTAACAATCAAACTTTTATTCGCTTACTGCAACAGCATAGCGAGAGGCCAGGGAGGGGCTGTGGTCCGCTCCACTCTCTGCTCCCTGGAAAGGCACAGCAGCTGGGTCAGCACAGGCGGAGGGGCTGTCCCACCCAGGGGGAGCCTCACACAAAAGGCTCCTGTTCCGTGGACTTGGAGCCAGGGGGAGAAGACCTGTGCTAAGGACCGAGTCAGCGTGGAGAAGCCTCCCAGTCAGGGGGTCTGGCTGAGGAACCTGAGAGGGGCCTTGGCCACGGGCCTCCCCAACAAGGTGGCTGCCATATGGAGAAGCTCAAGAACACGGCTGGCTGGGGGCCTCAGTCCTTGAGTGCCACTGCCCCAGAGACCAAGAAGCCCTACTGGGCATGAAGCCAGGCGTGGGGAGGGCAGCTTCCCCCAAGAGGCCTGCAGGTAAAGCCTCTGAAAAGATCCCACGCAGAACTCTGGCCTGGAGCCCACTCCTCAGAGCCTGGTCTGCCTGGGCCCCTCTCCAGCAGGGTGAGCCCTGAGCACCAGACGCCAGTCCCCTCCCAGCCCCAAACCCTATAAGAAACCTTCCTGGTGGGGGCAAGCCTCTGGGGCTGGGCTGGGCTGGGCTGGCAGGAGGAGCAGCCCCCACACTAGAGTCTGGACCCCTGGGCGGGCAGGCAGCGCTGTTCTCGTTCCCACAGTGCCGGGTCACCCGGGCCTGCCAGGGGCTGTGGGAGGCCTGTGGCTTAGACCTTGTCTGCTGGCTGCCCACATCTCCCTGGATGTGGCTGAGGCTATGGCCATGACCGCCTGAGGGAGTCAACTGAGGCCAGGAGGAGGCAGGCTTTGCCCAAGAGCACCCCCTGGATCAGAGATCAAGGGTCACTGAGAGGCAAGGTCAACCTGCTTCTGCACAGGACACCAGTCAGTGTCCGGGTAGAGAAGGCAGTGCACGGACTTAAACCTGAGAAAGGAAACACGGGGGTCAGGGCCACAGGAGGGCGGGCTGCTCCAGAGCTCCTCCCCGTGGCCCACTTACCGTGTGGGGTCCTGCTGCAGGCTGAAGCCTCCGGCCACGTTCACCACGTTATGTGGATTCTCAGGACCCCCATAGCTCAAGGTCACCTGGGAGGAGAGAAGGATGACTTACTCTCTAACCATCCCCTCCAGCATCCCCACCCACCTCAGGATCCAGCCAGGAGAGGTTGCTCGGTCCCTTGGGCCCTCCTGGGCGCATCTGGAGAGCACTGGAGAGAGATGCACTGGGGGGCATGGCCAGCACAGAAACCACCACAGGAGGGCAGCTGGTGTCCACTGCCCCAAACTGACTCACTATCCCTGCGGTCTGGTCTGTGACTCCCATCACGCCCAAATCACTGCTCCCTACCCCGCTGCCCCAGGCCTGTCACCTGGGAAAACACAGTGCTGCCCTTTGCAAACGAGCCCCCATGTGAAATTGGGTGCCCCCACCACACCTGGGACCCACCCTGGCCACTCTCGAATCCCTCTGAGCCCTTGCCCGGCTGGGAGGCCTAGGCCAGGCCCCTCAGACTCCTGCCAGGGCACCAGGGAACACGGCCGCACCTGCTGGAGCACAGAGTCAGGCGGCAGCCTCCACAAGTTCTCCAGGTGGGAGTGGAACAGTGAGCTGTGTCGGAGGCGCGCGCCCAGCAGCCCCTCTACGATGTACCCCACCGTGCAGTCGTCCGGCAGCCGCACCCGCTCGGCTGTGCTCATGAAGCTGCCCAGGCTGGGAAGTGGGTGCTGGTCAGCACCTCCTCAGTCCTCAGCACCCCCTTCCCAGGCAGCTGGCGCCCCCTCGGCCCTCCTCACCTGGCCCAGGGGCTCATCTTGAGGGCAAGGCCTCTGCTCAGGCAGAACCCAGCCCCACCTGTAGCGAACCAGAACTTGACAGTGGTCACCTGGGGAGAAGGGAGCTGCCAGTCAGACAGAGAGCTCCTCACCCTGACTCTGTGTAGACACATTAAGTCTGTCCCGTAAGCCACTCCTTAACAGCTCCTGGTCCAAGCAGCAGAAGCTCCCTGGGCATAAGGGACAGGGCTGCTGCCACCTAGCTGCCTGTGGCCCCAACCCCTCCTACAGAACCTCTTGGCTTGCCAAGCTCCTGAAATGCCCCACTTGGGTGGATGAGGCACCTGCCCCTTCCCGTCCCCAGCGCTCACGGTTCCACCTCCCTGGACCCTCTCGGTAGCCTCGATGGGGTGGTCCAGGCTGGGCCGCCCCAGGTAGACGTCCTGGCTGGGCGAGAAGGTGGACAGCAGCTGCAGCAGGCCTTCGGGGTTCACGTAGTTGTCGTCGTCCACGTGGCAGAACCACCTGGAGCAGGGGCAGTGTCAGTGCGAGCGGCCCAGGTGCATGCTCCTGGGCTCCCGGGGGTGCGGCCACCACACACTTGCGTCCAGACTCGATGAACTGGTCGTACTCCACCGACATCTTGCAGCACAGCGCCTGGCGGGTGTGCACAGCCGAGCAGTTGGTGTTGATGACGTGGCTGCCTGCTGGGTTGGAGGGGCAGGGGACGCCTGAGGGCTGGGGCCAGGCCTGCCGCCAGCCCGCCCCACCAAAATGGGGCTGTCTGACAGGCTTGGCCGCCCGCTCTGCTCGAGGCCCCAGGCAGGGTCCAACCACAGCCCCAGCGTGGCCTCACCCAGCTGACCCTGTTGGTGATCTCTGCGGCCCAGGCAGATGACAACCACCTGGAATCCCATGAGTGGACACCCACCCGGAAATGGGCCTGAGGTGGGACCAACCTGATCGCCCGGGCTTCCTTAGGGCATGTGGAAGGGTGAGGCCCTGGAGGTGTGCCACTGGCCCAGGGGGACAGAGCATGGCTGGCAGGGTGGGGCCCTGGGTGCTGCGCAGGTGACCTGGCCCCCCTGAGCCTTTGCACGCAGCAGGCAGACCAGGGGGCGGCGTGGCACCGGCAACAGGGCTGTGTGAGGGGGGCCCTGGCACGGCTGGGCTGGGGGCACTCACCTCCCTGCAGCTGCAGGTCAGGGTCGTCCCCATCCGTGAAGATGAAGGTCTGGGGAGAGACCACTGTGAGTGTCGGCAGGGCCCCGACCCCAGGGGACCCGGAAATGAGCGTCCCCGGTCGGCGCCCCAGCTCAGCCCGGCGCCCCAGCTCGTCCAGGGCGGCGGGGCCAGGCCGGCGCTCGCGTTCCCACGGGAGGGCACACCCGCCGTCTGCGGCCCAGGAAGCACCAAGGGGTGGACGCGGGGGTCCCCGGGACGCGGGCCTGGCCCTCCTGCGGGGACGCGGCCGAGGGTGGGGGCGCGGGGGCGGGGCCCACCTGCCGGCGGGCCCGGGAGATCCAGGTGCGCAGCAGCAGCCGCAGGCGCGGCCCGTGGTTCTTCCGCGTGGTCTTGACGGCGATGAAGACGTCGTCCGGCCGCAGGCGGGGGGCGGCGGCGCGGGCGGGGGGCGCGCGCGGGCCGGGGCCGGGGGTGGGCGCCGGGGGGCGGGCCGGGGCGAGCGCGCGGGGCAGCGGCAGGGGCAAGGGCAGGGGCAGCGGCAGCAGCAGCAGCAGCAGCGCGGCCAGGGCCGCGGCCAGCGCGAGGCAGGCCCGACACAGCGCCCCCCGCGCGCGGCTCATGCGGCCGCCGACCGGCCGGCTGCACCCGGGCCAGGGCGCGCCGCGGCCCCTTTAAGAGCCGCCCCGCCCGCGCCGCGACCCGGAAGCGGCGGCCGCGCTGCCCCGGAAGTGGACGGCGCGTCGCGGTGGGGTGGGCGAAGATGCCGCTGCCGGTTCAGGTGTTTAACTTGCAGGTAACGAGCTGCGGCCGGCGGCCCCTCCGCGCCCCAGCCGCCGGACCGGAGCCGAAGCCGAGGCCGAGGCCAGCCGAGCGGCCCGCGCGCCCCCCGACCCCGCCTCGCCCGCCCCGACCCGCAGGCCTGCGCGCTAACGGTCCTGCTCCCCAGCAGCCGGCTCTGTCAGGGTCGGGGTGCGGGGGGTCAGGCCAGGAAGGGGAGCCGGCCCCCGCGGGAGGGCGCACGTCTGGCTGCCGGGCACGGCCGGGGACTGCGGCCTGAGCGCCCCGTCGGCCTCGCGCTGCGCTGCGGGTGCCCGGGACCCTCCCCCACGGCGCCCGGCCGCCCCGTGCCCCCGGGGGCTCGCAGGAGCCGCGGCAGGACGGCGGCCGGACGTGCAGGGCCCTCGGGCGGCCCCGCTCCGCAGACGGGCCGTGCAGGAGACGGGTGGGCGCCCGGCAGAGCTGGGCCCGGGCCGTCCCCCACTCGCGGTGACACGGCGCCGTGTTGCAGGGGGCTGTGGAGCCCATGCAGATCGACGTGGACCCCCAGGAGGACCCGCAGAACGCCCCCGATGTCAATTACGTGGTGGAAAACCCCACCCTGGTAGGATCCCTGGGGGGGTGTCAGTGCTGCTGGAGGTCCAGGCCGATGCCCCACTCGGGCCATGTCTCACTCGGACCCAGTAACCTTTAGAGTTTACAATGCCTGTTTGTGATGGGTTGTTAGCTTGGTACCCTGCACCCCACTTCTGGTGTGGCACAGCTGTGACCCAGGCCACCCTCCCATTGAAGCTCCAGCCCAACCTCCTGGGCCCCTGGTGGCCCCTCTGACACCGGAAGGGTCAGCCTTGGGTCACTGCTCCTGACTCACCAGCCCCGCACTCTGCACGTTCCCCCTCCCCCAGGACCTGGAGCAGTACGCAGCCAGCTACAGTGGCCTGATGCGCATCGAGCGGCTGCAGTTCATCGCTGACCACTGCCCCTCACTGCGGGTGGAGGCCCTGAAGATGGCCCTGTCCTTCGTGCAGAGGACCTTCAACGTGGATGTGTACGAGGAGATCCACCGGAAGCTCTCGGAAGCCACCAGGTGAGGCCCAGGCCTTGGCCAGAGGGGTGGGCCAGGTCTGCCGTGTCGCCATCAGGGCCCTTCCTGTGCCTCTGTGACGCCGGCCCCACCCATGTGGTCACTGCAGCAGCACGTGTCCAGCACGGTGTCCCGGCCTTCCTGTTGAAAGGCCCAGAGGGGCTGTAAGCAGCAGAGCGCGCAGGGTGCCCCCTCCCAGCCGGGAGAATTCAGAATCCACTCTCCCTGCAGGCGTGCCCGTGCCATCATTCTGCTGCCAAGCAGAGCTTGCACAGGTGGTGGCTGGCTTCTCTGCTTTCAGCATGGCCACGCACTTTTCCCATTGGTCTCCCCCACGCTGCCACATCCCCTGCCAGCGGGGCGCTCCCACCAGGGGCTCCTGGGAGGTACCTTCCTGCTGGCACATCAACCCTGATGGCCAGGTCCTCCCTCAGGGACCTGCAGAGCACGCCGGACGCCATCCCTGAAAGTGGTGTGGAGCCCCCTCCCCTGGACACAGCCTGGGTGGAGGCCACACGAAAGAAGGCCCTGCTGAAGCTGGAGAAGCTGGACACGGACCTGAAGAACTACAAGGGCAACTCCATCAAGGAGAGTATCAGGTACCACCAAGGGCAGGGATGGGGAAGGGCGGCAGGATGGCCAGGTCCACACTGGGCAGTGTCCACTCACAGCCTGGCCCACAGGCGTGGCCACGATGACCTGGGTGACCACTACCTTGACTGTGGGGACCTCAGCAATGCCCTCAAGTGCTACTCCCGGGCCCGGGACTACTGCACCAGCGCCAAGCACGTCATCAATATGTGCCTCAACGTCATCAAGGTGGGCCCTGGGGTGGTGGGCAAAGGCACAAGTGGGGGCAACCATACCCTGGGCCAGGAGGGGGCACCCCAGACTGAATGTACCCCCCCACACACCTGCCCACCAGGTCAGTGTCTACTTGCAGAATTGGTCTCATGTGCTGAGCTATGTCAGCAAGGCCGAGTCCACCCCCGAGATTGCTGAGGTAACTGGCACCCTGCCACCTCCTCACCACTGCTGGGGGTCGGTCTGGCTACTGGGGAGGGTGTGGAGGGACAAGTGGCTCACAGCTGCCGCCTTCCCTTGCAGCAGCGTGGGGAGCGGGACAGCCAGACCCAGGCCATCCTCACCAAGCTCAAGTGTGCCGCAGGTGAGAGCCCTGGGGTCCAGGGCGGGAGGACACCACAGCTGCCGCCATGCTGTCTCCTCTGTGGGTGGCGTGTGTGCACTGGACTGTTTTCGTCTTCACAGCTGGGGCAGACCTACACCCACAGGTGGCCCCTGCCTGGCCTAGGTCCCACGTGCAGGCCAGTGTGACCAGTGGTTAGGAGTGCAGACACTGCCTCTGGTGGTGGCCGTCAGAGCCAGTCCCCCACCTGAGTCCCCAGCAGCAGTAACAGCAGCTGTGCTGGCTTCCTGGGCACCATGTGGTGCTCTCAGCTGTCTCTTGCCTCCATAGCCAGAACTTCTGTCCCTGAGGCTGAGGCACCCCTGGAGCGGGTCAGGCCTCACTCTCTCCTCCCCCACCAGGCCTGGCGGAGCTGGCTGCGCGCAAGTACAAGCAGGCAGCCAAGTGCTTCCTGCTGGCCTCCTTTGACCACTGTGACTTCCCCGAGGTGAGTGGGCTAGGGCAGCAAGGGAGGAGCCCTTGCTGGGACTTGGAAGTAGGGAGGGCTCATGGGGGTTCTCTTCCAGTGGGTCCTAGGCATTCTGAGTGGGGTTGGGGGGAACCAGCCCCATTCTGGGCTTCCTCCCTGGCTTCTGTCCAGGCCAGCAGTGACCCCAGGTCTCTGCCCCTCAGTTGCTGTCCCCCAGCAATGTGGCCGTGTACGGCGGCCTGTGCGCCTTGGCCACCTTCGACAGGCAGGAACTGCAGCGCAACGTCATCTCCAGCAGGTGTGTGGGGGTGGTGCTGGGCCCCGTGTCCCCAGCCACCTGCTCCAGGGCTGGTGCAGGGTGGGCGGGCACAGGGCGGCTCTGAGGAGTGTGGCCCTGCAGCTCCTTCAAGCTGTTCTTGGAGCTGGAGCCCCAGGTTCGAGACATCATCTTCAAATTCTATGAGTCCAAGTATGCCTCGTGCCTGAAGATGCTGGACGAGATGAAGGTGAGGGGTGGGTCTGGCTGGAGGGCAGGCGAGGGCGGAGGACCGGGAGTAGTGGCCCCTGACCAGCTCTTCTTGCCAGGACAACCTGCTCTTGGATATGTACCTGGCTCCCCACGTCAGGACCCTGTACACCCAGATTCGCAACCGTGCCCTCATTCAGGTAAGTGTGGGTGGGACATAGGCCGAGGTGGGGTGCTGGGGATGCACCTAGAGGCCGTGCAGCTGACGCAGCTCTGCCCTGCAGTATTTCAGCCCCTATGTGTCGGCCGACATGCGCAGAATGGCCACAGCCTTCAACACCACGGTGGCGGCGCTGGAGGATGAGCTGACACAGCTCATCCTAGAAGGGCTCATCAATGCCCGCATCGACTCCCACAGCAAGGTGGCCAGCTGGGGCCAGGGTGGGTGTGGGGGAGTGCCTGGGTCCCCGCTGACCCCGCCACCCCTGCAGATCCTGTATGCTCGGGACGTGGACCAGCGCAGCACCACCTTTGAGAAGTCCTTGCTCATGGGCAAGGAGTTCCAGCGACGTGCCAAAGCCATGATCCTGCGGGCAGCCGTGCTGCGCAACCAGATCCACGTCAAGGTGAGGGCGGGGCAGCACTGGACGGGGGGCAGACGGACGGGCACGCGCACACCTCGGGGCCAACGGCCTTGTCTCTGTTGCAGTCTCCTCCCCGAGAAGGGAGTCAGGGGGAGCTGACGCCGGCCAATAGCCAGTCCCGGATGAGCACCAACATGTGAGGATGTCCTCTGTCCACCTCTAGGAAGATCCATGTGCCCCACCCCCACCCCTCAGACTTGGACACCTGGGCCCATCTGCTCCCAGCACTTCTGGAGATGCCCCCTGTGGCCCACTTGCAGGGGCCCTGCTGCTGGGTTCCAGCCTTTGACCCCCTGCCTGGGCTTCCGCGTGCTCTGTCTCTGCCCTCCCCCATCTGTGACCCAGGGAGGAGGTGGGCTGCCTGGAAGGAGAGGCCTGCAGGGCCTGCCTGGGGTACCGCCTCCCAGCCACCCTGCTCTCACATCATCTGGGGTGGCAGACAGTTGTGAATCTTAGTCCATTAAAAGACAGCCTGAGAACATACCCCTCGAACTGTGCCTTCTCTGCCGGCTCCCTGGGGTTGGGCTTTGGCGCAGGGCCCAGTTCTTGTCCCCTGGGCCCCTTACACTGAGACAGCAAGGCCCCCAGCACACGTGTGCAGGGCTGACGCTCACGCCCTCACTGGGCCTGGTCTAGGGCGGTCTCTGTGGCTGACATGGGTCAAGGCAGGGGGTTCTCTGCCCATGTCCCTTGTTTTGAGGGCTCCAGGGGCCCAGCTCCTCCCTCCCAGCATGCGGCTGCGGTCAGGGGCATCACTGGCCAGCTCTGTGCCTATCTCTGAAGAGGTTTATTGTTCATTTTTGAACACACGGTTGCGAGGACAGGGCAGGTCCAGCCTGGGAGCCTGCTCGCGGTGCCGCTCCAGGCCCAGCGTGGCCAAGGGCGTGAGCTTGTCCTTCCACTGAAGGAGCAGGGATTCCCTGAGTAACGGTGTCTCCTTAAGGGGACTGGAGGCTTCAGCAGGAGTCCTGGGCCGGAGGATCGGTGCATCAGCCTCTGTTGGCCCTTCAGGCCAGGGCACTGCCCACGACCTCAGGGAAGCCACCTGGGTCCCCAGGCCCCACCTGCTGAGACTCCTGCAGCCGGGGCTGGGCCCCCTTCCAGGCCAGAGACTTCTCCAGTTTGGTTTTAAAAAGCAATCCATGACCTGGCAGAGAAGGTTGGGAGGAAATGGGGCTCTGGAAGCCAAGGGTCCCACTGCCCGCAGGGCCCAGAGAGGGGGTGATGAGGGCGAGAGGGGCAGGTGCCCCTTACCTGGGCAGTCTGCGGTCTCTTTGAAAGCTCGCTTCTTGCAGCAGCCCCGGCACAGGTTAAATACACACCTGTTACCCTGTACACAGAAAAGCCAGTGAGACTGTGCCCAGAACAGGCCCCCTCCGAGCCCCAAGGGACTGTACTTCCTGAGATGGAGTCAGCAAGGACCACCCTGCCCACCACCACCCCTGGGGTAAAAGCCCTGCCTAGGCGGCACTGCAGAAGGGCCAGCTCACCTTTGGGTTTCCACACTGATCACACTTTGCGTATTTTGCTGGGAAAAGAACACGAGGGGGTCCTGGTAAACAGGAGGAGCCAGCCCCCACCGTGACCGCCCCCCACCCAAAGCCTAGCGGGCATCACTGCTCACTGGCCAGCCAGGCCTCTTGGGGGAGAGCAGAAGACACAGCAGACTTGGTCGTCAGGAACCCCAGGACCCCACAGGGCCCTCACCCACCCCAGGGACTCACGAACTCTGGCCATGGCTGCATCTCCCACTCTCAGGAAGGTGATCCCGAGCCCCCAGCCTCTCCGGCCACCTCAGGGCGGCAGCTGCAGCAGCTTACGCTTCAGAGAGGGGTCGAAGGTCTTATGGGGGTTCCTCAGCTGCTTCTTCTGCTTATTCTTGGACAGGATTTCTGTGCTGCTCTCCTCCTCCTCCAGGGCCCGCTTACTGCGGGCACTCGTGTTCTCCTTGCTCCCCTCCTTGGGCCTGCAAGGGAAGGGCAGTGGGCAGAGCTGAGGGACCCCATGAGAGTGACCTGCCAGCCAGTCTCAGCAGTTCAGCTCTCAGGCTGCCGGGGCTGGGCCAGCAGAGGCCGGGACACTGGGACTCCAGGGTCTGAGCCACTGAGCCGCAGGCAGGGCTGCGGCCATAGATGACAGCCTGGCCTCACCTCGGAGAGGAAACCCACCCAGGACCAGAGAAAAGAAGAAAAAGACTTAAAATCTAAGCATCCACGAACAGGAGCGATGAGCTGGGCATCTGGAGGGAGGGGGCAGACAGAACTGTGCTCTCTCTGGCATTCCTGTGCACCCCACCCGGCCCTTGCCCCCCGGGTGCTCACCCTGGCCGGAAGTACGGCTGGCAGATCCAGTGGAAAAAAGGCAAGCCGCCCGAGGGCTCCTCCCCCTCCTGCCTGGACATGTCCTCCTGCAAAAGTCCAGGGGCCCTCGGTCACCAGCCAAGCCCCTCTCTGATGTGCTGGGCGGCTCCCAGCCCCGGCACGTGCCTGACACCGGAGCTTCAGCTCCTGGCTCACGGCGGCGACACCCTCCAGGGTCTTCACTTTGGCGAGCTCCTCTCGAAGCTGCTGGTGCACCTGCAGCCTGAGACAGACACCCTGTCACAGCGGACCCCCCAGCCAGCTCCTGACCGCTGACCCTGAACCCTGGGCAGAGGGGAGCTGCCTCTCTTTCTTCTGACCCGGGCTTCTAGCCTGGCCTTGCCATCCCCCAAGCCTTCAAGACTAGACTTGGTGGCAAACGGTCTCAGTAGATGTTTCTGGAGACCCCCATCTTAAAACCCCAACGCCCCAGGCGGGGCTCAGACGGGATGGCATCTGCCTGGGGGGACTCACGTGTGGTGCCATAGCTTGAAGAGGTGGGCGCGGACGTAGGACAGGGGGCAGGGGTGCTGGCGCACGAGGTCCAGGTACTCCTCAGCCAGCTCCCACACAGCAGGGCTGCGGCCCTCGAACAGGGCGGGGTTGTGCAGGTTGCCCTCTGCAGGGGGAAAGGGGGCTCACAGCCGAGGGCGCTCGTGTCCCCAGAGGAACCCATCCACCTCTAAGCCACATCACATCACACCATGGGCAAGGCTGCTGCTGGCTCTGGCGGAGTGAGGACAGCGAAAGGCCTAAGGCTGGCCCGCTGGGTCAATGGCGCCAGGATGCGGACGTCCCCCGCTGCGGACGTCCCCCGCTGCGGGTGGCGCACAGCCTCACCTGCGCTCATGACGCCCTGCACCCCTGTGTCCCGGAGGCAGCGCTCCACATCCCACAGGCACTGGATGTTCCCGTTGGCAAACACAGGGATGGCCACAGCATTCCTGTCGGGAGCAGGGGGCACTTAGGAGAGAGCAAAGCTGTCCTCCACCCCTGGGCAGTGTCTAGCCCCCAGACGCCATCTTGCCAGGCACTTCTCTCCCCCATTGCCTAGAGGGCTGAGGGCCGTGTGTCAGGGCTTGGATGACCCACCCCACTCACCGCACGGCCCTGATGTGCTCCCAGGATGCGGTGCCTGACAGAGGCCCCTTCTGCTCCTTGGTGCGCCCGTGCACCGTCAGCAGCTAGGACACAGCAGTGCCAGCTCAGCCCCCAAACCGACCCCAGGGGACCCTCTCCCTTTGGCTTTTGGGCATCAGCTTCCATGCAGAGTCGAGGAAAGGGTGTCCTGGGCCTGGCTCTTGGTCCCTGCCCCCCACTAGACCCTGGGCCCCTGGGCTGCATGTAGGGCCAGCTGGTGTGGCCAGGGTGCAGGTGAGAAGCCTAGTCCCATTCAAGGGTCAGCCCTCCTGGAGTTGGGAGCACCCCCGCGGCCCAAGGCCAAAGGTGTAAGGGAGGAAGAGGCACCCATCTGACCCTAGGGCTGGTGGGGGGGTGGGGGTGGGGAGAAAGCCTGGCACCTCTCCCTGCCTAGTACTCCCTTCCCTCATACAAGCGAGGCCTGGGCTCACCCGCCCTCATCAGACCTCTCCTCAAGGTCACTGTGGTTCCTGTCTACCCCCAGAGGATAAGCTGCTCCAGGGACACACCTGGGAGCAGGCCCCCTCCAGGCCTGGCTCAGTGCATGAAGGGCCCTGCAAGTCCCTGGCCCCTCACCTGGCAGCCAGCCTTCTCCAGCATCTGGGCGTACCTCACGGTCTTGTCAATCTCTGGGAAGACACGGATTTTGCATGTGACCGGGACAGAGAGTTTTTCGTGGGCCAGCTGAACTGGGGAAAAAGAGAGTAGGCTTCTGAGAACTGTGGTGCTCACCTTTGGGCAGGTGGTGGGGACCCACAGCTAAGCCCCCAAAGGAGCACAGGCCCGGAAAGACAGCCCCCACTTGACGGCAGCTGAGAGATCTGTGTCCATCCCTTCACAGCACTGGAGGGGCCACGACTGGGCAAGGACACTGGCCCCTGCATGCAACAGGTCAACAGTCCACTGCCACCTTCTACAGCAAGGCGAGTGCGTGGCCAGGAGGTCTCTGCCAGCCACTTCCTACCCTTTGTCCAACCACACGAGACCCTGTCACCCGCACGCGGCCGACTCACTCATTCTCTGGAGCAGGTCCCACTCTTCCTGCAGGAAGGCTCCGTAGTGGCCTGCAGGGACAAACATGGTCCTCTGTACCCCTCCTCCTCCCACATCTACATGGGCCATGAGTTGACCTGCCAGGCTGGCCCCAAGCTTCCTGCAAAGCTGTGCACATATCCACAGAGCCCTTGGGCTGGGGCCTCCCTGAGTGGGCATCTCTGGGGAGACAGTCACTGAGCAGCTTCTCAGTGTCAGACTTGGGGGCTCTGTTTGCCCAGCTGCCAAGCTCAAGGCGCAGAATGGCGGGCCCACCCCATGGTCTCTGACCACCCAGCAACTCCTCAGGCCCCATGAGGAAGAAAGGCTAAGCCCCACACAAAGGGAATGGCCACTGGGGCTACGGCAGTGAAGGCTGTGACAGGGTCCTCTGTCAGCAAACACATTTACCCAGGGGGAGTCTAATGACTTCCCAGGCACGAGGGCAAGTGATGGCCTCTGACAGCCAGCAGAACCCTGTCCCCACCTGGAGCCTTGCCGCGGCCCAGAGCTACTGCAGTGCTGGACACCACTGGGCCTTAACTCACCCCGCTTGGCTATCATTTGTGGGCAACCCAAGTTCAGGTCGATGGCATCACAGTAGTCCTGAGCCAGGAGCGCCGCCTGGACAAACACTTCTGGGTCATTGGCACAGAACTGGAGAAGACAGGACAGTCACCATGAACCCACGCCAGGCCCTGGTCCTGTGGCTGCCCACAAGGGTTCAGGAGACCCAGTGTGGGTGTGGTCCCAGGAGCTGACTGTAGGACGGTTTCCTGTCCTGACCGCTTACAAAACGACTAAGTTAGGACACAACCCCGTGCCCCCAGATTCACAGAGTCCCCTCGACTGTAACAGAGCCGTTCTTTCTATGTGTTCTGAGAGGCAGCGTGAGAGATGCGATGCAGGGGACACGATGGGGCTACGGACATTTCCTGCAGCCAAGCTGTCCACTCACCAAGGTCTGCGCCAGTTCCCAGGAAGGCGTCAAGCTCTGAGAAAGGCAGCTGCAGGAGCACCTGACTTCCTAACCCTAATCCCCTGTCCCCCCTGCCCCATCCCCTTCCCTCCCCTCCAATCAGTGCTCAGAAAAAGGTGCTCCCAGGTGTCCAGGGGCCAGGCCCACGCACCTGCACAATGAGGGGCCGGTCCTCAGGGCACACCTCGCAGTACAAGTTCTCCTTCCGGTAGTTGGCATCACGGACAAAGACCTGGGCATGCAGCATGGGAGTGTAGCAGAGCTGGGCCCCATGGCGGCGACTCAGCAGCCTCCAGGCCAGCTCGCTCTGGTCCACCATGGGGGCCACCACATGGCGGGCCCCACGCAGCGTGCAGCTCCAGAACTCGAAGCCCTGCAGCTTTGGCATCTCTCCACACTGTGGGGGGAGACCAGGGTTCAACCACGTGGGTGGAAAATCAAACTGCCTCAAGGCCACACCAGTGCTGTCCCACGGTCACAAGCGTGGATACTAATGGCATCAGCTGGTGCGGGCCATGAAGTGAAACCCACCTTCAAGCGGAGACCCTGGGCAAGTCCCTCAACCTCTGAGCCTGGACCCCTCACTTGCTCGCAGGATTAACATCTGCCTGACCAGACTGGTGTTGAGAGTAAATGAAATCGTGGAAGCAGCATCTCAGTGGGCACCTGTAACTACAGCAGCTGTAACTACAAGGCCCGGGGACATCACTGGAGATGTGAACCAGGCTGGCCCTCCGGGTGCCAGGTGGGACCCACCATGCCACTGCTGAGGTCAGGGTGCAGCGCTGCGCTGATGACCTGGGGGAACCACCCTCCCCGCACCCAGACCGGCCGGCGGGACGCTCCCAGACAGCTCACTCCAGGAGCCCGACCTGCGATCCCTGAGCACCGCCATCCCTTTAATGGCCGAGTGCCCAGATGTGCCTTGGGTGTTATTGGAAACTAAAATTACATATAGAAACCATCTAAGTGCCACTGTGGTCCCCAACCGCGCAGCGCACGCGCGGCCCACGTGAAGGAGGAACCAGGCGGCGGCAGCACCCGGCCCAGACCCCGCAGGAAACGCACCTGAGTCGGCCGAGCCCGGGCGCCCGCCGGCGGGGTCCTCCGGGAAGTCGTGCGGAGCTCCGGGCTCACGCAAGGTCTGCAGGCCGCCTCGCCGGGGCTGCAGACGGGCCGCAGCCGAGCCCAGGGCTCCGAGCCGGGGCCGCCGGAAGGTGCCTCCGCCACGGCAGTCCGGGCGGCCGGCGGTGCAGCCGGAAACGCGTCCCCTGGAAACCGCGCCCGTCCTAGGAGGGGCCCGTCCGTGACGGAGGGCCCGGGCGGGGTTGGAGGTCAGAGGCCGGAGGTCGGCTACGCGATCCCAGGCCCGAGCACAGCCGCTCCACTCTTGATTCTGGGGTTCCCTCCTGCCTCAATCTCCCCATCGGCTGCAGCGCGCAAGTCACGCTCCCTCCGCGCGCCCAGCAAGCGAAGCCCTGCTCCGCGCTGCGCCACGGCCCTGCCCCCGGGCCCCGCCCCGGGCCCACCCCTGGCGCCCCGCCCCGAGGCCCCGCCCCGGGCCCACCCCTGGCGCCCCGCCCCGAGGCCCCGCCCCGGGCCCACCCCTGGCGCCCCGCCCCGAGGCCCCGCCCCGAGGCCCCGCCCCGAGGCCCACCCCCGGCGCCCCGCCCCTAGGCCCCGCCCTGGGCCCACCCCCGGCGCCCCGCCCCGCGCCTGCAGCGCCGCAGCGGCGGAGGGGAGCGTGGGCGGAGGCCAGGGCGCACCTTCCCGGGCGGCGTACCCCGTGGACACGAAGATGTCGATCCCGGCTCCGACTCTGGGGCTCGGGCGCCCCGCGGGTCGTCGCCTCGCGCGGGGACGGGGTGGGGCGCAGCCCGGGGCGTGCCCTCTGCGGCCGGCGCACGTGCGGGCTCGGGCGGGGAGGCGGCGTCGCTGCCGCCACGGCCGCGTTTCATCAGTGGAACGCGCTCCCTCCGCCCGGTGGGCCGTTGCGGCGGGGCTGCGGGCAGAGGCAGCCGTGTGGGCGGCATTTCCGGAGGAGCGGAGCCCCCGCGCTCAGAAGATTGACCAGGAGACCGGACGACGGTCAGCGCTGCCCGCCCAGCTCCCCGGGAGCCGGCTGGAGGCTGCGTCTGAGAAACGCGGGTTCCTTTCGGAAGTGAAGGAACGAACGTCCGTGCGCAGGACAGCGTGGGAGCCCGGGGTTCCCGCGGGGCTCATTTCCTCCCACGAGCCTGGCCTGAGGACCCGGAGCGCCCACGGGAGGGCGGCCGGTGTGCGGGGGCGTCGCCACGGGGTCAGCGAAGGGGCGGGCGCTCCGGGTCTGCTGCGCCCGCAGGGCCGCGCACAGGCTCGGGAAGGGCCGCAGGCCCCGCTGTCGGCGATGGGCTCAGGACCAGGCTTGGTGCGGACAGCGGGAGCCAGGCCCCGGGTCGGCTGCGTGAACTCTGAGCGCATCCGCAGCCCCCGGCCAAGGCAGGAGGCCTTCCCACTTCGACATGGGGAAGCAGTCGAACCAGTAACTGGCTGGCCACTGAGCTGTCCTGACCAGGGCAAGCTGTGGGAAGGCGGGTGTACATATTTAAAAATTTTAAAATCACTGGGCCGGCCCTGGCAGGTTTGGCTCAGCGGTTAGAGCGTCGGCCTGCGGTCCAGAGAGACCCGGGTTCGGTTCCCGCTAAGGGCACGTACCTCGGTTGCAGTTTGTCCCCGGCCCTGGTTGGTCGTGCGGGTGGCGGCCACTGGATGTGTCCCTTTCACGTGGATGTTTCTCTCTCTCTCTCTCTCTCTCTCTCTCTCTCTCTCCCTCTCCCTCCTACTCTATCTGAACAAAAAATGAAAAAATGTCCTCGGGTGAGGATAAAAAAAAAAAAAAATCACTGGGCCGGTGTGGCTCAGTAGACCGAGAGGTCCCAGTTCGATTCCCGGTCAGGGCACGTGTCCAGGTTTCCTGCTCCATCCCCAGTAGGGGGCGTGCAGGAGGCAGCCCATGGATGTTTCTCTTTCACATGGGTATTTCTCTCTCTCTAAAAAATGAATAAAAACATTTAAATAAATAAATTTAAAAAAAATCTATCAGAGATACCAGTGGCCACACACTGCAGAGGGAGGGGCAGGCTCCCTGAGGGGACTGGATTGACCAAGGAATAAAAGAAGGTTTGGATTACCAAAGGCAGGAGTGAAGGAGGAGACATCACTATGGAACTTAAGAAAATCAAAGTCAAAAGGGAATCGTATGGAAAACTGTATCCCCCAAATCAGATAAGAGTTGAAACCACAAATTCCTTAAAAAGATACAAGTTATGGAAACTGACTCAAGAAGAAACAAAATCTGAATAGATCCCAACAAGTAGGACATTGAATTAGTTATTTAAAATGTTCCCACAAAATAAAGCCCAGGCTCAGATGACTTCAATGAGTTCTAGGAAATATTAAAGTGTGGACACCTGCCCTGGCCAGTGTTGCTCAATGGTTACAGTGTTGCCAGTACACTGAAGGTTCTTGGGTTTGATTCCGGGTCACGGGCACATGCCTGGGTTGTAGGTTTGATCCCCAGCCCGGTTAGGGTCTTGCAGGAGGCAACCAATTGATGTGTCTCTCTCACATCGATGTCTGTCTCTCTTCCCCCATCCTTCCCTCCCTTCTATATCTAAAAATCAATGGAAAGCCCTGGCCAGTTTGGCTCTGGGGTTAGAGCATTGGCCCGAGGACCAGTGAGTCGTGGGTTCGATTCTGGTCAAGGCCACGTACTGCAGTTGTGGTTCGTCCCCGTCCCTGGTCAGGTTGTGTGGGAAGCAACCAGTCGATGTGGCTCTATCACATCGATGTTTTTCTCTGTCTCTCCCTCCCTCCTCCCACTCTTTCTAATGATAAATGGAAAAATATCTTTGGGTGAGGAATAATAAAAAAATTTTTTAAATGGAAAAACGTCATCGGATGAGGATTAACAAAACAAGAAGTAAATATAAGTTTTGACATAGATATACACACCAGTGAAACTATCACAATAAAAATAATGAAAATACTGATTACCTCTAATGTTTCCTCGTATCCCTTTGTAAGTCTCCCTCCCCAGCAAGCATTGAATTATTTTCTGTCTAGGATTTTATATGGATGGAATCACACCATATGTCCTGTTTTTTGGTCCAGTGTCTTTCTCTCAGCATATATTTCGAGATTTATCCATGCTGTTGCGTGTCAATGGTTCCCTCCTTTTCACTGCTGAGAGCTATCTCGTTGCACAGGTGAACCACGCTGCTTCTGTCTGTTGGCCTGTGGTAGACACTCAGGTTGTCCCAGCGCTGGGCTGTTATAAAAAAAGCTGCAGTGATGGACACCTGCTCCATTTATTGGGTAAATGCTTATGAGAGGAGTGGCCGGGTCTTGGGTAGGTGTTTGACTTTTCAGAAAACTGCCAGACTGTTCGCAGTGTGGTTGCACCATTCGCCTTCTCACTAGGAAATCGGAAAGGTTGCTCTGCATCCTCACTCACACTGGGAGTTCCTGGCTCAGCCATGCAAATCGGCATGACCCCCACCAACGATGCCATCTCTTCGTGCGCTTCTTTGCTAAAATGTTCCGAATCTTTTGCCCAATAAAAAAAAAATTCTTTTTTTTTTTTTACTTTTTCTTTTTGTTGACTTTGAGTTCTTTAAATATTCTGGCTACAAACCCTTTATGAGATATGTGATTTGCAAATACTTTCAATGGTCTGACCTTTTCATTCTTTTAACAGTGTCTTTCAAAGGGCAGAAATGATTTGATGAAATCCAATTCAGCAATGTATATTCTTATCGATTGTGCTTTTGATGTCATATCTAAGAAATATTTGTGTAACCCAAGTTCACAAAGATTTTCTCCTATATTTACTCATAGAAGTTTTATAGTTTTAGAGCTTACATTTAGGTCTATGATCCATTTTGAGTTAAATTATGTGTATGTTCTGAGGTAAGGGTCTAAGTGTTCTTGTTCTTTCTTTCCCCTTCCTTCCTTCCTTCCTTCCTTCCTTCCTTCCTTCCTTCCTTCCTTCCTTCCTTCCTTCCTTTCCTTCGTTTCCTTTCTTTCTTTTCTTTCTTTTTTTGCATGTGGAGATCCAATTATTCCAGAACCATTTGTTGAAAAGACAACCCTTTCTCCATGGCATCGTCTGGGCAATTGTTGAGAATCCATTGTCCACACACGTGTGTGTCTGTTTCTTGACTCATTATTTTGTTCCATCAATCTAATTACATATTTTCATGTCAATAACACAGTCTTGATTATTGTAGCGTTATCATAGATCTTTTTTTTTTTATCTTCACCTGAGGACTTTTTTTTTGCATTTATCTTCAGATAGAGCGGGAGGGAGAGAAGGGGGAAGAGAGAGAGAGACATCGATGTGAGAGAGACACATCAATTGGTTGCCTCCTGCAAGACCCCAATCGGGGCCGGGGACAAACTGCAACCAAGGTATGTGCCCTTAGCAGGAACTGAACCCGGGCCTCTCTGGTCCGCAGGCCGACGCTCTAACCGCTAAGCCAAACCGGCCAGGGCTATCATAGATCTTTAATAAAAGTCTTGAAACAAGCAAAGCCCCCTCTGCGAAGTGGTCGCTCTACATCAAATTGCATTGGTGGTTCTGGGCCCCTGGCTTTGTCAGTCCCCACAGAAAGCCTGGTGGCAGTCGGACAGGATGGCACAGATCGACCCACTTACACCTCAGTGTGGAGTCTTCTGATCCATGGACACGGGCTCTCGCTCCACGTAGGCCTTCTTTCATTTCCTTCAGCAATGTATTCTGGTTTTCAGTGGACAGTCCTACACATCTTTTATCATGTTTATCCCTAGTTCTTACTTTTGGATGCTACTGTAAATGCTGTTGATTTTCAATATCCGTTTCTGCTTGTTCATTACTTGCACATAGTCATACAATTGGGTTTTGTATCTTGATCGTCTTTTTTTTTTTTCTTTATTGATTTTAGAGAGGGAGGGAGAAGGAGAGAGATAGAAACATCGATGAGCGAGAACATCGATTGGCCACCTCCTGCACGCCCCCCACTGGGGATCAGGCCCACAACCCGGGCATGTGCCCTGACCGGGAATCGAACTGGCGACCTCTTGGTGCATGCATGGGTTGGTACTCAACCACTGAGCCACACCAGCTGGGTGTTGATCATCTGTCTTGCAATCTCCCTAAACTCTTGCATTAGTTCTGGGAGATTTTTATAGATTGCATCAACTTTTCTACAAGGACGATAATGTCTGCCAACAGGGATAGTTCTATTTCTTCTTTGCTAATCTGTATGCCTTGTTTCATTGCTTTGCCCTACTGCACTGGTTAGAACTTCCAACACAACTTCGAGCAGAAGTGGTGAGATTGGAGGTCTTGATCTTGGAAAACATTTACTCTTTCGCCATTATGTATGAGGGTGGCTGTAGGTTTTTCAAAGCCTTTATCAGGCTGAGGACGTTGCCTGCTGTGCCTCGTTGGCTGCCGTCCCTGTTGGCTGTGGGTTTTTATCAGGAATGGGTTTTGTGTGGCTTTCTGTATCCAGAGAGAACCGTTGTTGCTGTTGTTTTATCACTCATATAGTGGATTACAGTGAGTGATTTTTGGATGTGGAACCAGCCTTGTAGTGCTAGGGTAAAGCCCGTTTGGTCACGGTCTGTTATCTTTATTACAGCGCATGACGCTGTTTGCATGTATTTTGTTTGGATTTTTTGCATGTATGATCATAATGGATAGCAGTGGTTTCCTTTGAGTGTCTTTACCGGGTTTTGGTATCAAAATTGTTTATTGCTCCTTTGCTATAGACTGAATTGTGTCTTCCTCAAATCCATGTTGGAGCCCTAACCCCTGATGTGACTGTATTTGGACATGGGGCCTATATGTAGGTAATAAACGTTATATTAGGTCATACATGTGGGGCCCTAATCTCACAGGACTGGGGTCCTTACAGGAAGAGAAAGAGACAACAGGCCCCGTGCAGCTGTCTGCAGGCAGGCGAGAGGATCCTTGATGTTGGACTTCCCAGCCTATGAGAACGATGAGGAAATGAACTGCTATCGTTTGAGCCCCTCAGTCAGCAGTATTTTGCTCCGGCGGCCCAAGCCGACTAAGACATCCCCCAAACATTTTATGTAAGTTGAATTCTTTTGAACTGATGGAGACTGGTTTTCTTTCCAAAAACTCAGAAGAGTTTTGTGTATAATGCAGAACACATTTTCCTTTACTGTTTGGCAGAATTTGCCATTCAGGTCTGGAGGTTTTTTTGTGTGGAAAAGCTTTTAACTACAAAATCGTTTTCTTCAATAGATGCAGGGTTACTCAGGCTGTCTCTTCATCTTGTGTGGAATTTGCCCATTTCATTTCAGTTGTGTGGCATAAAGTTTTTCATAACATTGCTTTATGTGTATACATTTAGTGATATCATGTCATCCTTTTTTTTATCCTCACCTGAGTATATTTTTCCATTTATCTTCAGATAGAATGGGAGGGAGGGAGGAGAGTGAGAGAGAAAGAAACACGGATGTGAGTGAGACACATCAATTTGTTGTCTCCTGCACGATCCCGACCAGGGATGGGGATTGAACTGCAACCGAGGTACATGCCCTTGACCGGAATCAAACCCAAGACTCATTGGTCCGCGGGACGACGCTCTAACCGTTCAGCCAAACCAGCCAGGGCCACATCATTCTGGATATTGGTATTTGCCTGCCCCCCCCCCCCCCGCCCCAGTTCTATCTGGCTTAAGGATGATAGATTATTGGTTTTCAAAGACCTACTTTTGGTTTCATTCATTTTGTTTTCTTGATTTTTACTGGTGTTTTAGTTCCTCTTGTTTTGCTTACTTTGGGCCACATTTTTTTTTTTTTTTTAGCTTCTTAAGGTAGAATTTGAAGTCATACATTTGAGAAACTTCTTTTGACATTGCCTTTAGTGCTCCAGATTTCCCCAGCACTGCATTAGCCATTTTCATTCAATTCAAAACTTTAATTTCCATCTTGATTTTTTTCTTTTTATCCTCACCCGAGGACATTTTTGCATTTATCTTCAGATAGAACGGGAGGGAGAGAGGGAGGAAGCTAGAGAGAAAACATCAATGTGAGAGAGACACATCAAATGGCCACCACTCACACAACCCCAACCAGGGCCGGGGACAAACTGCAACCGAGGTACATGCTCCTTGCGGGCACCGAACCCGGGTCTCCCTGGTCTGCAGGCCGATGCTCTAACCGCTGAGCCAAACCAGCCAGGGCTTGATCTCTTCTTTAACCTGAGTTATTTAAGTGTGATTTGATTTCTAAATATTTGAGGATAGTCAAGACCGTTTTGCGATTGATTCTTATTTTATGCAGCTGTGGTCAGATAAAATATTTTCTAAAAATTGAATTCTGTCTCAGCTGGTGTGGCTCAGTAGTTGAGCATCGACCCTGCACCAAGAGGTCCCTGGTTCGATTCCCGGTCAGAGCACACGCCCAGGTTGTGGGCCCGATCCCCAGTGGGGGCACACAGGAGGTGGCCAGTCAATGTTCTCTCATCGATGTTTCTGTCTCTCCCTCTCCCTTGCTCTCTCTCTCAAATCAATAAAGGAAAAAAAGAACTAAAAAAAAAAAAAAAAAACTAAAAACAGAAGTCTTTGGAATTCATTGACTGGTTTTAGGGACGGGAACGTGGCCCCTCCTGGTCACTGCTCCCCGGAGCGGGAAGGATGCACAGCTGCAGGGTGGAGCCGGGCACCAGGGCAAAGGGCCGCACAGCTCCAATTCCTACAGCCTCACCTACCCGCCTCCTTCTACCGCTACAGGGGGAGGGGCTGAGGAGCTGCAGCCTTAATTATAGACTTGCCCGGGTCTCCTTTTGGGTCTACAGTCGTCCCTCGTTATCGCAGTTAATCCGTTCCAGACTCTAGTGGTTGCACCTGGCATTGAAGGATTCCTGGGGTGCTCGAATACATAGGCCTACAGTCGATACGTACAGTAATTTAAAATTTAATTGTAATACAGGGGTGTATAATTGACTCAACTGAGTGTGCGCTGTATCATTTTCATTGTCTCGATCAACTTTTTATTTTTTTTTATTTTATTATTTTATTCTATTTTTTTATCCTCACCCTTGGACATTTTTTTTCATTTTTTGTTCAGATAGAGTGGGAGGGAGAGAGAGGAAGAGAGAGAGAAGAACATTGACGTGAGAGTGACACATCGAGTGGCTGCCACCCGCACGACCAACCAGGGCCGGGGACAAACTGCAACCGAAGTACATGCCCTTAGCGGGAACCGAACCCGGGTCTCTCTGGACCGCAGGCCGACGCTCTAACCGCTGAGCCAAACCGGCCAGGGCTCGATCAACTTTTTAATGAATATATTTGAGGAAACCGCGATAGAGTGAAGCCGCGAATGTCGAAGCGCGAAGTGGTGAGGGACGACTGTGTAACGTTTGCTTCCCATAATTTGAAGCTGTTTTACTACTGAAAGTTTAGGATTGTTATCTCCAATGGACTCACTCTGGAACTTGATATTAAGACACCAACTCCAGAGATCCTTCCACTTTTTTTTTTAAATCTTCACCAGAGGACTTTTTCCATTTATCTTCAGATAGAGTGGGAGAGAGAAAACATCGATGTGAGACACATCCACTGGTTGCCTCCTACATGACCTGTCCAGGGTCGGGGGCCAAACCGCAACTGAGGTACATGCCTGACAGGAATTGAACTCAACGCTTTGGTCCGCAGGCCGACGCTCTAACTGCTGAGCCAAACCCTCCACTCTCTATTACATTGTAGCCTGTGTCAGAACCAACTTCCTTCCTGTGGTCGAGTGAGGCCCCTCGCTTCATCACACACCTGCCGGTGCACACCCGGGTCGCCGCCACCTTTTGGCTGCTGTGAACACTGGTTACAGCTGTGGGGTTGAGCCCGTTTTCAACTCTTCTGGGGCACATGTCAGGAGTGGAATTGTTGGCTCAGACGGTAATGCCGCTGAACTTTCTTAGGAACACGTAAGCCCCACTCTCTGGGTTCCACACATCCTTCTGGAAGCCGAGGTGGGCCTGCTCCCCAGCCCCCCCTTTTGTCCCAACCCTTGCACCCCTCCCCGGGTCCAGCTCTGTGCAGCTCACACCCAGTCAGCCCAGAAACCCCACCCCAGGGCATCCGCCTCACCCCTGGTGCTCAGAGGGCCGTCCCGTCTCTCACCTGCCCTCCCAGCCTCCACTCCTTTGCCGAAACCCTTGTGACTGTCAGTCTGACATTCAACGTGGCGTACTACGCGAACACTGACTTAAGTGTTGCTGTGAAGGTGTTTTGCCATGTGGCTCACACCCGCAATCAGCTGACCTCAGACTGACTGTTCTGGAGGAGGGTAGAACTCCTCTGAACACGATGCCCTGGGGAGCAGACCCGTGGCTGGTGGCTGCCCTGAAGAACAGGAGTTCTGGCAAGAGGCGTGGGGGTCCCCACCACTGGCTGCCTGGCTCCTTCCCATGCGCCTGCTGGTGGATGCTGGGCTCCTGCTGCTGCCTGGAGGGGGCACCAAGCCCGCTGTGTGGGCACGGCAGAGGGTTCCCTCCAGGACTCTGGGGACAGGGCTGGCACGCCCAGCAGATGGTCAGGCGGGAGGGCAGAAAGGCCCAGAGACCACACAGCTCGTGGGGTTTAAATGCAGAAGGGTCCAGGAGGAAAGAAGCGCTTTTACCAAGTTGGTATAAAAATGAAACAGGTCCAGACAAGGTTCTTTGAACTGACAGGTATAGTAAGTTTCAAAATCTGAGCAGCAACGTGAATCGTGTTTCTTGAAAAAAGTTAACAGAGAACAGAGTGGGTGCCCGGCGCCCCACTGCCCCACTGCCCCGCTGCATCATGGCCGGCCGGGCCCAGGCACCCCGGCCGCACCAGGGACGGCCCTGGCAGCTCCCCAGCGACGCAATAAATAGAATCCAAGCGGAGACCATGCACGGCCCGTGCAGACCGCATGTGGTCCAGGGCTTGGGGTCGCGCCTGGCTCAGCCGACTCCTCACAGACCAGGGAGGTCTCCAAGTCGGTGGCGCGGGTCCCGGCAGCCACGTGGGAGGTGGTAGTCGAGGTGGCCAGGGGAGGTGCCCGGGGAGGGCCAGGCGTCAGTCCTACTTCTAGTGGCCGCCACGGGCAGGGGCCGGGGTCCCACCGGCAGGACGTCCCAGCCC
This sequence comes from Tadarida brasiliensis, assembly GCA_030848825.1. Classification (NCBI taxonomy): domain Eukaryota; kingdom Metazoa; phylum Chordata; class Mammalia; order Chiroptera; family Molossidae; genus Tadarida; species Tadarida brasiliensis. Next base: position 66,197,240 of record CM061273.1, read on the forward strand.
AGGGATGGTGGGCACAGCCTAGCCCTCCCGCACGCTGACGCGCGGCTCGGCCAGGGAGCTGTGGATGATGCCGAGGATGGCCTCGAGGCCGCTGCCCTCCAGCAGGGTGCGGTGGTCGCCCTCGATGATGTGCACAGACACCTTGCCGTCACACACCTGGGACAGGTTGTAGTCGGCACCCAGGCCCTCGCCGTAGGCGCCGCCCACCTTGGCTCGGAGCAGCGTCACGCTGCCGTGGTAGGTGGCCCGAGGCGTGTACTGCTCGGCCGCGCGCAGCTTGTGGTAGAAGGAGCGAGCGGCAAAGGTGAGCGCAGCGCGGTCCAGCCCCGCGTGCGTCTGCGAGATCAGGTCCACAGCGGCCACCACGCGCTCCTCCAGGCCGGGGAGCGGCAGCAGCGCCTCCAGCACCTGTGAGACAGGACTGTGAGTGGCTCTGCCGTGGTCCCAGGGAGGCCCGCCCGCCCGGCCCGGGACCCACCCTGCTGTGCTCAGCATCCGTGAACTGCTGCACGAAGAAGCACATGGCCTCGCTCTCGGCCTCCGCCTCGCAGCCGGGCGTCAGCTTCGCGCGGTAGTTCTGCACGGGGAGGAGGGGCTGTGTGAGGAGGAGAGCGGGGACCTGGGACCTGCGGCCCAGACTGACTGGGGAGCTGTTCTCACCTGCGTGTACGCCAGCACGTAGGAGGGGGAGCCGTCGAACAGGAAGAGACTGTTGTGCGCGGAGGCAGGGCTCTGCTGCGCCTGCAGCTGCGAGCACATCTCGAAGGCCACGCAGGCCCCAAAGGAGTAGCCGGCGATGTGGTAGGGCCCCTCCGGCTGCACCTGCTTGATGCACCGGATGTAGTAGGCGGCCAGGCTCTGGATGCTGTCCAGGGGTGCGGCTGTGGAGTGGCAGAGGCTCCGTGTGGGTGGGTGCCCCGGGGCCCCACAGGCAGCCACCCCACCTCGCTGGGCCGGGGCAGCCCCAGGGACCCAGACGCACCTAGGGTGCACTGCAGACCGTAGGTGGGGATGCTGAGCTTGGCGGCCAGGCTGTGGAACACAGTGGTGGAGCCCTCGATGGGGTGCACCAGGAACAGGGGCCGCTCAGAGCTCTGCACAGAGTTGAGCCGCGTCAAAGCTGGGTCCTCGGGGTTCACCAACAGGGTGCTCAGGTTCAGCAGGGCCTGCCGCCGCCGGGTAGGGCTGTCCTCCTTGGGTGTGGGGGCTGCCAGCTCTGTGGAGAGGAGCAGATGCCAGGGAGGGCCAGTGCCCACAGGTTCCCCCCCAACACACACGCATGTCCACACACATGCACACCTGGGTCCAGCTGCTGTTGTGGGGAGTGCTCAGGAAAGGGCCAGATAAACAAGCCCTGATCTGGGGGGGTCTAGCTGCCCACAGGCCAGCAGCACCGAGGGCGGAATTGTGATGCTCCCGAGACGCCCCATGATCCAGAAAGAGGCCGGCGGGTAGCCCAGCAGCCCCACACCAGCAGCCCCGCCCCCACGCACCATTGGCTGAGCCAGCCTGCGAGGAAAGCTCCTTCAGCTTGCGGAGGGTGAGCTGCTGAATGTCCCGCATGGACAGCACCAGGTCGTGCTCCCGCTCCAGCACCTGGCGCACCTCCACTCCCATGAGTGAGTCCAGGCCCAGGTCCCCCAGCGAGCTGTCCAGGTTGACAGCAGCCAAGTCTCGGATGCCTGGGGAGAGATGCTAGGTTGGCAATTTGAGAAGGGGAATGGGGCGGGCCCAGCGGGTGGGTGCTGGCACCTTGGTGGCTGGGCTTCTGGGCAAGGCCCCTTGTCTCCCCAAACCACCAGGGCCACGGTTACAGCACCAGCTCTCACCCGTCTCTGCACAGACCCCCGTGTCTCCCTCTGTGAGCCTGCCGAGGGTCTGCCTGTGGGAAGTGGGGTCACTCACCCAGGATGTGAGCCACGGCCTTCACCAGGTTCTGCTGGCCGTCGCCGTCACTGCGGGCTGCGGACGCCTTCTCAGCCAGCACCAAGCTGCTCAGGACAGGGTACGGCTGGTTCAGGAAGCCGTCCAGCACTTCCAGGCAGGAGCCGATGCGCTGGGGCAGTGTCCCACCGATGACCGTCTCATTGCTGCCCATGGTCTCCACGACGACACCCACGTCCCCGATGGAGCCCCACTGCACAGCCAGACCTGCAGGGGAGGAGGGCGGTGAGTGGGGCCTGCGGGGTGGCCGTCACGGGAGCAGGCGGGCAGGGGTGGCAGGGCCTACCTGGGAGGCCGTCCTGCCTGCGCTTCTCGCAGATGCGCTCCATGGAGGAGTTGGCGAAGCCGTAGTTGGTCTGGCCAGCGTTGCCACGCCCACAGCTCACCGAGGAGAAGACCACAAAGTAGTCCAGCTCGGGGCACGCCTCTCGGGTCACCCTGTGGGTGCTTGAGTCACTCCCTGGCCAGCTGCCCCCGTCTGCCCACCTGCTGAACCAACTCTGCCTCCCTGGATCTTTGGTTCTGTCCCCAACAGAGGCCTGTGGCCTGGACCCTGGGCCCTGGGCACACCGCGCGGGACGGCACGGGGAGCCAGCGGAGAGGCGGCTGCTCCCTCCATGTGCAGTCAGCCACACTACCCGGGTGGGGGCCACCGCCCTACCTGTCCAGGTTCAGGGTGCCGCTGTACTTGGGCTCACTGACGTCCTGGAAGAACTCGGGAGTCTGGTTCTCCAGCATGGCGTCTCTCAGCACCTGGGAAGAGTCCTCAGCGTCTGCCTGGGCCCCAGGGCTCCGAGGATCCGACCGGGGGACCTTCCCCGAGCGGCATACTCACCATGGCCAGGTTGAAGACGCCTCCAACAGGCCCCAGCTGGGCAGCCTCGGCGACGAGGGCCCGGGCCCCATCCCGAGCGCCGATGTTGCTGGTGGACACCAGCACGTGCACGCCCTGGCGCCTCAGCTTTCGCACCTGCTTGGCCTGGTAGCCTGGGGGTGTGGGGCCAGGAAGTCAGGGCGCTGGCTGCCCAGTCCCAGTGCCTCAAGCACACTAGGGAGGGGCTGACCGGGAAGGGCACCCCCCGCCGCCCTCAGCCCTGCTCACCTGTGCGGATGCCAGAGCGGGATGTCAACACGAGCTTCTGGGCCCCTCGCGACACGAGCCACCGAGTCAGCTCAAGGCCAAAGCCGCCCAGGCCCCCAGTGATGATGTAGCTCTTATGGGCCGGGAAGTAGGTCTTGGAAATGGCCACCGTCAGGGTGGGCCGGGGCCCCTGCAGCACGGCATCCTGCTCCTCCTCGCGCACCTGCAGCCCAAGCAGCACGGCTCAGCCACTGCCCGCGGCGCCGGGGCTGGGGCCGGGGCGCCCAGGGCCCCCCTCACCTGCACAACCACTTTGCCGATGTGCTTCCCCTGCGCCATGTAGCGGAAGGCGCCCTCCACCTGGTCCTTGGGGAACACAGTGCACTGGAGGGGCCGCACCACGCCTGCCTGGATGCCCGCTTGCACCAGCGCTGCCACCTCCTGCCAGTCGGCGCTGGCGTCTTCGAAGAGCGAGTCCAGCAGGACCCCGTGAAAGGTCACGTTCTTCAGGAAGACGGCCATGCCTGTGCGGGACGACGGGCAGAAGGCTCGCCACTCTGCCCACATCCTGCCTCGTGAATCCCACCTTGCCCCTGGCCCACCACCCGCCTGCAGCCGGCCTCACCCAGTGGGTGGTTGTTGAAAAGGTCGAATTTGCCTATTTCCAGGAAGCGGCCATGCTGGGCCAGACACCGCACGCTGGCCTGCAGCTTCTCTTCCGACAGGGAGTTCAGGACCACGTCCACACCTGCAGCAGGCACAGGCGGGTCCTCAGGGCACCACCCCTGTGGGGCACACGCACACCAGGCAGGAGGGAGGGGGCCGGGGGAGCAGGGCTGGAGTGAGGGTGCAGGGCGGGTGGGGGTGCGGGACGCCCAGGGCCACGCACCCTTCTCAGCCGTGTGCCGAAGCACGTGCTGCTCAAAGGACGTGTCCCTGGAGTTGGCGAAGCTGGTGTCGCTGAGCTGGGGGAACCTGGCCCGGAGGTACGCCCGCTTCTCGGCTGACCCTGGTGGGGAGCAGGCGTGCTGGTGAGCCCCGGCCGCGGGCTGGCGGGCGCCCGGGCTCGGCGAGGGCCGTCAGCTTACCGACGGTGGTGAAGACGCGGCAGCCCAGGCTGAGGGCGATGGCGATGGCAGCCTGGCCCACGCCGCCCGAGCCCGAGTGGATGAGCACCGTCTCCCCACGCTGCAGGCGCCCGCGCACCACCAGCGAGTAGTAGGCAGTGGTGTAGACGACGGGCACTGAGGCCGCCTCCTTCAGGGTCCTGCGGGCAGAGCCCAGGTCACTCAGGTCCGACCCCGGCCACGTCTGTGTGGGCCCCAGGCTCAGAGCCCCACTGACTCACCAGCCGGAGGGCACGTCCCACAGGTAGTCCTGAGACAGCTGCACGGAGGTGGCCAGGCCTTCTGCGGGCACCAGCCCCATCACGCGTCTGCCGCTGGCATCTCGGCCAGAGAACTCCATGCCCAGCATGCAGTCCCGGGAGGCCCACTTCCCTGGGGGCAGACGGTGGGTGAGCCACAGGTCCCAGATCCTGAGCACCTCAGACAAGGACCTTCCCCCTTCCCAAGTCCTGTGCTCTGCTCCCTCCCCCGCTGAGTGCTGCCCGCACCTGGGATGGCGTCAGGGGACAGCTTGCCCGTGGCCAGCATGATGTCCCGAAAGTTCAAGGAGGCGTAGTAGACGGTACAGAGCTGGGTATCAGAGCTGGCAACTGAGGCGTGGCGCAGCGGGGAACAGACCCAGCGGATGGAGGAGAGGTCCCCGCGGGTGAGGACGTTTATGAAAGCGTGCTCGGTCTGCTCCTCCAGCTGGTCTGGGGGAACAGGAAGCAGGGCTGCTGGAGGGCCATGCACGGCCCAGGCTGGTGGGAAGGCCCAGCCCCTTCTCACCCGCCCGGCTGCATAGCAAGAAGCCTGGTTGGGGCTCACCACGCTCCAGTGGGAAATGGCGGAAGGCGCCCCAGGCCCCGTCGCGGTAGACGTTCATCACCAGGTCCCCCTGCAGCACCTCCTGCAGCTCGGCAGAACCTGGGTCCAGCTTGGGGACGGAGGACGTGCTGCTGAGGTTGGACACCAGAATGCACCTGTGGGCACCAGATCAGTGAGGGGGCTGGTCGGGGGCACAGGAGTGGAGAGAGGGGCACATAGCTCAGTGGCATCTCTCACCGGACCCGGTGGCCGCCGGGCTCCTTGCGGAGACAGTTGACCATGCCCACGATGCCCGAGGTGCCACTGACTGTTGTCAGCCACACAGGCCGGGAGGAGGAGTCAGCCAGAATGTTCTGCAAGAGGAAGGAAGGATTGGTTTTGGGGAGGGCCCCTGGGCCCATGTGTGCAGTGTTGAAGTCAGCTAGGCCTGGGGCTGGGGGCTGGGGGTGGTGGGGACTGACCTTGAGGGAGTCCACCCATTGGAAGCTGGTGTCCTCCACAGGCAGGAAGATGGGGCTGTCCCGTGCGGCTGGCCGGCGGCACAGGAAGAGCACAGAGCCGTAGAAGGACCTCTTCAAGGCCACGAGGTGCAGGGGCACCCCAGCAAACAGGCTCTCCCACTCGTCCTGGCTCAGGAGGCTCGGCCTCCCTGGCTGTGGCTCAGGGCAGGTCAGGAAGGCGACTGTTTCCCCCAGGGGGTACCCTCTGAGCAGGGTGTGCAGCAGCAGGAAGCCCCCCTCCTTGACGGCAGCTGCCATGTTGCGGAGGGCTGTGGCCGGGTCCCCAAGGGTGGCTACCGCACAGTTGCACACCAGGAGATCAGCAGCGCTCAGGCTGCTGGGGGCAGGACCTGTGGGGTCCCACTGGGCCCGGGCCACGCCATGCTGCTGCAGTTTGGCCTGGGCAGCCTCCAGGGCCTGAGGGTGGAGGTCAGTGGCCGTGTACTCCAGCTGCAGCATGGGCTGGGTGTTGAGCAGCACGGGGATGCGGGAGTACAGCTGGCCATCACCAGCCAGCACCTGGGGGCAGGAGACAGGCTTCTAGATCGGCTACCCCGAGGCAGTCATCTAACCCAGGCTGGGGAACATCTGTCAGAAAGGCCCACCCACCACCTCCGACAACATCCCTGTGTCCCTTCTCCGGGGAGGAGAGGGAGGGCAATGGAAATGGTGGCCTCGTCTCGAGCAAACTGGTGACCTCACATCGGCTGGGGCCCTGGCGCGCCTTGGGTTTGGGTCAGCCCGGACCTAGTACACGGCGCTGACGGCCCTGCTCAGCACTCACCTCCACGACCTTCATCCGGAGGCTGGCTGTGTTCTCCAGGGCCGTGTCCACGCAGGCCTTGAGTGCCGGGGAGTCGAGGAGACCGCTGAGCAGCGGGTCGCCATGCAGCAGGGGCCTCTCATGGGCCAGCACCTGGCCCAGCTCCTGCTGCAGGTCCCCGTCCAGCTGGCACCTGGAAGCCAGCAGCTGAGCCAGGCCCTGCTGCGGTGGCTTCCGGGGAGCCTGGGCCCCATCCAGCCCGGGCACCACCATCTTCAGCCCCTGCTGGGCCACCTTGGTCTGCAGCACCTGCGCCAACCCTGGGGAAGGAACACGGGCATGAGAGGGGCCTCAGCTGGGCTGGTGTCCCAGGTCCCCAGGGCAGCAGATGTCTGACTGAAGCAGGGACTTGGGGGTGACCTGGACCCTGTGGCCCTGACCTAGGGTCCACTGCCCAGCCCTGCCATTCAGGGCTCAGAACTGGCATCAACCATTGAGGGCCTAAGGACAGAAGGTGCTGTGTCCCCCACTAAGACACGAGCCCCACAAAGGGTGGGTCTCCACAGTGCCCTCAGGTCCCCAGACGCTGCCCTGTCCCCCACCCATCGGCACAGGTAGCCCTCCTCACGCCTGAGCGGCTGGGTGTGGGGCAGAGCCACGAGGGACCAGATCTGTCACCTTCAAGCCCCAGGTCCCCTGTGAAGACCGCGTGCTGGCGGCGGGCTGTGTGGGGAGATGATGAGCCCGTCGCCACAGGTGTGTGACCGTCCGGGGCACGGCCGGGACGGAGCCTCACCACTGCACAGCTGCAGCTCCTCCTCCAGGGCCGCGCTCCCTGCCAGGCACCCGCCCTGCGCGTGCGGCGTGAAGCAGAGCTTCTCCAGGACGGGCGTGAGCTGGTCCTGCTGCCGGCGCGGGGCTGCCGAGCAGTGCAGCCTGGAGATCAGGACGCCCCCCGCCACCATGGTGTTCTGACAGCTGTTCATGGTCACGTCGAACACTGTGGGGACACCCCGGTGAGCGTGGGCAGCGCCAGGCAGGGGACAGTGAGGCGCACGGGCGTGGGGGCACCCTACCTCGGGTCTCGCCCTGCAGCGTGTACATCTTCCGCCGGTGGGTGGCGGGGTCGATGTGGATGGCGGTGATGCGGGTGGGCAGGTACAGGCCGGAGCGCTGGACGCCCAGGATGGCCATCTGCAGCATGCTGTCCAGGAAGGTCACCCAGTTGTCCTTCCACAGCAGCTGGCCTTTGCTACCTGTGGCGGAGGGGCTATCAGCGGGCAGGGCACCCGATCACCTACAATTTCCCACCCACCACCTGGTTTGGGCCACAACCTGGATGCCGGGAAGAACCCCCTCCTGCCCCACCTTTGAGGTTGGTCTCAAAGATGCTCTGGAACTTTGGGCCGTAGTCAAAGCCCAACACCCGTAGCTCCTTGTACACGTCAGCCTGGCTCAGACGGAACGTGGCCACAGGGTCGGAAGGGTCGACAGGGTCGAGGCTGTCCCAGTGGTCGAAGAGCTTGGGGTCTGGGTCCTCCCACTGGTACACCTTCCCTGTGGGCAGGGTGGCAGGAGGGCCTGAGGGCGGGGAGAGGCGAGCTGGGAGCCAGGGGCCCACCCGAGAGGCCTGTCGGGGACCCTGTAGCCTTGGCACCCCGCTCACCGCTCACTATCAGGTTGCCGTTCTGAGACACCTCAAAGGTGTGGGAGGCTGCCAGGAGCTGCACCTCCAGGTGCACAATCCCTGTGGGCAGCAGGACCAGGGGTTAGCAGGGGTCAGCGTCTGCACTCCCCCCGTCCTCCCGGTCACCCCGCCTCACCCGTCTTGGGCAGGATAGTGGCCTGGTACAGTGTCACGTCCTCAAAAACCACGGGCACGTCCTCTATGTTCCGGTCCAGGGTGCGTCCCAGTGTCCTCCAGACCAGCCACAGGTAGCCGGCGGCCGGGAAGATGACGCGGCTGTCGATGCGGTGGTCCAGCAGGTAGTGGTCGGGGGACTCGGGGCTGTTGTCTGCGTGGGCACAGGCTTCAGTGCTCGCGCTCAGGAGGGAGGGGCCGAGCTCCCACCCCTGAGCCCAGCTCACCAATGTTATAGACGGTGGCAGACGAGTTGCTGAGGCCACGGGGGAAGTCATCAGCGGTAGGCACGTCCCAGGTCTGGCTGTGGTCCCACTTGATGTGGGGGGAGATGAGCGGGGTCCCTCGGGGAACTGGGAACTCCACGGGCGGGAACAGGCCGTTGGGGTTGATGTCAATGCTAGGAGTGGGGAAGTGGGTTAGGGGCACACCTGGCCCTGGGACCACCCTGTCACACCGACTGCCAGCTGTCTCCTAAGAGTCCAGAGACCACCAAGATGGAGTGGAGGCTACCCTGTGGCCTCGCGGCCCCTCCTGGGGAAGAGCAGCATGGACTGCCCAGGGAGCCGGGGTCCCCTGGGGCTGGCAGGGACGCAGACCCACCCTGCCAGGTGCAGCTGGCCCACGTTGCTGAGAAAGAACTGCAGGTTGTCCGCGTGGCCCTTCTTCATCAGGGGCACGATGGTGCAGCTGGGCTTGAGGCCTCTCTTCAGGACGGCCTGTGGAGGACACAGCTGCGCTGGGCCCACAGTTCCTGCCTGCCCACGAGGCCGACCCAGGCGCAGAGCCTCCTGGAGCCCGCTCCCCTCCTGGAGCCAGACCCGCCCCGGGACCCGCACCTGCAGCAGGGCGTGGGGAGCGATCTCCAGCACCACAGCGTGCTCGGGCACGTGCCACAGAGCCTCCTGGAACAGCACAGGGCTCACGAGGTTGTTGACGTTGTACTCGGCCGAAGGCGTGCGGGCCAGGCTGCCTTGCCACTGGGCCTCCGGGATGGAGGTGCTGAGCCAGCGCGGGGACCGCGGCCGCGGGTCCCGGATGACCTGTGCACACGGCCGCTGGGTCAGCGCCAGGGTGCTCAGGTCTCCTGCCCGCCCTCGGCAGGCCCCCTTTAGGCAGCCCCAGGAGTGGCCAGCCCACCTTCTTGAGTGCCTGCAGCAGCGAGGGAGCGATGCCCTCCATTAAGTAGGAGTGGAAGGCCAGGCCACCAGTCCGCACCTCCTTGGTGAACACACCCTCCCGTTTCAGCTGCTCCAGGAACTCGGACACGGGGGCCTGGGTGGTGGGGACAGGGCAGGGTATTGGTCCTGGGCTGGGCTGGGCTCCGTGTGCAGAGCTCACCCCGAGGGTGGGTCGGGAAGAGGACGGGAAGCCCAGGCCTCGCCTCCCAGTGAGTACCTGAGGTCCCGAGATGGTCACCGTGTCCTCAGAATTGTGGCACGCGGGCACGACGCCAGGGGGGCAGCGCTGCCTACACTCTTCCCAGGACAAGCCTGTGGGCAGAGACGCCTCAGGGGGGCAGCCCTAACGACCGGCTCGGTAATGACAGCCCAGAGGGAGCAGCTTCTTCACGAGGCACTTTCCTCCCCGGTTTCATCTCGAGCAAAGGTGTCATTACCGCAGCCCCACAGGTCTCCCTCCCCCCCTCAGCCACGACGCCCAGGGCTCCTTCTGCCCATGGGTGGGAGCCAGCGGGAATGACCCTAACACCCTGACTTTATCCAAAGTCCTTCAGGTTCTCACGGGGCTGGTCTAGCCCACGTGGGTTCGGCTCAGGCTCACGTGGAATCCCACTGGCCTGTCCTGACAGCCACCAGCAAGTGTGCTGGGCACCAAGCCCCCAGGCCCCGTGTCTGCCCAAAGAGCACAGGGCGACGCCTACCCACGGCCGCCATGGTCCCCGGCGGGATGTTGGCCTCCTTGATGCACTGGCCTCTCCAGTAGGCGGCAAGGACAGCCTCTTCCTGGGAGAGGCAGCCGTCGGCATAGCCACAGGCCACCTCGCCCAGGGAGTGCCCGATGATGCCGTCGGGGTGCAGGCCCATGGAGGTCAGCAGGTCTATGAGGGCGATCTAGGGAGTCAGATGTGTCACTTCAGTCCTGGGGACGCCACCCACCAGGTGCAGGCCTCCCTCCCTCCCCGCCCCCCAGGCCCGAGGGTGCACCTGGATGGCAGTCAGGCTCACGAAGGCGTGGACGGTGTCGTCGAAGGTGGCCTCGTCCTCGCTCAGCAGCAGGTCTGACAGCTGCAGGCCCAGGGGCTTCACGGCCGCGTCGGACCGCAGGATGGAGTTGCGGAAGCCGTCCAGGCGCATGAGGCTGAGCCCCATCCCATGCCACTGTGCGCCCATCCCTGCGTGGCAAGGGGTTTCAGGAGCATGCCACCCGGCCCGGCTGCCCCTCGCCCAGGGAGGGCCCGGGATAGGGCTCACCAGAGCAGATGAACCAGAGCGGGCGCTGGCCAGCGGGCACCTGCTGCACCACCTGGTCACTGTCATCACCACCCACCACAGCACAGCCCCGGAAGGGCATGGCAGTGACGGAAGTGGCTGCGATGTCATTGAGCATGCTCACGAAGGCTACGTTCTGACTGTGCTGGTGGCCCTGCTCCAGCAGGCTCTGCACAGCCTCGGGGGTGCGCCCGCTGGCCAGCAGCAGACGGGGCAAGGTGGCGTGTGGGGTGGGTGCCAGGGGCGGGCGCAGGTTGGGCTGAAGGATGACATGTACGTTGGAGCCACCAAAGCCGAAGGAGTTGATGGCCACGTTGCCCCCGCGGACAGGCAGGGGCCGGTCCACCACCTGCAGCCGCCCATTCTGCAGCGCCGGGATCTTGGAGTTGGGGGTGCGGAAGTGCAGGTTGGGGGCCCAGACCCCGTGCTCCAGGGACAGCAGCACCTGCGGGCAGCGTGCGGCCTGAGACCCCGAGGCCGAACCACGGGCCCGCCAGTGCCCCCACACCTGCCCCACTGCTAAGCAGGGGTCCACCTTGGAGACTCTTGCCCTCTCTGGGCCTCGTGCCCCTCCCATGCCCCACCACCTCCCAGACAGAGTGGCCGTGGGCTTGGACACAAAGGTCCCCTCAGCTGTACCCCCTCTAGGTCCTGGCGTGAGAGCTGCAGACCCGGGCAGCCCCGACACCTAGGAGCCCAAGGCATGGTGCCCGGGATCCCGTGGGTGGCCACTACCTGGTCTCCCCACCTGCCTGGGGCTGCCCTGCCACTTCTGCACCCGGCAGCCCCGAGTCAAGGGGCAGCAGCATCTGACCCACAGCGAACCTGGGCAGGGACTCGGCACACGCCCACACCCTGCAGCCAAGCCTCAGTGCACAGCACCCCCGCCCGGCCTGGGGGCCCCACCTTGGCCAGCGCTGCCAGCCCCGAGGCGGGCTCGGGGTGCCCCATGTTCGACTTGGTGGACCCGATCAGCAGGGGATCCCGGCGGGCGGCACACAGGGCTCGGTCGATGCCATTCAGCTCCTCGGGGTCGCCCACCTGTAGGGAACACAGGAGGGTCAGGATGGTGGTTGAGCAGCCCAGGTGTGGCCTGTGGGCGGGGCCTCACCTTAGTGCCTGTGCCGTGGGCTTCGATGTACTCCAGGGACTCGGGGGACAACCCAGGCGGCTGGTATAGGGAACGCATCAGCTGCTCCTGGGCCTCTCCAGAGGGGAAGGTGACACCTGTGGGGAGGGCCAGGGGTCAGCACCCCGCCCACTGCCCGCCGGCAGCACCTCAACCACTGCAACCAGTGCTCACCTTCCTCCTTGGAGCCGTCGGTGTTAGTGCCAGAGCTCAGGATGGTGGCGTACACCCGCCGGGCCAGGGACTTCTTGGTCAGCAGGACAGCCACCACGGCCTCCGAGCGGCAGTACCCTTCCCCTGAGGACAGAGGGTGGCTCAGGGGGGCAGGGTGTGGGGCCTGCTCTGGTGCTGGGAGGCGGGGGTGGAGGTGCCCTGTGCCTCTGCCCCCCAGCGCCCTCACCCGTCTCGTCGAAGGACTTGCAGGTGCCCTCGAGACTGAGCATGCTAAGCTTCAAGAACTGCACCGAGGTGTTGGGCTTGAGCAGGATGTTGATGCCGCCCACGAGGGCCGCGGGGCACTCCCCGCTGCGGATGGCCTGGGCGGCACAGTGCAGGGCTAGCAGGCTGGAGGAGCAGGCAGTGTCCAGGGCGATGCTGGGCCCTACAGCCAAGGCCACAGAACAGGGCTGTGAGCCTCTGGGGCCCGCCAGCCTTCCTGGTGGAGGGGCAGCCAAGCCTGCAAGGGGCTCGCTGCCCCTGGGCCCAGGCCCCACAGTGAGCACCCACCTTTAAAGTCGAAGAAGAAGGAGAGGCGGTTGGCCATCATGGCTCGCTGGCAGCCCAACATGCTGTAGCCCACGAGTGTCTCAGGGTCTCGGCTCAGAGCCTCAGAGGCCTCCGAGCCGCTCACACCCACCCAGACACCAGTGTTCGTCCCTCGGAGCGAGGCTGGGTTGATGCCTGCAGTGAGCAGCAGTCAGAATGCCAGGCCTCACCCTACCCGCTGCCCGGCCCTGGGAGTGAGGCCCCCCTTCTCAGCCTCTCTGGTTTGGGCGAGGGGGGCTCCATCTGAGCCTGACCAGAGCAGTCGAGCAGGGCCAGCCTAGGTAGGGCTGAGAACAGATAATCAGGTCACAAAAAACGGGGGCCCAAGGTTGGCAGGGGGACCAGGGGAGAGGTGGTGCTAGGTGGGGCTCCAGGCTCTAGGTCAGGCAGCGGCCAGACAGACAGAGGTGAAGACAGAGGGCAGCATTGTCCCCAGGCTACTCCCCTGGCCCCTGGTGTCTCTGGTAGAGTCTGGCGAGCCCCAAGGGCCAATGAACACCCAAGCCCCAAGGGCGGCCTGCCCTGGGACAGGCAAGATAAGGAGACAGAGAAAGACAAAGGCTGAGTGTCCATGCTCTTAAAAGAGGGAGGGACCCTGGCCAACCCCAGAAAAGCAGCATCCAAGGTCTCAGGGTAGGGCCTGGGCAGTGGGGAGGCCACCAGGGTCTGCTTGCCTCCCCCCACTCCCAGAGATGAGCTCCCCAGGGTCTGGAGAGTACCTGCTGACCAAAGGTAAAAGCGGACAGCCCTCAGGCTCTCCATCAGGGTCGGCCACCTGCCCCTTCTCATGGGTGGGCAGGCACAGCAAGGACAAGTCTGTGCCCCAGGACAAGAGACAGCCACCTTTGGGCCAGACACAACCTAGGTAGGAGTCCCAAGGGCTGGACACTGTCTCCTGCATAGCCAGAACTGGCCCTCACCCCAAAATCAGGCCTCCGATGGGAGTAAGAAAACTGGGGCGTCAGGGCACGCCCAGGACACCCTGGGCCAGTTGTGAAACCAGACCTGCCCAAGGGCCCACGCCTCCTGAGCCTCAGGCCTGGCAGCCCCGACCGGGGACAGAGACAGCCCCGGCTCAGCCCCTCCTCCTGGACCCGCTGTACTCAGTTCTACTCTGAACATGGGCTACCTTCAGAAGGAAAAAAACCAAGAACTCTGTGGTCATGCTGTAATCCCAGGTTGGCCATCGGCCTCCCGGAGACTCACCTCCGTCCACAATTGCCTCATAGGCAACCTCCAGCAGCAGCCGCAGTTGAGGGTCCATCGTCTCTGCCTGCCTGGCATGGACCTCGAAGAATGTGGCATCAAACTTGGACAGGTCCTTCAGCTTGCCAGACCGCTTGGGCAAGCCATAGAGCCCTGCAAACATGGGCAGATGGAAGGCACCTCCTGCGGGACATCACAGTCCCCGAGGGACCAACAGAGGGACCAACAGGGAGACGGGTGCTTCCCAGGAGGCAGGCAGTGGCCCCAGAGCGGAGTGCCGTGGGGGTGGAGCCAGCTCCTCCAGCCCCCGCTGCCCTGACTGCAGACCCTCTGCCTGGCTTTTGCTGGGCTGGGCTCCGCCAGGCTGACTCACACCTGAAGATCAGGTAGAGCAGCTCTGTGCAATAGCGTATTACGCGTGAGGGAGTCAAACCAGCTTCCCCAGAGAGCCGGTGCTTTATCTAACCTCAGACACGTGGGGCCAGCAGTGGCCACGGGCTCTGCAGGGATGGCTGTGGGCAGGCGAGGGTGCTGACCCACTTGGTGTTGCCCTGCCCCTGCCCTCTAGCTCTGGACCCCGGCAGGTCACCTAACTCAGCTGTAAAATGGGCAAGGACGCACACCAGGGCCAACCCTTGGCCTCCCGCAGCCAGAGCCCAGACCTCACTCCAGCTCCGTCTCCAGGAAGAGCCAGGCATTCCCAGGCAGCAAGGAGAGGCGAGCATGCTAAGCAGGCCTCCCACTCACCAGCCTTCCACCGCCGGTCATCGTCTGTCACCATGTCCACACCACCGATGAGGTTGTCCCAAAACTCCTGCATATTCTCCGACTCAGGCAGCTTCCCAGACAGGCCGGCAATCACCACCTCCTCCATGCTGCTCTCTGCAGGGCCCAGGCACCACTCAGCTTGACCCTCCGGCAACAATCCACAGCCCCCCCCACCCCCCGACACCTGGCTTCCTGAGCCCCATAGCACCTGCCCTCCTCCAGCTGGCCCACTCGTGGGTCTGAGAGCAGCAGCTCAGAAAGCCCCAGACCAAAGGCCAGATGGCCCAGACGGATGTCCTGGGGGTGTGTGTGGGGGAGTAGGTGGTCAGCGCTGGTTCAACAGGTCCTCACTTCTCACTGGGCCTTGGTACTGGCCTGTCACATCTGGGGCCCTGGCCTGGGGTCACCCCACTGTGGCCCTGCTGACCTGTGCCCACCCCCCAGCAGGCAGTGCCCCCAAGAAGGTCATCCAAAGAAAGGACCCAACTTTCCCCAGCCTGCTAAGAGCTGGCCCAGGGAATGGAGCAGGCAAAGGGCACCAACGTTTGAAGAAAGGAACCTTGGGGGGTGGGGAAGACACCAGCCCACACTGAGAAGCCCTGTACTCAGCACCCCAGGCTGTTCTCCATGCCACGATGCCACCGAGGGCAGCCCAGGAGCTGCCAAGACTTGGGAGGAACCCAGGAGAGACAGCCAGGGCACTGTGGGTGCCAAGGCCCAGCAGGGCTCTGGGGGAAAGGTGGCCTGTGTCCCATGGTGGGCCAACCTGCAGAATCTTTCCTGGTCGGGTGCCAAGCAAGTGCTGCCCAGACCTATACACCTGCGCAGGTGAGGCTGCAGAACACTACCTGTTTTCCTTCGGTAGGCTGCCTGACCATCTAGACCCAAGTCCCTGAGACACCTCCAGAGGGAGGCCCTTGCCCCCAGCTTGTGGGTGTGGCGTGGGGATCCTGTGCAGCCCGAGGGAGGGAGCAAAGCCAGGTCAGTCTAGCAACTTCACCAAGGACCCAAGGCCTCTTGAGGCTAATGACCCACGGACACGCCAATCCCTGGCCCTCCTAGGTCTCTCTGAGCCGGGCGGCGAATGGAGGACAGCAGCGACTTCCTTGGGTGGCCTAGCGTTCCGTTGTCCCGGCAGGGAGGGAGCACCCTCCCCCAGCGCTGAATAAAGAGCCCTTTGCCGGCCCAGGGCACCAGCTCCAGGGCGGCTGCTTCCTCCAGAAAGCGCAGGCTCTGTTTTCCTCTACTTGCTATTCACGCGGAGTGCGACGGCGGAGGCGGGGGTGGGGGTGGGGTGGAGACCCCCGCAGGGCGCCCCGCCCCGCTGCCACCGCACGCGGCCAGAGCCGCTCATCCCCCCAGAAGTTCAGGGGCTCGGGACTGCACCCACGTGGTGGGAAAACCGGTCCCCACCCGGCTCCGAGGCCGCTCGGCCACCTCCCTCCCTTCTTCCCGGCCCTCCGGTTGGCTGAAAAGGCGCCCCGGGTCGGGCTGGGCCTCGGCTACCCAGCAGTCGAGGGGGAGATGCGGCGGGCGGAGGGGCTCAGGGGCCCAGCCCCCATGGAGACCTTTGTGGGCGCGAGGGCTCCTGCCCACCCTCGGCCCACGCCGAGACCAAAATGGCTGTTCGCGGCGCTCGCCGGCGTCCGCCCCTCGCCATCGCCCACCTGCCCCGCCGGGCCTGGCCACGGCGCGCGGACCCATCGCCGCCCGGCCCCGCACGCTCCGCAGTGGCTCGCACACCCGACGGGGGGTCGGACCGCGAGACCCGGGAGGCCTCGCAGGGCGACTCTTCTTCACCACGGGCGGACCATGCGCGCCCCGAGGCCGGAGGATGCGGGCCGGCAGCCTCCCCGAGCCCGGCCGCGCCGCGCCGGCCCCCGACCCTGACCCCCGCCCCGGCCCCGGCCCCGGCCCCGGCCCCGCCGCCGCCGCTGGTACCTGGTGTGGGCGCGGGCGGCAGTGCGGGGGGCGGCAGTGCGGCGGGCGGCGGGCGGCGGAGAGCGAGGATGGAGCGCGGCTGAAGAGGAGAGGCCGGACCGCTGCCGTCTCTCTGGCTCCCTCTAGGCCGGCGCCGACTCTATTTAACCGCGGCCGTCCCCGCGCGAACACGCCACATGGGCTGACAGCTTGGCTGCGCCGCCCAGGCCAATGAGCGTCGGGGCTGCGCCCCGGGACCCAGCGCGCCGCCGCCAGGGGGGTGATGCTGCGCGCCGCCGCCGCGCGCTGGGACCCTGCGCGGGGGCGCGCCCGGGAGGCGCCGGGCGGTGGGCCTCGACTTCCGTTCCCCGCCTGGAGGGCACGTGGCGCGCCCCCGGCCCACGCCTCCTCCGGCCGCCCCCACCCCCGGCGCCGCGGGGGCCACGTGTGCGCAGCGCGCGGGTGAAACGGGACGGGGGTGTGTTTGGGGCACTCTGGGGGCCACTCTGGGGGTCACACTGGGGCTACACTGGGGCCACACTGGGGGGCAGACGAACTCCTCGGTGGGCGGACGCACGAGCCCGCGTCCGGGCCGCGCCGAGCCGGCTGGGGCGGGGCTCGTTCCGCAGCTGCGGCCAATCGGGGGCCGGGGGCGCGCGCGCCGGTCCAATGGCGGCGCGCGAGTGGGCGTCGCTAGGCGATAGGGTGATGGGCCGGCCTAGGCGTTGTGCCGCCGCCGCGGGCGAGCGCGGTCGTTGACCTGTCCGAGGAGCCCCGGGCGGGGTTACTACCGGTCAACGCAGCGCGGGCCTGGTCCTTCCTGCCCGGCCGCCCCACTTCGCGGGGCCGCCGCGGGAATCCGGACCCCCCCTGCGGCCGGCAGTGGCCGAGCAGGCGCATCCTCGGCTCTCCGGAGCTAACCGCGTGGAGGGGGCGCGGCCATCTGGAGAGCGGGCTCCGCACGGACACCACTTGGTGATTCGAACAAAGGAGCTTCCCCGGGCAGAGACACTCGCGCGCGCACATGGCCACTCGCACCCACGCACGCGCAGCGGCGGAGGCTGCGCCCTGCGCCTCGGCCCCCTGGCTCGCCTCCCTTGTAATTCCGCTCAAACGCTCACGGACTCGGCTCCCCGCTCCCCGGGCCGTGTAAGCGAGGGTGGGCCAGAGAGGGGCCCAGGGCTCCAGGCCTGACCGCTGAGCTGCTGCCCTGAGCCACCTCTCCGTGGGTTTTTCTTGCTCTTCCGATGGGAGACTTTCCAGATACCGGCGCGCCGAGCCAGGAGCGGCTGCGCGGGTCGGAGCCTCGCTCGTGGGCTCCGAAGTGCTCCCACAGAAAGGGACCGGGCATCCCCACTCACTTTTTCACTAAAGGAAGTCACACGGCCACGCCTCACTAGAGGGCAAATGCTGCCGGGACTAGCCATACCCCGCGTGGGCACAGGGGGCTGAAGGAAGCAATGACTGAGGCCCAGAGTGAGGCAGGAGTGGGTCTGTGATCTCGGGCCTTGCCTCGGGCAGTTCCCTGTGCCAATGCCACCAAGGGTCCCCCCACCTGTGAGCCAGGCAGGTAGAGGACACTGAAGCCACAAAGACCACACAGCAGGTGGGGTGGGTGCAGCTTTCCCCCATCGCCCTCCCACCCTCCTGGAGAGGCCGCTCAGAGAGGGAAAGCCTCAGGGCTGCCCAGGCTGCCTGAAGGCACAGCCACCCTCCACCTGGGGTGGGGACAGGCCGCCTCTAGCCCTCAGCAGTGCTGCAGGCTGGAGACCTCTGGCTGTGCCAGTCAGGTGTCAACACCAGGGGAGAAAAGGGCTGAGTGAGGGCTTTGGAGGAGCCGAGGAACCCAGGGCCACCTCCCCAACGTGGCCTCCCAGGACAGGCGACTGATTGGCTACTGACTTAGCACAGAGTCCCAAGTGTCAGGACCTGTGGTTATGATTCTTGGGACATGTTTTCCTGGTGGGAGAATGTGAGTGTGACTCTAGCACTTGGAGTGAGCAGTGTCAGTTTACGTGTTTCTCACTCTTGCAGGTGCCAGGTCTGGGACCACCCCTCCCCCCAGCAGGGGCCCCACCTGGGCATGTGGGGCCACCCGGCTCCACGGTTCTCACTATGGAAGGCCCCTGGCCTGCACATTGCTCTCTGGGGGAATGCTTGCTTTGTGGGTGGGCACTGATTCTGCTCTCTGTGCCCAGCAGTATGCAGGTGGGTGGCTGTGGGCGGTGACGTAGGCAGCTGGTGATGCCCTGATGCCTTTTCCCAAGTAGGACAGGTAAACAACGCCTAGGCCAGCAGGAGGGGGAGGCACGGCTTTAATAGTCTGTGAGGCACCCCAGCAGCATTGGGGAGCCTGAGCTGTGGCGCACAGTCCCTCAAGGTGTGCACATGCACTCTCACACACACACCCCTGCTGACCCCAAAAACCAACTAGGAGGAGGGGGAGGGGTAGGGGAGGCAGAGGGGAGGGGAGGGGAGTGGGAAGAGAGGAGAGCAGGATGGGGGAGGGGAGGAGAGCAGAATGAGAAGGGGAGGGAAGGGAGGCGGAGGGGAGGGGAGTGGGAGGGGAAGGGAGCAGGATGGGGGAAGGGAGGAGAGCAGAATGGGAAGGGGAGGGGAGGGGGAGCGGACGGGAGGGGTGGAGCCACCAAGAAAGTCAGTCCTTGAAGTTGTAGTTCCGGATCTTAGGGGGCTGCTGGCAGCCTTTAGGTTTTGCAGGGTGAGCCCTGGAGGGTCTGGTAGACTTGGCCTTGGCTTGGGCTTCTATTTTCGTCCCTTTGATGGCAAAGGCGGCTTGTGTCTCCACAGGGCTCCCATCAGGGTGTCGTGGGCTGTCAGCTGCTGGAGGTGCTGTGAGCTCCACTAGGCGAGGAGAAACCAGAGAAAGGCCCTGTTACATTACGGGCAGGAACCGGCGCAGGCCAGAGGTCCTCCCTTGGTGACCGTGCAGTGGCCGCAAGGTTCCACCCTGATGTCCCCCGGCACAGGAGGTCTGGGCACTGCTCTTCCGGCGCCCGCAGGCCTGGGCCTGCCCCTCGGCTGGGCACTCCATCTCCTGTCACCATGGGTCCCAGGGCGGGGCTGCGGAGGTTGAGGGCTGACTGACTTCCCCGCTGCCTACAAGCTGTCTGCATCGCCCTGCCCACTGGCGTGCTCGCCAGGTGCGTCCAATGCCCGGCAGCCCCAACTTCACCCTTCGAACTTCCCTCTGTTTTCCCAGGCTTTAGAATGAGGAATGTATTTCTTCTGTGAAGTGAGGACGCTGCTATGAGCAGGTGTGAGACTCAGGCTCAGCCCTGGCTCTGCGCCCCCCCCCCCCCCCCCCGGGAGGCCAGCAGGCTGGGGCGAGACACTGGGTGATCCCACTGTCTGCACGGTGTCACCGCTGTGGGGAGAGGTCTGGTGGACTGGCCAGCACAGGGCGTGGGTGGCACAGGTGGGACCTGAGGGTGAGGAAAGGCAGCTAGGGAGGGAAAGTTCTGGCAAGGGCGGGGGGGGGGGGTGCTGTGGGAGGCTGTGAGCTGAGGCCTGGACCTGCCGACGGCCCTGGCCCTCCCTTGTGGCCCTCCATCTTGTGCTTTCCCTGTGGCCTCCCAAGCTCACACACCCCACGGCCTGCCTCCTGTGCCCTCAGACCCAGCCCTCCTGCTGCTGCCCAGCCTAGGAGCAGCTGGTCCTGGAGGGGCAAGAATGCAAGTCCCTGGATGTGTCCTTGGTTCTCCAGCCCCATCCAACTCCCTCTTCTCTGTGCACCAACCTTCCCACCCCCACCCCCGTTTTGTGTGTTAATTCTCACCTGGGTGAGAATGGGATATTTTTCCATTGATTCTTAAGAGTGGGAGGGAGAGAGCGAGAGAGAACGAAACATCGATGTGAGAGAGGCACATGGATTGGTTGCCTCGAGCACAACCCCAACTGGGGCTGGGGATCGATCCTGCAACCCAGGTACATGCCCCTGACCAGGAATCAAACCTGAGACCCTTCGGTCCCCTGGCAGACGCTCTAACCGCTGAGCCAAACTAGCCAGGGACCTCTCTTGACAAGTAAGCCCACAGGCCCTGAACTTGGTCAGCTCCTTCCTGCTACTTGGGCACCCATCTTTGCTTGCTTGGTTCTTTCTGGAAGGCATTGCCAGTGGGGAGGTGGGGTCAGGACCCTGACCACTGTGACGCTGGGGACCCTCCCCACAACACAAGGGACTGGCCCAGGGATTCCACTGGCCTGACCTCGGTGCCTCCTGGGTGCTGATGGAGAAAGTGAGGTTCAGGGAGATGGGTCAGCCCAGGCCCAAGACCCTCTGACTGGGGCCGAGCTCCCTGTGAGGCTGGCTGCGGGTTTCGGTCCCTCTCCTCAGGAGGCAGCCGGTTTCTCCAGGGCAGGGTTGTCCCGACTCAGGCTCCAGGCTGGCTGCTGGCCTGCTGGCCCCCAGCACAATGCTGTGACCCGGTCGCAGACCCGAGTCACCTGAGCTGCGCCCCCACCGCAGCCTGGCTCCTCACCTGACCCGTTCTACCAGCCCAGCCCGGGTTCTGAACTGGCCTTGGGGAGAGGATTGGCACAGGGCTTCCTCCTGCCCGCTCACTGGACTGCCCCGGGCATGGAGTGGAGGCGACAGGGTCCTGCCAGGAACAGCACTGGTCCAAGCTCCTGGTGGCTCAGAGCCACTGTCCAGCCCCGTCCACGTCACTCTCCAGGCTGCCTGGGCTTCTGAGGGCTGCTGGAAAGCGGGGGACACCGAGCCCATGCCTGCCCTGGCTCTCCAGAGCCTTCCCACACTCGCCCCAGGCCTCCTCGCCCTCACCCTGAAACCTCTTTTTGATGAGTGATTATAGAGACCTAAGCCTAAAAACTGGATAAATGAGATAAAATTCATGAAAGATACCCTTTCAAAAGGGGCCCATGGGGGCGGCACTCCAGGGTCAGCTGGGCGGGTTCATGGCTCCAGGCACCCCTAGCATCTCCGGGGTCCTCCTGCGCTGGCCCAGGGCCCTGGCTGCTCCCTGCTCTGCTTGGCGGGAGGACAGCTGTCCATGAGGCAATGTCTCCTTTCGCACAGAAACATGGCTCAGGAGTGCAGTCGCCTGTCCTGCCCTCTGGAGGTCTGGCGATGACCCTTTGGACCCCACGGGCTGCTTTTGGTGCCCACAAGGACAGGCAGGGAAGTCAGGCCGGCAGCACACCCAGCACGATGCAGACACCGCAGAGCTGCAGGCCCCACGCGGAGCTGGTGTCTCTGCAGTGTCTCTGCTGCTCCCTGTTCGATTTCAGCCCAAGTGAGCAGCGGGGCTGTGACCTGCAGACAGGCCCCGGGAAGCCCCCTCTGGGCCTTTGCTGTCAGAAGGATGGCGGGTGAAGCTTTGTTCGCACACACCTGCCCCATCCTCCAGCCCTGCAGGGACTGCGTCGACCCCACGGGGCCCCTGCCTGCTACCACCACTCCCGTGGGTGCCCTGGAAAGGAAAGTGCTGTAGCTTCCATCCAAAGCCAGGGGCTGTGCATAGGGAGGCCGCTGGAGCGAGCAGGACACACAGAAGAACGTAGTGGATGCGGACGGGTCCTGGCTGCTCCGCTGGCCCAGTGGGGCTCAGGGCCGCCAGGAACCAATGCGGTGAGCCTGCGCTTCCTCCCCAACAACGGGCTGCACCGCGTCCCCTCCCTGGTGACTGAAACCCCAGCCTGGGGGGTGGCCTGCGGGCCCTCTGGCCACCAGCCCCTCGCAGCTCCCAGCCAAGCTGCCTGTGGGCTGAACCTTGGGGCGGGGCCCAGGCTGATGCCCCCTGAGAGGCCAGCAGATGGCAGGGCCACAGGAGGAAGAGGTTCAAGACCAGCAGCCCGGCGAGGGGATGGGTGCCTGCCCCAGGCTTTGGTGGAGGTGGGCGCCTCAGGCTCCCCAGCAGCCCCGCCAACGCCATGCTCCCCCAGCAACACTGGCTGGTGGCCTGGGGAAGACATTCCCACCAGGCCTGGCTGCAAGTCAGACAGCCGGGCTGGATGGGGGAGGAGCTCCTCCTGCCTTTAGGCGGACTCTTCCAGAACAGGCTCTTCGGCAGCGGGGCCTGCTCTGGGGGCACTGCACCTGGGGGTGAACGTTCGCCTCAGAAAAGGCACAGTGTTCCTGGGGAGGCCAGTCCGTCTCCCTCGGTGACCTGGCTCTGTCCCTCGTCCCCGGTTCCTGTCCACAGGTTTGGGTACAGCGAGCGTTTCCATGTGGTGTGTCAGCGGCAGAGCCGGACCCGCTGGCCGGGGGGCGCCCTTCACTGGGCAGCGCACAGAGGACAGCGGCCAAGACCCCGCCCGCGGCCGCCGTGGCTGGTGATGGGCGCGGCCCTCTGCGGCTCCGTGGTCAGCATCCTGGGTGCAGCGGGGGAAGGGGTCTATTGGAATTTTGAATATCTGACCTATGCCCCCACTTCCAGGATTCCCTCTGTCCCCAGTCAAACCAGGGAGTCGGCCCTGGCCACAGAGTGAACCAGGAAGTCCACACGTTAGCAGCAGGGTCACGGGCAGCGTGCAGCCACACTGTGAACTTTGGGGGGGGCCCACACTCGTGCGCGGCATCTGCAGCGTCAGGACCGGGGCCGGCACGCGACGGTGTCCGAGCGCCTGCTGGACGCTTCGCCTCCGAGAGGCGGCCGGGGAAGCACTGCTTTCCTCCCCCGTCCCAGAACAAGCCCTGGCTCCCAGCACAGCCGCTGCGCACACCCACACTAGGCTGAGGGCGTCCCCGAGGAGGGTGGAGGCCACGTGGGCGTGAGCCGCTCACACAGAAGCCTCTGCGTCCTCCTGCCGAGGGTCAGGCACAGCCTCCCTGTGTCCAGGACACAGGCCAGGCCCCTGGCACAAGCAGGTGCCAGCCCTGTGTCTGTGTCTGTGTGAGGGTCCACACTGCAGACGCTCTTGGAGGACGTGCTTACAAATGGAGAGAGTGCAGCAGATGCCGCGACAGACACGAGAAACAGACCAGAGCTGTGGACCAGACCCCTGGCTGGGGCAGGGCGGGCAGGGGAGGGTGTGGAGGACAGGCCTGTGCGCGGTCCCCGTGGGGCCGTGGTCACGGTGACGCCAGGACAGAGCTGGGGTGCGTGGTGACCCAGCAGAGGGAACTGGCCTCCAACAAAGTAAATAAGTGGGGAATAAATAACACAGGAGACGGAAACCCAACAGATGAGGATCAGTAAAGATAAATGAGTTAAATTTATAACCAAATTCTCAGATCGGATTTAAAAAAAAAGAAAACAAGATCTGCCCTGGTCGGTTTGGCTCAGCGGTTAGAGCGTCGGCCTGCGGTCCGGAGAGACCCGGGTTCGGTTCCCGCTAGGGGCATGTACTTCGGTTGCAGTTTGTCCCCGGCCCTGGTTGGTCGTGCGGGAGGCAGCCACTCGATGTGTCCCTTTCACGTCGATGTTTCTCTCTCTCTCTCTCTCTCTCTTCCTCTCTCTCCCTCCCACTCTATCTGAACAAAAAATTGAAAAATGTCCTCGGGTGAGGATAAAAAATTAAAAAATAAATAAGAAAACAAGATCCTACAAGATGTTGTGCGAAAGACCATTTAAAATAAAAGATACACAAAAATAGCAGATAAAACATAAAGCAGAAGTAGGCCAGAAGTGTCCCAAGAGGCGAAGAGCCCTGTGCTCAGAGAGTGAACTTCAACCCGCATCGAGCAGCACAGCAGTGTGGGAGCGCCGGCCGGCGAGGTGCCGCCCACCCCACGGTCTAGCCCAGCAGAGACGGCAGGGTCAGCTCGAGCTCGGCCACGCGCCCAGCGGCAGGTGACACACCTGGTCTTCCTGCGGACACAGACCCGGCCAAGCCAGGCACAGAGAAGTGTCGGCCACTCCAGAGAACGAGTCTCGTCCGAAACCGACCCCGAACCTCAACTCTCTTCTGCTCTGGACCCGCACAGCCGGTGCTGAGTGACACTCATGCAGCAGAGGGGAGCACGAAGGAGTCGGGGTGCTCGGGGCTGAAATCGCAGGGCACGGCTGGGACACTCCTGGGGACACGTCCAACCCAAGGAGCTGGGCAGGAGGTCACAAAACAGGAAATAAGGAAATCGTGACGTTAAAGACAAAGTTCAGGGAACTGGAACTCTGAGGAAAACAGTGGGACCCGGCTGTTGTGCGGAGATTATGAGACACCCGAACACAGGAGGGCGAGGGACGGGGTGACAGGGCAGACCGACTGTCTTAAAGGGCCAGCACCACAGAGCGGCGTTTCAGATGTCCAGTAGCGATTACGGAAATTGCAGTGGTCACCAGACACTTCCCTTCCCCAGAGCCCCCGGCTCGGGTGGCTTCACAGGTGCTTCTGCGGAATTTGAAAAGCAACCGACATCGCAAGGAACGGCCCGTTTTTATCATACTCAGATGGTTCTGGAAAGTAAGAAAGAGGGAAGCTGCCCAGCTCCTTTGACTTCCCGAGCAGGTGAGGCAGGCGCAGAAACCGCGCAGCCTCCGGTGCCTGAACACGGCCCCCAGCACGACATGGAGACGCAGAACACCGAGTCACACGAGCGTGAGACACCCATCACTGTCAAGTCACGGCCACCCAGCAGTGAAGCCTGGGTCGGTGCCAGAAGACCGGCCGCGGTATTTCACCAATTAATACCCGAGAAGGAAAAAAGCATGTTTATCTTAATGCAGAAAAGACACTTGATACGGTTTAACACCTGTTTATGTACATCAGGAACGTAAGGGGCATCTTTGTCTCGATGAAGGCTGCGTTTCAGAGACACACACAGCCCTGTACCGAGTGGGAAACCAGCCTCATCCCCTTCCTGGCAGGGCGTGAGCGCTGCAGTCACCACGGTCTCGGCCCCGGCCAGCCCGAGAGCAGACATCAGGACAGGAAGGGACGAAATGCAGTCATTATCCGAAGACCAACCATCAGTGTTGAGATGAGGCTAGCAAGGTGGGTGACAGAGCTGAACGCCGCAGTGACCTTCCAGCAAAGGGAGCATCGCAAACAGCAAGACCTGACCCTGCCGCTCCCCTCCCACGAGGCTTCCCTGGCACGCGGCCAGGCCCTCTGCGGCAGTGTGAGTGGCCTTCCCTTGGCCACGGCTCCCCCACGAGGTGCCTGTGCTGTGTGAGCACCTGCCAGGGTCCACACTCCCTCCATCCGTGCCTCTGCACTCACACAGGCTCCTCGGAGACAGCAGGGCCGTGCCGCCCCTTTCTTCCCTTGGCTGTTTTTTTTTAAATCCTCACCTGAGGATATTTTTCAATTTATCATCAGATAGAATGGGAGGGAGAGAAAGTGACCAAGAGAGAAACATCAATGTGAGAGAGACACATCAACTGGTTCCCTCCCACACCATCCCAACCGGGGCCAGGGACAAACTGCAACCGAGGTACGTGCCCTCAGCGGGAACCGAACCCGGGTCTCCCTGGTCCGCGGGCCGATGCTCTAACTGCTGAGCCAAACCGGCCAGGACTGGCCATTGTCTTAAAGAGAAGAGTGCGTCTCTGCGTGTCCCGCAAGCCCGCCGTCCGCCCTCTGCCCTGCCTCAGCCTGAGGACCGTCCTCGCCTGTGTCCTGCAGGGCAGGGCTGCTGGTGGCCAGGTCTCCAGCTGGGTCTGTCCACAGGAGCGTTCATTTGGGAAGTGTTTCCGCCCCACGGAGAATTCTATGTGAGCCTCCCCGCGCTCAGCACTCTGCAGGCGGCTGCCCTTGGGAAGCCTGCTGCTGTTTTGGTCCACGTTCCCCTCTACATGACGTGTCTTTCATTTTTCTTTGGCTGCTTGTAAGGTTTTATCTTTCTCACTGATTTTCAGAAATTCGATCGCGCGGTTCCTTGGCTTACACGCAAGTGTTTGCCCTGCTGCACGGGGTAAGCTTCTCGGAACTGTGAGTTGAGTTTACATCAAATTTAGGAAAAAACAAACAAACCAACAAGAAAGCTGTAGTCTGTGCCCTTTCTCCTCCCTTCCTGTTAGATGGAGGGGCACTGCCAGGCCGCCACGGCGGGCTTCCTCCCCACTCCTTCCTCTCTGTGAATCATTTTGTTGAGGTTCCTGGCTCCATCTCCAAGTTTACCGCTCTTTCTTCCACCACCTCTCTTCTGCTGTTCATCCATCCCACACGTTTTCTTCATCAAATACTGCACTTTTCATCTCTAGAAGTTTTGCTTGTTCTTGTATTTTCGATTCTTTTCATTAGGCACATTTGAAAAGATACTTGAGTACAGTCATAACAGCTCTTTTGATATGTCCTTTTGTTTCTTCATTTCTGTCATTTCTGGGCCTCTTCCTATTGACTGGTTTTCCTCTTGGATCTGATCACATTTTCCTGCTTCTTCACATGCCTTGTAGTTTTTGGTTGGATGTCACAGATTGTAAATGTTGTTGAAATGTTCTCGTCATATTTTAGTGCTGGGCTTTGTTTTGGAAGGTAGGTAGGTTCCTTGTTTGGTCATTTCACACAGTTTTCAAGCCTCTAGGGTAAGTCCGGACGGGCCCTCACTGCAGAGACCATGAGCCCACTGCCAGTGTGTGACTACTCCAAGGTCTCCACTGGATGGAGCCGATCCCTGGGGACTCCCACTCTGACTGGTTGGGCCTTGACGATCTCCCTACCCTGTGAGACGCTGGAGATGGCTCTGCGTAGAATCTGTTTGTATTTCCTTTGCCTGGACCTGCGAGTTTTGCCTACACTCCCATAGGCTCACGCACAGTGAAGCCTCAGGAGAGTCCCTAAGTGAATCTCTGCAGCTGCCGAGTTTCTGCACAGCTCCCCACTTTCTGGTCTGTTCCCTGCAACTTCCAGCCCCTCTGCCCCCCAGACTCCAATTCCTGCCTCAAGTTGGCAAGGCCACTGAGTTCTGTTTGGCATTCCCCTTCCTGTGCCCGCAGCCCGGGCATTGCCTTCAGCCAGAAAGGTAGGGAGGGGGTCCCAGAACTCAGCTCACTGTTTTCCTTCTTTCAAGGACCACAGCCCCGTGCTACCTACACCCAGTGTCTGAAGCAGTGGTTTCGGGTATCCTGCCCAGCTTCCGAGTTCTTGTGGAGGGATGTTGAAGTCTAGTCCTCACAGCAGGCTGGCGAGAGGCAGCACTGAGTGGCAGCCATGCTGTGGCCTCAGAGTAGATACCACTGAAGAGTGAGTCTGGCCGTTTCTTAAAGTATTTGCTTTGTTTTGAAAGTTATTTCAACACGAGTATTTTTCATAAGTGTAAGCAGTTGCTTCATCACACCAGCTTCAAGGAAAGAGCTGACAAAGGGCTGTTTCACCATCTGTTTCCCAAGCAGTTGAGTGAATACTCTGTACTTCTTTAAGTCCCAGGTGATGACACTCAGCACGGGCAGGAAGCGGGAGCCTCTCAGCCAGGTCAGGGTTCCGCTGCTCCCTCTGAGCAGGCCGCTGGCTCTGAGGGTGCCTCAGCTGCCCTCACCAGGGGGCGCGGCAGGGGGAGAACACCAGTCTGAGAACAGTGACCACGACCGAGCGCAATCTGAAGCGAACAGTCAGCTGGGAGGGTCTGTGGGAGGAGCTCGGGCGTGTGGAAGTTCTTGACCTCGACGTCATCACGAGGTCCTACAGGAAGAACTGTTTATAACAAAGCTCTACGGTCCTGACGTCACTTCCCCCTTTTCCTTCTGTAACTACCCGTCCTCTGGGCGCGAGGCCAGGGTGCAGGGTGCTGCCTCGCCTGCACGCACTGAGCTGCAGTCCTTCCTCACCCCCCGAATAAACCCTTTCTGGTGACGAAACACCTAGTAAATGTTATTTTTCAGGAACAACAGTTCCCCGGTGTAACCTGGCTGTCTCAGCCAGTCCCGTCCTGAGCATGCAGAAGGACAATGCCAGGGATGGGGAAGCGCTGACAGCAGAGGGCGGGACCCCTTTGCCCCAGCCCTGCAGCGGCGTGGTTGCGTGTTTCACAAGCCCCTCACGCTCCTGTGGGCGACTTCCATGCCATGTCTCCCAGAGTCGCGGGGACGGCGGCCGAGCACATGTGCCCTGGGCCCTGTGACAGGACGGTCACCGGGCTCCTGGCCCTCGAGCCCTGGCTGGGTTTGCTCAGTACGTTCCGCGTGGCCTCTCCCACTGCGGGGCGGGTGGGCAGCGTCACAGGTGCCCTAGGAGCCGTGTGCAGACCTCTGGGCCCGCAGGGAATTCTTGGTTGGTGCGCACAGGTGAGGATGCAGACGGAAGCATAGCCGTGACCTTCCAGGTGCGCACAGGGGACTCACCTGTCCTCTGAGCTCGCCAGTCTGTGAGGTGTCCGCCCGTCATCACAGGCGGCTGTTCCTCTTCGACTGACCACGGCTGAGCCCCATTTTTTTTTTATCCTCACCCGAGGACATTTTTGCATTTATCTTCAGATAGAGCAGGAGAGAGGGAGAGAGAAAGAGAGAGAGAGAAACATCGACATGAGACACACCTCGATTGGCTGCCACACATATGACCCCAACGGGGGCCGGGGACAAACTGCAACCGAGGTACGTGCCCTTAGTGGGAACCGAACCCAGGACTCTCTGGTCCGTGGGCCGACGCTCCAACCGCCGAGCCAAACCAGCCAGGGCCCGAGCCCCATTTTCATGAGAAACACAGAAACATCCGTGGGGAGGCCAGATGGCAACTTTCCTGGCCTCCAGGACGTGTGGACAGGGCCCCAAAGGCCCCACGCCCAGAGTACGGTATGCTCTCTGAGCGAGGCTGGGGCTGGATCACAGTCCGCAGAGGGGCAGCGGTGGGTGGTGTCCTCAACTGCTCTGGGGCGGAGCCGGCAGCCCGGCAGTGAGCGTGGCCACACCACCTTCGCTCAGCCAGCTGCCACCTGGGGCCCATGGGTGCGGGCGTCGGGGCCCCTCTCTGCCCAGTGGACTAGGGACCTGGAGTCTGATGGTTTGGCTTCTCACCTTGTCCAGTCTGGGGGCTGTGTGACCTCAGGGGTGACCTGGCAACCTCCAGGAGCTGCTGGGAGGGGCCCTGAGGTGGGGGCAGAGGGTGTGGGTTCCACAAGCACTGGGCTGTGTGGCAAGAGGCCTCTGTTTTGCTTTTTATCTGGGTCCTCAGATAACAGCCTGCCAGTATTACTGACTGAGGTGTCACCCTTACTGCAGACCTTATCTTAGCCTCTTATGCAACCTTTTCTAAAGGGAAGATATTTTAACTTCAGGAGAAACTAATGTAATTTGCAAAAGGACAAAATGTTAAAGAAAGAAACCCCACGCTGACACTGTGCCCCTTTAAACGTTGTATCTCTTTTCATTCCTCATTGTCAACTTGAGGGTGGGGGAGGCCAGGCCCCGAGCCGGTGCTCAGGCGCGGGCGCTCAGTGGTAAGACCCGCCTCAGGGCTGCTGCCCGCCTCTTTGCCAGGCGGTGCCCCCACGCGGCGACATTCCCCGGAGCTTCCCCCGCCGTCCGTCTGACTCCTGTGACACTGGGGCCCTTCCTGCCGCCACCACCCTGTCCCCTCTGCAGCCCCAGCGAGTGGAAGGACGGCTGGGACTTGGGACTTCTGTGTTCCACGGCCTGGGGCGGTCACTCAGGGCCTGGCCTGTTTCCTCACTTGACAACAGGAGCCCAGCAGCTGTGTGGCATTCATCTGCCGTGAGGATCAAGTCCCTTGACGCAGGTGGAGCCCCAAGGACGCCGCCTGGCGCTGAGCCGGCACCCAGCACTGGCTCTCAGCGGCACCCCTCTCAAAGCCCCTCAGACCACATCCCTCTGTGGAGATGGGTGCCCCCGAGCCTGGCCAACACCCTCCAGACGCTCCCTCCTGCTGTCCAGGCGTGACTGCACACTGTCCCGCTCGCTCGCTTCCGCAGTCGCCTCCAGCCAGGGCGCAGCACCGAACAACACGCAGTGCCCACACAACTGAAAGTCGAAAATAAAATCAACAACAAAATACCACCCTGGCCGGTTTGGCTCGGCAGTTAGAGCGTCGGCCCGCGGACCAGAGAGTCCCGGGTTCGGTTCCTGCTAAGGGCACGTACCTCGGTTGCAGTTTGTCCCCGGCCCCGGTTGGGGTTGTGTGGGTGGCAGCCAGTCGATGTGTCTCTCTCACATCGATGTTTCTCTCTCTCACCTCCTCTCTCCCTCCCACGCTATCTGAAGATGAATTCAAGAATGTCCTCGGGTGAGGATAAGAAAAACGACTATGACGAAACATCACCTTTCACTTCTCAGATGGGCAAGGCAGCACGCAGCACTCAGGGCTCCGTGCCACCCCAGCCCAGCGCCTTTGGGGCGTCCGTGGGGGGCTCGGGGCAGCGCTATCTGAGGAGCTGAACTCCATGAGAACCTTGGTGTCCCCAGAGGCCACAGGTAGGAGAACGGCTGGGACCACGGCTCAGAAACCAGGGACAAGTCCTGCCCGCTCCAGGGGCGCCCTCCATGGGCGCCCGGGAGAAAACACGACACAGATCCCACATCCCACACAGAGGGGCAGAAGTAGCCTGGGGGGTGGGGGTGGGACTGGAAGGTGAGCAGGGATGGGGGAGGGGAGGAAAGAGAGGACTGACCCACTTTTTAGGTAACACCCTCCATACAGTTTCCACTTACTTCCAGACTCCAGGAGGAGCCAGAGGCTGGAGCTCCCTTTGCCCCAGTGGCTGTCCCACAGCCTGCAGGGCTGACATGGGCCTCCTGGCTGCCCGGGAGGCCAGACACCTGCATTTCCCAGGTGTGTCTGATCTCCTCAAATAGCCTTGGTTCCCGTTGCTTAAGAACATCTTTCCACCCAGCCAGTATGGATCAGTGATTGAGCGTCGACCCATGCACCAAGAGGTCGTCGGTTCAATTCCCGGTCAGGGCACATGCCCCGGTTGTGGGCCCGATCCCCAGTGGGGGGCATGCAGGAGGCAGCCAGTCCATGTTCTCTCTCATCGATGTTTCTCTCTCTCTCTCCCTCTCCCTTCCTCTCTCTCTAAAATCAATAAAGAAAAAGAAAACTGAGAAGAACACCTTTCCAGCCTTGGCCCGTTCGGCTCAGCAGTAGAGCGTCGATGTGTCTCTCTCTTCCTCCCTCCCACTCTGTCTGAAGATAAATGGAAAAATATCCTCGGGTGAGGATTAAAAAAACAAAAAAGAACATCTTGCCAGTTTGATTACTTTTGAGGTTAAAAAAGAATTAAATCACACCTTGGGTTAACCTCTCAGCCATCCGCACTCAGCTCCAACCCACACACTAGGTTGGATGCCCCGCCCCCCATCTCCCTGGGGCTGTGCCGGCCCCACTGACCGGCCAGCTCGGCCAGCTCTCCCTGCTCCTGGTCCCTGTGCTACAGCTCACTGGAGAACTTGAAAGCCCACCTCCTCAGCTTCGGGAGAAGCTCCGCCCCTCCGTCGCGGAACCACGCGGACTGGGCGCCTCACCCCGGAGGACACCAATGCCTCTGTGCCACTTCACCCCGAGGGCCCTTTGCCCGAGTCTCGCCCTCTTAAAGGGCTTGGCAGTTTCTCTATCTCACACTTTGCTTGAAAGTCTGGACCCCTGGGAGCCCCTCCCAATTATCTCCCTGCACACCCTCCCCTCCCCCCAGCACCTACTGTGAACCTGCCTGTGCAGGCCAGGGGTCAAGGGTCAAGGGTCCAGGAAGACACCCCTCCCCACCTCACACTCTCCCAGCAGACAACAGGATCAAGGTGAGTGAGATGCAGAGTGAGGCATGGGGGCTGGTGCTACCAGGGAAGGGTGCCGGGGGTGGGGGCGCCCATGCCTGCTGGCTGGCGCAGGGGGTGGGTGGGAGAGGGCTGGGCTGTGCGTGTCTGGGGAGGAAGGGAGATGGGGTTGGAGGCCCTGCACCCACGCAGCACAGAAACACAGGGTGCGGGGTGGCAGGGCGTGGAGACTCCGTACCATGGGAAAGGGGGTCCCCCCGAGGTCCAGGTCCAGGGTGCAACAGGGTGATCCAGACCCCGGGCCCCAGGGATTGGGTTGGAGCCCTAGCCCGAGTTGGGATTACAGCAGCACCCAGCCAGGTGGGCAAAGGGGCAGCGTCTGCGTGCCTGTGAGGGGTGGCGACGGCAGCGTGGGACCAGGTAGGAGGGGTGGGCGGCTCTGGTCCCGCCTCAAAACCAAGGACCTCGTGTCATCGAAGCCTTCTTGTCACTATGAGCAGAAACTGTTCCCCTGTTTCGTGATCATGTTTCCCTCTGTTCATGGCTGCTGGGCTCCCAGCGCACTGAGGACTCACCCCCACACTGCCCTTCACCCCAAATGCTCACCTGCCCACAGCCACAGTGATGTCCTAACCAGAGCTCTTCCGAAGCGTCATCACTTAGGTCCCCAACAAGGCTCTAACAACATTACATAGCTCAAACACTCGAGGTACCAAGAGCAGAAGGACATTTTGCAGGTAATTGAAACAACGCACCTGCATTGACTCCAACCTTTTCCTCCCACCACATCTTTCACGGGGTGAGCCGAAGTCTGTGCTGAAACGTATCTTTCTTACTTTTTTATTGCAAAAGACAGCTCAGGAGCAGCTGGCTGGGCCTGGCGTCTCACCGCCTCCCTGTGCCAGGCCACCCCACCGCCCTCCCCATTCTCTGGCCAGGGAGCCTCAGCACGTTCAGTCCAAGGGGCAGATTCCAGGGTCTGCAGCAGGCAGTCTCTGGGGACTGGTGAAGGGGAGGCCGTGTGACCAGGCAGCTAGGGACGTGGAATAGCACACCTTCTGCCCTCTGGCCTCCGACATGATGGTGGGAGCTACTGCAGCCACCTTGGAACTAAAGGAGGAGAGAGTCCCAGAGGAGCAGCCTCTGGACTGGATTTGGTTGCCGATGCCCGTATTTGGTCAGTGCGGCACACTGTGTGTCGAGAACGCTATCGGGACGCCTGGCTTTCTGTGGAGCGGCGTGAGGTGAGGTTGGAGAGCTGTTGCGAGTGGCTCTCGTCGGACTGTCCCGTGACCTGTGGCTGAAAACACAGCCTGACGCACACCACCCCCTCTCCCCAGGCCAACTCCAAGGCAGCCTCTCTCAGCAGCAGAAGCGACCAGTGGCCAGCTTGCTGTCCTCGGGCTCGACCAGTGGCCACCCCATCCAGTCCCTGCCGGCTCCTCGAGCGACCATTTCACAGCTCTTCCTGCCAGCCTCCCACACCTCTCAGGGCACACGGCTGCCCGTCCCCTGCCAGGAGCCCGTCCCCACCAGCAGACCCACACTGGGCAGTCCCCATGGCGCCTTGCACCGCTCTCTGCTCCTCGGCTTTGGCTCCCACACTCCTGTCTCGGTGTCTGCACAGCTGACGCCCCGGAGCACGCCTCCCTCCAGGCCAAGGGCAGGGGGAGGGCAGCTGCCCACAAGAGATGAGGTCCCTCTGCTTGGGGTTCCTCGGCTGAGACACATGCCTAGGACACAGCCCTGCTCCGCTGGGCCCGTCCACTGCGGGACCCTGTGCTGAGCCAGGAGCCCTGTGTCTCCTCCGGCGTCCACAAGGCTGTGGCAGCCTCACTCCTCGGGCGCAGGCCGGGCGAGCCCACAGTTCTGCCCTGTGCTACCATACCCAGCCCACGCTTCCCCACTCTCCCTGAGCCTGCCCTCCCCCCACGGAATCACCACCTCGCCCAGCTTGCCCAGCTGCTGCAGACGGCCAGTGACGCCCGTCTCCCCCGCCTGCACTTCCAGAGAAACTGCTCCAGGGAAGTGTCCGTCCCGTCTGTCCCTCAAGCCATGCCAGCTGGAGCGACACTTCTCCCACCCCTGAGACCACCCCAGACCACGGTCACCAACCAACCTCCCACCCCGTAGCATCCCACCCAGCTGGCAACTCTCTCCCTCTTAACACTTTTCATTATAAAGAGACCCAAACTACATCGAGCACATGTAACATGCAGGTACACTTAAAGAATAGTATTTGAAGAATAATAAAAAGAAACACCTGGTACTCAGCTTAGGAAACAGGGCATGACTGCCATCTGTTTTGTAAGGAGTGGTTTCTAGCCCACAGCGTGCCCACAGCTCAGTGCCCGAGGCGCTCTTGCTGCCAGGGCAGAGGTGAGGCGCGCAGAGACCACGTCACCACTGCCCTCCGCGGAGCGCTCGCCTTGCCACTCCGGACTCCTTCAGGGGTCGGGTTTACTGTCTGCGAAGTCATGTTCTGCCCTCCTTTGTGACAGGCGAGGTCACGGGTCACGGCTGGGGCTCTAGGTGGACAGCTGTCTTCTTGGGCACGCCGAGGGCACCCGCTGAGCTCGGCCCCACTGTGCTGGCGAGACGTTGGCTTGCTGGCTGTGGCCTGCCCACGCTGACGGTGTTCAAACAGTCTCAGCACTCCTGGCGCCTGAGACTGCCACTGTTCAGACTGGGATTCCTGAGGCTTCCTGGGACTGAGAATTACTGCCAGGAACACTGCAGCCCCGCTCTCAGCCCGATCCCTTCGAATGCTGCCTGTCCCAGCACGTGTCAGAGCTCCTCACTCCGACCTCTGTGGCTCCTCACCTGTCCCTCCCTCCTCCCCCACCCCAAAACCAAGATGCACCCGTCCTCCCGGGAGGAGAGCGATCACAGCGACACCGTCGGTGGTGGCGGTCAGTGTGGCCGCCCTGGCCGCGCTGCTGGACTGAGCAGGCCCGGTGCCCTCGGAGGAGCCCGTGCCGCCCACCCCGCCCACACTGGGCACAGCCATCCCTCCGACGGGGCAGCCCTCTGGGCTCACGTCTGCACCGCCAGGTGTGCACAGCGCCTCCACGTGAGGCGACTCCCTGCGACACTGGTCATGGTCGGAACAGCCTCGCCTGTCCCTCGACGGGAGACGAAGGACGGCGGCTACGCGGTCACGAGGGCACCGCCACAAGCCATCAGCTGTGAGACGAGGGGTGTGCCGGTGCCTGTCCCCCGTCCTCCGACAGCGTCCCCTCCTGCCCTCCTTGCTATGCCTTGGCTTCACGCAGTCCCCAAGGGCCCTTCACATGGATTTTCCTGCCAGCCTCCAGCGACCACCAGGTAAGTGAGGCCGTCTCTCCCCAAGGACAGCCTGTCCCTACCGCACCAGCTCCTCACGGACACGGTGTCCTGTCACCGTTGCCATGCGTCAGCCGGACGCTGTGCTGGAGACCCGCGGTCCGTGGTCTGCGCGGCAGAGTGGGGCGTGCTCAGCCCCGTGTCGGGGGAGGGGCACCGAGGGGCTCACGGAGCTGCACACACCATCCTCGCCGCCACCAGGGACCCCAGCACTGGCCCGCACGCACGCTCTCACCTACCTGGAGTTGCGTCGTCCTGGGAGGTGAGGCCAGAAGGGCTGGATCCCAGGTCCAGCAACTTCCACGTGTCCTGGAGGGAAGTGCTGGTGAGTGACGAGGACCTCCGGGCGTGCTGTCCACGTTCCTGGAGCAGCTCGTGGGCCTGCGGTGGCCGTGGGGACCGGTTCTCTTTCTGACGAGCTGACCTGCACGTGGCCGTGGACAGTCTGCGTTGCTGTGAAAGACAAGACAGACGACCCTTGAGAGCCGCCCTCCCTCCAGCCCTGTCCCCCTTTGGGTGAGTGACAAGACAGTGGGTACGACCCAAAGACAGTCCTGGCGGTGAGACCTCAAGACCAGGAGAGAGAGGCCACGGGAGGCAGCCTGCGCTCTGTGGCCGCCGGGTCCCTCTGAGCACTCAGCGTGGGGATGGCTGAGCCGACGCCGGCAGGGTGGGGCTGGGGCTGGAGGGAAGGGCACAGCCCGAGGCCCCATCTCTAGAGCCCCCTGAACAAGCAGGGCCACCTGGGGCCTGCGTTCCAGTCGGGGGTTCTGGTGTCCGGCCATGACCTAGCACTTTGACTGGACCATCCCCCAGTGCCCTGCAGCACACCATCACCCCCAGCGAAACACCCAGGGCCGCGGCCTCTCCTGTGCCACCACCCTCCACGTCCCCAGGTGCCCCCGGCTGAGATGTGCCTATGCGCCCAGCCCTACCGGCCCACGTACCTGCCCCGGCCTCCCGGTGCCTGCCGCACCGCCTTGCCGAGCGTCATTTCTGCGGACTGCGGGTGCCACGCGGGGCTGGACCTGTCCCGAGCACTTGGAGACACGTTCCTCTTCGGTGCTCTTAGAGTCCTGCCATGGAAATTCACATAAAGGGAATTCACCGTCTGGGGGTCATCGATGGGCACGTTACTGAGTTTCCCCTCAAGACTAGGAAGAAGCACTCCCAAAATGGCTGGTATCAGGGACTCACTCTGCTTGGTGACAAGTCCAAGGGAGGGACACACTGTGCACTGGCCAGGAGAACCGGTCTCTCGCCCTCCTCGGCAGCCCTGCTCCCACCTGCGCCTGCAGCGCCCTCACCCAGTCCAGCTTCTCGCTGCTCAGCCCAAACCTCCCCCTCCTGCTAACAGCAAACTTGGAGGTCACGTCCCCTCACAGCGCAGAAGGCTGTCTGCCACCTGCCTCTCTAAATAACCAGGACGGCGGGCAGTGCGCGGCCACCGTCCTCCATGCTGCAGGGAGTCCCGGCTGGACGGCCAGGTGCGAAGACGGTGTAAGGGCGGAGGCGGGAGCCAAGCCTCCCCAGCACGCTCGATCCGCACACAGAACCCAAGACACTCCTGCGGTTCAGCAGTCGGGAGACGTGAAGTCGTTTATAAAAGTAAGCTGTGCTCCTAACCACCACCCTGGTTAGAAAGAGACGTTTACGCCACACACACCAGTACGACCACCAGCAGAATGCTGCCCAGCACGAGGAGGAAATGAGCTGTCGGCCACCACAAGACGCAGGGGGACCCGAGATGCGCGTTACTGGTGGGAGAAGCCCGTCTGAGAAGGCTCCCTGTGCGGTTCCAGCTCTGTGACCTTCTGGAAAAGGCAGCACCGTGGAGACAGAAGAGATCAGGGCGGAGGGATGGCCATCCAGGGCTCAGAGGTGGCTAGGGCTGTGACGCTACACTGTGCACCTTATGGTGGACACAGGTCACTCTACGTCTGTCCAGACCCCCAGCTGCACCACACCCAGAGTGAACCGTAGGCACTCTGTGGACTCTGGGCGAGGGTGCCGTGTGCCGTGTCCATGCAGATTCATCGATGTCACAGATGTCCCCCCTGGTGTGAGTGTTGATGGTGCGGGGGGGGGGGTGGTATGGGAAATCTCTGCTCAGTTTTTCTGTGAACCTAAAGTTCCTCTGAAAAATAAAATCTATTTATTAAAAGAATTTTTAAATGGCAACAAAGAGATGACTATACTCTGCAACCTTCACCATGCCATTTGTGACCCACGGCACAGGCCTCCGCGCACTGTCTGAGGTGGTGTGGGCTGGCACGGTCCCTTCAGACCCGGGTTCGGTTCCTGCTAAGGGCACGTACCTCGGTTGCGGTTTGTCCCCGACCCCGGTCGGGGTCATGTGGGTGGCAACCACTCGATGTGTCTCTCTCACATCGATGTTTCTCTCTCTCTCTTCCTCCCTCTCTCCCTCCCGCTCTGTCTGAAGATAAATGCAAAAAATGTCCTCGGGTGAGGATAAAAAAATAAATAAATAAAAGGCACATAACAAGTTGGAGAAACATGTAGCAGAGAAGCAGCAACTTCCTTATACAAAGAACTCTTACAAAGTAACAAGTACAAACTGGATGGTCGAGAACTGATCAAGGAACATACAAAACCCACCAGAGAAAGAAATGCCAACAGAGACTGAAAACGCTAACACTGACTCCTTCCTCCCTCTCTCCTCTCCCCCTCTTAACGTTCCAATGGTCTCCTTTCCGCAATGCGGTGCTGCCTCAGACGTAACCCTAAGAGAACATCCACACAACGCAGACCCGATTTCAGAAGAGAAGGAGTTTTCTCGAATGCTATGTGTGTGTGACACTTGGTAGGGAAGGTTCTCTGCACTTACAAGCAATGCTCAGTCATGGCCATCAGCGCCCCAAACTGAATGAGCACCGACGGGACGCACGGCCCAAGGCAGCGACCTCCTTAGGGTTGACGCACAGCAGGAACATGAAAAGTGACTTTGGTTCCAGTCTCTTTTTTTTTCGTATCACATTCTCTTTCCAGGCGGAAAGAAGTTTTACCTGCCCTGGCCAGTTTGGCTCAGCGGTTGGAGCGTCAGCCTGTGGACCGGAGAGTCCCGGGTTTGGGTCCTGCTAGGGGCATGTGCCTAGGTTGCGGTTTGTCCCCAGCTCCGGTTGGGGTCGTGTGAGTGGCGACCAGTCGATGTTTCTCTCTCTCTTCCTCCCTCTCTCCCTCCTGCTTTGTCTGGAGATAAATGCAAAAGTGTCCTCGGGCGAGGATAAAAAAAAAACAAAACGTTTTATCTGCCTGCTCATTTCCCAACCAAACCAAACAAAAAAACGTTAATATCGCTAAGGATATAAGAAATTTTTAAAAGATGTAGTTTTTAAAAAATGTGTTTTTATTGATTTCAGAGAGAGAGGAAAGGAGAGAGGGAGAGAGAAACATCAATATCGATCCCTTGCCTCCTGCACGAACCCCTACCAAGGATCAAACCTGAAACCCGAGGGTGTGCCGTGCCCAGGAATCTACAGGACAACGCTCAACCAACTGAGCCACACCAGCCAGGGCTCAAAAATGTAATTTTTTTAAAAAATCCTCACCCGAGGATATTTTTCCATTTATCTTCAGATAGAGTGGGAGGGGGAGAAAGAGAGAGAGAGAGGGACATCGATGTGAGAGAGACACATCCACTGGTTGCCTCCCACATGACCCCGACCAAGGCCAGGAACAAACCACAACTGAGGTACATGCTCTTGACCAGAATCAAACCAGCGACTTTTGGTCCGCGGGCCGACGCTCTAACCACTGAGCCAAACCGGCCAGGGCGAAGATGTAATTTTTAACCTATCCTACTGGTCAAGATAAAATAATACCCAAATGAGTAAAGCTATAGAACATAAGTATGATATAATTTGTAATTCTAAAGAACAGCCGGAAACAGAATGAAATATTACTGGTAACTATGCCTCGGTGCTGAAAAGTGGAGGCTTTTAAGGTTGTGTTTATTGCATTTTGACGTTTCTGTAATGAAAATGTAACACTTAGGAAATTAGTAAAAAGTTGTTAAGAATATATTTCTTAGGTGAAGGAGAGTTACCTGAGTTGTGAAGTGGGGCTGCAGCTGTCCCAAAGGTGGGCTCCGCTCCAAAGGTGCCTTGGGCCCCGCACCTGGGTTCTGGGCCTCAGGGTTGGGGAGGGGGTGAGGAAGTTTCCCTAGAAACGAGATGAGGGAAAGCGTTTTTCACATCACTTGTGAATTTCTCTCGTGCTGACAGACACATGTTCCTCCTCAAAACCGAAATCCCTTCTTTCACAGCAAACTTGGGGTGCACAGTTGCGAGCCGTGTGCATGCGCCAGCACCCCAACATAGCCCACAAGTGCAGTTGTGAGCCGTGTGCACGCGCCAGCACCACGGCACAGCCCACAGGTGCACAGTTGTGAGCCGTGTGCACGCGCCAGCACCCCGGCACAGCCCACGGGTGCACAGTTGTGAGCTGTGTGCACGCGCCAGCACCACGGCACAGCCCACAGGTGCACAGTTGTGAGCCGTGTGCACGCGCCAGCACCCCGGCACAGCCCACGCGTGCACAGTTGTGAGCTATGTGCATGCACCGGCACAGCCCACGGGTGCACAGTTGTGAGCTGTGTGCACGCACCGGCACAGCCCACGGGTGCACAGTTGTGAGCTGTGTGCACGCACCGGCACAGCCCACGGGTGCACAGTTGTGAGCTGTGTGCACGCACCGGCACAGCCCACGGGTGCACAGTTGTGAGCTGTGTGCACGCACCGGCACAGCCCACGGGTGCACAGTTGTGAGTTGTGTGCATGCACCGGCACAGCCCACGGGTGCACAGTTGTGAGCTGTGTGCACGCGCCAGCACCCCAGCAGCTCAGTGGAGGCCGTGAACACATGGACAACTATCTACAGCTCACATCCCTCACCCGGCTTCTCAAAGTGGTGGAAAGGAACACATCATTAACAGACCTGAAGATACACCCTCTCTGAGCAGAGAAAAACAATACAGTTGGCGCTCCATCTCTGAGGGTCCTGCACCTGCAGCTCTCTGAGGACTTGAGTATCTGAGGATTTGGTACCCGCAGGGGTTCCTGGAACCAACTCCCCTAACTGGACACGGAGGGACAACTGTATAAACCTGAGGATCACTGATGTAATCAATGCTCAGCATTCTGTTTCTTAGCAATGGCCTAGGCATCCAGCAACTCTCCATTCATTGACTCGGTTTGGGTTGTTACCTAAAAAGCCTGGAAGTTTATCTTTAAGCTGACATACTGCAAGATGTAATTACTGTTGAAATAACATTCCTCAATAACAAATCAACCTGGTCCAACACAAGCTTCCTAACGACTCCAGCGAGTCTTTTGTGGGTTGTAACTCCTGATATTTACTGTGTCGGAAACTGAGATGGAGTTTTTTGAAGCGTATTCACCTATTCACTGGAAGACCCGATGATGAACACTGCGTGGTGCTGACATCTGAGTGCCTGTGACGTTATTTCGGCCACGATGGACCTCCTCAGATGGGCCCTAAAGCATTTTTTTTGCCAGCTGATTAAAGGACATATGGAGGACAGAATTTGGAAATAAATTTGTTTTTTTTGGTTTATAATACAGTCGTTCCTTGTTTATCGTGGTTAATCTGTTGCAGACTCTAGCGGTTGCACCTGGTGATGAAGGATTCCTGGGGTGCTCGAATACATAGGCCCACAGTCCATACGTACAGTAATTTTAATTATAATACAGGGGTGTATAATTGACTCAGACAACCGAGCGCACGCTGTATCATCTTCACTGTCTTGATCAAATTTTTAATGAATATATTTGAAAAAACTGCGATAGAGTGAAGCACGAAGTGGCAGGGACGACTGTACCAGAGTTTAAAAGTATGAAACCAAAAGGTGTACAAATGGAGGGCGCCAGGTTCCGGAAGAGGCTGCACAGTTGAGGCAGCTGTGTCTGCGTTGATGTTCAGTTTCTTTGCTGCCGGAGCGGAGAAATACACCGCAGCATCACGGTGGAGGAGGTACAGAAACATTCTGTGCATACACTGTGTTCAGGTCATTGAAAAGGACCAATGACACGTTTGTAGCTGATAATGGAAAATCTGTGCCTTTGGATGAAGAGTCACAAACGAAAAATGGCAGTCAAGCTACGGAATGAGTATGGTCCTGTGCTGCATATGCCTACTTCTGGAAGTCAAGCTACGGAATGAGTATGGTCCTG
Organism: Tadarida brasiliensis; assembly: GCA_030848825.1. Taxonomy (NCBI): domain Eukaryota; kingdom Metazoa; phylum Chordata; class Mammalia; order Chiroptera; family Molossidae; genus Tadarida; species Tadarida brasiliensis. The sequence goes on from CM061273.1 coordinate 66,238,693, forward strand.
TGCTGCATATGCCTACTTCTGGCAGTCAAGCTACGGAATGAGTATGGTCCTGTGTTGCATATGCCTACTTCTGGCAGTCAAGCTACGGAATGAGTATGGTCCTGTGTTGCATATGCCTACTTCAAAAGAAAGTTTTAAAGAGAAGGGTCCTCAGAATGCATCAGATTCATATGGTCATAAACAATATCCTGCCAATCAAGGACAAGAAGTTGAGTATTTGGTGACGGGCACACATCCCTATCCACCAGGACCTGGGGTTGCTTTAACGGCAGATGCTAAGATCCAGAGAATGCCAAGTGAATCGGCTGCACAGCCCTCAGCTGTGGCATTACCTTCACCCCAGGCCAGGGCTGATGCAAATCGTATTGCACCTGCTGGAGGTTAAGACCGTTCACAGCCTGCAGGGATGACTTTGGCTGTTACGGAGGGTGGCAAGAACTCTGCACCGATGGCTGAAAAGGCCCCTACAATGCCAAAACCCCAGTGGCACCCACTATGGAAACTCTACAGGGTGATCAGCAGGCATCTTGGCTGGGTTTGATGTATTGCTGTGGAACCTGGAAATCAGTGGTTTGTTACTGGATCTGCTGACAGAACTATAAAGATCTGGGACTTGGCTAGTGGCAAATTAAAACTGTCATTAACTGGGCACATTAGTACAGTTCGTGGTGTGATAGTAAGCTCGAGGAGCCCACACCTGTTCTCCTGTGGAGAAGACAAGTCAGATGCTGGGATCTTGGATATAATAAGGTTATGAGGCACTATCATGGACATCTAAGTGCTGTGTATGGTTTGGATTGGCACCCAACAACTGATGTGCTGGTAACCTGTAGTCAAGATTCAACTGCACGATCTGGGATGTGAGAACTAAAGCCAGTGTACACACATTATCTGGACATACAAATGCAGTTGCTACAGTGAGGTGTCGAGCTGCAGAACCACAGATTACTGGAAGCCATGACACTACAATACGATTATGGGATTTGGTGGCTGGAAAAACAAGAGTCACATTAACAAATCACAAAAACTCAGTCAGGGCTGTGGTGTTACATCCCAGACATTATACATTTGCATCTGGCTCTCCAGACAACATAAAACAGTGGAAATTCCCTGATGGAAGTTTCACTGACAGTAAATTCTGATGGAGTGCTTGTATCTGGAGCTGACAATGGAACTATGCATCTTTGGGACTGGAGAATTGGCTACAGTTTCCAGAGAGTTCATGCAGCTGTTCAGCCTGGGTCTTTGGACAGTGAATCAGGAATATTTGCTTGTGCTTTTTTTAAAAATCCTCACCTGAGGACATCTTTCCATTTTTTGTTCAGATAGAGTGGGAGAGAGAGAGAGGAAGAGGAAGAGAGAGAGAAACATCGACATGAGAGAGACACACTGAGTGGCTGTCTCCCGCATGACCCAACCAGGGCCGGGGACAAACTGCAACCGAGGTATGTGCCCTTAGCGGGAACCGAACCCGGGTCTCTCCGGACCGCAGGCTGACGCTCTAACCGCTGAGCCAAACCAGCCACGGCTGCTTGTCTGGGAGAATGAAGGGGTGGCACCGCGGGCAGAGCGGCCCAGGCCACGCGTGTGCCTCAGGAGAGTGTTCTAAAGCCTACGGAGCATGCACAGTTTTCTAGCAAAATGTAAATGACCACAGTGACCCAAGAAGAGGCAGAAAACCCAGATAGACAACTTGGCACAGAAGACATAAAGGTAGTTGAAAGTCCATTAGTCCTGCTGAGCCTCCCTAACCTCCAGAAGGCCGCGACTGCGTCTCCAGGGTCTGGCTTTCTCCACCCACGGCCAGCAGCAAGCCTGGCAGAGGGCTGCGGTGAGCTGGCTTTGGGCCTAGGGCGACAGGAGCCGCTGAAGTTGGGAAGTACTGGGCTCCTCAGTGGCTGGATGGAGTGGTGGGCGGGTGTGATGTGGGCTCAGGGCCACCCCAATACATGCTATTGCCATGGGAAGAGGATTTTCATGAGTGTATTTGAACCAAAACGACAGCAAAGCCAGGGGCAAGATGTCAGCAGCTCTGGGGAAGGACAGCTCGCAGCTGCTTCTGCAGGTTTGGATGGAGGAAGGAAGGTGAGGAAGGCCACCTGAAGGCGGGAGAGCGAGCGGGACCGGATTACAGGAGTTAATAGGATCACATGATCCCTAGCGATGGACATGTTTGTTTCAATGGTGCATTAACTAGAGGCACAGAAACCATGGACAGGCCTGACTTAAAACAAAGATAAACCTTTTACCAAAGAAGCTGCCTGCCTGGGGCGTGACTGCACGCCATGGCCGGCCCCGTCAGGAATTTATGATCAGGTCACCATGAGGTTACTTTCTGTAAAACCCCTTTTTTCGTGCACAATGCACATTTTGAATTAAAGTTACTTCAGAAACAGCCAGTGCAGAAAGGACACTCTGACCATCCTGAGTCCCAGGAAGCAGGAGCTAGTCTCCTTATCACAGAGATAAGGGCTCAGGCCCAGGGGCTGTACACAAACTGCTCAGATTCTCCACGAATGAAGCAACCAAGCCTACGTGTCTTTGTCTCATCAATTCCTCACAAATTTATGGTTTCTTTGCCTAAAAGCAGAAAAGCTGGTTGCTTTGGTTGTTTCTTTAGGTCCCATTTCTGTGAGGCCTCTGTATGTACAAACTCAGTTGTCTTTTCTCCCACTAATCTGTCTTGTGCCAATTCCACGGTCACACCAGCCAGAACGCAGAAGGCTGAGGGGACTTCCAGCAGGCGGTGGTCTTCTGGACCCTCGCTGGGCCGCTCCCTCGAGGCCTCTGAAGGAAAAGCTGGCAGCAAGTAGGAAATTCCTGCCACGTCAGCCTCCCAGACCTCTGTCTTCAGGGGCTGTGGAAGCGAGCGGTAAGTCCTTTCTCCTGCAAATTTAGGTCAGAGGGAGACATCCTCGGGCTAGCGATCCTGGTGCATCTGGTACATGGTGCTCACGGTCTCACTGACCTTCTTTCCCAGAGATGGTCACTGTGTCTCTGTCTCTGTCTCTGCTGTGTCGTCTCAGAGCCTGGCTTTGTGACCAGTGTGAGTATCTTGTCTGGTCTCCATCTGGAAGGTGCACTTACCGGGGTGCGCCTGGCCAGTTGAGTAGACCTGGGCTCGGGCTCTGCCCCACTGTGGAGCTCTCAGGGGAGAGTGTCCCAAGGGTCCCAACAATCCCATTCCGGTAGAGCCTGCTGCAGCCACGACGTCGTGGGTTTGTGGCTGGAGGCGCCTCCTGTTTTGTGGGAGACGGGAGACACCGTGTGCACTCACCCTCCTAAGCCCGTGTGACGAAGGGCTTCTACTTCTCAGACTGTCCTGGGCATGACGCCCCTGGGGCCAGTGAGGCTGCACTTGGTGGCACTGCCCTGGGGACGCCTCTGCACACGGCTGGGCCTCGAAGGGCTTATGGTTTCATCTCTATTGAGATGAATTCTTTTTTTTTTTTTTTTTTTTTTGTTCAGATAGAGTGGGAGGGAGAGAGAGGAAGAGAGAGAGAGAGAAACATCGACGTGAAAGTGACACATCAACTGGCTGCCACCCGCACGACCAACCAGGGCCGGGGACAAACTGCAACCGAAGTACATGCCCTTAGCGGGAACCGAACCCGGGTCTCTCTGGACCGCAGGCCGACGCTCTAACCGCTGAGCCAAACCGGCCAGGGCGAGATGAATTCTTTAAATTGAAAAACTTCTCGCCCTGGCCAGTTGCTCAGTGGTTAGAGCGTCAGCCCGAAGACCAAAGAGTCACAGGTCCAATTCCCAGTCAAGGGCACGTATCTCGGTTGTGGGTTCGATCCCCGGCCCCAGTCGATGTATCTCTCTCACATTGATGTTTCTCTCTCTCTCTCTCTCTCTCTCTCTCCCTTCCTTCCTTCCACTCTATCTAAAAATCAATGGAAAAATATCCTCGGATGAAGATTAGCAACAACAACAAAAAATTGGAAAAACTTCTAAATGAAAAAATATTTTTTAGAGAACTCCCAACCTAAAAAATGTTGTTTGTTTTGTGAATGTGGCTTGGTAACTGTCAGGCTGGGCCCCCAAACTCTAACCAGACAAAAATGTGGGGTTTTTTTTGCAGCTGGACATGGCTGGACAGAAAATGTGGGCTGAACCCGTTTGTGGCGAGGGTCCTACCAAAGCCCTGGCGCCTCAAGGAAACGACAGCCGAGAACTGCAGGGCAGGGTGAGGGCCTTCCGATCAGATAAGGTGGTTTTAAAAGCGCACTTAAAGCAAGGCCAAACAGAGCTGGAGGTACAGGACATGGCTTCAGTTGGTGTGTAAAAGGCTGCAAACCCCTAACAGCTTCAATAAAAGACTTGCTATAAAAGGCTGATAAAACATGAAGGTCTAAGTGGTCCTAAAAGCCGTCCAGTCTTTTCCTGAAGACACTGGCCCTCCCCCAGAGCCACAGAGCCTCTTCAGGCTCTCCCCGCGGCCAGAGCCCCTTCCACCCAGGGAGGGTCAGGGAGGGTCCTCTGGAGTCTCTGCCCACGAATCACCTCCTGAGACAAATGGACTTGGTGGGAGGGCCCTGCTCTGACGGAGCCCCCGACAGGAATTCCTCTCGACCTTTGTCCTCAAACAGCGTGAGCAGGGAGACAAAGGGTTAATGAGTAAGCCTTTGGGAGGACACTGCTGGACAGCCACGGGACTGGTTCCAATAAGGCGGAAAGTTTAAAATAGTTATTATGAAATGAGATGAATGGATTCAAATAAAGATTGTAATCAGCACTACCCAAGGTTGGGCGAGACAAAGGGACCCCTGAGGATCCCCTCAACATTAAAGGGCCCCGGACAAGTCCACTCTATTAATAACCTGTTTGGAAAATGTTTACCTTTTTTTTGAAATTAGAAGAGAAAGTTCATTTAGAAAGTTGCAGAGCCCGGCCAGTGTGGCTCAGTGGTTGAGCGTCGACCCTGCACCAAGAGGTCGCCAGTTCGATTCCCGGTCAGGGCACACGCCCAGGTTGTGGGCCCGATCCCCAGTGGGGGGCATGCAGGAGGCGGCCAGTCGACGTTCTCTCTCATCGGTGTTTCTATCTCTCTCCCTCTCCCTTCCTCTCTCTCTAAAACAAAAATAAATAAGTAAATAAGTAAATAAGTAAGTAAGTAAAGAAATAAATAAATAAATAAATAAATAAATAAATAAATAAATAAAAAGCCCTGGCCAGTTTGCTCAGCGGTTAGAGCATCAGCCTGCGGTCCAGAGAGACCTGGGTTCGGTTCCCGCTAAGGGCATGTACCTCGGTTGCAGTTTGTCCCTGGCCCCGGTTGGGGTCGTGTGGGTGGCAGCCAGTTGATGTGTCTCTCTCACATCAATGTTTCTCTCTCTCTCTTCCTCTCTCTCCCTCCCACTCTATCTGAACAAAAATGGAAAAATGTCCTCGGGTGAGGATTAAAAAAAGAAGAAGAAAGTTGCAGAGGTAGTAGGAGGAGCCAGCTGGGCTGTGTAGGCTCAGGAAACAGTCACAGAGGTCAATGAAGGGCCACTGGAGCTCAGGAGAGGGGGACAAAGGTAACACATCTGGGGCAGGGGGCTCTCTCGAGGGGGGGCCTGTTTGGAAAAATTTTAAAGGCCAGGAAATCAATTTAGCAGAAGCACCCAAGACGGTCAGTGAGGGTGGCTGTGCTGTCCCTGCGACCAGCTCCAGGCCCTGCGGAGCAGTGTCCCTCGACACGTCCTCGACCCCACCACCAAGAATGCATGTCCCTTGGGCAGGAACAAACCTGTAAATTACAGTCCTTTCCCCTCCACTTTCAGAAGATCCTACAACATTCGAAGAGGAATTAGAAAGACGGACGACAGTTCACAACCCCTCACAGGGACCCTCCTCCTCCTGGGGCTGTGCTATGGCTATGGGATGGCCGGGGTCACCCTCCTCCCGGAACTGCCCTGAGGGAGGCTGTGCCCTCAGAAAGGACAGCACCTGAGGCCTTGGTGCAGGCTGCTCCCTGACACTGGAGGAGGACGGTGGCATAGCCCTCGGTGTTTGGGCCCCGTCCAGTTCTTTGGGGAACAGAGAACAACGGTTTGTGCCTCACAGGTCTTTGTACAACCAGACTTGAAACTCTAGAAACAATTCACAGCCCTGCCTGATGTTTCTCACCAAAGGGGAAAGAGGTGGCGGCAGAGGAAATATCTGGAAATGGGAAATGGGAAACCTTAAAATCTCATCTGCAAATATTACTGAGAAGAGCGCGTCAGGGCACATGCCCAGGCTGTGGGCCGATCCCCAGTAGGGGCACGCAGGAGGCGGCCAATCCATGTTCTCTCTCATTGATGTTTCCATCTCTCATCTCCCTCTCCCTTCCTTTTTCTCTGAAATCAATAAAGAAAAAGAAAAATTTTTTTAAAGAAAAAAGAAAAACAGCCTGGGACTGTTACTGGAGGGGAGAGGGCCTTGTCTCCCCCAGTTGCTAGTGGGGGTGGATTTCTTGTGATATCCCCAGAGAAAGAATCTCCTGAGATCCACAGGGGAGGATGAGATGGTGGAAGCTTCGTTTCTGTGGAATTGCACCGAGTCCCCAGAGCCCCCCGTCCCCTGCAGGAGAGGCGCGGTGGGCTCAGCGGGGCTGGAATCAGAGCCGTGTCCCGAGACCTCGCTCTGCGTCTGCTCGGGGGTCCAGCATCGGGCCGCTGGGCCTGGGTCCCCGCCCAGTCTATCAACTTCGCTTGAAACTGTCTGCCCTCTTCTGCCCAAACGGTTCAGACAGAAGAGGCCCTGTTTCTCATGGGGGAAAACTCAGAATATTTCCCTTGGCTTGACTTGGGTTGAGCAGGGTGGACAGAAGGCCCACACCAAGGTGGCACACCCACCTGCAGGGAAGCCACTCTGCAGCCCGTCAGGACGCGTCGAGTTCAGTGTCCCTTTACCTCACGGCTGTTTACCTCTCACCATACCTTTAGTTGCCAAAAGTCTCCTCATTTTTTAATTATGCCTTTTAACCTTCTTCTCAAGTTTGTCATTTCTAGAATACAAAAAGAATGCCAGCTTGTCCAGCACCGCCACCCTCTAGACAGCACCATCCTCTCTGGACATCGCCTGTGCCTCCTCTTAGGGACACCAGACCGACCAGGACTTTGCAAACTCCCTTCCCTGCATGAAGGCCCCCTTCCCCTTCCTCCTTCCCGTCAGACAGGGAGAACCTCTAAGCCTGGGGATAGGCAGGACTGCACCCCTTGACCCTGACGCAGTTACAAGGTGGAGCCCGTCGTCCATTTGCCCTTTTGCGAGGTTACAAAGAGGTCGTTCCCTCTGGGGGGGCGTGATACTGCTGTAATTGGCCAGCTGTTAACAAGAAGAAAGGAGCAAGGGGAGGCGAGGTCTCATGGGCACATCGTTCCAGCAGCTTCACCAGGAAGCTTCACCTTCACACTCCCTGCAGACCACTGGGGAAGGGCCCAGCTGAAGGGGGGCTAGATGCATGCTGTCCAGTTGGGCGACAGGGGGGAGGTATTTGCCTGTCAGTCACCTAGGAACCGAGCTCATTGGCTAGGATGGGCGAGGCTAATGCAAGCTGTGAACATTTGAGACATGTGATCCCCTAAACAAGTTCTCCTTCTCTTCTCATGCTCTCGCCCCCCCCCCCACTCGCCCGGGTGTCCTCCACAGCCATGTGGCCCTGCGGAGCCCACATGCTGTGGACGGGGGGACTGCAGCGGGAGACACACAGTAGGCCAGCCTGATGCTGGGCTGGATGTACAGATATGGAGAGGACATTCTGGAGACTGCTCTGATGTTAGCCCTGCTAAAGGCAAATGGGACTTCTTCCTGGCAGGACTGAGGGAAATAAAAACCTTGGAAACTCGGTTTCCACAGAAATAAAGCTTTCACCAACATTTCTTTTCCTCAGGATATTGCAAGAATTCCACACCCATGGGCACTGGTGGGGATGGGACCTCTCCCCTCTGGTGACAGAGTGATAGCTGACTGCTGAATGTCTCAACATTTTTGTGAGTAATCCAAGTGTGATTGAGAAAAACAAATACATTCAAAAGATGTAAATAAGATAAGAGTTTGGTGACCTCTTTTGCAATCGTTTTATAATATGTCTACTCAATAGTTTCCGGAGTCTCTTGGGTAACATACACCCTCAGAGCTTCACTAAGTTAAATCAAATGATGGGCATTCACTGAATATCTAGATCCTTTTCCAGATAAAATGGTACCATGAAATGTTCTTTTTTTTTTTTTTTTTAAATCCTCACCCGAGGACATTCTTCCATTTTTGTTCAAATAGAGTGGGAGGGAGAGAGAGGAAGAGAGAGAGAGAGAGAGAGAAACATCGATGTGAAAGGGACACATCGAGTGGCTGCCTCCCACACGACCAACCAGGGCCGGGGACAAACTGCAACCGAGGTACGTGCCCCTAGCGGGAACCGAACCCGGGTCTCTCTGGACTGCAGGCCGACGCTCTAACCGCTGAGCCAAACCGGCCAGGGCTCATGAAATGTTCTTTACCGAACGTAGATTTATCTACTTTTGGTTCCTCGTTACCAAGAAACTGAAGATATTTGGGTCTATCAGTAAACATGTTTTAGGCCACGCTGAAGAATTTGTTATGAAAAAGCATGTTTCTAGAAATCCTAAAAGGCATCTCCAAGTCGGTCAGTCCACAGCACACCAGTGTGAGACAGTTCACAACTGCCCACCTCCCAGTTTCCACCAGAAATGAAGGTTTTTGAGGGTTAAGAATTCTAATGAACGTGTGTGATTAAAGCTACAGAAGAAAGAAGAAAAACGTGTCCATATGCAAGAGAAGCACGAAGTATGTTTCAGTATAAAGAGGTCTGAGGTGTGGAAATACATTTGTTAAGGGAAGAGAAATAAACTCGTCCTAAAGTAAAGCCGGCAATGAGAAAGAGGAAGAAAGGAGGTGACCGTGGAAAGAGGAAGCTGCAGGAGGTTTTGGAAAAGGAACCTTTGGAAAGGAAGCTCGTGGATGGCCGACCCGGGAAACGCCCCACCCTGGAGTGGTTTGCGGCCGAAGCACATGGCATAGCCTGGACGGGCTTCCCCGCCTCTCGCCAAGGACCCGTGCAGGTTGGGTCTGGATAACAGAGCGAACGTTTCTTTAGCTTTTAAGTCATGTACTTGGAAAGTAAGATTTTGTGTTTTATCAAAATCGTTTCCTGTGCTTTGTTGGGTCTTTGACGGGCTTGCTCACACCTAACCGCCAGTGTTTGCCTGCGCAGCTGTTCACTGTCACCACGGTTACGTGGGTAGCTGAGGGCTGTTCCAGTGACGTAGGAGCCTATTGAACCAAGTGCTTCAGGAACCTTTTGATATTTTTGACAACTTCCCAAACATCAAATTCTAAATAGAGTCTTTTTGACCTGAAAGTAACTGAAATTTTCTAGAGGGTCCTGGAACATTTCAAAAGAATTGCTCTCAAAAGACAAACAAACAAAAAACCCCAGAGAATTGCTGTTCTCTCTTCATAAAAGGGAGACGTTTAATTAGTCTTACTCGACAGGTTAAATGACATGGGAGGAATTATTAAATAAGAAGCAAAGCTGAGGCTTTTTTATGTGGTGTCTGCGCATGTAAGTGCCAGAAGGCTGTGAAATCCTGGAAACGTCCTGGCATGACGTTACCAGGCCTAATTCCAGTCACTATCGTAATGTGCGGAGTCACGGAAACAAGCACACTTCCCTGTCACCTGTGCTGTGCGTCCCGGTCGGGCCTTGAAGGTTTCAAGCACTCTGCCTCAGGGGATGGTCAAGTCCTTGGGGGACAGGCTTCTGGGGCGCTCCGCCAGCCTCCAGACGGACGGGGTCTGCGGCGCGCTCGGAGGCTTCTCACAGCTGCTCCCAGAAGGCCCAGCTCAACCAGAATTAATTACCTGGCACTAAATGAACTACTGAAGATGATTGTAATGTTTATGATGTTTTTGTTTGAAATACTGATTTTAAAAAATCTTTTGTTTTCCCAGATTTAAGAAAAACTTTTTCTCTTAAGCTTCCTATGAATTAGAACAATTTGGTAAAATATATACTTTTGTGGCCCTGGCCGGTTTGGCTCAGCAGTTAGAGTGTCGGCCTGCGGTCCAAAGAGACCCAGGTTTGGTTCCCACTAAGGGCACGTACCTTGGTTGCAGTTTGTCCCCGGCCCTGGTTGGTCGTGTGGGAGGCAGCCACTCGATGTGTCCCTTTCACATCGGTGTTTCTCTCCCTCTCTCTCTTCCTCTCTCTCTCCCTCTCACTCTATCTGAACAAAAAGTGGAAAAATATCCTCGGGTGAGGATAAAAAAAAAAAAAAATATATATATATATATATATATATATATATATATATATATATATATATAAAACTTTTGTGGACAAAGATGAAGCACTGATCTTCTTTTCCCTACCTGATCACCCCAGAATCCAGAAACCTCGTGAGCATTCTCATTTTCATGGCAATAGAGCTACTTACATACGTTCAGTAAGAATCTGTTCTTGTCACCAAGGCTCTGAGTGGAATGTCAGGTCTGAGGACATGTGCAGACTCAGCTGTGGCCTGGCAGCTCTAGGGAAGGTGGGCCGTAAGGAGCCAGCAGCCCTTTGGGAAGCTGGCCTGGCACCTTGCGCACAGGGTGGCCAGAGGCCTTGCCAGGTGAGTAGACAGTAAGTTCCCAGCAGATCCAGAGACCTCGTTATTCTGGGGACCCTGAGAAGAGAGGAACGCACCCAACTCTATCGGCATCGCAGGCAAAGTCTGAGGGCAAGTCCTCAGCTCGCTTTCCTGGCCCCAAGGGATCCCTCACCAGGAGCCCCAGGAGAGCAGGCCTGAGAGGGTCACATGATTGATCACTGTTCTCGCTCTGAGGTGAACAGACAGGCCGAGTTCAATAAGACTAGCCTTGCTTTATGAACAAATTCATTTTACTATAATTACCTTAATAAAAAATGGGGGTGATTGTAGAGAGAAACATTGTTTCTGTAAAAACTGTAACATACACGTGGAGATATCAGATTACAGCTCTTTGTTTGTTGCTGTGGATCCTCACCCGAGGATACTTCTCCACTGACTTTTAGAGTGGAACAGAAAGAGAGAGAGAAACATGATGTGAGAGAGACACATCGATTGGTCGCCTCCTGCACTCGCCCTACTGGGGCTGGGACCCAACCCACAACCCAGGTGTGTGCCCTTGACTGGAATCCCGTCCTCCACCCGTCGGTGTGGCCAGGCTGGTCACCTTTCTAGGCCCCTCCTGTGACACCGCCGTGCACACAAATCGTTTCCCTTCTCTGTCTTTGTCAGTTTGATCCTTAAACCGTCCAGAAGAACTTAAGAGGGTGGGAGGAAATCTCCCCTCCCCAGCAGGTGGGTGGTAACGGCTGGGTGGGTTGTAGGTGGCACATGGATGGATGGGTGGCGGGATGCGCGCACAGATGGATGAATGGCTGGGTGGGTTGATGGAGTGTGACTCACTGAGATAATACTTGCCTATAAGGCCAGGATGGCTATAGGAAGCCACAGTGAGGAGCAAAGACAAGCTCACTGGAATCAAGGATCCAAGGGAGGCACGGCCACAATCAGAGAAAAGGTCTGGGCCTGGGGGTGCGGAGAGGGCACAGAGAGGGCACCCGAGCAGGGCAGGGCTGGCTACACAGGCCGAGGTCAAAGAGCAGCAAGGTTCAGATGTGGGAGAGTGTTGCTGGCTCAGAAGACGATGGAACGGAATGGAGCTGAGAGAAGAATGGAGCGATCGTCCCTGCTGTCACTGTGCCTGTAAAGTGGGGGGAGGGGAGCACGAGCAGACGGCCCGGCCTGTAACAGAAACATGGTTTTGGAAATGTGGCAGAAGAAAGTGTGGAAGTGCCTCTGGGGAGCAAGCAATGCCTACTTTTCCCCTCAACTTGTGAAGTGTGAGGACGGGTCAGCACCTGGGCGTGCTCAGTCCTCCTCTGCCAGGGGCTCTGCGGGACAAAACCGCAGAGAGGACATGGCTGCCGCTGCCCCCGCGCAGAGGGAGGTGCTAACGGTGCTCTGAGGAGCCTGCAGGCTAACCACCCCAGCCTCGGTCTCCCTCGGACCTCGGCCTCTGGACACACAGTGGCTGCTTCCCCTGTCTCCAGACTCTCCCCAGCACCCCGTCCCAGGAGCACAGCGTCCCCGAGCTCTGCTGCTCCAAGTCCTCCCAAATTCCACTTCCGAGACTGGGTAATGTCAGTAGCCATACTAATACAGAACACATTGATATGTTAAAAACAACTTGCCCTGGCTGGTGTGGCTCCATGGACTGAGTGTCATCCCATGGACTGAGAGATCCCGGTTTGATTCCCGGTCAGGGCACAGGCCTGGGTTGCAGGCTCGAAGCCCAGCAGGGGGCATGCAGGAGGCAGCCGATGGATGTTTCTCTCTCTCTCCCTTTCTCTCTCTTCCTCTCTCTGAAAATCAATAAAAACATACATATATTTTAAAAACCTAATATGATGCACACAGCTTAGCCCTGGGAAGAGACCTGAAAACGAAACACCAGGCCAAGCCTGTACCGTGATGTTTCCTGAGCACATGGTGGTCCGGAGGAGGACCAGCCACATTCCTGACCGCCCCCTGCATGGTCGCCAGGGCACTCCACCTGGAAAAGGAAACCGAGTGGCGTGGTGTTTAGGGGTGGCCTCAGCGTCACATCGTCAGCGGGTGGGTCCCAAAGCCCTGCACATCGGGGTCCTCACAATAACAAAACAACAGGCCGCGGGGAGCCACCTGAGACCTGGGGGCCCGGCTTGGTGCTGCAGGAGCAGCAGGAACGGAGGCGAAGGCCAGACTGTCTGCGAGGAGCGCACATGAGGACGGCGCAGGCCGTGTCCTGCGACGCCCCGTGACCTGTGTCTGGACACTGCGGCCCCTGCTGCTCACCAGGCCACACAAAGCGCCGCAGCTTCGCGAGGCGGTGTTTCTCTCGCAAACACAGCCAGTGAGTGGGTTCACGGACCCCCTGTGGATCTGGGGCCCTGCTCCGCGCAGACTCTGGACCCGCTTCTGTCCACAGGCACCTCTGTTCTTCCTCCCTGCCCTGCACCTGGCCTTTCCGTCCCCTCCCAAGACCACCACATTTGGGAGGCCATCCGCACCCTTGCTCACCTGAGGGCCGGCCCAGCTCAGCACGCAGGCGGTTCCCCAGCTCCAGCAGCTGCTCCTTCTCCAGGCGCAGGCGGAGGACTGTCCTGGCTGCCTCCTTCAGTTTCCTCTGGAGCCGCTGCACAGACAGGGCCTGTGGGAGCTGCGTCCCCAGGCCCTTGGTCCCTGCAGGTCCCTCGGCTGCTGGGCCCTGTGAATGAAGCCCACACAGCAGACAGCCTGTGAGACAAGCCCCCAGGGGAGGGAAGGGTGAGGGGGTATGATGCGCCACCTGTCCCAGACCTGACCTCCCTGGCGACAGACGCCATTCCAGAACGAGAGGCCCAAGGGATAACTGTTCCCGTGTGTGAGCAGAGATGCAGAACAGCTGCAGACCCGCGGGTCCCTCTCCCAGGAGGGATACTCTGTTCTTCTGTAGCTAGTTCATTCCCAGCCCCCACCCGCCATCCCTGTACTCCCATGCAGTGCCCAGTGAGAACGATGCGGGGCCAGCAGCACCTACTCTGTCCTCCAATGGTGCCCCGCACCCTTGAAGGCTGTGCCTGTGATGGGACCCTTTGTAGGTGCCCGCTGCCCACCTGGCATGGGAGGGGCTGGAAGGGACCCAGTGGTGGCTGCAAAGCCCTCTTCTCCTCCACCGTCTCATGCCCTGCACTTTGCCCTCGGCTGCGCCTGCCTGGCCCTCCTGGGCTCCATCCTGCACCAGGCTCCATGGCTCCAACACCTTCCCCACCTGCCCTCAGACTCCTCTCTAGCACTGCAGGCCGACTCGGGTCCCTACTGCCCTGACGAAGGTGCAGAGAGAAAGCAGAGGCCATGGGGGGGGGGGGGGCAGTGCCAGGACTTCTGGATCAACACTCAAAGTCTGAGTCCCCCACAGTCCTAACCCCAGTAATGCCCCTGTCATCCCCACCTGGACCCAACAAGGGCTCCTGCCCAGACAGGTGCTCACACAGGAGGCATGTGGAACAAGGTGGGGCCTGCAGAACAAGAGAAAGAAAGAGGGGGGCTGCCTCTGTGTCAGGTGGGGGCCCAGCAGAGGCCAGTGGTGTCCAAGGCCCCGAGGGAAGCAGGTGGCCTACTTGGTATGGAAGCTCCTGACACCTATGAAAAGCCACAGTGTGCCTGTCCTGGCCACGAGATCTGGGTGGATACAAGGAACTGGCCCGTGTCCCTGGAACAGGCTGGCACACCCTGTCCTGCCCCTGTCCTGGCCCCTGTCCAGGCCTGGCAGGCACCCGCGGTGGCTGCTCTTCTCCAGGTGGCCTAGGAGCCGCAGTGACTGCCTGCCGGGGCCTGGCAGGCACCTCGGGCTAGCGTGGACTGAAGGCCGCGAAGGTCAGGGGCAGCCCCATGGCCCTGGGCAGCTGGGTCCTGATCTGTCTCCCCCATGAGTGGGCCATGTGCCTGTTCTGGTGTCTCAGGGATGCGGGACATGAGTGGGGTCCTGGGCCTGTGGAGGGGCTGGGACAGGACAGGGCCCCCATACCCCAAGGGTGGCCCAGCCTGTTGTGACAGTGCGGCCAGTCCAGGTGGGAGCTGGGCCAGCGTCTGTCCCCAAGGCCCTGTCCTCCACAGGACACAGCACTCGACTCCTGTGTTACTTTAAGTGAGGAGAGAGCAATCCTGAAAACACTTTGCAGACCTCAGAACACTTAGATTTAAGAGGAAACTCACTTCCCAGATGCCCCCTAGCACGAGCGAGGTGCCCGCCACTGCCCGGGCCTGGGGTCTGAACGGCCAGCGTTCTAGTCCCTGCATCTGCATGGTGAGTGGGGACCCCAGCAGAGACCCCACTGAGCTTGGGCTCAGTTTCTGGTAAGATGATTTTATTTTGGTGACTCTAAAGTTTCTGTCCACAATAATGCCTCCAGCCCTGGCTGGTTTGGCTCAGCGGTTGGAGCCTTGGCCTGCGGACAGAGGGTCCCGGGTTCGGTTCCCGCTAGGGGCATGTACCAAAAACAAAACAAAACACAATAATGACTCCATGCTAACGGTGCCCACTCTCAGGAGGTGTGACACTCGGTCCCAGGCCGCCTCCACAGCTGCCTCTCTGGCTCTAGGTGCTGACCAGCCTCATGGCCGAGAAGGAAAATGGCCGGCCAGTAGATGAGAGCTGGGTTTGTTGAGACGTCTAAATGTCCTAGGATAGTGAGTGATGGGCTCCACGGAGATCCTTCTAGAGGCTAAGGCCTCGGGCCGAGGGAGCCCCAACTGCAGATACAGAGGACAGAGGGGACACATCATGGCGGGCAGCTCTCCCCTCGCCCGCTGTGGATTTAAACCCCTGTGCAGGTTCCCAGCTCCCAGCAGCGTTGGTGGCGGTCAGACAGCGGACACTGCCCCCCAGTGGACTGTGCATCCCTCTGGGCACTGCCGCGTTCCCAGGACGGAGTGGAGCAGCCAGCAGGCGGAGGGGGAGGGTGGAGACACCCTGTTGGTCAGCCAGGTCATCATCCCTCGTCTGTCCCTCCCTCCGTCAGTCCGTCAGCCCACCAGCCGCTCCCGCTGGGGGCAGGGCCTACGTGGACACCGGGCTCCACTGCACAGAGGCCCCTTCTCGGTGGGGGCAGGAGGGATTGGCTCGTACTTGTCAGAATTTAAACTTGGGGAAGCTGCAGACAGCGGTGCGAGGTGGTGGTGGGCCGTGCGCTTCATCGCCTGCCCCGATCCACCGGGAGAAAGCTAGAGATGCTCTGCTCTTTGTGCCCAGACATCCATTTTACTTCCTGAAAACAAGGATGTTCTCTGAGTAACCAGTGCTCAAGACCAGACTTTCACGTGGAGCCGACGCCCAGCTGATGCAGCGTGCACACGCAGATGTCGCCTGCACAGCGTCTCTCGTCGTGTGTCCCTCCTGTTCTGCGTCTGGGTCCCCTCAGCCCTGACGGGTCCCCTCTCAACGGTGCAGCCCACCGACTGCAGCGTGCCCTTGGTCCCAGTGGGCTGAGGCTGTGCCCTTGCTGCGGCCGGTGTGGAGCCCTGGATGTCCATCTGTCCCAGCACCGGCGATGGGGGCTGGCCCCTCGGCAGGTGGTACCGGCAGACCACTCCCCAGCAGTGACTGTGTCCCTCTGCACGAGGACATGCGCTCTGATGTTGCACGGCCTCCTCCCCGTGGCGTCTCCCTGTGAGGCGGCTGACTCCTGCCCCTGGGACCTGCTTTGCTCCCATCTTTTCCATCGCTCTGCTTGTATCAGCTCAGCTTATACAGTGTCTTCAGGGACTGACCCCAGCCCAGCATGACTGGCCCGGCTGGTCAGCAGGGCCCTGCAGGTGGGTTCCTGCGCCCCCATCATGCCCCCACGCTGGAATCCGCCACTTGTCCAGGTTCCTCTCAGCAGAGTGGGAGGCTCGGGAGCCAGGATCGGGGCACAGGTCTGTCACTGCCCCCAGGTTACTGCTCCTGGGCCCTGAGGGGCAGCCAAGGCACATGTGCCCCTCTCTCCTCTCTCACAGCGCCCAGCCCGCCCCTTGGGGCATCCTTGCCCTCAGCCTGCCCCCTCCCCTTCTATCATTGCCTCCCAGGGGCAGCTCTGGGTGGCCTGGTCTGAACAGAGGGACTGGCCACTTGGATTTCTTGTGCCTCCAATTTCTTACCCAGGAAGTGACCTCCCCAAGGTCACAGGACGCTTAGACTGGGAAGGAGTGTAAGACCCTGACCGCTGTGCAGAACCAGGGCCCGGAGAGCTCACCCCCTGCCCGTCTCCGGGAGACTACACACCTTAATTTTAAGTTCTGCTTATCTGCGTAACTTCTTCCCCTTCACCCTAGACAAGTGGATCAGTGGGCGATGGGAGAACTGCAGGGCCCTGAAGGGGACTGAGCAATGGCAGGTGGCAGGGGACAGCGCACACACCGGCCAGGACTGGCCCCGAGTCCCAGGGCTGTGGAGACGCACCCCCCCAGCAGCACAGGTTGGCGCCGAACCTCCCCACCCCCTGCCCATCGTCTCCCGCATGCACTCCTCACAGGGCCGCCCCCCAGGCATTGTCCTCATGTCCCCTGAGCAGAGAGGACCACGGGCTGTGTCTCTCCCCCAGCCCTGTGCTCTCAGCACCGGCAGCAGGTCCTGGCGCTTAGTCACTCTGCGTCCCTAAGTTCCATTCTCAAAACCAGACCCTGGGATGAGCGCCGCTGGGGGTACGTGACAGCATGGCCTCAGAGAGCTCTCAGCGCCTGCCGGGCGTCCTGTCACCGCTGGCGGCGCAGCCACACAGGCCCCTCAGGAACTGACAGGTCTGCAAGGAGGACAGGTGGTCTGGTTGTCACACAGGACAACATGCTGCTCCAGAGCTCCCTCTGCAGCTCGGAATGCTGGCTCGAACCCACGGAGCTGGACGGGCAGTGGGGGTGCGGGCCGGACCAGGACCTGGACAGAGCCCTGTGCCACGGGAGCATGGGCAGCCGCTTCAGACACGGAGACGCTTGTGGAGGCTATAGGGCCTTCTTGAAAGAAACCCCAAGTCAGCACTCAGTTTCGGGCTCCTCAGGGCCTCTTAGCAACTCGTCAGGACTCCCGCTTGGAGGACAGAGACCAGCCCGCGTCACACATGTGAGTTTCCTACGTGTGGCTCTGAACCGAGGGACAGTAAAGACCTGAAGGACGGAGGCTGGCACTGCCTCTTTCAGCAGGTGTCCACCGAGAGAGGGAGAAGGAGAGGGCAGAGGGGAGAGGGAGAGAGGGAGAGAGGGAGAGAGGGAGAGAGGGAGAGAGGGAGAGAGAGATGTGCCAGGGAAGGGAGAAGGAGCAAATGGGGGCGGCCCACAGGCCAGGGCTCTGCCAACCAGCACACGGGCAGCACCCCCAGGGTACCCTCTGCAGGGAGACCCGGCATGGCCAGCAGCAGGGGCAGATTTATATCACAGGCTGGCGTAGGGCACTCACCTGTCTCCCGAGGGCCACAGTGTCTGCAGCCCACGGCTGCTGCCTGCTCAGAGGCCCCCTGCCTTCCTTTTGCGCTGTCCCGAGATGCATGTCGAGCTCAGCCACCTGCTTCTGCAGCTCCAACACCTCCAGGTGCACCTGGTCCACCTCGTGGGGCAGCTCGGGCCAGGCGATGTGCAGCGGGGGCTCCTGCAGCGCCTGGGGCATGTGGAGGCATGTTGTCAGGAAGGAGGACCACTCTGCAAGGGCCAGGGGCAGACAACCAGAGGCGGGCGGCAGAGTGCAGGAGAGTCAGACAGGAAGCGTGGTCGTCAGTCTCTGCTCTGGTTTAATGTGATCACCCCCCAGCCCACCTGCCTGGCCCCAGGGGGACCCTGTCGCGAACACAGTGGACATGGGCGCCTGTGGCAGAGCCTGCGCACTGGCCCCAGGGCAAGTGGGTAGAGCCTGTGCACGGAACCCTCCTCCTGAGCGGAGCCTCGCTGCTGGTCTGGGGACCGGGCGGGGGAGGGGCTCGCCTGTGAACAGGCAGAAGTGGGTGGAAGGCTGGGAGGCCACAGTTGGCCCTGTGGAGCCCTGGGCAGCCCTCTGCCTCCTCCAGACAGTCGGAGGGAAAAAGAACAGGCACCAAGACAGACCCCTGACTCTCTCCATCCTGACTTCCCCTTCAATCTGCAAGAGGATCAAGTACAGCGATCCTGCAATGAATTCCTGATGGATACCGTATTCTTTGAATTTGTCACATACACATGAAAAGATGTGATCATTTGATAAACAGACATTGTTAATTTAAAAATAAATAAAGAGCCCTGGCCGGTTTGGCTCAGCGGTTAGAGCGTCGGCCTGCGGTCCAGAGAGACCCGGGTTCGGTTCCCGCTAAGGGCATGTACCTCGGTTACAGTTTGTCTCCGACCCCAGTTGGGGTCATGTGGGTGGCAGCCAGTCGGTGTGTCTCTCTCACATCGATGTTTTTCTCTCTCTCTCTTCCTCCCTCCCTCCCTCTCGCTCTATCTGAAGATGAATGCGAAAGTGTCCTCAGGTGAGGATAAAAATAATAAATAAATAAATAAACAAACAAACAGCCCAGCCGGTGTGGCTCAGTGGTTGAGCATCAACCCCTGCACCAAGAGGTCGCCAGTTCGATTCCCAGTCAGGGCACATGCCCAGGTTGTGGGCCAAATCCCCAGTGGAGGCATGCAGGAGGCGGCCAATCAATGTTCTCTCTCCTCGATGTTTCTATCTCTCTCCCTCTCCCTTCCTCTCTCTCTAAAAATCAATAAAGAAAAAATATTAAAAAAAAAAATTTAAAAAATAAACAGAAACACTTGAGGTGGACATTTCCCGGGATGATCATGTCATCTGTTATTTGCAAGACAAAACTACAGGCTGGATGTGGACGTTCATGCCTGGCTGTAGTGTGTGTGTGAGCGTGTGAGGCTCTGACAGTGGGCGGGACTGGGAGGCCACTCAGAAGCGTCCTGGGTGTGACCCCGCGTGTCCAGGGCTGTGGCCCCAAGGCTGAGAGGCCGGCAGAGTGCACGTCCGGAGCAGCAGTGCCATGTGCTTGTGACCAGATTTCTGGAGCTCCCTGCTCACTGCACGGTGGGAAATCCCGGTAACTTTTCAGAAGATGCAGAGTCCGCCGTGTGGCGTGTGCTCGTGGGTTAGAGGACACGTGGAGCCCTCCTCCCTCTGCTGCCTCATGAGAAGCACGCAAGCAGAATGCAGCAGGAGGTGCACCAATTGCGGACAGAAAAGTGGACAAATTGGACATCTTCCAAATTAAAAATATTGTGCTTCAAAGGACAGTTCCAAGGAAGTGAACAGACAAGCCACAGTGGGAGAAATATCCTGCAAACTGCCTGCTAAGGGACTTGAACCAGAATATATAAGGAGTGCCTACAACTCAACAATAAAAGACAAATAACCCAATAAATGTGGGCAAATGGCCAACAAGCACATGGAAAGGTGCTCAGTATCATTTGTCATCAGGGAAATGCCAACTGAAACCACATGAGGTCCCAGTGCACCGCACTAGGATGGCTGTCGCCAGTCAGGAAGCGAGTGTCGGTGAGGATGGGAGACACGGGACCTCGGCAGCCGCAGTGGAGTGAGGTGGCCGTTCCACAGAGGACGGAGAACAGGGACAGGACGCATCCTTGCACCCATGCTCACAGCAGCCAGAGGCAGAAACAGCCCGTGTCCGTCAGGTGAGCAGGTGGACAGCATGGAACACACCCTGGGACGCTATCTGGTCATTAAAGGACAACGTGGATGAACACACTACTGAGGGCCGTGAGCCGGACTCAGAGGACCAGCACACATGGCTGGAGGCACACAAGCTGCTGAGCGCTGTCAGGCCCACAAGCAGCAGGGCCAAGGGTTCAAGGGCCGGGGCAGGGGTGGGGTCAGGGTTTCATGGACACTGTTTCTGTGTGGACGATGGAAAAGTCCTGGGAGCAGACAGTGACGGTCACGCAGCAATGCGACTGCGCTGCACGTCACTGAGCTGACACCTGAGGTGAGCTCTGCATGCGCTTCCCCACAGCGAGAAAGGAGCTGCTGTGAGCCTGCAGCGACAGCGGGGGGCGCTGTGCGGCAGCTGTGCTCTGTCAGGACTGTGAGCACAGCCTCTCGCTCTGACTTTTCTCCCCTGCGCCAGGCCTCCCGGAGCCTCCTGGGAGCCACACACAGCACACCAGCTGCTCCTCACAGCAGCCCCTCCTCGGAGGAAAACAGGCAGAGTCAGCGACATGTGATGTCACGCTCACAGTGGCACCGGCACCAGCGGCTCACTCAGGAGCCGCCCGCTCCCACCCAGGATGCTCCCCAGTCAGAGACCCGCAGCGTGTGGGGCAGCCCACCTTCTCTCTGAGCCGGGCCACCAGGAAGCTCAACAGACGCGCCCTGTCTCCCAGCCGCCTGAGCGCTAGCCCAGTGGCCAAGCCATCGGCCGGCATGGCTCCTCCTGTGAAAAGAGAGGTCTGTCAGGCTCGGGCGCCCAATGCCAAGGGGAAGGTTTGGTCGCCTGCCCTCTCTGCCTCATCCAGGGCGGGGTGCACGCTTCATGTCTCCACTGGGGACGCCCAGTGCCACTCCTGGCCCCTCCACATGAAGAGCAGGGCACGGGAGGGTCCCGCGGAGACTGGCAGGGAAGCTGAGGCGCGCTGCCGTGAGGACTGCAGAGGGAGCTGCAGACGGGTCCTGGTCATCAGGACCAAGAGTCAGGGAAAGGGCCACGTGCGATGGATTATACCTTTCCTCCTGAGTTTGTGAAATGGCATTTGACAGTTCAAGGCAAGAACGACAATGCTGTGTGGGGAGAGTCCCGGTGTAGGAAGATCTGTGACCAGAGAGGGGAGGGCCCGATGGTGCCACGTTCCCCGCAAGGCTGTGACATGTGGGCACAGTTGGACTGAGATGAAAAGTATACTGTAATCTCTAGAACAACCATTAGAAAAACCACCCAAATAGACACCATGAAAAACTACAGACGGACGAGAAGGGACAGCAGCCGTGCTGGAGCGGCCGCGCCTGGCGGCAGGAAGGGGGGTGAGGAGCAGAGAGCGGACCGCCCGCCGCCTCCAGGCACGTGTCCAGTGAGCACAGACAACCAAGGGAAACACGGCGGGGGTGGAGCGTGAAGGCCAACACTGGGCGCCAACACTGCTGGAGAAGAAGCGCCACGCCGGTGCCAGGCGAGTGCGCGTCAGGGCAGACAGCGCCAGGGTGGGCTGCACGTGAGGGCAGTGCGCCAGCAGAGCTACAGCTCTCGATCTGGGAGCCTAACGACAAAGCTCCAGAACACGCTCTGCGGAAACAGACAGAACGTGATGGAAAATAAAGATCTGTATCAAAGTAGGACTAGAAAGGGGTGTCCTTAATCTAACCAAAAAAAGTCCATCATACATTAAACCAAAAAGTGAAATATCGAAAGCTTTCCTCTAGGATCGGGAAGAGAGCCGGCTGCCATCGACACCGTGCTGGAGATCCCAGCAGGGACTAGCACGAAGGAAAGAAACACCAGACAGCAGCCCTGGAAAAGGAAGGACGTCCACTGTGTGGCCCTGGTGGGCTGTCTGCCCGGACCAGCGCCCCAGCAGGGTGAGGGGTGTCTGTGCGGCGGGAAGCCTGGCTCGGCGAGCAGAGCATGAGATGCCGGGGAGGTGGCGGCAGGGAGGCCGCCTGCACCATGCCGCCCGACGGAAGAAGCAGCTGAACCAAGGGTGTCGGCCGGCAGCTGGTTTCTCATGGTCAGAAACAGAAGTCAGAATAATGGGAAAGGAGAAAACTGGAATGAACCCTGTGACACTGGACTGACCAACAGACTGACCAATGAGTCTGTTTAAAATTAAGACCTCCGGCCCAGCCGGTGTGGCTCAGTGTTGAGCATCGACCCTGCACCAAGAGGTCGCCAGTTCGATTCTCAGTCAGGGCACATGCCCAGGTTGTGGGCCTGATTCCCAGTGGGGGCATGCAGGAGGTGGCCAGTTGATGTTCTCTCTCATCGATGTTTCCATCTCTCTCTCCCTCTCTCTACCTCTCTCTCTGAAATCAATAAAAGAAAAAAAAAAATTAAGACCTTCCGTTCACCAAAAGGAGTAAGCGTTGCAGGCTCCTGGCCTGCGGTAGTTGCTATGGCAGCCTGAGCAGGTCACGCCCACAGAACAGAGACAGACAAGCAGGATGATGCTCAGTTATACCACAGCAGCACGTCCTGGGGCCCCGCGTGGCGACACTGAGCGTGGCTGCCAAGGGTGCTGAGGGGACCAGTGGGTGTGCGTACACCGACCAAACCCAGGTGGGGGGAGCAGCCAGCCAGGCCGGGTGCCCTAGGCCCTCGCGTGGAGATGGAGCAAGGCCCGGGTGGGGCGCGGAGTGCTGGCCCTGGTGCTGGGAAGGCCTGAGTGGCACCTGTGCCCTCAGTAACACGTGGAGGGGCTTCCACGTCAGTTCAGAGCAAAGACGGGGCGCCTGGGACAGAGCCGGGACCCCAGACAGGACTCACCTGTGGCTCCTGCTGCGGGACGGGTGCTGGGCGGGCCGTCTGTGTGAGACAGGGGCATCTTCGAAGCCTCCAGTATGTCTCCCAGCTGTTCTTCCAGGGCTTTAAATTTACATTTTAGATTTCGTATTTCTGCTTCAAGGGCCAGAACATAATCTGCAAAATAAACCCCACCCTGTAAATACACACACGCATCCCCAGGGCAGAGGCAGCCTGCTCCCCTCGCTGACCCGCCCCCACCATGTCCCCGCACCTGTGTGCCACCCTCTCTCAGTCCCCAGGGCAGTGTCCAGGGACCGGCTCGCTGGGCTCTCAGGGAGGGCTCAGGAGTCAGGGAAACACACAGCTGCTCCTGCAAACCCACGAGCTGTCCCCACAGACGCACAGCACAAGTGCGCAGCGAGCAGCCGTCCGCCGTCCTCCACCCAGAGCCACGGGCCCCACTCGGAACGGCCAGGCGGGGTGTCCACCTTCGCTCCGGCAGGCTCGCTCTGAGGGCAGGCCTGCCGCCCACCAGCTGTGCGCTGCCCTGGCTCCAGGTGCCGGCTAACCTAGCCCCTGGGCCCAGCCTCACTCTGGCTTTTAAGTGTGTCAAGAATCCTTCACTCTGTCCTTCCACTTTACCGACAAGAAGTTTCTATATTGTGTATAACACTGACGAGATCCTTCCCTTGGAGAAAGCAGCTGTCAGATCTGAAATACCTCATGGGAGGGACATTCACATCTAAGAGCCCCACGGAGATGCCCTGTGTCCCTGCTCACCCGGGGCAGAGTCTGTGGCTGCCTCTGCGTCGGGCGGGCGAGGGTTCTCGGGGCCGGCCCCTGGCAGGCCAGAAGGGAGAGTCCGCTCACTCAGCGCCTCCATCTCCGCCCTCATCTGCGCCACTGCGCTTCGCAGACTTGCGTTCTGCTCCTGTAGCCGTTGGATCTCACTGGATGGAAAACTACTTATTTCTTCTTCGTGATGTTTTAGGAGCACCTGCCAAGTACAAGGAGAAAGAAAACGGTTGCGGCTACACAGGACACCGACAATCCCGCTGGCCTGCGGCCACACTGTCCCTGTGCATTCCCACCCGCCCACCCCACTCCCTGGGCCCCCTCACCTGTCCTGGA
This sequence comes from Tadarida brasiliensis, assembly GCA_030848825.1. NCBI lineage: Eukaryota > Metazoa > Chordata > Mammalia > Chiroptera > Molossidae > Tadarida > Tadarida brasiliensis. The sequence continues at coordinate 66,262,781 of CM061273.1, forward strand.
ATCAAATCGTGCAGTGACCTTCCTTTCTAAATTGATGGAAGTAAGAAAATCTTTTCCTTTTAGATTTTACAAGGCCAGATTGTTTTCCAGAGGTAACTTTTATGGATAAACTTGGGGACTCTTCCTTTTCACTCAAAAAGTCATTAGTCACCTGCTAGGTACCCATGATAAAAAAGGCAGACAACAGCCCTGGCCAGTTTGGCTCAGCGGTTAGAGTGTCGGCCCAATGGGCTGAAGGGTCGCAGGTTCAATTCCGGTCAAGGGCACGTACCTGGGTCGCAGGTGATCCCTGTTAGGGATCGTGCGGGAGGCAACCAGTCGATGTGTCTCTCTCACATTGATGTTTCTCTCTCTCTTTCTCCCTCCCTCCCTTCCACTCTATCTAAAACTCAACAGAGAGATATCCTCGGTTGAGGATTAAAAAAAAAAAAGACAGACAGTAACGAGCGCTGGCGAGGACGTGGAGAAACAGCCGTGCGCACTGCGGACGGTGAAGGCGCCCGGCCACCGTGAAAGGTCCACAGGTCCTCACAGCGAGATGGCTGCGGGCTGACCCGCAGCTCCACCAGGGCCACGCCCAGGAGACCCGAGGACCAGCCCGCACAGAATGTGCGCTCGCTCACACAGCATTCCTGGCAGGGGAATGTGGCGCCCTCAAGGCCACCAGCGGATGCGTGAAAACCCAGCAGGACGCGGCACTGTGGCCCAGCACATGGGAGGGTGAACGGAGCGAAAGAGCCGTCACCACGCACCTGCTCAAGGTCTGAAGGAAAACAAGAGCACAGACGGAAGGGAAATGAATGGAAGGTATTTAAAAAGAACCACACGGTGTCTTTAGAGATGAAACAAAAAACGGACTGGACAGAGCCTGCCTGAGAGCAGATCAGAGAAAGGCCGGTGAACGCCAACACTCGAGCTCAAGCAGTGAGAGCAGAGGGCCCCAGGGTCGGGGGCTGGGGGCGCTCACCTGCCCCTCCTGCTCAGGGAGGAGCCCGTGGGTCCTCAGCGACTGCAGGGCCTGGTCTCTCTCCAGGGTCACGGCCTTCAGCACCGCCTCCTGGTCACACAGCTTCCGTTCAGCCTCCTGGAGCTTGGCCGCACTCTGGGGAAATGTGGGACTCAGTCCACCTCGGGAGGGTGACGAGGGGGCAGTGCCAGCCTTCAGTTGATGCCAGCTCCCCACCCCCGCCTACGAGGCAGACGGAGACACGTGAGCAGGCGTCCCCGTAGCCTCTCCCGGCCACACAAGCCCTGGCTGCCTAACCTGCTGCGTGTGGGTGGGGGCCTGTCCTGCACCGGTCACTTGGAAAAAGCTCACGAAACCTCACACAACACCTGGCCGGTGCGGCTCAGGGGACTGAGCGTCGTCCCAGGGACTGAGAGGTCCTGGTTCGATTCCCGGTCAGGGCACATGTCGGGGCTGTGGGCTCGATCCCCAGGAGGGGGCATGCAGGAGGTAGCCGATCGATGTTTCTCTCTCTCCCTTCCTCTCTCTCTAAAAAATCAATAAAAACATTACAAAAAAAAAAAAAAAAAGACTTGTGCCCTGGCCGGTTTGGCTCAGCGGTTAGAGCGTTGGCCTGCGGTCCAGAGAGACCCGGGTTCGGTTCCCGCGAAGGGCATGTACCTCGGTTGCGGTTTGTCCCCGGCCCTGGTTGGTCGTGCGGGTGGCGGCCACTCGATGTGTCCCTTTCACGTCGATGTTTCTCTCTCTCTCTTCCTCTCTCTCCCTCCCACTCTATCTGAACAAAAAATGAAAAATGTCCTCGGCCCTCGGGTGAGGATTAAAAAAAAAAAAAAAAAAAAAAAAAAAAGACTTGCTCTAAAAAACAAAAAACACCCTGGCGAGGCTGCAGGGCCTGTGGGCGGGCTGGTGGGCGGGCAGGGACACACGGATCACTTTCGGTGAGAAGCCAAGCGCTCCGTGAGGATCAGGGTCTCCAGTCACAGGGCGGCTGGAGGGCCCTGGGAGCACACACCTGCTCTCTGGCCGTGCTCAGACCCTGGATCAGCTCCTCGGACCTCCGGTACTGATCCCTCTCGGCGCTCTCACAGCGGCGCTGCCAGTCCAGGTCCAGCTGCACCTTGTCCCGCTCCAGGCTCTGCTCCCTCTCCACCGCCAAGGACAGCTGCTGCTGGTACCTGCGGGACATTAAACCGCAAGTGTTCCCGCCGTCCTCAGGTCCCCTCGGGCCTGAAGAGTGAAGGGGTGACACCGGGGAGACGGCCACGGGGCTGCCACCGTGTCCTCCCGCCTCCACTGGGCCAGCCGTGTCCACGGGCACACTGACAGCGACCTGTGGGTGGACATGGAGCGGACTCACTTCGGATAGGCTCCCCCCGCAGCGAGAGCCCGGCCCGTGAAAGATGCGCTCAGACTCCAGAGAGAGGGGAGCCAGCCTGTAGGTGAGGAAGGAAGATGGCCGACAGACTCGAGACGTCTGAGAGGGCTCCTCAGCTACGGATGCAAACCCCGGAGCGTGGGAACACGCGGACGGGGGAGCAGTGTGGACGCAGCCGGTGAGCTGAGCCCTGAGCCGGAAGGTCAAGGAGAGAAAACCCTCCGGAATTCAGAAGACTGACATCGATCTAATAGGTCTGGAGGGATCGGAGCAGAGGGGAAGAAAGCACCGAGGAAATGAAGGAGAAAATCCGCACATCAGGAGAGACATGTGCCATTGGTGGAAGAGTTCACCGTGTGCCACGGGGCTTGGAGGAGCCACACACACCCTGGGCCACGTGCAGAGCAGCGACAGGAGCAGGAAGGAGGACCTGCTTGCACGCGCAGCACCGCGCCTGGGCAGCACGGCCTCCCAGAGTGCGGGCAGGGCTGTGGACAGCATGGACACCACTCACGGGACAGGTGCATTGAACGACACCCTGCCCTACCTACTGGCCTCGAGGAAGTGACTTCGGGCTGTGAGGGCCACAGGGCCAGGACCTGCGGGCACCCCCAGGGCAGAGACATCCCCGACCTACAGCCAGCAAGGAAGCGGAGACCTCAGCCCCAACATGACCTCTGCAGAAAACTTGAATGAGCCAGGAAGGGGAGGCCTGAGCCTCGGAGCAGACGGCGACACCTTGATTCTAGCCTCATGAGGCCCCAAGCAGGGACCCCGCTGAGCCATGCCGGGACCGACTACAGAACCCGGGAAATAAATGAGTGTTGATGAAAGACACGGAATTTGCAGTGATTTGTTACAGAGTGGTAATAGAGTAACACAGTGGATTTGAAATCCAGACGGGAGACAATTTGGAATCAGTGTCCTAACCGAGTACGTCGCGTTCACACGAGAAGGCAGAAATCAAGACCAAGGCCGGAGGCTTGAAGCTCGTCCCTGCAGAGACCCTCCTGCCGTGGCCACGACAGAGGCCCAGGAACAGGCCCTCAGCCCACAGACATGGACAGAACAAAGTGGTGGAATCAGCAGGAAAATACTCAGATCAGCCACTGTAAGTATGTCCAGGCATCAAAGGCAGCCGTGCACACTGAGGAGAGAGATGAAGAGCACAATGTCTGCAGTGGGAACTCTGGCCTGACTGGCAGATCAAGTGAGTGGGGGGCGACCTGGTGGGATGTCACCACACAGACATGTGCTGACACACGCGTAGCATGACGCCCCTCACCCCGGGAAGGCTCTGAGACACAAAGGCAGGAGCTCGGCCGACAGGCTGAGCCAAGCGCAGCAGCCCTGGGAACAGTAGGGGGAACATTGGGGTGGGGGGAGTCTGGGGCTGAAGAAACGACACCGAAGGGAAACTTACTTGAGTTTTAAAACATGAAAAGCATGAGAAATAAATACTGGAAAAAGTATAACACTTCTGTTCTCATTTTTAAGTTTTTAATTAAAGGATAGTTGTTCGAGCAAATAAAAAACAATGTGTACCATCTAAACACGTCAAAGTGAAGAGCATGACAACAGTGTTGAGAAGGAGAGAGAGGAAACAGAAGGCGGCAAGGACGCTCCATTAACACAGCAAGTACTCCTCAACGGCGGACTGTGCAGCCCTGGCCGGGAGCTCAGTGGGGCAGAGCGTCATTCCCATACACTAAGGTTGTGGGTTCGATCCCCGGTCAGGGCACATTAAGAATCAACCACTAGTCTGGCCGCTGTGCTCAGTGTTGAGCGTCGACCCTGCACCAAGAGGTTTCTGGTTCGATTCCCGGTCAGGGCACATGCCCAGGTTGTGGGCCCGATCCCCAGTGGGGGGCATGCAGGAGGCGGCCAATCGTTCTCTCTCATCGACGTTTCTATCTCTCCCTCTCCTCTCTATCTAAAACCAATAAAGAAAAAAAAAAGAATCAACCAATGAATGCATAACTAAGTGGAACAATAAATCGATGTTTCTCTCTCCCTTCCTCTTCTTTCTCTCTAAAATCAATCAATAAATTTTTTTAAAAGTAGACTGTGCATATTGTAAATCTTAGAACAATCACTAAATAAGCAAAACAAAGAGGATTTATAAGACAACAGTGAACAGAAAATGGAATTCTAAAAAATATTCAATTTAGCCCGGCCAGTGTGGCTCAGTGGATTGAGCATCATCCCATGGACTGAGAGGTCCCAGTTGGATTCCCGGTCAGGGCACATGCCTGGGTTGTGGGCTGGATCCCCAGTAGGGGGCGTGCAGGAGGCAGCTGATCGACGTTTCTTTCTTACAACGATGTTTCTATCTCTCCCTCTCTCTCTAAAAAATCAATAAAAACATATTTTTAAAAATACTCAATTTATTTTTTAAAAGGCAGAAAAAAACCCATGAGGAATAGAAAACAAATAGCAAGCTTGAGATTTAAACCCCAAAACATCAATATAAGCATTACATTTTCTAGACACAAGAATGAACAGCAGAGACCATCAAGCGACATAAAAAAGCAGGACTCGGCCCTGGCCGGTTTGGCTCAGTGGTTAGAGTGTTGGCCCATGGACCAAAGAGTCACGGGTTCAATTCTGGTCAAGGGCATGTACCTCGTTTGCGGTTCGGTCCCCGGCCCTGGTCGGGATTGTGCAGGAGGCAGCTAGTCGATGTGTCTCTCTCACATCGATGTGCCTCTCTCTCTCTCCCTCTCTCCCACTCTGTCTGAAAATAAATGGAAAAATATCCTCAGGTGAGGATTTAAAAAAAAGCAGGACTCGGCCAAGGCCACCGATAGGAAATGCATTTCAGATACAAAGCGCCCAAGTCCAAGGCGGGAGCCGAGCCACACAGCTCGGGCACCAGGATGCTGGGTGGTCTCTCCCTGGAACGAGGGGGCTTCTTCGAGGGGCTGTGACAATCCTGGGTGCAGCTGCAGGAAGACCTGCAACCACTCTGTGGCCCTCAGAGCTGGAAGACAGCTCGCCCACAGTCCAGGTGCAGATTCCAACACCTGTCAGCAGCTGGCAAGAACCAGCGAGGACACAGAGGGGAGCCCCCTTCACTACCTGGGCCTCAGTGGTGTTTACAGAGCCTGGAGCCCATGGGAGTACATGTTGGACAGCCACCAAACGAGGACATGCCCTAAAGCCACAAAACAAATGCACACGGAAAAGTTCACGCCATGCAGTATATGTTTTGTCCAGAACAGGATTAAGTTAGAAATCAGTAACAAAATGATATATGAAAATCCCAAAATAATGGGGAATTAAACAACACATTTCTAAATAACCCATGGACCAAGGAAGAAACCACAAGGGAAATTAGGAAACATTTTTAACCGAATAATATCCGAATTTGTGGGCTACAGCAAAGCAGTGCTTGACAGAAAATTTCTAGCATTACATGTTCGTATTTCTCTGGAAAGGGGAATGGTCCAAAGTTAATAATCTAAGATTCCACCATCAGACGTCATCAAAAGAACATCAAATCAAAGCCAAAGGGAAGAGAGGAAAAAATACACAGAACAAGCACAGACACAAGTGACACTGGAAACAGAAAGACGACTGAGGAAAAGCATCTCTGTTTCCTGCTTCTTGTCCTCTTTCCCCAGGAGGATGTGAGCCAGGGACTTAGTGCCGAGGCAGGCCTGGCCCCGAGGGGCGCCCAGTGACGAGGTCCACCCAGGGGTCAGTCACCTTCTGACATCCTGCTGGCACCGGGCCAGCTGTGCCTTGAGCTGTGCTCCTTCCTCCTGCAGGGACTGGACCTGCAGGTCTCTGGAGGTCGTCTCCTTGGACAGCTGTGCGACCTGGGCATCCCAGCCGGATCTCAGAGCTGATGCCTCTTCCCGGAGCCTAGACAGGAAGGCAGCTGTGAGTGTGGGTGTGGCTCTCGTGAAGGTCTCACACAAAGCCCCAACACAGACACACACGCGCAGCCCTAAAGGGAGATGTGAGCAATCAGTGTCGCTTCCACGCTCGTGTGTCCACATCAGGGAGACCTCCTCACCTGGGCCGACAGTCCCTCCCACCAACCCAGGCACCAACCAAGCCCCCGAGACACGCCACGCCGGCGCCAGGTGTGCAGGGCACGGTGAGCACGGGTTCTCCCGGGCCCACCTCTGCACCCCTCGCCGAGACAGCATCTCAACGTGGAGACATTCAACATGCATTCTCAAACTGAATAGCAAAAGGAGGGTCCACAATGACCTTAAATTCCTAGGTAAAATCACCAAAAATTGGACAAATTCCCCAAGAAGACCTCTGGAGAAGACACTAGAGCTGCTGCCAGGGAAGCCACAGCACTAACTGCACAGAGGTGCGGGCCCCTGGGTCTGCAGCCCGGCCCATCTCCTGCCCGAGCTGCACTGGGCCTGCTGGGGCGCACGGGCCACAGCCAGGGCCACAGGTGCAGGGTGGCCTGGGGTGCCCTGCGGACAGTGGGCGAGCTGAGGGAAGGCAACAGCCACCAGCTGACGGCCTTTGATCAGCACCCCACGCTCACTCTGAGCACTGGACAGACACACGGCAGATTCAGCCACACATGGGCAAAGATGGGAAGGAGAAGGAGCCATTTCCCCGAGAGGAGAGGAAAGCCTCCTTAACCATGTTCACTTACGCCAGCCTCCCCCTCAAGGCTGGTGCAGGGGTCACAGGGCCCTGGCCAAGTGTCAGCAGGCTGCACAGGCACGCATGGTTCTGCTCGGCCCTTCCTGCCCCTGCCCAGCTTCCCTGGGCTGGGTATCATACCTGCGCTGTCCAACAAGGGCCACAGGCCACATGGGCTCCCGGCACTGGCGAGTCTGAATTGAGATGTGGCTATAAGACGTAGCACCCCAAAAATGCAAACTAGCTCAGTAATAATTTTTTCAGGCAGGTTTAATGATTCTTGTTAGTGTTTTTACATTGATTACTGCCGTGTTCCCGGCCGAACGGCCACACAGGGCAAGCAGGTCCTCACAGAGCCCCTCCTGTCTGTTGGGACTTCATGAGCTGAGCTCTGGGGAAAGTCGTTACAAACAGGCCCAACGAGACATAAGCTCAGTCTGGACGGTTCTGTCGATGATTTTTAAAGAGTGTGTTTCCTGCCTGGCCAGTGTGGCTCAGTGGTTGAGTGTTGACTCACGCACCAAGAGATCACCGGTTAGATTCCCGTTCAGGGCACATGCCCAGATTGTGCGCCAAATCCCCAGTGGGGGGCATGCAGGAGGCGGCCAATCGATGTTCTCTCTCATCAATGTTTCTCTCTCTCTCTCCCTCTCTCTCTAAAAATCAATAAAGAAAAAAAATTTCTTTTAAATAAATAAATAAAGAGCATGTCTCCGTGTGAAGGGGCACTGGCAGCCCTGGCCAGGTGGTTCAGTGGGTTGGACGTCATCCTGTACACCAAAAGGTTGCAGGTTTGATCCTAAGTCCCACATGCCCAGGTTGTGGGCTTGACCCCCAGTAGGGGTCGTGTGGGAGGCAGCTGATCAATGTTTCTCTCTCTCTCCCTCCCTCTCTGAAATCAATAAGAACACATCCTCAGGTGAAGATTATAAAGACAGAGGGATACTGACAGACCCTGAGGCTTGGGCTCTGCCACTGCTGGTCCCGCCTGGGGACAGAGCACAGGAAGGGTCCGAGATGGGTGCTGGGAAGTGGAGGAGGGAAGGAGGAAGCCCCGCACACCTGTGAGAAGGGCCCCCGAAGGAGGACAAGCCAGGCACAGACACCTGTGGGCGCTAGTCACTTCAGCTTCTCTGACTACCCTACCATCGCTCGCACTGAATGGGTCAAACAAAACAGTCTGTGAACCTAAGGAAACCACCCGAGTTAGCTGTAACTTCCTGGGACTTCATAGTTGCCAAAGCCATTTCCTCTTTAAATAGAAATATAATTGGGCAGAGAATTCTCAGTAGAAAAGAGACAGAAATAGTGAACAAACAAGGTGACTTAAATACTTGTCTTCAGTAAATACGGCTCCTGGGGGCCACTTCCTCACCACGGCCAGGAGACCGGAGCTCAGCTCCAGTTCCAATTACAGGTCCCATGTGTACAGCTCTCCCCAGACGCCGGGCGCCGAGGGACACAGATGGCTCGGATGCCAGGAAGAAAACTGGGCTTAAAAAGAAACTAGCTGCCCAGCCAGTGTGGCTCAGTGGTTGGGCATCGACCCATGCACCAAGAGGTCACTAGTTTGATTCCCGGTCAGGGCACACGCCCAGGTTGTGGGCCCAATCTCCAGTAGGGGGCATGCAGGAGGCGGCCAGGCGATGTTCTCCCTCATCGATGTTTCTGTCTCTCTCCATCTCCCTTCCTCTCTCTTTAAAGTTAATAAGGAGAAAATATTTTTTAAAATAAAATAATAAAAATCTTAAAAATAAAGAAATAAAACTAGCTAAGGGAGAAACTAGGACCCAAACTGGTGCTTCTGCTGTAGGAAAGTCTGGTGGTTCCTCAGAAAGTTACACAGAGTTTCCACACGGTCCAGCAACTCCACCTCTGAGTACAGACTCAAAGGAACTGAACAGACCCGTGCACACCCCCTTCACAGCTGCGTCATTCACAACAGCCCGGGGTGGAAATGACCCGGTGCCCATCCACAGATGACAGTAAACACAAGGCCTGTCCACAGGAAGACCTGACACATCACACCACGCAGGAACCTTGAGGACATTGTGCTCAGTGAAACAGACCCGGGACAACAGGACAAAGCCTGTGGGTCCCAGGTATGTGCCGTCCTAAGGAGCCGGAATCCAACTGACAGGAGGCAGATGGCGGGGCCAGGGCTGGAGGGCTGGGTGACAGGTTCGGTGACCACGTTCTGGATGGATCGTGGTGTTAGCTGCACAGCAGCTGCAGGTGCTCAGCACCACTGACTGCACGTCACCGTGGTCAAGGTGGACATGTTGTGTGTTTTAACACAACAAAGTGAAGGCACGCACACGTACACGCACACGTTAATTACACAGTTTGGAACAGAACGGTCGCAGAGCGGCCAGACTGCAGACGTGACCCCACCTCAGCGCGCACTCCCCTGGGCCTGCAGTGGGTGAGGGGCTGCAGCCCCCCCACACTCACTTGTCAATGGCCACGTCCTTCTCCTTCAGGGCGTCTGCCTGCCTCCACTCAGCCCTGCGGACCTGCAGCTCGAGGGCCTCACACTGGGCCTGCAGCTCCAGGACCCGGGCCTCCAGGGCCCGCAGCTGCTCTGCGTGAGCGTCCTTCACTGCCGCCAGCACCGCGTCCCTTTCCCTGGCCACACGGTCGAGCTCCTCATGCCTGGAAGACAGCAAGGACCGCACAGCTCACGCAGGCGGCTCTGGACCCCTCGCGTGCTCTCCTCCCTCCACGTGCTGTGGGGTGGGGCTGTGCTCATGTTCCTGCTGGGCAGATGCTTGCTCCTGTGCCCACCACTCCTCACACCAAGCACAACCGACCGAGCAGTTCCCAGATGCCAGGCACCCAGGGACACAGCCACCAGGACAGACGTCCATCTTGACAATACACCGAGCTGTTGGGTGCCACGCTGACATCTGGTGATGCTCATGACCTTTATGCTTTTATTCTACTGTGCTTCATTAAAAACTAAAATGCCGCCCAGCCGGTGTGGCTCAGTGGTTGAGTGTTGACCGATGGAACAAAGCGTCATGGGTTCGATTCCCGGTCAAGGGCACATATCTGGGTTGCAGGTTCAATTCCCAGCCCCAGTTGGGATCATCTGGAAAGCAACCGATTAATGTCTCTTTCTCACATGCGTGTTTCTCTCTCTCTCTCTCCCTTCTTCCTTCCCTCCCTTCAATGGGAAAAAATTCTGAGGTGAGGATTAAAAAAAATAAAAAGCCCTAAAACCACATTTCTCTAGGGTTTCTTCTGGAGTCAATCTGCATTTCCAATAAGATGCTGAAGCCTGTTTTAATCGTCACACCATGTACTTCCAGCCTAGTTACAATCAACCTCGTCTTATTCATCAGTAAAAAGTGTAGCCTGGCCGGTGTGGCTCAGTGGTTGAACGTCGACCCATGCATCAAGAGGTCGCCGGTTCAATTCCCAGTCAGGGCACATGCCCGGATGTGGGCCCGATCCCCAGTGGGGGGACATGCCGGAGGTGGCCAGCCGATGTTCTCTCTCGTCGATGTTTCTGTCTCTCTCTCCCTCTCCCTTCCTCTTTCTCTGTAATATCAATAAAGGAAAAAAAAAAGTGCACCACGCTTGGTGCTGGGCAATCTGCTTCGGGCCCCATGTACCTTCCTCCCTCATCAAGTCGCAGGAAGAGGCTGCCCACGGGGCCGGCGGAATGTCTCCTTCTGAATGGCATGACAGGACTGCTGCCCACTTTCGGAGGCAGACACCGAGCCCCCAGGGCGTGGGCACACCACAGGTGCGCCCGAGGACACGGCCGTGCCCACTCTTCTGTGACCTGTCCTGCCTCCGATGTGGGGGCCAGTTACTCACTTCCTCCTGAACGTCTCCTCTTCTTTCTTCCAGGTGAGCTGCACAGACTGAAGTTTACCCTCCAAGTCTTTTATCCTGAAAAGAACCCAGCGTCAGTGGGGAGCCAGCCTGCAATCAGCCAGGACGGCAGACCCTCCCCAGGGGGACACAGGAGGGACCTGCACCTGGCGTCCTTCACAGCCTGCAGGTCCTTGCGCTCCAAGGTGGCGCGCTGCAGCTGCTGCTCCAGCTCCGCGTTGGCCGCCTGCGCGTTCTGCAGAGACTCGGCAGCCTGGGCTCCAGCTTCTCTCAGAGCCGCCAGCTCCTTGTCCAGAAGCTTAACCTTGGAGACATGAAGAGACTTCAAAGCGAGGCTGCACCGGAACACAGGAGGGGCAGAGGCGAGCGCCGCCACTTTGTCAGGATCGGGAGAGAATGTCCTTGCAGCTCCCACAGTGGAAGCAGGGGACCAATGGCCCTCGAGAGCACTTGGCACCTGACGGGGCCCACGTGGCTCAGCCCGTCACTCTGACAGACCAGTGTCCTGCTTCACTTCCCAGCACGTGGTGTGAATGTGTGAATATTATTTAAATCTGGACTCACACATGCAGGTGGAGGTTGAGAACGTGGCTCAAGTCCCCGCAAGACACTCTATTTTTAAATAACCTTTAGCCTGTTTCCTGGCTGCAGAATCTGGGGGTGGAGCAGCTGCTACCCCGAATAAACTCCCAGGCATGAGCTGTGAAGCCCAGCCGTGAGCTGAGATGCCCAGGTGTGAGTTATGAGGCCCAGGCGTGAGCTGAGATGCCCAGGTGTGAGCTGAGATGCCCAGGCGTGGGCCGAGATGCCCAGGCGTGAGCTGAGATGCCCAGGCGTGAGCTGTGATGCCCAGGTGTGAGCGAGATGCCCAGGTGTGAGCGAGATGCCCACGTGTGAGTTGTGAAGCCCACGTGTGAGCTGTGAAGATCAGCTGTGAGCTGTGATGCCCAGGTGTGAGCCTAGATGCCCAGGTGTGAGCTGTGATGCCCTGGGGGCAGCAGGTGTCCAGGGCCTGTAACCTCCTGGCACAGCAAGTGGGGGCAAGGCCTGCACCTGGGATTCCTTAGCCCCCAGCCCTGCAGCCCCTCCCTTGACAGGAGTGCCCATTGCACTGTGGAACACAGGATGACCCCCACACATCCCTTTTCCTCTGGCATTCAGAAGTCACCAAAGTGGCCTGGTAAGGGTCCCTGTAAGCAGCCCCAGCCTCGAGGTCTGGACACCTGCTGACCCTGGCTGACAGGGGCCACACTCCTCTGGGGCAAAGTAGGAGACTCACTCAGAGGGTCAGGCAGGGGCGCAAGGGAACCAGTGTCTATGCCAGGAACTGAGACTGGGGATAGGCTCCAGCCATGGAGAACTGCCAGGGCCCTTGGGTTCCCAGCTGGCTGAGTGTTGCCCCCTGGACTATGGCACTGTGGGGAGGCAGGAGACCTGGGGGAGGGGCCGTGCTGACCACGAGGGAGGGGTCTATCTTACTAACTCCTGGCTGGAAGCCTGCCCAGGTGTAACCAGTCAGGGCCGCTGGGCCAGGCCAGGTGTCACCCCACTTCCTCCCCCTGCACAACTCCCCTCCCCGCAAGGCTGGTCTTTGTCTTGGTGCTAAAGGTCAGGTGTGCATGCCCCTCACGTGTGCCCTGGCTGTGTTGGCCTCAGGGTTAAGGAAGAGGCCCTTGTGTGAACCCTGACTCCCAGCTCAGAGGGCACCTCACCATGGAGAGGGCCAGGCCGATGGTGCCATTACCTTGAGCTCATGTGTCAAGACCACGCTGCTCATGCTGTCCGCGTGCAGCCGGAACTCGTGCTCCCGCTTCCGCATTTCAGCTTCAAACTCCAGCAGCAGCTCCTGGAGGAGGGAGGGCTGGCGGTGAGCGGAGGGCAGGGTGCGGCAGAGCCCAGCACACTCTCGAGCCTCCGGCACTCGGGAGGCACAGCATGGCGTCTGTGCACAGTGAGCCACAGGGCAGAGCACAGCACACTCTCGAGCCTCCGGCACTCGGGAGGCACAGCGTGGCGTCTGTGCACAGTGAGCCGCAGGGCAGAGCCCAGCACCAGAGACGGGACAAGAAGCGCACGAGCCCTGTCCAGGACCGCCGCTCTGAACAGCTTTCGGGTTGGTTCCACCGACCACCTAGTCTCTCGATGCCACGCTCACGCCACCACCCGGTGTCACTCAGCTGTGACCTGCTGGTTTCTTGCTGTGACAGACAGGCAACCGCTGGGCAGCCTTACCCCACACCTCCCATTCCACCTGGCTCTGTAAACAGTCTTCCCAGCTTCACCTGCAGGCTCGTTCTAAAAGCCAGATGCCATGAAGTATTACGATGATAAAAGTGTTCCCTGCCCACCCCACAGTGAGCAACGTCACCGCTCATGCCTGGGCCTGCTAACCAGCAGTCTGCAATCTGCAGCCGCAAAAAGGCTGACCGACAGTGCAGGCCCGCCGCCACACTGCACAGGGCCACCTCTGACAGGTGGACAACAGACACAAAGATCTCCCGACAAGACACAGGGAGCAGGCTGAAGGAAGGGCCCAGCTCAGTCACTGCCGAAGTGAGACGTGGGCAGCAGAGTCCCAGAAGGGCTCCCTGTACCCTGGGGCCCAGCACGGCTCAGATGGTCCAGAACCACCCCAGATAAATGCTCCCCAAGCTCCAGACAGCAGCCTGGGGTGCGACACCAACGCTAGAGAGTTTAGCACCAACATCCATCCTCCCAGAGACCTGGGCTCCGACACTGAGGGCCTGCTCACCAACAAGGAGCATGGAGCCTGAAGTTGCAGAGCTGCAGTGAGGCTCTGAGTGTGGACGGCCCTGGGACGCCCAGCGACCAGCAGCCAGCCATCACTCCCCGGGCTCACTGCTGCCCAGGACCGCCCACCGCTGCCCGAGCCCCTCTGAAATGCCTTGTTTGGAAGTGACTCTGCACCATTTGAGGACCCCTCACTGTCAGAAAAGTCACAGCTGGTCTTTTCTTGCTCACCCAGCTTAGTGCCACAGGACACAGGCTACTCCCACTCGTCGCACCTGCTCCTAGTGGACAGAGCACTGGTCCCGAGAACTCCCGAGGAAAGTCCTCTGCAGGAAAGTTCAAGCACGTTAAAGGATGTTGTGAGCACTGGCAGCCTCGTGGCAGTGAACTTCCAGAGGGGGAGGGAAGGGCGGGCCTCCGCACCCTCCTCTGTGGCCAGAGGACAGTTATGTCCACAGGCACCTCTTTGTCCCAATTGGCATAGCGCCTCTCAGGATGCTGTCCTGTCTCAGGGCGACAACGCTGTGCTGTGGGATGGCGGGCCAGGCAGTCAGGCCCCACTCCAGCAGCACGACCAGCACCTAGATCTAGCCAGTGCAGGCAGGCAGGCAGCCTTCCCACGGCATGTTCACTGACACACCAGAGCTCACGCAGCACCCCTATGAGGAGGGCAGAGACGGGGACACAGTGCAGGCTGACTTCTGGGTCCTGCTCCTCTGATATCAGACATGAGTCTACAAGGCCTGATGAGCCACCCTGGGGCAGGTAACGGTGGTTAAGTGTTCCCAAGCCGCAGGCGTCTGGGACGAAGGCCACAGCTCTGCCACTTATCAAGGGGCCCTGGCAGGTTCCTCAGTGCCCCGGCCCCACCTGTGCGGCTCAGAGCACAGCTGTGCTGCTCTGAGGAGCGGACGAACTCACGCGGGCACCGGGAGCTTCAGGGAGGCAGTTTCCTTAAACAGCAGCTGCTGCCGGTCAGAGGAGCCCGGAACGTCCTCAAAGGAGACCCAGGGGCCCCTGTCACCCGGCACCTGTACCCACGCAGCCCCACGAGACACGGACCCTGGCCACAATGCAGCTGAGCCTTTCAGAGGTCAGGCCGAGTTCCAACAAAACCGAGAACTGTCGGTGACAGGCTAAAGTGCCACCTGTTGCTGACGCATCTGCACTGAGACTTGCAATCCTCGCTGCTTTGCTGAGAGACACAGTCATCACAGCCTGAGTTCCCGGCTCTTTTCTACAGCAACTGACCTAACTTTAACTGCATGAGACTTCTTCCTGGAATAAACACGGGGGGTTCTACTCGTTCCTGAGGAAAGAGCACCATGGAGTTCGATACTGCAGAGGAAGTCAGACACCCATCAGCTTTCCCTGCCGACCACCACAGAGGGACATCTGTCCACAACCCGCTGTGACGCCGCAGACACCGCACAGTTCACAGCGGTCGTCTTCCTGCGCCTGGGACCTTGCGGGCAGGGCTACCCGAGCAGGCACCCGGCGCCGCACACCTTACCTGCCTCTGCAGAGCAAGCTCGCCGTTGAGCTCCTCGAGCTTTCTCTCCAGCTTCCACTTCAGCTGCTCATACTGTTCCCGCTGGTGGTCGAGCTCACCATTCTGGTCACTGTGTGAAGAAAACAACAGCGTCAAGAGGAGCCCGACTGATGGTGCTCAGGACACGTCTGCCGGGCAAGCTGTGCATGAGCTGGTGCTTCGCCTCACAGGGCGGCTCCCGCAGGGCCTAGAGCAGCTCCACAACCTCACCCGGCCTGTGCGACACTGGGCCTGGCACTACACCTGGACAGGTGGTGGCCTGCAAGATAGAACATGAAATGGGAAGCAAAACCACATGATCCCCACAGCATCCAGGAAACAATCAGAGATTTCCACTAAAATAAGAACAGGCAGACAGCAGACGCCAACACCAGGACGGCAGACAAGCACATGATATAACAAGGGTGTTAGAACTGCCGTCATAAAAGAAGCAGCCCGATACCCTCGTAAAACATGGAAAATAGAAACTCAGCAAAGCCAGAGAAGACAGCAAAGAGGCCAGTGGAAATCTGAGTGCTGACAAGAGGCAGAACCCCAGCGGCAGGCTCCCTGGGGGTTCAGCCGCAGAATGGAACACAGGGCAGAGCTGGACCCTGCGGACAGAACGATGGAGATCACCCTGATGGAAAACAGGGAGAAACAGAGCCTCAGGGACCTGTCCCAGAATGAAAGGACAAGGGAGGGGCCCTGGCCGGTTTGGCTCAGCGGTTAGAGCGTCGGACTGCGGTCCAGAGAGACCCGGGTTCAGTTCCCGCTACGGGCATGTACCTCGGTTGCAGTTTGTCCCCAGCCCTGGTTGGTCGTGCGGGTGGCAGCCACTTGATGTGTCCCTTTCACGTCGATGTTTCTCTCTCTCTCTCTCTCTCTTCCCCTCTCTCCCTCCCACTCTATCTGAACAAAAAATGAAAAAATGTCCTCGGATGAGGATTAAAAAAAAAAAAAAAAGGACAAGGGAGGGGACAAAAATGTATTGCAAGAAATTCATGGCGCCCTGGCCAGTTTGGCTCAGCGGTTAGAGCGTTGGCCCACGGACCAGAGAGTCCGGGGTTCGGTCCCCGCTAAGGGCACATACCTCAGTTGCGGTTTGTCCCCGGCCCCAGTTGGGGTCGTGTGGGTGGCAACCAGTCGATGTGTCTCTCTCACATTGATGTTTCTCTCTCTCTTCCTCCCTCTCTCCTTCCCGCTCTATCTGAAAGACAAATGCAAAAATGTCCTCGGGTGAGAAAAAAAAGGAATTCATGGCTAAAAATGTCCCAAATCTAGTAAAAATAAATGGGCAAAAGACCCGAGACACTTGACAAAACAATGGGAAGCACCTTAAGGATGCATTGAACACTCTCAACAGGTGTGAGAAGTAAGATCAGTGTTTCTGTGGGGGCAACATGGCCCCACCCGCCTCTGATCTGAAGCCTACCTCACCATCACTGTTAAAGGACATAAGGAACAGTGTGATGTCAACGTCTATGCTGCATTTGTAAGACAGTTCCTGCCCTGGCTGGTGTGGCTCTGTTGGTTTGGCATTGTCATGTGCACCGAAACGTTGCTGGTTTGACCCCAGTCAGGGCACATGCCCGGGTGGCAGCTGGATCCCCAGTAGGGGGCGTGTAGGAGGCAGCTGATCCGTGTTGTGCTCTCACATCCATGTTTCTCTCTCTCCCCCTCTCCCTAAAAATCAATAAACGACACACTTCCTGATCCAGGAGAGGCTGGCCTTGGTGAAAGGTGACGGAGCTTTCCCGGGACCTGGGCAAGGCGGTGTGGGTGTGAAGGCCTGCTGGATGGAGCCGCCGGCCAGCACTGTGCCTGCCTGAGCGAGTGGCCAGCACTCACAGAACAGGCCAGGCAGCCCCTGAAAGGGTGTGGGCCGACCGAGGGGAGGAGCAGGTGTGGCCCTACCTGTGGACCCGCTCCAGCTCCAGGCGGTGCTCCTGCAGCTTCAGCTGGTGCTGCTGTTGCAGGTCCTCCAGCCGCCTAGCCTCACTGGCCAGCGCCTGCCTCAGTTTGGCCACCTCGATCTTGAGCTCGCTCACCTCGGCCTGCCTGGCCTCCTCCAGCCTTCGGGCCTGGGCGAAGGCGGCCTCGTAGCGCTCCAGCTCGCGATCCCGCTCCTCCAGCACCTGCAGGTTGTAGACGAAGTCCTCCTGCAGGCGCTGCAGCCTCCCCTGGGCCTCCTCCAGCCGGCTGTTCGCGTCCTGCAGAGCCGCCTCCTGCCGCTGGGAGCAATGGGCCTGCAGGGCCCTCCACTCCTCTTCCTTGCGAGCCAGCAGCTCATTCAGTGCCTGCTCCGAGGGCGGCGGCAGCATTGTGGCCACTGTGATGAGAGAGGCGGGAGCAGGCTCGTTAGGGACTCGCAGGGTCCTCCCCCACATGCCCACCCCAGTGCCCGCTGTCTGGTCACCACGAGGCAGCTCCCCTAGGCCAGCAGAACAGATCCAGACCACAGTCGGTGGCGCATATGTGACGTGTCAAAGGTGGTACACATGCCCTGGCCGGTTTGGCTCAGCGGTTACAGCGTCGGCCCGTGGACCAGGGAGTTCTGGGTTTGGTTCCTGCTAAGGGCATGTACCTCGGTTGCAGTTTGTCCCCAGCCCTGGTTGGGGTCATGTGGGTGGCAGCCACTTAATGTGTCTCTCTCACATCGATGTTTCTCTCTCTCTCTTCCTCTCTCTCTCCCTCCCACTCTATCTGAAGATAAATGCAAAAAAAAAAGCCCTTGGGTGAGGATTAAAAAAAAAGAAAAGGTGGTACACATATCACGAGTGACATGTAGGTGACATACGGCACAAGGGACACACCTGTCCAAAGTGGCACACGTGTCACACACGCCAACACACCAGAGAGAACACACATGCAACACATCAGGAATGGTGTTAGACATGACACACAAGGTGAAAAGCGACGTGTCCTAAGTGGCACACGCCACAAACAAGGCGCACATCACAGGTGGCATGTCATAGGTGGAGTGCGTGTCAGAAGTGACACACATACATGATGTAAGAAGTAACACATACATGACACATGTCATGGGTGACCCACGTTACGTGGACCATGGTCCTGTGCTGGTGGCAGGGAACCCAGGATCATTGGGAAACCAGTGGTCAGGCCAGGTCACGGGCAGGCTGGCCACAAAGCTCAGGGAAAGCCTGGACATGGAAGAAGAAGGTGATGTGGTGACCTGCAGGGGTGGGTGTCCACAGTGATGGACCTCGAGCTGGTGACTGGTGGGCTGTGTGAGTGAGGAGCTCATGGGCCTGGTGAGTTCTGGGGTCTGGCAGGCTCACCACAGAAACCAGTGCACGCACAGGCCGGCACAGGCCTGCGGACACTCACAGGGACAGAATTGGGGTGTCAGCAACACACGACATTAACCAACACCCATGTGACTGTGATCCTGGACAGCATGCCCCTGAGAGAGCACACCAGGGTCTGCGAGGCCCATGGGCTCCCCTCCTCTGGGGACCACTCCTCCATGCTCTGTCCTGTGCGGGTCGCCAGCCTCGGTCACATGGCCACCCACCAGAGTGACTCTTCTAGTGTGGAAATCCGATCATGTGACCCTGTGCCCTGGGCTCCTGGCCATTTTCTTTTTTGTCTTGATTTTTTTTCTTTATTGATTTTAGAGAAAGAAAAAGAGAGAGGGAGAGACAAATAGAAACATCGATGAGAGAGAACATTGATTGGTCGCCTCCTGCATGCCTCCACTGGGGATCGGGCCCACAACCTGGGCATGTGCCATGACTGGGAATCGAACCGGCGACCTCTTGGTGCATGGGTCGACGCTCAACCACTGAGCCACACCAGCCAGGCTCTGGCCATTTTCAAGATAAAGTTCAACCTGTTTGGCACAGTGAACAAAGACCCTGGGACAGAGCTGGGCCCATGTTCCCACCACAGCTCCTTCTGCATTTCCAGCTGCTTCCAGAGAGAAACCAGCTTCTCCCGTGTACAGCAGACCCCACCACGCTCGGGACCCAAAGGTAAACAGATCCGTGAAGGGAGTGCGCCAGATGTCCGATGTCCCTCTCGTCTCACCCCATCACAGGACAGCCTGCCCTGTTCCGTACAAATCTCACCAAAGGCTGACCCAGCGGCTGACACTAATCGCTTCAAACGTCAGACTCTGAGTCTGCACCTAAGCTGTCTGTCAGCCAGCGGCTGTCCCAGCAAACACCTCATTTTCTCAGGAGGAACCCACAAATTTTCTGGGAAAACAGCAGAAATCTCCAGAGGGGAGGGGCCCACTGTCACCTTGGTCATGGTCCTCTCTAGGATGCTGCTGCCCAGCAGGGGAAGGACCAGGACCATACCAGGTCCTCTCAGCCCTTCCATTTCCTTCTCGCCTTTTTTTACGTTGTAAGTTTACCCGTCAAGCATAAAAAGCTCTGGGAAATCCCCAGGTCTTAGGAAGGTGGAAAGCCATGGTTCCCATACGTGGGCAACTCACAGGCCCCAAACAGACTGGCAGCAGAGGCCCCATCCAGAGGGCCGCCTCAGCCACCAGTTAGTGCAAATGTGCCCTGGGCTAAGATGGTGCCACGCACAGTGCAGCAGAGTGTGGTCCAGCTCCACACACACTCACCAGCTCACTCACCGACACACTCACCAGCACTCACTCACAAGCACTCACCGACACTCACAGGCACTCACTGACACACTCACAGGCACTCACTCACAGGCACTCACTGACACACTCACAGGCACTCACTCACAGGCACTCACTGACACACTCACAGGCACTCACTCACAGGCACTCACTGACACACTCACAGGCACTCACTCACTGACCCCCCCAGTGGTCTGCTTGACCCTCATGGCAGCCCACCCTTGTCACAGCAGTGCCGGAACGTGGCGCTCCCCACGCAGAGCACAGTGAGAAACAGGCTCTGAAATCAGCGCTTCCAGTGGGTATGAGACTTGCGATGTCTCCTCAAAGTTAGGACAGGACCTTTTCTGGCTGGTGTGCTCAGTGGTTGAGCATCGACCCATGCACCAAGAGGTCACTGGTTTGATTCCCGGTCAGGGCATGTGCCCAGGTTGTGGGCTCGATCCCCAGTGGGGGGCATGCAGGAGGCAGCCAATCCATGTTCTCTCTCATCGATGTTTCTGTCTCTCTCTCTCCCTCTCTCCCTTCCTCTCTCTAAAAAAAAAAAGGAAAAAAAAAAGAATATAATTAGATAGGTATTTAAAAAAAAAAAAGTTATGACAGGACCCAGACACCTGGAGCCGCGTGGCCAAGGGCATCGTACTTAGAGGAAAGTGTTCACGATGAAGGAACTAGAAGGAGCTATGAGGGCAAGGAAGCACTTCCAAGCACAGCGGGCTCTGCAGAGAGGCTGGCCTTGCCCTGGAGATGCCCCCCACCCCCAGCAAGCTGGCTGCGGTGACACGTGTCTGCTAAACAGGGAAGGAGCAGGAGGTAATTCTGTCTGTGCCCATCTCAACCTTACCCCTCGCCAAGATGACCAGGCCATCAGAGTAAAACACATCAAAGCCAGAAATGGACCGTAGCCACCCGATCACACCCCTGCTCAGCTGACCAAAACTCTGAGTCAGAATGAGTCAGAATGAACGTCTGATCAGTGCTCACTGGGAGAGCACTGCTACCTCAATAAAACAGCAGCAGCTGCAAACTCTACAACGTGCACAAAAGGACCATGTGTAAAGGCGTAGAAGTGCGTCGCTAGGCGCTCCTGAGCAGGTGGTTTAGGCGCACTGGCTGGGCACAGACACGGAAGCAGGCGTCCCGTGCACCTGCTGCTCTGAAGGGCTGTGGCTCTGGAGGCGCCCGGCTGTCCACTCTACCACTAAGATCCGCCCCAGCACTCCCAATGCAGCAGAATCCACCTGCTCTGCCTGGTAAGGGATACGGTCTTGTTGCTGCTCTGTAAACACACACAATGAGCTTAATTTACAAAATGTTTACACGAGACTTGAGGGCAAGTCCACAGATGGCACACTGCTCTGCACTCAGGCAGCGGACACAACACCGGCACCCTCTGGCACCCCAACACAGGCAGCCTGAGCTAAGCTTCATCTCGAAGGAGGTCCGGGCCTGGGATCCCAAGCCTCCTTTCCTATCCTTCACTGACTGCCAAACAGTACCCACAACTGTCTGTCAAACCTGAAATAAGAGACGAGCCGCTGATAGTTGTGATCCCATCCCTGGCACTTGCTGGGGGTGAGGGGCACCACACAGTGAGGGTTGGCAGTGCTTTTTTCTTTGAATTTACACCTGCCAAATCCCCCCCCCAAAAAAGGGAGTAAATGAGAAATTAAAAAAAAAAGAGAAGTAGAATAATCTCATAGTTAAGAGCTTAGACCCTGCTGACTTTCAGAAGATGTTTACAGCCCAAAACCTTCGATCAGTGACTCAAAATGAAACCAGTTTCATTTCTAACCTTATTACAAACAACATAAACACACTACATACACCAACTCTGCAAGACTGTACTTTGATTACATATTCTGAGGTAAAAACAAAAACAACTGTATGCAAATATTATACTTGTTGGCAGGTTTGCTTTTCACAGAAATGTGGATTGGTGATCCTGAAACTACTTCATGTGTGGCCTAGGACTGGGCAAACCAATGAACAAACTGAGGACAACAGAGCCAGACTTAGAGAGGAGGAATGGAGAGTGAGCCCTGTGGAAAGGGATTAGAATTGCAGCTATCCGTATAAACGGACAGTTTTTCATGTATACCCTGGCAGGCAGACAGAGATGGATACAGATGCATGCAAACACGTTTTCTAGCTCTGCCCATGGAGAAAGCCAAAAAGCAATGACGTTCCACCAGCAACCACACCCTATAGCCAGACCTTGATTTCTAAATAGCACCTTCTTACAGCCAAAGGAACCGTACTCCTGAGAGATATGACTGACTCCAGGCTCAGTCACGGAAAGCACGAGATGAGCCCGAGCAGCTTGTGGTGCCAGGAAGAAAGGAAGTGCTCAGAAAGGCTGGGGGCATGCTAACAGGGCACAGGAGCCAGCTTCAAGGGGTTCCTAACGCCCAAATCTGGAAAATGAAAGCAACAAAAGAAACAAGAGTAATGGATTATAACATGTGGAATAAAAATAAAATGTCTATACCAACACAAATAATGGAATAAATAGAAAAAATGAGAAGGGAAGGTTCTTTCTTACAGTAGAAATCCAACTAATAAATCTAGAAGGAATAACAGAAATGGAAATATCATTTAGCAAATGACATAATTGTTTCAGAAAACACTCACTCACTTGTGGATTCTAACATTACCGCAGGCAGCATAGTTACAAACAAGATACTTAGTCTCAAGGCATCTCCCCACAAGATACTTACTATTTACAAAGAGGAAAATGGTAACTATGGTGGATACCGTGGAGACACCACCTAAGCCCAGTGACTGTTAGCAGTAGAGCAAAGTGACATCGTGTGCCTACTGCAGATGAACTGAGGACACAATTTCACTGGTGAGGCTTTCTTACCAAAATGCATAGCTCGACATTATTTATCATGAGGAGACATCAGATAAACCCAAACCGACTCCGAGAAGTCAAAGCAGACTGCAGAATTGTTCCAGATTAAAGAGGAAGAGGAAAGCAGGACGGTCTGGGCTGGACCCTGCCCATCAACTCGCTGGCGGTAACCTGCGTCGGGGATGGTGGTTTGTATCACGTTCATTTCCGACTCTGCTAAACCAACTACTATAAGAGTTTGGGGGAGCCCTGGCTGGTTTGACTCAGCGGTTAGAGCAGTGACAGGCAGACCAAGGAGTCACAGGTTCAATTCCAGTCAAAATCAGGTACCTTGGTTGCAGTTCAATCACCCAGGGTCCTGCGGGAGGCAGCCAATCGATGTGTCTCTCTCACTTCGATGTTTCTCTCTCTCTCCCTCCCTCCTTCCCACTCTATCTGAAAATCAATGGAAAAATATCCTTGGGTGAGGATTTTAAAAAAATGTGTGTGTGTGTGTGTGTGTGTGTGAGTGTGTATGTATATGTGTGTGTGTATGTATGTATGTGTGTGTGAGTGTGTATGTATATGTGTGTGTGTGTATATGTACGTATGTGTGTGTGTGAGTGTGTATGTATGTGTGTGTGAGTGTGTATGTATATGTGTGTGTGTGTGTATGTATGTGTGTGTGTATAAAGAGTTTGGCCCTGGCCGGTTTGGCTCAGCGGTTGGAGCATCAGCCTGTGGACCAGAGAGTCCGGGTTCGGTTCCCGCTAGGGGCACGTACCAAAAAAAAAAAAAAAAAAGAGTTTGGGCCCTGGCTGGTTTGGCTCAGCGGTTAAGAGTGTCAGCCCACGGACCAATGAGTCGCCAGTTCAGTTCCCGTCAAGGACAGGTACCTTGGTTTCTGTTCATCCCCGGCCCTGGTCAGGGGCAACCAGTCGATGTGGCTCTATCACATCGATGTTTCTCTGTCTCTCTCTCTCCCTCCCACTCTATCTGATAATAAGTAGAAAAATATCCTCTGGTGAGGAATAAAAATAAATAAGTAAATACAAACAAGCTAACGTCCCGCCCCTGTGCTCAGTGGACTGAGAGGTCCTCGTTCCATCCCAGGTCAGGGCAGGTGCCTGGGCTGGGCTCGGTCCCCAGTGGGGGGCCTGCAGGAGGCAGCCGATGGATGTTTCTCTCTCCCTTCCTCTCTCTCTCTAAAAAAAAAATCAATAAAAACATATTTTTAAAAATAAAAATAAATAAAAAATAAGCTGACGAACAAAAAAGACCCAGAGACACGGACTAGGGAACAGACCAGACCTCGGAGGGAGGGGGAGGAGATCACCCCAAGAACTGGCGTGCACATGCGCACAGCCCACGGACACGCGTGGGGGCGGGGGTAGGGGACAGGAGGACGTCGGTCACACTTTCCTCAACAAACACACGCACAAACCACCACCACCGCGGACCCCTGGGCCTGCGTTGCCGGCGGGCGGGGACGCGAACCTGGCGCGGTCTGTCCGCCGGGAGGCTGGGGTGCGGGGCCCGCAGGCCGCGCAGGGCTTCAGTCTCGAGTCTTCCCACGGGGAGCGACGAGGGAACGCGAGGGAGGCCCCCGGGCCCGCGCCTCAGCCGGAGCGCCCGCCGACAGCAACCTCCGGGCCCGCGGCGTTGCCATAGCGACTGGAGTCCGTCCGCCGCGGTCCGGGCGAGCTCGGTGCAGCGCTCGGGGCCCGCCGGCCGGCAACGAGAGCCGGGCTCCGGGTTCCTCCCGCCCGCCTGGTCCGGGGCGCAGGCGCCAGGACGCGAGCTCCAGGAGCGCTCCGGTCTCGGACCCGCAGTGGGCCGGGGTGCTGCCCACGGGCACCGCGTGGGCGAGTGGGGCTGCGGGGGGCGCGTGCGGGCGGGTCTCCTGCTCTGGGCGCCGTGCAAGGCTGGTTTGTGAGACTTCGTCGCGTGCACTCGCAGCCTGGGCGCTTTTGTCCGTGTGTGCAGCTACACGCTGCAAAAAGAAACAAACCCACCTTTGCGCGCAGCCGGGGCTTCGGGCACCCGTCACAGCGTCTGAGCGTCCCCTGGGGCTGAGGAGCGCACAGCCGTCCCGAGTGGACAGAACGTGCTCAGCCCGCCGGGCGGTGGCACCGGAGCTCGGGGCAGTGACGGGCACACCCCTGGTCCAGCTCCTCCTGTCGCTCGGTCTTCTCCACCCGGATAGCTGGTCCTGCCAGTGCTGGACGAACGTCCCAACCACGTTAACCCTAAGAAAGTCTGTTCCAAGAGGCAGCTCCTGGATCGAGTGCAGGAGGTATTAAATGTGTGAGGCAGATCAGGAAGCCAAGCCCCACGGGAAGTGGGTGAAGTGAGCCACCACCGCGCAGAAACCGTGTGAATATAGCCCTGCTTGACAGGAGCAGCTGGAGACAGAGCCGGGTTCAAATCCCAGCTCCTCTCCTGCCTTGTTACAGCTTTCTGGGACTGGGTTTGCTTCTCAATCAAATGGGGTGACACCTGCCCTTCCCCGTTGGGGGGTTGGGGGGTTGGAAGATGAATATTTTTGTAACCTTGTGTTAATTCACTCTCAACCTTGTAAACCTGGGCCGCCCAGATGTTTTGAGAGCTTGTTACCAATCTGCAAATAAATAGGACTGCGTCCTAAGCTCTGGAGCATTTGCTCCCTTGCAAAGCTCCCTCTCACTGCAACCCGCGTGTGGTTGAAGGTTCATTGCCTTGCACGGATCCCGGCAGGCCACCAGAGGGCAAGTGGTGGTCCTGAGGTGACTGGGGTAGCAGTAGCGAGATTCCACGTGACCAGCAACGTAATGGTACGCGAAAGGGAAGTAGCATCCGGATGCCCAGTAGACTTCACTCGAGAGTTTCCTCGAGCCAGCGGCGCCTGGCTTGGGATAGCTAGTGTCGTGAGAGGTTTCCAGTAAGACAGCATGGGGTCGGTATTTACAGCGTTACAGCAGCTAGTTCAGGAGGTCAAGGCCAGCAGCCAGGCGGCTCCAACCTCCCCTTCCGAGGAAACTCCGGAGGAACACTCCCGCATGGTCGCCTAGGGAGGAGGGCTTTCCTCCCCCTCCACCTTTTGTGGAGAATTTCTCAGCCTCACCACGCCCAGCAATGGAGGGCTGTCTTATAGAGGCCAGAAAAGCGGGAGACCTAGGGGTTTTTCCAGCTATAATATGACCAGGTCAACAACTTGTGCACGAATGTTTGCCCCATCAGGTTTTTAAAGAATTCAGGCAAAGCATAAAGGAGAATGGTTTGCAAAGTTCCTTTACTATAAGAATGTTGGGGGGAATAGCTGATAGTTATCTGATGACTCCCTGGGATTGGACGGTGCTAGCAAAAACAGTGCTGAGGCCGGCCCAATTCACCGTGTGGAAGTTAGAATATCAGGCAAGGCAAGATGCTAGATTGTTTTATCAGGCCTCAGATATAGCTACTAAGGCTTGGCGAAGGATTCCAGAGTCGGGAGGAAAGACAGGCTCTTATGCTACCATTAGGCAAGAAGCATAGGAATCTTATGTGTCTTTCATTGATCAGTTGCAAGCGGCCATAAGTAAACAGGTAGATAATGCAGAAGCCGCTGATACGTTGCTGTTACAATTGGCCTATGAGAATGCTAATGCAGATTGTCAGGCTGTGCTTGCTCCATTGAAGGGAAGAACCTCATGTATAGGAGAATATATAAAGACATGTCAAAATGTAGGGACAGAAATGCACCGGTCCAGAGCTTTAGCAGCTGCTCTTGAGATGTTGCCAATTGGAAAATTCAATAAAAAACAAGGGTCCAAATTATGTTTTAATTATGTTTAAATGTCCTGGCAAGCCAGGACATTTTCAAAAGGACTGTAAAAAAGGAAAAGCTGGAACTAGTGGCCTTCCTACTAAGCCTTATCCTCGATGTGGCAAAGGGCTGCATTGGGCCAGTCAGTGTAAGTCTAAATATGGCAAACATGGAAATCCCTTGCCATGAACCAGGAAGAAGGGCGTGAGACCTGGCACCCAGACAGCTCCCTGGGTCCCACAGCCTCAGGCTTTTTTCAGTCAGTCAAACGGAGGGTTGGAGACCTCCTCTGAGCCTCAAGCCTGGAGCCTCGAGCCTCGGCAGGAAGTGCCAGCCTGGATCTTCTCACCACCACTGAATTAACCCTTAAGGAGTCTGAGGATATTTGTTTAGTTCCTACAGGAGTGTATGGCCCCTTGCCGGAGGGGAAAGTAGGTTCAGTGATTGGAAGATCTAGTTTAACAATGAAAGGAATACAAGTGATGCCAGGGGTAATTGACTCAGATTTTGAAGGAGAGATTAAAGTAGTGCTCAAGGCTGTGGGCTTTCATGTACTAACACCTAAAACGAGAACAAATAGCTCAACTTCTTTGTTACCCTACTGGGTTCCTGGAGCCAACTCCACAATTAGAGGGAATGCAGGGTTTGGGAGCACTAGTCAGTGAGATGTTCTCTGGACTGCAGCTATTAACACCAAAAAGCCTTTGCTCTCCATTAATATACAAGGGCAACTATTTTCAGGATTAGTGGATACAGGTGCAGACATTTCTATTATAACAACACGGGAATGGCCTCAGGAGTGGCCTAAAGCCCCAGTACTCCTACTAGTTACAGCAGTGGGAGGAACTCAAGCTCCTCAACAAAGTACTCGCTCCCTTTCCTGTACAGGTCCAGATGGACAAAAAGGATGGATTCAACCTTATGTCTTGGACTCTCCCCTAAATTTGTGGGGAAGGGATCTCTCTAAATGGGGAATGGTTATTCAAACCCAGCCGTTTGGCCAGGGCTCACTGGTAAAATTCCCCTCCTTTCATTGGTCTGGAAAACAACAGAGCCAGTATGGGTTGATCAGTGGCCCTTAAAAGGGGAAAAATTGTTAAATGCAAACAGATTAGTGAAAGAACAATTAGAAGCAGGTCATATGGAACCTTCAGTCAGTCCCTGGAACACTCTCATTTTTGTAATTCCAAAAAAGGATGGTAAATGGAGATTCCTACATGATTTGAGAGCAATCAATGCTATTATAAAACCCATGGGAGCATTACAACTTGGGCTCCCCAATCCTACAATGATTCCTGAAAATTGGCATGTAATTGTTATAGATTTTAAAGATTGTTTTTTCACTATCCCTTTGGTTCTTACAGATAGAAATTCGCCTTTTCTGTTCCCTCCATTAACAATAGTAAACCTATGCAACGGTTTCAATGGAAGGTACTTCCCCAAGGAATGATAAATAGTCCAACAATTTGTCAATACTATGTCCATCATGCTATTGAGCCAGTAAGGAAACTATTTCCTACCATTTATCTCTACTGCTATATGGATGATATTTTATTGGCTGCCTCTACCCCAAAAGAATTGAATCAGGCCTATGTAATACCTCCGGAGACTTTAAAAGAGGCAGAATTACAAATTGCTCCAGACAAGGCACAGCAATTAGAACGTTGGCAATACTTGGGGTGGATATTAGGGACAAGAACTATTCGCCCCCAGAAACTCACCATTCCTGTCAAAGTGACAACTTTAAATGAATTACAAAAATTACTAGGAGCCATCAGTTGGCTTCGACCTATGCTTGGTATCACTACTCAGCAGTTAACTCATTTATTTAATACCCTCAAAGGTGATCCAGCATTAAATTCACCTAGAATATAGAGACGCAACAGGAACTTAAAGAAATAACCACTCAAATACAAACCAGACAAGCTCATCGTAGGTCATTAAAGGACCCTATTAGACTATTTGTATATCCAACTGCACCATATCTTATAGCATTAATAGGACAATTAACACCTGAAGTAAAATATCCTGAATGGATCTTTCTCCCAGCTACCCCGTCTAAAACAACTCCATTTGTGGAACAGTTAGCAAATCTAATAGCCGAAGGTAGAAAGAGAACACAGGAACTGACAGGGGATGGCCCTCAGATTCTACATTTGCCTCTTACTCAGGAACAGTTTACCACTTTGATTTCCCAGGCAATGGACTTTCAAGTAGCTCTAGCAGATTTCATTGGAGAAATTAATTACTCTCTTCCAGCAAATAAATTCTTGCAAAATATTCCTCTGTTATACCTTAACTTGGTGTAAAAAATCAGTAATACCCCATTACCTGGGGCTAGAACTGTGTTCATTGATGGATCAGGTAAATCTCACAAAGCAGGAGTAGCCTGGAAAGAAAATGAGGAATGGAAAAATATCAGCAGCCTTGAGCCTGGGTCAACTCGGCGTGCTGAATTACGGGCTGCAATATTAGCTCTTCAACACTTTACAGAAGAGCCCTTAAATATAGTTAGTGATTCACAGTATGTAGTTAAAGTGTTACAAAGAATAGAACAAGCCTTTGTTAAGCCTTTAACTGATCAACATCTATTAACCTTATTTTTGTCTCTCCAAACTTTGATAGACCAACGGAATCATCCTATTTTTCTAACCCACACTGGATCTCATTCCATGCTCCTCGGACCTTTAACACGAGGAAATCAACAGGTGGATGCCATCGTAGCAACAACTCTTTCATTTCAGCAAGTGCACTGTTTGCATGCCTTTTTTCACCAGAATGCTCGAGCACTCGTGAAAACCTTTCATTTGACCCTCTCGCAAGCTCAAGATATTATGAAGGCTTGCCCAGATTGCCAACTCTCGGGAGGGACTCCAACCTCAGCAGGAGTCAGTCCTCGGGGTTTAACCCCTAATGCCTTATGGCAAACAGATGTCACACATATTCCATCATCTGATCGATTTCAGTGGGTACATGTTACAGTAGATACCCATTCCAATTTCCTACACACAGCCGCCGCTACCGGGGAAAAAGCCAAAGACGTTAAGCGTCACTGGCTGTCCTGTTTTGCACATATGGGGGTGCCACTGGAAATTAACACAGATAATGGGCCAGCCTATACATCTCAAAGCATTAAATTATTTCTCCAACAATGGAGCATTAGCCATAAAACTGGCACCCCCTGTAACCCTACAGGACAAGCTATTTGTTGAACGGACTCATGCTACTTTAAAAATATTAATTACAAAACAAAAAGGGGGGAGTATGGGTGAACCCCCTGTAAATCAGCTTTCTCTAGCAATTTATACCTTAAATTTTTTAAATCGAGATCGCTTTGGCACTACAGCTGCGGAGCGACATTTTCTTTTTTTTTTTATCCTCACCCGAGGACATTTTTTTCCACTTTTTGTCCAGATAGAGTGGGAGGGAGAGAGAGGAAGAGAGAGAGAGAGAGAGAAACATCGACGTGAAAGGGACACATTGAGTGGCTGCCTCCTGCACGACCCACCAGGGGCCGGGGACAAACTGCAACCGAGGTACATGCCCCTAGCGGGTACCGAACCCGGGACTCTTTGGACCGCAGGTCGATGCTCTAACCGCTGAGCCAAACCGGCCAGGGCCGGAGCGACATTTTCAACAAAAGGCTCTGCCACGGGGCCCAAGCCTTCGGTCCAGTACAGAGATCCACAGCAAGGACCTGAAGGGAAAGGTCCCGCAGAGTTACTGGCTGGGGGGCGGGGGTGTGCTTGTGTTTTGTCTCCTACAGGTCCCAAGTGGCTGGCGGCTCGGTGGATAAAACCTTACCATGGACAGGAAGGACCTGCCCTTCAACCTGACCCCCCAAATGACACAGCTGACCTTGGACACTGATGGTAAAACTCGCACTCGGTCCCGGACACGGTCCCAGGGCCCCTCTCAAACCCTTTGTAGGGTTACCTGGGGAAGCCTTAAGCGGTTGCAACAATGTTCTGAGGAATTGCTAACTAGAATTGGGGCTTTTCTTCCAGAGAATATTTTTTGGCTTACTTATCTATAATCTCCACCCAATCTAGGGTAGGTATTTTATGCTGCTTGCCTATATTATTGAGCCCTGCAGCAGCAGCTACAACATTTGGAGGCCCCAGCGGGATACCTGGTGTTTTGCTACACCAAGGGCTAGACGCCTAGGACGGGCAGCCTCTCCCAATCCAGCTGCCGGACCCCTATAGATCTGAGGGGGGCGCCCCCTGAGTTTCAGGGCCCCGAAGATCCTACTTGGGTTTCTGATGAGCGGCCGGGAGACACCAGGACGTCCCAAAAATGATTAAAGGAGACCTGGTAAAGCCTCCGGAGGTGTGGTCTGGGTGACTGGTCTATCTGGGTGAGAGTGAGAGGGCCGGACGCAGGTGCAGAGGATCATAGGAAAGATTTTTAAATTTGACAGGGCCGGGGCTCCTTCCAACTGAGCCATCAGGAGCCTAGAATAGCAGGACAATAGGGGACAAACTAGTTAGTCTCCTGAAAGGTACTGGTACAGCAGACTCAGTCTTGACTGGGCCAATGGGCCCCTAACCTACCCCTGGACTTCAAAGAGGACTATGGACCTTGGGAGAAATACTGTGACTCATTCGTTCCTGGTCATGCCGGAGTGCCCATACCCCCTACTCGGACGTGATCTTCTCCAGTGACTGGTCAGTTACTGGCCCCTGCCACTCCAGGCCAGCCGCCGCATCAAGTTCTACAAGACATTGGCCATCAGTCCTGCCAGCCTGCCTCCAGACGATGACCCGGAGAAACCTCTACAGGACTACCTGGAGGTGATCGACATAGGGCAGGTGGCCCGCCCAGACCTCAGGGATGTCCCACTGCCATCATCAGATGACGTATTGTTCACGGACGGGAGCAGCGGTGTGCAGGAAGAAATCAGGTGTGCTGGGGCAGCAGTAGTAACTCAGGACCGTGTACTTTGGTCTCAGTCCTTAAGTAGGGGAACTTCAGCCCAACGGCCTGGACTCGTAGCTCTAATTCAGGCTCTCCGATGGGGCAAGGAAAATCTGCTACAGACCAGAAAGCTTGGGGGGCAGCCCTAAAACCAGTGAGGCCTCTCCAGATACCCTAGGTCAGAAAATGACCTGGCTGAACAGAAGCAAGCCACCCAAGAATCAATGGATGATGGACACTGCCTGATGGGAGGTTGTTAGTCCCAGAGGGTTTAGGTTGGACTTTAGTCAACCAGCTACACCAGACCACCCACTTAGGTTACACCAAGCTTACTAAACTCCTGAGAGACAGGTAATGTCCAGTAAAGTCACAGGGAAAGGGAGAAGGCAGAGAGAAGCGGGAATGTGTGGGTCTGAGTAGGGAGGAAGAGAAGGAAAACTGGGCCACGTGCAGACAGCAGATAGATTGAGCAAGCTCTCAGGTTTATGTCAGGGAAAGGACTAGGAAAGTCACAGAGGGTCTATGCAAGTTAAAGAAAGATTATGCAGAGGAAATAATAAAATAAGCAAGGATAAAAGAAAGGGACATACTTATTGCAGGAAGACAGGACCTTAAAGGAAACCGTAACCAAATTTACTTTAGAAACCGGTGAAAACTGGACTACTCCCTCTTGCAGTTCTTGCCCTGTAGTCCGCCCAGAAAGCTGTCCATTAACTCGTCTGCGACGCCCTGCCTGTGCCCACCTCGGACCCTGTGCACCCTTTCCAGCCCAGGGACTCGATATGGATCTCTGAGGACTCTGGTGAATGCTGTCCTCTGTGCAGAAGACCGAAAAACGAGTGATGACACTCCTGACCACCGCTGCCGTGGCGATCCCACAATTTCAAGAAAACAAAAAGGGGGGAGATGTGGGGTTGGGGAGTTGGAAGATGAATATTTTTGTAACCTTGTGTTAATTCACCCAACCTTGTAAACCTGGGCCGCCCAGGTGTTTTGAGTGCTTGTTACCAATCCGCGAATAAATAGGACCGCGTCCTAAGCTCTGGAGCATTTGCTCCCTTGCAAAGCTCCTTCTCACTCCAACCAGCATGTGGTTGAAGGTTCACTGCCTTGCACGGATCCCGGCAGGCCCCCAGACGGCACCCCGTTGCTTCGTGGGTCAGGAACATGTGAACGACAGGGTGCTGGTTCAGCCCCCGGAAGGGGCCCCAGGTGTGTATAAACCAACGGCCTATAGGGTGCACCTATTTCAACAAGGAGAAAGCCTAACAGATATGAGCTCCACCCCTCACCATCTGTGGCCCTAACCCTGACCCACCCAGCCCCAACATGAACCCTGACCCTAGCGCTAAACCCAAGGCTGGCCCCAGGCACAGCATGGCCTCTCTTCCTGTGGGAATGGCCAGCTGCCACTGCCCTCTTATAGTGACATGTGCCTTCCTGGCCCCTCCTCCAATCTCCCCAAGACCCCAGAACTGACCCTGTACCTGGGACGCAGCTGAGGCTTCCAGAGTGCCAGGGCAGAAGGTACACCTGTCTCCACACATCACACAGCCAGCAGACGGCGGAGGCTGCGAGCAGGTCCTGCCCAGGGGCCGTGCGTCCGCCTTGTCACATCACACCTGGTTGGCCCCACACCTTCTGAGGTCTGAAATCTTGTCTGGTTGGTCTCCCTGGGGCCCCTTATCCATGCCCCACACCCAGTAGCCCAGTAGATGCCCATGGGGGACGAAGGCACATGCTGGTCCAAAGCTAGGCCCACAGAGCCCTCCAGGGGCTCCCTCCTGGGACCACCAAGGCTCACCCATCAATACACGCAGTAGCCCAAAGTCTCAGCCCCCTCAATGGCCCCCCTGCATGTGTTTCTGGTCACTGACTGCTCCCCAGCCAGTCTCCCCACGGGTCAGGCCTGGCTCATACCCTCCACTCCACGACCCGGAGTGCCCTCTGCTCACCTGCAAGGCAGGCGCCCCACCACCCTGTGGGAGTAGGGCCCTCGAGCTGCGTTCAGCCTGCTGCATCCCCATGGCTGCCAATGGCTAATGGTGTGTCAGTGGCCTGGAGACATAACAAATGACCATAAATCTGGGGCCTTAAGACAACAGTTCTGGAGACCACAAGTCCAAAATCGAGGTGTCTGCGGGGCTGTGCTCCCGCTGAAGGCCCTAGCTAGACTCCTTCCTGCCTCTTCCAGCTCCTGGGGGCTTACCGGCGATCCCTGGGGTCCCTTGGCTTGTGGCCACATCACTCCAATCTCTGCCTCCACCATCCCATGGTCCTCCTGTGTGTCTTTCTTCACAAGGTGCTCTTTTTTTTTTTTATCCTCACCTGAGGACACTTGCATTCATCTTCAGATAGAGCGAGAGGGAGAGAGGGAGGAAGAGAGAGAGAGAAACATCGACGTGAGAGAGACACATCGACTGGCTGCCACCCACGTGACCCCAACCGGGGCCGGGGACAAACTGCAACCGAGGTACGTGCCCTTAGCGGGAACCGAACCCAGACTCTCTGGACCGCGGGCCGACGCTCTAACCACTGAGCCAAACCAGCCAGGGCAACAAGGTGCTCTTTTTACAAGGACACCAGTCATATCGGATTAGAGCTCACCCCACTCCAGCGTTACCTCATCTTAACCGATTACATCTGCAGTGAGGTCACATCCTGAGGTGCTGGGGTTGGGACTGGAGCACATCTTTCTGAGGCCACCACTCGACCCACTGCAGACCAGTTCTGATGGCCCACGACTCCAGGTCCTTCCTCTGTGCAGCTCGCAGTGCTGGTACTGGGAACTGACCTCACGGTGGAGCCCCCTGCAGCTCTCATGGGTCCCACAGAACAGAGATCTGGGGCGGGAAGCCCGGGCACCGACAAGCGTGGCCTTGAGCGAGGCACTTCCCTAGTTTAGGGAACGCCCTGTGTCGAGCCTGATGCAGCAAAGTCTCCATCTTGACAGGCCTGGGGGCAAGAAAGGCCAGGCTGACCCCTGCACCCCAGGGCCTCTGCCTGTGAGGATGCCCCCAGGGGGTGGGGGGCACAGATGTCCGGGGAAAAAACACCCCGGCAGAGTCCTGGGGAAATGGGACCCAGATGGGGGGCATACAGTGGAGATGCCCCCCCCGCCGTGTGGGCCGGAGCCTGGATAGTCCCTGCCTCCCAGAACAAGGGGTGCCCTGTGAATCAGGCAGCAGTCTGGCCCTTGTGGCCCCACAACCAGTAAAGGACTCTGGTGGAGGGAGGACAGCGCTCCTGGAAGGGACGAGGGGACTGGGGGGCCCCCAGAGCCGTTTCCCAGACATCAAAGCCCAGAAGCAGGGCTGTCGGGGTCCCACAAGGGTTCAGCGCGAGATGTCCCGACGGTGGGCACCAAGTGGGGCACCTGGCCACGTGGACCCCCACTGTGGGCTGGCATCCACCTTCTCTGCTGTCCTGCCCACTGCACAGAAGGAAGCCTCAGAGCGGAAGGTGACTCTGGGACTAGGGGTGCCCTGCGGGCTCTCGGCACGTAACCCAATCCCCAGAGACCGTGAGAAGGAGGAAACCTGGGGGGGAAGCCAAGAGCCTGTGTGGCCCTGGGCAGCCCCGCACGCCTTGGGCCTTCACACCCCACGTGGAAGCCCACCCTGGAGATGGCATCACCGTGAGGGACAAGGGAGCGGTGCCAGCGGTCAGCAGCCCCGGGCCGAGCCCACCCCTCCGAGCTCCCAGGTGGCTGAGCGGAGCACTCTGGGTGCTGACTCACGGGAGGGAGGGCTGTGGTCAGCACAGGAAGGTTGGGCAAGGCCTTGCCCTCTCCACAGGGCTGGACGGGATGTGCAGAGCCCGGCAGGAAACCCAGCCCCACTCCCAAGGTCCCCCTTGCCAAGGCCTGGCTGCCGTCCCCCATCTGGGGAAGGGGTGGGGGGTGGAGATGCCCATGCTCCACCTCTGGGCAGGGGTTGGAGTCGTGACCTCTGTTCCCTGGGGCGGGGATGCTTCAAACTGAGAGCAGGGGAACGTCTGGGGCAGCTGAAGCTCCAGGTTCCCCCAGGGAGGGGCCCAAGAGAGCAGCATCAAGGAACACGGGGCCTCTCCTGGGTCTCACCTCAGCTGGTACCCAGTCCTAATGAGCATAACGTCAGGGAGGGGCGTCCAAAGCAAGGCCAAGGGCATCAGCTGGATCACCAGGCAGCCCACCTGAACAGGTGAGACCTGAATGGTGGCCAAGGGAGAGAGGACAGAGGCCTGACCCAAGGGGCAGCTTGGGAGCCTTCCTCCAGCCACCGCACAGGAGGACAGGAGGACAGGAGGCAGGACCAGGGACCAGCCAAGGGACCAGGTGCCCTGGTGCCAGGCGGGTGGCTCTGGCACCTGGAGGCGCTGTTTCCCAACACTCCTTGCTCACCTGCATTCAGCAAGTCCCTGC
Organism: Tadarida brasiliensis; assembly: GCA_030848825.1. Lineage (NCBI taxonomy): Eukaryota > Metazoa > Chordata > Mammalia > Chiroptera > Molossidae > Tadarida > Tadarida brasiliensis. The sequence goes on from CM061273.1 coordinate 66,298,440, forward strand.
TCCGGGCACCGGGGGCCACGGGCTCTGCTCGCCTGGAGAGACCACGGCCCAGGGCATGAGTAGCTGCAGGACCTGCTGGGCCTGGGTGTGCAAGTGAGGGGAGGACAGGAGCCAGGCTTGGGTGGGGCCTTGAGGGGGCCTTGGGGAGCCTGGGCTGCAGGGACATCTAGGGGTTGCCAGTGTGAGGATGGTCTGAGGACTCTGCGAGTGGACAGGGCCACTCCCCAGATGGGTGTGGACATGGAGGTCGGAAGACCTGGGGAAGCCCTGGGAGCTGCAGGGGAGATCCCGGCGGAGGACCCCTGGAGGCCCAGAGACGTCCCCGGGGAGGAGTTGAGTGCCACCAGCCATAGGTCCTGACACGAGGCCCAAGACGTGGCCACTGAGGGTTGGGGCTGGAGGCCTGGACAGGAGTGTGGGGCAGCGTGTTTTTGCCGGGTGCCCCGGGCTGGGTCCCTAACTGAGGAGGGTCTTTGTGGGCTCAGGCTCAGCCAGCCTCCTCAGCTTCCCCAGCCTGTGACCGGGCCGTGCCTCACCTGGTGAGCAGGTATAGTCGCAGGTGCTGCGTGGTGGCCCTTAAGCCACATATGGGCCACCTGAGCAGGCCAGCAGAGGTCACGTAGCCACCAGCTCCGTCCCCGGCCCTGTCTCAGAAGACTGTGGATGCTGGGGACCCCCCCACCCGTGGTGGTGCTTCTGGCCACCAGCCTTCATGGGTGGCATCCTAGGTTCCTGCCTGGCCACCCCATGGCTTCTCTTTTTATTTTATTTTATTTTTCTTTATTAATGTGAGAGAGAGAAAAGAAGGGAGAGGGAGAGAGAGAGATAGAAATACCGATGAGAGAGAACATCAATTGGCTGCCTCCTGCATGCCCCCCACTGGGGATCGGGCCACAACCTGGGCATGTGCCCTGACTGGGAATTGAACCGGGACCTCTTGGTGCATGGGTGGACGCTCAACCACTGAGCCACACTGGCCGGGCACCCCCATGGCTTCTTAGCAACACCTCACTCAGGCTCGGCCTTGGGGGCAAACATCGGCAGGTGAGGCAGACGGGCACAGGGAGGTGATGCCCACAGTGGCTGCACTGCGCTGTGCAGTGCCACTTCCCTGTGCACATAGGACATGGAGGGAGGATAGGCCTGTGGGCAGCAGAGGAGCTTGGCTGGGGGCCTCCAGGAGGAGGCGAGGGAGGAACAGGCAGCGGGGCCTCGGGACCAAGGCTGGAAGGGCAGCCCGGGCGGGCGGCCTGGAGGGTGCAGACCCAGGAAGCAAACAGGGAGGTGCGGGCTCCTGCCAGTGGGCAGGACGAAGTGACAGTTCCAACCCTGACTCCTGCTCCCCATGTCCTGGATGGGCAGAGGGAGCCCTCACAACCCCCACACCCTCCCCAGAGCTCGGGACGGGGAACAGGAGGAGGGAGAGTGTCTGGGGGGCTGGACCCAAAGGGCCCGGGGCAGGGGAAGCCCAAAGGCTCAGGCCAGTCCCTGTGCAGCCCCCAGCTGGGACAGAGGGGGACTCTCATAGCCCCGCAGAACCAGTGGCCTCTAGACCGGCCAAGGCTCCAGGCACCCCATGGCCTTCGTGCCACAGAGAACTGCTCCCCCAGCACCCAGGCGAGCCTGCCCCCTTCCATGCCCATCACTAAGGCCTCCTGCTTGAGGCTCAGCTGCTATGGGGGCAAGGGGCTGGGGCAGGGCTTTGCTGTCCCAGGACTAGGAACAGGAGGCTCAAGGCAGCTGCTGGCCCCACAGGGAGGCTCCTGCCTGGCACTGTCAATGCCAGCTTAAATACGGGGGCAGGTTGATCACACACACGTATTCTTGTGAGGGCTGGGACAGCTGGATAGCCACGAGCAGAAGGAAGTCAGCCCCCCTCTCACACCACATACGAAAAACCCTCCAAATGGATCAACCTCAACATAAGGGCGAAAACGGAAAAACTCTTAGAAGAAAATACAGGGGCAAGTCTTCATGGCACCGGATCATTAGATATGACACCAAAAACACAGCAACCAGAGAGACAAAGATAAAGCTTTCGAGCAAGGCCCGTGGGAGAGAGTGGGACAAAAACCCATGAAACGTGAGCACATATTGGCAAATCATGTATCTGAGAAGGATCCAGAACATGTACTCTTAAAACTCAACAGAAAACACCAACAATCCAATTTTTAAAATGGGTGAAGGACTTGAATCGACATGTCTCCAAAGATACGTGAAGGACCAACAAGCCCGTGATAAGGTGCTTGCGAAGGACCAACAAGCCCATGATAAGGTGCTCGACGTCATCAGTCCTCAGGCAAATGCAAATAAAAACCACAAGCATGACGTTCATTTACGAGAACGGAGAAGTAACCTGTGCTGTCTGGATGTGGAGAAGTTGCAACCCTCACTGCTGGCGGGCTTGTCAAATGGAGCAACCGCTGTGGAAGTGGAAAACAAGCTGGTAGTTCCTCAAAAGGTCAAACAGAATGACCATCTGACCCAGCCACTCCACTCCTGGCTTCGTACCCAAGAGGAATGAAAACAGGTCCACACAGAAACCTTACAGGAATGTTTGTTTATAGCAGTGTTGTTCACAACAGCAACAAGGTGAAAATGGCCCTGGGCAGTGTGGCTCCGTCGGCTGGGCATCGTCCCGGGCACTGAAAGGTTGCTGGTTCGATTCCCGGTCAGGGCACACGCCCAGGTTTCAGGCTGGATCCCTGGTAGGGGGTGTGCGGGAGGCAGCCCATTAATGTTTCTCTCCTTCTCCCTTCTCCTCTCAAAAGTTAAAAAAAAAAAAAAAAGAGTGAAAATGACCTAAATGTCCACCAACAGATGAATGTAGTGCGTGTCCACAGTGGAATATCTGTCATTCAGACATCGAAAAGAATGAAGAGATTAAAGGCTGCAACATGGATGAAACTTGAAAACACAGTGTTAAGTCAAAAGAGCCTATCACAAAAGGCCACAGAGTACATGATTCCTTTTACTTTATTTTATTTATTTATTGTTAATCCTCACCCCAGGATGTTTTTCCACTGATTTTCAGATAGAGTGGGAAGGAGGGAGGGAGAGGGAGAGAGAGAGAAAGAGAGAAACACCGATGTGAGAGAGACACATAGATTGGTTGCTGCCTGCACAACCCTGACTGGGGCCGGGGATCAAACCTGCAATCCAGGTACATGCCCTTGACTGGGAATCAAACCCACAACCCTTCGTGGGGCATGGGCCAACGTTCTAACCACTGAGCCACACCAGCCAGGGCCATGATTCGTTTTATATGATACACCCAGGACAAGTGAATCCAGACACACAAAGCAGAGGATGGGGTGGGGGGGACAAGGAATGATTAATGAGTATAACACCCCCAACCCTCCACCCAACACAGACATCCCAAAACCCCACTCTCACCTAATGGCCATGCCTAACACCCACCCTGGGCAGAGATCCCAGGTGAGTCAGGCCGAGCTGGGGTGCCAGGCTGGGGGTCTGGCCTCTGCCCACAGCTGGGCTGACAAAGCAGTTAATGTGCTAGTTTTTCTGGGAGCTGGTTAATATGTTAGTGTTTCTGGAAGCCTGAAGAGATTTGAGGAAAAGGCCCTGCCAGGGGAGTGGCTGGAGCCCTGACCCCGGAGCCCGGCTGCCCCGGCTGGGCTGGGGAGGGTTCTCTGCCCGGGCTGGTTTCTCCAGCCTGGAGTCAGGGAAGTTGTGACCACAGGTGTGGAAGGACAGAAGACTGGCTGTGACAGCTGTGCACCAGGGCCCCAAGGAGAGCAGGGTCAGGAGCAGGGGTCATGGCTTGGTGGGAATGTCCGACCCATGACTCGGCGTTCTCCACCTGACCTGGCCTGTTCTGCCCCACCCTGTCCACAGGGTGGGGGCAGCTAGTGCTGGGTGCACCACAGGCCTTGTGTCCAGTAGAGGCTTCCCAGGGCTTGAGGATGGGGGTCAGCATGGCTCCATCAGGCCCCCGAGGTTCCCTGGCACCCAAGACCTGGCCCCGGGTAGGAACAGGTCTGCCCACCACCCTCCCTGGGGTGCTGCGACCTTAGAGTTTTCTTCGGGTTTCCGGTGACATTTTCGGAACTCTTCATCTGTACATACAGGCAGAATGGAGATTTTGGCCCCACCTGGTCCATCTCCAGACGGACGTGCATTCGAGAAGGTAGAACACGCCCCAGAAACAGCAGCGGGCTGGGGAGGGTAGTGGGGGACAGCCCTGGATGCCCTCAGAGCACATTCCAGGGCCTGATGAGACCTGGGGCAGTAACTTCCAACCACTGGAATCAAGGACTTGCAAAGGAGGATGGGCCAGGTGGGGGGTGGGGGTGGGGTGGGAGGTGTCTCATCATCCAAAATTAAAAGCAGAAGCCTCAGTAGACTTTGTATCTCAGAAGGGAAAATGGGATGGCGGACTGGGACCAGGGGGCCAGGGGGCCAGGGGGCCAGTTCTGTCTCCTCCTTTGCTGTGTGGGGGTGTGGGCCACCCACAGGCCCCTGGAGGGGTCATCTGCCACTGATGCTCACTCTGCTCCCCACCCCTCCATTCTGGACCAGCTGGGATCTGTGATAAAGCCCAGAATTGCCAGTGTCTTGGCCTCCAGAAGACGGGTGTCATTCCAAGTTGGTTAGGTGGAAAGTGTTCCTGAGGTCCCAGCTCCAGCCCCCACCCCCAGCCACATTCCCTGGCACCTTCTCAAACCTCAGCTCTTTGCAGTTGCGGAGGAGAAATGGGTTTAGCACCTTGCCTCCCACCAGCGGGATCACCCCTCCCTCACGGGCCAGTGTCTGCCGGGTGTGGAGATGCGGGAGCCGCCTTGGGGCCCGGCAATCTCCCACCTCCCCACACATCCCCGTTCTGGGCGCGAAGGGAGGGGCAGCGGCTTTATGGGCAGGGCGCGGAGCCACACCGGGAAACGGAAGTTCAGAGGGGGTGTGGGCCTTGCCCTAGATCACCCAGGCAGCGCAGGGCACCTGCGCCCCAGCCCCAGCCCCAGAGAAAGCGCAGGTTTTGAGGGGGGCACAGATCCCAGGGTGGCCTGCGGAGAGGAGCCAGTGGGCCCCAGAGGTGAGACGGGAGGCTAGAGGTGGGAACCCCACGGGGTTCGCGGACACCTCGGGACAAGGATGAGCACGGCCCTGGGCATGAGGGACGAGTGGGATCACGGCCCGGGAGGCCCTGGCACCCGGCCAAGCTTGGAAACCAGGGCGCACCGAGTGGGGCACCGAGTGGGGCGAGAGGCAGCTGAGCGCCAGGCGGCGGGACCGAGGGCTCGGAGGGCGCGGGACTGGACTGGCAGAAGCCACGTCTCCCGGCTGGGGTCTGCGATTGGGTCCCTGGGCCAGGTGAGAGCACCGGCCACTCGCCGTCCAGGAGCACACAAGGCGCCCCTCCCGTGGCTGCGCGGGGTCCGGGCGGGGCAGCAGGGGCGGTGCCAGCGGCAGTGACGTGCACGGGGACGTGCCGCGCGAGCGGCCAAAGCACCGAGTAGCCCCCAGAGCGGGCCAAGCCGCCAGGCGGGCAGAAGCGGGCTAGCGAGTGGCCGCAGGTAGGCTAGGACCAGGTGCTCCGCGCGGGCCGGGGCCGGGGGCCAGGACCCAGGACTCCGGACCCTCCGAGCCGCCGGGGCGCTGAGTCCGCGCTTTCGCCCCCCTCGCTCCTACCCCTCCAGGTCAGGGCTCCCAGGCATGGACAGCCCCCCACACCACCCCACCCCCGGCCCCCCATACCAGGGGTCCGGGAGAGCCGGCACCGCCCCCTGGGCCCCAGGGTGCCCGCTGTCGCTTTCCCCTGCCCTGCAGGGGCACCACTCCGTCGGGGCCTTCGGGCGCTGGGCTCTGTCCAGGAGGTGGCTGCGCCCTGAGGACCAGCCCAGTCCAGGGTATAAATAACTCGGTGGACCAGGAGCGGCTGTATTTGGTGGGGGTCCCTTCCCAAGGAGTGGGGAACTCGGGGTGGGGGTTGCCTGCAGGCAGAACTCACCCTCATCTTCCACTTCTCACCTCACCCTAAACACTCCCAACCCACACGCCCTGGGGCAATGGTTTCCTGCCCAGACTGAGAGGCTGAGTTTGCCTACCTACCCCCAGCCTCTTGCCCATGGGAAAACCAGGCTGGGCCTCAGTTTACTTTGATAAAAAATGGGTTGATAATGCACCTACCTAGATGGTGGACAGGCCAGTGGTCGGCAGGCGTGTGAGGGGACTGAAAGTAGTTAGTTGGGCCACTGAGGGTGGGTGCCTGGATTCAGGGGAAGGACAAAGGGGCAGGAGAGAGGGCAAAAGGGCTTCTCTGTCCCAGAGGGCACTGAGCCACACTCCAGAGGTACCTGGGCAGACAGGATCACTCTGTGTGACGACTGTGGCCAAGCAGGGTGGTCTGAGGGCCATCAGATGGCAGCTGGATGCTCCCCCATGCAACCCAGGCCTGTGGGGTTTGTCCAAAGCCAAGAGCAGGGGTGGACGGGCTCCAAGGGTCTGCTGGGGCCAGGTGGGTCCTAGGAGGGACTGTGTCAGGGAGGCCCTAGGGCAGATGGGGGTTGAGGCCTTGCTCCCATGGTGGGAGGTCTGCCCCACAGAGGCTCTGAGGACACTGGTGGCAGTGTCCAGGTGGGTGTGGGCCTTCCTGCCCAGCGATCTGTGGTGTGGACAGAGTCTGGGGTTGGCATTGGAAGGCCTGGTCACAGGGCGGGCTCTGTAATGACCCCATGCGACCTCGGGCAAGGCCTGACAGCAAGAGGCAACCTGGAGCTCTCTGACTCCAGCTGGACGCCTCTGTTTGGAGGAGCAGCTAGGAGAGTGGGGCGGGGCTGGGAGGCTGGGAGGCTGGGACAGGGCCTTGGTCCCCATCTGTGAAATGGGCCGTTAGAGACCCGGGTGTGGGCCATCCCTTCGGAGGGAAATGAAGCAGGTTCCCGCCCCCAGGGAGCCCGAATTCCGAGCTGCTCCGGGCTGGCTGACCCGGAGGCCCTGCACGTGGTTGTGCGCACCGGGTAATACGGTAGCGGAGGGAGGGCGCGTACTCCAGGCAATACGGCGGCGGTTCCTCCCTTGGCGCGTGGTCACGTCCCCCACGTCCCTCGGCCTCCGGCAAGTGGTCGGGACGGGCGGGGCGGCGGAGCATCCTCCTTTCCCACGCCTCTCCCTCATCTCTGTCCCATGGGACCCGACCCCCATTTGCCCACCCGGCCGCTCCAGCGCTGAGGCTGGGGGGGCATGTGTGGAGCTCAGGGTCCCCCCTCCCTCTCCCCAGCCACCTCCCTCCCTACAGCTGCCCCACCAGCCTTGCAAGATGTGAGCCCCCCTGGAGCTTGCAGGGGCGCTATGGGGGTGCGAGGTCAGCGGAGCAGGTGGAGGCCCAGGCCAGGCTCAGCAGGCCTGCATCCTTCCGGGGGCAAATCCTTGTCCACCTTCCCCGGGAAAAGCCCCAGGCACCTCCCTCCAGTCACAGCTTTGCACTCAGGTTGGGGTGGGCCTCTGGGGTCCTGTGCCCAGCCTGGGAGGGGACAGGCTTTTTGAGCACCAGGCAGGTGAGCGCCAGATCTGCTGGTTCCTTGTTTGCATAACACAGAGAGGAGCCCTCCCCTCCTCCCGAGGGCACAGAAGCCTCCTGCCTACCCAGCCACCTGCACTGGCTTCAGGGAGGGGCCTTGGGGCACCTTCCCTGTGCTCTGGCGTCTCCCAGGCCTCCTGCAGTGGGAAGGGTCCGGGAAGGAACGTCAGTGCCCCTTTCCTGCATGCAGGCTGGAGCTGGTCTCCAGGGACTGGAAGTCGGGTCAGATAACTGGCCAGCCTCCCTAGTAGGCACATCTACTGAGCACTGGGGCAGGCTGCAGGCTTTAGCAGGGGGGGGGGGGGGGGGCACCGCACTGAACCTAGGGGACATGGCCTGCCCTGGGGGCTGATGGGCCAGATGCAGGACCCAGGTGGGTGAGGGGTCTGCAGTACAGAGTGGGCCAAGGGGAGCATGCCAGGGTGCACCGGGGATGGCAGTGGGCCTGTGGAGAGGGTGTGGCTAGGCACTGTTCACACCAAGATGCAATTCAAAGCCAGGGTGAGTATAGGCAGGGAAGGGAGCCCTGGTGGGGAGGGGTGATGCAGGAGAAGGTGGAAGCCTGACTGGGCAGGAGGCCAGGCCCTGAGGGCTTCGTGGCCCAGTACAAGGGTGGGGGGGTGACTCAGGGGTGGGACTCTCTCGCCCAGACAGCCAGCAGTCCCCAGGAGCAGCTTGCAGGAGCCAGCCTTGGAGGGCACAGTGGACCCTCAGATGTGTGATCTGTTAAACAGGTCACTCCAAAGGACCCCTGTGCACACTCCTCCAGCCTTTCTCTGCTCAGCTTCCAGCAGTCTAGGGTGTGGGACCGGCGGGAGCTGGGGGGGAAGAGCCCCTGGAGCCCTGCCTGGCCCAGCAGGCACGTGAACCCCACCTGGGAGATGAGCTTTCTAGGTCCCAGAAGGAGGGTTATTTCTGGGCTGAGGACATGGTTTGCATGCTTCCCTGGGAGGGTAGATGTCACAAAAGGCCAGCCCGGCCCTGGCCGGTTTGGCTCAGCGGTTAGAGCATCGGCCTGCGGTCCAGAGAGACCTGGGTTCGGTTCCCGCTAAGGGCATGTACCTCAGTTGCAGTTTGTCCCTGGCCCTGGTTGGTCGTGCGGGTGGCAGCCACTCGATGTGTCCCTTTCACGTTGATGTTTCTCTCTCTCTCTCTTCCTCTCTCTCCCTCCCACTCTATCTGAACAAAAAATGAAAAAAAAAAAAAAAAGTCCTCGAGAGAGGATAAAAAAAGGCCAGCCCGGCAATGTGTACCCCCTTGTGTGATGGTGCTGCCTTCCTGTGCACCCAAGTGAGGGTCCCCGACAGCCCCCCAAGGCGGGCACTCCTCCCATCCTGGGTCCAGACTGGGCTGTGGCAGGGTTTTCCTTGGAACATCAGCCAGCCTGTGCCCGGGCAGGCCCTCCTCCCTCCCCCAAGGCAGGCTGGGTTGATGAGGCCATTTTGCTCTTGGAGATCTCGGCCTCTTTCACTAATCCCCAAACATTCACACAGCCCTGTTGGGCAGAATCCCTTTGCCCCAGATCCAGATCCTCCCCCTTTCCACTCTCGCCATTCCCCCCATCGAGGACCGGCTGGGTGGGAATGGGGCAGGGGCCATTTCAGTGGGGTTGGCCCCGCAGGCTGGGGGTTAGCTGGGAGAAAGCAGCGTCCGAAGAGCCTCTGGGGCTGCAGGGGTCCCTGTGTGCCTCTGATGCAGAAACGGGCCACCCAGGGGCTGCGCCAGGTCACAGGTGTGCGGCAAGTCTGTAGGAGGATGGTTGGGGCGCCCCTGTGTACCTCTCAGCTGTCCCCAGCACAGCCCTTAGCTTCAGCAACACCCCCCAGTGTTGCTCACTGAAGTCCAGGAGCCTCCCGAGCACACCGGGCACCGAGGTCTGGGTGCCAAGGAGGGCAGGGCTTCTCTTGGGTTTCGCAGAATTGGCACCTTTGGCCCTGGCCTGGCTGCGAACAGTGCAGGCTCTGAAGCGGGACCTCTGACCCAGCGGGGGTGGGTGGGTGTGGCTGTTCTGCTCCAGTGGTCTGTATCTGTCTTGTCATCACCCTGCTGGCCCCTGGGGGTCACCAAACAGTAGGTTCCATGGACAGCCACTACCGCTTAGAATCGCACACGAAGTCCTTGAAAAACACCCCACAAAATCAGGCGCCCTCCCCTGACCTTTCAGTCAGGGTGCTCGGAAGGCACAGAACCTGTGGCCAGGATGCTGGGGGAAGTGGGGTTCTCATGTCCACATTCCTTTGCCCTCCACACCGATCCTGTGCCCAGAGGCAGGAGTGGGCAGCCTGGGCTGTGCCGGGTCAGGGGTGCTGAGGAAAAGGGGCAGGGGTGGAGCCAGGACAATGAAAGCCCAGGGGCAGGTGGACAGGCCGATGGGAAGGGGGCATCAGGAAGTTGTTGGGCCTCAGAGCAGGTGGGGTATTTATGCTGCAGCACAAATGCTACACATCATGTTTCCCCAGAGAGCACCCGGCTGGTGGGGAGAGACCGAGCTGCAGCCGGCAGCAGGCGGCGGCACTGAACAAGCCTGGCCTGGGACTGCCCTTCTTCCCCACACCTGCACCAGGGGGCGGACTCTCCTTGGAACAGCTTCTGTCCAGTGAGGTGGGGGGGGGGGGGGAACGAGGCCACCAGGCTGATCTGGGATTAGAATTTTTGGTTCCAGGATTGGGTGGAGGGACAGGGGATGAAGACAGAAGGGGAGGGCAGGTCTCCAGCTAGAAGTCTGGCCCCAGGGTCCAAGTTACTGGGCCTCAAACGAGCCATGTTCCTGGGGGGTAAGTAAAGCAGCTCTGGGCTGCGCAGGGTCTGGGGCAGGCCGAGGTGCAGCTGCTCCCTCCTGGCCTTGGCAGCCTGGGGGCTGGCATGGTTTTCTCCAGGGGGCTTGGTGTCAGCCTATCCTGGCCCGCCCTGCCCTCTCCAGAGGAGTTTAACTCAGCAGCAGGCAGGCATCTGGGCTCTTCCTTGAATGCCATGAGGACCCTTCGCCTCTCCCCAGAAGAGCTGTGGCCTGAGCACAGTAAGGGGTGGAGGAATTGGAGTGCGTGGGGTGACGCGGTGGGGTCCTCCTGTGTGGGCAGAGGCCACAGGGGCCTGTCTGCCTCCTCAGTGGTACTGTCAGTCCCCACCCCAGCACGGCCGGCTGCCCTGGGTGAACCTTCCCTCCATCTTCAGACTCTCAGGGTGCAGTTCGATCACAGTGGACAGCATGAGACAGTCCCATTCCCCTGGCCACATCTAGATTTAAGTCTCAAGGGACAACACGCCCAGATCAGCCCCCGGGTCTCCTGCTGGGGGCCTGCTTCACAGCCTCAGCTGCAGTGGGGCTGCTTCCAGGAGGTAACCCGAGACCCGGCTGAGCCCGGAAAAGCCACTGCCCTTCATAGCCAGCTGTGCAGGAGGGGCCTGGTGGAGCGGGGTGGGCCGGAGTCCAAGCACAGGTGAGGGCCAGAGGCAGGGCTGTTAGGGAGCTGCCCAGAGCTGAGCTGTGGGGGGCTGAGGCCTCACACTGCCAGGCTGTGAGCCTGGTTTTCTCTTTCTCAGGGACACCGGAACCAGCCCTCCTAGCCATGGGAGGGGCCGCAGTGGATGAAGGCCCAACTGGTGTCAAGGCCCCTGACGGGGGCTGGGCCTGGGCCATCCTCCTGGGCTGCTTTGTCATCACAGGCTTCTCTTACGCCTTCCCCAAGGCGGTCAGCGTCTTCTTCAAGGAGCTCATGCGCGAGTTCGGCATCGGCTACAGTGACACGGCCTGGATCTCCTCTATCCTGCTGGCGATGCTGTACGGGACAGGTGAGGGCCGTCTCTCCCTGGGTGGGGCCCGCCTGGACTAGCTGGGACCTGTCCGAACGGCCACATCTGCCCAGCTGTGCAGTCCCAGAGCACCCGGTCAGGCCCTTCCTCACACATGGTCCCTTCTCAGCGCTGCAGACCACCAGCAAGGAGACCACTAACACAGGGCCCTCTCACGTGAACTACGGGTTGCTAAGGAAGCCGTCCCAGTGTGACTGTCCTCTGGGCAGCTGGTGCTTCTGGTGTGTCTGCTCAGCTGGGGGCGACGGGGAGGGGTGGGTTTGCCACTCAGCCACTGTCCCCCCCAGGCCCGCTCTGCAGTGTGTGTGTGAATCGCTTTGGCTGCCGGCCAGTCATGCTGGTGGGCGGCCTCCTGGCGTCCCTGGGCATGGTGGCCGCATCCTTCTGTGGGAGCATCATACAGCTGTACCTCACCACCGGGGTCCTGACTGGTGAGTGGGGCTGGCCAGTGGGGTGGGACAGGGCGTGGGGGGCCCGCTTGCTCCTCGGTGGCCAGCTGGCGATAGCTCAGATCCATGAACAAGGAGTCCCCTGTGATCCCCACCTTGGGGCACCAGCCTGTCCCTGCTCTCTGTCTCTCCAGGCGTGTCTGTCGGTGACAGAGGCTCTGTACAGATTCCGGGTCTCTCACATCCATACCGACCAGACCCACAGGAAGAACCCTTTAGGCAGGAGCCTGGGCCGGGGACAAAGGGGGCGGGGCCAAGGGCGGGGCCAGCACCTCAACCACCCGCCCCCCTTTCAGGCCTGGGTTTGGCGCTCAACTTCCAGCCCTCACTCATCATGCTGAACCGCTACTTCAACAAGCGGCGGCCCATGGCCAACGGGCTGGCGGCCGCAGGCAGCCCCGTGTTCCTGTGCGCGCTGTCCCCGCTGGGCCAGCTGCTGCAGGACCGGTACGGCTGGCGGGGCGGCTTCCTCATCCTGGGCGGCCTGCTGCTCAACTGCTGCGCCTGCGCGGCGCTCATGAGGCCCCTGGAGGCGCCCCCCGCGGGCTCAGGGCCAGGGCCCCAGGGGCCGGCCAGGCGGCTGCTGGATCTGAGCGTCTTCAGGGACCGCGGCTTCGTCATCTATGCGGTGGCCGCCTCCATCATGGTGCTGGGGCTCTTTGTGCCACCTGTGTTTGTGGTGAGCTACGCCAAGGACCTGGGCGTGCCGGACGCGCGGGCCGCCTTCCTGCTGACCGTGCTGGGCTTCGTGGACATTTTCGCCCGGCCTGCTGCCGGCTTTGTCACGGGGCTCCCCAAGGTGCGGCCCTACTCGGTCTACCTCTTCAGCTTTGCCATGTTCTTCAACGGATTCACCGACCTCACGGGCTCCACCGCCAGCGACTACGGTGGCCTGGTGGTCTTCTGCATCTTCTTCGGCATCTCCTACGGCATGGTGGGAGCCCTGCAGTTCGAGGTGCTCATGGCCATCGTGGGCACCCACAAGTTCTCCAGCGCCATCGGCCTCGTGCTGCTGCTGGAGGCCGTCGCCGTGCTCATCGGGCCCCCGTCCGGAGGTGAGGCTGCAGGCGGGAGGGTGGGGAGCCCCGGCCAGATCCCCCACTTGCAGCATGTGCCCATCCCAGGGAGGGGGACTCATTGTGGGATGGCTCTTAGTGGGAGGCGCCCCCACCCCCACGGGGCCTAGCCAGGCCACCCCGTCCTCCAGCGCACAGCCATCAGGTGTCAGGAAGGAACGGGGGACCTGCTTGGTCCACTGTGGGACACCAGGGAGACTCAGTGGGAGCCTGGGCCAAGCGCATGCTGTCCCCTCTGCAGGCAAACTCCTGGACGCCACGCATGTCTACCAGTTCGTGTTCATCCTGGCGGGGACCAAAGTGCTGGCCGCCTCCCTGGTGCTGCTGCTGGGCAACTACTTCTGCATCAGGAAGGGGCCCGCGGGGGCCACCAAGGAAGAAGAGTGCCACAAGCCCCCTTCGGATGACAGGGACAGGGTGGACTCAAGGGAGGCAGAGCACTTCCTGAAGGCGGAGCCTGAGGGAAAAGGGGAGGTCGCTCACACCCCGGAAACAAGCGTCTGAGTGGAGCGGCCAGGGTGCAGGGAACCGGACGGAGGCTGTCAAGGCTCGTATTTATTTCACGAACAGGACTAGCTCAGGCGGGGGCCAGCGGCTCCCCGCAGCGGATCATCGCCTGATCAGTGTTTTCGGGGGAGGTGGCAGGTGGGAACCATGTCATTCCAGAGCAGATCTGCGGTGAAGCCAAGCTCGAGGTTACAAGCCATCTGCACCCGGCACCCAGCCTGCCGACCCCAGAACAGCCCGGGGCCCACTGCGGGGCTCAAGGATCTGGACACCCATGCTCTGGAGGTTTCCGTCAGAGGGTGCCTGCCTGCGCCCACCATGCCCATCCCCCCCCTGGTGCCCCACTCACCCTGAGTGTCTAGGGTTACAGAGCTCCCTTCCTTCACTTCTGGAAGGTCTGGAATAAACCTGCGTGCAGGAGCTGAGTCTGGGTTAAGGTAGGGTGTAGTCTGCGCTCACCCCAATCTCACCTCCTCAATGAACAAGGTGGGCCTGGTCCTGTGAGCCTGTCCTGTCTAAGTGCTGCCGGGGAGGGCCCTGCAGTGCGGGCCGGCGGCTCGGAGCACTCCCAGGGGCCCTGGTGGCGGCCCTGGGAGCCCCTAGGCGGTGTGTGTTTAAAGAAAAGGATCTTCCTGCCTTCCGTTTATTAACCTGTCGGTCAGCTGACAGGGGCCCTAGGTGGCCAGCGCCCAGGGCTGGTATCTGCCCCCATCCTCCTCCTCCTCCAGCCCTGCTGGCCTGGCCCAGGTACCTCACACCCACCTGCCCTCATGGCCAGTGGAGCCTGCGTGGCTGGGAACCCGATCAGAGGCCGCTGGGGCCGCCTCAGTAGGTGGTACGTCGAGGGCGCTGGGGACGCTGGGGACGCTGGGGACGGCAGCGGGTGCCCTGGCGGGCCGAGTGCAGCCGGAGAGACGCCACATCCCTGCTCCTCTGCAACGAAAAGCAAGCGAGGGCTCACCTCTGGGCTTGGTCACCAAGACACCGCCCCGGAGCTCTGCAGAAAGCCAGGCACCTGCCTGCAGTCCCGCAGCTCTGGGGCCCTGCCCGGCACCCTTCCTGGGATTTCTGTCCCCTTGGCCAGCAGTCATGGGTCAGGCATGGCCCTATATCTGCCAGACTGGGCCTCTGGGCAAAGCTGAGATGCCAGCCCCCCACCTGTCAGGTCTCAAAGGGCCAGTGCCCCAACCATAGCCCAGAGGCTGTGGTCTCAGCGGCTGCCTACCTGAACTGGAGGTGGGGAGAGAAGAGGTGGCGTGGGCAGCTTTGGGGCTGTGCACACCCACCCTCTCCTCTCCTGACAGGAGCTCAGCAGTCAGTCACCTCGGCTTGCTGACTGGGGACTCAGTACCCTCCATGAATGTCTCCGCTCTAGCTTCCCCCTGAGCTGCCTCACCCCTGCTGGCCAGGAGCAGCAGAAAGGTGCCCCCTCCTGTCTTCACACCTTTGCCCAAAGGGCCTGGTCCCATGAGAGGACGGGCAACCTGCTGGAGTCATGCTCTGGGAACACTGTTCATCGACCCTGAGACTGTCAGCACACCTGGAAGGCTTGGCAGGGGGCTGGGGGCCACACACTCCAGGTAGGGGCAACGTGGGCCGGACGCCAAGGGCAGCAGCCCCATCCCAGGCCCGTCTGCCTGCTCTAACAGGCGGAAAGGGCAGATGCCGGCCTAGGCTCAGTTTTCACGGGGCGACCTGCACGCCGAGAACTCTCAAGCTGATGAAATAAAGACCACGTGCGTGGGGCAGGGAGGAAAGGTAGACGTCGTCATGTATTTATTATTTACATGGTGGGTAAGTACACAAACACAGTGGTCACACAGATGCACAGGTCAGACACCGACAGGCTGCAGACTGCCGCTGCGGCTCGGCAGGTGGGACGGGGTGCGACTGTCCACAGCCCGTGCCGCAGCCGTCACACCTCCCGAGGGAAGCCCCCACCTGCCCTGACCCGCCCGTCCCTGACCCCAAACGCGTACAGGTAGCCAGCGCGGGTTCAGGAAGCACCCCTGCCCTGAGTGCCAGTGCACCCGCGTCTGGCTGTCCCAGGACCAGCACCCGTGTGCTGCGGGACTTCGGGGCAGAAGGGACACAGACCTGAACACTTCCGGGCTAAGAGCTTCCTACGAGCTCCCGTTTCCAAACACCTCTGCAGTGGGGCGACAGGGAGAGTGGACGTACCTACGAATGTTCACACTGCACCTCATTCCCAGACGGGGCTCCTGTCTGCGGGCGCCGCCGCCTGGGGCCAGGAGACGACCACGGGGAGCCCGGCGCCCTGAGGGTCTTTCTGGTGAGACCTCTGTGGGCTCACCGTGTCCCAGAGACGGTCATGAAAGCATACTACACCCTCCTGGCCCTTCAGGTCACTAGTCACCTGATTCTTGGCACTTCTGAGGGGATTCCCTTGGGCCAGCCCTTTCTGGGCAAACCCGCATCCTGGGGGGACGCCCCATGCTTGGTTTGAGCACAGATGCTTGCACACGTTAAGGGCCACTCTGCACCACTAGTATTTACAATCGGTTTAGAAAATACCCCAAATCCAAAGGCATTGAGGCAACAACTACCAGCAAAGTAACCGCACACAACCCAGGAGGGCCCAGCGCAGCCCAGGCACAGCCTCCTCTTCCGAGTCTCGGGCACCTGGCTTCCGTCGCCGCGTCTGGGAAGGTGGGTCAGCGCTCAGCTCCGCCTGAAGCAACACGAGGCCCTTGCTCGTGGGCGAACTCTCTATCGGCTCTGACGACTCGAGTCCTGGCGGCTCAGTTTACGGTGGGGAGTGATGGCCAAAACCAGGCGAGGTCATAGGATACAGCACACAACACACGCACAGACACATGTTACACACGTGTACACGTGACAATTCCTGGGAGAACACCCCTCTCCACAGTGGACTATGCCAAACAGAAGCAGGAAACATCGCTGGCAGCACAGGTGCCCCGAGCCTGCCTCAGTCTACACAGAAACTCCACGCCGGTATCTGAGTCGGGACATTTTGAGGTCAACATCTTTTTTAAGACCGCGGAAACAGACAAGAAAAAAACAATAAAAAGATTTCTTTACACAGATTTAAGCCAGTAATTTTTAGCAAAATGATACAAAACTGTCAGAACCAAGTAGAAGATGGTGGTCACAGCAGACTCGTCAGGGAGCGCGGAGCCACCAGGGCAGGGGCCGAAAGGCTCTGGAACGGGAGTCTGGTCTTGCTCTCTGCGTTTCTTCCCAGCCCTGTGACGGCGAGTTCACATGGGGCCTCAGTGGAGCCCCGGCGGTGGCAGCACTTGGAGTCTGTCCGGTTTAGTCTGTTTTGTTTCCCCACGGGCGTTGCTGGGTGGGTGGCCTGGAGAGCACCCGGTGTCCTAGACCGGGGAGCGTCACTAGTAAAGCCATGTAACAGAGTAGATCAGCCATGCATTCATTGTCTGCCCTTCACAGCAAAAAGGAGAGTTCTCATCGGTGCACGACAGACTGAAGACCACTGGAAGCCACCCGACCGGGAATCTGTCGGAGCCAAAGCACAGGACAAGGTCAGCGTGTGGCCGGAGGGCTGTGCCTGTCAGTGAGGTGCCCTGGGAGGAAGGGGACAGATGCTGCCTAGCCCACTCTGGAAGCCCGCGCCCCCAGCCGCTCCAGGAGCTCCCTCTGCGGCCAGGACATGTGCTCAGCAGAACAAGTGACAGGAAGACGGGAAAGGAGGAAGAGCATGCAGGCGGAGCCGAGAAGCTCATCAACAACAGGACCAGAGTCCAAGCGGGAAAGAGAAACTTGCTCCCAGCCCCCAGCCCCCCCCCCCCCCGAATAACCTGGTGTTTTGAATATAGGGGCCAGGCCCCATGGGCACTGGGATCCCCACCCTTCGGGGGAGAGGTAACAAGCAGTTCCCATCAAGATGGTTCCCAGAGCACCGCTGTGTTCAAGCCGCAACAGACTCCACATGGCCCTGAGCCCGACAGCTGTCAGCCCTCAGCGGCGGGAAGGAGCTGCCCAGTGTGGCCCAGAGAGGGGGGACAGCCTGGGTGCCCAGCCATGCACACTGGCAGGGGAGCAGGTGGCTGGGCCAATGGATCAGCACACATGACAGCAGGGACAAGATGTTGGGCAGAGACCAAGTTCGAAAAGAAAAACAAAACGAGGAAGACAGAGATAAACGCGAAAGGAAGAGAGATGACAAAGCCGGGACCGCAGAGACCACGGGAGTCTCACGCAGCAAGAGCGCAAGAGGCCCCACCAAGCGCGGCCACTCAGCTGAGCGCGACAGACACAGGACCCGAACGACCAACCCGGGGACCCAGTGGCTGGAGTGTCCTGGGGCCACTGGAGCCAGTGCAGGAGCAGAGCCCTGGAGTCCCGATCCCCACGTGGGCTCCGACTCACACCGAGTGCAGGTCCTGGGGTCACCTTGTTCTGGGACTCCCTGCAGCCTGCTCGGCCCCCAGGGTGGGCACCTGACTGCAGATGCTCTGGAGTCCACACGAGGGAAAGAGAGGCAGAGGGACCTCGCTCTCTGCAGCACCTGGCATGCCAGCCCCGCCCCGCCCGGCCCTGCTGTCTGGAGACCGGCAGGAGCACACTCACCGGCGCTGCCTCCGCGGGAGACGTGCAGCTACTTGCCGTGGTGCTCGAAGGGGGCGCTATTCTGAGGGGAAAGACAGCTGTCGGTGAGATGCCTCTGGCAGGCCAGCACGAGGCTTCCAGAAGCGTGTCCTCGCCTCGCCTCCACCAGGTCCACCAGCGCTGGCCCGAGGCCTCAGAAGGGACCCCAGGGACCGCCCAGGAGCTCAGCCTCACCTTCTGCAAGTTGCCCCCAAACAAAAGCAGCCACAGCTGCTCCTCTAGGATGATCTGCTCCCCAGGCCGACGGGCCAGGCAGAGAGCTGATGCAGACAGCCCCCCAGGCCTCGTTCACTGCTCAGAGCAGCCTGTGTTTGGGCAGGGGGAGAGGACGGCGCCTCCCTGTGACACTCAGACTGGATGTGCTTCCTCACTGACACAGGGAGAGGATAAGGCCTCATCTGGGTGACGGGACATGGATTAAAACTAATACAAAGAGTAAACGGCCTGGGAACCAGCACTATTTCATCAGCACTGCTGGACCAAGAGAACATCACGCACAGGCTCGTCCACCAGACGCCCTTCAGGCTCCGTGTTATTCGGCCGTACAGGCCAGACTCGCATTCCAGGCTTGGGAATGCAGGAACTGGGGTCTCCGGGGGAAGGCCTAGCACCAGCTGCCCTTGAAAACTAAGTGGGTGTAAGGAGGAGCGGCCACTCTCCTGCAGGGTGTGAGCACATGATGGCCATGGGTCAGGACAGAGGACACAGGTGCGGACACCCCCACACCCAGCTGGAGGGCCAGCAGGTCCTTCTACAGGTGGGCTGGCGGCAGATCTGAGCCCTTCTCTGCTGAAGCCGAACCACCTCCCTGGGCCAGGTGTGTGGGCACTGGAGGCACCCCCTCGAGGGCACAGAGGAGATGCTGCCATGGGGACACCGGCAAACACACACACGGCTACTTCTTCATTGCACTTTCTTTGGGGAGCAAGTGTGACTGGAGGCTACAGAGTCATGGAGGCTGGAGGGACTCCACTCGCCCCAAACCACCAGGGCAGACGTCAGGAGCAGCCCCACCTGGAGTCTCCTCAGGAGCCTCTGCTGTCCCACAGGGACCTCGATCGTGCCCTTGGACGGCAGGGGCCTTTCAGAGTCTCCTAAAGAAGTGCACCCATGGTGATCAGGAAAACCCAAGGACAGCCAGCTGGCACAGTGCCTCAGAACACACCTTCCCCAGGGGCCGTGTCCTCTGTGAAGAGCCTGAGAAAATCTCTAGAGTGACCAGTGACGAAAGCTAAGATGCTGCTTTTGGAGGGGAAACACCCCCAAATCAAATCTCCTGGAAACTCCCCTACGTGCTACCCCCTCAGATGGAGAGCACAGAGAACAGGAGCACAGAAAACCCGAGTCACAAGCTCGCCTTGGCCAGCTGAGACTTCCAGAGCGGCCCTGGCGCTGTGTGCGGGAGGCGCCGGGGGCCAGCGCGCTGAGCTAGACTCGCCCCTGTAGATGCCCGGCACCCTCAGGACCACTGCCCCCTCCACTTTCTCAACGACCCCAAACCCACCAGATGCTTTCTTTTCTTAAAAGTCAGGCCTGCTCCTTCCTTCATCTTTGCTGGGTGGGTCCCCGACATGTGGACATCGAGTCCAGACAGAGCCCCTGGGCGTCCCTGCCTGAGGTGTCCAGGCCACAGAGCCACCCTACGTGCAGGTGGAGGTGGACAGCTCCCAGGACCTGCTCCCAGCTGCTGATTCAGGGAGCTCCAGGGTTCCAGAGCGCGTGGGAAGAAGTCCCGGAAGCCCTGCTGCGTCCTGTGGGGGAGGACAGGTGGAGCCAGGGCCATGAGAGATCCAATCTGATCATCCCAGCCAGACCCCTGGAGCCCCATTCAAACCGCTGCAGCCTCAGTCCCTCTGGGAGAATGTATGGCACAGAGCCCACGTCCAGCAGGGTCACCAGTCAGCGAGAAGTGCTGGGAAAGACAGCGGGCAAGAGCACGGCCTCTGCCGGCATGCCCGCTCCTCTGCCAGGAGACTGGTGGGTTCAGGAGCTCTCAGATCCTGAGCTCTGACCACTGAGCCCACCCCACCCTATTCACCAACAAGCCTCACCCAGCATGCAGCAGGCCCGCCGTGGGACCCGGGAGCTGACCCATATACACTGAGGTGGCATCACAGGGAGCCAGAGGAGCTGCCTGAGCACGCAGCCGGGGCCAGACTCCCGATGGAACGGCCATAGGAGTAGAAGCAGGGTCCTGGCCCTTAACCACCCTGCCATGGAAGGGGGCCCTGGGAGCACTTGAGAAAGAAGAGCTGTCTGATTTCAGTCTGTTTTGTTTTTTTTGTTAGTCCTCACCCGAGGATATTTTTCTATTGAGTTTTAGATAAGAGTGGGAGAAAGGGAGTGGGGAAGACAGAGAGAAACATCCGATGTTAGACAGTCACATCAATTGGCTGCCTCCCGCACAACCCTGACCGAGGCCAGAGATCGAAGACCCAGATACGTGCCCTTGACTGGGAATCAAACCCATGACCTTTCGATCTGAGGGCCGACACTCTAACTGCTGAGCCAAACTGGCTAGGACGAGAGCTGTCATGTGGAGAGAGGACCTTTCGAGACAGAGCAGCAGCAACGGGAGCACAAGTGGGAAGAGGGACACGGGGACGAGGTATGCGTCGGGCCTCAGAGGACAAACACATAGGGCGTCAAGATGAGAGCCTCGCCCACAGCACACCACCGGGTTCTGGGCCCCAACAGGCCTCGTCCGCACCACCCCACGGGGGCCAGGAGCCCTCCCCCAGCCAGCTCAGCCAGGGCACTGCCTGGCCAACAAGGATGAGGAGAGTCCAGGGCGAAAAGAAAAGGCCCTGTCAACCTGTCTCAGCACGGCGGGGGATAAGCTCTGCCCACACAGCTGGTCTGAGAGGTTCTCAACCAAGGGGGGGCATTGCAACCAGGGGGCAGTGTCCCTCGTCAGTGCAAACCCTTCAAAACCCTCACCCCACTCAGCCTGGAGCCCACGAGACCAGTCCAAACAGAAAAGCCTGAGGCCAGTGTCCCGCCCTCCAGGATCCGGGCGCGCATACCTGTGAGGTGGACATGCGGGAGGCATCTTGTCGGCCCGTGAGATCCGACGAGGAGATGTTGGCGGGGGCGCCGCGGTGCAGCCGCATACTCACTTTCCGCTCTCTTTCCATGCCGGACACGGGCCGAGGAGAGGTGTTAGCTGGAGGAGAGAGGCGGGAGTGAGGCCTCCCAACGCCCCCACCGTGGGGCTGTCCTCAGCAGGCAGCACAGCAGGCCCACGGTGGCCTGCAGCACACTGCCACCCACTGGACTGTCAGGGCAGACACAGGCAGGTGGCCCGGGCCGAAGCTATGCCTCTCGCATCCCAACAGCTTGCCCAGCGCCCTGGGAGGGCTACCCAGGGCTTTGCTTTTGATGCTGTCAGGGGTGGGGAAGGAGGAAGCATCGAGGGGCTGGTAGGGGGAACATGTGACATGAAAAGAATGAGAACAGTGAGACGAACATTCCTGAAGGCACCGCCCCAGGTGGCTCCCTGGGCTGTTCCCCCTCAGGAGTCAAAGAAGACACACAGGCATCCCCAGAGCTGGCTCCTCCAGAGGTCACACGAAAAGAGAGCCCCACTGCCTACGGGGGGGTGGGAGGGGTTGGTGGTGGCAACGTGGCTCGAGCTGGTGACCCCAGGACCACTCACCAGTGTGTGAGGTAGGGGTGAGAGGGGCAGGAGCAGCCACTTCTTGTGTTCCCCGCAGCCGGCCTGAGGCTGTGGAAGGGAGCCCTCGGGTGGCTGGATTTCGGGAGTGTCTCAATCGCTCCTCACGGTCCCGGCGTTCCCGGTCAGCATCATCAGCTGCCCGGCTGGCACCCTAGGAAGGCAAGAGAAGGAGACCAGAACTGAATGGGACTTGGTGAAAAACATCCCAAGGCCCTTGGCTGTCCCCTGCAACTCAAAAGAACACCAGGGAATTTGGGACAGGTCTGCCGTGAAGCTGTCCAAGTCAACGCACGGCCCATCTCAGTCCCGAGAGTGGGGAGCGAGCAGCTAGGCCTCCCCTGACTTTCTAGCACAGCAAAGGAAACCCCACTCATGGCTATAGCACTTCCTCCCACCCCACACACACAGCAGCTGGGGGGCCCTCTCCTCTGTCAGCATTCACACAGGGACAGGAAATCCTCTGAGATCATGACAGTCAGGGAATCTGAGAAGCAGGCACGAGCGGCAGCCTTTGGTTGGCCGAGGGGTCCACTCGGCCCAGACCCCCGGCCCCAGTGCACATGCAGCATCGGTGCACATGTCACGAGGAGGCCAGAGGCCAGGTGTCCTGGGAGGGCCACAAGGTGAACTGGGGCACAAGCAGCCAGTCTGCTCTCGGTGAGTGACGAGCTGCTGCACAGGGCTGCATGTCACGTGGGGCAGCCAGGACGCCCACACACTGAAGCTCACACGCCAATTCCCAGTGCTGCCAAGCATGTGAGTCTGCACACTGCGGCCCTTGGGCCAACTCCAGATGCATCTATTTCCGCAAATGTTTTACTGGGCAGCCATGCCCACACCCCTACACACTGCCCACTGCAGCTTTCCAGGTACAAATGAGTTGTGGCTGCGGCAAAGCCACAATCATTTACCACGTGGCCCTCTACAGGAAAGGTCTGTGGAGCCCTGACATGAGGAATGTTGAGGGGGCTCAGGTGGCTCTGACGGAGGTCCACCCCAACACCTAGACCCTGAGCATCTGCAGTACCACCACCAGAGCCACCTCAGAAAGCCACCCTGCAGGCCCCCCCCCCCCAGCACCCGGCGCTCCGTGGAGGACACAAGCCAGGCCAGGCTGGGGACCCCCACCACAGGGAGGCTGCAGCCACCCCACCCCTGGCCCTGCATGGGGATAAGGCTTCCTGGTTTGCACCCTCTGAAAAGGAGGTTCTGCTCCTCCGTCAGGTTCCAATTCCTATTCTAGGCTCATAACTGAAGAGAACAAGTTTTTAATGAGAGAGAAAGTGGAAGTTCCAGAACTACTGGGATTCTGGCCGTTATGTCCAAGGTTGACTGACTGGACTCCCAGAGCCGACTTGGATGGGCGGCCTGTTTTGGCGGGAACAATTCAAGTTCAGGCTCTGCCCCCACCCCCTGCAGCATTCTCACGAGCAATTAATGAACAAACTGAGGGGGTTAGGGGGGCAGGATGGGGAGGAGGGTGTCTGGGGGGAAAAAGGAGAAACATCTGTAACAAAAATAAATTAATAAAAATCGAAAAACAAACAAACTGAGTAACAAACAGAGACTAGCTTATCGCATGGTCAAGGTCAGACTCAAAACCCAGTGCCTCTCTAGGCCACCCGCTTGGCGTGGAGGCCAGGACACTCGCCCAGCAGGCCTCAGCTCCTGCGGAGGAGCCTCTGCCTCAGCCACACCTCCGGCATAAGGAGCAGGCGGGCACCACAGCGCAGCATCCCAGGGGGCACCCACGACACTCTGAGGGCTGACGGTGGCAACAATAAAGTGATCTTCCAGTGAAAGAAGACTCAACATTCAAGTGAGCTCTGGCTCTGGGCAGCCCTAGACCTGTGGACCACTGTCTGCCGTCTGTCTGCCTTTGCTTCCCTCCTCTACAGACACTTTGCTTCTCGGAACCTCTCGCCTGCAGGTGACACCCCAGGCCACAGCCCTGCCAGGAATGCCCAGCTCCCAGTGCAGCCAATGTCCCTTTGGAACCCAAACCTCAGACCGCTCTTCTCTCACACAGACATGAACCAGACAGCCAGCAGCCTTTTGCTGATGGGCTGTTTCTCATCCACGCTGAGAGGTCAGTGAGCCGGAAACGCCACTTACAAACTTGAGCATGTTCCAGTCAAACACGTAGTCATAGGAGAAGCCCTGGCGGTGGAACAGGTTCCTGAAGAGCTGCCTCAGGTACGAGTAGTCAGGCTTGTCATCAAAACGCAGGGAACGGCAGAAATTCAGGTAGGTGGCAAACTCGGCTGTAAAATAGTGAGAACCTCAGAGCTGCCCAGCTGCACTCCGACCGGGAGCCAGCATGGCAGTCAACAGCACTGCTCACCACCCACGCTCCACACTTGGGCACGAAATAGGGGACCTGAAACACCAGCCACACTGTGAAGAATTGAGGCATTGGGGGAAAGTTTAAGAAAATGCAGCATCGCCCTGACTGGTGTGGCTCAGTTGGTTGAATGTTGTCCCATGCACCAAAAGGTTGCTAGTTCAATTCCTGGTCAGGGCACATGCCCAGGTTTCGGGCTGGATCCCTGGCAGGGGGTGTACAGGAGGCAGCCGATGTTTCTCTCTCTCTCCCTTCCTGTATCTCTAAAAAATCAATTAAAAACCTTAAAAACAACAACAAAACACGCAGCATCACAGAACAGTTTGGCTTCACCCGCAGCACCTGTCCTAGGGGCAGCCCCACAAAGCAAAGGAAAATGTCTTATGGCTCTGGATGTTAACAAATCATTGGCTATCACCAGACTGGAGGCTTGTCTTATGTGCCTCCCAGCCCCCAGAGGCATTTGGGGACTTGCTGCTGGCCCTGCGCTCAATAGGCCCCTGAGGACACTCACATGGGTAGCCTTTGCACAGCACTTCGATGGGCGTGGACATCTTCTTCTCACTGATGCGCTCATACTTCTGCCTCTTGGTGGCAGCCTTCAGCCCCTGCCAGGGCAGGGAGCCCAGGTTGAAGTACATGAGCACGTAGCCCAGCGACTCCAGGTCGTCCCTCCGAGATTGCTCTGGAAAGAAAAAGGAAATAGGTCAAGGTCGGCCCACACCAGCAGCAGCCACAGTTCATACTGTGGAAATGAACTCTAAAAACCACAGAAAAATACACTTGGATTCTTTCCTTCCACCAGAAGCTGCCCTGAACATGCTGTTAGAGAACGGAAAACCCCTGCCTTGGCCGGTTTGGCTCAGCGGTTAGAGCGTCGGCCTGCGGTCCAGAGAGACCCAGGTTCAGTTCCCGCTAGGGACACGTACCTTGGTTGCAATTTGTCCCTGGCCCTGGTTGGTCGTGCGGGAGGCAGCCACTCGGTGTGTCCCTTTCACATCGATGTTTCTCTCTCTCTCTCTCTCTCTCTCTCTCTCTCTTCCTCTCTCTCCCTCCCACTCTATGTGAACAAAAAAATGAAAAAATGTCCTTGAGTGAGGATAAAAAAAAAAAAAAGAAAACGGAAAACCCAGATGACTGACACCCACATGGAAGCTGCCAGAGTGCACCACTGTTTCCTGCCCCAAGAGCACACCGTCTATTTACCCACCCACCACACCTTGCAGAGTCCTAGCGCCAGTCCCTGAAGTGGCCTCTGACACCCCAAGTGCTGACTCCCAGTCCCCAAGGCTGGTCTTTCCCTGAGCTGAGCCAGACGTGCCCAGGCAGCCTAGGCCAGAGGCCAGGGCTCACCGATTCCAAGGTGCGTGTTGATGGAGGCGTACCGCGCCGTCCCGGTGAGGTTTTTGTTCTCACGGTAGGGGATATGCTGGTGGGTCCTGGCATCCCTGTACTTCTTGGCCAGGCCGAAGTCTATGATGTAAACCAGGTTGCCCTTCTTGCCCAGCCCCATGAGGAAGTTGTCTGGTTTCACATCTCGGTGGATGAAGTTCTTTGAGTGGATGTACTCGATCCGGCTGATCTGAAGGCAGAGCAGGGGCTCGTCTGACAGCAGCCGGGAGAAGCTCTCCCCGCTGAGCTGCGCGTCTGCACCCTCGCCAGGGCAGCTCTCCACAACCGGGTGGGACACTAACCCACCACCCTCACCACACCCCATGCCCAGGCATTCCCCTTGTGGGCTTTCCCGGGGGGACGGACAGCAACCTCTCTGCAGTCCCATCTGCCGGGACTCAGGCCCCACACAGGAATGTTCTGTGCCGTGCCCACAGTGGCTCTCCAAACCCAACCCGTATCAACCACCTCATGGCAGAGGCTAATGAGTGTTCACATACACCCTGTGCCTGACAGGCAGGTGAGGGGCCGCAAGCCAGCCACGCACTTCAGAACGGCGAGCTCTTACCATCTGGTCGGCCAGCAGCAAGACGGTCTTGAGACTGAACTTCCTCGAGCAGAAGTTGAAGAGGTCCTCCAGGCTTGGTCCCAGCAGCTCCATCACCATGACGTTGTAGTCTCCCTCCGCCCCGCACCACCGGATGGTGGGGATGCCCACTGGAAGAGACACGGGTGTTTCAGGGCGGCCGGGGGTGGGTGGGGGACAGGGTCAGAAGACACTGACATGCCTGCGCTCACACTGTCACTCCCTGACAAGACCCAGGCAGGCAGGAGTCGCAGGGTCACAAGGTGAGAACATGACACCCATTCTGTGGGCAGGAGGTGGGCAAATGCAGGACAGAGGAGGAGCGGGCAGAGAGGGGCACAGGCTGCAGCAGCGCCCAGGGTCCCCATTAGGGTGGTGCACTTGTCACCATTCATGAACAACAGCGTGGGAGACATGCAAAAGACTCCAGTCTCACTTTTAGAGATGAGCACTACAGTGCGCAAGGTGGGAAACACACGAGTGGGTGGGATTCACAGCAGATCCAACACTGTGACCTTGAAGGCTGTGACATATAAACTACTGACAGAGCCAATGGCCAGTGTGGGACAACTTCCAGCCACCGCATTCCTGTACCCAGAGCCCCCAGGAGAGGAAAGAGAAGCAACAAGGACAGAAATAGCTGGAAGACATTGAACCCACAGGCCCAAGAGGCTCCAAAAACCCCAAGGACAAGAACCATGAAGACCATCACATGGCCGTTCTCAAAAACCCAACTGCTCACCACCAGTGGGAGGAAAAAGACACATCACATCCTGAGGAACAAAGACAAGGGTGACCGCGATCTCGTCAGAACACGGTCAGGCACAGCCTCCGAGTTGAGAGAGGCTGCATTACAGACACACAGGCTGCAGAGAGCCCTCAGCGAAGACAAAACAAAGACATCTCAGACATGAAAAGTTGCAGAATCCATCACCAGCAGACCTGTTCTACTGTCTGTTCCTTACCAGACAGAAGACAGGTGATGCCCATGGAAGTCTGAGCCTCCACGAAGGGCGGAGAGCACTGGAAACCACACCCGGCACACATCAGACACGAGGCTTAAACACAGACAACACACAGGACAGCAGGCGGTGCAGGAGGGCTGGGAGAAAGCGCACTTTCGGAGCATGTGCTCCGTGCCAGGCGGCTCAGCTCCTCTAAGGAGACTGCGACTCGTGAAGATGCACATGGCAAACCCCACCTCGGCCGCTGGAATAATAAGAGGGGTGGTTAATAAGCCAACAGAAGAGCTAATCATAAGACAAATCATTAAGAAAATACTTGACTAGTCCAAAAGAAGACAAAAAAAGGAGGAAAATGAAACACAGATGAGACAAAACCAGCAGCAAGATGACAGACTCAAACCTCATCTGTCACCAATCCCAGTAAGTGCAAACACAGAAAGTCCTTCACAGGGCCTGCAACTGTGTGTGCAAGGACGTGGGACGAAACCAAGGCCCACGGTCTAACGGATGGAAACAAGAGCCAAGTCCCACAGCAGCTCACTGTCACAACAGACGGGTGTCATCTGAGGACCTGACACAGTCCGAACACCCTGAGTGAGGCATGCCTTCTCGGATTAGCTAGGAAAGCAAGCACCCTCCACACACACCGCACACCCTGAGCGCCTCACACACAGGTGACAAGCAGGAGCACAGAACGCACGTTCGCGTCAGATGCAGCAGATGGTAGACGAGACTGCACGTCCGTCATTTCATAGTGAAAAAGGCATCAATTTATCAAGAGAACATAGTTCTGAATGTTTCTGCAGCTGACAACAGAGCACTGTAACACATAAAGCAAACGCCGCCAAGACAAACCCATCTGACTGGAGCGCCAGCCAGTCCCCTCTTCTCAGCAGAACACTCCCGGTGCGCACGGGGCAGGTACCAAGACAGACACAAAACAGACCTCACTCGAGTTAAAGGGCTCAGACTGCATAAAGTGTGCTCTCAGACGACAGTGTCATTCAATTAGAGATAGATAATGAAGAAGTCTGAAAATTTCCCAAATATCTGGAAGCTAAGTGAATCACTTCAAAATAACCTGGCACCTGCCTGCCCCTGCAGGCCGTGTGTGAGTATCTCAATACAGGGACACCGCAGCCCCGCCCTGAAGCCACACAATGACGTCTCTCCCTGTCTTTTGAGCTGCTAACCCTTCGCTGGAGCTCAGAGAATCTTATCTTTTGCCAGCATCCATGACACCATGGCTCGCCAACTGGCTTGCTGGCAAGTAGGCTAACACCTCAGACGCTGCACAGTCCTCGATGACAGCCAGCACCAACCATCAGGCACGTGAGTGGTGATGGCGATACACCGATGACAGCCCTCAGCCTCTGAGCCTTTCAGATGAGGCCACAGAGGGTCACAGAGGCAGAGACAAGACTCTCCAGCTATGTCTTTTCCAAACCCCATACACTCGGTGAGCAGAATAAATGGCTGCTCACACATACACCAAGATGAACAACTGTGGATCAGGGAAGAGCTCACGGGCAGAGCACTGGGCACCGAGTGAAAAGGAAAGCTCAACACAGCAGGGTCACGAGAAGCTGCTGCAGTGTACTGGGGGGAGTTCACAGCAAGTGACACCCTATTAGAAAGAGATCAATAATTTCGGTTTCCATCTGAATGAGAAACCCAAAGTAAGCAGAAGAAATAAAAGATAACAGTGGAAATCAATGAAATAGAAAACAAATCAAAAGCTGGTTCTTTGAGAAGACTTTTGATAAACCTCTAGCAGACTGCTCAGGAAAGAGGGAGGAGGCATAAACCACCAGATCAAAGACAGGTGGCAAAACAAAACTCTACATTCGAAAGCTAACAGGAAATACTATAAACTGCTCTATGCTAATAATTTCAGTAACTTAGATGAAATGAACGCTCAGAAGAACACAACCAGTGAAGCCCCGTGTACTGCTGACAGTGGGCAGTTTCTCAGAGACATAAAACACCCCATGTCTCATTCAGCCGCCTCACCCCAGCTGCTTACCCAAGAGAAAAGAAAGTAAAACCACACAGGATTGACGCAAAGGCTCAAACAGCTCTGTGAGGAATGCTTGACACCGGAACACTCGCGTCTGTGAGGAGAGCGTACCTGTCCAGGGTGCTTCTGGGCCACGAAAGCAGTGACCACTGACACACTGCGTGGACGCCTCGCAGAGAACACAGGCCTGCTCCCTTTACAGAAACTCCAGAAAATGCAAACTAACCAGGGACGGAAGCAGATGAGTGTGACTTGGGGACAGAGGGTGGAGGTGAAGGGACCACAAAAGAGACCCAGAAATTTTTGGGGGTGATGAATACATCAACTATCCTGATTATGGTAATGGTTTAACTAGGGCGTAAACATGACAAAACTCATCACACCACACACGTAAAATACATTTTGATTACGCCTCAATAAAGCTGTTCTAAAAAATAAAAATGTCTTACAGCGTCACTCTTCACATTGCAGTCAATTCCCCACAAGTGGATTCCTGGGTGAGGTGAGGAAGAACACCCATCACCATCAGCACCATGTGCTCACAAGGCCTTTCCTACCGAAGTCACACCTCTGTGCACAGAGGCCCACTTCTGGTCTCTGGTCAGTTCCAAGGCCCTTTCCTGTCTCCCTGCGTGAATCACACCACCGTGGTCACCATCTGCTCAGACAGCACAGTGATGTGTCCCTGTCCACACACGGTTCCCCAGCTGCGTGACCCAGTAACATCCTTCACGGCTCCCCCCACCCGGGGCCCAACCAGGGCCACATATCGTGTGGCCTTCATGTGTAAGTCTAGATGTTCTCTAACCTTTTACCACAGATTTTTGGGGTACTGGCAATTTTGCAGCACAATCTTCAATTTGGATTTGCCTGGTTGCTGGTTCTGACCACTTGTCAGATGCTATCTGCTGGATTCTTCACCAAAAGCTCCTTTTCTCTTTGTTGCTGTCATCTGTGGACGAGCCTTCAAGGGTGGTGCCAGACCCTGTTCCTCTGAAGTTGTCTGCATGTATTGACGATTCCGGCCCGAACCAATCAGTGAAGTGGTCGTTTTCACTTGACTGTTCCTTCTGCATTTTTCTGTGGAGCTATGAGGGCAGCACTAAGGACTCATGGATGCTCCTCCCTCCTTCCCATGTGCTGTAACTAATTCTTAGTTCTGAAGTTCGTTATCCCAAGTTTGGCCAACAGACACCCCTCCAAGCTTGCTCCTGTGTCCTCTGGACATGTGCCCACTAGCCTTTGAGCATCCCCTCTGGGCTGCGTGTTCAAGACTGCCTCACCTCCTCCTGTCCTGCCTTGCCCTGGAATCAGCTCTCCCCCCCAGCAGCCTGGGCTCCTTATGGAAAATAACATTTAGAAGCCATTATCTGGCCCGGCTGGTGTGGCTCAGTTGTTTGAACATTGACATATGCACCAGGAGGTCGCCAGTTCGACTCCTGGTCAGGGCACATGCCCAGGTTGTGGGCCAGATCCCCAGTGGGGGGCATGCAGGAGGCAGCCAATTGATGTTCTCTCTCATTGATGTTTCTATCTCTCTCTCCCTTCCTCTCTCTCTCTAAAAATCAATAAAGAAGAAAAAAAAAAAGTCGCCCAGCCAGTATGGCTCAGTGGTTGAGCATCAATCCATGCACCAAGAGGTCGATGGTTTCATTCCCGGTCAGGGCACATGCCAGGCTGTGGGCCTGATCCCCAGCGGGGGTCATGCAGGAGGGGGCCAGTCAATGTCTCTCTCTCATCAATGTTCCCATCTCTCTCCCTCTCCCTTCCTCTCTCTCTAAAAATCAATAAAGACAAAAAATTTAAAAAATTTAAAAAGTCATTGTCTGGATGCCAGGCGTGCTCAGTGCTTTGGGCCGTCACTCCTCCCAGATGCTGTTTTCTAAAATATATTTTTATTGGTATTTTAGATAGAGAAAGGAAGAGTGGGAGAGAGACATCAATCAGCTGCCTCCCACACGCCCCCTACCGGGGATCGAGCCCACAACCCGGCCATGTGCCCTGACAGGAACTGAACCAGCAACCTCTCAGTATAGAGATGACAGCCCACTGAGCCACACCGGCCAGGCAGACACTGTGAGTTTTGATATTTGCGGGGCAAATGCCCTTCTTCTTCAGGAGTGTTTGAGTCAGTCTCAGCCCTTGGCTATTCTGTGAGTTCTCACGTCAGCTTGTCATGTTGGAAGCAAAGCCCTGCTGGGTTTGGACTGGAATCCCACTGAACAAGGAAGTTTGGGAGAACCAACACCTTGCTGAGTTCTCACTCCAGGAACAGAACATGGCCACTTGTAAGTCTCCTTCGTATCTTCCAATAAAGTTTTAAAATTTTCTGCATACAGGTCTTATCTGGCTTAAGACTTATTCCCAGTCACCTTATGGCTTGTATTCAGCTACTATACAGTCGGCCCTCGTTTATCGTGGTTAATCAGTTCCAGACTCTACCGCAATAAATGAATTTCCGTGAAGTATTTTTATTTATACGAGTTGTCCCTCGCCACTTCGCGCTTCGACTTTCGTGGCTCCACTCTACTGCGGTTTTTATTTTTATTTGAAAAAACCGCGATAGAGTGAAGCCACGAAATCGAAGCGCGAAGTGGCGAGGGACGACTGTAAACTATTTTAAGAATTACACTTCAGTCTCTGGACTTCTCTAGTGCCAGCAGCTGCCTGACCAGGGCCCAGGGGCTCAGTGTCCACCCAGCAGTTTGCAGGTGGCTGTGCCAAGGTGCTGGGAGCCACAGCTGCTGCATGGATCTGGCATCCATAAGTGGGTCACCATGCACACAGGATTAGGCTTCCTGTCTACGCCTGCTTCGCCATGGCCACGCTTGACCCCAGCACACTCTGAGCTGAGCAGGCTGTGCACGGAGGGCTCTGGAGCCTGAAGGAGGGTGAGGCAATCGAGTCGAGCTTTCGGAAGTCCGCCAGGTGTCTGGACTCTCTCCAGCCGCTGGCCTTGGTAGGTATTCTGTCCTGGGAGTGAGGTGTCAAAGGGGCAGAGGATGGAGGGAGACCGGTGCCACAGCGGTGGAGGTCTAGACAACTGTGCAAGGAACCAAGCCACCACCCCAGCCCAGAAGTGTCCCTTCTGCCAGAGCACCAACCACACTGTGGCCCAGCTCACAGGGAAGCCAAGAGAGCCCGCTTCTGGGGAGAAAGAGAGCCACAGCCCTGCCCTACATGGAGGCCCAACAGTGGGTTTCAAGAAGCATGGACACGGTGAGGAAGGGTGGACACTGCTGTCAGGCCGGGATCCACAGCATCACCCTCTTCCCTCCTGGAGGAGGCAGAGGCACTCCAACCACTCTCCAAGGGAGCGCACCTGAGCCCTTCGGGGGAATCCCTCTGAAACCTGCATGCTGTGATCAGACTCTCCACTCCAGCTTTTGAAAGTGGCCTCGGTGGGGAAGTTTTCCTTTTCAAGAATATGAAATGACCACCTTTCCCACGCCAGAGTGAAGAGATTAAGCACGAGAGCAGTTCAAAGGTTCCAATCACAAGCCCCTACATTCTGGGGGAGGGAGTCTCGGGTGAGGCCGTACTCCACCGCTGGTCTCCTTGGAAGCCACTGTTGGGGTCAGGTGCTGAGCTGTCCTGGGCAGTGGGTTAGGATGAGGCAAAAAGGGGCTGGCTGGGGACAAACTGCAGGCCTGCTGCTCCTACGCTCACGTGCACACCACTTGAGTCCCAGCAGGATAACTGCTCCATGGGTCCCACATGCCCAGGCACCGGCACTGGCTGTGTGTAAACGACGCATCTTGTGCATGTGAACGTTCTTCCTGATACAAATATTCTCGTGCTGTTCCTGCACTGCCTGTTCCTGGGCCCATGAGCAATGTCAGGACTGAGCTGGCAGCTGCTTGGGCCTACACAGTGGGAACATGTTGTTCTCTCACAATGAAAACCACCTATCGGAGTGCCCGGCCTACCAAACACCTCACTTTGCCAATCAGAGCTGAAGGTCCTTTTGAAAGCCCCGGAGCTTCAATGTACCACAGGAGATGAGGTTTTAACTGGGAGCCCAGGTGAGGGTGCTTACAGGTGAGGAAGGATTCCTGTTCTGGACCTCCAATCCCAGAGCAGACCCGCTTCACCCACCAGATCCTTCCAGGATTGGCCCAGGCCTCCCAGCACAACAGGGTTCAAGTGTGTTTGTAAAAATGTGAGTTGGTCAGACGTTTTAAGGGTACCTCTGCACCCTCCCAGGATGCCAGGGTGGCTACATGAAACAAGGACCTAAATCCTTGACCTTGAACAATTCGGGCTGTCCTCGGCTCCCAGAGCAAAGCGAGGATCCTCCGTGGTGCCTGACAGCAGTGGGCGGTGTTATGGCAGCGAGGGAAAGGGCTCAGTCTGCACGTTGACTGGTGCTGGCACGGGCGGGTGCAGTGAACACACTGGCACTGTCTGGTCCTGCATCCTGGCTACCCTGTCACGTCAGGACTCCACGACTTCACTGCACTGACTTCACGACTGACTGCTGGGTGGCCCGGCTGGTGTCAATGTAATGTGTTTTTCTCCATGTTCTTCTAGGGTTTTATTGTTTACAAACTTCTTTTTCTATCGGGAGAAGAACCGCCAGAGTATCTTTGACGACAGGCTCACACCAGGCAAAGGATGTGAAACACAGGCTTGCAGTGGGGGTTGGGGACCATTCTTCCTTCTACTCATCCTCTCCCTATTTTATTTAAAAAAATTTTTTTTTACTAAGTTTACTTTTTAAAGAGAAATGGGGGGAGAAACATCGATGCGAAAGCGAAACGACGACCGGCTGCCCCCCGCACACCCCCTACCAGGGATCAAGCCCACAACCTGGGCGTGTGCCCTAACTGGGACTCGAATCTGCAACCTTTTGGTGCACAGGATGATGCCCAACCAACTGAGCCACACGGGCCAGGCCCTCTTGCCCTGTTTCCTATTTTGGACCAGGTCTGTCCTCAAAATGGACTCCTACCCTACTTCCTCCTCTCTTCTCCTCCCAAGGAAAAGACCACAAATCTACATATTTAATTTCTGGAGTGTCTCCACAACTCTTAAATTATTTGTGCAGCCCTGGTCGGTTTGGCTCAGCGGTTAGAGTGTTGGCCCGTGGTCCAGAGAGACCCGGGTTTGGTTCCCGCTAAGGGCATGTACCTCGGTTGCAGTTTGTCCCCGGTCCAGGGTGGGTCGTGCAGGAGGCAGCCACTTGATGTGTCTCTCTCACCTTGATGTCTCTCTCTCTCTTCTTCCCTCTTTCCCTCCTGCTCTATCTGAACAAAAAACTGGAAAAATGTCGAGTGAGGATAAAAAAAAAAAAAAAATTTTGTGCAAAAATTCTGAAAAAGCTAGAAATAGTCCATCCCTTGTTCCCAGCCTAAGTTAAAATCGTCATTCCTTGATGTGATTCATGCAAGCACACCTCTGTGTCTGAATGGATCAGACCTGCTTTAATCTCTAATGCAAGGGTGGGGGGCCCACTTCCACGTAGACAGTGGGGTTGGGAGACGAAGGAAGGGAAGATGAACGCATGTCCCAGTCACTCAGAAAAGCATGTATGCAGCACAAGAAACTTTGGTCAAAGTGGTCACAAGCCTGGTTACTAGGAGACAGATGAATGTAACTCCATATTCACTGCTAGAAACCAGAGCTGTACGTGAAATCTTGAATTTATGGGGGGGAAGGGGCGGGACAGAGGACAGGGAGGCATGTGCTTATCTGTCCTTTTCCAGATCCCTCCGTGGTTGGGAACCTGCAGGAGCGTGAGTGTGGGCCCTCAGAGACCCGCCCTAGGGGTGAGCTCTGATCCTCTGCTGGGCTGGGGCTTCCTCACCTGCTGCCCTTGTGTGACACACACGGACCCATTTCCCTGGAAAATACAATAAATAAATACTTCCTGGTACCGAGGGAAGAGAGAATGATATTTTGTACCTGACTGTTCAGGTGTATGGAATGAACTGATTTTATATTCTGATCCTAAGCTACCTGGCTAAACTCACATTTGCCTTCTGGGTTCCTATGTAGGAAACTACAGCATGTCAACGACAGTTTACTTCTTCCTTTTCCATCCTTCTTTAAATCTCCCTGTCTCCTGTGCATGCCACACTACAGAGAAATGGAAACAGCAAGGCGGAAGATTTGGCGGGGCCCCCAGGAGCCCCAAGCCATGCAGCTCTGGGAGGGTAAACCCATGAGACCCCCTCGGAACACATCCCACAGGCCAGGCCTTTGCCTCCTCCCCGAAACACAGTTCCACTCTTAGACATGGACGAGAATGTCCTCGAGGCTCCATCCCTAAGAGCACAATGCTAGAAACGATGATACTAAGAACCGTTTCTCTAGACACAGGAGATAACCAACAGCAGCAATGAAACCATCGACCCACAGCTATGTCACCACAGAAGCCCCTCAGGGCGCTGGGTCCAACAGGAGGACGGGTCCTGTGGTCCAAAGGGCTTGCATTAAGAAGACCTGGCACAGACTTGCAGTCTCACTTCACAGGTGGCGCCTGCCTTTTCTCACACACGGTAAACACCCATGTGTCTGTTGCCCGTGGCGGTAGAGGTAAACGCAGTAAGAGCAAAGGCTCTTGCTCTGGAAGCTCCTGGCCAAAAAGTACTGCCTTGTCCTCGGTAGATTGTCTGCAACTCGCGTGCTGAGGGCCCCGTAGCCACCAGCTCCACGGCCATTCTTAGGATGTTCCTCAGCCTGTGCACAGACTGCCACGGTGACACCAGACACCTATGCCAGCCAGTTCAGGATATGAAGACAAACCTGTGCAGCTGGAGGGCTTCGACGGGGCCTGTGCAGGAATAGCAGGACCTGGGTGAGGACAGCGACCAGTGTAGTGTGTGCCCATGTGCAATGAGGATGGAAGTTCTGAACTCTCATGGAGTCCAGACGTCAAAGCATGTGCTTGGGGGTGGGGTGGGAGGGAAGACCAGGGGTTAGGCCAGGTTCGCGAGAGATTTATAAACCCAGGGACTCAGCATCAACACAAATAACAAACGTTCACGAAGTTTTCAGCCTTTTAACCTTAAAACAACTTAAAATAAAACTGTCAAATGTTCCTAAGCAATGTCATTAGATTTTTTAAAAACAGATTTCTTGGGGAGGGGGGTGACAGAAACAGACATTTAAAAACAAGCTAGGTGTCCTGGCCTGTTTAGCTCAGCAGTTAGCGTTGGCCCTTGGACTGAAGGGTCTCGGGTTCAATTCCGGTCAAGGGCACACACCTGGGTTGCAGATTTGATCCCCAGCCCCCATTGGGGTCGTGGGGGAAGCAACCAATCGATGTGTCTCTCACATCAATGTTTCGCTCTCTCTCCCTCCCTTCTACTCTAAAATCAATAGGGAAAAAAATATATCCTCAGGTGAGGATTAATAAAAATAAATAAATAAATAAATAACAAACTAGGCAAGGCCATGTAGGAGACAGGCTTTGGGCTGCTCCTCCCCAAGGGGGCGCTGGGTGGGCACATGGGCACCAGAGGAGAGGTGGCACGACTGAAGCCTGGCCCTGCGATGGTGGGACCTGGTCTCAGGCATGCACCTCGACCAGTACAGCTGTGAACTGCTCAAATGCTCTCTGCCGAGGTTTACCGGAGGAGGAAGCGGTCTACAGCTGCTCTGCATTGGACAGCGGTCGGCCTCTAGGCTCTGTCTGGCAGTCCACTCCATCTTGATAAAAACTTGGTGTCTACCCGAGCCCATCACTAACAAAACTTATTTAAATTGATTTCTGCTATTTTGTGTTTTATGTCTCTTCCCAAACAGATGTAGGGCAGGTGGAAGATCTGGGGCACATTCCTAACCCCCGGCCACCATGGAGGGCCGCTATAATCCCTTCCTGGGAGCAGAAATCTGCCAAGCCCGTGGCCTGGAAGCTACACATTCAAGTTCACATCTGTGTCCTTAGCAAGTTCTGCAGCCACCTTGCTTCAGTTTCCTCATTCATGACATGAGGCTGATAATACCTATTGCACCGAACTGTTGCGGCAGTAAATGCGCCTGCACATGTAAAAAAACACTTCTAACAATCCTTGACACTGATGTGTTTACCCGACTCCTCCCCCTGGACTGATGAAGCAGCAGTTCTCCCTGGCCAGGCACAACGCCACCAGCACGCGAGCAGTGGCCTGGACAACCCTGTAGTAGAAGCCAGACAGTGCAAGGCACCCCTGCAATGACTCCGCATGCACCACCTGCAACGAAGTCCAGGACTTCACATAAAAAGAAGAGCCACAGGGGTGCTTGCTGTCCCTTCATAGCAACCAAGCGGCCTGCAGCACCCACAGCGGACATCATGCAGAAAGCTGGTCAATAGCAGAGCCCCTACTCTCTGAGCAAAGCAGACTCCAAAGTTCTTCCTCTCTGCCGGGAGGTCAATGAGTTCACAGAACACTCTCAGAAGGCCTGCTTTTCCAGACACAATTGTTCTCTAAAACACAGGTCTTACACCCAGACAGCACCCACCAAGTGTGCATCAGAAACTGGGGGGAACCCGACCTGTGCAGGGAATGGCGGAGTTGGGGCACATGTGCAGGGTCCCGGAGAAGGGGCATGGGAAGACCAAGAGTAGGTGGCACCGTGACTCCTAGAGCAGGGTTCAGACAGGAAGCAGTATTGGCTCTAGGCACTGAGCTATGTCTGGAAACATTTCTGATCCTTCCGACCTGGGTGTGGGGTGCTCCTGCACTGTGCCACGACACAGGGGTGCCCTAGCCTGGGAGTTCTCTCAGAGGTGCTGCTCCTTAAAAGTCAAAGCTTTTCAGATGGGAGGTTTCATTCTACTCCCAGCACCAGGCTCCTCCCCACCATGAAGGCCACATCCTGAGTCACCTTGTTCTACTTGTCACCACCTTAAAAGCTGTGCCTGAGAAACTTCCTCCAGCTGAGGCCACTGGAGGGCAAGCACCCTGGTTGGATCCTCTGCGGACCTCTCCCTGGGTCAACAGGGGCAGGAAGTTTTCACCATGTGCCAGTCGAGGTGATCTGGTTCCATGAAACACGGACGCATGGAACCCTGTGCAGGGTCCCGCAGGACTGTGTGTGCTGCTCTCAGTCGCCCCCACTACTGAAGAGACACTGTACTGGGTGCACCACCAAGTGCTGTTTCCAGCAGCAGCAGAGACACCACTTTTGTGGAGGGGAAATGTCACACCCTGAAGAGGAACCCCCCCACCCCCGAGGAAATGCCACATAGCTTCCAACCCCAGGGCTTCTTTCTGAGGAGGAAGCAGCACAGCCCTCCTTCCCACACAAAGCACTGCTCCCAGGCCCCTCTGGGAGCGGCAGACAGTCCTCTCCATCTGCAGAGTCTCTGAGACTCTTGAGACCCTCAATAAAATCCCCTCCTGCTCCATTAGCGAAACGATTTTAAAGTCCAGATAATTCTAAAGCTAAACTCTGAGGTCTGGATGGGCACCCTCTGACATCAGGCACCCTTCAGTCCAAGGGGAGGTTTGGGGACAGAATTGGGACAGTAATTCAGCTAGAAGGGGTTGCAGCAGCCTCACTCAGAAAGTCTGAAGGGACCCCCTCCCCAAAACTGTGAGCAAAGCATGTGACCAAGCTGGCACACACGACAACCAGCAGTGCTAGGAAATCAAAATTCACACAAACCCCGAGGTCAGACACTGCTCCGTGAAATGAGACTAGGAAAGGTAGTGTTTTAGCCAAAAGCATGAACTTCTGTTTCTTTCTGTTGAGCTGTTTGACAGCCTATGAAAGGGCCACTCGGCTGGGTCCAGGGCATGGGCATTTTCCTCCCTTTCCCAAAACAAGCCAGAGTTTAATTCAGGACGCACGTCTCCCATCAAACAACCCTGCTTGTCTTCTTTAACAGGTAAAGGCCATACCTCCTCCCTGCATCATTTTGTAGATTTTGCTCTCAATGTGGAGCTGAGGGTGTTTGGTTTTGACACATTCAAGCTTGATGGCAACTTCTTCTCCTGCAACAATGTCCGTACCTTGTAAAGAAAAGAAAAGCACAGCATTAATTATCTGGTGCCCACCACCTAACCCAATGGCACAATGCACCAGGAACAGGAGCACTGTCCAAGTCTTCCAAGGACCAAAGGATGGTCGTGCTCCATTTCCTGTCAGGAGATGGTGTCAGTGGTTCACAAACCCCGTGGAAAATTATCCTTCCTTTCCCTTTTAAAACAGGGAGTATTTAATATGTACAGGCAAGTCTAGTTTGCTGTCGCATCATCCACCTCCATGTGTGCCCACTTGGATCACGTCACTAGGGGACCCAGAGAAGGCTGACAGGTTCGGGTTCTCTTCACAGCCTCCCATCTCTCCTGCTCTGAACCTTCCTATCACCTTGTTGGTCAGCCCCAGGGCGATTCCATGTGTTCCTGCGATGCCTTCTGTGTGGTCCCATGTCCCCGTGCTGATGAGATAGGCCTGTGTGTGCCTGTGCACTTTGCTCTAGAGGGAAGGCTGGTTTTCACCAAACATCACATAACCTCAATCCACCCAGCCCAAGGATCCAGCCGCACACCCCTCTGAACAGTCAGGGCACTTCTCAGATGGGCTCAGCTCCCAAGGTGGCAGCACTCATGGCTAACTCACTGTAGGCCAAGCCAACGGACACAGAGGTGGGGGTGGGGCCCTCAGCAAGCCTCGTACTCCCTAGGCAACAGGACATCACTAAATTTCTTACTGACACTAGACCAGGAAGAGGAGGAACTCTTATTCTCTCTTCTTTTTTTCTTTTTCCTTATTCCTCACTCAAGTATATTTTTCCATTTATCATTAGACAGAGTGGGAGGGAGGGAAAGAGAGAGACAGAGAGAAACATCAATGTGATACAGCCACATCGACTGGTTGCCTCCCGCATGACCCGACCAGGGCCGGGGACGAACCGCAACCGAGGTACATGCCCTTGACCAAAATTGAACCCGCGACTCATTGGTCTGTGGGCTAACGCTCTAACCGCTGAGCCAAACCAGCCAGGGCAGAACTCTTATTTTCAAAGCCCTGATTGCACCTATGCAACATGTACCTGTCACACACCTTTTGAGTTTTGTACTAAAACTGGCAATACATCCGCTAATATCTCCCAATCAGCCCATGAGTTTCAAGGTAAAATTGGGAGTTTTTAGCCCGGCCGGGGTGGCTCAGTGGTTGAGCTTTGACCCATGCACCAAGGTTGCCGGTTCGATTCCTGGTCAGGATACATGCCCAGGTTGTGGGCCCAATCCCCAGTGGGGGGCATGCAGGAGGCAGCTAATCAATGTTCTGGCTCATCAATGTTTCTATCTCTCTCTCTTCCTCTCACTTCCTCTCTAAACTCAATCAATAAATAAACAAAAAACTGTTTAATTGGGAGTTTTTATTTACAAACATTTTATGTTCTCCTCCAATAAGGACCTGCAAATGTGACAACCACCACCCCTCCAGCTCCAGAGTTCCAATCTGACCCCAAGCAGCCTCAAGACCTTCCTCGAGGAGCTTTATCTGGAGAGAACAGAACAGTGTTCCATGGCACATGCCCAGGGCTCTGCTGGCTTTCCTCACAGGTGCCCTACAAATATGAAACACTGTGATCCTCCCCAGTAGTATGGTTGTTTGTGAATGAATTAACATTGGCTCCAGCGGCCCAGACAGACCCTGGGACACTTCCTTCTCCCAGTGCTCGGTGACTCAGTTTCTCTCACCATCTACGTACGTTTGGCTGGGAGATTGGCAGTGTTTCACGAGGGAATTGTGGAGATGAACAGGGTAATGGTTACAAAGCACACTGAGACTCCCAGACAGAAGACAGACTAAGTCAGCAAGCATCACAACAGTGATCCACCTGCAGGAGAGCTGCCTGCTGATACTAACATCCAGTAAACGCCCAAGAACCCCAACAAAAACAGTCTCCTCTATCTGGTCTGCTCAGATGGCTGCATAGGATGCAGCCATGTCTAATGAACCTGAATACAAAACCGGCCCCCAGTGCCGGGTTCAGTGGGAATAACCACCATCTGACCACCGCCAGTGGCCCTCTAGGTCTAAGAGCTTCATTTCTCTTTGCACAGAGACTCTTGGGCACTCTGAGACAGACAGGTAATACATGTCCTTCTGCCTGCCCTGCAGTTGGGACAATCTATCCAATTACAAGAGAAATGACTTCACTGCAAAATTTACTGTGCAAATGAAAAATGAACTCAGAGTTCCTGTGAGGACCTGGAACCCTGAACTGAACTCGCCAGCCCAGGAGGAATGGATGACTCATCTTACTAGTGACATCAGCAACTCCACACACTCATCACTGCCACTCTAGCCAGGATGCAGGCCCTCAATGAAAAAAAAGCCTGGACCTGGCCGGTGTGGCTCAATGGTTGAGCATCGACCCATGCACCAAGAGGTCACTGGTTCCATTCCCAGTCAGGGCACATGCCCAGGTTGTGGGCCCGATCCCCAGTGGGGGGCATGCAGGAGGCGGCCAATTGATGTTCTCTCTCATTGACATTTCTATTTCTCTCTCCCTCTCCCTTCCTCTCTCTCTAAAAATCAAAAAGGAAAACAACACGAAACAAAACAAAACAGCCTGAGTCTGGACAGGCTACCTACCAACTAGTACCTTGGAGAAGGCGGAAACACTTCTAGCTCCACTCACTGGGGCTAGTAAAGCCAATGTAGAACAGTTCCCCCTGCAAAATGACAGTCTGCAGGACACATGACCACAAACAACTCTGGAACACACAGGAATTCCCTCCTCCAACCAGAGTGCCAGTCCTCCCTCAGGATCACACCTGCAGCAGAGCTGGCCTCCGCCAGGATCACACCTGCAGCAGAGCTGGCCTCCGCCAGGATCACACCTGCAGCAGAGCTGGCCTCCCTCAGGATCACACCTGCAACAGGCCCAGCCTCTGCCAGGATGGGAGACATGAAGATGGCCCTGAGTGTAATGACTCAGGAGAAGGGCTGCACATGGGCTCTTGGCCACACAAACACGAGCGACACACACTGTGGG
The DNA here is from genome assembly GCA_030848825.1 of Tadarida brasiliensis. NCBI lineage: Eukaryota > Metazoa > Chordata > Mammalia > Chiroptera > Molossidae > Tadarida > Tadarida brasiliensis. The sequence goes on from CM061273.1 coordinate 66,340,368, forward strand.
TGCCTCCTTGGGAGGTCTTCGCCTACTGGGGAGAAGTACCAAGCAGCAGAGCTTCAGGTTCTGTGCGTTCCATGGAAACCAAACATCAGAGGCCACTGGGCAGAACTGAGGGCCACCAGTCTGTAGCCCTGCTCCACCCTCCTGACAGCCTACAGCAGCTCCATGTGCCAGGGGCAGTGCTGTTCCAAGTCTCCTCCTCCATCCACCAGTGCAGGAGGGACAAATACAGGGCAGAGGAAGCACCATGGAGTTCTGATAGCAAGTGGAGCTCTGATAACAACGTGACATTGCTGCAACATTTTAATCTTATTTTGCAAAAGTATTGGTCTGTGACAAATCAGAAATTACAAAAGCTGGTGCTTCACAGCCAGTAACTTTTAGAAGTACTTCTAGATGGAAGCAACAATCTAAAGAGATACCCCTGAGCTCTGGTTCTACATTCAGAACAAGTCAAAAGCCAGGGCCATGTAAATGTTTCCTCACCATGTCTGCCTACACTAAGGTGCTTCAGCTCCCAAACAACCTCAACTCCTGGGAAACTCTTCAGTCCCTATCAGCCAAAAGTGCCCCTCATGAGGCAGACAGAAGTCTATGCTCAGACACAGGTCAATGCTGGTCCTAGGAAAACAAAACTGTGTCCCTCAAGTTGAGCAGACAAGGCAGATGGTAAATAAAGAGAACCTAACCCCAAGCTTGACCCCATCCTGGGACAGGGATTTAACTCCTGTTGAGGAGTGACATCCACCAAGAACCAGGGAGAGGCCTCAGAACAGCAGGGCAAAGGTCACCCACAGGGTAACTGTTGACAGAGCAGGTGAGGCAGTGTCATGATTTCTTACTAGAGCACTCAAGCCACCACCCTAAAGGACACAGGCGATGACTGACGAGCCAGCACTTTGGAACACCTACCATGTGTTCCACACCCTGCTGGGTGCCACTGAGGAACACTGAAAGTCAGCGAGGGGAAACATGAAAATCAGATACGAAGAGGTTCCTAAACTTTAGCGCCCCCAAAAGGTGTTTGCACTCGGCTGGTGCGGCTCAGTGGTTGAGCGTCGACCCCTGCACCAAGAGGTCGCCGGTTTGATTCCTGGTCAGGGCACATGCCCAGGTTGTGGGCCAAATCCCCAGTGAGGGCATGTAGGAGGCAGCCAATCGATGTTCTCTCTCATTGATGTTTCTCTCTCTCTCTCCCTCTCCTTTCCTTTCTCTAAAATCAATAGAGAAAAGAAAAATTGTGGGGGGGAAAAAAGGTGTTTGGCATGTTGTTGAGCCGACAGCACAGTCCGTCCTCTGATAATGACAGAGCGACATGGCCAGGTACCAAAGCCCACAGCTGGCAGAACGAAATCCTCCATTCTGACATCAGGAATGAGGGTGTCCAAGGACCCTGCCACCTGCCTCCAGAAGACAGAAAACAGAGCTTCATGAGAATGGGGCTCCCCCAGCCGAGATGAGCACCCCACCCGGTTGAATTCCAGAGCAGCACCTGTTGTGCAGACCACAGCACCACCACACAGCCTGGTCTCCTGCACATCACTCTGCACACACTCTTCTTTTCTGGGGTCCATATTGAGGACACTGGCTTTGGCATTGTTTTCAAATGTTATCAAATGCATAAGAGATACCCTGCCAGCAAAGTGAAAGGACGTCACGTCACCTCCAGCAATCAAAGGCTGAAGCTCGTGGAAGGTGAAGTGAGGGAGGCCCAGGAGTGACAAGGTTTCCCTCCTGCAGCACCAGGTGTGGTGACCTCCTGCCAAGTGTGTGCTACACTGGGTATGTGAGCACTGAGGCCTTCCCAGCCAGCCCTTCCCAGGAGCCTCTGGAATCTGTCAAGATTAGGGGAGGCAGGCTGAGGATTGAGACCACACATTTTGGAGTCCACAATGACGCAAGTCCAGTACATATACTTTCTGAAGCCCAGGCATTGGAGAAACAGCCCCAAGAGACTGCCTGCTGGAATAGGCGATTTGGGGAAGCACTAGATTGACCTGGCAGGGCACAGTGCAGCACAACCATTTCTGCACAGCAGGCTGCTAGGAAGACAGACCAACACTGGGCCTTCCTGGCGCATGAGGCCCTCTCCAAGCTGAAGAACAGCTCTTCCCTCCTCCCAGTTTCAAAGGTATGGAAGCAGAAAGTCCCAGGTGGACATCCACGACCCCAAATGCCAGGCTCAAAACAGGGACCCTGCCTGGTAGAGTCAAGAGTGTTTTGACCAATAGCAAAGTGACAGCATGAGAATGACGCAGGACATACTGATGTTCAAGACAAGGATTCAATTCCTTAGGTTATCAGTAGGCCAAACAAACAGAAAAAACTATGGTATGCTCTTTGGACCATTCTATGCACTTTGGACCTCATCATTGACCCTTAACTATAGCATGTGGCGAGCACCCCTACACCCATCTTTCCAGCCACAACTTACTCTAGCTAAAGAGATCGCTGCACATTCCTCTGGGGCAGCACACAGCCCGAGTCAACGCCAGTGGAAAGACTGGCTGTGCTCAGCCCCACAAGTAAGTCCAGCGAACCCCAATGGGTGCGCTGTGCAGGTGCTGAACGAGGCGTGAGAGCCACAGTCCACTCACCCATCTTAGACACATGGAGACCCGTCAGCCTGATCTGTACTAAGTGGTTACTGTGCATCCAGCAGGAATTGAGGCCCAAAGAAGAGTGGTGAATAAGCAGACAGGGTCCCCACAGAGCTCCCACTCCAGTTGAGAAGAACTTATATCTTGGTGAGTGACTTGGTGAGAACTCTTGTACAATGCGACCGTCTGAATCCAGCTTCAGAAACCAAGACCTGTCTGGAAAAGTCTCAGACCAGAGGACAAAAAAATTTTAAATACCTACTTCTCATGCTTGCATAAGGGTGGCTAATAGACTAGCTTCTCAGTCCAGCTTCTAGATCCTAGGTTACAAGTTTTGCCAAAAATCTACTGTTCTATAAATAAGGCAAACAGCTTGCATTTACATAGCACTTTGCCTCCCAAAACGCTGCTGAGAATGCAGCAGGCTGACTACTGGATATAAATATTTAAATAGTAAAATCCAAATGTCTCCAAAGTGTATTTTACTCAGCAAGACAGTAGGCGGAAATACCGGTTCAAAGGCAACAATGTAGCGTGTGACAGGGTTACCCTGTAGGGTAAGCATCCAGACACCAAAAGCAGTTATGAACTCCCAACCGTGTGAGCACGCGGCCTGCGTCCGCTCCAGGTGACAGGAGGGAAGGAGGGGGCAGGGAGCACACCCGTGGGTACCATCTAAAGGCACAACCAGGAGCAGGGCTGACATGTATAAAGCCATTCCTGACCCTCTATGACAGGTACACCAGCCAAACAAAAATACTCGAGCGAGGCTGCCAACAACCGCAGGAAGAGTTTACCCCCAAACTTGCGCAAGAGCAGTCCCTCTGCACCCCCGCCGCGGCCAGCTGGACGGTCCCCAATCCGGGGGGTTTGGAGTCACTTACACGCAATTCCCGAGAAACGCACAGGAGTCCTTTTTGAATGCCCAGCTTTAAAGTGCAGGCCTGCCTCTCAGCACACCTGTGCGTGTGCGTTTTCCCCCGTGAATCGGAAACCACGTTCAGATCTACCTTGACAACCTAACAGCCAAAGGGACAAGCTCGCGAGGACAGCGCTGCCACCACGTCTGCCTCTCCCGTGCCCAACGTCTTCACACGGACCGCACGACGGTCCCCAACGTCGCTCCAAGTCCAGGCACCCCGCGCGGAACCTGGATGCGCAACACGTCCTCGGCCGCCGCTCGACCAGCCCAGGCTGGCCCGCCTCGTCGCAAAGGGCAGCGGGGGCCGCGGGCGCCTCCGGCCGGCCCCGGGCGTTCCCCGGCCCGCCGCACCCAGCCCGCCGCACGTGCGCAGGACGCGGGGCCGCGCACCGTCCGCCGCCTTTGTCTGTCTGCGGGCAGCCGGCGGGGGCAGCGGGGTCTCGGGCCGACCCCGACCACCTCCGCAGCCCCGGGCACACGTTGGGCAGGTGCCCCCGGGGGGAGGCGCGGGCTGGCCTGGAAAGGCCGCAAGTTCCGGCCTGGGAGCCGCGGGGCCCGGCGGCCGGGACGGGCCCGAGGGAGATGCGGGGGGCGGATGGTCCCGGTGGGGGGGCCAGGTCCCCGCCGCGGGGCCGGAGGGGCCGAGCGGACCCCGCTCAGGGGCGGCCCCGAACCCAGGGGACGGGCGCCTCACCGAGATAGATGTCTCCGAAAGAGCCGCTGCCGATCTTCCGGCCAAGCCGGTACCTGTTCCCGACTCTGAGCTCCATGGCGGCGGCGGCGGGCCCGGCTCCCTCCTGCCCTCCCGGCCGCTTCCTGGGTCTGAGCTCGGGGAGGCGGCGCCGCTGCTGCCGCTACTGCGGGTCCGGCTGCCGGCTCCGCCCCCCTCACGGCCCCGCTTTCACCATCGCTTTCCGTTCGCCCCGCCGCTCCCAGCGCCACAATACGGGGCGGATGGGACAGTCCGAGTGCCGCCGCCCCTGGTCCGGCCCCTGCCGGCCCCGCTTGCCCTCTCCCCGCCACGGATGGACTCGGATCTTCCGGGCCTAAATCCCCCTTCAGCTGCCTGAAGGAGCCGCCGCCATCGCGCTGTGACGTCACTTCCCCTAGCAACCCGGGGGCGGGGCTGCGCTGCCCGGGGGCGTGGCCGCGCTGTCCAAGGAGCGGGGTCCGGGAGAGCGTGCTCAGGTGTCCTCACGCGACCCCTGGATCCGCCCGCCCCTGCTCCCCGCAGCAGACCCTGGGCTGGGAGCGCCCGCCCGGCCCCTTCCCGCGTGCAGGCTCTGCGTTTGCCCCCGCGGGTGTCTGGGAAGCCAGCGGCTCCTGGCGACACACCCGGGATGGGCCTGCAGGCAGCGCGCTTCGCGAGAAGGTGAGAGCGGGCCGAGCCCGCCCCTCCAGACTCCCGGGACCCGCACCCTCGGACGCTGCAGGAGGAGAGCCTTGCGTCCAGGACCAGCGTCGGGACAGACTGACACAGGCCAGGCCACAGGGGACACAGGTGTGCACCACGGCCTTGTGCTGCGCCCCCGACGTCCTGCACACTCAAACCCAGGGCGGAGGAAGGGCACGTCCTCGGGTCAGGTGTCAGATCTGAAGGGTAAAGGTGCAGCTACCAGGGATTCAAAGGGTGAGGCCAGGACTGCCAGCCTCTCCATCCCATCCGTCTGGGGACGGAATCAACATGTTCTTATTATTTATTATGTGTAATCACATTATGACAGCCCAAAGTAGAAACAACCCAAATCTCCATAATGGATGAATGGATAATCAAAGTATGGCCAGTCCATACAGTGGAATAATTGTTTCTCAGCTAAGAAGAGGAAGCAAGCTCCGAAGCTACAACGCAGATGAACCTTGAGAACGTTCAAGAAACTAGACACAGAGGGCCACATACTTACTGCATGATACTGTGGGACGGGAACAGGCACGTCCACAGACAAGTCAGGTTGGGGCTGGGAAGGGGCTGCGGAGAGACAGCTGATGGGCGTGGGGGCCCCTCTTCTGGGATGAAAACATTTCACTACTAGGTAGAGAGGATGAGTGTACAGCATTATGAACGTACAAAAGCCACTGAATTGTACACTTAAAATTGGTTAAAATGGTGAATTGTATGTTATGGAAATTTTACCTCAATTAAAAAGAAAACATGGAGAGGGGTGGAATGAGAGGAGGGTGTCAATGGGGGGGGGGGGGGAAGGAGGAACATCTGTAACAAAAATAAATTAATAAAAATAATTAAAAAACAACAACAAAAAAAAAACAGATCGGCCCTGGGGACTGAACCCAGATTCTGTGCTGGGGTTTAGAGGGTCCCTACCACCCCCACGGGAATGACTACAGTTCCCTGAGTGCATGAGCCTCTGCCTAGGGCCTCTGTGCATGTTGCCCCTTCTTTGTGTAAGGTGTCTGTCCCCTGCCTTTGCTCACCTAAGTTCCCATGTCTCCCCTCCGCAGTGAAGGACATTGTTTTGGTGCCCATTATGTGCACAAGTGACAGATGCGTCTGAACAGGATCAGAGGAACCACCACCTTTTTTTTTTTTTTTTTAATCCTCACCTGAGGATATGTTTTTATGGATTTTACAGAGAGAGGAAGGGAGAGAGAAAGAGAAACATAGATCGGTTACTTCCCATACACGCCCCAACTGGGGATCAAACCCCCAACCTAGGCATGTGCCCTGACTGGGAATCGAACCTGCAACTTTTTGGTGTACAGGATGACGCTCCAACCAACGGAACCATCCAGCCAGGGCAGAACTACCATCTTTAAAGGCAGTGGCTGGGAGGCCAGGCTCAGGGGTCAGATGCCCAAGTGTCCATCCCTGCTCTGCCATCAGCTGTACAACCTTGGGCAGGTAACTCAACCTCTCTGTGCCTCTTTTCTCATCTGTGAAACAGATAAGAGCACCAAACCCCTAGGGTTGTGCAGAAAGTTAATAGGGTTACCACATGCACAGTTAAGAACAGGACCTGGAAGAGAGCCATTGCTATGTAAATATTAGTTGTTTATATAACTACCGTTTACTTGGGAAATGGATCGTCACACAGGCAGCAGCCGTGATGTTGGCCAGCAGAACCATTGATAGTGCCCAGGCTGGACAGTCACCTCCTGCTCAGATCTACTGAGGGAGTCGGGACCTGTGCTCAATCCTTGCCCTTGGACCTGTGTCTCTGTGCCACGGGGCAGCACCAGCACTAACTATTATCCCCATTTAATTAACAAAAATCACCAGCCAAGTCCCTCTCTGGGGAACTTGGGATGGACATGCCAACCATCACCAACTGGGCAAGGGCTGTGGAGGAACAGACAAACTCCAGGCAGCATCATGTGTGTGCAGGGCTGTGGTTTGCAGCTTGTGGCAGCTTCCATGGGGAGGTGACCTTTCCTGGACATCTGGGAATGACCTTGACCCATGGGAGCAAGCCAGCAGGTAGGGCCCGTGGTGGGACCCGGAGAATCTCCCAGGGGTGAGAGGCAGTATGCATGTGTGCTTGCATGTGTATGCGTACTTGTGTGTGCGCACTCAGTGTGTGTCCCGCACAGCTAGTGCTCAGCCATTGGCTGAGGGAAACTCTGGAAAATGCCACGGTCACCCAAGGCTCAGACTCTGGCTGGGCAGAGGCACAGGTGGGACCTGGGAAGAGCAGCTTTTCAGGTTTTGGGTGCTCTGTGCCAACCCCATGACTAATGGGGCAGAGGTGAGCATCCCCAATCCAAACCAGGAGGGAAACGGAAGTGAGTTCATTCCTGCAAGCAACCTCCCACCATCAGCCAAGTGCAGGAGAGGCCAGACTGAGGCCTGATGTGGGCCAGGGTCAGGCTGGGACCTAGCACCAGCAGGCATTTGCTTTGGAGGCAGCCACTGGCTACTTGTGGCTATTTAAATTAATTGGACAAATAAAAGTAAAAACCCAATTCCACAGCCTCACTATGTTCCAAGTGTTCAGTGGCACCTGGATTGGATAGCACAGTGGTGTCACCATCATCCTGGAAAGCTCTCTTAGGCTGCTGGAGACCAGGGGTCTTAGCTGAGGTGGGGGTGTGTGGGGGCACTTGGCAGTGTCCCATTGCCACAATCAGAGGGGTTGCCAGCACATCACAGGTGGAGATCAGGAATGATTCTCAGTGTCCTACAGTGCACAAGGTGGCCCCAGATGTCAGTGGGGCTGAGGTGGAGACCCCCACCCTAGACCGAGAGCTGACTAATAGAGCTAGAAAGTAAAGAAGTGCTCAAAAACAAAACAAAACTAAACAACAACCCACAACAATGGGGTTATATTAAAGGGACACAAAGGGAAAGAGCTCCCAATAGCTAAAGCAGGAATAATTTAAACAAAATAAATAATAGTGTTGGATTAAAATACAGAGTATAAAAATAGATATCCATTCGTTCATACTGACGTATAAATGATTGAATAAATAAATAAAGGGGAGAAGAGACAAAGCTCCCATGTAGAAGAATTTCAAGTGATTTATGCAGATGCTCTGTCCTCCGCAAAGGCATAACTCCCTACTCCAGGAGGTAAGTGTGGGCGGGCACAGTAACCTTCTCCCCAAGAGCACAGGATGGAAAGGAAGGGAAGGAATAACAACTGGAGGCACCTGGCAAACGCCTCAGCCAGATGACCAAAGTCACATCACCATGAGTCATGTTGAGAGCATGAACCCTGACATGACCGATGAGAAGGGCACTTTGCCTCTGTGGTCTTCTTCCCCAAAACCCACGAGGCCAGACTAATAACGAGAGAAACGTCGTACAAATCCCATCAGAGGGACAGTCTGCACTGGGCACTGTCAAGGTCACCCAAAACAAGGAGAGTCTGAGAGGCAGTCACAGCCCAGAGGAGCCTGCGGAGACGTGGCGCTAAATGTCATGTGGGACCCTGGAGCAGAAAAGGAACAATAGGTTAAAAAGTAAGGAAAATAAAGTGCGGGATGTGGTTAATAACAATGTATCCATATTGGCTCATGAACTGTAACAAAGGAACCACACTCTGTAAGGGTCAGTGAGACCATGGATGCGGAGTTTATAGGGGCTCTGTGTACTGTTTTTGCAACTTTTCCAGAAATCTAAAACTACTAAAATAAGTTTATTTTAAAAGGAAAAATTTTTTTATTTATGTTTTTTTGTTTGTTTTGTTTTTACTGTAGGCTCCTGATTGTTACCCTAACAAGTTAAAGATCTCTATCATTCATTCCTTGCTTGGTAGTAATTTTAATGAGTATTTAAATCTATCATCCCTTGAGATGGAGAGAATTCATGCATACAAAACCTATCTGAAGGGTTGCCTGTGGGGTCAGGGGAACAGGATCGGGGGAATGAATTCGTAAAATATAAATAGATGAAACAAGAGAGGGCCTGACACCTGTGAATCATGATCATGTTCCATGACCTGAGGCCTGTGATGACCTGACCCTGAGAAAGAAGGAAACCGGCTGTGAAATGGGCAGGCTAGTGGGCAAGCCTCCCCTACTTTCTGGTGAGCTTTGGTGAAGTCTCTGAGCCTCAGTTTACTTTTCTGTTAAAGAGGGCTGGGAGGGGAGACACTAGCCACAGTCCCTCCCCATTCCGCCACCACCAGTAGGGCCTCCAGTGAAAGGAAGCCCAGAGCTAGGGGGCCAGAGGGAACAGAGCTGCCCAGAGTGACCAGCACTGCGCTGTGAAAACAACAAAACTGAAAGGTTGTGATTTAAGAAACACCCAAATAGAACTGTTTTTAAATACACTGGGACCTAGAAAGTACTGAAAGAGGGACAGTGTGGGAAAATGTACTCATATAAGGTCTTTGGAGCCTGTTAGATCTAAAATTGCTCTTATTACCATTGAACCTGCCCAGAAGGGCGGTGCCAAGGATTGGCTCCCCTGGCTGCCTGCTTCTCTGGAGTTCCATTTTCCTGGAAATCTAGCTGTGGGAAAGGGTGGGTGAGAGTATGTCCTAACTGTAGGGATCTTGGGTTCAGGTCAGTGTGTATGTGTGTGTGTGGGGGGGGGTTCTGTCCCCAAGCGAGGGTGCTTGGATAACCCCTCTTGAGGGTGGGGGTAGGGGCCAAACTTACCAAATGAAAATACAGGACACCCAGTTAAAATTGTACTTCAGCCTGGCCAGTGTGGCTCAGTGGATTGAGCATCCTCCCTTCGACTAAGAGGTCCTGGTTCCAGTCTGGGCACATGCCCAGGTTGTGGGCTCCATCCCCAGTAGAGGGCGTGCAGGAGGCAACCGGTGGATATATGCCTCTCCCTTCCTCTCTAAAAGAATCAATAAAAACACATTTTTTAAAACGGTAAAAAAAAAAAATTGTACTTAAGCCCTGCCAGTGTGTCTCAGTGGTTGAGTGTTGACCCATGCACCAAGAGGTCGTCGCCCCGTTGGATTAGGGTCAGACTTGCCCAGGTTGTGGGCCCCATCCCCAGTGGGGGGCGTGCAGGAGGCGGCCAGTCAATGTCCTCTCCATCATGTTTCCATCTCTCTCTCCCTCTCCCTTCCTGTCTCTCTAAAACCAATAAAGAAAAAAAGAAAGTGCACTTAAAATGAACAAGAAATAATTTTTAGTATGTGCAATACAGGCAAATTTATAGGAGCCCAAAGTGGATTAGGGTTGCCTAGGGCCGGTGGGGGAAAGGGACTGCTGATGGGCACAGGCTTTCCGGGGCGATGGAAACAAAATCTAAATTTAGATGTGAGGATGGTTGCACAACTTGGAAGACACGACAGCCACTCAACTGCACACTTTCTGTGAGTTTTGTGGTAAGTGCACTGAATCTCAGCGAACCCCTGTGCTCCTTCCCGGGGCACGTTCTCGCCACGTCGGGGCCTCGGACCGGCGACTGAGCGGCGGCCCTGCGGGGAAAGGAAGACCCAGATCCACACGTGACCATGCTGCCAGGGGCGCAGGGACGCCGCTCCGGCCTCGGGTTCGAGTTCCCACGCATCCCTCGGGGACGCAGGGCCACCCCCAACCTCCAAGTGCCTATTCGGGAAACCACTCGACACCACCCTTCTGGGAGATGCAGCAAGGGGGGGGGCTGGGCCGAGGGTTAGGGTTAGGGCCCCGTGTCCCCGCAACCCAAACCCGTTTACTGCCGACTCACCCTCCTCACTTCCGGAGCCGGAGGCATCTCCGCCTTAAATAGACATCTCTGGGCCCTGATTGGCCAGTTAGAATCACATGCCCACTCCTGGCCCAATCGCCGAGGCCGGCTTGCTGTGCTGGGATTGGACTGGCCGGTCCCGTGCCGCGGTGGGGGTGCGGGTGTAGGGCTGGAGGCTGACACGGTCCCGCCCGCCTGGCGGCTCTCGGACCCGCGGCCGGGCCGGGCCTTCCTTAGCGTCCCGCGGCGGGCGGACCTAACTGGCCGAGTCGCGTTTCACGCTTGTCGTTTCTGCGGGTCGTCCGAGGCGGAAGGGCACAGTTACCTGTATTTTTATCTATTTGTATGTTTTTATTGATTTTAGAGAGAGAGGAGGGAGAGAAAGAAACGTCCATGAGAGAGAACATCCATGGGCGCCTCCTGCACGCCCCCACTGGGGACCGGCCGGAACCGGGCTGGGCGCCGACCTAACCGAACCGGGACCAGCTCAGTCCACGGAGCCGGGTTACGTGTGTGTTTAATGTTTTTATTGATTTTTTAGAGAGGAGGGGAGAGAGAGACACATCGACGGGCCGCCTCCCGCACGCCCCCCACTGGGGATGGAGCGCGAAACCGGCACGTGCCCTGACCAGGAATCCAACGGGACCTCTCAGTCCACGGGAGACGCTCAACCACGGAGCCACAGCGGCCGGACAGGCGTTACTTGTGTTTTTAAAGCAGCGTCAGGGCGCCGCTGGCTCTCAGTCTCCGCTCCCACCGCGTCCTTTCCGGGCCCTTCCCTGCTGTCCCTCCGGCCCACCTGCCCGCTCGGCCCACGGAGAGCCGACGCTGAGCTCAGGGAAGCCCGCGCCCCTGGACCGGACGGCAGTGCCGCGTGGTGCTGCGTCCCGGGAGCGCCTTCGCCCGGCCCGGGCCGGCAGGGGGCGCCGCACAGGACCCCGAGGAGGAGGGGCGGCCGCTCGCGCTGCGACCCGCCGGGCGGTCTGTGCCAGAGCTCCCGGACAGCGCTGCGCCCTAGGATGTCTGCGCTGCAAACACAGTCGATGGGAATGCCCAGAGGCTTTTCATTCTTGGGAACATTCCTAACAAAAAACTTGTTTTCCTTTTATTTTTGCCTGTGAAAATGATTGGTAATCGGAATTAAAATACAAAAAATAAAAAAGGGACTGTGTTTGTTTCCTGGCATGTCGAGGTGACACCTGACCCTCCAGGTCCCTTCCCTCGGGGAGCACAGGGCGGTGAGAAAGTGGGGGGAGAAGATGGGAAGAGGATGGGAGCAGGTGTAGACCTCACCCTGCTGGGAGGGGTGAGTTTGGGGGATGAGGCCTGCAGGGCTGGGAGGGGCCTTATGGGAAGGGGAGCAGGTATCTGCAGCGACTATATGTATGGGAGGAGCACACTGTGTTTTTGTTGGGGCACACTGTAGGGGGCCAGGCTGTGTATGAGGGGCAACTTTGTGGGGGTGCAGCCTGTTAATGAGGGGCAGGCTGTCGAAGGGCAGGCTTGCCTGGGTCTGAGGTCTTCCGGGGCCTTCTCCTTTGCGAAGATGTGGGTCTCCTGCCCCAGGAGGGCTTCTTTTCCTGTATTTCCACTGAGGGCTGAGTCATCACCTCAGATTTGTATTTCACAAACAGGTTCCCATTAAGTACCCCTGACATCTGCATTAGTGAGCCTGGGCCAGCATCTGCCAGGAAGTCGTGGGCTGGGAGTGATGATATGGCTCAGGGAATGTGAGTTGAGTAATGGAATAGATAACATTAGACTCTAAACCCAGACAGAGTCTTTCCCATAACCCAGAACCACAGCAAAGTTCAGCTGGCCACACTTCTTAAGAACTGTACTGCCCAGCTCTGGCCGGTTTGGCTCAGCAGTTGGAGCGTCAGCCTGTGGACTAGAGAGTCCCGGGTTTGGTTCCCACTAGGGGCACGAACCAAAAAAAAATAAAATAAAATAAAAATAAAGAACTGTACTGCCCAGTAGGCAGTACAAGCCTCCCCACCCCTTGCAAGGCCACCCCTGGGGCTGGACAGGAGTCCCAGCCAGAGCAGCGCCCCCCCCCCCAGGAGCCCCTTCAGGGCCCGGGTGTGGTGGCTTCTTTGGGCAATTCTGCCCAGTGTGATCCCCTTTTGTCCCAGACCTTGTCCAGGGCAGCGTCCAGCCCCAGGAGGGGAGCAGCAGGCAGACTGGTCTGGGGGCAGGAGTAAGGTGCTGAGGGAGAGCTACCTCTGAGGCCTCGTTCTTGTGTTTCTTTATGCCTGCCTGTGTCCTGTCCTACCTGTCTAAGGCCCACCTGCTCACGCCTCTTGTTCTCATCGGCTCCAGGGTCTCTCTCTCTGTTTCTTTTATTTACTTATTTTTCTTTATTGATTTTAGAGAGAGAGGAAGGGAGAGGGAGATAGAAACATCAATGAGAGAGAACATCGATTGGCCGCCTCCTGCATGCCCCACACTGGGGACTTGACTCACAACCTGGGCATGTGCCCTGACCAGGAATCGAACCAGTGACCTCCTGGTGCATAGGTCGACGCTCAACCACTGAGACACACCGGCCAGGCGACTTGCTCTCTGTTTAAAGAAGTTGACTCCTTGCCCTCTGTCCTCTCCAGCTGTCTACATCACTGACTTTGGGGTGTGCGTGCTGCTGCTCTTTGAAAATCCCAGCCTCTCGAGTTGGTTTTTAAAGTTCCCAAACCCTGGATCCCCCAAACCACCACGGAGCATCGTGAGGATGCTCATCTCTCTAGGAGAGACCCTCTTGTTGGTCCGTGACCCTCATCCAGCCCACAGGGAAGTCACCTTGAGGCTGGGAGGGGCTCCATCTCTTGTCAAATCCCTGCCTGCTCTGGGCCTCAGTTTCCCCTCAGTCAACAGAGGCTGGGCCACACGGATTTGGTGTCCCTTCCAGGCCTGGTGTGTTAAGACAGGAAACGCTGGCGGGGTGGCTCTCTGCCCCTGCCTGGTCCTGCCACCAGAGGGCAGGCGGCCCTCTCGAGAGCCTGGAGGCTCTGAGCAGCCTGTCTGGCACGGAAGGAAGGCACTGGCTGCTTGGCAGACCTGGATGGATGAGGGCCCCATGGTGCCCACAGTGGGGTGGGCAACTCTGCTCAGGGCAGCTCGGCCAATCAGCCCCATGTGCTCTGTGAGGCCAGACGCTGGGACTGGTCAGAGAGCTGTCACCCGAGGGCAGGAAAGGCCTGAGGCTGCCCGAGGATTCCAGCAGAGAGGAGAGGGCAGTGTAGGAAGGCATGGTGTGAAGGGGAATGTGTAGGGTGTGCAATGGAAGCCACTGCGCCTTAGGGTGGCTGGCTGAGAGGGTGGTGCCCAGGTAGAGATGGTGAGAAGGAATGGACCACAGGCTGGACTGGACCACGGGCAAGGAGGTGGTGGGGTTACAGAGTGAACTGGATGGGGCCGCATGGGCTCAGCCCTGACACCAGGGATCAGGGACTGTGGCATTTCAGGGCCAACCCAAGCTCAGCGTGGACTCTCTGGGTGAAGAGGGAGGCGGTGACCCAGGTTTTCCAGTCTGGGTGTCGGGGGCGACAGGGGACCCTGAAGAGAAATGGACGAGGTGGGGAGGGGCAGCAGGTGGTCGTGGACTGAGGACACCAGCATGCTTGAGAGCCAGCCTGGGGGATACACAGTGTCCCGGGGAAGAGATGAGAGGTGACCCTAGCCGGCTATAGGTGAGATGCTGTGACTCACCACGTTACAAGGGCCACTGCACAACCTCAGTGACAAGGACCAAGCAAGAGCGTCAGCATGTCCCTGGAACCTCACGATCAGAGGGTCACAGGAACACAGCCAACTTCCAGGGCTGACCACTGTGCTCCAGCCCCACAGCCAGCAAGTGAGAGCCCCTTGGCAGGGGAAGGTCGGGGCCGAGGAGATGAAAGAACGGGCAAGGGGTCTTCTCAGCCTGGTCCCTCGGCAGACCCCCCACCCCCGGCTGGTGACAGGCTGAAGCCTCAAGGCCCAGGTGAAGAGAACCACTCGGGAGAAAGTGCATGTGGGGGTCAGGGGCGAGAAAAGCAGGGAGAAGCCTCTGAGGTCAAGGTTGTCTCTCTGGGCCGAGTACACCCTGCACCTTCTCACCTGTACCGTGTCTGGAGAGAACGTGAATGCCCCGAACGCCTCCACCAGGAAACCCTCTTTCCAGAGATCACGTGATTGGCCCCACACCCAAGGCAGAGCTGAGGTGACTGCTGCCCCCCCACACCCCACGCCCCATGTCACACAGACCGTGGGCAGTGTGAGTGCTGTCGTAACAGCTCCATGTCACCTGCTGAAATCACTTCGTGGGGCTTGGGGTCCCTCTGGAAGGGAGTCCTCTTTCTTGGGTCACCCATCAGGTGGGGACTCCGTGGCCTGGAGCAGGTTGGGCATCACCTGCGCCCCCCTCTCCTGGCCTGACTGCTGCGTGCCCGCTTTAGGAGACTGAGAAGTTCCATCCCATTGTGGGGAGGGAGTGCTGCTCATCGGCTGGGGAACGCTGGAGGGGCGGAGGGTGTCCCAGGCAGCAGAGACACCTGGGGGAGGCCCGGAGCTAGGGGAGATGGTGGTCTTGGGGACTGAGAGAGTGGTGTCCCAGAGCCCAGTGTTTTCACAGAAGTGAGACACCTCCAGGAGAGAGGCAGGATGTGGCCTCCCTGCCTGCCTTCTAGGAGACAGTCAGGAAGCCCAGCCCTGCAGCATCAACCTGCAGGCCCTGCACTGTGGACTTGGCCTTAGGGTCCAGGCTGGCTCCCCACAGGGTCACCGATGAGGTAGGCGTCTCCTCCAGCCTCTGGGAGCCGTTCCCAGATCCAGAGGCACCTCCTGGGCTCCAGTCAGCTATGGGCCGGATGCTCCTCAAAGACTCCTGGTACGGTGGGCAGCCTCGCCTCCCCTAGAGCCTCCCCGTTTTCTGGTATCTTCCCCAGGGTCTGCAGGAAGGCTTTGACCTTAATCAGGAAGGCTCAGGACTGCACTGAGCTGTGAGCACAGAGGTGTTGGTGCTGCGGGGCCCTGGGGTGCGAGGCCCTGGGGTGCAGGGCCTGAGGCCCAGTGTGGGAACTGCCTCTGCCATTCACTGTCCACTCTGACCTCGCAGACACTGCATTTCCTTGATGTGACCGCTGCTCCTTTCTCTCCTTTTGATTCCAACTGACCTCGCCAGCACCCTGACTTACCCACCCTCCTCTCCCTTGCAAGTCCAGTCCTTGAATCATAAGCCCGCAGGACAACGAGGCCCTGGCTGACGTGAAATCATCTTAGGAACAAAGCCTCTGGTTGGCCGACTCAGAGACAGAGCTTCAGTCAAACTGGAGACAATATCTGAACCTTAGCTGAGTGTCAGCCCCAGGCCTGGAAAAGTGAATGACCACTGACCACCCGCTGGTGCCAGCAGCCAGAGCAGAGGTCACAGCTGACATCCCGACCAGACGCAGACCATCTACCCTACCTTAGCACCGACCGTGAATAGAGACCACGACCCTCACTGTGTTAGGCCCTGTCTGACCCTCCCCTAGGGGCCATTGCAGAGCCAGGTCTCAGACCCTGCTCACCTGAGCCTCGGGCTCTGCACCATTTCCTCAAATCAACCTTTCCTCGCTTTGCTGCAGACTCTGATTGGGCTTTGATATTCGCAGGCGAATGGACCCCTATTGTTTGGTAACACCACTCGCCTTGTGGGTCCACATGTCCCATTTGCCAAATGCAGAGATGCCGCCCCTCTTGTAGGCCTTTGGTTGACGCTGAGCCCCCTCCGACCACCTCCTGGGACTGCGCTTGTCAGAATGGGGGGCAGGCAGTAGTTTCCATGCTGGTCCTGAAATGCTCGTGCAACTGGGACCACAGGACCAGGGTGGGGTCTCTCCTGAAGGGAACCCTTCTCCCCAAGCCATCCATTGGGTGGACACAGGCTCCTCCTGGCTCAGGCTTGGTTTTGCTGAAGGGGCTGGCAGGGCCGATGCCCTTGTGAGGACTAAGTGCATTAAATGAGCAGCGAAGTCGACAGTTTGAGCCTAAGCGACAGGAAGGTGCTTGGTGGGGTGAGGAACTGTGGGAGTCCCAGGCCAAGGAGGCCAGTCTGTCCCCTGGGAGACCGGGGAGGCTCTGGGAGGCCCTGAACACTGTCCACCCAACAGCAGGGTGATCAGAGAATCTGCAAAGGGACTCCCTCAGCCAGGGGAGGAGGCAGGAGGAGGGGCAGGGGAAGAGGCAGAAAGAAAATCCATCAGGAGACAAGTGGCAAGTGGACTGGGCTGGCTTCAGAGGTCTGGGCCCCAGGCGAGGTGGGAGCAGCCTCCAGTGTGGGGGGAAGCACCAGGACTCTGCCTGGGGCAGGCAGGGTGCACAGGGGACCCGGCCCATGTTGGGGCTGAGCCCCCAGGCGGGGTACTGGAGCTTGGGCCTGGCCTGCAGATGCTTGTGGTTGTGGGATATTGACTTACCTGCTGGCTGCCTGCTGGGGGTGGAAGGACACAGATGTCAGCTGTGGTTGTTGCTTGTGCTACTGTGGGTGGAGGGGGGCTGGGAACCGACTGGGGAAGGGTGCTGGGGGGTATGGGGCTGCAGAGCTGAGCAGGGCTGAGGGCAGATGTCAGGCCAGTGTGGATGTGAGAGCTCGGGGGGTTGCTGCAGGCCCAACAGCTTTTTCCTGTACCTTGACTGCAGTCCCCAGCCCAGCCCAATCGCAGCCTCCTCTGTGGTGAGGCAGATAGGCGCTGATAGACTGACTGACAGCTCAGCACCTGCGAGGAGGGGTGGGGGAGGGCTCTCCTTCAGGCAGTGAGGGAGGCAGATGGACTTGCCTACAGCCCTGACCCCGACTCATGCTGAGGGTGGCCCCCATGTCTGGCCGAGGTCCTCCTCCTCCCCAGGGAAACCGGACAACGAATGGGTCCGGGCTGCCTGTCAGTTAAGCCAGTTGAGCAGAGACAAGGTTGAATTATACATGAATCCAGTGTTGCTGGCAGTACAGGGGAGCAGCAGGTCATCCCTGAAAAATCTGCTCTGAACTCCCTGGCTAGCCGGTCGTTTATATTGGTTAGCTAAGTGGGGAAGGGCCGGCAGGCAAAAAGGAACGACAGAGGGTAAACCTGGCTACAGATGGCAGGCATGGGGAAGAATGTGGGCTGGGGGCTGTCTCCAGGGCACCCACTCCAGGGTCCAAGGCTGTTAGTCTTTCCACGATGAGGGGGGCCGTTCTCAGATAAGGAGAATGGGCAGCACTCCCCAGGTAAACTCCCAGGGAGTACAGCTCCCAGCCGAGTCAGAGTGGGCTTTCTTTAATCAGAACAAAGCAATCGCCATGAACAGAGCAAAGATGTTCAACATTTCTTATAACTATGGCTAGTGCCCCACTATGATTAATTCTCTATTATCCTATTATCCTCTCCTGCCCCTTCACCAGGACATCTGCTTGGCCTCTCAAACCCAACAGGCATGAGGATGCCCCGTCCTCTCAGGCCAGCCCAGCCTTGGCGTGGACCTTGTGAACATAAAAGGGGCCACAAACTCAACCTGACAAGCTCAGGGGAGGCCTCTGTGGGGGCCCGACAAACTCAGAGACCTGAAGTAACCACACAGGATGGTCTGAAATGAAAGCTTCTTAAAGAAAAGTGAGTCATGGTGGGTAGTCTGTCGTAGGCAGGTGTTTTCCTTGATAAAGGTCAATTTTCCTCACCCGAGGATTTGTTCAGATAGAGTGGGAGGGAGAGAGAGGAAGAGAGAGAGAGAGAGAAACATCAACGTGAAAGGGACACATCGAGTGGCTGCCTCCCGCATGACCCAACCAGGGCTGGGGACAAACTGCAACCGAGGTACGTGCCCTTAGCGGGAACTGAACCCAGGGCCCTCTGGACTGCAGGCCGACGCTCTAACCGCTGAGCCAAACCGGCCAGGGCAACAAAGGTCAATCTTTACCTTAACTGAACCTTTGGACTTTTTTTTTTAATTATTATTATTTTTTTTTAATCCTCACCGAGGACATTTTTTTTTCATTTTTTGTTCAGACAGAGTAGGAGGGAGAGAGAGGAAGAGAGAGAGAGAGAAACATCGACGTGAAAGGGCCACATTGAGTGGCTGCCACCCGCACAACCAACCAGGGCCGGGGACAAACTGCAACCGAGGTACATGCCCTTAGCGGGAACGGAACCCGAGTCTCTCTGGACCGCAGGCCGACGCTCTAACCGCTGAGCCAAACTGGCCAGGGCTGAACCTTTGGACTTTTTGCATCTAACCTTAGAAATGTCTGAGTAATCCCTTTTTCCAGACCCCTCAGGACACAACTTCCCACCAGAGCAGAGACCACAGAGCCCCTCATTGTTATTTGTTTATTTATTTTTTGTTAATCCTCACCCGAGGATATTTTCCCATTGATTTTCAGACAGAGTGGGAGGGAGAGAGAGAGAGAGAGAGAGAGAGAGAGAGAGAGAGAGAGAGAGAGGGAAATATCGATGTGAGAGAGACATATCAATTGGTTGCCTCTTGAATGACCCCGACCAGGTCTGGGGACCAAACTGTAACTAAGGTACATACCCCTGACCAGAATCGAATCCGCGACTCTTTGGTCTGTGGGCTGACGCTCTAACTGCTGAGCCAAACTGGCCAGGGCTGATTTTCTTTTTTTTTAGATAGAGTAGAAGGGGTTGGGGGGAGAGACAGAGAGACATCGATTGGTTGCCTCCTGTACAATCCTGAGTGGGGCTGGGGTTTGAACCCACAACCCAGGCACATGACCTTGACTGGGACTTGAACCTGAACACTTCGTTCCTCGGGCCAATGCTCCAACCACTGAGCACCGGCCAGGGCCCTCACTGCTATCCTGCTCCCACACACCATTTCTGTGTGCTACAAATGTTCATTGCTAACGTCCGGCACCCACCAATGTAAAAGAAGTATTTCTCTCTCTCTCTCTTTTTTTAGTTAATCCTCACCAGAGGAAATTTTTCCATTGATATTTTGTTTTAGAGAGAGAGAAACAGCGATGTGAGAGAGACACGTTGATTGGTTGCCTCTCGCACGACCCCGACCGGTGGGGAGGAACCTGCAACCCAGGTACGTGCCCTTGACCAGAAATCGAGACCCTTCCGTCGGCAGGCGGACACTCTAACGGTTGAGCCAGACTGGCCAGCGCTGAGTACTTTTCTCTTCATTTTACTCTTTATCCAATCCCAGAGATCCCCTCACCTCCCCACTTTGCCTTCCCGCCTCCCTAATCTGTCACCACCGCAAGTCACGTAGCCCTCCTTGTGCCTCCTCCTTGGGTTGCGATGTATAAAATAAGCTGCAAAACTGCCATTCTCTGGAGCATTTTCTCAATCCGTTGAGATTTTGCTTCCTGGCAACTGTCGTCAGTTTGGCTCAGATAAACCTACAGAAGTGCTTCCAGGTTTGGACGTTTCTCGTGTGGACAGCCTCAACACCTGCCTGTCTGCCAGGGTGTCTGGAACGGACGGTCCTCGGCCTCCACCTCTTCCCACACCTGTCCCGGGCAGGGTCACTGCCTGCGTCACCCTTGTCTTCAGTCACGGGGACACTGCTATGGCCTTGGTGGGTCACACTGCCCTGGGCCCTCCCAGAGTGCTTGTGTGTCCCCCTCCCCCCACTCCCTCGGGCTCCCACCCTCCCTCTCTCCTCTCTGCACTCCAGGCAGGTCCCCAGACACATCAGGTGCTCCCACCCCCACAAAGAGCTTTGCCCCGGCCTCCTTTCAGTGGGCGCTGGGCTCTCTGCTGTCGCAGGTATTTCCCTCTTCCACTCTCGGGGCGTCCCCTCCCTGGGGACAGGTTTATTTGCCGCTGTGACCCCAGTGCCTAGACCTGCACCGGTGCAGGGGCCATTCATCAGGCTTTGTTGGACGAGGTACAAGTCATTTCGAGGTTCCACCTTCGGAGCCCCAAACTGGTTTTCGGTCACACAGACATCGGTTGGGCGTGGCCCAGCCTGTTCCTCCTGCCAAGGGTCCACGGCTGCTTAGTTGGGTGTCCCTGCCTCCTGGGGGCCCAGAGTTGACCCACAGCAAATGTGTGTGGCAGAGCTGGACGGTCCTGCGATGGGATGGGGGCTTGGGGTGGCCATCCTGGGCCCTCAGGGAAGCTGCAGGACCTCAGGGTGAGGGCCTGAGTGGGGTCTGCAACCAGGATCAGTGCTGCCCCTCAAGGACCCTGGCCCCCCAGGCAGCAATGTGGGCGGGAGCCCAGCCTGCAGGCATCCAGCAGCCTGGCCCGTGCAGCCTCCGGGGCCTGGCTGAGGGGTGTGCAGGGGCTCCGGGAGAGACCAAGTGTTTGCTATCCATCTGGGAGAGGGATGGTGTACTGGGGTGAGGGGTGTGCCCCAAATTCATGTGCACCCAGAGCCTGTGAATGGGACCTTAGTCAAGTTAAGATGAGGCCGTCCTGCTGGCTTTAAAACCAATATGACCGGTGTCCTTATCAGAAGAGAGAAACTTGGACTCACACATGCAGACACTGGGAGAGGCCCACAGCCGAGTGATGCCCGCACCACCAGGTGTGGGAGAGGCTGGGGACAGCTCGACCCCGAGTGCCTGCAGAAGGGAGCCGCCTTGCCTTGACTTTGAACTTCTAAAATTGTGAGAAAATACATTTCTGTTATTTTGAGACACTACATTTGTGGTAATGTGTTAGGGCAGCCACAGGAAACAAATAGAGATTTCTTCCAGGCACCCCACTGTTCTGGGGCCAGCTCAGCGATGCAGGGCGGAGGGTGGACTGAGGGGCACCTGTGTCCCCCTCCTTGCGGTGCAGGAAGGAGGCGTGAGGTGAGTGGAGTGTGAAATTGTTGGGGGGAGGGGGGCTCTGTGCAACCAAAGAGCAGGCAGTGAAACCATGTAGCAAAAAGCAGAATGATTGTGGTGACTATTGTTATTTAAATCTGTTGTTATTTCCAGGGCTTTTTAGATGCTTTTAAAAATGTGTGATTTCTTTTTTTCTTCTAAATAAATACTTGCTCTTGTACCTGACTTTGCATCTGCAATTTTGCATCTCTTCCTTGGGGAACCCTTCCGTCTGCCTGAGCCCAGCCCCCCCCACCCCCCCCAGCTCTCTGTGCTACCCTGTAGTTCCCTCATGCCTCATTGTCTGTATGGCCGGCTTCCCTGAGTCCACCCAGGGGTGAGAGGGCAGGGTGACCCCAGATGATGCAGGGGTGAGCACAGGGCCCCAGGCTGAGCCCCAGATGGTGGTCCCTCTCTGCCCTGCTCAGCCACCGGGCGTGGTCACCGTGGCCAGCCACCCATCCCCAGTTCTGCGTGTTCTCGTTTCCCCTGACCTCGGCTCCCTCCTGTCTCTCTTGCCTTTTCCTAATACTTAAAGGGATTATCCCACTGCCTTCTCAAATTCAGCGCTGTCACCTGAGTTTTAGGATCCCTCTGCTTTCGAGGTGCTAGTCCCCAGGTTGTCCAGGCACCTGGCGCCTGTCCCCCCTGGTTGTCCTCTTTGGTCCTTTGACGTGAGCACCCTCCCGGCCCCCGCCCTGGCAGCGCCATCCTCATGACCCGAGTCTCAGGCCTGAGGTGGCCCCTTTCCTTCTGTCACCTGTGTCTCTTCCTCCTTTCTGCCTGGTCACTTCCTCTCCTGCAGTCACTCCACTTGTCATTCCTGGGTCCGTGGTTAGTTTCACCCCTAACTTTCCCACGCGGACGTTTTGCTGACTCCTTTTTCCTGCTGGTGGTTGTTCACCTCCTTAAGGCACCCCGCCCAGGACGTGAGGTGTCAGGCTGTGAGCCTTGGGGGGCCAGTCTGGTGAGAAGTACACACTGGAGTTGAACAGGGAAGCACTTTATTTTTGGCAAGCCTGGGTTGGGGGCTGGGCCTCCCTCAGCCCATCGGCCAGGTTGCCCGCTGCTGGGGACCCAAGCTTGTGGAAAGAAGGAGCCCCTCCTGCTGTTGAGGGGAGGGGCCAGGGTCAGTCTGGCAGGGTCAGCAAGGCACCCTCGAGGGTGCGAGGCATGCACGGAAGGCTTCCTGGAGGGGGAGCCAGCAGCAGCGCTGGGTCGAGGGGCCGGTCACAGCTTCAGTGGTAGGGGTTGGGGGTGGACATGGTGTTCCGGCGGCTGCAGGACATGTCTTCATACACCACACACACCGGGCTCTTCTTCCTGGCCCAGCACAGTTTTTTGATCTGAAAGGGAAAGCCTGTCTCTCTTAGTGGGGTGCCGGCTGGCTCTGGGGCCCTGTTTCTTCAATGTACACCCCTCAGGAAGCGTCCAGATTTTACCTCCTGGGCGTGTATTAAGCCCACTCAGGAGGGGCCTGGCCCCAGCACCCCCCACCCAGGGGGTTCCTGAGCTGCCCTAGCCTGGGGCAGGGGCAGGGCCCAGGGGGCAGGGGCAAGGAGGTAGAGGATGGCAGTGACCTTGTCCCCAGCGACCCTGTCAGGGAGGAAGGGGCCTGGGCTGGCAGCAGGGGACATGGAGCTGGTGGAGCTGGGCAAACTGGCCGAGTGGCCAGGGGCCCCGCTGACCGCCTCCTGGCCTCCGTCTCGCTGCCTTCTCCTCCCCTCCAGCACAGGTCCACACAGGCTCACACACCGATGTCACACCCACAGGCCTCACACGCACACACGTCTCACACATGCCACACACTCGTGCGTGCAGTGTACACAGGCTTCCCGCTCTCTGGGTCTCCTCACCCCTCCCTCAAACGTCTGACCAGGACCTGGCCCTGTCCCGTGTGCACCCCACACCCCTGAGTCCTTAGGGCTCCTGGGGGCTCCCCCTCTGGGCTTCTCTCCCACCGTGGCCCCTCCGAGCTCCGGGGCCTCATGGAGGGAATGCATGGGCGCTGGGTCTTCCCCGGTGGCCAGCTCCCAGGACCTGACCGCTTTTCCTCCCTCCCTGCTCTCTGAGGGCAGCTGGCTTATAGGGACACAGGTGACAGCGGAGGGTCACACTGACCTGCGTCCACTTCAGCACACACATGGCCCCCAGGCCCAGCAGGACGAGGAAGCCCAGAGCCAGGGCTACAGGGAAGGAGATGTGCTCCAGTGGGGTCTTCTGGCACGTGCTCGCTGCCTGGAACAGGGTGTCTGGGAAGAAGCAACAAACAGAGGCACTTGGCAGATTGGGGGAGTCCATGAGCCTTCAGGGTTCAGGGCAGGAAGGTTCTGTAGTTGGGGGAGGGGGTGAAATCCAGGAGGCTTCCTGGAGGAGGTGGGCTTAAGCTGGAAGAAACTCCAGCAAGTAGAGAGGGAAGGTGCCCAGAGAGGGGCAGGTGAAGCCTGGTCTGGCCAGCAGGTAAGTAGAGTGGTCCCGGGGTGGGCGCTTTGTACCTGTCACCACCACCAAGGTGCCAGAGCCCCAGACGTTCGGGCTCGTCGTGACAGCCATGCAGACGTAGGCACCGGTGTCAGCTTGCTGCAGGTGGTGCATGGTGATGGTCAGGTTGTGCGTCGGCCCCGAGAAGACGATGCGGCCCCTGAACCGCTGATCCACAGTGGGTATCGCCCCACCACCGTGGTATATCACATTGGACGTGTTTGACCCATAACTTTGCTTCAGGTAGAGCCCGAGCAGGGGTCCACGGGTGGAGCAGGTGATGTTGATGGAGCCCCCATCTGGGGTGATTGCGTAGGAGGGGAACTGCCATACCTCTGCAGGGAGGACCCGAGACCGTCACCACTGCCCTGACCAGAGGAGCAGAAACTCTTCTCTTTGCAGGGGATGGTGGCAGGAAGAAGGGGCCCCACCGACACATCATCACAGATGAGGCACCGCGTGGGAGCCTCGGAGCTGTTCCGGGCGTCAGCTCTGGGGGCTGTACTGCAGTTCTGAAGGGCCCAGGCGGCCTGCGACCTCTCCCCACCCTCAGGGGGTGAAGTTGGAGCTGGGGCTTCTCCCTGCCAGGGCAGCCAGCTCCCAGTTGGGCGGCTCTGGCCCTTCCCCATGGCTCTGCACCTTCTCCCTCTCTTAAATGCTCTGGCCCGGTGGCTCAGTTGACTAGAGCGTCGTCCTGCTGCACCAAGGTTGTGGGTTTGATCCCCGGTCAGGGCACATACAAGAATCAACCAAGGAATGCATCGATAGGTGGAACAACAAATCGATGCTTCTCTCTCTCTCAAATCAACAAATTAAAACAAATGTTTTTTTAATTAAATGACAGTCCGCAAGATAGCCGGAGGCACTGTTATGTCTCACTCTCTCTTTCCAAAGCTGGCTGCCTCAGTTTCCCCACCATTTCCCTCATTTGTCCAGCCTTCCTAGTGCAAACACAAACCTTCTTTTTAAAAAAATTAAAAATTTCTTTTATTGATTTGAGAGAGAGAGAAATATCTATGTGAGAGAGAAACGTCGATCGGCTGCCTCCAGCATGCATATCAACTGGAGATCAAACCCAAATCCTAGGTATGAACCCTGACTGGGAATCAAACCTGCAACCTTCTGGTGCACAGATGCTCCAACCAACTGAACCACCTAGCCCGGGCACCACAAACCCTCTTTCATGTGATCCAAACCTCTGCTTCTCAGTCAATTCAATCCTGCAGCTTTTTGGGGGCACAAGGGTTGTGCCTGCCAAGCCCCCCCTCTTCTGGGTAACTGGGCTCCCCATCCTGCTGCAGAACTTCTTACATCTGTTTTAAAAAGCAGACTCCACGCCACAGTCCCTCCGACAAAGGCAAGCCCGCTCACAGTGGGAAGTCCCCAGACACCAGAGTAAAGTAAACGGGGATCAGAACCCTGGTGACCCAGCACCAGCGTCCAGGGGCTGGCTGCTGCGTGACAGGCTCCATCCCTGACCACCCCTCCCGGGAAGGAGGGTGCCCAGGCAGCAGTGCAGGGTGGCAGGTGGGGACACTAAGCCCACTGGGAAACGTGGTAGGGGATGGTGGGAAGTGCTTACCTGTGGCGGCCAGGGCCCCAGGCAGGAGACCAGGGGCCAGGACCAGGAGCAAGGGGAGCAGAGGCAGCCTGGGGGTCATGCTCAGGGCCGTCCAGCCCACCGCAGACCCAGTGACAGGGGAAAGGCAGGGTCCCCTACCAGCCAGCAGAGATTCTCACTGTCTACAGTGCCCAACTGTGTGCCGGCACCTCAGAGGTGCCGCCCCAAAAGTCCCAATGAAAAGTCACTTCCTGGGTGGGCAGGGCAGGATGGAGCCCCACGCAGGCAGGGAGGGGCAATGGAAGTGGTGGTGGGCCTCTGGGAGTGCTTCCTGGAGGTGATGTCATGGGTGAGCAGAACGGTGTGGCCCAGGCTGGGGGGGGGGCCTTCATGCTCCACGCTGTCCTGCTGAGTGCCCACCGGGTGGCTGGATGGCCTCACCCCCACTGCATGTCCTCAGGGCACATCAGGGGAATGGAGACAGGAGGGTGGGGGGGGTCCTCTGGGTGGGGTGGGGTCAGGCTCCTGCTGCCCTTGTCCTCTGGGTCACCTTCTACCGGGCCCTGATTTATGCTCAGAAATCTGGCCTGTCATGTCAGTCACCCCTGCAGTGTGGGGGCTGGAAGGGGTGAGGGGGCAGACCCCACAGTGTAAGGGCCCAGAACAAACTGTCCTTTAGAGAAGTCCTTAAAAATACAGAGAAGCGAGACTTCCAGTCAAGGTGGTGGCGCAGGTAAGCGCGGTCTCGCCTCCTCCCACAACCACATCAAAATAACAACTGAACTACAGCACAAACATCCTTCAGAACCGCCTGACATTGAGCTGAATGGAAGCCCTACAGCTACAAGATTAAAGAACCACATGGAGACTGGTAGGAGGGACGGGGGCAGAAGGGCTGGTCCCACACCCACGTGTGGCGGATAAAATCAGGAGGGCACCTCGGCTGGGAAGGACTGAGGAGTCCTCCCCGTCCCACAGCAGGCGCCCAGCTCAGGGTTCCAGTGCCAGGAAGAGAATCCCCATCACTTCTGGCTGTAAAACCAGCAGGAACTGAGGCTGAGGGAGGCTGAGGCTGCTGGAGCCCTCTTTTTTTTTTTTTAATTATTTTTTTTCTTTATTGATTTTAGAGAGAGAGGAAGGGAGAGGAAGAGAGAGATAGAAACATCGATGAGAGAGAACATTGACTGGCCGCCTCCTGCATGCCCCCCACTGGGGATCGGGCCCACAACCTGGGCAAGTGCTCTGACTGGGAATCGAACTGGCGACCTCTTGGTGCATGGTTGACACTCAACAACTGAGCCACACCGACTGGGCCAGGCAGCTCCTCTTAAAGGGCCCGTGCACGGGCTTACTCGGACCCACTCCCTCCAGGCTCCAGCGTGGGGGAGGCAGCTTGAAAGGCACCAGAGACATACGGGCAAGAACTGAGTTGTTTGGCATCTGGGCAAGAGCTGGAGGGGCAGCTTTCTCCCAGACAGACGTGCTGGTGCAGGCTGTTGTTCCTTTGGTGAGCCCTTCCTCTGGGACTCCAGCAACTTGGCTCACACTGTTTGCCCTGCCCTGGTGATTCCCTGAGGACCTGTCCCACCCAACTTTTGGGCCCACCCAATCTGTTTCCAGTGGCTTTACCATTGGATTGGTCTGTTTTGGCTCCTGCTTCAGATTTTCCTAAATTCTCTCAAACAAGCAGCATCTGGTCTCAGTGAGCCCCATACTTCTCTCTAAGTGGCCCCAGGCCCAGCACTAGGAGCAGCCAGCCTTGGTTCACAGCTTGGCTTCACCTGGGCACCTCCAAGCCCAGCACAAGAAGCAGCCATCTGCAGATCACTCTGTAGCTTATGCCGGGTGGCCTCTGGTAGAACATGGGCAGTGGCTGACCTGTCCCAGAGCCACCACACCCAGTGGACAGCTTCAGACCATGGCAAAGCACCACCACCCAACCACCTCCACAAGTGACACACTCAATGAGTGGACTCAGTGGGTACCAGGGCCCTGCTAAAGTAAGTCTTGCTCTGTGTGGTGGGCCCCTGCACAGCTGATCCTCCAAGGGAGTCAGAGGCCAGTGGTCAGTGGGCACAGCCAGTCCTTGCAGCTGATCAGCCTGAGTAAATCCCTCCCACTGACGTGCCAACAGCAATCAAGACTCAGTTACAACAGAAAGGTGTACAGTCCACATGAGGGGTGCCCCTCGAGGACCCCAAGTGGGTGATCAGGGAGGCTGTGCCACTGGACCCTACAGGACACCTACTACAACAGGCCACCCTAGGAAGCCCAGGAGACACAGCAACTCTACCTAATACATAGAAACAAACACAGGGAGGCAGCCAAAATGAGGAGACAAAGAAACAGGTCCCATATGAAAGAACAGAAGAAAACTCCAGGAAAAGAACTAAACTACACGGAGATAAGCAATCAGATGCAGCGTTCAAAACACTAGTTATAAGGATGCTCAAGGAACTTAGTGGGAACTTCAAGGAACTTAGTGAGACCTCCAAGGAACTTAGTGAGGACCTCAAGAGCATAATAAAGGACCAGTCAGAAATGAAGGAGGCTCTAACTGAAATAAAGAATAATTTACAGGGAATTGATAATAGAGTAGGTGAAGCCAAGAAGCAAACCATCGATTTGGAATATAAGGAAGCAAAAAACATCCAATCAGAACAAAGAATAAAAAAAAATGAGGACAGTGTAAGGAGCCTCTGGGACAACTTCAAGCGTACCAACATTTGCATCGTGTGGGTGCCAGAAGGAGAAGAGAGAACCCAAGAAATTGAAAACCTATTTGAAACAATAATGACAGAAAACGTTCCTAACTTGGTGAAGGAAACAGACATACAAATCCAGGAAGCAAAGAGAGTCCCAAATAAGAACACCAAGAGGCCCACCAAGACACATCATCATCAAAATGCAAAAGTTTAAAGACAAAAAGAGAATCTTAAAAGCAGCAAGAGAAAAGCAGTTAGTTACCTACAAGGGAGTTCCCATAAGACTGTCAGCTGATTTTTCAAAAGAAACTTTGCAGGACAGAAAGGAGTGGCAAGAAATATTCAAAGTGATGAAAAGCAAGAAACTACAACCAAGATTACTCTATCCTACAAAGCCATTATTTAGAATCGATGGCCATATAAAGTTTCCCAGACAAGAACAAGCTAAAGGAGTTCATCACCACAAAATCAGTATTATATGAAATGTCAACGGGTCTTCTCAAAGAAGAACAAAAATATGAACAATAAAATGGCAATAAATACATATCTATCGACAATTGAATCTACAAACAAAATGAACAAGTAGAACAGAAACAGACTCATAGATACAGAGAACTTTTTGTTGGTTGCCAGATAGGAGGGGCTGGGGAGATGGGTGAAAAAGATGAAGGAATTAAGCCCTGGCCGGTTTGGCTCAGTGGTTAGAGCGTCGGCCTGTGGTTCAGAGAGACCCGGGTTTGGTTCCCGCTAAGGGCACATACCTCAGTTGTAGTTTGTCCCCGGCCCTGGTTGGGTCATGTGGGAGGCAGCCACTCGATGTGTCCCTTTCACATCGATGTTTCTCTCTCTCTCTCTCCCTCCCACTTTATCTGAACAAAAAATTGAAAAATGTCCTCGAGTGAGGATAAAAAAAAAAAGATGAAGGAATTAAGAAGTACAAATTGGTTGTTAGACTGATGAACCTCAAAGGGATGGGGGGAGGTGTCCTGCCTGGGGGGGGCAGGGGGCAGACGGGCTTTGTGGGCCCCTCCCACCAGAATCTCTATATTGAAACAACCTTTGATTTAACCTGAAATGCAGCAACACTTTTGGTCTGTTTTAGGCAGAGGGAATAGATTTCTGTGGCCCCCAGGGCAGCAAGGCCTGGGTGCCCTGCCCACTGTTGGCCAGCCCTGCAGCGGCACAAACCAGGCACTGCAGTGGCTGAACCTATTTACCCCTGAGGTTCAAATGCCACCGGTTCTGGGGCCCTGGAGCCTGTGAAGCCATTCAGATCAGGGTCCCGGTCACGGTCCTCCATGGCGAGTTGGGACGTCCAGAGGCCTGTGTCTCTCTGATGCCTTAGGACAGTTTAGCATTTTCAGACACGAAGCAGTTTCTTTTAGACTTTAATGTATTTTTCCATTTGTAGAACGTGTATTTCCCTGCTCATTTGATGGGTTATTTTATTCACTGTAGGACTTAGCGTCAGTGATGTTTTTCAAAGCATTGAATACAGTACTTGTAGGAAAAGCCCTGTGAGTACTTATTACAGATGGGCTTGCTCCCGCTGCGTGGTGGCAGCTACGAAGACATGTGGCTAATGGTTGTGGGGTGGGCACAAGTCCTGCCTGTAGCGACCCTGGTGGTGGAGGTGGGCACACATCCTCTTAGGCCTCTAACCACCCCCATTTTGATCTCCTGACTGTTGGCAGGAAGGTCCCCCAAACTTGTTCTTGCTAAGGGTCAAGACAGGAGTATGTCTAAGATCAACTTCAACCCCAAAACTGGGGCATCTTTGAGGTGACAGTAGTGTCTTCCCAGAAGGAGCCCAGGCCAGGCCCTGGAAGGAGGGGGCACAGAAGGGGCTGGTCCTGTAAGGGTCAAGAGCTTTGGGACTTGAGATTTTCACATCTTTGGTGGCCGGGAGAGGGAGCCGGAGGGAGATGCTGGGATGGAGGTGGAGAAGGGCCTGTCCCCTGTCCCTGGTGGGAGGGACAGACTGCTAGCCTTCTCGAGGGGCTTCCCTGTGCGCTGGGCACAGAGCCCCCCCCAGACGCCGACCGGGGCAGGGTCCTGCTTCCCTCTGCACCTCGGCATCAGTCCATCAGAAAGGGGCAGTGGCTCTGCAGCTGGGGTGTCACCACCCTGGGTCTGGATTCCGGATGCCATCCTTCTGATGGGCTTCCACTCAGCTCAGAGCCTACTCATTGCAGGCGGGAGGGCGGGCGGGAACGATGGGCTGAGCAGGATCAGGCACACGGATGCAGACACATCCTGTCACACGTCCTGGGTCTCATGGGAGTCCAGCCCCCGCCCCCCATTCTACCCTCCAGGGTGTGCTGGGGACAAAGTGAGGGCTTGGAGGGCAGTGGATCTCTGGGGGAGGGCACTGGCTCATCGACCCTGTATTCCCCCCACTTCCCACCCAGTCCACTGACCAGGGGTGGGCCTGCAGGAGCTGGAAGGTCCTGGGGTTACGGAGACTTCTGTACCAGACCAATAAGCCTCCCAGCACCAGGATGCAGAGGATGGCCAAGACCGTGATGAGAGGTGTATGAAATCGGTCCCGGGGCAGGCTCTGGTCCTGGGGCGGGCTCGGGTCCTGGGGCGGGCTCTGGTCCTGGGGCGGGCTCGGGTCCTGGGGCGGGCTTGGGTCTTGGGTTGCGCACGGGACCTGAGGCGGGTAGCCCTGAATGCGCTGGGTCTCTGTGGCAGCAGGAAGCAGGCAGATTGTAACTTCTTCACTCCAGCAGCAGCCATGGCCCCCCTGAGCACACCCCGAGGGGGACAGCACCCCCACCCTGCGCCAAGAAGCCCAGGGCCGGAGAGCATGCAGGGGAAGGGGTGCACAGGCTCCTGAGGGGCACTGAGGGGCTCCTCACCTGTAGCTCTGGATAAAGAGAAAATACCTACCCCTGGAGGCTGTGGAGTGCGGCTCTGGGGGTTCTGCGGGGTGATGAGGGCAGGTCAGGGGGCTGCCCAGGGCCAGCCTGCGCCAGCCCCCGCCTCCACACCAGGTCCAGGCATCAGATGAGACCCGGGCTCAGGAGTGCAACAGGGCTGGGGCTTACTGCCCCCCAGGGCCCATCCAGGCTGGGGGCAGCTCTCAGCCCCTCCCTCAGCACCAGGCATGGGAGGTGAGAGGCCCCGAGGGGCTGTGGTGAGTCAGGAGTTCTAAGCAAAGGAAGGGGAGGGAGGGCAGTGAGGTGAGGAGGATTTGGGGGAGGGAAGGGTCAGTGCTCTTGGGCTGACAGGGGAGGGTGTCCGCAGAGCAGGGTGGCCCCAGGGGGACTCTGAAGGGGCTTATGTTCCAGCAGCAGGACACAGAAGGGGGCACAGAAGTCAGGGAGAGGTGGAAGGGGGTTGGGGGATGGTCTCTGCTGATTGGTTCCATTTTCTCAGTGAATCAAAGTAGCCAGGTCTTAAGGAGGGGAGGGTGGGAGAGAGCAAGCGGTGACCACGGGGGTCAGAGAGGAGGTGCTGGGTGCCTGAGGTGGACAGTGTCCAGGGCCGCCCTGGAGGTGGCGAGGGAACTGCAGGGACTGCTAGGACGGGAGGGGACGAGTCTCGTCTGGGCCCATGTCCAGGCTCTGGGCACTTCAGGGGGGAGTCGAGGTGCCCCTGGTCCTCACCTGAGAGGAGCAGGGTGGTGTCCTCACAGCTTGCCTGGAGTCCCATAATTGTCCAGCGGTAATGCCCAGCCTGGGTGTCCCGGGCTTCCTCTGTCACCAGGTGTGCCGTGTTTCCTTGAACCCAGAGATACCACCCATCCTGGGAAGTGCATCCTGGGGTCACCTGCGTGAACATGGGCTGGCAGTGCTGCCCGCCGGGGTCTCTCCGGCAGACGGTGACGTTGTGGAAGGGGTTGGAGATGTTGCAGGTCATCACGGCACGCTCCCCCCTGACCACGGAGACTTTCTTGGTGCATCTGGGGTGGTCCCACTCTGTGTGCAGGGGATGTTCACACACGTGGGTCACGGCTGGGCCTCAGGACGTTCACCAACAGCCCTCCCTGGGCTCTTAGTCACTCCCTGGGCCTGAGCCTGGTCTGGGTGTGCCCCTCCCCCACCCCCAGAGAGAGTGAGACCCCAGACTCACCTGCTGTCTCAGCGTGCGGGGAGACGGCCATGAGCAGGAGGGTCCAGAGCATCATGGGAACAGGGAAGGAGGATGCTGGGGCCAGCATGGTCAGCAGGACGGGAGGCCTCAGGGGTCCCGAGTCCTCCTCATTGGTTCTTGGGGTCCTGCTGGATGAAGGGAAGCCAATGGGTCAGAGGGCCGCAGCTGGGCCAGGGGCGGGTAGGGGTCCCAGGCTCCTGACCACTGGTGCCCGGAGGCCAGTGTGCCTGCCTGACCCTGCCCTATGCAGCCCGGCCCCTCCTCCCTCTGTGCCTTTCCACTGTGCGTACCGCTGGTGGCCACTGTGACACAAAGGAGGGAGACAGGCAGGACAGGGAGCAAGTCACCGGGAGAGAGCCCGCTTCATCGTGGGGTTCACCCTTTCAGTTTGAGAATAAAACTCGCAGAACTGCCTGGATGGCTCGAGCGACCGAGATGCTGAGCCACAGAGGGGCTCTGGACCCGGCTCGACCCTGAGACCACCTTGGACGCCCAGCCCGTGTCCCCCTCCCGCATTCCACTGCTGGGCGTCCGGCTTCATTTCGGGACCCTTTATGGGACTTTTGGCCCACTTGCCCGATGTGCTCTTATCAACGGGCAGCCCCTTCCTGAGGAACTCAGAGCTGTGAGCGACGCCACGACTTCCCCTTCCTGCGAAGCAAGTACCTCCGGCAGAGGTGACATTTACCCTGGGTGCTTGAAACTGTTTCAACGTGCTTTAAAGTTGCTTGTCAGACTGTTTGTTGACGCTTTGATTTAAAAAAATAGATACTGCCCTGGCTGGTTTGGCTCAGTGGTTAGAGCGTCGGCCCGTGGACCAATGAGTCACAGGTTCAATTCCGGTCAAAGGCACGTACCTCCGTTGCGGTTCATCCCTGGCCCTGGTTGGGTCATGTGGGAGGCAGCCAGTCGATGTGGCTCTATCGAATCTATGTTTCTCTCTGTCTCTCTCCCTCCCTTCCTCCCACTCTGTCTGATAATAAGTAGAAAAATATCCTCAGGTGAGGAATAAAAAAAAATAATAAATAGATACTGCCCAGCCGGTGTGGCTCAGTGATTCACGTCGACCCATGCACCAAGAGGTCACTGGTTTGATTCCCGGTCACGGCACATGCCCAGGTTGTGGGCCTGATCCCCAGTAGGGGGCATGCAGGAGGCGGCCAATCAATGTTCTCTCTCATCGATGTTTCTGTCTCTCCCTCTCCCTTCCTCTCTCTCTAAAATCAATTTTTAAAAAAGTTTTTTGTTCTTTTTTTGTACGTGCCCCTAGCGGGAACCTAACCCAGGACTCTGGTCCGCAGGCTGACGCTCCAACCGCTGAGCCAAACCGGGGCTTAAAAAAAGTTTTGTTTTGTTTTTATATGTTTTACTTTATTGATTTTAGAAAGAGAGGAAGGAAGAGGGAGAGAGATAGAAACATCGATGATGTTACATCGATTGGCTGCTTCCTGCGTGCCCCGCACTGGGGATTTGGCCCACAACCTGGGCATGTGCCCTGACTGGGACTCAAACCAGCGACCTCTTGGTGCATGGGTGGACACTCAACCACTGAGCCACACCAGCCAGGCTTAAAAAAAGTTTTAATAAAATAAATAAAATTGATTTTAGAGAGAGAGGGAGAGAGACAGAGTCACTGATAAGAGAGAACATTGATTGGCTGCCTCCTGCATGCTCCCCACTGGGGATCAGGCTTACAACCTGGGCATGTGCCCCGATTGGGGATCGAACCGACAACCTTGGCATATCTGGATGACGCTCTAACCAATTGAGCTACCCAGCCAGGTCTGTTTCTGACTTTTTATTCCAGTTTTGGGAAATGAGGCGAAAGGGCTGGGAGCAGAGAAAACTTTGAATGTGAGGATCTCTGGGAGCTCGGGGATACCGGTGACGAGTCTCGATCCAGGGTGCTCTGGGCTGAGCAGGGTAGCGACACCAGCGGGGTGACCTCGGCCGGGCCCAGCCCAGGACACATGTCCAGTGCACTGCAAGCTCAGAAGCTCCTCAGATCCTCAGGGGTCTGACCGGCCAGGGAACCCTGCTCAGCCCACTGCCCTCCCCCCACCCTATCCCTGCCCTCACCGGGCGCCTGTCTGAGCGCTGACCACCTGTGGCCTCGCCCCTGCTCCTGGCCTCACTTAGGGACCAGCGTGTCCCAGCCACCGTACTGGGGGCCCTTCCCCACAGGTCAGCCCTGGCAGGGTACCCGAGCCAGCTGACCTGTGGGCCCCAGAGCCGCAGGAGAAGGAGGCCCACCTTGCCCTGCACAACCTCACGATGAAAGCAAATGACTACATCCGGCTTTTGAGAGAAACATCCAATTTGAGAAGGGAAAAGAGTTTCAAGAATGTAAAATGCAAACCCCACACTCTCCTGGACGGCCTGGCCTGCAGGGCTCTGGGTGAGGAGGGGCCCCTGGTATGTTGTGTCCATGGCCCAGGGCTGGCCGGAGCCAGGGTGCCTTCCACTGGGACAGACCAGGAGGAGCCGACAGACAGACATGTGGGAATAGTCTCTTCCTCACTCAGTTTGCAAGGGACTCTGGGGTCCTGGTGTTCTGGTCTCTACCCGGCACCTGCCTATTCGCTGAGGCCTCTGACAGCTCGGCGTGCTGGAAACACCCAGGCACCTTGTGACCAAAACCACTGTCCACCCAACGGCCGTGTTCTGCCTGCACATGGACGTCTGCGGAATCGAACGCTGCTCCGGGCCCAGAGCGGGGTCACGACCATCCTTGGTGTGTCTCCTCTTCAGTCTCGACCCAGCCTGCCATTCATCCATTCACAGTAACCCCTCCCACGACCCTCACCTGGGCCCATCACACGCTCCTCTGGCGGGCCTGCTGCCTTCCCCATCACGCCTTGCTTTTTGTTTTGTGAATCCTCACCCAAGGATATTTTTTCCACTGATTTTTTTGAGAGATAGTGACAGGGAGGGAGGGAGGGGGAGAGAGAGACAAATATCGATGCGAGAGAGACACATCAATTGGTTGCCTCCCACATGACCCCCGACCAGGGCTGGGGACCGAACCACAACCAAGGTATGTGCCCTTGACCGGAATGGAACCTGGGACTCTCTGGTCCGTGGGCCGACGCTCTCGCCGCTGAGCCACACGGGCCAGGGTGGCCCCCTTTCATTGTTATGCATTGTTCTGTACCTCAGTACAGTCCTAACACACAGAAAAGCTTTCTTCTCTTTGTTTTTCAAAAACCCTCACTGAGAGTAAATGAACAGATGGGTGATCTCACAATCCTGGGCCTGCAAACTCCACGCTGGGACCCGGCGACGCAGCCGGCTAAGCCGCCTCTCCCTCGCCACCTTCTGTGAGCACACTGCAGCTCCCTGACCCCCCACGCCCACACGGGCACCCAGCGCTGGGGGAGGCCAGGCCCTGGGGTCACCACCTGTGAGCTTTCCTCGGGGCCTCCCACACGCTGTGCACACGTAGGTGCTCAATCCCCGTGGACCTGCGTGGCCGCCCCCAGGGCTCCCGGGAAGGGCTCTTTGGTCCTGAGCAGGCCACCTCAGCTGAGCCGGGCAGGTCAAAGGTCACCTTGGCCTTACCTCGACCAGGTGACATGAAGAGGCAGTGAGTGACCTCAGCAGTGTGTGTACGAGTCGCGGGCTGACCTGCACAGTTGGACTTTAGAAGGGAGTGTGGCCCTGGCCAGTTTGGCTCAGCGGTTAGAGCTTCGGCCCGCAGACCAGGGGGTCCCGGGTTTGGTTCCTGCTGAGGGCACGTACCTCGGTTGCAGTTTGTCCCCGGCCCCCGGTTGGGGTTGTGTGGGTGGTGACCACTCGATGTTTCTCTCTCTCTCTTCCTCTCTCTCACACTATCTCAGGATAAATGCAAAAGTGTCCTCAGGTGAGGATAAAAAAAAAAAAAGAAGAAGGGAGTGTGTATTGACAAGTGAAAGGAAAGCAAAAGGAAGGCAGCCTGGCCGCTGTCACATGCAGCAGGGCGAACTCCAGAGGTCACCCTGGGAGGCCGGGAGTTTCCCTGCGAGGGCAGGGCCCTCCGGGACGGCACAGAGGGTGTCCCCAGCCTCCCTCAGTCCCGGCCTGGCTGCCCTTTGCTCGGAGATGTTTGTCTGCCTGCCGGCCTCCCCAGCTCCCAACCTGTGCGGTTTTCATGACACCACATAACCCTGAAATCCTAACAATCATTTTACATTGACTCATTCTTAAAACATCATTATGTATTTTAGCCTCTCCTTAACAAATACGAAACTGTCCTCATCGGTAGGTGTGCTACACTCTTCAAACTCTTCCCTCAGTCCTCCTCTCCGTGAAAGCCCCCGGATGATACCAGAATCCGGATAAAGAGACATCCTGATCACGTCCCTCTGCCCCTAAACTGCAACCACCTTGGGCTGGTGCCACAGCCCGTCACAGCCCGTGACACTGGGTGGCACGGGGAGCCAGCTCTGCACCTTTGCCATCGCCGGAATGGGTTAAGACCTTCGCCAAACCACAGTGCAATCCAGATGTCTCTAACAGTCTGCACCTTGACAGCCCTGAGACTGACCAGCCCCTGGAGAGGGCGGAGGGAAGGGGTCGGCTTTGAGCCAGGGCCTGTTTGCTGGCAGGCGGCCCAGCCTCGAGGTGCAGTGAGCTCCTGGTGCTGGGGCGGGCAGCGGGTCACCCAGCCTGTGACTGTCCTAGAGGCCCCTCCCGCTACCTCCCACCCCAGTGATCCTCACAGTGACAGCGTCCACCTGGGACCGCCCTAGGGGTCCTGAGCTATTGGTCTAGAAGGGATGGGGACTCAGAACAGAGCTGAGGGGCTGGGGGAGACCCCGCTGGGCATGTCTGGGGGGCACATACTCCAGCCTGAGAACAGCTGCTTGGGGTGCCTGCGGCCCTGGTGGGAAGGAGGGCTGAGGGAGGAGGCAGCAGCTTCCTCAGGGCTGGAGCCAGGTGTCAGGTCAGCTTTTGGAACAAGGGACCCGGAGCTCCCCAACACCCCGACTCCTAAGGGGCAAAGAGTCCAGCGATGGTGCAGAGCAACCCCCAGCAAGGGCAGCCGTGCAGCGCTGAGCCGGCAAATACAGAGGTGGGCTTTTCACACGGGCTTAAGCCATTTCCAGGGCGCCTGCGAGAATGGGCGGGAGCCCTGGCCGGTTTGGTCAGTGGTTAGAGCGTTGGCCCGTGGACCAGAGAGGCCCGGTTCGGTTCCCGCTAAGGGAACCTCGGTTGCAGTTTGTCCCCGGCCCCGGCTGGGGTTGTGTGGGTGGCGACCACTCGATGTGTCTCTCTCACGTCGATGTTTCTCTCTCTCTTCCTCCCTCTCTATCTGAAGATAAATGCAGAAATGTCCTCCGGTGAGGATATAAAAAAAAAAAGAATGGGCCTGAAACACTACCATCCTTAGCTCCAAAATGACTGAGTGCTTAGGAGACTTGGGGCGGGTCTGGGCCTGCCGTTTCCTGGGGACCTCAGACTGCCAGGGGCCCTGGCTGTCTGGGAAGTGGCCCAGGGTTCCCAACCTTGGTGTGCCAACCTGTGCGAGCGGGGACTTCTGGTCGTTCCATGGAATTTATTAGGAGAAAATGCACTCTGGCCAAGTGGGCACGGTTCTGTTCGAATGTCATTCAGCTCCGTGCACTATTTGGATCATACTTATATTTAGAAAGTGATTCGTTATCTGCAACTCAAATGTTTGCATACGGGCAAACAAACAGGACCAGAGAGGGAGGCCAGGACGACGGGAAGTGACAGGCAGAGGCAGAAGCCCAGGAGGGCTGCAGGGGCCTCCAGACTCCCTGAGTTGGCCACACACAAGACAACATTTCAGATTTCAATCAAGTCATCAATGTTGGCCTCTGCATACATACCTGACCGAGACGGCTGACTCAGATTTGGGGGCTGTTCACATGTGGGAGTCAGGGACACACCCGGGGGGTGTGTGTGGCTGCCAGCACCTGGTCCCACGGCGGGACCCTGGGAAAACCAGCGAGCCCAGGCTTGTGAAGCGAGTGTCTGAGCCGTGCACAGTGGTCTCCGTTCCCACAGCACCTGGCGGTAGCTGGGGCCCCCTTCCAGCCGCTGCAGGGGTTCAGGTAACACTCCCACGTGGAGCCCCACCCTGAGCTCAGACAAGGAAACGCCCCAGTCTAGGGCACTCTCTCCCTGTGTCCTGGTCCCTGCTGCTGTGGCCCAGCTGGAGAGTCAAGTCCCCCACTCTGGGCCAGGCAAACCTTCCTCCTCACAGTCCCCTCTCCCTGGCGGCCACCCCTGGGCTCTCAAGCCACCCCGTCCTGTTGCCGCCTGTCACCCCTGCCTGGTTCCTGTCACTGGAAGCACATCTCCCACCCTCACTGTCACAGCCCAGGGACAGGACGGCTCCTCTGCCCACAGGCACGGAAGGTGGTTTTCACACTGCACAGAATCAGGTGGAGTGTGGACTGCACTCCCAGAAATGAAGGGCAGGCCAGTGTCCCACCCCCTGGGTCAGGAGAAGTTTCATTTTTGTTTACCAGCGTCTGTGAGTCAGTGTCAGTGCTGTGTGTCCCTGAGTATGAATCCACGAGTGGGTGTGTGCACCCGAGTGCACATGGGTGAGTGTGTGTGCACAAATGTGGGTGCAGGTGTGTGCATGAGAGTATGAGCTCCGACCCTGGGGGCCTGGACGTGAATGCCATTGTCCAGGTGTGGGCGGGGGAGGGGGTACTGTGCGAACTTGGTGGACACCGGGGAGCCCGACTTGTCCCACCTCCTTCCCTCCGAGAACCAGCCACCGCGACCCGCAGCCCGGTCCTCTCCCCCATGGTGGGCACCCGGCGCCCCCTGGCGGAAGGACCGGGTCTGGCGCGGGGGCCACATCTTTGTGGCAAGAGGAGACCCACGCGGGTGGGGGTCGGGGTCTCGCGCCCGCGTGTACTCGGCAACCCGGAGACATGGGACCCCTCAACACCCGGAGCCTCCCCTCCTCCGAGCCCTCCGCCAGGTCCCGGCCCCCCGGTCCGGTCCGTGCGCCCCTCACCTGCGCCCTGGCTCCCGGGCCGCCAGCTCCCTGGGCGTCCTGCTCTGCGCGCTGGGAGCCGGGGCGCGGGAGGAAAACCGAGCGGTCCGAGGGCGGGGCCAGCGGCGCAGGCCCCAGCCATGGGAGCCCTGGGGCACGCGAGGCGCGGAATCCGAGTCCTGGACACAGGAAGGAAATCCAGATTTATGGGAAGTCACTTGAGTCTCAAGAATTCTCTGCGTTCACAGAAAATGTGTAACGTTCTTGGCAGTGAGTTCCTGATTGCATGTTTACCAGACGTGATTCATCAGATGGTCATCCCAGGGGGGCAGATGCCCGCTGGAGGGCTGCACAGATGCTTCTTCGGGGAGCTGGGTGGGTTCGCCTCCGCGCAGGGACCAGGGGACCCCAGGCCGCACCCCAGTGCGTCGCCCACACAGGGCGAGCTCTGCCCATTGAGAATCCACGAAGAGCGGCGCGCTGAAGCTGAGAGTTGTGGCAAATGCAGTTGGGTCCACCTGGAGGTGGCCGCGCCTGCACAGGTGGGAATAGAGAGCACAGAGGGAGCCCCTCCAGCCAAGTCTTCCCACTGAGGGTCCTGAGTGGGCCTGGGGACATGCTGTGGACAAACTCAGGTGTCCTGGAGGCCCACCTATGTGAGGTCATTCCTGGAAGGGATATGCTGACTTCATGGGGGGGGGTGCATTTCTCGTGTGCAGATGGTTTTGATGCTTATTACAAGATCCTGTAATGAAAGTATCTCCTGAGTTTCTGAGAGCAGGAACAAGGAGGCAAGCATGAGTCACACAGTGGCAAAGGGTGGAAGAACTTTGCTCAGTCCTCTGGGCCACTCTGCCTGGCTGTTTTCAGGCTGCTGGAGGGAACTGGCTGTGGTGGGAATTCTGAGTCTTTGGTGCATGTCCAGCCTCACCAGCTTTCCGAGGTGCCAGCCCGGGCCCAGCTGGAGTCAACACAGACCAAGAAGTTCCACCCTTCGTCCACCGGTTGCTGCTTCCCACAGAACAAATGGCTTAAGCTCCCCCAGCTTCAACCTCCGAGTCACAGAGGGGCCGGTGTGCAGATGCAACCCACGGACAGTCTGTCCCCTGAGCTCACCCTGGACCAGTGGAGCCAAGAGCCCAATGAACATGAGAAACAAGGAGACTCCATGGGAGCAGAAGCAGGTGTAGGGGCCTGGCCTGGCTCCCCAGGGAGGGGAAGAGTCCCAGCAGGGCGTGCTGGGATACAGGATGGCCAGCTGGTCAGGAGAAGGGGTTCATCTCCATCAGAGTGAGCTGGGAAGACACGGGGCAGGGCAGCATCAGATCTGAACTTCTGAAGGCCCACAGGAAGGTGGGGTGCAGAGAAGTGGGAACGGGGGTCCTGGCAGTGGCCCCATGGGGTGTCCGTGGCTGAGTGGGGAAGGCTCGGAGGGGCATGGAGCAGGAGAGCCCACAGCTCTTGGTGGTTTGATGTAGGATGAGGAGGCCTGGAGGCCCCCAGTGCTGGCTGTGTGGCGTGAGGGTCATCCCTCCACTGGGACCCAAGGTGATGCACTGGCAGGCAGGGAGTGGGTTGAGGGACAAAAAAGTATCTTTGGGACACCAGGGACAGGTCCTCACAGGCT
This sequence comes from Tadarida brasiliensis, assembly GCA_030848825.1. NCBI lineage: Eukaryota > Metazoa > Chordata > Mammalia > Chiroptera > Molossidae > Tadarida > Tadarida brasiliensis. The sequence continues at coordinate 66,381,196 of CM061273.1, forward strand.
GTGGACCCACGGGAGCAAGTCCTCACTGGGCAGGCAGTGATGGGTGCGGGGCTGGGCGATGCCCCACATGAGAAGAGAGAGACCCAGAACCGAATTCTGGGAAACCCTTGAATTTCAGGGGTGGCAGAGGAGGGGCCTTGACTGCACAGAACAGAGCATCCCTGCTGCCCACAGGTGAGTGTTTGGAACCTCCAAGGTGGCCAGACTGTGAGAAGGGCCAGCTCTCCAGCTGGACTTGGAATCTGAGGTTAACCAGCAGCTGGACGGAAAAGGATACAGTCCTCCAGGATGTCCCAGAGGGTAGCCTTTGGGCAGATGAAACCAAGTGAGTGGTCCTCACCAGACTCCTCACAGGACCCCTCACAGGCACCTCTGGCTGTGTGAAGCTCAACCCCACAGAGGGGCCCCACAGATGACCACCCAGCCTGGGGACCCAAATGTCACCCCCCACCCCACCCCCTCTCTGCAGGTCTTCCCCTGCCCCCATGCCCTGCCTCTGGGCCCAAAGGAGGGGCTTGTCTCTGACACCTCCCAAGTCAGCCCATCCTTTCTCTCCTATCTAGCCCCACAGAGGGTCCCTCCACTTAGCTCTGGGCCCCTGGGCCAAGTCCCTGGGGCTGTTCAGGCAGGAGGGTCCGAGTCTCTGTCCCTATACAACAGCTCATGTTGGGAGTTTGATGAATTGATAAAGCATTTACACATCTTGAAAATGAAAGTAGCTTGTTTATTTTCAAGTCTTACAAAAGCACTCACACGCCTAGGAAGATACAATGAAACCGGGATGTCTCCTGTTTCGCCGTCCTTGTTTGAGCAGGTGAGGCTCCTCCCTTCTGCCCTCTGTTCCTCCAGGTGTCTCACCCTTGGTTTCCTGGCAGCCACAGCTGAATCACTTGACGTGTGTACTTTCATTTTCCTGAGGTTCTGGGGATTTCTAGGTTTCAGTTATGACTTCCTATTTAACTACAACCACCCTTTGGCAGCTTATTCTTTATACTGCAGAAATGAGACCGTGTTTTCCTTCTCACCAGCTATAACCTCCTCCACTCGTCTTCACCCTCGCACTCCCATCCTCCACAGGTCTGAGCCCTGCCTGTCCTGCGGGGTTCTGGGTGTCCCGCCAAGGTGGTCGGTGAGGGGTGCCGACCTCCACACACTTGCTGGGTTCGGTCAGCTTCAGCTATCCATCACTGAGGGCCCGAGTTGGAACCTCAGCAGCACCGGGGATTATCAGCTTCTCCCCGTGCTTCTAGCAATACTCAATCATCTATTTGGAAGTTATTTTATTCAATGCATAAGGACATGTTTTAATTTTTTTTTTTATCCTCACCCAAGGACATTTTTGCATTCATCTTCAGATAGAGCGGGAGGGAGAGAGGGAGGAAGAGAGAGAGAGAAACATCCATGTGAGAGAGACACATTGAGTGGCCGCCACCCACAGGACCCCAAGCAGGGCGGGGACAAACTGCCACTGAGGTACGTGCCCTTAGTGGGAACCGAACCCGGGACTCTCAGGTCCACGGGCCGACGCTCTAACCGCTGAGCCAAACCGGCCAAGGCTATGTTTTCATTTTTATTGATTGGTGAGAGAGAGAGAGAGAGAGAGAGAGAGAGAGAGAGAGAGAGAGAGAGAGAGAGAGATGCCCTGGCCGGTTTGGCTCAGCGGTTAGAGCGTCGGACTGCGGTCCAGAGAGACCCGGGTTCGGTTCCCGCTAAGGGCATGTACCTCGGTTGCAGTTTGTCCCCGGCCCTGGTTGGTCGTGTGGGTGGCAGCCACTCGATGTGTCCCTTTCACGTCGATGTTTCTCTCTCTCTCTCTCCCTCCCACTCTATCTGAACAAAAAGTGAAAAAATGTCCTCGGGTGAGGATAAAAAAAAAAAAAGAGAGAGAGAGAGAGAGAGAGAGAGAGAAGCATCGATTTGTTATTCCAGTTATTTACGCATTCCTTGGTTCTTACATGTGCCCTCACTGAGCACTGAACCCGAAACCTTGGCGTATTGGGATGATGCTGTAACCATTGAGCTCACTGGCCAGGGCCCATACATATTTTTAGTTGCTGTATCTTCTCGGTAAGTTGAACCTTTATTATTACATAGTGACCCTCTCCACCCTGACCACCCAGTTTATTTTATTTTTATATATATATATTTTTTAATCCTCATCCAAGGACATTTTTCTAGATATCTTCAGATAGAATGGAGGGAAGGAGAGAGAGAGAGAGAGAAACATTGATGTGAGAGACACACATCGACTGGTTGACTCCCGCATGACCCCAACCAGGGCTGGGGACGTACCTTTGTTACGTGCCCCTGACTGGAATTGAACCCATGACTCATTGGTCCGCGGGCCGACGCTCTAACCACTGAGCCACACTGGCCAGGGCGTCCAGTATATTTTAAAGCTTTTTTGTCTGATATCAGCACAGCAAGACCAACTTTCTGTGGCTCAGGTATTCCTGATAGGTCATTTCCCAAACTACTGCCTTCAGCCATGGTGTGTCTACATGCTTTAGGTGCGTCTCTTATAAGCAGAAACTCACTACATTTTTTTTTATCCTTACCCGAGAACATTATTTCATTTTTGTTGAGACAGAGTGGGAGGGAGAGAGAGAGAGAGAAACATCAGCCTGAAAGGGACACATTGAGTGGCTGCCTCCTACACGACCCCAACCTTGGCCCGGGGATGAATGGCAACCAAGGTACGTGCCCTTGACCGGAATCGAACTCGAGACTCATTGGTCCGAGGGCTGACGCTCTAACCGCTGAGGCAAACCTGCCAGGGCTACCTTTTCTTAAAAATCCTCACCTGAGGATATTTTTCTATGTATCTTCAGAAAGAGTGGGAAAGAGGGAGGGAGAGGGAGAGAAAGGGGGAGAGAGAAACATCAACTGGTTGCCTCCTGCACGACCCTGACCAGGGCCGGGGACGAACTGCAACCGAGGTACGTGCCCTTGACCGGAGTCGAACCCGGGACTCATTGGTCTGCGGGCTGGCGCTCTACCACCGAGCCAGACCAGCCAGGGTGAAACTCGCTACATTTTATCCAATCCGACCATTCCGGACTTTGAGCTGGAGTTGAGCCCTCCTGAGACTGTTGTGATCCTGGACCCGTCTTCACTGTTAACTTCATTACTGGTTTGTCCTGTTGTTCCTAAATTTCCTTCTTACCCTGTTCTTAACTTTTATTTTTATTTTTTAATTGATTTTAGATAGAGAGGAAGGGAGAGGGAGAGAGAGAAACATGGATCTGCTGCCTCCTGCATGCCCCCTACTGGGCATCGAGCCTGCAATCCCGGCCTGTGCCCTGACCAGGACTCAAACCGGGACCTCTCAGTCCACCGGAGGACGCTCAATCCACTGAGCCACATGGGCCGGGCTCAGGGAAGGTTTTAAAGTGTCTCTTGTCTCTGGTTTTCCTACACTTCACTGTGATGTGTTAAAAGAGGGGACCCTTGTCCTCACTTCCTCTGGGCCCTCTGAGCTGACCAACGGAGAGCTTTCTTTTTTTTCAATTCCGAGAAATGCAGTTCCTTCCTCTTCTGCGTCTCCCCTGCTCATGGCTCTTGCTCTCCTTCCCTTTTCTCCTCCAGGATGTGGGCTCAGCACTTCCGAGTCTTCCTTCCATTCTTTCTTTCTTTCTTTTTTTTTTTTTTGCTAAGGAATTTTATTGCTTTAATTCTTTCCTTCTATCATTTTTAAATAATTACAGTCAGGTTTTTATTAAGAATTTCTCAGCATCCACAGCAATGTAGGACACAATGTACCCAAAAGACAAAAGAAATTGCTTAGATAAAACTGACTGAATTTCATTCAGGGGAAAATGGGAAAGTTACTAATTTTGAAAACCTTGGTGCAAGACCTTGACTGGGAAGGTGGAGAGTTCTTCATCACACAAAAGCCAAACCAGCCAGACGCGTGTGCTCACGGCGAAGACCAGGCTTCACGCCGTCGAAGGGAGCGGATGGAGCAGACCAGGCCTCTGGACACTGACCTCCGGGATCGCTAACGTTCAACCGTCCACCCCATCAAATGGCACATCCAGGACGGGGCCAAAGTAGGTTTACAGTTGTTCGTATGGGAAATAATACAATAGCCCTGGCCTGTTTGACTCAGCGGTCAGAGCATCAGCACAAGGGTTGCAGGTCCGATTCCTGGCCCTGGTCAGGGTCGTGCAGGTGGCGACCAATTGATGTGTCTCTCTCACATCGATGTTTCCTCTCTCCCTCCTTCCCTTCTACTCTATCTAAAAATCAATGGAAAAGCATCCTCGGGTGAGGATTAACCAAAAACAAACAATAATTAATAAGTAATAAAACAACAACAAACTCTGTGTTTCATGTACTCACAGCTGGAAATCTACGTTGGCCCCGCCCTGGCTGTGACGTGAGCTTACCCATGTTCAGTGACGTGTTCTTTTCACAGGAAAACAGTGTCCTTACTGACATCTGGGAGATGGAATTTCACACCCAGGGCTCCAAGGCCGGGCGCTTCAGTGAGGATGTCTGTGTGTGGCCCCACACTGAGCGCCTCCCCCCTTGTTGCTTCTGGGTTGCTTTTCAGTTGTTGCAGTCCCCCCACCCCCCATTTTCTTTGTTTCACTGCAAACCTCACCCTTTAAAAACAAGGAGTGTGCTTCTTTTATGTTTATAAGTCATTCTAAAAATTTTAGAATGAATTCTGAATATTGAGTCCACACGCTAATCTAAAATAACTTGCTGTCGTATTACTTACTGTTGTATATCCCTTTGAAAACTTTAATCCTTTAAAGTTCTTATCTGGGTACAGGTCTCTTTCGAGGGCCCATGTTACACAGAACCTGCCCTTTTGTTTAGACTGTTGTTGTTTTGCAGCCTAAATAAGAAACAGTGACTTTTCACTGTTCTGCAGCAGTGCCATTGAACTTTGTGTACTTATAGACATTTGACTGTACCAGTTTCACCTTCTACTTTGTTGCAGAAATGCTGCCCCTCAAACACACACACACACACACACACACACACACACACACACACAAAAACAATTTTATACCACGATAGCCTTTGTTTTGCTTCTCGAGGTAGAAGATGACATACTGAAGTTGTCCCAAAGGAAGCTCTGTGCAGTGGACCATACGCTGGTAAGCACATGGCTGTAAGGGGCAGCTGATCGACGACTTTGGATACCATACCTGTTGTGTTCCAACGAACAGGAACTAATTATCCATTTTTAAATGTTTTAATAGAATTAAATAAAGACAAGGAAGTGGTAATAGCATAAAAATGAAATCCAGAAAATCAAGAAAGGAGAGTCTTGCCCTGGCTGTGTAGCTCGGTTGGCTGCAGCCTTGTCCCCACACGCCAAGGTGGCAGTTTTGCTCCCCAGTCAGGGCACATAAAGAATCAACCAACGAATGCATAAATAAATGGAATAACGTATCAATCTCTCTCTCTCTCCCTCTCAAATCAGTTTTTAAAAATTAAGAAAAGAGCCCTGGCCGGTTTGGCTCAGCGGTTAGAGCGTCGGCCTGCGGTCCAGAGAGACCCGGGTTCAGTTCCCGCTAAGGGCACGTATCTTGGTTGCAGTTTGCCCCCGGCCCTGGTTGGGTTGTGTGGGAGGCAGCCACTCGATGTGTACCTTTCACGTCGATGTTTCTCTCTCTCTCTCCCTCCCACTCTATCTGAACAAAAAATGGAAAAACGTCCTCAGGTGAGGATAAAAAAAAAAAAATTAAGAAAAGAAAAGGCTCGTGAAGTATATGTAATGTCATATTCCTAGATTTTTAAAACTCCATGTCTCTGTGTATGAAGAAGGATAAGAACACCCAAGAAATGATGCCTCTAGCCTTAATCCCTAAAAGAACACTGGATACACATTTGTATGGGTGACTAGTTATTTTTTTAATCTCCTGGGCACACTGGTTGCTGTCACCCGTCAAGCAGTAAACATTTCAGGCTTTGTGAGACAATGTCAGGGTGTGAAAGCAACCACAGACGACATGTAAACAAGTAGTGTACCTGGGTTCCAGTAGAAATTCATTGACAAAAACAGGCCCGTAGCTGTAACGCGTCCGCCCGCTGTTCTGGCTGTCAGAGCGCCAGGAGGGAGGGGTGAGGCCAAGCACCCGAGACCCTCCGCGTGGAGGTCAGGCTCCTGACACGGTTGCCGTCTGGAGCACACCTGGCCCCCGTGACAGGACGGGACAGTGCAGGCATGGGACCGGACTGCCCGCAGCGCTCCCAACCCTGATTCACCCCCAGCAGCCCTGCCGCTGCTTGTCCATCCCATCACTGGCTTCTTCAATTCAGCTCTTTGTTTTTTTAAACCAAGATTTTTATTTGTTTCTTTGTTGCTGTTTTCTGGTTTCTTCTAACTTGATCTAAGTCTCATGTATCTGTTTCAGAACATTTTAAAGTTTTAAAACCCAAGACTCATTTTTTTTGTCGGGCCATCTATCATGTTCTGCTCCCGATGGGATGCGCATTCCTCTGTTGTTTTCCTCCTAAAATGTCTGCATTCCTCCGACATCTGGTGTCGGGGTTTCCTCATCTTCACAGCCTCGTTTCAGACAGAATCACATTTTTTTTTCTTTGTTTTAATCCTCGCCCAAGAATATTTTCCCATTTTTGTTCAGATAGAGTGGGAGGGAGGGAGGGAGGGAAGGAGGGAGAGAGTGGGAGAGAGGGAGAGAGAGAAACATTGATGTGATAGAGCCACATCGACTGGCTGCCTCCCACACGACCCTGACCAGGGCCGGGGACGAACCACAACCGAGGTACATGCCCTTGACTGGACTCGAACCCGAAACTCATTGGTCCGCAGACCAACATTCTAAACACTGAGCCAAACCGGCCAGGGCAGAATCACATTTTTTTTTTTTTCCTTTTTATTGATTTTTTAGAGAGAAAGGAAGGGAGAGGGGGAGAGAGAGGGAAACATCGATTGGCCGCCTCCTGCATGCCCCCCACTGGGGATCAAGCCCACAACCTGGGCATGTGCCCTGACCAGGAATCGAACTGGCGACCTCTTGGTGTGTGGGTCGATGCTCAACCACTGAGCCACACCGGCCGGGTCAGAATCACATTTTTAACATGAACTCTTCGTTGCTGTGACGGAGATAGCCTCTTCTATTGATCTGAATGCTCTCACTCTCTTCGGAGGTTATAAGATGCTGTTTGTGTAACTGCTCACGGTGCTTACTGAAGGTTGGGCTGTTCTGGTTGCTGCTTCAGAGTGTGTGCGCGCGCTCGGGGCACCCACAACAGTCGGTGAAGTCCAGAGTGGTCTTCCTGTCACACGTACAGCGGCAGCATCTGACGGATGACAACGAGGGGCAACCCCAAAGGGCTGTGCCACCGCAGCCCTTTCCCAGGTCCCCAGAGCCAGCTGGAACCTCACCGTCCTGTCCTGACCACAGCCAGACAAGGCGGGCACAGACACTCACAGCTGGGCCACGGCTCATGGGAACAGGGACTATAGCTTTACTTGTCCACACCCTTTTCTTCCAGGAAGGGCTTGGCCAGTGCCAGTGATGTTGCCTTTCGGAGGTGGCACCGGAACTGGACCGCGGCCGCAGTAGCTCTGCCTGGGGGGGACTGGTGTGGAGAAGGCAGGCAGAGCTGGCTCTCCGGGAGGCTTCGTCTCTGCTAGGTGATTGTGAACATGAAAACATTCTTCCTTGTGTTATGACAAGGTGTTCTTTGCACAACATTTACAAAATAGCGGCAAACAGAAACTGACAGTCATCCGGGCCGGCGCTCCTGGTGAGCGCGCCTGGCCACACAGTGATGGGCCGGGGGCCCTGTCGCCCCTCCGTGTGCCTGGAGCAAGTTACTCGGCCCTTTTGTGAGATGTGCAAACTATGTGTTGTTTGGAGGCCCCTTGAGGCATCTCCCAGCCACCTTCTCCACAGGTAAACCAAAAAGCCCCCACCCTTACTCTGGGCTGTGGTCTTGACCACCCGCAGGGGTGTAAGGAAGAGGTCCTGTCCTTGAAACAAAGGAGGCACTCTCAACTCCGACCTCCCTGTTCTTGGGCACAAAGGACTGAGGCCCCCTGCCTATCCTGTTATGCCCCCACATCCCTACCCACTTACTAGGCCCAGCCTCCCTCTGGTCCCCAAAGAGCAAGACCCGCCACCTTGTTCAGGTGCCTCTGAGCTCAGTGAGGCCCTGCATGATGGGGCCCAGCGGGGCATGCAGGGGGTAGGAAGCAGGTGCAGGGGACAGTGGGCATGCGGGTCTGGCCTAAGGTAGCGGGTCTCTGAGCCAACTCAGCCTTTCCCAGGGCCCAGGTGGGGCCTGCGGTGCTGCACCCCCAGAGGGCTGGCCTCCAGCCGGCTGCCCTGTGAAAGGGTTAGTAACATTTCACAGGGTGAAGGTAAAAGCTTGAAAAAGGCGGAAACTGTGAAAAGTGTGTTGCTGGCATGACCTTTGCTCAGCCTTCTGTTGAGTACAGATAAGGATTATCTGGGTCACCCGCAAGGCAGTGGATCACCCAGCAGATGCAGGACGAGACACCAGGCCAGTCCAACTGCAAAGTGGACAACGGGCCCGATAAAGTACATCAGCAGGAACTGCCAGACGCTGAAAGTAGAGTATATAACTTACACCCCAACTGTTATTCGAGGCTGAACCCTTTTCGGCTCAGCCCGCCTGCACCCAGGCGCATGCAGGAAAGCCATTTTGCTCTGCGTTGGCCTTGCGCTGTAGATGGGATCTCCCGCCGGCTCACACCTTTTACTCTGGACCTCTCACCCCCAGGGAGCACTCGAGGGCCCCACCAGGCACAGGGTGAAGTGGAGCAGAGTGTGGGGTTCAGAGCCACCCCCATGGAATCCTCCCCTGCAGGGGCACGGCTCCCCCACGGGGCTTTGACAGCATAACGCTCCTTCTGTGCACTCATGTTTGCTGGACTGTGCCCCAACCACTGGACTCTCTCCCAGCCCCGTGCTGATTCGCTGGTGGGAGCCAGAGTGGGGAGATCGTGCCCTGCTGCCTAGGGGCCGACCACGGGGTGGGGCCACACCGTTTACAACACACATCAAGGTGAGAGCCTCTCGGAGCCGCAGCTTTCTTCCGATGCCCGCCCCTGCCCACGTGAGTCATCGCTCGAGCCCCGACAGTGCCAACACGCCCACCACGCTTTTGCTTTGGCTGCCTGCCTCCAATTCCCAGAAATGCCGGGGCCAGGCCCTTCCCTGAGAAAACACTAACCCCAACTTAACTGCAGTGTCGGCGGGTCCCCGAGGGATTTGGCGCCTTTGACCTAAGGCCCTTCTGGGAGACTCCCCTAAGCCCTAAGCCCAGGGGTGGGGGTGAGGGAGGAAGAGGCAGCTCAGGACTAGTGGCTCTGACCCAGGGAAACTCCCCAGCCAGGCCCTGGGGGGACGGCGAGAAAGGCCTTCTCCAGGGCTGCTGGAAATGTAGGTTGAGGGAGAGGGTCCTGAGTGTCCATGTGGGAGGGGCTGTAGGAGCCCCCTGGAGACCCTCAGAGCCTGCATGTGGAGTCCCGTGGCTGTCAGCCATGCTGCCGCTAAGGTCACATGGTTACTATGGAGAGATGATGTGCGAGCAAACAGGGCCAGCACCCTGCACGGGTCACCAAGCCAGAGAGCCAGAGGGGCTTGTTCCCGGGGATTATATTATCTCGGGCTCGGGAAGTGTTTACATGGGAACCCTGTGTGACCAGCAAGTGGCAGGATTCTGGTCACAGCAGGTGGCCTTTCTGTGATAGCCTGGCTGGAGGGTTCACACCAGGCCTCCGGCTGAGATGTCCTCACTCGGGCACCCACAAGGTCCCCACTTCTGCTCAGACAAGGGGAGCTGTAGGGCAACCTCGGCAGGGGCTCTGCTCCACAAGGTCACTCAGGGACCCAGGCTGAAGGAGGCCCCTCCAGCAGAGGCTGGACCCTGTGGCTCTGTCATCAGACTAAAGGGGTCTTTTTGCCAGCGCCCATCAAAGCCCAACCAAATGATCTGCAGTTTGTAGCCAAGAAAGTAAGAGTTTACTAGCTGAGGAAACGGCACTGAGCCCAGAGTCATAGGTGAGCTCACACTCGAGACCTGGCTCCCGACAGCTTTCTGGGCACGGGTTATATAAGGAAAAAGATCTTAATCAAGGTGGCTAAGGGAGTGGCTTCGATTGGCTGGGGCCAGGGTAGGGAGTAGCTGGCCCTTGAATCAGGTCCTGGTGTCACCCTTGGCACTATTCCCTCTGGTTTCGTGACGGTGTGGTCCGTAGGGTGCCCGATGCTTCAAACGTAAGGCCGATATTTAATAACAAGGAAAGGTTTACTGGCAGAGAAGGCCCAGCTTGAGAAGATGGGAGAAGACTTCTTAGACCCATCCTAAGAGGGTTCCAACGTCAGGTGTCTTCTGTATCAGGGGAGGGCGGGGAGGTACAGCGGCAGGTGGGGCTGCAGATGGCCAGGCCCGGAGAAAGGGTCTCGAGAAAAGCACCAAAGTTCTAAATCCTTTGGTCCGGGTCTGAGTAGGTTCTGGACTCACGACTTTGTGGGTATTTCTGCCCCTCTTCCCCGACCAGGGGCTGCTCAGCCCCAGCAGGTTTCCACGAGTTCCTCAGCCTGAGGCCAGACAGCAAGCATGCCCCTGTCACCGCAGAACGGACCGAACAGTGGATATCTGTGCTTCTTTTTCTTCCTTTGTTTAATCTTTACAGGAACAGCTTGGAGACCCAGCCAAGCCACTGGTGAGCCCCAGCGTGGGCGAGTAGTTCCTGAAGCACTTTTCTGCTCCGGCCTCACCTGGGACTTGAACTGCCGCCCTGTCCGGTGAGGTCACCATTGCCCTGGGTCTCAGCTTGTCCACAGCCAGGTGAAGGAAAGTGCCACTGTCCCTCCCAAGACCACGGGCTTCTCTTGGCTGCCACCAGCTTCGCCGTCCCTCCTGACTTTCCTGCCCAGATGGGACACAGCCCCTTCGGGAAGTCCTGGTTACCTCAATCCCAAACCATCGTCCCCCCCGATCTCTGTCGGCCTCATGGCCCCAGATCATCTGCTTGGGTTACTTTAGGGACCAAGGGGGAGACTTTTCTTCTTTTCAAAATGTGGTTAGGACCAGACATCAAGCCGTGTAAAGCAGCAGACAGGACGGGAATGTGATGTGTGAGCATGCTCTCGTATCACCTTCTTCCTTCAGACTTCTGCATGCAAACAGAAGCAAAGAAAGATGTGTTCTCACCCACTGCAGCCCGTTTCTCGGCACAAAGCAGCTTTTCTCCAGTGCGCCTGGAGGCCCGGGCGGGGCTGTGCTTGGACGGGAGAATCCGAGTTAATGCAATAACTCCATTCCGACCCTCCGTTACTGCACCTACACACCCTGGCAGTTTCTTTTCTGTAAACTTGAGGGCCTTGAGACACCCAAAGAAAACTATAAAGACAAGGTGTCAATGAAGGCCCAGGGAAACTCAGAGGAACCATGAGAAAAGAGATTAATGGCTACCCTGACCTCTAACGAGCTTCTGTCCCCCTTCTCTGCATCAGCCCCCCTTCACGGTGCCCAAAGCGGCCCCAAGAGAATGTAGTTTTTTTTTCTGTAGTCTGTGCCTTTAAAAGCGGGCAACAAAGAGGCTCGGGGCTGAGGATTTGGGGAAGCTGTACCCCCCCAGCCCGCCGGTGTAACAGCCCACCGGTGTAATAAAGTGCTCCTTTACAATTCGGCCGTGTGTCTCTGGTTATCTCGCTGACATGTTACAACAGGTAACCGTCACCACCGCCCGTGATTGGCACCGGCTCGTGTCTGACCGCCGCCACCAGGAGTGACCTTGCGATGGATGCCCGTCCTCGTCTGCCAGGCCACGCGTGCCTCTTCCAACCAGCCCTTGAAGGGGCGGCCGCTGCCTCTGGGGAGGTGCCATGGTGGGGAGCTTGTCCGTCCCTCTTGGCATTGCCCGAGAACAGGCAGCCTTGACGACAGCCTCGGGAGTCCACAAAGCTCTTCAGGCTTCCCGCCCCCCACGCCTGAGCTCAGACATGGAGTGTGGGGAGGGGGAGGGTCACCTCTGCACACAGGAGGTGAGAAGAGAGGGGCCAGGGGGGCCCAGTGCTGCCCAAGGGGGCCAGAGGCAGGGTCATTAGAGGCTCCTGTGCTTGGGCTGAGGGGCATCTCAGAGGAAACCTCAGACCAGAGCCGGGGGTGGGTATTTTGGGTAAAACTCTGACCTTCCCACAGGTAAGTGTGTGAGGAAGTGAGTGTGGTGCATGTGTGTGAGTGTGAGTGCGGGGACATGCAGCCCCCGAGGTGGGACCGCCCCTCCGCCGGGAGGAAGGGGCTCTCGATGAGACGTGACCAGTGACTATCACGAAGACACAGCCATGTCCACACCCAGGGCCAGGCAGCGTGCTCCACAGCGGAGGCTGGGGACAAGTCTGACCCAAGAAGGTGGCCCTGAGGGCCCAGGACAAACCGTCTTGGGTGGGCCGAAGGCGGGCTGCCCTTCACGCTCCGCCCAGAGCTTGCTGCCTGAGCCAGGCCCTGGCTCCATAGGTGCTTCGCAAACGGCTGGTCTTAATTAGCGCGAGACCATCACCTGCTCCCTGCTGCTGTCCTGAGACGTGGGAGCCACGCTCGATTCATGGATTTGCAGGCAGCTTCGATTTGTAGGCTACAGACATATAATAGCATCTTTCTTAGAGATTTTCTGGATAGGAAACTGTGAGAATCAGGCTAACGTCTTCTAAGACCCTCAGTCCTGTCCTCCAAACCCTGGATATAAAATGACTTTTATTTTTATGTATTTATTTAAACAAATTATTTTTCCTTATTGATTTTAGAGAGAGAGGAAGGGAAAGGGAGAGAGAAACATCGATGAGAGAGAACATCGATTGGCCGCCTCCTGCATGCCCCGCACTGGGGATCGGGCCCACAACCTGGGCATGTGTCCTGACCGGGAATCGAACCAGCGACCTCTTGGTGCATGGGTCGACGCTCAACCACTGAGCCACACCAGCCGGGAAAAATGGCTTTTAAACTTATTAGTTATGTCTGTCACCGAGAGAACACCATTGAAACCGACATGGACTTCCCAGGTCGTCTGGGGCTGAGGATGTGAGCGCCTGTAGCCCAAAGTCCACAGAGTCGGACATCCGGAGTCCCGACTTTCACACGGGAGCAGTTTTCGGCTTTACTCAGCGGCTGCACACAGCGTCTGCCACGTGGTGCATCACTTCCTCCAGGCCAGGGACCTGACCCAGGGCCAGCGTGTCACTTTCTCACGTTACTGGGCGTTTTCGAAAAGCTGGGAAGTTAAGGAGCTGGTGTTTTAAGCCGTGCCAGAATGACCCTGGAGTCAACCCTTTCAATGTGACACGAGCATCGTGGCTGGCGTCCGCAGGCTGCCCCAGCCCTGCCCACTGCTTGGGGCCTCTCTCCAGTCCCCCAGAACAGAGATGCTCAGGCCCCTCGAAAGGCTGTACAGAAGCTTCTGCAGCCGAGGGTGACCTCTGGCCGGGATGCAGGGCCCTGGACTCAGACAAGACCTCGTGTTTCTCCAGTTTTCAGGGGACTTTACCTGGACTGGAGCCCAGCTGAGGGGACTGCACCCAGCAGGGGGGGCCCTGGGCCTCAGGCCCTTGGGCACAAGCCAGGCCTCTCAACACTGGCCTCACCCTGTCTTGGAGTCGAACACACCTGTGTGCACGGGCCTGTCATCCAGGGACTGTTTACAAAGACTCGGCCTGCCGGGGGTCGTCGCAACGCAATGCCCTACAAGCAGACAGGGCCTGGAGTGGGGGAGCATCGCAAGGGAGCAAATGCTCCCGGTCTCTGAATGCAGCCCCATTTATTTTCTTAGCAGTTCCCTTGGTTACACTGTGTTTTAGGTAATTAAGTCCTTGAGATAGGGTCTCTGCTGACCCTTCACCCAAGCCCAGCATTCTTCCTGTTCCAGCTGCCCCTGGCTGTTTTCAGCAGAGATTCTTTTTTTTTTTTATTCCTCACCCAAGGATATTTTTCTATAGAGTGGGAGGGAAGGAGAGAGAGAGAGACAGAGAGAAATGTTGATGTGATAGAGCCACATCGACTGGTTGCCTCCACACAACCTGACCAGGCCGGGGGACGAACCGCAACCGAGGCACTGGAATCGAACCTGCGACTCATTGGTCCGGGGCCGACCCTCTAACCGCTTAGCCAAACCGGCCAGGGCTCAACCAAGATTCTTAACACATTTACTCCCTGGAGTGGTAACCCATTTCTAAGATTCTTATCACATCCACTTCCTTGGGCGGTGTTCCAAACCAGCACGCATACTTTGTCTTTTCTCATGCATACTTTGGTTCTTGGCTGGCCAGGCTGGGAGAACGCATAACTCAAGGTTACATTTTGTTCATCCACCAAACCCCCAACCCTACAAAAGTTCAGGACTGGAGCCCGACTCAGAGCCCCTGGGCTGAGTCACCTGCTTGTAGGTCACAGGGTGTCTTGTGGGGCTATCAGCCTTGGCCTGTTTACTGGGGAGAATCTCAGTTGTCACAGAAGAGGTAAAACAGGGGAAAGTCAATGTCCCGACTAAAAGGTCTGAGCTGGCAGTGGTTGAGTGTCGACCCATGCACCAAGAGGTCACCAGTTTGATTCCCAGTCAGGGCACATGCCCAGGTTGTGGGCCCAATCCCTAGTGGGGGGTGTGCAGAAGGTGGCCAATCGATGTTCTTTCTCATCAATGTTTCTATCTCTCTCTCCCTTCCTCTCTCTCTAAAAAATAAAATAAAAATAAAAGGTCTGAGCTGGGAGGAGATCACATCCACAATGCAGGACCAATGTAGAGCAAGACAATTTTATTGCATGCGCCTGGGAGCAGGCAGGCGGAATACGAAAAAGGAGTCTGCCTTGAATAACAGTTGGGGTGTAGGTTATATACTCTGCTTCTAGCTTCCGGCAGTTCCTGCTGACGTACTCTGCCTGGCCCATTGTCCACTTTGCCATTGGACTGGTCTTGTATCTCATCCTGCATCTGCTGGGCAATTCATTGTCTTGTGGGTAATCCGTACTTAACAGAAGGCTGAGCAAAGGTCAAATCCATACTTAACAGAAGGCTGAGCAAAGGGCATGCAAGCAAGGCATTTTTCACAGTTTCCACCTTTTGCTGGCTTTTACCTTTACCCTTTGAAATGTTCCTAACCCTTTCACGGATGACAGCACAGTGGTCAGGCCCTCAAGTCAGTCCCGGCTGGGTGGCCTTGGGCCCCAACCCACATGGAGCCCAGCACAGTGACAGGGCATCCAACACACCTGGGCCCCACTCACAGGGCCTCTGCCACACCTCGGCTTTCCCTCCTTGGCCATTCTCAATGCTTCTTTGTGGCCTAGCCCAGCCTGGATCATGGACTCGGAGCTGCAGTCAGAGTGAGAACATCTCCATCAATTGGTTTTGTTTGCACAGTCCAAGTTCATTTTGGAAGCCATGGGAAATAGTGATGAGCAGAAACCATGACTGTCCAGTGGCATGCTATCCCCAAAGGTGACCTCTGACATGTGGTTCTCAGTCCTCTAACTTTGTGGTCCCTGCCTTTGGTCAGGCTTTCTGTACCCCAAGGCCTATGGTTATTATTCAAGTCTTCCTGTTTCTTCAATTCACCAGACCCAGCCGGCCGGAAACCAAGGCACCTGCTGTGGGGGTTCTGGGGGACAAGCCCACCAGCTGGTGCACACATGTGCACACTCAGATGACACACACACTCACAGTGCATACCCACCCACACCACACACCCTTGCACACACTTGCACATGCTCACACACTCATGGCCGGTCTCCAGGGCCTGGCTGGTCACAGAGATGGATTAGGGGGAGGGAGGGAGCTTTCAGGGGGGCTCCGAAAGGCCCTTGCCCCAGCCTCAGCCCACCAGCCAGGGTCTTTGCCCGGAGAGGACTCAGGATCCCATCCCACCTCCAATGACCTGTCTTCGCAGATCGGGAAACAGAGGCCAGAGCAGGTGGCAGAGCTGGGAGCTCTCGAGTCCTGGCTCTTCCCCAGCCAGTGATACTGGGCAGCTGCTGGGACTCCTCTGCCGGGTCAGGGTTTGGGTCTTGGCAGCACCTGGGGCCAGCTGCTTGGAATTGTTGGAAATGCTCTCTGGCGGTGTCGCGGGAACAAAACAGAAACTCGAAAATGGCTCAGCAAGGCAGACTTTACTCCTGCACAGGGTGGGAGACCAAACGAAAGAATTTGGAAAGCGCGCACTGAGCGGGGGTCCGCTCTGTTTTCATCCCTGACGTTACTGCACCTGACTCCCGCTGGTGAGAGTGCGTTTCAGTCTGGCGCCAGTGACTCATGCAAGTGGGGCGGTGCGGTCGGGGAGGGGTTGGTATTTGAGGTGTTTCAGAATCGTGGGATTGAAAATCTCACAAAATGGTGGCTTACTTTGAAACAGAGTAGTTTTAGTCACACTTAACTATTTGGTAGAAAAGATTATATTTTTCTTACATCTCCCCTCTTTCATGACACACACTTACTCTTTTCTTCAAACTCAGCTAACATGCGGTGGCTTTCATGCTCTGATGTTTCCAGTAGTAGGAGGTTGCTCTGGTAGGTTCCTGGAGGCTGTCGTAAGGGCTGCCTCTGTTAGTCTCTGTCCCAGACCCCCAACGCAAGGAATTATACGACACCCTGCTAGGGTTAATGCTCCAAGTACAATGATAAGAGAGGTTAGGACTGAGGTCATTTTTCCTTTCCATTTTCCAAACCATTGTTCCATTAGACTAGAGAAGGGATCGTCTATCCGAGTGTTCTGCTAACTCGTTAGCTAAAGTGGTCAGACCTTGTAAGGCTCTGGTGATAGTACCATCAGGGGACGTGCTGTTAGGAATGAAAGCACAGCACTGGCCTCCCATCGCGACCCACACCCGCCTTTCTCCGCTAGAATCATACCTAATGCTGGTCGGTTCTCCCAGGCCATCCGGCTGGTGGCATCTAGCTGTACTGCTGTTCCCTGACAGCATCCCTGGTGTAGTTAACGAATCTTTGTTGATTGTAGTAAATGTAGTTTATTAAATCTGCATTTTTATTGATGGTGGACCACCAGAATAACAGACTCGAACCCTGATGCTATTTGGTTTCAAGCCCTGAACTCATTAGGAGCACCTCTGGGAACTCCCATGGAATCAGTGCATATATGCGGATCAAATGACCCACCTGGGGCAAGGACGTCCCTCCTGGCTCTGTGTTGAGTCGGTGTCAGAGACGGGTCAGGTTCCGAAATGCCAGAGTGAAAGGGATAGCCAACTGAACTGAAGTGCAAATTCCACTTTCACGTCAATGTAGAGTCGCAAGCAGTGGTCCTCCACAATACCACCAGACGTCTGCTCGGCCCACAGCCCATGCGGACTGATGGCTTATTTCCTCAAAGGACTGGCTTTCACTGCACCCCGACATTGCCCAAGAATGCTCACTGCTCCCTCCACCTGGAGAGGTACGAGGTGTAATTAGCATCATGGGATGGAGGTCTGCCAGTCTTCGGAGGGTTATGTCTAGGACCCTTCATAGCGGGAATAACAGCGACAAGGTCCTGCAAGGTTCATTGCCCCAGGCCGTACTGTCCTGAGAGAGGAATATCATGCATTCCACGCCCTCAGCGTCTGAGGTCCATCCAAGTGGGAATGGTACCATTGAGCCTCCAGCCTACCTGCCGCACAAGCGTAACAGTTGATCTTATTCAAAGTGCGGACAGAATACTTAACCCATTCCAGCCAGGCATTTGTTTCCCCATGTCCAGTCTCAGTTTCTAGGGTTTGGTGTAAATCCTTTACCTCTACTATAGCGACTTCTGTAGGATCACTATTAGGGACTGAAGGTTGAGCCTGGTCAGGGCCAGGATCACAGCCTACTGGTCCTCTGGGTCAGGGGATGGAGCTCCCTGACTCGAGTGTGATGAGTCCAACCTTTCTCCACGGTGCGAACAGCTGTCTGTTGTGACCAGCGCCTAGCAAAGTCCTTCCCCAGCTGGCTCGAGCTTGTCTGCCTTCCGTGTCTCTATCAGGATGTGGTCACCAGGTTGAAGAGGACACACTGGGAACTCAAGAGATGGGGTCTAAGCCAACAGGCCTTGTGACCTGAGAAAGCAGAGTAGAGGAGAGGCCAAGTACATCGTTTCTAAGAACTGGTCCTTAGTCATCATGGTTGGTAGGTCAGCAGCTCGACCTAAATATGGTCATGTGTAGAGCATCTCATATGGGGATAACCCGATATCCTCGCGGGGGCAGTCCTAATTCTGAGGAGTGAGCAGGAGGCACTATGTCCAGGGAAGTTTGGTTTTTAATGTTAACTTAGTTATATGTCTTTTCATGTTTGGTTCATCCTTTCTACCTTACCCAAGGAAGGAGGGTGCCAAGGTGTATGATATTCCCAAGCTTTTCATCAGCTCTCGAACAAGAGTAGCAGTAAAATGACTTCCATTGTCTAATAGCACCTTGGTTACATTACTGGCCGTAGCACTTGGCAACAGGATAGCTTCAACCCAGTTAGTTAAATGATCTACTATTACTAAGAGGTGTCTGAGGCGACCTATTTTTGGCATTTCAGTGTAGTCAACCTGGATACTCTGGAATGGCCTCAGACCTGGGTTTCTTCCCCCTGAAGGCTTTCTCAGTGCTTGCTTATTCACTCTTTTACAGGTAATACAACCTTCACTCACTTGCTTAGCTGTGGTATATATACCTACACACCCATAGACTCTTTTTTTTTTTTTTTAATCCTCACCCGAGGACATTTTTCCATTTTTTGTTCAGATAGAGTGGGAGGGAGAGAGAGAGAGAAACATTGACGTGAAAGGGACACATCGAGTGGCTGCCTCCCGCATGACCAACCAGGGCCGGGGACAAACTGCAACCGAGGTGCGTGCCCCTAGCGGGAACCGAACCCGAGTCTCTCTGGACCGCAGGCCAGTGCTCTAACCGCTGAGCCAAACCGGCCAGGGCCACCCATAGACTCTTAAGACAGCATCACACAGGGCTTGTGCGCCCCAATGGCTTCCTCTGTGTAACAGGGTTAACAGTTCCCTCACAATAGATCTTGAGAGCAGCTCTCTTCCGTCAGGTCAGAGCCACTTCAGACGATTTGGAGGCTCCTATCTTGGCCAATTGTTCCTCCTCCTGTGGGTCACTCCACCAGGGTGACGAGAGGAGGAAGGACAGAGGTAAGATGAAAAATCAGGGTTTCTGACTTGAGGGCTGCTTCCTTAGCAGCCTCGCCTGCCAGTCTGTTTCCCTGAGCTTCCATAGAGTAACCCTTTTTCCATAGAGTAACATGTGTCCAGGTACATGTGCTACAGCTATTTCTTCAGGTAACGTTAAGCTCTCTAGCACCTGGGTGATTAGTTCTTTTATGCACTACAGCCCATCCCTTGCTATTAACGAGGCCACGTTCAGTCCAGATTTCCCCAAAAGTATGTACTACCCCAAAGGCAAATTTAAAGTCTGTGTAAATGGTCTCTTCGTTCCCCTTCAAGAATTTTAAGGTTTGAGGGCAAATAATTCACAGGTCTGGGCAGACCAACTATCAGGTGATCTTCCTGACTCAGTAACTGTGGACTGTTCCCCATCTACAACAGAGTACCCACTGTGTCTCTTCCCTTCAAGAACTCGGGAGGAGCCTTGGACAGAGTCTACACCTGTTAAGAAAGGGATCTTCTTGAGATCAGGCTTAACTGTAGTCTGGTAATCTATGAGATCCATGCAACGGTGCTCTATAGGACCCCTGGTTAAAAATTCAGCTGGGTTTAAACAGTTTTCAGTAGTGAGGACTAGATCATCTCTTTCTAATAGGAAGGCTTCATGCTTCAGTATCGTGGAATCAGTCAGCCACCTCCCTACTTTCCGACGAAGGATCGCCTGACTTGATGCGGAGTGCTGACCATCAGTGCCCCTCCGAATGTCAGTTTTCTACTCTCTTCAGTTAACATGGCTGTTGCTGCCACTGACTGAATACATTCAGGCCAACCCCTAGTGACTGGGCCTAGTAGCTTAGGTAAGTAAGCAACTGGCTGTCTTTTACCTCCTTATTCCTGGGTCAAAACGCCCAGGGCAGTTCCCTTATCCACATTAACACACGAGTGGAATGGCTTTTCTGAGGGTTAACACCAGCACTGGGGCAGTAATAGGGCTTGCTTGAGGATAACTGCTGACCGTGTCTCCTCAGGCTTCCAAAGGCTATCCACAACCTGCAGTATCTCCGAATCCTAAGAACTTCCTAAATTCCTTTTTCGTCCTTGGAAGGGGCATATTAGTTATTCCTGAGATTCGTTCTGTGCCTAATCTTTGCTTCCCCTCACTTATTAAATGTCCAAAGTATTTGATCTCTTTTTCAACCAACTATAATTTAATCTTGGAGACCCATTGACCTTGTTGACCTAAAAAATTAAGTAAATCTATGGTGACACTGGTGACCTCCTCCTTGCTATTTCCTGAGAGTAATAAATCATCCACATATTGAAGGAGTCCAGTTGAAGGGGGTGTCTCGAATTTTTCTGGTACTTGCTCGAGGACCTGCCCGAATAGGTTAGGTGACTCAGTGAACCCTTGGGGGAGGACCGTCCAGCTGTATTGCTGTTTCCTCCTAGTGTGTGGCTCTTCCCATTCAAAGGCAACTATGTCTCCACTGTCCTCAGCTGGAGGGCAAGCCCAAAAGGCCTCTTTTAGGTCTATGATACTAAACCATCAATGATCATGAGGTATTTTGCTGAGGAGAGTATAAGGGTTAGGGACTACGGGGTGCCTACTCTGGACAATTTGGTTCACTGCCCTTAAATCTTGGACCAGTCCATAGGATCCATCAGGTTTCCTTACTGGCAGTATTGGGGCATTGAATGGGGACATGCAGGGTTCAAGGAGGCCATCTTCTGTGATAGGTTGTAATCCTAACCTCCCTTCTAGGGGTACTGGGTACTGCCTCCTTCTTACTGTTTCCCCTTTGTTTTTAAGCTCAATATGAATTGGGGGAATATCTAATCCCCCATGGTTCCCATCTTTGGTCCAGACCTCAGAGAGAATCTTCTCTTTCTCCTTGGCAGATAGGAAGTTAAGTGAGACCTGAATTTTCTTCTGATTGATAGCTAACCCTATTACTAGTTTGGTCATTAGGTCTCTACCTCATAGATTTGTTCCAGCCTCAGGTATGAAGAGGAATTCTACCTGACTCTGCCTGGTCTTATACTTGACTTGAGCTTCTTTAAGATGGGAACGTGGAAACCTTCCCCTTTTACCCCTGAAACTAACAAGTGCTCATTGGACAGATGTAAATGAGTAGGGTGATATGTTAGAGAGGAACGGGCCGCCCCGGAGTCAACCAGGAATGTAATTTCCTCCCTTTCAGATCCTACCTCTAAATTTATCAAGGGCTTTTGGTAGGACCCCTCAATATAAGAGCTGTTGCTGCCACTGACTGATGGAAAGTTCCTCATGGAAAGTCATGAGAGGTATTACTTTCTCCTCTTTTCAGCTCAGGACATTCCCTCTTTAAATGCCCTTCCCTTCTACACCTGTAGCACTTGTTTTTCCCCCTTTCTTTGGGTGGCCCTTGGATCCCCCATCCTTTAGGGTACTCCCGCTGAGGTGGCATTTGTTTCTGGTTCTTCGAGCCGGCCCTTCCGTGGGCCGCCTGTTCTACAGTGGTGAGCATGACCTTAGCCTTCTGTTTCTGGTGTTCCTCATCCCTCCGTACGTACCTCTGGGCTTCTCTCAATAACTCTTCTAAATTTCTACCTTTCCAGTTATCCAATTTCTGTAATTTCTTAGAAATATCTAGCCAACTATTAGTGACAAACTGTAGTTTTAGCATACCCTGGCTGAGAAGGTCATCTAAATTCAATCCAGAATACTTCCTCATTTGGTTTTTTAACCTATTCAGAAATTCAGCTGGCCCTTCATCTTTTCCCCCTATTGTATGTCAAAGGCCTTTGCAATATTTTGGGATCAGAGAACTGACTCTCTAATCCCTTTTATAATCAGGTCCTGGATATCTCTCATATGGCCCCTATGGGCTCCATTGTTATTATCTTACTGGGGTTCTTGATTATGGAATTTCACATCTGCAGGCTGGACTTTAGGGCTGGCCAGATGTTCTCACTCCCAGGCAGCCACCACCGCTCTCCAAATCATTGCTCTTCCTCCCCAGAAAATAGAATGCTCAAAAAGACAGTTTGGCCCACATGAAAATTTAGGAGCCTAGAAACTGATCTAGTTGGTCTGCAGCCCCATGTGGATCCTCTAATATGGGTTTCAGTTCCTTCTTCAAATTTCGGAGCTCAGAGCTAGTAGGAGGGGCATTCACAAATGCAATTCCTCCCCCTCCTAGGGGAACTTCCCCAAGGGGGTAGATGGCCTGAGGTCTCTCTCTTTCAGGGGGGAAGGGTAAATGCTGAGTGTCCTTTTTACACTGTTCTCTTTCTTCAGCCGGGGAAGGGAGGGACATGGTGATGGGGTGGGTGCTGAGGCCACTGCAGCCAACTCGGACTCCCATTTAGCCTTACTTTCCCTTCTCCTTCTCCGACTTCCTAAGGTGGACCAGGTTGTAGGTTCCCTGTTTTATAAGGAGGAGGTATACAGCTGAGAGGGTCCCACTTATTATTTTCTTTTTCCTTATCTTTGCTCATTTTCACCTTTAAAGGGAACAGGTCTACTGGTCCCTTTCTCCAACAAAGAACATAATCTATTTTTTCTTGGGCAACTGGACTCTTGTCATTAACATCTTCTATTAGTAATTGACAAATCCAATCATCACGGGATGAACTTAGGCCAGAATATTGATGGTTTTAGTATAGGCTCTTCTGTCCAGATGAAACAGCAATACTTTATCATCTGTACTTTTCCTTTGTCCCAGGATTATCTCCCCAATAACAGAGCATGAGCCCACAAGACTGTCTGGGGAAATCTTATTGGTCTGTTCTCCCTTAGAGCCCTCTTGTCTAAAGAAGAATTTTTATTACCCATCCCTATTTTCTGGTTGTGTGTTCTCAACTAGAGGCTCAGCCCCCTCTTCTTTTCTTGGAGGTTTCTTGCATTCTCCCGAGTCCCTTGTCCATCTCCGGTCATTTCCCTCGAGGGAGAGATATCCAATAAGAGGTGCTTCTTAGCTACCGGCAGGTGGGTATAAACCCCCGACGAGATCCAGGAGGACTGCCTCATGCCATATGAAATCACCAGAGGATATTAGCAGAACCGCAGAACAGGACTCCACACTCACTTCATGTCCAGGATATGCTGCATCCATACACACATAACCTCCAGGATGACCTGACCACCAAGGAAATACTTCATCACTTCTTGTGGCATTTCTTACCTTGTCTGTACACGGAGTTACCTGGTCACCACGGTACTTGCCTGGGCCCTTCCCCTGAGTCCGAAGTCAGCCTAAGGGATCTCAGAGTTCCTCCTCTCTGAGGCTACCACAATGAGACAGCAGGACGTGTCTCCTCCACAGGGTGTTCTTACGATCCCTCTGGGTGACATTAATATCCCAGATGAGCCCCCAAATTGTTGGAAATACTCTCTGGCAGTGTCACAGGAATGAAACAGAAACTCGAAAATGGCTCGGCAAGGCAGGCTTTACTTCTGCAGAGGGTGCGCGACCAAACAAAAGAATCTGGAAAGTGCCCTGGCCAGTTTGGCTCAGCGGTTAGAGCATTGGCCTGCGGTCCAGAGACACCCGGGTTTGGTTCCCGCTAGGGGCACGTACCTCGGTTGCAGTTTGTCCCCGGCCCTGGTTGGTCATGCAGGTGGCAGCCACTCGATGTGTCCCTTTCACGTCGATGTTTCTCTCTCTCTCTCTTCCTCTCTCTCCCTCCCATTCTATCTGAACAAAAAATGAGAGAATGTCTTCAGGTGAGGATAAAAAAAAAAAAAAGAATCTGGAAAGTGCACGCTGAGTGGGAGATCTGCTCTGTTTTTATCTCTGACATTACTGCACCTGACTCCGATGGGTTGGAGCGTGGTTTCAGTCTGGCATGACTGACTAATTCAGGTGGAGGTGTGGTTGGGGAGAGGTTGGTATTTGAGGTATTTCAGAGTAGTGGGATTGAAAATCACACAAAATGGTGATTTAGTTTGTAACAGTAGTTTTAGTCACACCTAACTATTTGGTAGGAAAGATTATATTTTTCTGACAGAATGACCACCAGGGGGCACTGTGGGCAAAGGTGTGCCCGCATCCTAGTTCACAGCCAGGAAATGATGTTGCTGGCCCGAGCTGCTCCCCCAGTGCCCCTGGGGTCCCCAGGCCACATGGGGTGTGCCTGGAAGCCCCCTATTTCCTTAATTTTGTTTTCACCACTTAAAGATTTATGGGTTTGATTCAGTCCACTGTTGATGTGCCTGGTTTTCTCCAGTTCCACAATTTTTTTTTTTTTTTAATCATCACCTGAGGATCTTTTTCCATTTCTCTTCAGACAGAGTGGGAGGGAGACAGAGAGAGGGGGAGAGAGAGAGAAACATCGATGTGAGAGAGACACATTGACTGGCTGCCTCCCACATGACCCCAACCAGAGGACAAACCGCAACTGAGGTACGTGCCCTTGACTGGAATTGAGCCCGTGACTCACTGGTCTGCGGGCCGACACTCCAACTGCTAAGCCAAACCGGGCAGGGCCACATATATATATATATATTTTAATGTTTTTATTGCCCTGCCGGTGTGGCTCAGAGGATGGAGCGTCGCCCCATGGACTGAGAGGTCCCGGTTTGATTCCCGGTCAGGGCACGTGCCTGGGTTTCAGGATTGATCCCCAGTTCTATCTCTCTTTCCCCTCCTCTCTCTCTAGAAAATAAAACGTATCTAAAAAAAAATTTTTTTTTAAAAAGAATTCTAATCTCCACTGGTTCTCAAATTGTAGAGCATATTGGAAGGTCTGGAGAGTTTAATGCCTGGATTCTGAGTCAGAATTCCGATATAACTGGCATGGGATGAATGCTAGCTTTCTGCTGTTATGTAACAAAATACCAAAGGTAGTGGCTTAAAACAATACACATTGTTTTCTTGCGGTTTCTGTGGGTTAGGAGTTGGGACGTGCCTTGGCTGGACCCTCTGCTCAGGGTCTCACATGGCTGCCGCCAAGGCGTCGGCGGCTGTGCTCTCAGCTGGCAGAATTCGCTTCCTTGCAGTTGTCCGACTGATGGCCTCCGCTTCACTGGCCGCCAGCTGGATGCACGTTTAGGTCCCAGAAGTCACCCACAGTTCCCAGCCACACAGCTCAGAGCACGGCTCATTCGCTCTTCAAGACCGGCGGGGAAGAGCAAGAGCTGGCGTGCAGTCTTAGGTAACGTATGGCGATGCTGCTGCTGGAGGGACACCCCTGTTACATTACCTCACCAAGGCAGTGGCGTCGCCACCTTCGCCGTGGTTCTTGGTTGGAAGGAAGTCTCAGGCTTCACCCCACAACTTTGGGAAACGTGTGACCTGGCAGGGTCAGCTCAGACGCACCTGGCCACATGCTGTAATGTGGGCACTGACTCTTCAAACTCCCCAGAAGATATTAGTGTGCAGAAAAAAAAATGTAGGAACCTCTTACCCAAGGACCTCTGCTGTCACCCAACTGCAGAGCTGGCTTGTGTCTCCCTCCTTCCCGCAGGCAGCGCCCAGTCCAGGCCGAGCCACCAAGAGCCCGGAGGCTGGCCAGGGAGATGCCTCCGTCCAAGGTCAGAAAGGATTGAATTACCTGGTTAATTAAGCCAATCACTGCAAAAGTCATCTATTCACATTAATGTATCACTAACAACCGCAATGTCCATTTAAATTGCATTTTGTATAGAAATGTAAAGAAAAGTGCTATGGCCTCAACTGTGTCCCTCCAACGTTCATTTGTTGAAGCCCAGTGTGACTCACTGTACGTGGAGTAGGATTTTAGGAAACAATGAAAGTTCAGCGAGGTCGTAGGATGCGCTCTAACGGGTAGGACTATTGCCTACAGGAAGGGGAAGGGCGGTGCTTCCGGCCCAAGATGGCGCATCAAGATGGCAGACCAAAGATGGCGGATGAAGATGGCGGCCCAATATGGCGGCCTAGGGAGATTCCCCAACACACCCTTCCCAGGAAAACATTAAATGTACAGGCACACAAGGAACAAGTCCCTCTGAAAAAACGTATAAGCTGGCAGAGCACCCCTCTCAAACACGAGGAAAACCACATCAAAGTGTGATGATGTGTCAACTTGGGTTCATGACTGTGACAAATGTACCCCTCGGGCCGATGCTGGTGGCAGGCTGTGCCTGGGCACTCCCTGAACCTTCTGCTCGGTTTTACTGCGAACCCCACACTGCATTAAAAGAACAGAAAGAGCGGCAGAGGAGAAACGTACACCCCGTGGAAACAACTGGCAATCTACCAGCTCTGGAACGCACGGAGAGCTGCTCCCGGACAGGAAAAAGGAGCCCACTTCGAGCCGCGGAAGGACAGGAAAACGGAGTCCACTTCGAGCCGCGGAAGGACAGGACCTGTGGCCGCTCAGGTGGCCCAGGGACCCGCTCACGGAGCACGAGGCTCACCGGCACAGTGTCAGGAACCTGTGGATGAAAAGAAGGACGAGGACGTTTCCTCAGCGAAGACAGCGCGCGGACAGGCAGGGCACAGACTGGTCCTCCCTGGGCACGCGGCTTTCTTAGGCGGGAAGGGGTGACTCAGCGTTTCGCCTCGTGGTGGGCAGAGGCTCATGGGAGATATGCAGATGAGCCCAGAGCACCATGGGAAATGGCCCTTTATATTCCCGGGCGGGCGGTCTACTCTTCTTTCCCTGGGACGCCCAGAGGAGTGAGGCTCGGGGCTGGGTGAGTGCCCCTTTGGCTGAGGAATGGGTTTGGGGGGCTCAGACTGGTGGAGAGTGGGGATAAGGCGCCCAGTGTGACCTGGGGCCAGGACGGTCAGGTCTTTGAGGTTTTGTCTGGTTCCGCCAGGCTCCTCGGGTGTTGGGGTCCCGGGGGAGGGGGGGCATGTGACTCACAGGCCTGGAGCAGCTACAGGGGGTCAAGTTCCCCCCTAAGGACCGGGTCTGAAGCCAGCGCCTGCTCCGCCCAGCTCTGGGCCCTCCCGACCTGCACGCCCTGCCTGCTAGGGGGCGCCTGATCTCACTTGCTTTTTCTTTGCAGCTCTTCAGAATCTAGAGCAATTGCATCAGCTGAAGAAATTTCTGGAAGTTCATCCTTTCCAACTTCTGCAAGTCCCTGTTGATCTGGGGCCCAGTTTGTTCCGCCCACCCCCAAATCCTCGCACAAGAAACACCTCTCCCCTGCTCTCCAGCAGCTCCCTGGCCCTCTGGCACCTGTGGGCCAGACTCCCTAAAGTCCCCAGCAAGTCCTGCCCTTGCTGTCCACCGGACAGGAGGCAGGCAGCGTGGCCATGTGCCCCCCGGTCAGCGTGCGGCCTAGCAGGGAGGGTATGTCCCACCTCTATGCCTCCTGGATGTATCAGCTCCAATATGGGGACCAGCTAAGGATTTGCTTCACTTGCTTCAAGCTTGTCTTTCTGAAGCTGAAAGAGTTGCTGGAGTCAGAAGGCTGGGAAGATGAAGACTGGGACCCTCAGCTGATGGAGTACCCCTGGATGGGGCCTGAGGAGGGTCCGCCCCTGGAGATGGGGCTCAGCTGGTGGCAGGACCTGGGTCAGCCTGCACAGGGTGGGTTTTCGGACTTGGGGTCAGACACCGTGGTGTCAGACCCTGATGAGTCTGAAGAGGTGGACCTGGACCAGTACTTTGTGCCCACTGAGCTGAACCCTCAAAATGCAGCACCCTTGAGCCTGGGTCCTGAGGATGCTGACTGGACCCAGGGCCTTCCCTGGAGATTTGGGGGGGTTCCTGCTTGCAACCACTGGCCGAGACCCTCTCTTCCATGGCAGAGGTTTCTCGAAGAGGTCCTGCCCCCCGGGGAGCCCATGCTGTTGGAGCTGGGCACCACCCAGGAGATGGACCCTGCTGAGGCCGAGGCCTGGTTACTGGACTTGCAGCTCCTGTCCATGGTGGGAGGCTCTGATGCCGCCTACCTCCGGAACATGACGGCTCGCTGGGTCCTGAGGACCCCGGGCCAGTGCTGGCAGGTGCTGCTGGAGCCTGATGACTCGTGTGTGGTGAGGGTCCAAAGTGAACGCCAGGGGCAGGACCTGACCCAGTGGAAGCTGAGCATTCTGGAAACCTCCTCAACAGGGCATGGTATGGAGCTGGTCCCTGCAGACACTGCCCTGCTTCGGAGGGGATTCAGCATTCTCTCTTATTCTCCCTGGAACGAAAGTGAGACAGAGGAGGGCAACTCGACATCCGGGCCAGAGTCCTCCATCCATGAACAGGAGCCCGACATCACTGTGACCAGCAGCAGCGGACCCAGGGAAACTGAGGAGAACCTGGGCCCTGGGGGAGCTGCCCTGTTTCCAGCTCCTCTGCCCAAGGCCCCAGACATGGAGGACTGAGGCCCAAGTCATCACCCAGTTGTCCTGGCTGCCCCAGGACACCAGAGGCTGGGAAGGAC
Source organism: Tadarida brasiliensis (assembly GCA_030848825.1). Classification (NCBI taxonomy): domain Eukaryota; kingdom Metazoa; phylum Chordata; class Mammalia; order Chiroptera; family Molossidae; genus Tadarida; species Tadarida brasiliensis. The sequence goes on from CM061273.1 coordinate 66,409,618, forward strand.
TGGCAGCTGCCCTTCCACCACAGCCAGGGGAGCTATTGGCAAAGGATGGGGACTTGGGTCTGTGGCGGGAGGGTGGGGAGTGACCTAGGGACTGAAAATGGGTTCTCAGTGGGAAGCAGCACAAATGTCCTTTGCTGGGGAGAGAATTTCTTAGGTTGAGGGTCATGGTTAGCAGTGTGACTGCTGCACGGATATTTTTGCGTGGCCTGTGAAGTGAGGACGATACAAATCTGTGCATCAGCCCTGCCCTGGCCATGGCGGGAGAGGTCCTGTGGGACACACTCCCAGGAACACGCCTGAGTCTGTGTCCAGACGACTGAAGACTCTGGGCTGTATTGGGAGGGGATCAGGTTTCAAATGTTGGCTATTTTATGCAGTTTGACCATTTAGTACCTGTTTCTTTGTATTTTGTTTTTCATTGAATAAAGCATTATGTGTTTTGCATCAAAGCCTCGGAGTCTTCCTCAGGTAGTCCTAGTTGACTGGCCTCGTGGTCTCAGGTCTGGGTTGAGCCCCTTCTACCGGTTTAGAGCCCTGGGAGCCGGGACAGAGGAGGGGCTCTGGTCAGTTTTTTGGTTCAAGGTGGGAGTTTGTTTCACAGGTGTCGATCATGTTATTTATAAATAACAAACACAGGCTCAAAGAAGGGCCATGTTTTGAACAGTAATGAAAGTGTGCCCCTGACATTTAAAAAGAAAAGGCTATAGGCTGAGCCACGTGTACAGGGTGCTGACACTGTTCATGACACGGAGAGGCAGGCGTGTCGGCATCCCCGGGCTCCGCAGAATCACGGAGAAGAGAAGGCAGCTCTGGAGGTCTGGTCACCAGGGTGCTGTAGGCAGGGAAGAAGCTCTTCATCAGCAGCTTCTCCTTGTAAATGACCAGTCTGGAGGTTCCCACAGTCCTACGCTGGTGGTCTCCGGCTTCCAGTGATTCAGGGGTGGCTGGGTCCCTTCGGGTGGAAGATTCAGGTCTCAGGGTCCACTCCCCGGGGTTTACTGCTGCGTTAGGTATTAACAGCACCAGGGAGGTCCTTTTATCGAATTTTGAGGCCAGGCTTCCTCGTGTATCTTTCAGAACTGAGTCCTTCAGGTCCTAAATCAGGAAGGCTTCCAATGCTAATCAAACGGAGAGAAGGCAACGCAGCAGCCGGTCGGAACTCTTCATTTCAATAAACCCTCAGAGTTCTACCAACACTGTGCCTTGGAGTGTCTCCTCAAATGTGCCCGGCTCCTCCCTCGTAAGCCCAGCCTGGTCTTGCCTTTGTTACCTCCTCTCTCCGAGCCTCCAGGTCAAACAGTCTCAGCCTTTTCGAAAGTCAGGTTTCATAGGTCCTGAACCGGAGCCCTTTTCTGCAGGTCACCCAGGCTGAGTGGCCCCACTGGGACCAGGAAGGCAGCATGCTCAACCCCTCGAGGAGGCCAGGGGGCCCGAAAGGGTGGATTCTGAGAGAAGACAGTGTTGTGGGTACTTGAAAAGTCTTGCTTACCCTGCATTTAAGCTGAACCGGGAATGGCACTTGGAGTGGTGAAGCACTGTGACCTCTCACAGTCTCACGGTAGTGTCACTTGGGTTGCTCAGATGTTGGGGGCTCTCCACTAATTAGTAGGGCCGCCTCCAGCTGGAGACCTGTGCGTGTTCTCATCGGGAGTTTGATATCACCATTCCTCCAGCTGGGTCTCAGATGGGGGGTGTTGGGACCAGGACTGGGGAAACTCATTTCTGAAGCTGAAAGCAAGGAATAACATTAGCAGCGGCGCCAAGGGGAGTGTCTCCTGGAAAAGTACAGTTAGCCACTGACCGCAGAGAGGCCCTGGGGAGGGACCAGACAAGTGTGTGCTGGCCGGGACCTCCTTCGGGGCAGGTGCCCTCAGCTGTGGGCAGTGCCAGGAGCCCAGCCCAGGCAGGGTCCCAGGCTGCCTCTTCAGACGACCAAGCTCGGGGGGCGGGGGGGGCTAGTGCCCAGCCCTGCTGGCAGTTTCTGCTCAATGCTGCCTCCTCCAAGGGCAGTCTTTGCTCAGTGCTCTCTGGGCCAGCTGGCCTGGACTCCATCGGGGGCATGGTGTCTGCACTACCAGCCCTGCTCTCTCCCATTAATCTTTCCCAGGCATTATGAGGGCGGGGGCAAGTAGAGGTGGGCAGTGACAGGACTCATTTCTTTGACAAGTCTGTGGTCAGGCTGGATGGGCACCTGGAAAGAAACTCATGAAGCCAGATTCTGTCTGTGGAATTTCACTTTCCACAGAATTTAGTAATACAATTGGATTTGAGTTTTTGCAGAAAAATTATGATCCCAAACCACAATGGACCCATTATGTACAGAGCAAAGCCGTAAAGTCACATTAGTGTGAAGTGGGGCCTTTATGATTGATTTATGATTTAGTGGTCCCTAAAGTGACTCACAGGCCGGCAGAGTTACTTTTGCACAGAGCACAAGAGGTCTTAGGGGCTGGGCCTCCACAACCTAGCAGGGTAGCAGCAGCCCCAGACATTCCTCAGTTCCCAGCAGAAGCCCTGGCCCCACCCACACCCCGGAACTGGGCTGAGCGTGGTGCTCCACTCTGTGGACAATCAGGTCCTCTCAGGTCCAGGCTGAGGGAGGAGGGTTCTCCCCATTAGGGAACCAGGGAATGTCCTCCAGCCACCTTCTGGGCCTTGAGCTATCTCCCTCTCCCCTCATTTCATCCTCCTTCCTGTCCTGGTCCCCTGCAGGCCCCTCTCAGGATGACCCAGCCCCTCCCCCACTGTCTGCAGGATCTGTGGGGGCATGCGTGCAGGACGGCACCTGTCCTTCCCTCCTGGTGCCAATGCCAGTGGAGTGAAGGCTGTGGGGCCTGAGGCTCTGCAGGACGTCATGACCAGGAGATGACGGACCAAGGCTGTTTCTAAAAGAGTAGGGAGCTGACCCCCCACCCCTGCTTCTGGTGGATGCTGTCCTTGGTCCTTGGTCATCCATATGTCCTGATCTGTGGCCCTGAGGGCTCCTGTCAGGCTGGGCTGCTCAGTGACCTCAGCAGCTGACCCTGGGCTGTGTTCCTGGGTCACAGGGTATTTGGACCAGAGGCAGCAGGTGAGATCGATGGGCCTGAATCATCTGTCCACTGTGGGAGAAGATGAGAGCAAGACCTGTCTGTGAGTCTACGTGTCCAACAGCTTCGGTGGGGTGGCACAGAGACTCCCAGGCCAAGAGCCATGGGGCTCCGGGTCCCGCCTCTCACTGAGGACTGGGGAGAGGTCCCAGATTCCCTGAAAACGATGGGGTCATCAGCATATCATGTATAAAAGGAACAGGAAATTTGGAAACAAAACAGCAGCATCAGTCACAGTGTCCAAAAGGTGGAAGCAACCCAGTATCCATCGCCAGATGAATAAAGAAAGTTGGCCCATCCATACAATGGAATATTATCAGCCTTAAAAAGGAAGGAGATTCTGACACATGCTACACACGGATGGACCTTGATGGCAGGATACCGAGTGAGAGCCAGTCACCACAGGACAGATCCTGCATGCTTCCTTCCACTCTGTGAGGCCCCTGGAGGGGTCAGAGTTATAGGGACAGAAAGGAGGATGGTGGTCCCCAGGGCCTGGGGGAGGGGGAATGGGGAGTTGGTGTTTAATGGGGACAGAATTTCGTTTTGGAGGGGAAGGTTTTGGAAATGGATAGTGGGATGGTTGCACAACATTGTGAATGTTATTAATGCCACTGGGCGCAGGCCCGGCCTGGGTCTCTCACTCCTCCCCCAGGTCCAGGGCGTGATTGGGGGTGGGGGTGAGAAGGGCTAAGACGTAGCAGAGACGCCCCGCGGAGAGGCAGCAGGGCTGGAGGCGGCTTCACCCCACCACGCTGCCGGGGTCCCACCCAGGGTGAGAGCTACTGAGACCCTCGCTGGGGCTGAGACCTGCTGCCCTTGTCCAGAGCCCTGGGCACTTTCCCGCCCAGGACCTGGTGCCGTCCGGGCGCGAGCCCCACGCCCCACGCCCCACCCCAGCCCTTTGCGGCGCGTCCGCCCCCAACCCTCCGCCTTTCTCCAGCTCCTCCAGCGCCCACAGCATCGTCTCCCCTTGATCCTGCTCCCCTTTCCCCAAGAGCACCCCTCAGCGCCCCACGAGGCCCCCTCCTGGCACCCCCGCCGCGGGTTATTAATATCCGGCGCGGGCGCGGGGCCGCGGCGCATTCCCAGCTGGCGGCCGGGCGGGTGGCGGCGACGATCCGGACCCGGCACGCAGCTCGGCTGTCCAGGCGGGACCGGCCGGCGGACTCCCCTCCGTCGCGAGTCCCGGGAGCCCCACGCCCGTTGCGTGCCCGGCCGGGAGGAGCGTTTGGAGACGTGTGGCGGCTAGAGCTCCACGGGCTACGCGGTGACCGAGTTGAGCGCGGGGGTCACTGGAGTGCCCGGTGGCGGGCGCGGGTGGGGTGCCCGGTGCGGGCAGGGGTGTGGGGAGACGGAGGGCTGTGGAGCCACAAGGGCGCGCCGCGGGCTCGGTGGGGCTTCGCGTCGCTCCGGGGGCTCCGAAGCGCGGTCCCCAGCAGCCGCCTGTCCCGCTGCGGCCCAAGATGCGGGGCCGCCTCCCGGGGTGCTGGGACCTCGCCCGCGCAGCTCGGCTTCTCCGCGGCCCCGTGGGGGAGGGCTCTGGAACCGGCAGGTAGGGGGGGATCCCCTGCCGGCTGCGATCCCGCCTCGGGAGCCTGGGGCGGCGTCTCCGCACCCCAGGCCTGCCTAAGTCCCCTTACAGGGAGGGCGCAGATGCGGCCGGTGGGACGGTCCTGAGCGTCCTTACTGTCAGCACTGGACGCGGAGCGGGAAGCCGCCCGCATTACCCCTGGGTGTGGGGGAGGTGGGGCGATCCAGGGGCCTCTCCTCCTGTAAGTATTCGCGCATTTTAGGCCTTCTATCTTCTTGTGAAGATCATCTTCATTCGGTAAGAATATATCTCAGGTGTGCAACTCCACGAGTTTTTACAGGTGCGTACACCTGTGTACCCACCACCAGGCTTAGGACACAACACATTTCCATTCCCGCAGAGGGCTCTCCGGTGCCCCCTCCCAGTTGACACTCCCAGGTAGCCACTGTCAAAGCTGATTTGCCTTCCCCTAACTTCATGTGAATGGAATCTCGGGGCCTCCTCTTCTGATTTCTCGTGTGAGTTTCATCCAGGCTGTTGGCTGCGGCCATAATTCCGCCCTCATTGCGAGGGAGCATTTTCCAGACCATGTCAGTCAGTTCATCCACCCTCCTATTTATGGACGTTGGGCGGCTGCCAGCTCCTGGCTATCAGGAAAAAAGCTGCTGTGAACACTTGCTGTCCTCTCTGTGGACAAGTGCCGTCTCTGTGGGTGAAAACCTGAGGTGGAATTCTGGGTGCGAGGCAGGCACGCCGCCAGCTCGCCAATGGTGCGGCTCGCATTCCCACCCGTGGGGAATGAGTCCCTTCCTTGCCCCCTCGCTTGGTGTCTGCCTTTCCTAGCCATCCTGAGAGTGCCCAGTGGCTGTGATCTTTTTCTGAGCATCTTTTCATGTGCTTCTTGGCCTTTTGGTTGTCCTCTTTTGAGAAGTTTCTGTTCAAATCTGTTTTCCCCCAAAGGAGTTGTTAAGCTTTACTGATTTGCAGTTTTATCATATATTTTGGTTCCCAGTTCTTAGTCTGACATATGTCTTCTCCCTGTTCCTGGTTACATTTTTATTCCCTCAGTGAAGTGGGTACTTTCAATGAAGTCCACTAATTGGTCTTCTCTCTCTCTTTTATGTTTTTATTTATTTTTTAGAGAGAGAGACAGAAACATCGATGTGAGAGAGAAACATCCATCGGCTGCCTCCTGCACACCCCCTACTGGGGATGGAGCCCACAACCTGGGCATGTGCCCTGACCAGGAATCGAACCTGTCCATGGGACCTCTCAGTCCATGGGATGACGCTCCATCCACTGAGCCACACAGGCCAGGCTGGTCTTCTCTTATTGCACATGTCCTTTGTTCTTTTCTGAGGGGTCTTTGCCTACCCAAGGTCCTGTTCTGTTTCGCCCAGAAGCTGATTGATGACTGACGTAGCCCCTTGTAGGTCCACAGTCCTGCATTACCTGTGTGTACGCTGTGAGGTGGGGATCAAGGCTCCTTTTCCACGTGGATACGTGGACATTACAAGCCTTCCCCCTCTTCACCACTGGTATTTTCCTATTTGAACTCTTCAAGTCAGCAGATATTATTTGCAGTCTGAGCAGAACATACTTTAAACATATAGGAGAAATACACTGGGAGAAAGGACTAGGTAAGTGAGGCCCCTGCTGGCTCACAGGTGAGAAAGGGAGGCCTGGGGAGAACTTCAGGCTCCATCCGCTGCTGACCCTGGCCCCGGCTGCCCTGCAGTGCTCTGGTTCTCAGAAAGTCGGGTCAACCCCAGAGGCCTCTGGACTTGCACTGAGGCCCAGGCCAGGGGAGCTGCTGGGGAACCACCAGGCAGCTGGTCCAGGTGGTTCTCTGGTCTCCCTGGAGAGCTGGGAAAGGAGGCAGAGTGGTAGAATTCCCAACAGAGGGTCCCCAGGGTGAGGCCCCTCCCTCTGCAGGCTCGCCCTACCCAGGGGAACTTTGCCCTCACATAGGAGGAGGTGCCTGATCTTCCCTTTAATGGGTATCTTCTCCTGCAGGACAAGCTTGTCACAGGCCCACGGATGCGCTCTCCGCAGCACAGCACAGCTCCAAGTCCAGCGTGAGGTGCAGAGATGGCCCTGAGCCCGGAGCTCGCCCGCAGGTTCCCGGTGCTGGCTGCAACCGGCAGTCCCGTGCCCGAGCCACCTGGCAGCCCCAACGCATCCCTCAACAGCTCGTGGGCCAGCCCCACGGAGCCCAGCTCCCTGGAGGACCTGGTGGCCACGGGGGCCATTGGGGTGGTGCTCTTGGCCATGGGCGTGGTGGGCGTGGCAGGCAACGTATACACGCTAGTGGTCATGTGCCGCTTCCTGCGCGCCTCGGCCTCCATGTATGTCTACGTCGTCAACCTGGCGCTGGCCGACCTGCTCTACCTGCTCAGCATCCCTTTCATTGTGACCACCTACGTCACCAAGGAGTGGCACTTCGGGGACGTGGGCTGCCGCGTCCTTTTCAGCTTGGACTTCCTGACCATGCACGCCAGCATCTTCACCCTGACTGTCATGAGCAGCGAGCGCTACGCCGCCGTGCTCAGGCCGCTGGACACTGCGCAGCGCTCCAAGGGCTACCGCAAGGTCCTGGCGCTGGGCACGTGGCTGCTGGCGCTGCTGCTGGCGCTGCCCATGATTCTGGCCATCCGGCTGGTCCAGCGGGGCCACAAGAGCCTCTGCCTGCCGGCCTGGGGCCAGAGCACCCACCGCGCCTACCTGACGCTGCTCTTCGGGACCAGCATCGTGGGGCCCGGCGTGGTCATCGGCCTGCTCTACGTGCGCCTGGCCCGGGCCTACTGGCTGTCGCAGCGGGCCTCCTTTCCGCAGACGCGGCGGCTGCCCAACCCCAGGGTGCTCTACCTCATCCTGGGCATCGTGCTGCTCTTCTGGGCCTGCTTCCTGCCCTTCTGGGTGTGGCAGCTGCTGGCGCAGTACCGCGGGGCCCGGCCGCTCACACCCCGCAGCTCGCGCATCGTCAACTACCTGACCACGTGCCTCACCTACGGCAACAGCTGTGTCAACCCCTTCCTCTACACGCTGCTCACCAAGAACTACCGGGACTTCCGGCGCGGCTCACCCTGCCGCCGGGGCACCAGCGGGCCCACGGGCACTCGGGCCTTCCTGCAGTGCCCGGCCCGCTCCCAGCGTCCCTCCGGCAGTCAGCCGGCCGCCGAGCCCGTCAGCCTGCCCGGGAGGGCCCCTGGGGGGGTCCGCGACTGAGTGTCCCAGCCTCCAGGTCAGCGCTGGGGTGGGTGGCCTAGCTGCAGTCCTACACTCCCTGGAGCCCCTGGCAGCTCCCCACGACCCCTGCTGACAGCCCCCCTTCTTCTGTTCTCTTCCAGAAAGTTCCCTGCTCTCCCTTCCCCATTGGAGAATTTCCGCTGAGTCAGCCCAGAACACTCCCCACCCCCACCAGCCCATCTCTGGGGATCTGCAGAGGCCCAGGCCCAGTCGTGCTGAGTAGAGTCTTCACCACACACAGAAGTAGATGAGCACCCAGTCAGTACCAACTCTGACCCGCGGTGGGCACCCGGCTGCCTGCACAGGACCCTCCCCTCCTGGCTGGTGCACAGCCTCTGAGGCACCTGTCCCATCCCTCCTGGCTTTGTGACAATAAACGCTAAGCTCTGTGATCCCTGTCCTGCCTCAGCCTGGGGACGGGGTGTCGGGGGTGGGGAGGACCCACAGCACATGGAGAAGCCTGTCAGTCTGGCTGGGGAGGGCACACATCTTCCTTTGTGACTGGTCTGGCGGTCCTGACACGGGTGGGTGCTGTCCAGTGTGAGCCAGGCCCCAGGGGTGAGGCAAGGAATGACCACCCCAACCTGCTCCGGGAGGAGGGGGCAGCTGGGGGATCACTCCAGGGCAGGAGCACAGCACACTGAAACCATGAGCCAGAATACTCCCATTTGCAACTTACCACTCCCTCCCAGACCTGTGGGTTCATCTTGCGCCTTCTATGTGCAGCGTCTGAACTGGGTCTCCTGGGGGCACCGAGGCTACTGCCCTGCCCACAGTGAGTCCACACGTGGCCAGCCCTGCCCTCCACAGAGGGAACAGGGCAAAGGTGGGGAAAAGGAGGGAGCAGGCAGGGCACTGTGTCCCCCGGTGGGGTCCTTACTCTGGGTGGGGGTGGGGGCAAGGTTTTAAGTGAGGCAGCTCTGGGGGCATGGATGGACTTAGTGGGGTGAGGCCTCCGCAGGCTGGGAGGTTCGGCTAGGAGGTCGGGTCTCCGGGCTCAGGGCAAGCAAAGCAAGGGCAGGAGCAGGGACCCTTCCTGCAGGTTCACTGAGCCTCCCTGGGCCCACTGCCCACAGCCCTTCCTCCTCCCCTCACCCCTGCATGCAGGGCCACACAGTCAAAGCCAGGAAGGTGATCTGGGGAGGCCTGGTCTCACTCAGACCCACAGTCTTTGGCCCATCAGGCACAGTGCCCAGTCCACTGGCCTCACAGCGTCCTCCCCAGTTGGAGATCAGGCTGTCCTGTGAGAGTTCAGGCTGTCCTGTGAGAGATCAGGCTGTCCTGTGAGAGATCTGCCTGTGGGGTGGGGGCACCAGGCCCCCAGACCCTACTCTTCCCCAGGGCTCTGAGGCTCCTGAGGGTCTGCAGGAGCCAGAGCTGGGGAGGTCCGGACCAAGGCCGGGTGGACAGCAGAGGCCCCAGGGTGAGGGTCGCCGGGTGGGTGAACACAGCTGGACCTGAGCTCCAACAGGGCAGGGCTGCTGCCGCTCAGTCACGGCTCACTGAGGTGCACGCAGGTGCTCCGGAGAAACTGAGCCAGCAGGACACATCAATAAGGCAAGGTTTCTTTTTTTTTTAATCCTCACCCAAGGATATTTTTCCATCGATTTTCAAAAAGACTGGAGAGAGGGAGAGAGAGAAACATCGATGTGAGGTACACCGATTAGCTGCCTCCCGAACGGGGATCGAACCATAACTGAGGTATGTGCCCTTGGTCGGAGTAGAGCCCACGACTCTTTTGTTCGAGGGCCATCGCTGTAACCGCTGAGCCAAACTGGCCAGGGCAAGATGAGGTTTCTTTTAAGGGATTGGCCCCTGTGATGACGAGGCCGGCAGGCTGGAAACTCGGGCAGGGGGGGACACTGCAGCCTTGGGGCAGAACCTCTCTGGGAAACCTCTGGCCTTCAACTGAGTGGATGAGACCACCTCTCCAGTTATGCAGAGTGGTCTGCTTTGCTCAGGTCAGCTGACGGCAGATGTCCGCCCACGTGGTGGCGTGGTCAGCACTTGGTTCCTTTCATAGCTGAACACTCACCGCGGTGACCACGTTCATCGGTTCTGGGCACCCGAGCTGCTCCCACCTCTTCCTTGAAATGGACAGAGCCGCTGTGAGCGTGTCTGTGTGGGGGACGCTCCAGGGAAGGTTGGGCCTACGGAACCACCAGACTGCTCCCCAGACAGGCTGCGCCCTGCGCCCCTCCAGCCACGCGCGATGTTCCCGGTCCCTGTCTTCCCGCAGGCACGTGCGGCTTTGAAGCTGTTCTGCGTAAACTTGGATTAGTAACCGCAGCTCTGTGACAGCGACCGCCTCTCAGTCACGGTCTGCAAGGCTGGGCTGCGGGCCTGGCTCGGGTTGGGGGCAGGACAGTGCTGCCCACAGCCTGGGACCGGGGAACTCTGGCCCCGCCCACCTTCTTCTGGGAAAGGTGCCCTTGAAGAGTGGTCACCAGGACTCCTCCTCCCAGCTCTGTCCCAGGAACCCGGGGCTTTCCCTCCTGGCAACATCTAGTGGGGGATGGGGCCCCAGCAGGGCCCGTGGAGAGAAAGGGAAGTCATCAAGGCTAAATCACTATGGACCATCTTGTTCTGTGGATCATCTGAAACGCTTTTGGCCAGTCTCCCAGGCCCTACCCCAGCCCCGTGTCCCTGGAAAGACACTGACCAGGTCCCTCCTCCTTCCTGGGCAGGGGGGCCAGTTGGGGTGGTGTGGAAACAGGGAAGGAGATGGGAGGGGGAGGGGTGCAGGGGAGGAGAAGCCACAGCACAGGGTGCAGGAGCTGAGAGGACCTTCCCTCTGGGTCCAGCCCCAGCCTCCAGGGCAGTGTCGGTCAGCAGTGGGGACGGGAGGGGTGTCCGCTGTCTGATGGAGGAGCACACGGAGGCTGGAGGCCGAGGGAGGCCAGGGTGCTGGAGGAGTTCTCTCAGCATTTAAATGTCATCCACCCAACACCTAGACCTTCGGATGAAGAAGCAAAACCTCAAAGCCAGGCTCAGCCCACGGGCAGCGTGGCATCCAGTGCTCACAAAGCGCCTGACCACTGCCCCAGGACCCCCCACCCTGCCCTACATCAAGGGGGTGCTCTGGGCTGCTCCTGGGTCTTCAGAAGCTTTTGGACACTTTGCAATGTTAATTTTCCTCCGGGCTGTGCTGGCCCGTCCCACCTGCATCACCCATCTTAGAGGGAGGGTCTCTGTCCGTCTTGCTTCAGTGCGGTTCACCTAGGAAAGCAATGGTGACCAGTCAGGGTCGGAGAAGCAGGGCCAGCATGACTTCCTCTGAGGTGTTCCATGTCCCCTGAGGCTGTAGCCACCTTCACAGGGCGGCTGGGCTCAGAAAGGCGACCATCTGGAACCAGGCGTCGAGCACAGGACAGCGGTGCCTTCCGCCAGGGGCACAGGTGGCAAGTGAAATCCAGACGGCGTTTAAGTGTACATGTGAGTCATACATTATAAAAGAGCAAGAACATACAGTGAACATCCTTCCAACATAAAAGAGGGGAAGGCTTGGCAAGTGTGACCCAGGACCCTCGAGGAAAAGATCAATAATTCCATTATATAAGTCACTTAAAATTCCGATGCAGAAAGACACTTGAAGCCAAGAGAACAGACCCCCTCGAGCTCGGCGTTGGCACCGACGTGGAGAGGCAGGTCACAGTGTGAACGCGTGGCCAGCACGCCCACCTCTAGCATTTTGTCCTAAAGCAAAGGTCAGGTGTGGATGAAGATGTGTGTACAGAATGCTCGTTTCAGCATTCCTTCAGAAACCAGAGGACCGTGGCATCTTAAATCAATTATGATGTGGTCGTGAGACACGGAGGATCGTGTTCTGAGAGTAACAAAGGTGTCACCTCGAGGACTGTTACGGGATAGACCTAAGGATGTTGGTAAACGGGGAAATGCTTAAAACTGTATAATGTGATCCCAAGTTTTATTCATTTATTTACTTATTTTATTTTAAAAATATGTCTTTGTTTTTTTTAGAGAGGAAGGGAGAGATAGAAACATCCATCGGCTGCCTCCTGCACGCCCCCTACTGGGGATCGAGCCTGCAACTTGGGCATGTGACCTGACTGGGAATGGAACCGGGACCTCTCGGTCCCCAGGACATCGCTCCATCCACGGAGCCACACGGCTGGCCCAGTTTTATTGAACACAAACAGTGTGCGCCTGTGGACGTAGCAGAGGTTTTGCTTCCCAGGAGGTGGCAGGCAGGCATCCAGGCTGGCAGCCTGGTGGCAGGCCATGGGCTTACCAGGTGCAGGCACATTCCTGCCCCCAGGCCAGTCAGTCTCTCTGGGTTTGGCAACTGATCACTGTAGGGCAGTGCGGGTGGACGGGGCCACAGGCCCAGGGGGCTTTTTCAGGCACTTCGGGCCCCAGGAGAGTGGCCTAGCCCAGTCCTGGTGCCCCTGTGAGTCCCACCCCCACCTTCTGGGGGGCCCAGGGCGGAGGGCGGAGAGCCCAGCTTGCTACTCAGAGCATCCAGCAATGCAGAGGCTGGAGTCGGGTCACCTGGCTGCACCCCCAGGCTGCTGCCCTTTGTGCCTGTTATTTGTCAACAAAGAGACAGCTCCCACGTCCCCTCCACTCCTAGACTTCCAGGGACTCACTTGGGGGAGTGAGTGGCACCTCCACCCAGCAGACATCCGTGTTCACCTGCTTGGGGAGCTCGCTGCTCTGGGAGACTCTGCACCACTTGGGGCTCTAGGGTGGGGGGTGGGGAAGCAGCTGGCCTGGGTGACCACAATGATGATGCCTGTGGAACATGTGGCCCCGCCCAGGGGTGTGGCCCGAGCTGGTCTGCAGAGACCTGAACTCTTACCTGACTTCACACCTGTGCACACCCAGCAGTTCTGACACGGGTCACCTGGAGGGCCAGCCTTGGGTGGCAGGATGCTGGGCTCCTTCTTACCCTGGAGAAGGCTCTCAGGAGCCCGCCCTGGCTGTTAGGTAGGAGAAAGGAGGGGAGCTCAGCCAGCAGGAGAAGGTGGGAGCCCCCGTCCCATGGAGGGGGAAGATGATGGCCAGAGTCTAGCTGGGGGCCCTGTACACCCACAAACCACCACCCCAGGAATCCAGGAGCCCCAGGGCCATGCACAGGGCAGCGTTTCCACGGGAATTCCAGACAGATGAGGCTCTGAGCAGGACGCCAGCCTGTCCCGGCTGACAGCCAGGAGCTCCAGACTACCGCCTTGTCCAGGCCGGCCCAGTGCCCAGCCCCATGCGAGGAGCAGGGGCCAGTTCTGGGGTGGGGCAGGCCCCAGGGCTGCCCAGGGGTGACCCGAAAGCCACCTTTCCCGCCTAGAGCTGTGGAGACCGAGGCCAGGTGGGTGGGGTGGGGAGTGCTTAGCGCATGCTGAAGGCCTGTCAGCCTGGGGACCCTGGTCCAGCCCCTCCTCCTCCCTGCACGCCCTCCACATGCTATTCCCTGGTCTCCAAGGTGCCCCCTTGGCAGGCATGCCACCGGGTTATCTTTCACTAGGCGCTCTTATTCCTGTTTCAGAGCTGAGGACCCTGTGCAGGCCACAGGCACCTGCAGGACAAGGTCCAGCTGGGAGCACCCCAGCTCAGTGGGTACAGCAGTCCTGCGTGGTGGCTTAGGCACCCACAGGACGAGGTCCAGCTGGGAGCACCCCAGCTCAGTAGGTACAGCAGTCCTGTGTGGTGGCTCAGGCACCCCCTGGACGAGGTCCAGCTGGGAGCACCCCAGCTCAGTGGGTACAGCGGTCCTGTGCCCTGGCTCAGGCACCTGCAGTGTGATGGAAAGTCCAGAGCCTTTGTCTCACCCCAGAGCTGTGTGTCCGTGTGGAATCCTGAGAAATACGGAGGCTGACAGGGTGTTGCCCCTCTGCCACTGGCCATCAGAGCTGGCTGCCCTGTGCCAAGGTCCTCCCCGGGCCTTCAGAACTGGGCCTGGGGCCTGACGGTGGAGAGAGGGGCACCTCAATTTCTGCCCATGGCCTCCCAACACTCCATCCTCACCTCACCACCATGTCCCCTCACCTCACAAGCCTGCCGGCTCCCTGCAGCCCACACAGGTAAGGGAGGGTCTCAGCTGTGTGGGGTGGCCAGGGAGGGCTTGTGTTGGGGGCTGGGGACCCAGGTAGGGGGGCAGCAGGTGCAAACATGGGGCCCATTTTCTCCCGGGGATGAAGCTGGGGTCCAAGAACCCACCCTGGCTGTGCAGAGACCCTGGACAGTGAGTGTCCTTTCTCCTTCCTCTCCCCTCCCTCCTCCTCTGGAATTTTCCAGGACTGAGCCCTTCCTGAGCCCCCTCCCCAGCTCTGTTCTTTATCGAGGAGCATGGGAGGAGCTGGCTGAATGCTCCCAGATCCAGGCAGCCCAGGGATGACTGGCAAGGACAGGGAGCTCAAGCTTAGCACCAGGCCAGCTGCTGACGCTCCTCCCTCCCCCCATGTCCATGCCCCCACGCTGCAGGCTGGGAGAGGCACCCTGTGCTGGGGCAGGCCCGGCTGAGCCCTCCCAGAGTCCACTGGCTTTCCTAGGAACAGGAACGCCAGCAGCCCAGCTCCACTGGGATCTGCCTAGACGCAAAGGTGCTGAGACAAGGATGGTCAAGGAGGCGCTCAAGAGCTGCAGGGGACAGAGATCAGGCATCCATCTGGTCACTTGGCTGCTGACCCTCCTGCACTCTGCGAAGCACCTCCTGCTGGCCCCCAGGGTGAACAGGTACGGGAGGGGTTGCTGGGAAGCTGCAGGGCCCCTACCTGAGGGAAATGGGCCCTGCAAAGTGAGCTCAGGGCTGGCAGTGGGCCCCACACTCTTTTCTGGAAGATCAAGGTGAGAAGCTCGAGGGCTGAGCTGCTTGTCCCTGGCTGCACTCAGCTTGGGGACCAGGCCTTGCTGCCCCCCTGGGCCTTCCCGGCAGTGCATGGGGCTTGGTTTCTGGAAGGGGTGTCCCCAGGCAGACTGTCGTCTCTGGCGTCTTAGGTCCATGGCCCCCAGTGTGCCCCAGGACCCTGCTCACTGGAACCTTTCCCACGGTGTCCTGACTGCTGATGCAGATTCCCAGGGGAGGCTGCTGGCCCCACGTGGCATCGTCCCGGTGAATGACTGTTCCCAAATGGAATTGTGCACCTGGGGCACAGGGAGCCCTTCCTGAGGAAGGGGAACTGGCAACAGCACCCCAGAGGAAGCACACAGGGCCCGGGCGTAAAGGCTGGTTCCCCTAGTTTATTCACAGATGAAACGATGGAAACACCAGCAAATCAACATCCAGACGATGCGTAAGGCACCTTGTTCGATGGAAAAGGTGAGGTGGGAGGAGGGGCGCCTCCGGCTGGAGGGCCCACGCAGCCGAGCTACGTGAAGGCTGGGTCCGTGATGCTGTGGTCGGGGTTGCAGGTGAAGGCGATGGTGATGGCGTAGCGGGTGCCCCAGTGCACCTTCTCCACACGGTGCAGGTTCTCAGACCCCGAGGTGAAGAAGGACACCCGACCTAGGCGAGAAGGAAAGGAGAGAAGTGACCCACGCCGTGCGTGGCCTTCTAAACCCGCGTCCCTGACAAACCGACACCACAAGCCAGGTGACGGGGACTGTTGATGCGGGAGGCAGGACGACACGGGAGAGAGCCCACAGCGTTTGGGAGACGCGAAGTCGGGGCCCTCCAGCATGGGGAGGGGCACCCCCACCCATCCAGGCACCAGGAGCTCATTGTGCTGGGGGGTGGGGGCGCCTTGGGAATGAGGGTGCCCAACAAGCCCTGTGATCTCCTCTTTTTTTTTCTTCCATTTATCTTTAGATGTAGCAGGAGGGAGGGAGGAAGGAAGAGAGAGAGAGAGAAACATCAACAGGTTGCCACCCACACAACCCCATCCAGGGCCTGGGAAGAACCGCAACTGAGGAACCAAGGTACATCCCCTTGGCCGGTATCAAACCCAGGATTCTTTGGTCCAAAGGCCGAGGCTCTAACCATTGAGCCAAACTGGCCAGGGCAGTGATCTCTTAAAACCAGGAGGAAATTACCAGCAGACAGGACTCACCTCTGCACAGCGACCAGCAGGCCAGCTCGGGTGACTTGCCCGCCAAGGCGAAGGGCAGACAGACTCAGAATGCACATGGCTGAGCTGACTCTGCGTGACGCTGCCCACCCAACTCTGTAACTACGAAACGTTCAGCACTCAAAGGTGCTTTCTGGCTTTTTACTCTTTAGCAAACAACTATTAGATGATCACCCACATCCTTAAAGTGGGATTTAGCTTGGCAACTAAGCAACCAAAGATACGAAAGCATCTCAGCTTTGCCCTGGCCAGTTTGGCTCAGCGATTAGAGTGTCAACCCTTTGGACCAAGGAGTCGCAGGTTCAATTCCGGTCAAGGGCATGTACCTTGGTTATGGTTCGTCCCCTGCCCTGGTTGGGGTCATGCAGGAGGCAACGAGTTGATGTGTCTCTCTCACATCGATGTTTCTCTCTCTCTCCCCCCCTCCCTCCCACTCTATCTGAAGACACATAGAAAAGAATCCTCGGATGAGGATTAAAAAAAAAGAAGTTCTAATCAGGCCCTGGCCAAAGTGGCTCGGGTTAGAGCATCGGCCTGCACACTGAAGGGTCCCAGGTTCAATTCCCAGTCAAGGGCATGTACCTGGGTTGCAGGTTTGATCCCTGGCCCCGGTTGGGGCACGTGCAGGAGGCAACCAACTGCGGTGTCTCTCTCACATCAATATTTCTCTCTCTCTCCCCATCTCCCTCTCCCCCACTCCCTCCCTTTGACTCTCTAAAAATTAATGGAAAAAAATGTTCTCAGTAAGGATTCACAAAAAGTTCTACTCCAGTATTTATTGGGCTTAAAATGCCCCTCAGGAAGCCCCCAGGGGGCACCGCACACCCTGAACCCCAGGGCCTGACGGGAGGGGATGAGTCACATGCCCAACAGGCGCTCACTGGGCAGCAGGGGTCCTGGCGGGAGCACCGTGCAGGGTGTAGGCGAGTCTCCCAGCCGCTGGCTGCAGGTCCCCTCCCGGGAGGCGCTGTCTGTGACAGCCACGCCTGCCTTGTCCTCTGACAAACCAGCCTCCCAGATGTCTCAGACCAGTGGGCACAATCCAGGCAAAGCTGGGCACACAGCAGGCACTCCCTACACCAGCCTCTGCCCTGGTAACCACCCGCCCCAGAGCCGCCCTGGGTCCTACCTGCTCTGGGCTCCACCGTCTTGTTGGCCCCCTCCTCCATGAACACGAACCGCCCCCCGCCAAAGTCATCCAGGTAATCAGAGAGGTACAGCAGCGAGGTGTAGTCGAAGGAGCCATAGGTCACCTGCGGGCGAAGCGGGGGCGCGTCACCGCCTGGAGCTCAGAGCCTGGGTCTGCTCCTCAAGCGTGGGCGTCATGCACGAGGCCACTGCGCTTTCTCGGCTTCAGAGGAACCCACAGCACCCACTGCTGGTTCTCCCTGGGATCCCAAGTTCCAAGGCCCAGGCCGCTGTGCTCCTGCAAAGGCAGCATGTGCGGGACCCGCGGCCAACAAGCCCACGCTGGGTGACTCCTGGACAGTGGCCACGTGCCGGCCCACAGGCCCTCTCCCACATCAGCAAGGGCAAGGGCGGCGACCACGAGCTTCTGCGTTTCCGTCAGGTGTGGGGCAAACCCAGCCCTTTGAAGATCGTGGTAAAATGCGCACCATACAGTGTAAACCTTAACCGTGTTTAGGTGCACAGCTCAGTGGCTTTAGTACATTCATGTTGTTGTGCAGCCGTCACCACCATCTCCAGAACGATGTCATCGTCCCCCACTGAATCTGTCCCCAGGAAACACTCACGCCCCCCCCCCCAGCCCTGGCGCCCACCCTCCTGCTGTCTTCCTGTGGATCTGACTGCTCTAGGGACCCACAGTGGAGCCACAACATCTGTCCTTCGGAGTCTGGCCCTCTTCCCATGGATGTTCTTTTGGAAGAAGACAGTGTGGGTGGTCAGAGCAGAGGCTGGGGGACGGGGCCTGAGCGTGGACCGTCTGACACCTGACGCCTGGGCTTGGGCAAAGGCATGCACACGGGAGGCAGCCACCACCAGTTTCCCAGGAAGCCCTTGAGTCAGGGAGGGGATGTGGCCAAGGACAGTCAGCCGAAGCACTTCAGGGTGGGTGTTCAGGTGGTTGCAGATAGGGGGCGCCACAGGCAGTTGTTTTCAATGTGAGATTTCTCAGGTTTGGTTTAAAGCCTGTTGGGCAGGGGGAGAGGTATCAGTGGTCCATAACAGGCAGAGGTGTCTCCTTCCCAGGGTCACAGCAAGCCTTTGTCAGCCGCTCCCACGGCCACATCTCCCCAAGGCACCACCCCTCCGGCATGCCTGGCCCAGTGCCACGCTGAGCGCAGGCTGTGCCAACGGGGACAAGTGGTTTTGGTGCAGGTGGGGCCAGGGCTTCAATGAGATCGAGCAAGATCACTGATCAGCTGTGACTATGTGAAGGTTACAGCAGATACAGGGAGCCAGATCCGCAGAGCCCTTACTGGTTGAGAAATCTGCCCACGAAAAAGCAAAGTGGGGAGAGGGAGGGCTTCCCGGGGACACGGCCATGAGCACAGGCCCAAGGGGAGCCCAACGCGGCCACTGTGAGGGCTCTGTGGACTAGTAACAGGGTGAGTGCAGCCGAGCACTCCCTGTTTCCTGACGTGTATGTCTCCGTGTTTTCTTCTCACCCTCACGTGAGAAACATATTTCACTTCCTCGACTGTATCACCTACATTCAGGGTGCACCCTAAACATCAGAAAGAAAGACATCCACAATCCTAGAAACAGAACTGCAGAACAGGCTTGGAAATCCAGGCAGAGCTGAGCTGGGGTGGCCACAGCCGAGCAGCCGCACGGAGGCTCACCTGGACCACGTGCGTGTGCGCGCCCCCCAGCAGCACGGCGGCTCACCTGGACCACGTGCGTGTGCGCGCCCCCCAGCAGCACGGCGGCTCACCTGGACCACGTGCGTGTGCGCGCCCCCCAGCAGCACGGAGGCTCACCTGGACCACGTGGGCGGTCCCAGCAGCACGGCGGCTCACCTGGACCACGCGGGCGTGCGCGCCCCCCAGCCGCACGGAGGCTCACCTGGACCACGTGCGCACTCCCCAGCTGCACGAGGCTCACCTTGTCCACGTGTGCGTGCCAGTACTCGTCGTGAGCCGTCCGGGCCTCTGTGCTGTTGATGCGGGAGAAGAACGTGGGCTTTGTCAGGTACAGCGAGGACGCGCTGATGCCAAAAGCCTGGGCGATTGCGAGCTGGACCTTGTGCCGCACGTCCCTGCGGAGAGGACACACGCGTCATCTGGAGCAGTGTGGCCTCGGAGGAGAGAATGCTCCATGGGTACCACTGTGTCCACACAGGACTACGCGGACTGGAGGAAGGCAGGAAGATGGACACGCAGACGACATCCCACACGTGTGTCACGGGATACCATGTGCAAAGCCAGTTCCTTGTAGGAATGACAGCTGCGGCCCACTGGGGCAGTGTCATGGGGACACACAGGAGCAATGGCAGGAGGTGAGCAGCCCTCTGTGCACAGCCCACACACTCCCGAGCATCATAGAGAGGCCTGGACTGAGGATGACACTGTGCATGGTCAGGGGCTAGGCCTACAGGAGACACAGGCCCCTCCCTGGCACATCCAGGGGGCTGGGCTCTAAGCCGCACATGTGCCAAGGTCCTAAAACCACATCCCGAGTGATACAGCTTGAGCACAACTGTACATACATCATTCTAACATTTCCAAACCACTGGCTGGCCCTCCGACATGCGTCATTAGCTATAGGGTGGTCCCACCTAGGCAAGGGCTCTAACTGGGCGCATCAGAGGCACCACCTCAAGCTCCTCTCAGGAAGTAGAACGTGGACTTTAACGTCAGTGATGAGGTTCACGGAACTTCTGCTGAACCAATGATGACATTCAAAACAACTCCACCTTCAACAGGGTATGAGATATGTATGTACTCAATGTCTCTTATCAGCCAAGTCATAAAAATTATATATGGGACATCATTTATTTAGTTGGCTCACTTCTCTTAATCCTTATCTTCAAGCTGCACACTTTCTACTTAACGATAAAAACAGTGAACAAAGTAAACCGGTGAGGCCAGCAGCATAACCAGTCACTGGTGATCTGAGCAGGCAGGGGCCCCCAAACCGCCAGTTTCTCAGCGTGCCAAGTGGGACCCCACCTCCCCCCAGGAATCATACAGGGGTCAGATATCTCTGACTCTCAGGACACCCTGCAGCCAGCAGCGGCAACCAGTGCGGCCTATTCGTGTGTGGGACCAGTTATCGCCATTCCCATTTGTGCATAAAGAGTTCATCAAACCTTCTGTCTGGCCCTGGCTGTTGTGGCTCAATGGTTAGAACATCGGCCCAGGCACTAAAGGGTCTCCGGTTCAGTTCCCCATCAAGGGCACGTACCTGGGTTTCGGCGTCAATCCCTGGCCCTGGTTGGGGTCATGCAGGAGGCAACTAATCAATGTGTGACTTTCACACTGTTTCCCTCTCTGTCTGTCTGTCTCTCCCCTTCCCTCCCTCCCACTCCCCTCCTCCCTACCTCCCTTCCACTCTCTGTAAAAATTAATGGAAAAAATATCCTCGGGTGAGGATTAACAACAACAACAAAAAACAACCTTCTGTCTGGACCAGTAGCCTGGCCTTCACTTTCCAGTTGTTTCCCTAGAAGCTGATAAAGGGGGACCGTGGGCTTTATTTCCAGGCAATGTGGCTGTGGTAAGAATGACCTCGGGTAGTTAGGGATGGGGGCTGTGGTTGTGAAAGGGGAACACGGGTCCTCATGGTGACGGACACTGCCAGTATCGTGACTGCAGTGGTCCTTACACGACCTACGTGGTGATAAAATTGCACAGAACACACACACACATTCAAACCGAATAAAGTAAAAACAGGGCATCTGACCACGACAGTGGGCTGTACTGGTGTCGATTCCTAGGGGCGATGCTGGACTCTGGTTGGGAGAAACGGGGTGAAGGGTTCACAGGATCTCCTGTGCTACTTCTTATAACTGTGTGAGTCTTGATTATCTCAAAATAAAAAGTCTAATTTAATAAAGAACCTCCCCAGGCAGGGGAACTGCCTGACACTCGACACTGGGCATGTGCGGTGTGACGTGTGACCAGTACAGCCCTTGCAGGACTGGGGGGCTGCTCGTGGGGCAGTTACAAGAGCTGCTGGGCCCACACGACGCTGTCTTTGTGACCTGCCTCACACTGGCCGCTGCTTCTTGGCCTGGACCCTAACAGGGTCATTGGTGAGCACGATCATCCAGCTGGATCCATGGAGGTGGGTGCTGCCCTGTACCATTTACTAACCAATATGCAAGTATTTCAGTTCAAGCTCCAAGGCTGACCCAGGATACTCGGCTGGATGCCGGCCCTGCCTGTGAGAGGACCAGGGAAGAGGTGGGCACGCCGCCCTCTCCACTCGCAGCCCCGTGCCCTCCCCATCCACGCTGACCTCCTGGCTCCTCCTCACCGGTATAACTGGAAGTCTTCCTCTGAGAAGATGTTTTCTATTTTATCCCCAAAGTATCTGAAAAAGTAAGAAGTATTGACAAATGTAACATTTTATTAATTTTTCCTTTAAATTCAGTCTTTCCTCCAGGTAACCCACAGGTCCCTGAAAACCAGCTGGTCCTGTAAGTTGGAGCTGATCTGTTTCTACAATGATGCCTTTCTGATACAGGGACAGAAGGGTAGGCGGTCAGGACTGCCTAGCAGACTGAGGATGCCGGTTCCAAAGCTGAGACAGTCTAGGCTTCTCCTAGCCCTGGGAACAATCAGAGTCCCTCAGACCCTGCAGCTCACACGGCTCACAGGGAGCCGGCCTGTCACCTCTCCCACTCTCCCTCACCCGTCCCCTGGCCTCGAGCAGGCCCCAGCTTCCCAAGAGGCCTCGATGTAGCACTAGACTGTTCCCTGAAGCTTGGACAACAAGGATACTGCCCTCTGAGAAGGGCCACACCTTCTGGTCCTCGCCTGGCCCGCGTCCCTGCGGCAAATGTCAGTTTAGCCAAGAAGTGAAGCCGCTCTGATGCAAGCCTCACGTGGTGTCCCCGGCTCAGAGCCGCCAGTTCACGTCGCGCTGTTAGGGTTGCCGCCCCGGACTCTCACCTGTATAGGTTCACAAAGTGCTTCCCGACAGACAGGGCGCCTGAGTGCAAGTCCAAGATGGACGCCTGCAAAAGACATTTGCAGAGCAGAGCTTGAGGGTGTGGGGCGGTGGCGACAGGAGCCGCCGACAGGAAATACAAGTGACTGACGGAGATCCGTCCTAGCACACCTGGGTCAGGGAGACGGCATGCGCGAGCAGTCCTCAGAAAGTTAGAACCAGGGTGTGTGTAGCATGGATCCCAGTCTCTGCTGCCTAAACAGCAAACTGGTCTAATTCTGAAAACTGTCCAGAGATGGCGCTTCCCCAGATACACCTGTGAACCTCTGCAATGGAATCACTGTCCCTCCCTCCCACCCACCTGCAGCTTTGTTGATATAAAACCAACACACAACATCTGCTTCTGTTTAAAATGTACAGTTTGGTAAGTTTTGACATAGGTAAACACCCATGCAACCATCACCACCATCAAGGCCATAAACACATTCATCACCCCCAAATTTCCTTGCACCCCTTGGCAATCACTCCCTCCTGCCTTCCTCCACCCACTAGGTCCCCAGGCACTGATGGGCTTTCTGCCATAACAGACTGGTTTACGTTTTCTGGAGTTTAGGTCAGCAGAACCCTGCCCAACACACTGTGCTTTGGCTCCTTGCACTGCAAATACCCTTTCCCCAAATAAGGTCCCATTCACAGGTTCTGGGTGGGCATAACCACTCTGCGCTTCGCTCGTGTCCCATGCACACTGCACTCTCTCACGGCTGGGCTGCTGAGAGCACACACCATGTGGACGCCACAGTCTGCTTCTCGCTCACCTGCAGGTGGGCATGCCTGTGTGCACAGGCTCTTTCATTCTCTTAAATGCCAAGGAGTGGAACTGTGGGTCATGACGTTGTAATGAACCGACAAAGTGTTCCCACCACTGCCGGCCGGCCCCTGTGGGCCCTCCCCAGGCCCGGGAGGGAAGTGGCCCCGGTCAGGGGAGCGCCTCTGCCTTTCCTCACCGACGCAGCAACCAGCCCGGGGGGACATGTGAACAGAATCGGGGCTTTCAGAACTCCAACTGAACTTACAGGCATCAAACCCGGTTAATTTGCTGCACGACAATTTCCCGAGTGAGTGCAGGGCAAAGAGTAAAAGATGATCCACATACGAGCAGGGCTTTAACAAACATTCCCCCGAACCAAACCGGACCGAAATAAAAGGGGCAGCTTGGTTTCCGGAACTCAAGAGAAAAGACTGCAGAATAAAATAACGTCAGGCAGATAATCGCGGAAATGTTTAGAAATTCTAGCAAAGTCTGTGAATGAACCGTCCTGGGAGATTCAACATGTAGACTGGTTCAGGCCCACGTGGCGACAAGAACTCGGATCGCCAAACCACGCTGAACAAACCTTGCCATGGTCAGGAAACCCCACGAGAACTCAAGCCAACGAGATTTCAGAAAACGAGAACTCAAGCCAACGAGATTTCAGAAAACAAGATCTCAAGCTAACGAGAACTCAAGCTAACGCAGGTGCTGGCAGGACGGGACTGCAGAGGCTGCCCTGGAAGCACTGAGCTGCAGTGGACCTGCCTCAGTTCCCCAGGCTGCTGGAACGAATCGCCACAAACCAGGGGCTTAAAACAACCAGTTTATCCTCTCCTGCTCTGGAGGCAGAAGTCCGAGATGGAGGTGCTGCCCTGGGGCCGCACTCCCTCCAAAGGCTCCGGGGAGGGTCCCTCCTTGCATCTTGCAGCTTCTGGTGGCCCCTGGAGTCCCTTGGCTTGTGGCTGCATCGCTCCATCTCAGCCTCTGTTGTCACATGGCTTCTCTTCTGTCTCAAATCTCCCCCTGCCTTCCTCTCACAAGGACACTTGTCATTGGAATTTAGGCCCACCCAGATAATCCAGGATGATCTCATCTCCAGACCCTTAATGACATCTGCAAACACCCTTTTCCCAGATAAGGTCCCATTCACAGGTTCCGGGTGGGCCACTGGCCCCTGCAGTCTCCCACAGTGGACGGCAGTGCCCACACCTGGTCTGAGGCCTCCGGCGGGAGTGGGAGGAGCTCCCCTGGCATGTTGGTTGGTCATCCTTTCCAAGCTGTCGCCCTCCTCACCAGGCTCCTGCTGCTGACTCGCCCGTCAGCGACCTGCCTGTGACCCCTCCCTGCCCAGCATTCTGAAATGCAAGTGACCTGAAGTTGGCAGCTGTGACATACTCTGAGGACAGGGAACTCTCATCCCCACTGAGTGGTGCCCCAGGGAACCAGGACCCGTCCGCGTGGGTGTGAGGGTACCCAAGGGCCCTGCACATCCACTGCCTCCTCCTTCCTCTGGGAGGGAGGGCACATTAAAGGAATAAAGAGAAAACTAAAGCAGGAATTGCATGCAACTCACCCCTCCATCGGATCCTCCCAGGGAGAGCCCCTTCTCGGCTATGCTGTAGGAAAGATCATTTTAAGTTGGATTTATGAATAGTCTTATCCGTGACATATCTAGGCAAATATCAGTCCCACAATTAATGCAGTGTTAACAGATTGTGTAATGTCTATGAGATAAGCACATGTTTAGACCACAGGACTCAACTTCCAAAGCTAAGTGAGTGAATGGCAATATTTTATCATCTTGTTGACAACACAGGACGCAGTTCAGGAACAAGTGGGCTTCATGGCAGTGAGCCAGACTGAACGGTGATTTACTCCATGAGTCCCTGTCGTGGTCACCACGGCTATGGGGTGGCCTCTGGAATCACCAGTTCAGGAAGTCGAGGCCCTGTGACAGACTGTGCTGGACCTGATAAGACCACCTGACCAGATGCTTTGCAGCCGCCTAGGACACTGCCTGGGGGAGGGCCAACCCCTAAGACCAGTGCCCCCACCCAAGGAGCCTCACAGTGTTGTCTGGGGATGGGAGCATCTCCCACTGGGACTCTCAGCCTGGCGTGTGGCAGACATCAACAACGTCAGCCACAGCTTGAGGGCCAGACTCCACTCCACTTGGTGCTCACTTCCAAAGACATTCTGTGTCTGAATAGCTCATCGGAAAACCTAAGCCTTAAGATCCTGTTTTTAAAACTTCAACCAGGAAAAATGCAACTACTTCTCAGTGAGGCTTCCTGCTCTGTATGAGGCACTGTTGGTGGCTGGAGGGTTAACCCTCACCCAGTTCTGGAGGAGACAGAACCAGCGCCCAGTGACCACCTGCTGTGGGCGAACACCCTGCCTCCACACAGGGGCCCGCTGGGGCCCCCAGGAGCTCGTGCAGCAGTACCCCCACCCGACCACCTGCACGGGTCAGAACTGCTTCCCCTGGCCTACCCTTGTCTTGGAAGCACACAGGAAATTCTTGTGAAATTCTAAATAAACTCTCTAAGTCATCATTTTAGTAATACTTCTCTGTTTCCCGCCCCTCAGCCCCACATTCCTGCTGGTTCGGGACAGAAGCTCGCAGATGCATCATACCTGCGGATCCGCCGGGCTTCATCCCTGGTGATGACAGCATCAGTGATGCCCCGGCCACACTTGGTAGGGGAGCAGCCTGGAGAGAGAGGAGCCAGGGTGAGAGGTCAACCTGACAACAATAAATCCCAAAACAAAGCCTGTGGGTGGCCCTCCCCAGGGACACTGGGGTTTTTTGGGATGGGGCCTTGCTTTACACAGGATTTGGGGGGCCAGATTTGGCAAATAAAGTAGGGGACACCCAGTTACACTTGAATTTCAGATAAGCAAGGATGCCTTTGAGTATGAGTGTGTCCCATGCAGGACACATCATCTCACTGGGCAGCCATGTTTCTGGTGGCCTGGCACCAGGCAGTCACTTGGGAGGCACCTGGCACTCCACCCACTGCAGGCCCCACATTCTTAAGCACCTGTCAGAAAGTCCCTCCTGCGTGACCAAAGTTGTACCTGATTCTAGTCACTGTCCTATCCCAGGGCCCCACAACTGCTACCGACAAAGTGCTCCACCCTCTCCTCCCTCTGCTGATTTGCACCTGGGACCTGCAGCTGCTTAGAGGGAGGAGGCTGGAGAAGCTACAGTGGGGACAGGGCCAGGCTAGGGGGGACAGGGCCAGGAGTAGGCAGAGCATCAGAGACGATGAGCTCAGCAAGCTCCTTGTGTTTGGCAGGAAGGGCAGGCTGGCTTCCCCACACCAGATGACCATGGGACGTGTCCTAGCCGAGATGGAGCCTTGAGACAGTCTCAGGACAAGCTGGGCTGGTTGACCTCTAGCTTTTCCCCTTTTTCCCCTCTTCTTGCCTGGAATGTGAGCCTGGTGCCTGGAGCTAGAATGGGTGCCCAGGACCACATGAGCCACTTGCTGAGGGGCTCAGATGCAGATGGGCTTCGATGGTGCCAGGTGGCCTGGGGTGCTCTTCTCTGGGCCTTGCCTTGTAGGAAAATAAACTGCAACTTGGGGGAGGGTGGTCATTGGGGCATGGATGCCTCAGTTCCATGGGGCTAAATACAATCCTACTGATACAGGTGTTTTTTAAATTAAAAAACAAAGCCAGATACATGCTTTTTACTGTTGTTGTTGATCCTCACCCAAGTATATTTTTTCCACTGATTTTTAGAAAGAGTGGAAGGGACGGGGGAGGAGAGAGAGACACACACATGGATTGGCTGCCTCCTACACATGCCCCAATAGGGGCCTCGGATACAACCTGTAACCCAATACATGCTCCTGACCGGGAATCAAACCTGTGACCCTTTGGTGAACCACCCGGGCCAGAGTGTCCAGCCATTTTTTTTTAATTCTGGTAGAATATACATAACAGAACACTTACCGCTTTAACCATTTTCACATGGCAGTAAGTGCGTTCACTCTGTTGTGCGACCATCGCCCATTCCATCTCCAGAACTTTGTCATCGTCCCAGACGGATCCCCATATCCACTGAACACTAACTCCCCCGCCCCCTCCCTCATTCCTACTGTTTTTAATGTTGATAAGTTATTAAATGAGTAGGAAGGAAACTTTTTTCTTCAGTTCCAACTATTGAAAAATATTTTCTTGAACAGTGTGTGTTCAAGAGGGGACAGCCACTGTGTTCAAGAGGGGACTTTAGAGGGGAAAGCCACCGAAGGCAGAGCGCCAACCACAGAGCCGGCTCCTTCCCTGACCGCTCAGGGGGATGATGCCCGCTTCCTGCCCTGCCCAGTGAACTGCATTCCTACCAGTTAAATACTCTCATGCGCATATCAACAGCGCCCCTTGGTGGAAGGACTTGGCAAACTCTTCTTGGTTCAAGTTCAAAGCATTGCTCTGAATAAAAAATAAACTGAATCCTGCTTGTAGAACCGGGACGCCCAGGCTACGTTTTTCAAACTGAGACAGCATCCGCGGAGCAGGGGGGAAATGCGGGAAAGTACAGTTGCCAAAGAAGGCACCAGAGCATCACCCCGCCCTAGGTCTGTGCGCTCTCCAGGGTGCTGAATCCCGCCCTCCGCCTCTGGGCTCCTCCGGCACACCCCGCTGACCTTACCCAGATCGCTGACCACGCCCTCTCCCTGCCCTCTCTGAGGGGAGGGTGCCAGGATGGGCACGCGCCCACGTGAGAGAAGGACCTGTGATAATGACGTTCCTCACTGCAACATTTTCTGCAGTGACAATACCATAAGACACTCTCCACAGCCAATACCTTTTGTGGTTTCAACTTTCTCATCCCTCCTTTTCTAATTCTATTACATCCCTCCAGGCTATCCGTCTCCTCCATCAGACAGCGCCCACAGTGAGGGGCACCTCAGTGAAACGCTGACCACGGCCTCCAAAGTCCTCCAAGGTGACCAACGGACCTGCCCTGTGCAGGGACTGAAACATTGGCACTTCCCAAACCAGGTGTGGGCTAACAAACCTGGGGTAGGGGAAAGGTCATCTGCCACCCCCCACCACTTTCAACCTGATCTCCACCGGTTCAATGTGCATTTTAAACACGCTGCATTTCATGTTAATTTGCTGCTCTTTCCTGGATCACCCCAGTACCTACCTTCGAACCTTCGGTGACTGTTATAGTCCTCAGAGCAGGGCACCTCGATGAACCTGCCCAGCAGGACCTCGCTGCGGTGAGCCAGGACCTCAGTGACACCATCATCGCTCCCCAGACTGCCCCAGAGCAGGAGTGCAGCAAGCGTGGCACAGGCCCCCAGGACCGTGGCTCTCAGCCACTTTCTCCACACCTCCCGTGGCGCCCGGGCACTCTTCATGCTGAGAACAGAAAACACAACCATGGTCACCCACATGCACTTGTGTGTGCTGAAAAGGCAGACCATGACAACCAGAGGCCACGCCCACAGTTGGTTACAGCCTTGATCTGTCCCTCCACTACCCATTGTCAAAGCTACTGTCAATCAAGACACTTCCTGTACAACCCAGGGTCACTGTGTGGCTCACACTGCCTGTGCTGAAGCTGCATGGGTGTTTGTGTGTGTTTGTGCAGTACATTCCCATGCACATGTCTGTAACTGAGCAGCTGTGCGCTCTGTTGTCTAGGAAAGACTGGGTGGCTACAGCGCTTGATGAAGTGGCAGAAAATGAGAAAAAAGATCAAGGCATCCCTTCATAGAGGTGGGGGTGACTTGTTTCTTCAGGTACATAATTAATTCCTGGAAAGCAGGACACCTGCCCTCTATTTTTATATGTTCTTCACACCTCACACTGCTAAATCAATAATTCCAATGAAATAAACCCCAAGGTGGGCACAGTGCAGTCAGACCATGTTGGTGGATACATGATCATTTTATTTTATGTTTTATTAATTTTTCCATTGAGTTTTCGATAGAGTGGAAGAGAGAGAGAGAGGGAAACATTGATGTGAGAGAGACACATTCATTGGTTGCATCCCACATGACCCTGACCAGGCTGGGGATCGAACCTGCAACCCAGGTACGTGCCCCTGACTGGAAATCAAACCTGAGACCCTTCAGTCTGTGGGCCGACACTAACCGCTGAGCCAAACCAGCAAGAGTGATACATGATCATTTTAAACAGGGTTTATAGACAGCTGGGGGTTCTGCCCAGCCCACAAAGACCCCACACCCATAGAACTGCCCACCCAGCCTCCACTGATTAGACTGGGGTGGACACCTGACTCCAGTGGGCCCATCATTTCTGTTCCCCAAGAATTTGGACCAGGCAGGGTAAGTGTCACCCCTCCTCGGCAGCAGGCGCTGAACACCTAACCTGCAGGTGCAAGCAGAGCTGTGGGCCACAGTTCTGGACAACCTGGGACAGCCTGGCTGCTGAGCCAGAAAGGGGAAGAGTGGAGCAGGAGGCGCAGAGGGAGAAAAGAGTGAAAAAACAGCCCCCATCTGGTCAGATCTGGATGTGACACTCCCCCAAAATAAGCACCCTGTGTGGGGTAAGCTGCCAAAACAGAAGGAGGCTGCTTTTTCAGGTCTTGGAGCAAGACCCATGGCCCAGGGTGCAAGCCCACAACAGGGCGATGTGTCCTGCGGTGATTAAAATGCACTCTGGCTCCGACAGCGTTAGGCAGACTCCCCTCGAAGGCAACGTGCTGGGATGGTCACTTATTCATTCATCGGGCCATCCACAGGGAGCCCTCCCGTGCGCAGCCCTCAGGAAAGCACACAGGGGCAGACGGTGGGGCCTTGGAGCCCCGGCCCCGGGGGGTGCCCGGCGTGGAGCCGTCAGTGCGGAGCCACCTGTACACACGGGCAGGGGAGTCAGGGAAGGTTTGGGGCTGGGCCCTCCTCCCACCGCAGACTCCCAGCCCACGCCACCCACCGGACTCCGAGCCCCGGACTGAGGGCGCCGGCGGGGGCGGGATTCCGCAGGCCCCACCCACACAACAGCCTCGCCCCCACAAAGGCCCCGCCCACGACCCCGCGCCCTCCCTCCCGCCACGCCCACCCCCGGGCAGACCACACCCACACGGCAGCCCGGCTGAGACCACGCCCACTCCTCTGACCACACCCACACGGCAGCCCGGCTGAGACCACGCCCACCCTGGGCAGACCACACCCACACGGCAGCCCGGCTGAGACCACGCCCACGTCCGGGCCCGCTGCCGCGCTCGCGCCCTCCCGCGCAGGCTGGTACCTGCTCGGGCGCCTGCGTTCAGCCGCCCCGCTGCCTTCGGGCGCCTTGGGCGCGCCCCTCCTCTGAGGCGCCATCGGGCCAGCCCGCCGGGTAGCCTGGGCGGACGCGGGAGCCGCCCGAGCCGGGGCAGGGTCGCGAGAGGTAGCGCGAGGCTGGCGCGGCCGGAGACGCGGAGCGACACGCTCGGCCGTCGACCTTGGGGCTGGCGGCCAGACCCGAGCAATCGCAGGCCGAGCGCGGGGACCTGGGCGCGCACCCCGCCGCGTGCCCGATCCCGGGCTCTCCACGCTCCGGGGTCCGGCCACAGCTGAGAGCGCCGGCGCGTCCGTGCTCGGGGCAGCCGAAGGCCCTCTGCTTTCTGCTCCGAGACCCTTCGTGCGTCGGGGCACGATGCGACCTTACCCCGCCCTGTCCAGACACCTGCGATGCTTAATAACGAGTCAGTGAGGGTCGTTCGTGAGGATTCAGTCTGAAGAAGGTGAGTCATTGCCTGAGGGGGGTCGGGTGGGAAACCTCCTGAAACGGGACATGGGTGCCATCGCAGGCCACTCGGGGCGTGGTCGCCTGCAGACCTGCTTGCACTCTGCTGAGGAGTAGTGACAGTGGACCCAGCTCTCCAAGTAACCTCATTTCTACAGACCTCTTGCAGGCGCGAGTCCAAGCAAAGGAATTGGCACAACTAACAAGATGGGGCTCACTTCTCTCTCTGTTCCTTGGCATGTTGGCAGGAACTTGGGTTGTCAAGAACTCTGGTCCAGGCCGGGGTGGCTCAGGTGACTGGGCGTGGTCCCGGCACCGAAAGATTGCGGTTCGGTTGCGAGTTCCATCCCCAGTAGGGGGCGTGCAATAGGCAGCCAAGCGATGCTTCGCGGTCACATCAGTTTTTCTCTCTCTCCCTTTCCCTTCCTCTCTCTACAAATCAATTTTAAAAAAGAACTCTGATGTGGCTGTTACAGGTGAGATGTCTCTGCTCTTTTTAACCCCATTGTTACAGGAGTAACAGGATATCTGGGGCGCGCACACAACCAATGCAGATTCCTCAGCTCAAAATGTCCCTTTTAAGTCAGTTCCCTGAAAAATAAGTTTGGTTTGTAAGCTTTTTAAACAATTCAGCTTTAAAAGCATTGCAGTTTTTCAGAATGCTTTTGCATGAAACTCATCCACTCTTGGCTGGTAATTTAGGTAGTTGCCTTAAAATTTTTATCACTGAGCCCAGCTGGTGTGGCTCATGGTTGAGCGTTGACTTATGCACCAAGAGGTCGCGAGTTCGATTCCTGATCAGGGCACATGCCCAGGTTGTGGGCCCGGTCCCTAGTGGGGGCATGCAGGAGACAGCCAGTCAGTGTTCTCTCTCATCAATGTTTCTATCTCCCTCTCCCTCTCTCTCTAAAAATCAATAAAGAAAAAAAAGTTAAAAAAAATATTTTGTCACTGAGATTGTCTTGAATGTATCTTTTTTTTTTTAAATACGTTTTTATTGATTTTTTTTTAGAGCGAGAGGAAGGGAGAGATAAAAGAGTGGATGTGAGAAGAAACATCAAAGGGCTGCCTCCTGCACGCCCCCTACTGGGGATCAAGCCTGCAACCGGGATATGTGCCCTGATCTGGAATCCAACCTGGACCTCTCAGTCCACCGAGCCACACCTACTGGGCATTGACTATATATATATATATATTTCTTTTTTAATCAGGCAGATTGGTTTCTGTGTGCATCTATTTTATCTCCCCCTCTGTACTATAGACTCTCCAAG
Source organism: Tadarida brasiliensis (assembly GCA_030848825.1). Lineage (NCBI taxonomy): Eukaryota > Metazoa > Chordata > Mammalia > Chiroptera > Molossidae > Tadarida > Tadarida brasiliensis. The sequence continues at coordinate 66,441,387 of CM061273.1, forward strand.
GTCTGGTTTATGAACCATATGACCAATATAGCAAGATTTTCCTTTCCCATTAATCCTTTGTGCTTTTATAATAGAAAAGAAAATAAGATTTCACTGTTTCCCAGCTGCTTCATTGTCATCCAGATACTCTCTTCAACATAAACCAGCCAGCCCTGACACATGTGTGGCTCATTTGTTTTTCAAATCATTAATGGCCTATTTTATTTTTATTTATTTATTTTTTATTTTAAAATATATTTTTATTGATTTTTTTAAAGAGAGAGGAAGGAAAAGGGAGATAGAAACATCGATCAGTTGCCGCCGGATCGCCCCCTACTGGGGATCAAGCCCACAACCCGAGCACGTGCCTTGACTGGGAATCAAACTGGAACCTCTGAGTCCACGGACGACACTCAACCACTGAGCCACACTGGCCAGGCTTAGTGGCCTATTTTAATTTGATTAATTTGTTGTTGTTGTTGTTAATCCTTACCCAAGGATATTTTTCCATTAATTCTTAGATAGAATGGAAGGGAGGGAGGGGGAGAGAGAGAAACATCAATTCGAGAGATACACATTGATTGATTGCCTCCCACATGACCCCAACCAGGGCCAGGAATCAAACCCACAACCCAGGTACATGCCCTTGACTGGGAATCGAACCCGAGACCCTTCAATCCATAGGCCGATGCTCTAACCACTGAGCCAAACCAGCCAGGGCTAATTAATTAATTAATTGTTTTGCCTTTTTTTTATTCAAGTATAGTTGACATACAGTATTATATGAGTTTCAGGTGTACAAGGTGTTATTCAGCATGTTAACGGCCTATTTTCAATCCTAGACAGTTCTCTGACCTAGCGGGAATGTTTGCAGTTTCTTCATGCGAGTAAGCTGACTGGCTCTGGAAATGTACATTTTTTTTATTTTAATTTTTTGTTCTTTATTGATTTGAGAGAGAGATAGAAACATCAGTGAGAAAGAACATCGATTGGCTGCCTCCTGCTATGCTCCCTCTGCCCCACTGGGGAGTTGGCCCACACCTAGGCATGTGTCCTGACCGGGAATCGAACCTGTGCCCTCTTGGTTGGGCACAGTCGACCACACTGGTTGGGCTGGAAAGGTAAATGTTTTTAATGCTATCCAAAGTAAAATAAAATTGAGGAAAAACTTTCTACAGAAACATATTGTGGGGCCTGAAATAATGTTTGGAGACAGCTGCCCACCTATTTGAACTGTCATAGGGCGGGCAGCTTAAGTGAGTCTTTAAAACAGGAGATTATTTTGCACTGACTTGTGTTCCCACAGATCAGAGCCTCCTTGTAAGGAAACCAGAGCTGTTCTACTTTAGGGGCATAAGCACTTCAGTGCAGAGATTCCCCCTGCTGGAACATGGGCATAGACGTCTTGGTGGAGACGTCTTGATTCCTGCCATGTTGGTGGAGTGAGTTTTCTCCTAGTTGAAATCGGAACTGGAGCAGGAAGCAGAGGCCTCTGCCCGCTCATGACTGAGTTTCTCTACCAGGAAGACGTGCCCGGACAAGAGATTTTTGTCGTGTGACTTCACACAACACAGTGAGATGTCAGGCCCCTCGCCGTTTAAGATGCGATTTGTTCATCTGGACCTTAAAGGAGCCCCGCCAAAGGTCTCCTACCTCTCGGAGGTAGGAGCTCCCTTTTACTTCGAGGGAATCACTTCGGGTTTGGTCTTTAAGTTATGAACAGTGTCCTGTAGAAATGTGTGCTGAGAACTCAGCCACAGGGTCTGGGCTGGGTCACGATGGTGGCAGCAGTGGAAATTTTGAATATCCCTCCAGTCCCCTCGTGGAACAGACAGAGAGCAACCAGGATAGTAAAAGGAAAAACAGACCAAAGAAACCCCCAACCTCTTCACTGTGGGCTGAATGTGTCCCCCCAAATGATACGTTCAAATCCTGTCCCCTTGTACCTGTGAACGGGACCCGATTTAGAAATAGGGTCTTTGCAGATGTCGTCGACATGAGGTGAGGACATACATGTGTTTGTACTTTACAGTCAAGTATTGGTTACCCGTGTTATGAAGTATCACAGCTGATTTTTAGTCCCAAGCTGATGTCCTCCTTCTGTTCAGCATGCTTCAGAACGTCCCAGATTCTCAGGGGAGGAAAACTTTGCCACAAACCCTATGAGACCCGCAACAGCCCTCGCCTGGACGTGGGTTGCTGCTTCACGTATCTGCAGGGAGCCCTTCCCCTAGTGCCCACAGTGTGCCATATGTCACCCTAGCCGTGACGCCAGACTGGAAGGAAGTCCCAGCCCTGTGTGGAGTGGACATGACCTAGTCCTAAAAATCCTTGAGGATGGGAAGTCATATCTTAATAAAGATGGAGTAATGGGGGAGGCTGTGAGGTAGCCAGGACCAGCTGCGCCTGTTCCCTTTTGTCTTCCTCTATGGTTCTTCCAGGCGCCGCCACCAGCCAGAGCCCTGTTGTCCCCCCAGTTCCTCCCTGTGACTGCAGCCGGCTGGCCCTGCCCGCCCTCCCCAGTTAAGCCGCCTGTCCCCTGCTGTTCGGAGGCAGCTATTCTAGAGAGTGCGGTCCCCCCACCTCAGTGTCCAATGAACATGTCACTATGTTAGAATTTGGTTTGACATAACACCAAGTACACATTCCAGGGAGAAGACAAATGTCAACCACGATCTGTGTCCGTAAGCTGAAACGGCCCCATGCTGCCTGTGTCACTGTCCTTCAGATAGTCACTTCTTATGTCACCCCTCCCCCCAGACTTTTCCTCTGTTCCGTGCCTTGGGCGCCAATGGCCTCCTCATCGAGTATGAAGACACGTTTCCCTACGAGGGCCACCTGAGGCTGCTGAGAGCCCAGCACGCGTACAGGTATCTGCCCCTTGGAGGGCGGGGGCAGCAACCTGGGGATGTGGGTAGGGCAGGAGAGAATTTCTCAACAGTAAGACAACCCCGTCTGTCTTTTTAAATGCATATCTTGAATTATAAAAACAAAACATGTTCATAGAATAGTGGAGAGATTAAGCGAGGTCTATGATCCCCACAGAGGGGAGCTGTGATCTTGTCTTGGGCAGGTGTGAAGTGCAGACAGACCGCCCTGACCGGTGCTATGCCGGGGAAGGAGGCTGCTCCTGCCGGCCCGGCAAAGCCATTGGAAATGGTGGTCCTGCGTGCACCCCCTGGCTTCAACATTACAGTGCCCCTGTAACTCAGTAGCAAATAGCCCAAAGGCGCATGGGCAAAGGACATTTACTGGCAGATCCCAACGGAAGAAAGAAAAATGGCCAGTAAGTGTATGATGGTAATAAAAGAAGTTAAAACAACAGTGAAAAGTCATTTTGGCTACCAAATTGGTGAATCTTTTAAAAAAATTATAACACTTGTGTTCACAAGGGTGAGAAAAAGCAGAGCTCCCGCCGGTGAACTTGAAGCCTGGCCGTCCTGGGGTCTGGCTCTGTGTGACCAAACTCCCCAAACTGTTCGAGCCCCACCGGCCCCAGGCGCGTTGCCGTTGAGGCGAGATTGCCCAAGGTTTTCGTTTGCTTTCTGCTACTCTGTTCTTCCTACAATGAACACATTTTGTCTGTTTTTTAAGTGAACGAGGTGCCAGGGTTCCTGTGGAGTTTGAAAAAGGTACATTAGTTTAAAGAGAGAAGTTTACATAATCAATACACTTATATGACTGATCGACTTAAGAGAGGGTTCAAACACATAGAACTGGAAATCGCTTTCTCTCTGAGATAAGTTTATAAAAGGGGGCAGTCAGCCCAGATGCACCTGAGGGCACTCCAGCTTCCTCTGGAGGGCTTCCTCCACTGCAGGTGCGGTGCTCACTCCCTCGGGGTGAGGTCACTCCACCTGAACCCTCTCTGTTCTCTGTGTAAAGAGCCAGCTGTGCCCACTGGGTCTCTGTTCCCACTCTGTGGGCAGACACAGCCACAGGTGATGTGAGAATGACCCAGCATGCCTGTGTTCCAACAAACTATTTGTGGACACGAAAGTACTTCCCCGAATCATTGAAAACGTGGAAACACTCCGATCACAGCTGCGCTAAAGCGGACGGGAATTTGCCCTCAGGTCCGCCTGCAACCCTGCTCTGTAACATTCCTGAGTGGCCCTTTCTGGTAATTGACTTCATCATCCTGTAGTTGGGTAATGGTAGCTGGTAAAAAGCAAACTGTTATTTGAGGCCGTAACCGCATCATGTCCCCAAATTCTAGAGCAGGAGCGTCCCTGAAACCTTTAGAATACCTGTTCAGCTTTTCAGAGTTGGCGACCACCCTCGTTTCCTCAGGAGAGTCCCCAGGAGCCTGACAAGGAGGGGCTGGGGGAGCGTGAACTCGATAGCATGACCCTCTCTGGGTGACCTTTGTCTCTGCAGCCCCTCTGAAGTCAAAGAGATCCTGCGTCTGGCCACACTGAATGAGCTCGAGGTCGTCCCCTTGGTGCAGACATTTGGACACATGGAGGTAAGCGGGAGGAATGGGAGTCACCCGGTGCCCAGGTGTGGGGTTTGGGAGTGCCAGCTGCAGGAAGCACTTAGCACTGCAGGGACAGGCTGTAGGCTGTCGGAAGCCCCTGTGAACAGCTGGAGATCGTGGAGCAGTGGGTGAGTGCCTCTGCCCTGAGTGGAGGGAGAGCCCGGGCCGCTGTTTGCTTAACTGCGCTCATCGAAGTGTTGCTGAGCAGCATCAAGGAAAGGGAACGGGCTCTGTTTTCTGTTTGTGTCCTTTCACACTTAACTTTGGAAATCCATTCCCTCGCGCCTCGTGGTCTTCAGAAACGATTTCCACATCCGAATCAGTGGGAAGCAGATTCAACTCAGGGCTGGTTCCGTGTTTTCCTCGAGTGAGTCCACCTGTCAGATCGGTCGGCAGCCCTGCGCCGTGTCTGCCCTCAGGCGCCCGCTCGGGTTCCCGAGCGGTTCTCCTGGAATTCTGTCCCATAGCCAGCCCCCCGCTGTGCTGGGTCACCCCCACTGCTGTGCTCTCTGGGTCTCCTTCCCCCTCTGGGGGCCCGAAAAGGTTGCTTTTGACAAACGGTTCTGCTTGAGTCTTGTTTGCCGACCTCTTCATGCACCTGTAGCAAGAAGTCCGCCCGCCTGTAATTCTGGTGTGAACGGGGCCTGCCTGCTCAGTTCCCCAGCTCAGCCCAGTTAGAGCAGGAGGCAGAGGCCAGGCTGTGATGGAGCCGCCGGGCCGCCTGGGCTCTGCTTCCCATCCCCACGCCGCGCCTGCTGGTGACTGGAGCAGGTGTGGGAAGTCTAAACAGACAGCCCGTCAGGACTCAGGCGGGAGCCCGGTGCGGTTTCCTCCTTAGCGGTCCCTGGCCGCCAGGAGCTCAGGTGTGAACTTCTCCCCGTCACCCAGCTCCCTGTCCTCTCTCGGCAGTTCGTGCTGAAGCACCAGGCTCTCGCTCACCTCCGAGAAGTGGCGCTTTTCCCCAACACCCTGAACCCCCACGAGGCAGAGTCCCTGGCGCTGGTTGGAGCCATGATCGACCAAGTCATGGAGCTGCACTCGGGTGCCCGGTGGCTCCACATAGGCTGTGACGAGGTGGGTGCCTGCGTCACATCTTCCGTCCCCCATTCTGCAGCGCTCCCTGTGTCTTCCCTTCAGGATCACCGCTCCACCTCGGGGCCTCTTCTCTTAAATAGACAAGTAGTCCCTGTGCCAAAGGACAGAGGGGGCGGGCTCAGCAGTGGTCCTGGGTGAGGGTGTTGGTGCTGCTTTTGGGGCCTGCGAGATGGGGGAGGGCTGGGCCTGAAATGGCTGTGCTGCTATTCATGCCCCCAGGGCCAGCAGTGGGTGTGAGTTAGAGCTGGTTACTTTTTCTGACTGAAGAAATGCAGTTCTGGATGGTGGGAGAAAGGAAGTCTTACTTTGGGGCCATGGAGCACTGGTGGGAAAAGGCGGTCCCTGGCGTGCCAGCACCATGCCCACCTCTCACCCTTTCTGCTTCACTGTTTCTCGAGAACAGTGACGGGCCCTGGAGGATCCTGAGTCAGCCTCCGAGCATGGATGGTTCTTTGCACATTTTTCTTTTTTTTTTAATTTCTTTTTTTTCTTTGTTGATATTTGAGAGAGAGAGGAAGTGAAGGGGAGAGAGAGATAGAAACATCGATGACAGAGCATCGATTGGCTGCCTCCTGCATGCCCCCCACTGGGGATTGGGCCCACAACCTGGGCATGTGCCCTGACCAGGAATAATCGAACCGGCGACCTCTTGGTGCGTGGGTCGACGCTCATCTCAACCACTGAGCCACACCAGCTGGACTAAAAACACATGTGTGCAGCCCTGCTGGTGTGGCTCAGTGGTTGAGCATTAGACCCATGCACCAAGTGGTCGCGGGTTCGATTATTCCTGGTCAGGGCACATGCCCAGGTTGTGGGCCCGATCCCCGGTGGGGGGCATGCAGGAGGCGGGCAATTGATGTTCTCTCATCGAGGTTTCTATCTCTCTCTCCCTCTCCCTTCCTCTCTCCCTAAAATCAATAAAGGAAAAAATTTTTTTAAATATGTTTTAATTGATTTTTAGAGAGAGAGGAAGGGAGAGGGAGAGAGAGATAGAAACATTGATGAGAAACATCAATTGCCTGCCTCCTGCATGCCTCCTACTGGGGATCGGGCCCACAACCTGGGCATGTGCCCTGACTGGGAATCAAATCGGTGACCTCTTGGTGCACAGTGTGATGCTCAATCCACTAAGCCACACCGGCCCGGCACTTTGCACACATTTTAGCTCCATAATTTGATCCTTTCCTTCCAAGGAAATCCTTTTTTTGGTAGTAAAATAGAACATAAAATTTACCATTGTAAAAAGTGTACGATTCAGTGACTTCTAAGTACACTTATGATGTTGTGGAACCATCACCACCATCTAATTCAGGACCTTTCTTCCCCCGAAAAGGAAACCCCGTACCCCTCAAGCAGTCAGTCCCACGGCCCCTGGCCACCCCTTCGTGTTTATGGACTTGCTGGTTCCAGACATGCCAGAAATGGAATTCCACGGTGTGTGGCCTTTGGTGCCTGGCTCTGTCAGTGAGCATGAGCCGTGCTTCGCCCCGTCTGTGGCTGAGTGACACCCCAGTGTGGCGGCCACGTGGCGCTTGGCATCCTGCTGGGCATCTGGGCCGCTTCCCTCAGAGCCGCTGTGAAGGGGGCTCTTCAGCGGGAGTTTCGGTCTCGGGGAATAAAGCAAGGTCACCCTTTGCCACCGCCTCCTCACAGGCTGCCGCCCCTGGGGTGCTCTTCGGCCACGGCGTGAGCCCCTGGCCGCTCCCGAGCGTGTCCAGACGCAGACATCCTGCCTTCCTTCCGTGCAGGTCTATTACCTTGGGGAGGGGGAGGCCTCGAGACAGTGGCTGCAGCAGGAGCAGAACACCAAAGCCAAACTGTGTCTGTCCCACATGAGGGCAGTGGCCAGCCACGTGCTGGCCCGGCACCCCGCCACAGCGCCCCTGGTGTGGGACGACATGCTGCGCGACATCCCCGAGGACCAGCTGTCAGGTGAGCCCAGGCCACGTGGGAGGGCTTCCTGGGCTGAGAAGGTGCTGAGTTGCTGCTGAGCCCCTGAGCCCCGTCTGCTGAGAAGGGGACGCGTGGAAGTGCAGCGGAGCTTCGACGTCCAGACAGTCCCGTCAGGACCCCTGTCTGAACCTCCTAACGGAAGTGTCTCCCCCTGGAAGGCATGTTAGAGCCTCGCAGGACATGCGTGGTGCATCTGACCTGGGGGCGGCCATGAGGCCCTGCGGGGCCCTGGCCATCGGGTGGGGGAGGGTGGGCCATGGGAGAGTACCCACTTCTGGCCCTTGGCCCCATTGGAGGGCCCGGGCTAAGGGCTCACCCTCCGAGGCCGTGGGATGAGACGGGAGGTTGTTGTGGTCACTCACAGCTCCATTGCCTGCATAGGTGCCCACGCCTCCACAAGCCCAGGTGTCCTCGTGGCCGCCAGAACCCACATGTGGCCACTTGGGTTTTAATTAGCATTCATTACAATTAAGTAGAGTTGGCAGCCTGTTCCTGTTGCATCCAGGCCTGGTGCCCCAGCAGCATGCAGACGGGGTCCGCCCTCGCGGGAAGCTCTAAACCGCTGGCTGGGTCGGAACCCGCAAAGTCCAGTCCTTTCCCTGGCCGGCTGGCTTCCTGGCTGTGGCCTCAGAAACAGCACAGTGTGGAGTCTGTCCTAGAAGAGATGCCTGTGTTCCATTTTCATGCGAGACGTGTGAGCGGAAGGCCGACGCCAGCTGGCTCGGCACTCACAGCCTGTCTCTGCCCCCAGCGTCGGGGGTGCCACAGCTGGTGGAGCCAGTGCTCTGGGACTACAGGGCCGACCTGGACGTCCATGGCAAGGGTCAGTACCTCGCTGCTAGGGGAGACCCTGTCACCCTGACAGCCCAGCGGGGGGTGGGTGCAGGGGCCTCCGTCTCTCGGCTCATCAGAATCAGACTTGCCTCTGCCTCACCGGAGGCCCCTCCCGCAGAACCAGGTCCCAGGGAGCGGCCCTCAGCATGTGTCCTGTGGCTGGGTGCTCCTGGGATGGCCCGTCCTAATGAACAAGTGGCCTGGGGCACCTGGGAGCAGCGGGCGTGGGCTCCTGGGGTTTCCATCTGCGCAGCGTGGCATTGGCGTCGTGTTTCGGGGCTTGGTGGCACAGCCTCCTCGGGTCCCAGCCCAGTCACACCTCTCGCTTTCTGGCTCAGCCCTCCTCATGGAAAAGTACCGGAAGTGTGGTTTCCCCCGGCTGTGGGCCGCCAGTGCCTTCAAGGGGGCCACCGGGCCCAGCCAGGCCCTGCCCCCCATCGAGCACCACCTTCAGAACAACATGCAGTGGCTGCAGGTGGCAGCCTGTGCGCCAGCAGACACGCTGCAGGGCATCATCCTGACCGGCTGGCAGAGGTGAGGTCACCCAGTGCCCATCCTGGAGGGGAAGCAGCTCCCATGGCCAGGACACACGCCCTCAAAGTCCAGTCTGGGCCTCTGGCATTTCCGGTCCCAGGGAGGGAGGGCCTGGGCCTCACACCCCTGTCACCGCCCCCAGACTTCACAGGGCACGCTGCTCTGAGTGTCAGGGCCGCGGAGCACACTGCCCTCTGGCCCCCACGCCCGGTCATCCGTGTGGGTGTCCACAGTCCACAGCCTCCATGAGGCCGCATGCACGGGGCTCAGGCCCAGGGGGAACCAGGACAGACTTTGGCTCTTCAGGATCTCATACCACCTGAAAATCTGAGCTACAAATGGACCCCTGGCCGCAGGTCCCACCCTATGATTAGGGGGCGTGGGGAGAGGCCAGCTGGCCCTGGCACCAGGGACAGGGTGAGCAGCCCGAGCTCAGGGGGAAGGGTGTTTGAGGGGAGCTCCACCCTCGCTCACAAAGCCGAGTCAGAGCCGAGCTCATTAAGGATTTCAGGGTGGCGGCCACAGAGCTTGAGCCCAGGCAGGGCCGTGTGGGTGAGCCCGGGACGCTGACGGACATTTCCAGAGGCAGCAGCCAGCTCTGCAGAAGCTTCTAGGTGCCTGTCTGTGGTACAGGGAATGGGGTGCCAGCATCTGCTGCCAGGGGGCAGGCGCTGAGCACCCATCTCCCGTGGACTCAGGTACGATCACTTCTCCGTGCTGTGCGAGCTGCTGCCTGTGGGGATTCCGTCCCTGGCCGTCTGTCTGCAGTCACTTCTACACGGTAGGTGCCTTGCTCCCCCCGGGAGGCCGGGGCTGGACTGTGGTCTTCCAGTTCAGGGCCACGCGCCTCTTCTGGCTCAGCCACCGCCAGCCCAGGTCTTCAAGCTTAAACCCAAGACAGCCAGAGTTAGGGGAGCGTGCCCCCAGACACAACCATACGAAGAAATCCATGACTCATCGGGTGCTAAAAGATCTGCCTTTGCTGCAGCAGCGTCCGGGCTGCCGGGTGCTGGGGGTGGGGAGGCGGGTGCTGCATTCCGGCATGCCCACCTCCAGTTCACCGTGAGGAGCTGACATGTGTTCAGAGCAGCGACTGGAGCAGCCGGTCCGCAGTGAACTGGCCACGGAGTCATGTGCACTTGGACCGTGACACCGCGGAGGGACTTTAAACGAGGACATGTGCTGTGGGTGCGGAGACATGTCGGGGTACTGGGGAAGGCGGGGCCCCAATGGCAGACAGCCGTCCAGAGAGGCGTGTGCTGTGCCCGTGAGATGCAAGGACAGGCCCTGGGCTCTGTGCTCTTCCCAGCACTCCTCTAGACCGCGGGCACGCAGGGGCGGGACAGGACGGCACATGGGGACAGGACAGCTGGCTGAGCCCCCCTCGCGCTGTCGCTGGTGGGTGCTGTCACCCACACTGACTGGGAGATCTGCGTAACTGGCATCCCCAGGCCTCGCTGGTTTGTTTCTCTTGCTGCCGGAGCCCGGGACGGTAGCATGGGGGAGGCTGGAAGGCCGAGGGTGCCCCTGTGCATTGGGTCAGTGATCTCCCAGCCATGGCCCTGCCAGCAACATGGGTCTTAGCTCTTCTCTAAATTTTTTTTTTAATCCTCACCCAAAGATATTTTTCTATTTATCTCTAGATAGAGTGGGAAGGAGGAGGAGAGAGAGAGAGAGAAATATCAAAGTGAGAGAGACACATTGACTGGTTGCCTCCCACACGACCCCAACCAGGGCCAGGGACTGAACTGCAACCGAGGTACATGCCCTTGACCAGAATCGAACCGCGACTCTGGCCCGCAGGCTGACGCTCTAACTAATGAGCCAAACCGGCCAGGGCTTTCATTTCTAACATAACAAATACATGTTCACACATTCAAGAGAAGCAGCAGGTCTCCTTGGTAACGGCACATGTCTGGCTGGCCTGGCCAGTGGCCCTCCGGGGTCACTGCCCACCACCCATGGCCAAGAGCCATGGTCTGGGCAGTGCAGCCAGTACAGGGTCCAGGCCTCCCCGCTCCTCCAGAGGCCCCTCCGACCCCTCCATTTCTGGTTGGTTTCAGGAGGTTTTGCTGAAGACTTTAGGGCAAGAGTGGAGAAACTTCTTGGGATCTCGAGCCTGGAAATCACCGGTGTTACGAGGTGACCACCCATCCCCAGCTCTGCCCCTCCCCTCACATCCGGCCCCATCTCAGCACCTGGGTTCTCTGTGCAGTGAGGGGGCCGCCTCCTTCCCTGGCAGCGACATCCTGGCCCTTGTCACGCAAGTCAGCCTCCACCTGCGCAGCTCTGTGGACGAGATGCTGCAGAGGGACAGGTGAGTGGGCGGGCGAGTGGGCGGGGCAGTGAGCCCCCCACCCACCCAGTGAGGCCTGCGCATCCTGCAGCGGGGAAACAACCTTCTAAAATTTCTACCAGATTCTTAGGTATTATTAAAAAACCACCCCGAGGCTTCCTTGCCCCTTACTCAGGGCCCACCTGTGTGTGGACTTGCCCCCAGGTACGTGACAGGCTGGTTCAGCCCTTACCATCGTCGGCGGAAGTTCATCCATCCAGTCATGATCCAGCACATCCAGCCCCAGGCGCGCAGGTAGCCCACGCCCTCCTGCAGTGCCCGCCCCTGGGGCTGTACATCCCCTGCCACGTGGCGGCCGCTCGGTGGCCGTCGGCTATGGCAGGCTTTCTAGATATTGCAGTTGTAGATTCCCACAGCTGCTGAGGTGACTCAGCCTCGCTGAATTCGCTATGCCCTGAACCTTAGAGAAGCCCAGGTGTTCCTAGCCTAAAAGGGGGAGGGTGACCAGAATGACCTGGGCAGGGGCCAGGCTCCCTGTGGAGCCAGACACCTGGGGCTGAGTCTGGCCCCACCACTGCCACGAGCCCTAGTCCCCCGACACCAGGAGCCAGCCAGCCAGCCATCCCCAGCTCTCCTGGCTCGGGCTCTGAGCTAAGGCCAGTGCAGACTGTCCCCACGAAGTGTGAGCTGCCCTGCACTGTCGACAGGCGCAGGTGCCGAGAAAAACCCTGCCAGCTAGTCAAATCATACATTCCAGGTTCAGATGTTAAAATGTGACAGTTGGTCACTGATTCCCAACAACACCAAGTGCCCTGTTTTATGGATGGGTAAACTGAGGCACAGAACTGTACTGATGCACGGGGTGCTCACAGCTGTCTGGGCCCTCAGTCTCCTGGCCAGGTGGCGCGCCCTCGTGCAGGAGCTGGAGGCCGCCCTGCTCCGTGTCTTCCACGAGGACGCCGTGGAGGAGTGGCTGGAGGAGAACGTGGACCCTGGCTTAGGGCAGCTGCAGGCACTGCTGCAGGACCTGGACGGGGCCACTGGTTCCCAGCCCCCGCTGGCCAGCCCTGGCCCTGACACAGGTCAGGACCCCTGAGTGGAGGGGCCTCCCCTCACCCATCCAGCAGTGTCTGGCCTGACACTCGTCTCCCACTGAACCCTGGCAAGCAGGCAGTGCCCGCTGCACAGATGGCTGTTGCTGGGGAGAGAACAGCAGGAAACATGGACGGAAGCACTCGTGGGGACCTGCTCAGTGATCTGCGTGTAGAACTTTAATTCTTGTGAAATAAAAAGGAAGCAGAAGCTAGAAGTCATGCTGATTGGACTGTGACAGCGTCACCACCACCAGGCTGCAGTGAGGTCTTAGAGGCCCCAGCAAAGGGTCCAAACCCACCCACCCCCTCCTCAGGAAGCATCTCAGCCCTCTTAAACATACCAGAAGCAAGCCAATTACAGAAATTCACACTTTTTTAAGAAAAAAGCAGTTTGGATTTAATCATTTGAAAACCCAACTTCAGCAGGTTTAAGTGCTCGTGTTCCCAGACTACAGGCTGGTTGGCAGCCACTGCCGAGAAGGGATCCCTAGAAACTGCGGTCCTTAGTGTCCCCCAGGCAGCCTCAGCCCCAGTCTGGGCTGGCTGTACCCTGAGCAGAGGTGTCCTCAGCGCCCAGTCTGTGGGTGCAGCCCGCTGCCACGCACAAATGGGCCCAACTGACAGGGTCTTCCCAGGATTCAAGAGAAGCTGGAATCTGACGTCTAAGGGCAAGGTCCTGGCTTTAAACACTGCTCGAGGCTGGAAGAGATGGCCTCTTCTCGCCAAGTGGCCTTTGCCTAGGCTGGGGGTATGTAACAGACGGGTGTCCTCATGACAGCCCAGCACAAAAGCCACGTTGGTGGAGAGCACTCTGTGCACTGGGGAGGCCTCGGGGATGGCTGCAGCAGTCGGATGAGCCCAGCAGCCGCAGGCAGGCACCTCACTCCTGACCACTAAGGATGCCTGGCCAGGAGAGGGATGCTGCATGGGGGCTGGATGGTAAGGGGACATGGATTCCTGGGGACAACATGCTGGCCTGTGTCTGCAGCCTGAAACGGCCGCTGGCCCCGCACTGGCCTGCTGAAGCCTCGGCGTCACCCTTGAGCTGCATTCCCGTGGGGTCCATGCTGGCCAACCTCCCTCCCCACCAAGTGCTCATTCTCTGTGCGGGAACACCAGCCCCAGCTGCACCCTGGGGAGCCTGGGCTTCCTTCCCCTTTCAGAGGCTGGAGTCCCACACAGCTGGTGGGCTGTGGGGGGGCCATGCCACCCATCACGCTCACACCCCACACTGCCCAGGCTGGGGTCATATGGTTCCAGGAAGCAGATCCGAGGCCCATGCCCTCCCTGGACCTTGGAGCCTGCAGATGGTCCAGCTGTGGTTCTGCTCGGAGGGCAGCAGCAGGAGTGGCCGAGGGTCCCGCCCTGGGGCTGCCAGGGACAAAGCTGGGTGGTGAGGACTGGCTGGTGGCCCATCAGGCCTCCTGGGGCACCGTCAGAACCAAGGCTGAGGGCTCCGTGGGGTCAGCTCTGGCTTCCGAGGCTGTCGGCCTCACTGTCGCTACTCTGAGACAGCTCCACAGGGCTCTCCAGGCGGTGCAGCTCCAGGAAGGCGGTGATGAGCTTGGCAATGGCTTCCACGTCACTGGGCCAGGCCCCACCGGAAGGAAGGGTAGGTTACTGTGGTAGAGGTGCAGCCAGAAAGACCACACCAGCTCCTCCCAGACCACGCACTTCCCATACCCCCAGGGCTCCCCACCAGGTCCCAGCACTTTCCGCCCTGGTCCCTAGCCCTCTGTTCTACTGGGACCCCTGAGGTCCCTGTCCTCTGCCTGTCCACACGGGGACCCCCAAGATTCCCTAGCGGTTGTGGCAGGCCTGTCCCCCAGCCTTCCCCATGGTCCTCGAATCCTGTGCCTTGCCATGCTAGACAGTCTGCTGTGAGGCCCACCTGATGGGGTGAGGGGCTCAGGCGGGCAGCCCTGGCCATTCCCACCACCCACCCTCAGCTTACCTGTGGTGGCCCATGATAGCACTCTGGGTGAGGGGGTGCGAGAAGCCCGTTGAGAAGCGCAGAACCACCACGTAGCCCTTCCCGAAGTACCGCACCTTCCCCTCCTCCACGTTCACGTCCCGGATGTCGTTCAGCAGGACCACCACTGCACGGGGACAGGGCAGGCCAGGTCACGCCAGCGCCACTCTACGCTTGTCACGGAGCAGAACGCGCTGGCCACTGTGTCTGAGGCTGAACTCCAGGAGACAGCCGAGACCTTGACCCTTGATGTCAGGTCAGTGACCTCGGCGCAGGGTCCTGCAGCAGCTGGCTCACGGCCAGTCTGGGTGGGAAGGAACGTCTGGTGCACCCGCCATGGCCTGAAAGGCCTGCCTGTGTGTCTGGTGCACCCGCCATGGCCTGAAAGGCCTGCCTGGGCGCCCTCCCATGACCATCTGCGGTGGCGGAGCCGCTGAGCACGACGCTGCCATCTTTCTATCTTTCTGCGTCCTCTCCCCACCTGCTGGAAATGCCCTCCTGGTCCCTGGTGGCCACTGAGCTGGGGCTGCCTGGCAATGTCCTTGGGGCCAGGACGTGACTGGGGCCACCCATGTCCATCTGAGAGGCGGGACACAAGCCTGACTACTGAGCAGCCAGCTTGGACCCAGCCCCAGCCCAGAGTAACCCTGCGTCCTGCTCATTCCCGATGCCTCACCTTGGTCGTGGCCGGCTCTGAAAAGAGTCAGCAGCTTCTTGTATAAGCTGAACGTCTTCAGCACGACCTTCCCAGTGCTCTTGTCGAAGATGGCTTCCTGAAAAACCGGCCACAAGGTGGTCCCTGAGATGCAGGGCCTCTGTGCAGGAAGCAACCACACCCTAACCTCCAGGGAGGGGCCTGGGCTCACCGACTGTGTCCCACCCTCGCCAGAGCAGACCCTCTTCTTTCCCATCCCAGTCAGAACCCCAATGTTGGCGCCCGAAATGCTGCTCCGCCGAAGCCAAACACCTGCAGCCTGACCCACAAACTCCTGACAGGTGTGTGGGTGCAAGGGGCTGGGGCATCGAGGCAGGCGTGCCCTCCTCTTTGCAAGCAAAAGACAAGTAGAGTGGCCAAGGTCATCCAAGGAGGGAACAGGGATCAGAGGTCAGGGAGCAGCACAGGGCCAGGTAGTTCAGAGGCTCCTGAAAGGGGACAGGGTGGCCACCAAGGGAGTGGACTCGCACCTCGTTTCATTCTGTGCCATGGCAACACTTGGGAGGAAAAAAATTAGGTAAAAACAGTCATAAAGAGCTTCTAGGAGAAAAATGGCTTCAGAGGATTCCTTGGCCCAGGAGCAGTGACAGGCAACACCCAGGGGCTGAGCTCAGGCACCCAGAAACCACTGCGCTGAAGTCCCAGGGTGGGCATCAGGCCCGGAGCCCGCCTTCCTGTTGTGGTCCCCACCGCAGGGAGCTGGAGCCGGAGTCGGCCTTACCTCCCAGTCCTCCAGGTTCTGCACAGCCACAAATAGGCAGCCAGTGACGTAGAAGAGCTTCCAGCCCAGACTATCTGGGGACAAACACAGGACGGAGCCAGTTGAGCGCAGAAGCTGAGGGCGAAGGCTGATGTGCCCACGGGGGTCCCCATCCTCAGTATGGCCACATGCCCAGATACTGGGCAGGAGTGGCATCTGGGGGCCCTTCCTGTCACTCAGGACCACGTGGGACACACTACGCCAGCTCTGCCCTCACTCTCTAGGTGTCTACTCCAGGCAGGCAGTGGGGTCTCTGCCGATCACAGCATGGTTTGTGATAGGGGAAAGGTGGGAAGGCTTCCAAGGAGCTGAAAGTATGGCTCACCCTGCAAAAGAACCTTAAGCAGATACAGGAGAGCACCTTCTTGAAGAATATTTTTTGACACAGGAAAATGCCAAAGATATAAGTGAGAAGTGCATTCTACAAGGGAGAATACACCAGCACACAGAGGTGAGGCCGTGCCCGTGAACCATTAGGAGGCAGAGGGGCGGGCAGCGTTGCCCAAGGCCATGCCTTCATAGATCACAAATGATGGGCTTCCCTTCTTTTCTGTTTTCCAAAGAGCCAAGGAAGTTACTGGGGGCAGACACTGCACCTCACCTCCACTGTAGTAGGCAGCAGCCAGGCCAATCGACAAGATTCCTGCAAAAAGAAAGCAGGCACCTTACTGTTGGGCCACCACCAGCCCAGAGCCCACCGCCTTCCTGTTGCCAGCAATGGCTGCAAGCAGGAAGCTGGAGAGAGAACACCAGGCTCAGGAGCGGGGGAACTTTGTTCAGAAACATGGTATGTGCCATTCACAGTATGCACTTGACATATCCATCTCCGTGAGGATCCACAGCTGACTGGGGAACCAGATGGAGGAACCTGACGTGGGTTTTACCCCAACAGTGTATGGTGTAGGATGAAGACAAGACTGTACGTAAAGAATCACAATGCAACACATGAGGAGAAACAGGGGAAGGCCACATGCAGGGTCATGGGAAAGAAGAGCCAGAGACATGCTGCTGAAGGCACAGCGGCACCTCCTCACACCTGCGATCCAGTCCACAGGGTGCAACTTCCTGGCGGGTACAGGACCCTCCGATTGGCAGTGACAGGGATGGAGGCCAAGGCAGCCTCCCCGACTCAGAGGAAAAATGGAACACACTGTCACCCATCACGTGGGCCTATGGCATAAATCAGACACCTGCGACCAGGTGTACAAAAGCAGGAAAAAGGGATAATGTGAGACCTCAGAATAGCATGCCATCTTAACTAAAGGATGTTAAGATGAAAAGGACAGGACAGACACACATTGTGTAACGTCATGGACAAAGGATAAAATCCGGGAGAATACAACGAAATAAAATAGCGGCTGTATTTTAAGGAGTAACAAAGGAAGGAAAACTTGTTTCATTTTCATCCTTTTTTAAAGTTGAAGTTTTCATTTGGAGGGAAATATGAAAATCCTTACCAACCAGCAGGGACCAGGACCTGATGCCCGGAGCCCTCTTCAGATGTAGGTAGGAGCTGGTGCGGGTCTCCACCTGCATGTACATCCCTGGACCGTGTGGACACCACTCTAAACAGGAGACCCAGCTGGGAAGGAGAGACACACAGATAGCTGGAGCCCAGCAGCCACTGCCCAGACAGAGGCCACCTTTCCAAGGCAGAGAGCTGGGCTGGCCCACCAGCAAGGCCCGTACAGGCTGGGGAACTAGTTGGCCTCCCTTGACCGCTGTCTCTGTGATCAAGCATGTCACTTGACCCCCCCCCCCCCCAGGGACCCATTTCCTCTGTAAGGGAGGCCCTTCTCTGCTCAGTTATACTGACTGCACCCAGTGGCCTTCAAGCTTCTGGGACCCCACCAGAACGCCCTTAT
This sequence comes from Tadarida brasiliensis, assembly GCA_030848825.1. Classification (NCBI taxonomy): domain Eukaryota; kingdom Metazoa; phylum Chordata; class Mammalia; order Chiroptera; family Molossidae; genus Tadarida; species Tadarida brasiliensis. The sequence goes on from CM061273.1 coordinate 66,458,964, forward strand.
TTCCCGGTGCCAGTCCCGCCAAAAAACGGAACTGCAAGTCTCGTCACGGTCCGAGTCTGCTCTGGCATGGGGCTGAGCAGCCAGCCCTGCGGTCTCCTGGGGGTGCAGGAGTGAGTCCCTAGGGGGACTGCCCTGCCACTCACGAAGAAGTCCCCCTGCAAACCGATGCACGCAAGACGCTGGCGCAGGGACCCAGCTCTGGGGAGCTTCCCGGGGGTTCCCCGCCAAGTCAGAGCAAACCCCTGACCACAGCGGGTGCAGTTCGCACACGGAAGCTGCAGCTGGACTCATCCCTGGGCTCATCACGGGGCTCCCTCCCTGACTGCCCGCGCAGCGAGGTCACCGGCCGGGGCGAGGGGCGCAGCCTACGGCCTGACCCCTGCAGCCCCGGTCGCGTCCCGAGCCCGGGCTCCCGAGAGCGCAGCCCGCAAGCCCCAGCGCCCGCCCCACGCCACCCTGGCGGCGGCCACCGCCCGGCGCCTACCGAACACGCGGACCAGCGGGCGCAGGACGGAGCCTGGAGCCTCGGGCGCGGGCGCGGGCTGCTGACTTCCGGGACTGGGGGCGGGGCCGCGCTGACTTCCGGACCCGCGAGGCGGGGCGAGGCTGACTTCCGGGACTAGGAGGTGGACACCGCAGATTCTAGACGTGAGAGGGCGGTGCGTTCCGCAAACGGCTGGACTCTGGCGCAGTGAGTGGGGGAAACGGGCCGTGACCGCACCGACGTCCGCGCCCCCCATTTACCACCGGGGGACAGTGAAGTGGCCCCGGAACCGCGCTGGCGTCGTGGCAGAGCACGCACAGCGGGCCAGTGCAGTCGGAGAGCTGGGCCCTGGGCCACGGGCCCCGTCCTCGTCCTGAGAGCTGCCGCTTGTACCTCGAAAAGGCCTTTAAAATGACGAGGAAAATATGAAGTACCTAAAGTTAAACTAACAACAGAAGCATACAAATTCTTGGTGAAAATTGTAGAAACGTGCGTATTTCCGGCCAGATGGAGGAACCGGACCCTACCCGGAAGGCATCCTGCACCACGCAGCCGTCGCCCAGTTCAGTCGTCTCCCAGATGCTGGAAGAACACACGAGAGCTTGTATTCCTATTTATTTTTGTCTTTTAGTATCCAGGTTTAAGTTTTATAGTGTACATAGGTGAATACAACAGTACCTAATATTGCCTAGAGGAAACATAACATACATAAACCTAGACGTTTCACCAATATAGGCACAAGATAGAAATTTTGGAGACCACATGTCTTACCAGTCAGCTTCAGATACTCTCTGCCAGTGGTTCCCAAACCTAAGCGTGCATCGGAATCACTTGGTGAACTTGTTGAAACACTGCTGGATCCTGTCCCCAGTAGTGAGTGGGGCCTGAAAATTCACATGTCGCAATGCTTCTGGTCCAGTAACCACACTTTGAGAACCTCTCCTCTAAGCTGCAGCCAAACTGGGCTCTGCCTGAACAGGTAGATTCCCTGACCTGACGCTGGCCTCAGCTCACATTCTGTATTCTTGAGATGGCCCTCCCTCTGTTAAGATCCTACACACTCTCAAAGGTCCTTTTGACTCGTTAGCACCCCCTTTAAACCATTCCTGCTTGCTACAGCTGCGGGTGACCTTTTTCCTGTGAATTAGGTGAAACTGAGTTGATACCCTGAAAAATTCCACTTTGCATAGTTATCTGCATAGCTCCATCTTTCCTGCTAGATTACAAACCATTTAAAGATGAAGCCTGTACTGGCATTCTACAAATATTAAATATTAGGGGGACCGGAAAGTAATGTCGTTTTTTTACATTAAATTCAAACAAATTTTTAATAAGTTTTCTTTTTAATCAATTTTGTAATCACCCTCGTTATCAACAACCTTTTGCCATCTAGTGTGCAAATTTTCAATGCCAGATCAATAAAAATCAATTGGTTTTTGAGCTAAATATCTAGAGATGGCATTTTGGACATCATCCAAATTTTCAAATTTTTTGCCACTTAGAAAATGTTGTGGCGATCGGAATAAATGGAAATCCGATGGCGCAATATCGGACGAGTATAATGGGTGAGGCAATACCTCCCACCACAATTCATTAATTTTTTCCAGGGTTCGTCTTGCGCAGTGCGGTCTTGCATTATCGTGTTGCAGAATAACGCCTTTTCTGGTGACAATCGCTGGGCACTTTTCAATTAAAGATTGATTTACTTGATCCAATTGTTCACAGTAAAGGTCTGCATTCAGTTTGTCCAGGTTTCAGCACTTCAAAATGAACGACCCTGCGAATACTCCACCAAACACACAAAAGTGCCTTTTTGGGGTATAAACCGGGCTTAGCTGTACTTCCTGGTGATTCCTTTGGAGAGAGCCACGGCCTTTTGCATTTTGGATTATCATAGAGGACCCATTTTTCATGTCCAGTGATCAAGCGATCAAAAAACGCTCCTGTATTGTGCCACTGAAGCAATTTGCATGTGGTGGACCGGTCAGCTTTGTTTTCTTCGGACAGATTATGTGGGACCCAAACACCTGTTCTGCTTACTGTACCAATCTGCTGCAGATGTTCTTGGATGGTCGACCAAGGTTGGTTAAGAGTGTTTGACAGTTCCTCGATTGTCTGACACGGATTTGCTTCCACTTCCGCCCTTAACATGTCATTAACGACATTACTTTCCGGTCCCCCTAATAAGTGAACAAATAATATCAGATTTGGTTAAAATCTTGCTGAATATTGGTAACAGCAAAAGACTGGAAATGAATACATTATCCATAATGAGGGGACTGAATGAATAAAATCTGTACATTGTGCCAATCATCAGTGCATTACACCTCAGCTCTAAATTCAAACTTCATTGCCTGCTTTGTGAAAAGGCATCTGAGCCCCTTGGTTTTGTGCTCTCAGGTGTGATGTTCCGCTTTGTCAGTAGAGGGTGTTGGAGAGACAGTGCAGGAGGAAGACCTTTTCTTCCTGGTTCCGCTTGGGCTGTGCTGGATCTGCAGGTTCCTTCAGCTCACAGGACTTCTCCAGCATCCAGCTCTCACATTGCATGTTGGCCTGCAGCCCCCAGCATCCACCAGCGTCCCCTGGCAACCCCTTAAGTGGTTTTCTGCAAAGTGCCTCCAGCAAGACACCTTCTGTGGAAGAGTTTTCCCAGCACAAGGAAGATTTCCAGGAAGTTCCAGTGCAGTGCCAAGTGGTCTCTCTGCCATCCCATGAGCCACAGCTAGTCCTCTCCCTGGGGGTAGAGTGGGCTCCTCATTGGGTGCTCCTTCATAGCCTGGGGGTTTTTTGCCTTGTTTCTTGCCATTCTTTTTTTTTTTTTTTTTTTTTATCCTCATCCGAGGACATTTTTGCATTTATCTTCAGACAGAGCAGGAGGAAGGGGGAGAGAGAGAGAGAAACATCAATGTGAGAGAGACACAGTGAGTGGTTGCCACCCACACGAGTCCAACCGGGGCTGGGGACAAACTGCAACCAAGATATGTGCCCTTAGCAGGAACCGAACCCAGGACTCTCTGGTCCATAGGCTGACGCTCTAACCGCTGAGCCAAACCGGCCAGGGCTCTTGCCATTCTTACATTCTTTGTAGTCCAGTTTACTTCATGTTGGCCTCCCTACTCCAATCCCCAGTTAGTTAATAATTCATTATATTAAACTACCTCTGTTCAAAGTACGGTGTGGTTTCTCTCTCCCAATTGGGCCCTGTCAAATACATCTATCCACACAATGTAGTGTATGCATCTGTGAAGAAGGAATGAGGAATATATGTATTTTACTATGGAGTGCTTTCCAGCATATATAGTACTGCTGAGTGAAAAAAGTAAGATGGAGATGGAGAAAAGTGTATAAATATACTATAGTTAAAAAGGGGTTACAAGGTACAAATATTTAAATATATACAGGACAATACATAAAATGTGGTATTTCGGTTATGGGTAGTAGAGTTAGTACTGTTAGTCTGATGCTTATTGTGTGTGTAATGTGAAACAATGTAAATTAGTATTTTATGTAGGTGCCACTGGGAACCAGGTCTTTTGGCATGAGAGGAAGGAGTCACAGATGGAAGACCAATGAGGTTAATAAATCAGAACCCTGTATTCCTGGATTTGAATTAGAAGGACCAGTGTGAATTCATAATATTTTCTTTTAAAAGTACATTTTTTCCTAATACTGTCCATTGAAAAGTCCTAGAAACAATGACCAATTCAGTACCAATGAGCAATTCTGGTACCCATTTTGTGGTTTTAAAATACCAATTCCTACTAAGGAACCAGGCTTCTTGTAGAAAAGGCTGATTTCAGCAAAAAATGAACAAGGAAATATAGGGTGTCCCCCCAAAAATGTATATACTTTGAATAATTACAAAGACAGTGTTTATTAAAATACGGTTCATTTTCAAAATGTAATAGAACCTACAGACATTGTTTAATTGTTTTGTCAATGCCTGTTTTCACAATGATATCTATTCCGGTCCAGGCAGTGCTGATAACACAACACAATGGAATTGCAAACATCGAGAAACATTTCATTTGGTATTTGAGTGCATTCTTGTTCAATGGCTACTCTCAATTCAGTGACTGTTGCCAGTTTTGTATCGTAGACTTTATCTTGTAAATATCCCCAGGAAAAAGAAATCTAAAAGTGTGAGGTCTGGTGAACAGGAGGGTATTCTACAAAACCCCTTCATCCAACCCACCTGTTAGGCAAAATCTCAAGGTAGGATTTTACATCATGATAGTAGGAGTCCTGTTGAGTCCCACATGGGAGTGCAGAGTGAGGGCCACCAGAGGGAAGGAAGCATAGGGACTCGGGTCACCGAGTCAATTCCCAGGGGACTAGCATCCACAGACTGCTTCCCCTGGGCATGATGCAGGCTCTGATTAGCGGAGTGGGCTTCCTGGGACTGTGCACAGGACAGATGGGACGCCTGCAAGAGGGAAAGGTAGAGATTCCAAAATGGCGGCAGAGTCAATGGAAGCTACACAGACCACCTCCCAGGACCAAACTGGAATTACAACTAAAATAAAGACAAATAGTCGGGAAAAAGCAACAGAAAAGCAGCTGGAGAGGACCCATATAACCAGGGACAGGAAAAAAGGTCACTGAATCAAGCCTGGTAGGTCTGCAGAGGCACGAGAGGGCAGGCTGGGAGTCCACACACAGCATCTGTTTTAGCTGTGAGCAGCTCCCTCGGGTTAAAATCCCAAGCCGGCTCCACAGCGCAGAGGGCCGGGACAGAGCACTAAATTAGCTACAGCCACTCACCTTGAGCTCTGGGAGAGGGAGGGTGGACTGGACTGGAACTGTGTGGGGACACTAGGGATTTGGAGGGTGCTGAGAGTTTTTGCTGAGTTGCACCCTCACAGGATAGGGGCCACCTTGCTGGGGGAGCCTCTTCCTCAAGCCCTGGGGAGAAGCAGCAGCCCCTCCCTCGAAGATTTAACCCAACCCAGCTGGGTCAGAGAAATGCATATTGAGGCTCGTTAACAACCAGCATCTGCCCCACCCTCTGGAAATCCTCTTATGGTGAACACCTGAGGGAGTTCTTCATTCAGCTGAGGGCTACAACCCGAGGCTCATCAAGTAACTGAGACTAATAGCCTCCAGGCAGAAAGCTTGAGGATAACTGAACCTTTCCTGGGCTTGCATATCTACCCAGGAAAGTAAGACTTGACAGAGGTGTTTAACGTGGGTCCTCCTACACTCATCCAAACCCAGTAGAGGGAGCCACAATCAGCAGAACACCAACACCCACAGGGAAAATTTGGCAGGCTCGAAAAACCACTGAGATAGCCAAAATGGTGAAACAAACAAATCCCAAATGAAAGAACAAGAGAACTCTACTGAAGATGAGATAAATGAAGTGCAGTTAAGCAAGTTATCAGAGGTAGAGTTCAGAGCCATGATCTTGAGGAAGCTCAACAGCATGAGTAAGGAGCTCAGCACCACGAGTAAAGATATAGAAACATTGAAAACCAACCAAGTGGAAATGAAGAATGATATAGCAGAAATAAAGAACACATTGGAAGGAATAACCAGCAGAGTAGAGGAAGCTGAGGACCGGATCAGTGAATTAGAAGACAGGGTAGAAAAAATCAACCAATCAGAAACCCAAAAGGAAAAAAACAATTAAAAAACAGGAAGACAGCTTAAGAGAACTGTAGGACAAACTGGAAATGTAACAGCATTCACATCAGGCGTTCCAGAAGAAGAAGAAAATGAGCAAGGGTTAGAGAATATAGTTGAAGAAATAGTGACATAAAACTCCCCTAACTTGTTGAAGGAAGAAGGCATTCAAGTTCAAGAAGCACAGAGAGCCCCAAGTAAGAAGAACCCAAACAGACCCACACCAAGACACATAATTAAAATGCCAAAAATTAAAGACAAAGAGAGAATCCTAAAAGCAGCAAGAGATAAGCAACAGGTTACCTACAAAGGAACCCCCATAGGCTATCAGCTGACTTCTCAACAGAAACACTACAGGCCAGAAGGGAATGGCATGAAGCAATCAAGGTAATGGAAAAGAAGGATCTGAATCCAAGACTACTCTATCCAGCAAGGCTATCATTCAAAATAGAAGGTGAAATAAAGAGCTTCCCAGACAAAAAAAGGCTAAGGGAATATATTAGCACCAAACCAGCACTGCAAGAAATGTTAAAAGGACTGCTGTAGCCCAGGCCAGTTTGGCTCAGTGGTTAGAGCATGAACCCTCGGACCAGAAGGACCCGGGTTTGGTTCCCGCTGAGGGGTCATGTGGGTGGCAACCACTTGATGTGTCTCTCTCACGTTGATGTTTCTCTCTCTCTTCCTCCCTCTCTCCCTCCTGCTCTATCTGAAGATAAATGCAAAAATGTCCTTAGTTGAGGATAAAAACAAAACAAACATTTCAAAAATAAATAAAACAAAAAACAGTGACAACGCCCTGGCCGGTTTGCTCAGCGGTTAGAGCGTCAGCCTGCGGTCCAGAGAGACCGGGGTTTGGTTCCCGCTAAGGGCACGTATCTCGGTTGCAGTTTGTCCCTGGCCCTGGTTGTGTCGTGTGGGAGGCAGCCACTCGATGTGTCCCTTTCGTGTCGATGTTTCTCTCTCTCTCACTTCCTCTCTCTCTCTCCCACTCTATCTGAACAAAAAATGGAAAAATGTCCTCGGGTGAGGGCAAAAAAAAAGTGAGACAAAACCAACCCTAACAAGTGGAACTCTCTGTATTATCTTTGCAACTTCTAAGTGAGCCTCAAATTATTTCAAAACAGAAAGTCTTTTTTTTAAAGAAAGACTTAAACACACAAACCAATTGTAATACAGACAATTAGAACATACTGGACCTTATTTAGATCCTGATGTAAACTAAAAAAAAAAAAAAAAAAGAGAGATGATGGGGGAAATCTGGACACTAACTACATTTTTAACAGAACTAAGTACTCGTAATTTGCTTTTTTCACACACGATAATGGTGTTGATTTGAGCAATGCAGAACGTTAATCTGGCAGCCAGGTAAGACCTGAATTCAACTGATGCACTTGTAAAAAGCTGTATGAACCAAAAATTCTATAAGTAAGAAAATTTAATGGGGAAAAATTTCAAGATCCTAGTGAGGTTTCTGGGCCCTGGAATAGCCTTAAATATTTTCTTGACCTAGGTGATTTCGATGTTCTGGGATTTCTGAGGAATGCTGCTTTGATAAAGACAAAGACACCCATAAGTTGCTTTTCTTACTGGCCTCTGAATTCATCAGGCACGTTCTCATTTCTGATTGTCCTGTATGAGCATGCACCGATTCTATAAATCGTTTATTATTAATATGGTTGAACATTTCCGTTTAACCCTACATGTGGTACCATTTCTTGGGAAGCGACATTCTTTGCAGATTGTAAGGGCAGAGCCACCAACACGAACGGTAAGAGGCAGCGCCCCTTCACACTTTATCGCGCTCCCACGGACCACGTGCGTCCGGATCCCGCCGCGCGTGCGCACTTCCGCCTCGCCAGTCCTACGTGCCGCGCCTCGGGGCGGCAATGGCGGCGGGCCGGGGCCGCGCTTCCGCCCCTCCCCGCCAGGGCGGCACCGTCTCCGCCGGGCCCGCGCCGGATAGGTGGCGCGCGTCTGACGCCAAGCTGACAGTCCTGTGCGACCCAGAACGAGGCCAATCTCTGCTCCTCGGGTCGGGCCGCCGCTCGCTCTGCGCCTCCGCGGCGTCCGAGTGGAACGGGTCGCGCTCCGCCCTGCGCGCTCCGATTGGCTGCGGGGCCTGTCCCGCCTCCTGTTCGGCGTTCTCATTGGTCGAGCGGAGCCGAGGGGTGGGGCCGCGCCGGGGGCGACGACAACAAAGGGCGGCGGGCGGCCGGCGGCGGTGACCGCGTCTCCCGGTGCTTCCCTCAGGTCACGCGCGCCGGCCCCCGCCTGCCCTGCTCCAGATGAAGTGTGAGCACTGCACGCGGAAGGTGGGCCCCTCGCGTCGGTGCGGCCGGGGGTCGGGATGTGGGACCGGGGGGGTCGAGGTCAGGGGTCAGGGCTGCTCGCTGCCGGGCTCCGGGAGCCCTGTCCGCAGCGCGGGCCCGTGGCGAGCGTGGGAAGGACGCCGCGGTGCTGGGTCCGCGGCCGCGGGGCCCGGCGTCACCTCGCTGCCTCGGGAAGCCCGGGTCGGACGTGGTGCGCGGCTGATAGGACCAGTCTGTCTTGGGGCGGACGGACTTCGACCGGGACGTGAGCGCGAACCCTGCGCCGCCGGGGTGGTGCCGCCGAGTTAGCCGGGCTGCAGTTTCGTGCGCCGAGCCAGCCTTTCAGATGTCTTTGAAGCCAAAAACCCCAGAAAAGCAGACCAACCTGTTACTTCCCCGGACACCAGCTCAAACCCCATTCTGGATGAGAACAATTGATACAGTGTTTTTCGGGTTTTTTAAAACTTTCCAAAAACGTTAGCGCTTGTAGTAACAAAACAATACAGAAGTGTAGTCCTCCTCGCCACCTGTGTAACCATGGTAACTCGATAGCCTTCCACTCCTATTTCTGGGCCGTGATAGTGTAAATAACCACACAGTGCTGGCAAGGGGATTTTTTTTTTTTTTTTTTCTAAAAATTGAATCACATCATGAATGTCATTGTATCAGTTGCCTTTTTTTTTTTTTTTTTAATCTACCATTATGCAGGAAATTGCTTTTCAGAGCATTTCATGTACTTCTAGTTCCTTGTGTTCTAAGTACAACTGTGTCCAGATAGTTGGGCACTAATTTACCTGTTGATGGAAGACACATCGCTTCCAGGTTTCTGCTAATTCAACAATACAGGTGTGGTGGTGGGTGGGTGTGTCCACACGTACATGTGCTCTTATTTACCTAGAAAAGATTTCTAGTCATGAGGTTAATTGACCAAACAGTACACTTTTTTAACAGCGAGTCAGAATAAAAATTCTTCCATATATTTCTTTGCTTTTTCAAGGAATGTAGTAAGAAAACAAAAACCGATGACCAAGAGAATGCATCTGTCGAGGTACCGAGTCCAGCCCAGGAGAATGGAGAGGCAAGTAGATTTTTCCATTTCGATACAGCCTGGAGGAAACAGTAGCTGCTGGTTTTTTTCTCTTTGGGGCTCATGTCCCCGTGTACATCATTGCTCTAAGGAAAAAGGAAGTGAGAAGTGAATGGGCTAAAGTAGTGCCCCTGCCAGGGGCCAGACATGCAGGCCAGTCAGTAGGAGGCGCAGGGCCTTCCAGGTAAGAGGGCCAAAGAGCTCGTCATCTCGGAATACAGCAAAACATACTGCCTTAGGAGCAAAGGAAAATGTCATCCTTGGTCATTTACCAGAGATGAGATAGTGGTGTAATGTTTAAACCTCCAGTTCTTTGTTATTTATTTACTTAGGTTAATATGTTTTTATTGATTTTTTAGAGAGAGAGGAAGGGAGTGAGTGAGAGATAGAAACATTGATATGAGAGCAAACCATCCATTGGCTGCCTCCTGCACAACCCCTACCCGGGATTGAGCCCGAAACCCAGCCGTGTGCCCTGACCAGGAATCGAACCAGGACCTGTCAGTCCATGGGACAATGCTCAATCCACTGAGCCACACCAGCTGGACTCCAGTTCTTTTTTTTTTTTTACTCAGAAGTTCCATTTTGTAAAATGGGGGTTTAGGTGGGTAATTTATGCAAATGATTCAATTTTCACAGTTCTGTAAGTGCACTTGTGTGATGGTTCCTTTGCTAACTCAATTGTGGGGTTTTGAAATCCTCCTTAGCTAGTAGTGATGGTTTATTGGGCACATATGCCCAGCTGGACGCTAGAGGAAGTGTTTTGGACCAGCGATCTCATTTTGTGCTCAGAACCAGCATTTCCAGTAAGCTCCACTGCTGTCCTCACTGTACAGAGAGAAGGAAGCAGTGGGAGAGGTTAAGGTCACTTCTTTAGAAAGTACTGGCACCAGTTCTACAAATGGGAGTTGGCAACACTGGAGAAGCAAGTACAGGATTTCTCAGTGGTTTAGAGGGCCTGATAGGACATTAGTCTGACAGGCGTTGATCTGGTCCCTCCTGCTGCAGCACTGCTCTGCGCTCTGGGAGTGTAGGGCTTAGCAGAGGGGATGAGAGGAGCACCGGGGTGCTAGGGCAAAACGGAGCAGGGACTGCCTTGGTCTACTGGGGCCTCCCACATCTGCCCTCTGGCTACATCATCTTGGACAGACATCTAACCCTGGGAGCCCCAGTTTCCTTATCAGTGACATGGGGAGTTGGATTACTTCCCCCCCAGCCCTGGGCTTTGGTGACAGCAAGATAACATGTGTACACAGCCTAAGTGGGTGCCCTGCCAGCTCAGTGGGTGGACACCCGGTTAGGTTGGGCCCGCCAGGGAAGGGGCTACTGGAGTGGGCCCTGGGGTAGTGAGAATTGAGGGTGAGGGGCATTGAGATGGGGTGTGAGTCCACCAGGCACAGAGAAGGAATGGACAGAAGTGGTCTTGGGGAGAGGTGGTGGGAGCCACTGAGTTTGGTCAAGGGGACATATCTGATGTGTGTTTAAGGGCAGGTGACAGAGGGCACCTTCAGCTGGCTGGAGCAGAGGGAGTGTGGAAGGATGCCATGTGTGAGACAGAGGGTGGTGGAGCCTGGGTGGGCCAGTCAGAGTAGAAAAAGCAGAAAAGAAGGCACAGCACAGGGAGCCGAGTGCAGTTTGAGCTCCATGGACACGGAGCTTTCTGCAGGGTGCTGGTCTGGAGTTGGTGGGGAGAGAGCTCTGCTGGAGGTGGAGGTGGGAGAGGTGTTGGGAACTCTGGCAGGCTAGCAGCACTCTGGGATGTGAGGCTGATTGGAGAAGGGTTGGTGGACAGGCTCCTGCAGAGTGCACGTGTTTAGGAGGCAGGAGGAGAAGGAGGAAGGAATGTGAGGGGTGGGAAGGGACCAGACCTGGCCCGTGGGAGCCTGCAGAAGGAGGGACTGGGTGGTGCGCAGCATGTCAGGTGGCAGGCGGGGAGGAGGCCCTGTTGGGTGCAGCAGTACAGAATGTGGTTGTGGGCCCCTCTGCGGGGGCAGTAGAGGCAGGATTCTCAGGGCAGCTCAACAATTGTCTATTAAGCACCAGCTGTGCTTAATGCTCCAGCAGGCCACATGCTCCAGACCCTTGGTGCAGCAGCTCTGGACCCCCGGACCCCCCCCCCCCCGCCTCCCACCACTTTATTAGAAGTGCAGACTTTTGGGCCCCATTCAGACCTCATGAGTGTGCATCTGCAACATCATGAGGTCCCAGGGTGGGCTGCACAGTGACACTCGGGCATGTGGGGAGGAGGAGGTGACAGTGTGCATTCCCATTCCCAGATGGGATGGCCCATCAGGAGCCATCTATTACCAGGTCATGGTTGAAAGAAAAATAAATGCACAGCCTTCGGGAGCTTCTGTTAATTTGTTCACATGGCTCCAATAGGCTTCAGAATGTTCATATGTTTACCTGCTAAATATTTATTGAGCACCTTCTGTATGCGGGGCCTCTTGGAACAGAAGGGGAGAAGTCTAGGTTCCTGCCCTCAGAGCTTGTGTGTCATGGTGAGACAACACATAGATGCCAGCTGGTAATCCAGGCCATTCTGGTAGGTGCCTGTGAGGGCCCAAGGCGTGAGCTGGGCTCTTGGGGAGCATTTCCCACAGAGGTGACCCAGAGAGGCCAGGGCCAGTTTGGCTGGAAGTGAGAGCCAAGGGAGTGACTGGGACAAGGGCCACAAGCTGGGTCAAGGAGAGGCCCTCTGCACAGAGGAGGTATAGCTTATATTTTAGTACATCTCGGGCATTCTAGTGGACCTCAGGCTGCAGAGCGCCAGTCAGAAGAAGGGGATAGCAGGATCTGTAGCCTGGGCATCCAGGTGAGCGTAGTCCCTGTTACTGAGGGTGGCCTGAGTATCCTGGTACATGTGGAGTGCCAGAACTGGCAGTGAGCTATGCCAGTTCTGAGCTCCCATGGGTGCCCTGGGACTGGGTGAGCTCACTGGGGAGGGCACAACAGGCCAAGACTAGGAGCCCCAAGAGGCAGCAGAAGAAGGCATGTAGGGAGGAGGAGAGGGGCCAGGCTGCTCCCAGGACACAGGAGTGTCGTTTTCTCCACCTGGATTGTCATCTGTGAGACTCGCTGGCTCACTGTGGCTTGGGTCCCGTCCCTGTGTGCCTCCAGCACCTGGACGCGGGCCTGGCCCCGTGACATCTAGATGTTCAGTGTCAGTGTTCTCATTGTGCCTTTTCGGCTCCTTTCCCTGAAGACCACGTGTTCAAGAGTTTTTATTGAGTCAGGCCAAAACATCATCTTTCTTTCGCAGAAGGGAGAATTCCATAAGTTGGCAGATGCTAAGATATTTCTGAGTGACTGCCTGGCGTGTGACAGTTGTGTGACCGCAGAGGAAGGAGTCCAAGTTTCCCAGCAGAACGCCAAGGACTTCTTCCGTGTTCTGAACCTTAATAAGGTAAGGCGTCCCAGGTGCTCACTGGTGCCCTGGCCTGGAGGAGACTGGTAGAGGTGGAGGTGGAGGTGGGGCATGGAAGCCTCTTCTGGGACATGGTACATGCAGCTTGGCCCTGTCCCTGTGTCCCATGCTATACTCAACCCTCTCCAAAGCCGTCAGAACAAAATCAAATGGTCCAGAGTCATGCTCCCTCACTGACTTGGGCAATGGCTGTGGCCGGGACCACCGACCTGGCTCCCTGGGTTTGGGGGAGGCTTCTGCCATGCGAGGTCCTGCAGTGGTAGCGTGCCTGAGGTCACAGGATCTTTGGTGACCATGCTGATGCTGTTTTGCCTCTGGGGTGTTCTCAGAAGTGGGGGTTTCCTAATGGGCTCATCAGGCCGGGGCAAGTCCCTGCAGACCTGTATAGAGCTACCTGGTGTCACTTAGCTTCCAGTAACGGCCTTCCTGCAGGGAAGACAGGTGAGAGGGAAATAAAGGAAAGACTAAGGCAGATGAGCTGAAAAGTACCTGCCAGTTTGCCCTCCTCCCACCACAGCCACAAGAAGCATCCCCTGACCCTGTGCACAGGCACCTGGAGCCCTGGCCCATATGGCAGCGCAGGTGCCCCAGGGAGCCCTCAGTGCAGTCCAGGTGGTGCTGGGACTACAGCTGCATTGAATTTATAAGTTAATTTGGGGGAAATTGTATTTCACCATATAGAGCCTTTTTATTCACGAGTGTACTGTCTCTCAGTTATTCTGCACGTGACCTTCAGCGGAGGGCTGCAGTTTTCCCCATAGATGTTTGTGTCGATTTATCCCTCCATTCTTCATGTCTATACTTAGTTCTTGGTGTGATTGGGGTTTTATTGTTGCTTTGTTACGTATATTACATTTTATTTGATAACATTCTATAATTTTGATTATTGGTGTGTTGGGTTTTTATTTTTTTAATCTTCACCCGAGGATATTTTTCCATTTATTTTCAGATAGAGTAGGAGGGAGGGAGGGAGGGAGAGAAACATCTATGTAAGAGAGAGACATCGATTGGTTGCCTCCTGCATAACCCCGACCAGGGCCAGGGACCAAACCGCAACCAAGGTACGTGCCCTTGACCAGAACTGAATCTGTGACTCTTTGTTCTGCAGGCCGACGCTCTAACCACTGAGCAACCGGCCAGGGCATTGTGTTGGATTTTATACGTGGCTATTTTGTAAACTTAATATTCTAGTATTTTCCTAGATTATCTTAGGTTTTCTAGGTTTATTGACTACAATTAGTACATTTTATCTCTTTTAGCTCATATGCTTCTCATACCTCTTTTTCTGATTTTGTTGTCTAAGACCCTTAAATCAATCTCAAGTAACAGTGGTGATAAATGGTACTAACCTCTTCTTTCACTGTTACATAGATGGTTGTTTGTGTTTAGTTTTTTTTTCTTTTATTAATTTTAGAGAGAGAGGAAGGGAGAGGGAGAGAGAGATAGAAACATCGATGAGAGAGAACATCAATTGGCTGCCTCCTGCATGCCCCCCACTGAGGATCGGGCCCACAACCTGGGCATGTGCCCTGACCGGGAATCTAACCAGTGACCTCTTGGTGCACAGGTCGATGCTCAGCCACTGAGCCACACCGGCTAGGCTGTTACATAGATGTTTGCAGAAACTTCTGGTAGTTACCTGCATCAGTGAGCATCTCACTTGCAGATAATGGATACCCAATTCAGATTGGCATAAATAATAAGGAAATGGCAAATTCATGAAACTGAAAGCTTAAGAGTTGGTTGAGTCAGCCACTCAGGGCTTCCACCAGCAAAAAGCAGTTTCCATGTCCCTGCTCAGCTGGGCTCTGGGCTCAGGCTGATCCCCTCCTGGTCATAGCCTGGCTCCCTTCTCAGAGGAGGTGACATTCGAATGGGAATGGAGCGGGAGCCCTGGAAAAACCCTGGGCAGGGCATTGGGCAGAGGGATAAGAAGCACTGGGTCTGGCTCCTTAAAAGTTGCCACTAAATGGCCTAGGCTTGAGGCCTTCTAGGGGGCAGGTCTCTGGGTACCACTTCAGTATGTTATTTTTTTAAAAATATGTGTATATTTTTACTGTTACTGAGTCACTTCAGTTATTTATGGGCCAATATTGTAATTTATATATATATTTTTTTAATCCTCACCCGAGGATATTTTTCTATTTTATCTTCAGAAAGAGTGGGAGGGGGGGAGAGAGAGAGAGAGAGAGAGAGAGGGGGAGAAGAGAGACATCAACTGGTTGCCTCCCGCACGACTCCGACGAGGGCCAGGGACGAACCGCAACCGAAGTACATGCCTTTGACCGGAATCGAACCTGCGACTCTTTGGTCTGAGGGCTGACGTTCTAACTGCTGAGCCAAACCGGCCAGGGCTATATTTTTCTTTAAAATTATAATTTTTCTCGAGATATTTGCATTTGTTAATACAATATTTTCCTAAAGTTGACAAAAATCTCTTGGGCCATCCCATATTTTAATTGTAACTTATTTCTTTTTTTTCCTTAGTTATTCTTACCAGCATTTGTCCATTTTACTAGTCTTTGCTTAGAGTTTCTGTTACCCCCTGTCTGCTCTGGATCTGTCATTAAATTGTAATCACTACATATGTGACATTCTTCTCTGTTTCTCCTAGAAATGTGATACCTCAAAGCACAAGGTGCTGGCAGTATCCGTGTGTCCTCAGTCTCTGCCTTATTTTGCTGCTAAATTCAGCCTCAGTGTCACTGATGCATCCAGAAGGCTCTGTGGCTTCCTCAAAAGCCTTGGTGAGGTACCTTTGGTATTACTGTGAATTTAAAACATGAGTTTGTAACTGCCCTTTGTATATCTAGAGTTCCGTTTTAAAGGGCACAGGATAGGCATGAACTTCTGTGAGTCTCATGGAATGTAAGAGTACCCTGCTTCTGACCCATGGCAGATGGGTGTCACTTACCCCCATGCTGTGCAGCGGGTGTTGTGTTACTGCCAGAGATGGCCCCTCTGGGAGCTGCGAGTGACCGTCTTTGGACAGAGTAGCCAGGGGGCACGTGGGAGGCTCCAACACTTGTCGAGCATCGTTGTGTTGCCCTGGCCCACAGGCCACTGAGGGAGGGCATCTGTGTGATAGAGAATGACGTCTGCATGAGTGGGGCCTGGTTTCCCAGGAATCGCTGTAGTGCAGGGCAGGAAGGGAGTGGGCTCTGTCTTTGTGTGAAGAATGAGAGGTAGCCAGTTCAGAACACAGCAAGGACGCAGATGTGAATGAACACTGGAGAAACACTGCCTCCCACAGCAAGAGGAAGGCTCTGCATAGCCTGCTGTCAGACCAGAACTGAACCCGCCCCTGTGGAGATGTCATGGCCCCGGAGCATCCTTGTGCATGGCCATCAACGGGCAGGCTCAGAAGGGGAGAACTTGAGCCATTTGCCATATATTTTTTGTTATTCCACAGTAGCTCTTTTCAAAGACTTAAACACATTAAACACATTGGGGATTAGTAATAAAATAAGACAAACATGATGCCTTTCTGCTCCTTGGCACGCTTGGTACGGAGCCGGCTCCGGTGCACAGCACCCCCAGAGCAAGGCGGAGCTGCGAGCCTGGACTTGATAAGCTAATCCTTTCGCGTCTGTCTGAAAAAACCCAAGATTAGCTTAGTTTTACCAAAGATCAAGTTATTAGATGCTGTATGGTCTCTTAGTGAACAGCCCTATTTTGACACTTAAAAAAATAAATAGTTGGGCATTATAAATTCATATTAATAATGAAAACATGTGCACAGTGGAACTGATTTCTTAAGGTAATGATTTTAGATGACACTTAGAATTTTTTTTTTTTAAGGATAACTGGCTGCTTTTAAGGTTTAGACTGGCTGTAGATATTAAAGTTATTTGCTTAATTTATTTTATTATATTTATTGAAAATACATTCTTTTCTCTCAAGCTTATTTGCCAATAGTAAGAAAATATATTTAAAAAAAGATAGCTAATTAAAAATCAACATAAAATAAGGTCATCATAAATGTGCACTCAGCCAGTTTACTCATTTTATTTATTTTGAAGATGTAAGAATTGTTACTTACTGAAATTTAGATAGTGAATTGGGACAGAATGCTGTTAGTACCTTATAATGTTCCATTAATTTACAAATGGAATACTGTAAGGTACTTATATAAATACAGATGTAGAGAGAAAAACAGGAAGTAGAAGAGAGAACATTGGTATTTTATTATGAAAATTAAGTGCACAGTCCTGGTCTTACCTGGTTAGTGATCCAGCCAAGAGCTGAGGGTGGTGAGAGAGCCCAGGAGTGAAACCTGCAGATCTGCTAAGTTCTGGGAGAGGAGACCACGGAGGTGCTGGGAGCTGAGTGCCCCTCTTCTCTGCAGGGGTGCACTATGTCTTCGACATGACAATAGCTGCGGATTTCAGCATCCTGGAGAGTCAGAAAGAGTTCGTGCGTCGGTACCACCAGCACAGTGAGGAGGAACCCACGTTACCCATGCTGACCTCTGCTTGTCCTGGTGAGAACCCAGGGCCACAGCTGCATCACTCGGGGCTTCGTTTGGGGCAGGCGATTGTAGTGGATGAGGTCAGAGGTCAGTGGCCTCATAGACCGAGAGGGATGAGTCCAGGCCTGATGCACAGTTTTATGTCCACCAACATATTGACTGATGCTGTAGTTTGGGGGGGCATGTGAGGTGGGGAGACCTGACAGCTGAGGATAATGTCTTACCTTCATTTATCCACATTTCTGAAGTTTCTGAAACAAATATATTATGTATTAAGAAAAGTAAACCTAGCCCTGGCCGGTTTGACTCAGTGGTTAGAGCGTCAGCCCGCAGACCAATGAGTTGTGGGTTCGATTCCAGTCAAGGGCATGTACCTCCGTTGTGATTCATCCCTGGCCCTGGTTGGGGTCGTGCAGGAGGCGGCCACTTGATGTGTGCCTTTCACGTTGATGTTTCTCTGTCTTTCTCTCTCTCCCTCTCTCTCCCTCCCACTCTGAGTAAAAATGAAAAATGTCCTCAGGTGAGGATAAAAAAAGAAAATAAAAAAAAGAAAAGTAAACCTAGCCCTG
Source organism: Tadarida brasiliensis (assembly GCA_030848825.1). Lineage (NCBI taxonomy): Eukaryota > Metazoa > Chordata > Mammalia > Chiroptera > Molossidae > Tadarida > Tadarida brasiliensis. The sequence goes on from CM061273.1 coordinate 66,476,936, forward strand.
GCCAGTTTGGCTCAGCAGTTAGAGTGTGGGACTGGACCACAGAGTCTCAGGTTCCATTCGAGGTCAAGTGCACTTACCTCGGTTGTAGGTTCAATCCCCTGCCCAAGTTGGGGTCATGCAGGAGTCAACCAATCAATGTCTCTCTCTCACATCAACATTTCTCTCTTTCTCCCTCCCCCCCTCCCTTCCACTCTATATGAAAAATTCAATGGAAAAATATCCTCGAGTGAGGATTTTAAAAAATTACAGAATAAAAAAATGTCTTTCCATTGATACTGAGATTCTATCAGGAGTGCTTTTTTTTTTTTAATAGTTTGTCTTTATTGATTTTAGAGAGGAAAGGAGAGAGAGAAAGAGACAGGAACATCAATGAGAGAGAACACCAGTTGGCCGCCTCCTGCATGCCCCCCCCCCCCACTGGGGATCAGGCCCACAATCTGGGCATGTGCCCTGACCAGGAATCTAACTGGTAATCTCTTAGTGCACAGGTCGACTCTCAACCACTGAGCCACACCGGCCGGGCCATCGGGAGCACTTTTTAAACCAGGTTTTAATCGTCTTTAGTGCAGAGTCTGGTGTCTGAGGGTTGGAGGCAAATTATTACAAGCTTTTTTTTTTTTCTTTAAAGGAATTGTTTATTGATTTTTTTTTTTTTTTTTTTTTATCCTCACCCAAGGACATTTTTCCATTTTTTGTTCAGGTAGAGTGGGAGGGAAAGAGAGGAAGAGGGAGCGAGAGAGAAACATCGACGTGAAAGGTACACATCACCCTGGCCGGTTTGGCTCAGCCGTTAGAACGTCGGACCTCGGTCCAGAGAGATCCGGGTTTGGTTCCTGCTAAGGGCGCATACCTCGGTTGCAGTTTGTCCCCGGCCCTGGTTGGGGTCCGGAGGGTGGCAACCACTTTATGTGTCTCTCTCACATCAATGTTTCTCTCTCTCTCTCTTCCTCTCTTCCTCCCTCCCGCTCTGTCTGAAGATGAATGCAAAAATGTCCTCAGGTGAGGATAAGAAAAAAAAATTTTTAAAAAAAGGTACACATTGAGTGGCTGCTTCCCACACGACCCAACCAGGGCCGGCGACAAACTGCAACCGAGATACGTGCCCTTAGCGGGAACCGAACCTGGGTCCCTCTGAACCGCAGGCCAATGCTCTAACTGCTGAGCCAAACCGGCCAGGGCTAGTTTATTGATTTTTAGAGAGAGAGGAAGGGAGAGGTGGAGAGAGAGAGGAACATCAATGTGAGAGGGCAACATCAATTGGGTGCCTTCTGCACGCCTCCCACCGGGCACTGAGCCCGAAACCCAGGCATGTGCCTTTGAACGGGAGTGGAACCAGCAACCTCACTCAGCCAACTGAGCCACACTGGCCAGTGATCAAGCTTTTTAATTCTGGAAAAATACAAGTTTAGGAATAGGAAAATGTTTAAAAGTGATACCTGAGGAAAGAAAGAAGAAAGTGCTATACTGTAAAAGAGATTTAGTGAAAGTGTTTTTAACTACATAAGGGCTCTGAGAGCACAGGAAAGCTACTGTAGCTGTCCAAGCTAGTTGTGGGTTACATGATTTTTTTTCTATTCTTAGTTTATTCTCCCTCCCCACACCATGGTTCCAGATTTTTCTAGCATTTTATATGTCACCCATTAATCATTACAGTTATGCTTTAATGACATAGAATGTTGACAGTATGGTTGTTTAGAATTTGAAATAATTCCCACCCACTTATAAAGCCATGAAGAGGAAATTCGCTATTTGTCCAAGAGGCCACATGGGTTGACTCATGAACCGAGCCATGTAGTTTACCAGCCCAGGACCTGGCAGGATGTGCTCCGCTTTAGATGAGTCTGTTTTGTCCTAAAAAAGTGACTCCCACATGGATGCTCCCAGGTCTCCTGGGCCTGTGTGTAGGGTCAGCGGGTGTCATGCAATCCTCTCCTCCCCTGGTCAGGTCCCGGGAAAAGGGGGCAAGCTGTGGCTCCTGCAGGTCAAGCTGCTGGCTTTGTGGGTAGCTGACTGCTCTGTGTCCACCCTGAAAACCACAGCAGCAGCAGTGCCCCCAGGGGATGCGGTGGGAGCCGTCCACTTGGGCTTTGTGGCTGTCAGCTCCCATCTGAGCTGTGACGTGTCCTGGCCACGAGAACAACTTTGCAGCTGGTGCAGTGGCACTAGAACCATGCACTGGCCGCTGCCTCACAGCAGCTCTTCTCAGTGTGTGCTCTCTTTTGGGGGACCAGCTAGCCTGGCTTTTTCTCCCATTCTGTCCTCTGTCCTGGGACTGGCAAGGCCGCTCATTCCTGCACCCTTCACTCTAGGGCACACGCACCTGGGATCCTGTGGCCCAGCTACTGGCTTTGGGGCAGGCTCTGTCACACACTCCTGGCAAGGCCTGAAGAAATGTCAGCTTTACCCTGGGGGGATGGGGTCTGAGGAGCTCAGGATCCTGGTGTGTGATGGGAAGCAGAAGGAAGCAGCCACGAGGAACTGACACAGCCCTGGTCTCTCCCCAGGCTGGGTCCGATATGCGGAGCGGGTGCTAGGTCACCCAATCACGCCCCACCTCTGCACTGCCAAGTCTCCCCAGCAGATCATGGGCTCTCTGGTGAAGGATTACTTCGCCAGACGTCAGGTAAGTCGGCCTCTTTCCGGAGGTCAGCGTGGGTCAGGAGCCAGGACTGCACATGGGGCTGGCGGTGATGGGAACTGGCGAGCAAGGGAGACACGGGATGGACCCGGTGCTGCTGCTCAGTGGGAATTGAGGTGGATGATGAGGCAGGAGCTGGTCTGCAGGAGACGGGGCTCAACCCAGAGCAGCCGGGCACCAAGGAGGCAGCCAGGTGGGTGGCAGGTAGGTGTGCTCTTCTCCACCAGCCTGGACATGGTTTGCTCTGTCTCCACAGAACCTCTCACCAGACAAGATTTTCCACGTCATTGTGGCCCCGTGTTATGACAAGAAACTGGAGGCCCTTCGAGAAGATGTTCCCACAGCTTTGCATAGTTCGCGAGGTGCTGACTGCGTGTTAACCTCAGGTGAGAGGTGGATGGGGCCAGGTGAGTGCATGGGGGCCTCCGACGGGTCCCCCTCTGAGGTCACCGACAGGACCCTGGGAGAGTGAAGACGGAAACACTCCAGCCAGTGTGCAGTGCACGGCCTAGGGCTGAGGGAGCTGCTCAGGCAGTGTGGGGCAGTCACACCCAACCACGGGAGGTTTCCCACGCCTGCGCTGGGGCACCCGTGAAATTGTCTCTTTCCATAACGTGGGAAACCACACGTGTGCTCCAGGGACGCCGCAGCCCACGCAGGGCCTCTTGTTGGGGGTGGAAATGAATCTCCACCCATTTAGAATAACGTAGCAGTTGGTCTAGGGTGATGCCCCTCCGTGAGTCCCCTAACACCTGTGGAAAGGCCTCCACTGCACAGGCTCATGTGGGACCCTGAGACAGGAGGGGCCCCAACCGCCTGATCCTGTGCCGCCAAAGGAAGGGCCAGAGCAGTGGGTTTTCAAGGGAACCACGTTTCATCGTCTGTCCCGAGTGCAGAGGCAGATGTGTTGTCACCTCATGCGCACCTGATGGCACAGCTGGTTTAGATTCGCTGTTTCAAGGTTTTCTTGGGAGCCTTCACGCAGAGGGGAGTCCAGAGTGGTTCTGATTCTGGTTGGTCTCAGTGCAGGTAACAGTACACCCTGTAAACGCAGCCGGTGTGTTTTCGGTCATTCTACCCACATGAGGTTATCACAGAGTTTTCTACTTCAAAAGTAAAAACATAGATTGTCTGCAAAGATTTCTTATTTCAAGAGCAGAAAGAGGAATGAGATGTTTCTCTTACATTTTATTAGTATTTTTCATTTTATTGGTGTCACTTTGCACTTGAGATGGGCTTCTTGCTGTCTGAGAGGGACAACATCCAAGGTCACCTTAACTCAGAGTTTCCTACGGGAAGAAGATAACATTGGAAAACAGGTCTTGAGGACGTGTGATGTTCCACCGGGGCGGCCTGATGCCTCTTATTTGTCTGCAGGTGAAATTGTTCAGATAATGGAGCAGAGCGACCTCTCGGTGAAAGACGCTGCCGTGGACACTCTGTAAGTGGCTTTTTCAGGGAGGGCCACCTTGTGGATGGGCCTCCTGTGTGATCTCTGGTGGTCACGTGTCCCAGGGCCTCTCTACTTCACAATGAGGCCACATGCTGTGCTGAGATGTGGGTGCAGCCTCACAGCCCTGCCACAACCCTCAGATATCTTACTGGAATGAAACGCAGACCCCGGTGTGGGACACCCTTCACCGGGGCTAGGGGAGTCACGTTTCCATGGTCTGTTGCACACCTGCACTGTCCCTTTCTGAGACCTTCCAAGTCCCGACCTGCCCCAGGGCGGCTGCCTCCGGAGAGACAGCAGATGCCTCGGGTCCCTTCGCACCGAGAGCAACAGGCTGGGCTGCTGTGGTCAGTGGTGACCCTAACCGATGACTGGTGCTTCTGCTGTGTCCTGTGCCCTGGGCACTGTGTAGAGCACTCCTGGGCCACTCAACAGGTCCTGCCAGTAGTGGCACTGGGGTTGTGTGTGGCCCTTTTATGGTAGGCTGGATTGAGGTTTACAGAATGTCAGCAACTCGAGTGCCCATGGCCACAGCCTGTGCTTGAGCCAGGCTGACCACGCACCTCGTGCTGGCTGGGGCTCAGGCATGCTCTCGAGTCAGCCCCAGAGTCCCTCATCCTGTCAGGCTCGAGGTTCTGGGGGACACTTGACGCACATGCAGCAGAGAAGGGAAGTCACTGAGCTGCCCCGAACGTAGTCCTACCTGCAGCCTCAGACTGGCGTGCAAACGACATTTCACATTGATCACTGAAACTCAGTAAGATGGGATCTTGCCCACAATTTAAGGATTTCACTTTTCATGTGGCAGCCTTGGGTCATAAAACTTGGGAAGTCTGACTTTATTCTTGATGCTTTTCTCTGCCTGATGAGGTTTGGAGACCAGAAGGAGGAGGAGGTGAGGCGCCATGATGGCGCCAGCTCCGACGGGTACCTGGCACACATCTTCAGACACGCGGCCAAGGAGTTGTTCAACGAGGATGTGGGGGCAGTCACCTACCGAACGCTGAGGTGCGTGGGTATGCACGCTGTCTGTCTGCTTGTGTGGTCAGCGCTGCCTCTCAGGGCAGAGTCCCCAGAGCCGCGCTTGCGTGTGTGCACATGTGTGTATGGGCTGGAGGAAGAGCTGTCCTGTTTATAGAGTTTTTACACCGGTCAAGGTCAAAAGGCCTTTTTTGTGTTTTACTCACAGACTTTTATTTTGCTGACCCTCCAAACTCAGAGTGGAAATGGTTCTCAAGCTGCCTGAGGAGGACCCGGCAGATCAGAGTCCCTGTGTTCGTTTTACAGGAACAGAGACTTCCAGGAGGTCACCCTGGAGAAGAACGGAGAGGTTCTGCTACGCTTTGCTGCTGCGTACGGCTTTCGAAACATCCAGAATGTGGTCCTGAAGCTGAAGAAGGGCAAGTTCCCATACCACTTCGTGGAGGTCCTTGCCTGCGCTGGGGGTAAGACACGCCCCCGTAGCACCATGGGAGATGGGCCCTCCTTGCCCACCCTGAGCTTCACTCAGCTTGGGCGGCTTTGCGGGAGTGTGGACACAGCCCTGGTTGTTGTGACACAAGGGTCCCTCCCTTTCCTTCACACCCACCTCATGAGAAGAAAGCAGGCACTTAGGGTCACTTTGGGAACCCCTTGGTTAAGGGGTCCCAGAGAGGGGTCACTGCTTGGTGGCACCAGGGGACAGCCAGCTTGCCTCGTGGCAGCTGGTGGAGAGTCGAAGCACATGGGGACTGGAGCTGGCCCTCCAGTTCGGAGAGGGTTCAGGGATGTCTGTGCCATTCTGAGTGGGGGTACCCACAGAGTACTCAGGTGGACATACCAGGTGGGCGGTTCCGGGTGTGACACTGGCTTGAGGAGAAGAGGCTGTGGTGCGCGGCACAGACGGCAAACATGGCCAGGATGGTGGAGAAGCTGCAAGCATTCGGGAGGGCTGGCTAGGGACGAGGAGGGCAGAGGTGAGGCTGGCTTTGGGGTACCTGGTAGCCTTGGCAACATTGCTCCTGGGACCAGGGTCATGGAAGGCAGATCCCGTGGCTTGAGTAGAGGAGCGGTTAGGTGAGGACAGGAGGCAGCGGGTGAGATGGGCTCCTCGAGGGGTCCGTGCAGGGCCTCCAGGAGGGGTGTCCAGCACCTGCATGCCAGTCGGGGTGGAGCTGGGCTGCACTCACTGTGCCTTGTAGTCAGAGCTTCAACTGGGGGCCAGGGAGTTGGGGATGTGAGGGGAGAGAAGCAGCCCAGTTGCTGGGAAAGTGAGCAGAGTTCTGTGCCTCGAGCAAGGGCTAGATGGAGAGAAGCTTGGCTGGGCAGAGGTTTGCTTCAAATTGTTTTATCCTGTAAATCACATCACCTACCACGTTTGAGAGGATGTGGCTGCCACACATGGGAGGCACCTGTTTAGTTCAGGCCACAGCGTCGGGTGCAGGCTCCTGGGTGCAGCCCGGGGCGAGCAGTGCACTGGTTCTGCAGACACCAGGACACAGCTCCCTGGGAAGTGTCTGTGCTCTCTGGTTTGGTGAGTTTCCAGGGAACCTGGATGTCCAGATGTGCGCACACGGCCCTCAGTTCTAAAGGTTAGCGAGTTGTTTTGGTTTCAGGTAACCACGTGTCATGGGTAATGTAAACAGGAAAGATCAGGAAGGCATGGGGTGTGAGCCTGTGACAAGGGTTCCTGAGTCCTCGGGGACATGTGTCCAGGGCCCAGCTCCAGGCTGTGGCCCCTGATGCTGCACACCACTGCAGCTCCTCTCCTGCCCCAGGACCGCCTTCCCTTCAGGACAAGAAAAAGGATAATGAGCTCCCTGCCCATGTCTTTCAGGATGTTTAAGTGGCAGGGGCCAAGCACACACTGAGGATGGGCGTGCGGACAGGGCACTCTTGCGGCAGATGGAAGGCATCTATGCTGCCATCCCGGTGCGGCCCCCAGAGACCAGCACCCACGTGCAGGAGCTGTACCAGGAGTGGCTGGGCGGGGCCGACTCCCCCAGGGTCCAGGCTGCTCTACACACCGCCTACCAGGGCCCGGGGCAGCCCGCCAGCAGCCGGGACATCAAGTGGTAAAGGTCCAGCAGACCGGGCCACAAGCTGCCTGAGGAGGGAGGGTGTCAGGCGCGTGAAGACAAAGCTCATCTTCTCTTTCATCGCTTCGGTTCTCAGAATCCCTGCTGCCCATCCTGACGGCTCCCTTGCTCTGATGGGGCACTGTCTTTGTCACATGTGTGCAACTGGAATGTGTACCTGAGAGGATTGCCCCAGTGTATGTTTCCTTTTATCCTAAGATGAAAAATATCCCAAAGAACAAGAGTGGAGACAGACTGCTGTCTTCTAGGCTTAAAAAAAATCCAAAAGTGTCCTGTGGAGAGCTAAGATCCGGTTCTGGTTCACGTGCCCCGGAGAGATTGGATGTGGAAATGACATGGCAGGTGGGCTGAGGGGTCACAGGGCCACAGGCCTGCTTGCTCAGTTTGGACTTTACCCACTTACGTTACTCTTGAAGATGTCTTTGCCACAACGTGAATAAACCACCACCTTTTGGAATCGGGTTCATACAAAAGTCTGCATTTCCACCTTTTCTTGAAATGAGTCTACATTATGGCAGCAGTGGCCACTTCCCTGAGACCAGGTCCTGTCACTGGGGATTGGTGGGCACTGGAGATGAGGCCCCACACGTGCCCTTTTACATTCAGGGTTTGAGCTCAACTCACCTTGTGGGGAGGCCTGTCAAGGGTGATCGGTATTACAGACAGAAGGATGGAGAATGGAAAGACAGACGCCCTGCTCAGTCCATACCTGGGTGGGGTCAGGCAGGTGAAGGCTGACCAACCCAACCCATGGTTGGGCGAGACGGCATCCTCTCTTGCAGCCCCTCACAGTGGGCTGGCCGCTCCCCTCGGCTCCAGGCAGCCCTCTGCGCTCCACGACAGCACTCCCTGCCCTGCATGCACTGCTCGTGGGCTCGCCTTACGGGAGAAGGAAGAGAAAGTGCAGTTTGCCCACGACTACACAGAAAGGGCTGGCAAATCACCTACAAAACCCTGAACTCGACACACCAGGGCCCATCCTGTGAAGTGAGACACCTGTGACCAGCCTATAGTTGGCTTCTCAAAGCACTTGGATTTTGTTAACATAAGGTGACATTCTTTTTGAACCCCTCAGCCTGTTAGATTTCCCTCATTGATTTGTCATTGTACCTGTGCACCCATCTGGGTTCATAACTGGGGTATTGTGTGAAATTACATATTTTTTGCTTTCAATCTGTTTACAGTGGGGCTTCATTCTCTGTGGTAACTGATTATGGAATAAACAGATGAAGAGTGTCTGAGTGTGGGCGCTGGATGAACGGCTGCTGCTCTCCCCAGCCAGGGCCGGCATGTGCTCAGGGGCCACATGTCACCGGTGTCGCGCCCTCACCTTGTATTGCTGGAGCCAACAGCTGGCCCAGTGCAGGAGCTCCATATTCCCTGTCCCTGTCCCTGTCAGGCCTAGAACGGCAGGAGTCAGGTACAGGGGCTGCTCTTCAAAAGCTGCCCTTTGTCTTGGCCGGTTTGGCTCAGTGGTTAGAGTATCGGCCCACCTCGGTTGCTGTTCGTCCCTGGTCCTGATCGGGGTCATGTGGGAGGCAACCAGTTGATGTGTCCTTCTCTCTTCCTCCCTCCCACACTATCTAAAGATAAATAGAGCCCTGGCCGGTTTGGCTCAGCGGTTAGAGCGTCGGCCTGCGGTCCAGAGAAACCCGGTTTCGGTTCCCGCTAAGGGCACGTACCTCGGTTGCAATTTGTCCCCGGCCCTGGTTGGCCGTGCGGGAGGCAGCCACTCGATGTGTCCCTTTCATGTCGATGTTTCTCTCTCTCTCTTCCTGTCCTTCCTCTCTCTCCCTCCCACTCTATCTGAACAAAAAATGGAAAAACGTCCTCAGATGAGGAAAAAAAAATAAAGATAAATAGAAAAATATCCTTGGGTGAGGATTTAAAAAAAACAAACTGCCTCTTCCAGGTACAACGAAGACCTGCTTCCTGGGTGACATCATGGCACAGTCCACCCTGACATCAGGGCCAGGCTGAAGGCCTAGTGCTACCACACGAGGTGCTGGGTCCTACCCGGGGCTCATCATGGGTCATGACCACGTGAGAAGAGTGGACCGAGGCCTTCCTTTCATCGTCACAGGGCAACCCTGTGGTCAGGCTGGGGTGACACACACACACTGTGTGTGCTGCTGAGCACGAGGAGAGGACAGCAAGTCCAGACCCACACCCCACCCCGCAGCCCCTCGGCAGGAATGCTGTTGTCCAAGGGCTGGTGCTGCTACAACCCCCAGTGGGCCAGGACCTCGTCCAGTAGATTTCCAGGCTATGTCAGAGCCCAGATGTCTCGATTCCATTTCCACCTGCCTGGCCTGAGAGCTGGGGCCCATGTCGATGCTAGTCGTTCAGCTCGGCTGGAACGAGTGTTGGAGCCCATGCATTGTCCACACTGTCAGTTTGATGCTGACCTAGGGCATGGAGCAGGGCACTTCCTGTGACTGAGGGTGTTCGGTGGTCTTGCCTGTTGGCCCGAAGCTGAGTGATAGGGGCTTCCGACACACCCTGCAGTGAGAGCTTGGATCTTCACACTATGTCCAGGTCAGGTGAAGGCAAACACCCTCGACATGATGTGCAGGGCAGCAGAGGGCATAGTGTCACTGCACAGGCTGGACCCTGTACTTTCTGATAAGGATAGCCATGTGATTTGAGAGCAGGAAGAGCAGGTACCAGGACTGAAGTCTTATTTTATCCTCACCTGAGGACACTTATTTTTTTACATTTATCTTCAGAAAGAGTGGGAGGGGGAGAGAGAGCGAGAGAAACATCGATGTGAGAAAGACACATCGATTGGTTGCCACCCGCACGACCCCAACCAGGGCCAGGGACAAACCACAACTGAGATACGTGCCCTTGGCCGGAATCAAACCCAGGACTCCCTGGTCCATAGGCCAATGCTGTAACCACTGAGCCAAACTGGCCAGTGCTGAAGTCTTATTTTTAAATTGAAATGCAAACTGTATATGTAAATACACACAGAGATAAGCATATGCTTGTAAGTTGGTTTGGTTTTGCCCAGTAGATGGGCACACAACAAAGTATTGGTGTCACAGAGCAGACACTCCTTTGGGCAAGTAACTGTATATCCAGACATTGGGCTCTACGGGTGGTTAAACCATGGAGTAGATTTTTATGTACTGACAGGGAAACCTCAGAACAATACATAGTATAAAACCCCTTTGGGTCTCCTTTTTAAAAAGCCAAGCCAAAAGGGGTGGGGTAATGAACATTAAAAGAACAAAAGTCAGGAAATCCCTAATGTGAAGAGGACAAAAGAGCCACAGGCATGTGTGTCCTACCTGACTTGAACTCAGATCACCAGATTCAAAGTCCAGAGTGCTGAGCATTACACCACAGAACCTCACACCATTCAGGTCACTGTGGGGCCTTGGCCTAGTGAAAGAGGCAGGTGACCAAAGGGGTGAGGGGACAAAAGGGGAAGCCATTGTTTCCACATAAAACTGCTGAAAATTTAAGTTCTAAGAAATCTTACTGTTCGGGCAGGAGGCGGTACAAAACACACACACAGGTCCGAGATTTGAATTCAGATCACTGGATTAAGAGTCCAGAGTGCTAACCTCCGGCTTCCTGTTGGTTTCAGGGAAGAGGAAGGTAGAGGTGGGTCTGGAGAGCAAACGGAAGACACCCAGGAGGGCCAAAGGAAACAACTCTAACCCCAGATGTACAACTGCCAAGGGCACTGAAGAGAGGATGAGGATAAGAAGGGAGGACCTGAAGTGAAGGCCTAGGCAAAGCCAGCTGGCAGGGGCTTCTGCAGCATCAGTGACACACCCAGCAGGGCTCAGTGGGCAGTCCCTGGCTGAACTTCAAGACACCTGTAGTTGCCATGGGGGGTGGGGCTCCCTGAAAGGCACCCACAGGGCTGTACTGTGAGCCTGAATCTGCACCACAGGGTCAAGGATATTGTCTGAGCCTGAGAAATCCAGGCATACACGTACAGTTACAGGTAAAAAAGGTAGCCCCTGGGAGAAGGCAGTGGAAACCCCTCTGAGCAGCACATTTCTTCAGCACCTCAGTGTGGGCACTCAGTAAAACCAGACTGGAGGATTGGTGTCAAAGAGCCTGGCCAACGAGGCATATGGATGAACTTCTTGGAAGGGCCCAGAATCTCAGACGATTCACGGTCCACGTGAATGCACATGAAAGGTGTCCAGTTGAGGAAGGCTCAGTCATGCACAGAGTATCTCCAAATGCCCGTCAGACTCTTCCTTCAGCCACCCTAGTGATGCTGGTTTAACCCTCAGACCGAAATGGCCCTGGGGACAGGGCAGGAGAGTAGGCCCAGGCTCGACAACATGGACTTTTCCCCCCACCAAGCCTGCCCTGGCTGTGACTCCTGCTTACATGTTTTAGTGGCCAACAGTAAATCCCAATTCTGGTTGTCGGGGAGAGAGAACACCAGCCGCCTGCTGGCAGGTGACTTCACTAATCGATCCTCTGCCGGAGACCTGTGAGGCCACCTTGGAATAAACCCTCATTCTAGCCCTTGAGTTATTTGACTTGGTTCAGGGCCCACAGCCATCGCACCCTACACAACACCGCCCCTGGCCCAACCACCTGCTCCGCGGCGACAGCCACAGGCAGTGGGCCTTTGCTGGAGAAACTACGTTTCCTTCCCGTTCCTCACCGACCAGAGGCAGTTGCCCAAGAAAGAAGTGTCAGGGCCTATTCCCCAAGACAGTCGGAGAAGTGAATTACAGGAGCAAAGCGAACAGCACTTTTACACGCTTCTGACAGACACTGCCAATTGCTTGTGATGACACCCCGACTTTCAGCTTTCAGTCCCCGTTCGACTGGCAGGCAGGTGTCGGCGTGTTCATCCCACATCCCCAGCACCTCGGGCCGGCCCGCAGGCACAGCCCCGGCTGCCGGCGAAGAAGGGAGCAGACGGCGTGCCAGGCTCTGGGACGTGGCGCACGTGCCTTTCAGTGTTTCAGGACCGACCCAGGGTATCGGTAGGTGCGAGGTCCCGTCCCGGCCGTCGGCGGTCACGTGGGCGGTAGGCCACGTGCTCTTACGTACGTCCGTGTCGCCCCGTCGGCGCGCTGCCGCCCCGCCCCCTCGCTGGAGCGCGCACGTCCGCGCGTGCGCGCCGGGCACCGCAGGGCGTGAGGAGGGAGCTGGCGTGTCCTGGGAAGGAGGGGGGTCGGGGGTCGGGGGTCGGGGGTCGGGGGTCGCGCGACCTGGGACGATTCCGCCCTCCGCGGGCCGCGCTGATTTACACCCGATTCACCACCAGGACCGTGTAGACTACGCACCCTCGCGTTCCCCTCCTCCCCGGACGTGGGTCCCGGTGCCCAGCTGCCCAGGAGCCGGGGGCTCCGACGTCCTCTCCACGGTCGGCCCGCCCCCCGCCGCCCCACGCCTGCTGTCGGCTCGGGGTTCAGAGGACCTGAAGCTTGTGCAGCTTGGAGCACCCTTTTAAAAAGAAAGAGTACAGGATTGTACACAAAGGTGAATGTTGATTAGAATAAGAAAAATAATCACAACAAACAGCGAATCCTCCAAAGCTGGTCAACACCACAAACTTCAATTAATAAAACATTCCACTAATTCACTGCCAGCCACACCTCTACTATATGTTTTCCTAGTTTTTTGGATGCAGCCTTTGAAATGGCAATGATTTGGTAGAACTTTTTATAGAGTGAACAGGGAGATAATCCAGTCTTCTCAGGGTGGATCACATTTTGATTTTTATTAATACTTTAGAAAAGATCATCAGCTTTGCATTCTTATTAGTAATGAAAGGTAGACTTTTAGGATTGCTGTCAGATTTGGCCAAACCTCCCCTGTAAGAGCCGGAGGATTTCAGGCGTTTCAGGTGCCTGGCTGCAGGGCCTGGTCTGAAATCGCTGTGGTCTCAGAGCGGCTTATTATGAGCTCTGTGTCATTGTTGATAGCAGTATTTCAGGTCAAACCTGGAAGAAATGGGAACCGCTTTCTGTTTATGATTCACTCACCTTCGCTATTGAATCGCATGCCTTCTGCTTGTTCCCCTGCCCACTGTGTTTCCGTGTGATTTGCGTGGGTAACCATGTCCACGTGCTCTGTGGAGACTTCATGGTTTCTAAGGGTTCTAACGGTACTGATCTGAAAGTCTCTCTGGTGTAAGTGATGTCTGTCCTGTTGAAAACCAAATACAGGCAAAACAACACAGGCGACCTTTACTCTCGGAATAGGCTGATCAACATCACGTGGCAGTTTTCCTATTAAAAAATAATTCTTTCAAAATGTTTTGAGAATCATCTCTTTGGTCTGTTGTGTGTTTTAGTTGAGTCTCTGTAACTGGGATTACAATTCTGAGCTAATGAATTTGTCGCTAAACAGCGCTGCGGGAACTATCGTCGCTGGAACAGGCATGATGAAGCCTCTCGCCATGAAGTCCACAGACTTCAGAGCCCTTGGGGTCTGGCCCACCGGGTGCGTCCTGCGTCCTGTGTTCCCTTCATCTTCCTTCTGCTTTGCTTTTCCTTCTGCTTTCTTGCTTCCTGTTTAGGAGTGTGCTGATTCTCATATCTAACATCTCTGTGTTGTCATTTTCATTATTCATATTTTCTTTGCAGTCACGATTCATTTCCTTCATTATTTTGACCATTAGTGGTTTTAGTTCCATTGTGATATACTTTTGATATTTTGAAGTTTCTACCAGACTTTTTCTTTTTCTTTTTTTCTTCCAGTAAGATATTTCCTTGCAGTCATGTTTACATTTTGGTATAATCAATAATTCCAAAAAGAGTATACACAGTTGATGTGACTTTAAAGCAAACACTAGTGCAACTCAAATACATTTTAAAATTGCCTCTGTGTAGTATTGAGCCCCATGATTGTGCAATAAAATAACCATACACCCCATTCATTGACTTACTGGCAAATGTGCGAAAGAGTTTTGTCACTGAAACACACTTCTTTTTCAGGCTCTTTTGCTGTGTCATTACCAAACTGAGTGCTATTTCTCCTGAAACTTCCACACTTTGTCAGGACCAGGTGCTTTAGATATGCAAAGACTTGATCTGAAATGTCCAGCTGCAAAGACGTGACTTCTCGAATTTCGTGCTTACTGGTGGTGCCGCTGTGGGTGTGTGCCCTGCCAACCCAGGCACTCTGAGAAACTATTCTACAAGAAAAACGTTTGCTGGACACTGTGCACTACTTGTGTGGGCTGCGTTCCTACATGAGAGCTCCCATCCGACCAGCATTCAGGGCAGTCCTTCTCTCAGTTGGGATGTCTGATGTTGGGGGGACGTTGCACAGACTGCGTGCCTCTCAGAGTATTTCAAAGCTTGTTTTCCCCCACTCAGGCTCCTGGTGTCTGGGGCTGGAAGACAGGACACCCTCGGGGCAACCTCTGGCCAGGCTGTATTCTGGCTTCCATTGCTCTTGGTAAGAAGTCAGCAGTCATTCTTATTGACACTTCTCTGAATGTAATGGTATTTTTTCTTTGTCTCCTTTAAGGACTTTTATCCTTATCTTTGACTTTCAACAATTGGACTACACTATGCCTCCATGTTTTGTTTTGTTTTTTTCTTTATTGACTTTAGAGGGAGAGGAGGGGGGAGGGAGAGAGAGATAGAAACATCAGTGAGAGAGAACATTGATTGGCCGCCTCCTGCATGCCCCACACTGGGGATCAGGCCCACAACCTGGGCATGTGTCCTGACCGGGAATCGAACCAGTGACCTCTTGGTGCATGGGTCGACGCTCAACCAGTGAGCCAAACCAGCTGGGCCCTCCATGTGTTTTTCTTTGAATTTGTCTTCTCTGGGGTTTGCTAAAGTTTGAGGATCTGTGGGTTGGTGTATTCTCATCAATTTATAAAATTGATATTCTCTCTTTCAATATTTCTTCTGCTCCATTTTCTGTTCCCTTCCTTCTGGGCATCCGATTTTACCCACATTAGACCATTTGGTTACCTGTATTGTACCTCTGATATTCTTTTCTGTTTTCTCACTGTCATTTTTGTCTCTCTGCATTTTGATTAAAATCATTTCTATTGATGTGACTTTGCATTGAAAAGTCCTGTCTCCAGCTGCATCCAGTCTGGCATTCAACATATTCAATTCATTCTTCACCTCAGATATTTCAGGGTTTTTTTTTACTCCTGCTGTGTAGCCCTTACACCTGGGATGTGGCCTTGCTGGTGTCTCAACCGGTTGCCTGGGTTGCACCAGGATGTCTCCCAGTGCTGAGAGGACTCTGCAGTCTCTGTTCAGCTCTCCTGTGGCACCTTCCACCAGAGAGACTCAAGGAACAGTTAGGTTGCTGTAATAAAACTTCCTCTAGTTCTGCTTATTTGTGTGTATACATTTATGAAAGAATGGGGATAATATTGATTCTGTACCCTGCCTCTTCACTGAATATATAAACTCACTGTAGGTGCGGGGAGAGAGCCCCAGACATTAGGAGATACATTTCTAGTATGATTCAACTTTTTAGTCTTTTAAAAAATGTTTTTATTGATTTTTGAGAGAGAGATAGAAACATTGATGTGTGAGAGAAACATCCACCGGCTGCCTCCTGCACACTACCTACTGGGGAGTGAGCCTGCAACCCTGGCATGTGCCCTGACCGGGAATCAAACTGGGACCTCTCAGTCCATGGGACGACGCTCAATCCACTGAGCCACACTGGCTAGGCAACTATTTAGTCTTTCTTTTTTTTAAAGTAAAGCAGCCACTTTTATTTATTTTTATTTATTGATTTTAGAGAGAGATAGAAACATCATTGAGAGAGAATGTCAATTGGCCTTCCCCTGCACGCCCCCCACTGGGGATCTGGCCCACAACCCAGGCATGTGCCCTGACCGGAAATCCAACAGGCGACCTCTTGGTGTATGGGTCGATGCTCAACCACTGAGCCACACCGACTGGGCCAACTTTTTAGTCTTAATCACAACTTACATATATTCATATTGCTTTGATCAAGTATGTGTTAATAATAGTTGTACTACTAATTCAACTGAGGGGAAATGTTTTATTTATTTATTTATTTATTTATTTATTTATTTTAAAATCCTCACCCAAGGATATTTTTCCATTTATCTTCAGACAGAGTGGGAGGGAGAGAGAGAGAAAGAGAGAGAAATATCCATATGAGAGAGACACATTGACCAGTTGCCTCCCGCATAACCCCAACCAGGGCCGGAATCGAACTGTAACCGAGGTACATGCCCCTGACCAGGATCGAACCCATGACATTTTGGTCCTCAGGCCGACGCTCTAACTGCTGAGCCAAACTGCCCAGGGTGGAAATGTTTTTTTTAACAAGAGACTTATGTTCACAGGAAATTGCAAATTAAATCTTCCTCTCTCCAGGGATAAATAATAGAGTCATCAATAAATTATGTTCAAGTATAAACACTTACTGTATTTAGAAGAAAATTTGTGTAGGAATTTGAATGGAAATGAATTTAGGAGAAAAGGATTTAATAGAACTCCCGACTGTTAACCATGAGATTGTTTATATGTTTATAAAACATGACAGTGGGTTTCAAATCACAATGCTCCATTTGATACATTTAAGGAATGATGTCATGGTTTTATTTTAAAAGTCAATATTTATACTATTTGGGAAATTACATCCATTGCAACTATTTAAACATGATGGGAAATTTTGCTATAATCTTAAATGTGGGGGGCTTACAAGTATTCACAAAATTAGTTTATTGGGTACTTATGCAAAATGCTTTGAGGACCATGGGTCCAGCTACCTTCTTCTGTAGTGTGAGTCATTACAAGAGACACAAATAGTCTCCCTGTTTTCAATTTTGTCCCCCACAGCAAACAGTTTCATCTTTTTATTTTTTATTTAAAAAAATTTTTTTTCCATTTATCTTCAGATAGAGTGGTAGGGAGAGAGGGAGGAAGAGAGAGAGAGAGAGAGAGAGAGAGAGAGAGAAAGAAATATCGATGTGAGAGGATGTGAGAGAGACACATCAACTGGTTGCCTCACAAACAACCTGACCAGGGCCGGGTTCGAACTGCAAACGAGGTATGTGCCCTTGACTGGAATCGAACCTGCAACTCATTCGTCCCCGGGCCTATGCTCTAACCGCTGAGCCAAACTGGCCCGCGGACCAATGGGTCGCGGGTTCGATTCCGGTCACGGGCAAGTGCCTCGGTTGCAATTCGTCCCCGGCCCTGGTTGGGGTCGTGCGGGAGGCAGCCAGCCACTCAATGTGTCCTTTTCACATCGGTGTTTCTCTCTCTCTCTCTCTCTCTCATCCTCTCTCTCCCTCCCACTCTATCTGAACAAAAGTGGAAGGAACGTCCTTGGATGAGGATAAAAAATAAATAAATAAATAAATAAAAGTAAAATCAGATGTTACTCCTCGCTTGAGCTGCCCAGTAGTTTTCCATCTCACTTAATGGGGAACTCAGTATATAGCAAGCCCGCGGAAACGCTCCCTGGGTAAACACTGCTCTCCCCTCATTCATGGGCCTTCTCCTGCCTTGGACAGGACAGGGTGAGCATACTCCCGCCTCAGGGCCGTTGTCCTTGCTGTCTGCCCAGATGCGTCTGTGGCCACTGGCTCTCGTCCTTCAGGGCTCAGGTCACATGCTTCCTCCTTCTCTGGCCTTCCTGCCCATCTCTGGTCCCCTCACCCTACTTTCCAGCACATGCTGTGTATTTACTCCCATATGTGCTGTGGGTCGTCCAGCCAGATAAGCACCCTGAGACAGGGCACCAGGATCAGGCTCGCTGCTTTCTTCCCGCACATGTGTCTGGCATGTATCAGGTGCTCAGCACACATCTCCTGATGAAACAACAGACCGTTGTAAAACTCGGATCTGGGGTCTCTTCCACATGTCCGTCTGCAGCTCCCTGCAGCGACGCCATCTACCTCCTGAGCATCTGCAGGTGCTGCTCTTCCCTTCAGTCACGGCAGGTCCACATGCTGGCTTCCTTTTGGGCCTCCTCCTTCCACACGTGGTGACTCCACACTGATGGGACGTGGCTGTCGGTTTGCTCACTGCTGTGTGTCCCACCCTGGTCTGTGCCTGGTATACAGTGAATGCATGGGCCAATCGATGTTCTCTCATCGATGTTTCTATCTCTCTCTCCCTCTCCCTTCCTCTCTCTCTAAAATCAATAAAGAGAAAAAAAGTAGGTGAACATTTACAGTAGCCTCGTATAGGTCTGTGAATAGCAGATGACGCGTGCTCCAACCATTATCAATAAATATATCTCAACAAAGCTTCCAATAGCCAGGCAGAGTGGTGTGTGTCCTGGGCTGTGTGCACTAAGCACCAAGGGCACAAAGCACCTGGACGCAGGAGCCTGGGGCAACACACTGTACAGGCCCTTTGTCAGCAGCTTGGAAACGTTCACTGTGCTTGATGGCATGCTCTTTCTTTCAATTGACTGTGTATTTTGTTTGTTTTGGTTTTTTATCTTTCCCCGAGGACATTTTTACATTTATCTTCAGATAAAGCGGGAGGGAGAGGGGGTGATGAGACAGAGAGAAACATTGGTGTGAGAGAGAGACATCGAGTGGCTGCCACCCACACGACCCCAAACGGGGCCAGGGACAAACTGCAACCGAGGTCCGTGCCCTTAGGGGGAACCAAACCCAGGACTCTCTGGTCTGCAGGCCGACGCTCTAACTGCTGAGCCAAACCAGCCAGGGCTTGTTTTTATTTTATTGATTTTAGAGAGAAAGGAAGGGAGAGGGAGAGAGATAGAAACATCGATGAGAGAGAACATTGACTGGCCATCTTATGCATGCCCCCCACTGGTGATCAGGCCCACAACCTCGGCATGTGCCCTGACCGGGAATAGAACCGGTGACCTTTTGGTGCACAGGTCGATGCTCAACCACTTGCCAGGCTCTGTATTGTTTTTAAATCAGAGGCTTCCCCACTTATCATTTTCATGCTTGTCTCAATGCCACCTAAAGCCTCTCCAATATATAAATGAGTATTCAATGAAACTACTGTGTTTCTTTTCTGTCTAGTACATACTGCCATACTTATGGTTCAAAGTAGTGTGAACTCTTAGGAATTTGTACTATAATTGCAAATACATTTACGGCAAATAATACATACAAATGTTACATTGAGAGAGACACATTGATTTCCATTTCTTTTAGAATGAGTTTTTACACACAAAGAACGCATGGGCTGCCCCACTTGTGTCCTGCCTGGCCTCTCTGTTCTGATCTTGCCCAGAATGCCTACTTTCTCCTGCTCTGTTTAAGCCCAGCTTCCTCTCAGGTCTTTCCACACATACTGAACTCCTTCTGTACTTAAATTGTATCTTTTTGTCCTAATTGTTCTTCATGATTAATTTTCAAATGATGGAGCACCGCGACCGCTTGCCCTGTTGATCGGGGCCACCACGTTGGCCGAGCGCGACAGCTCCTGGTCCTCGTGACAGTCCCTCGTGTGGACCTCAGGGTCCACCGTGCCTCCTGTAGCAGAGACTGAAAGGTGTGCTTTACTGTGGTTTTGATTTTTCGAAGACACACTTGGAGCCCACGTTATGGAACTGACCCTCCCTTCCCACCATCGTCCCCGTTTTGTAAGCGGAATGGTTTTCCTGATCCTGACCAAGTACCACTCCTTAAGGAGAGGTGCGTTGTGCACAGAAGGTCCCCGTTCTGCACGGAGGCCGCCCGTTGTGCACGGAAGGTCCCCGTTCTGCACGGAGGCCGCCCGTTGTGCACGGAAGGTCCCCGTTCTGCACGGAGGCCGCCCGTTGTGCACGGAAGGTCCCCACTGTGCACCGAGGGTCCCCCTCGGTGCACAGAGGGCGCCCGCAGGACCGGGCTGGGTGCATCGCTCTGGTCCGGAGCGTGTCCACGGCGCCCACGCGCGTCTTCAGGGCTTTCACTGATTACGAAACATCCAGACCATGACACTGTTGATGCTGGGGGCGTCCGCTAATTATTTCAACGGTGGTCAGGACTGACCAGGTGCAAACTGGCCGTGTCGGGGGTCTCAGACAGTAGCTACTGGTTAACAAGAGGCCGGTCCCGCTGCTCGAGGCTCTGCGGGTGACAGCGGAGGCCGAGTGCACGGCAGCCCGCAGGCGTCTGCGGGCGCGTCCGACCCGACGGCGGAGCCGCGGCCTCAGGACAGGTGTCCGGGCCCCGCCGCCCGCGCCGACCTTGACCCGGCCCGGGCCCCGGCCCCGGCCCCCGCCCCCGCCAGGCCGCGCGCGGCTCCGCGGCTCCGGGGCCACCGCGCTCCGCCCCGGGTTTTCCGGGCCGCCGGGGCCGCGCCTGCGCCGGCGTCGCGGCCGGACGTGCGGCGCCGGGCCGACGTGCCTCGCCATTAGCTGGCCGCCGGTAGCCCCACTGCCGTGCGTCGCCGCCATAGGCGGGCGCGGCCGTCCGTCAGCGGCCCGGCGCCGCACGAGCGCGCCGCGCGTGTCCCGCCCCTCGCCGCCGCTCGTCGCTCGCCGGCCGGCGGCCTCGCTGGGCCTCAGCTCCGTGGCGGCGGCGGCGGAAGGCGCCGGCCCGCGCAGGCCCATGGCGGCGGCCGCGGCGCTCCCGGGCGCGGGCGGGCCTCCCGCGGGCGGCGGGGCCGGCGGCGGCGCGGGCGGCGGGTCCCCGCCGGGCGGCTGGGCCGTGGCGCGCCTCGAGGGCCGCGAGTTCGAGTACCTGATGAAGAAGCGCTCGGTGACCATCGGCCGCAACTCGTCGCAGGGCTCGGTGGACGTGAGCATGGGCCACTCGAGCTTCATCTCGCGGCGCCACCTGGAGATCTTCACGCCCCCGGGCGGCGGCCATGGCGGGGCGGCCCCCGAGCCCGCGGCGCAGCCCGGGCCCGACGCCGGCGGCGACTTCTACCTGCGCTGCCTGGGCAAGAACGGCGTGTTCGTGGACGGCGTGTTCCAGAGGCGCGGGGCGCCGCCGCTGCAGCTGCCGCGCGTGTGAGTGGGGCCGGGGGCGGCGGGGACCCCGACCCCGACGCGCGCCTCCCGGCCTGGTCTTGCCCACAAGGAGGGCCCAGATCCGGGCCCCGACCCCCGACCCATCACCCCGGGACCTGGACCCAGCCCGTGGCCGCCGATCTCCGACCCGCCCCCCACCCGTCACCCCGGCCGATCCCACTCTCCGACCCCAGTGTCCCGGCCTCGTCCACCGCGTCCACGGCCGGACGCAGCTGCAGCCCCTGCCAGCACCCTCCAAAGCTGCACGCTTAGCTCCTGTGCACGTGGGTCCGGGTGTTGTTGTTGTCGTCGGGCTCCTCTGTGTGTCCGGGGTTTGCACTGTTTTTCATAGCCCGCTTGTAGGTAGTTCTGAACAGAAACGTTCGCCTCTGTTGGCGGAACTGCCCAAGAGAAAAGTCTGTACTTTCTTAACTGAGCCTGGGTTGTCTGTCACCTCCTTCCCTCTGCAGGTTTTCAGTCCTGAGTTCTTGCAAGGTCTCCTCTTCTCCGGCCCTGTTTTTGGCAGACTAAACATGAAAAACTCTCCAAGCATGATGAGTTTTTACATCTTTGCTCAGAACCTTAACATTTTGGGAGAAGTGGATGCTTTTAACATGACGTTTTACGAGTTGGGTGATTATTTGGTAATTATTGTAAGGCCTTAGTGTTAATGAAGTGAGCTCCATGGGACCTGTCCGTCCTGCTGTAAAACAGCTCAGTGTGGTCCTGTGGTTTTATGAAGTTATCATTTGTTCTGCTTGAAAAACGACGGACTCTCTAGGAAACGCTAATTATTCCTCGGGTGCTCCTTTTTAATCATTGCAAGGAGAGCCCTTGTCCACAGACTGGAATTTTTAACTGATTTTAGTTGTTGAAGACGCAGATAAGAGCTGTTGCTGTTCTCAGTTCCTTGATTTGTGTGCCTGTGTGCGCGCGCTGTTGCTCGGGCCCCCTGGAAAGCTGCACCAGCCAGTTCCCTAAGCTTTGATGGGAGCATTTCAATCCCAAACGCTGTTTGTGTGTCTTTATACTCCAGACTGCATAAAATCAACAGCAGGGGTCTTTTAGTATGACAGTTTGTTTGCAAATAACTCAATGTCACAACAAAGTATACTGTATCTTTACGCTTAGGATTTTGAGATTTTCAAAGAAAATTCTTGTTACCATTCTGCCTGAACCATTTGTGTTGACATAGAAATAACTTGTCTTTTTGGTGAGACAGCAGAATTCAGACTGTTTAAGGGGTAGAGTGAGCCTTGCAGAGAGAGGAGTGGGGTGGAATCTGGGCCTGGACCTTTCCCTCCAGCTTGTGGGCAGGGAAGAGGCCAGGGACTTGTTTAGGGTCTGGGAACCTCTGCTCATACTGGCAGAGGGGAGTGGTCTTTTTTCACAGAAGGGATTTTGGCATCTGCCATGTGAAATAAGTGGATAACTGGTAGGACTTCACAGCGCTTCCCTTTTTGTAAGGCAACATTTTTAAGTTTTTAGTGTAGGGTGGTAACAATACAGGTTAGTGGAATAAACTGTGTAAAGACAATTGGCACTAGCTAAATGTAGACAAACTTTTAAATTTCTTTTTCTTGAAATTAAACTCAGTTTATTTATTTTTAATCCTTACCTGAGGATCTTTTTCCATTGATTTTTTTTTTTTTTTAAGATAGAGTTGGAGCAGGGGGACAGAGAGAGAAAGACATCAATGTGAGAGAGAGACACATCGATTGGTTGCCTGCCACACGACCTCTACTGGGGCCAAGGATCGAACCTGCAACCAAGGTACATGCCCTTGACCGAGAATCAAACCCTTGACTCTTCAGTCCTCGGGCCGACGCTCTAACTGCTGAGCCAGACCAGCCAGGGCTAAACTCATTTTTATGTTACAAGTTCTTTGGAAGTTAAAAAATCAAATTGTGTAAGTTTAAAAACACATATAATAAAGAGCAGTTATGCAGAGGTTGAAATATTCTTATTGCTTATTTTCAGATTTGCCTAATGAATTGACGGTCACTGTGGAGTAAAAAGTAGGACAACCCATGGTTGGTCTGTTATTTGAATGACAAGGAGTTTATTCCAGTTCCAACATTAAGATGAATTTACATTTTGTAGTTAGTATTAAAATTTTACATGCAACCCAGCCAATGTGGCTCAGTGGCTGAGCATTGACCCATTCATCAAGAGGTCACCTGTTGGATTCCTGGTCAGGGCACATGCCCAGATTGTGGGCCCGATCCCCGGTGCGGGGTGTGCAGGAGGCAGCCAATCGATGTTCTCTCTCATTGATGTTTCTATCACTCTCTCCCTTCCTCTCTCTGAAATCAATACAGAAAAAAAAATAATAAAAATTTACATGCAGAATATTTGGAAGACTACATGAGTAGTTTAGGCTTCAAGTATGGGTCATCATTTTATTAAAATACTAAATGTATTAATCTCAGGGATAGAGAAAGATGAAGATGTAATCCTATAGTTGGTTATCATGAGTATTTTATTTTATTTTTATTATTATTTATTTACTTTTATTTTTTGTTAATTTTCACCCAAGGATATTTTTCCATTGATTTTTTTTTTTTTTTTTTTTTTAGACAGAGTGGAAGGGAGGAAGGGAGAGAGAGAGAAACATCGATGTGAGAGAGACACATTGATCGGTTGCCTCCTGCAGACCCTGACTGGGGCCAGGGTTCAAACCTGCAAACCAGGTACATGCCCTTGACTGGAATCGAACCTGAGACCCTTCAGTCCGCAGGCCGACGTTCTAACCGGTGAGCCAAACCGGCCAGGGCTGTCAGGAGTATTTTACTTTTTTTTTTTTCCCCTGTATTGATTTTAGAGAGAGAGGAAGTGAGAGGGAGAGAGAGAAACATCAATGAGAGAGAACATCGATTGGCCACCTCCTGCCTGCCCCCCACTGGGGATCAGGCCCACAACCTGGGCATGTGCCCTGACCAGGAATCAAACTGGTGACCTCTTGGTTCATGGGTCAACGCTCAACCACTGAGCCACACCAGCCAGACTGTCAGGAATATTTTAAATGGTTTGAATAAGATGTGAATACAAGCACCTTTTCCTCAGTGGTTGGTGAGCCCCAGGCCCAGCATGGACCAGCATGTGTGTGTGCAGGGGGAATGTGGGGGGGGGGGTACAAGAGTGCCAGGGCCTCCTGTTTTCCAGAAAGCAAGTGATTTCTACAAATCTTTGACTTTGGGCCAAGTATGCAGGGCTGTGTCTACAGAAATGCATCGTTTTCTCACCGGGAGTGTCTGACTTGGTTTGAGGTGCAGGAGTTATCGGGAATTGGGGGGGTCTCTGCTGTGGGTTCAGTGGGAGAGCTCTGGGCCACCTGGGCAGGGCTTCTGGAAGTGGGCGGGTTGAGATGGCCTTGTGGGTGTGGCTGGGCTGGCTGGCAGTCTGCTGCTGGAGAGGGTGAAATAAAGGCTGGAAGAGACCTTGGGCGAGTTGTAGAACATGAGGTTTGCCTGGGCCTGGGTGGGGGATTGTTTTCTCTGCCGTCAGTGACAGAATGAAGAATGTTCTTTTTGACAACAGGCTTCTCCTTTGTCTAAGGACCTGGTCTAGGGCCTGAGTGAGCAGTAAAGTGTTTAGCAAGATTGGTTGGGCAGGAATGTCTGGGTGTGTTGTTACTATTGTTGCCATGGTAGCAAACAAAGTATAATTTATAAATAAAAACAAGCAACTCTTTAACAGTTATTTATATTTTGAAATGTCAACTGAATTTGACAATAATTTTGATCAATAAGATCCTACAATATCTAATAGCCAAACATAAATAGAATAAGTTGAATTTATTATTGCCCAAAACTTTTTAACATGCAAAACTGCTGTGTGTTTATTTAGACGAGTGGCCCTGATCCTAGGCTGAATTAACTCAGCGATACAGCAACACCACCTTTCTTACGTGGCATGTTTTAACTTGCAGGTTGAGTGTGGTAATGTCACATTTGAAGATTTTCTCACTAGGTTAGAGATGGCATCCTCTAAGGTGAGGACTGGAGAGAGGCCAGCAGACAGTGGCTTCTGGAGCTTTCCATGTGGAGCCTCCCAGAGGAGAACTCAGGAATTCACAGTGGCTGGTCTTGTTCAGAAATGGGATGGGGCAGGACTGAGGCTCCCAGAGAGCAGCAGTACCAGAGGAGGGGGTGAGGAGATGGGGTGTGCTGGGAGAGGAGCTGGCCTGGAGAGCAGGACAGCGTCCTGCGCAGCACGTTGGTCAGCCTGTCGGAGGGTGAGGTAGGAGGCTCCCTGGGAGGCTGGAGAGCGAGGATGGGGTGGGGGTAAGAAGTATTTGTGGGGTGGGGTGGGGTTCGGTTTAGGAGGAGTGGAGACCGTGTGGATCGCAGTGTTGGTGGAGGAGGGAACACTGAAGATGCAGCCCAGGCCCAGGCAGCCCAGGAGCAGACACAGATGGTGTGGAGGAGGACAGTTCCAGGATAGGAGAGGAAATGGGGGTCTTAATTGGAAGACCCGAGCGGAGCCACTAGTGAGGCCTGGCGTTTCCTTTTTCTGTTTTCATTCACTTAAAAAAATGTTTTTACGCGTCCCTCCACCCTCTCCCTTTTGGCAGCATCAGCGTGTTCTCTGCATCAATGTCGTGTTCTCTTGTTCCAGGACTGTAGGGTTGGCTGAAACACCTTCATTTTATGACCTGAGACTCTGACCAGCTTGTAAGCAGAGCTCTGAGCCAGGGTCCAGGATGGCAGGTCTCTAGGACCCAGGAGTGGGCGACACGTTGTGGCAGGTGCACCTAGCAGAGAGGCAGAGGGGCTTTGCACTGTGAAAAGTGTTCGGTGTACAAATTAATGGCTTTTAATGACCACTGTGCGTTTTTGTTGTTGTTATTAATCTTCACCCAAGGATTTTTTTCCCATTGATTTTTAGAGGATGGAAGGAAGGGTGAGAGGGAGGGCGAGAGAGAGAGAGCGAGAGAGAGAGAGAGAGAGAGAGAGAGAGAGAGAGACATCAATGTGAGAGAGACACATTGATTGGTTGCCTCCCAAATGCACCCCTACTGTGGCCAGTGTTCAAACCTGCAACCCAGGTACATGCCCCTGACCGGAATCGAAGCCAAGACCCTTGGTGCACAGGCTGATGCTCTAACCATGGAGCCACACTTCCCAGGGCCTGTGTTTTTCTTTTTAATCCTCACCCGAAGTTATTTTTCTATTGATTTTCAGATAGAATGGGAGGGAGGGAGAGAGAGAGAAAAAAAAACATTGATGTGAGAGAGACACATAGATTGGTTGCCTCCCGCACGACCCCAACCAGGGCCGGGGATCAAACTGCAACCGAGGTATGTGCCCTTGACTGGAATCGAACCCGAGACTCTTTGGTCTGCGGGCTGGCGCTCCAACCGCTAAGCTAAACCGGCCAGGGCCCCGGGGCCTGTGCTTTTCTTTAAGAGCTACAGTATACATTCATTTGGCGAATGGAGATACATTTTTATCACTGATTTGAAGACATTGGGGGACACAGTGCAGCTATTTTAGCATAATTGTTACTTTACTATGTTAAAAATAACCCAACAACCAGTTCATTTCTTTTCACTGAGTGTTATATAGTTCTTCCAGGGGTAAAACTGTTTGTTCATTTTAGTGTTACTTAATGAGTAGTTAAGATGGTTTAGATTTGAAATACTTTGAATTTCTAACACATTTTGAGAAATAAGCCTGTGTGGTGGGACTTGTCACCCGCAGGGTCATTTGTGTGCTGGCTCACTGTATCAGGAGATGGTGAGGGTGGCCTTGGAGCTGGACAGACTGGGCTGTATGCCCTTCTGCCACTTAACCTGCCTGAGGTTGAGTCCCCTCATTGGTAACATGGGGATAATAACTGGCTGTCATCCTGGGACACAGTTAACACTGTGCCTGTGCCCCTGCTACACGTCAGGGCTGCGTGTTTGTCCGTCATGCCCTGCTGAGGAGGGGCCCGTGAGGAGCTGATGTGCTGGACATGTGACGGGAGGTGGAGGCGGCCCGGCGGCTCTCCTCAGCCTGGGCAGGGCTCACAGGCACAGGTGCGCGCAGTCAGCTGGTCCGGGCCTCTCGGAGGAGTGCGCGGAGTGGAGGTTCCTTAAGCTGGGAGAGGTTGACCCTCCCCACCAGGACGTAAGAATCACGACTGGCCATGGGATGTGCTTGGCATCGCCCTGTAGCCAGGCCTGGAGGAGTCCGTCTGGGGCTGCCCCACCCTCCCCAAGGCTCCGTTCCACCACAGACAGTCCCTGTCCGGGGAAAAGGAAAAGCGCTCTGCCCTGGGCTCAGCCAGCAGAGGGTCTGACAGGAAGGACACTGGTTCACTGATGCTGTCTATCGTAGAAATTTGCCATTGACGGAATGCTGTTTTCTTTCTTAAATTGCTTTTTTATTGACATGTGAGAACCATGTATACTTCTGAAACTTGGGCCAAGGTTTCTTTCTGGAGGGCAATGAGGACCTGAAATGGCTCCCTGCAGGCTTCCCGGTGGGAGAGGAGCGGGGGGCACCTAGGAGTGGCGGGTCACGGAGCCCCTTCGCCATGAGGCTGTAACTCATCTCTCACTCAGCTCTCTCCCCTGCTGCTCCTCCAAGGGGGGACCTGGTCCTGTATGTGTTTGTACCCCTAGAAGTGGCACAGAGCCATCATTACTTGGTACATGTCCAAAATATGTGTGCCCATTCACTGCTGGCTTAGGACACGACTGTTCTGTGAATATTCTCGTGTGCTGATCATCTGGTGACGGGATTCTAGTCAGATGTGGCTCCCCGTTTGCGGTCCCCTAAGGAAGCAGGTCCCATCTAGAGCCACAGCTGCAGAAGCTCAGCTCAGCCTCCTGTGTAATTGGCGGACATGTTCCAGAAGGTGAGGCTTTTATAGTAACAGCAGATTTTCCATTGTGAAAATGCAACATAATTGCTTTGCTGAGGAGAAAGGTTTTTTTTGGAAAATGAATAAAAGTTTCTAAAATAAGGAAGCTTTTAATGAGAGCATTTATCATTTTGGATAGGAATCTTATCTGTTTAACAATTTTGCGTAGCTCTCTTTTCTTTGTGTTTGGGTTTTGGAGCAGTTTACAGTATCTTGATAGTATAATAATTCAGCTCCCACATTTCTGGTCCCAGTTCTTAATGAGGGTTTTTGAATTTGCTAATGAGCCCCAGTACACCAGGGTGTTTCAGACACACACCACCATTCCTGTGATTTGAAACAGTGTGCGAGGTGTTACTGCTGTCGTCCCAGGTCGCGCCCCGGGAAGGTCAGGCAGCATACCTTTTAGAAAGCAGCCTTTCTGGGTCAGTCTCTGGAGTGTGGGTTTGGTCTCGGATCTCAGTCCCTATGGCGGGAACAGGGAAAGAGCACCGCAGAGAGTCCCACGGGGATTTTAGACATTTGGCTCTCGTTTTGGTTTATCATTTGGGACAACACTTGTGTTTCTTATCCAGTGAAAGGTGTCAGCACAGCATGTCCTGGAATAACATTAGTTCGTTACAACGTTGATGAGATGCCATAGGAACTTAATTCTTGTTTATATCAATTAGCCTATGGTAAGATTGGTTGGTTTCCTCATACATCGTTTTGCTTAAAGTTGCAGAACCTGTTGATGACATAAGTGAGGACTTACTGTAGAACAGTGGTTCTCACAGGGACACCCTCTCCTTCCCTATGACATTTGGTAATATCTGGAGACAGGTTGGCAGTATTGGGGTGGTGGGGGGCGGCTACTGGCACCTAGTGGGCTGGGCCAGGAATGCTACTGAACATCCCACAGTCACAGGACAGCCCCCCCCCAACAGTGTGATCCAGCCCCAAATGTCAGTAGTGGGGTGGTGGAGACCCCCTGGAGCACGGTAGTCTCACAACTGATAAGAGTTGGTCACCTGATGGGTGGTCCCTGCTTAAAACCTGGAGTGACCAGAGCATTCACTGGTGTCAGTCCAGGGGCAGGCACCTTCCCACACCGGGGGAGAGGCCGCTGGGGAGCCTCCCCTCGCAGCTCTGGCAAGACAGATGTGGGCCTGACGCTCTCCCTCGGAATGTGTGCTCTCAGGAGTGCTCCCTGGCTTCAGTTAGGCTGATACCCGTCCCTCTGAGAACATTTATGGTTAATGGGGAAAAGGACATTGCGTTGCTCTGGTGGGTGTTCCAGGGCTTGTGGTCCTGGTTTCCCTGGAACACGGACTGATGATGTCTGATATTAGTGAGACGGCCGCCACGTTTCCTCGTGGTGTTTGTCACTAATACCGTCATGTGCTGCGTAACATCTCAGTCCACAACAGACCACACGTAGCCTGTGTGACAGTGGTCCCGTAAGGCTGCAATGGAGCTGAGAAGCTGTTGCTTAGTGATGTTGTAGCCGTCGTGACATCGCAGTCAGCCCATCACTTGCGTGTCTGACGGTGCTGGTGTCAGCAAACCTGCTCTGCCTGGCGTATACAAGGGCAGCAGGCACAGCTCTGCACAGCACGTAAAACTCTGATTGTGAACAACTGTCACTGGTTCATGTGTTTATTGCACCACACGTTTTATCATCACTTTAACGTGTACTCGTTCTACTCATAAATCCCCGTGAGCAGTGCGACACATCACACGGCACCATATCCGTGTTTGCCATGCTTCTCTCGATTGCATCATTTTTGCTTGTGTTTGGTTGTTTTGTTCATTGTGGCCCCTAAGTATGCAGAGTCCACTGCCCGTGTTCCTAGGGAGAAGCCGGTGAGTGGCAGCCCTGGAACTGATCAAAGATGCGAAGGGAGAAAATCGGTGAAGGGCGCTGCTCGCCACTCGTGTCCCTTCCCCCACAGCTACGGTCTTGAACAAAGTGATGGGCGCCGTTCAAGGACCTGCCTCACTGAAGCAGCAAGGCTGACAGATTCAGAAGGGCCTCTGTCAGACGTGGAGAGACTGCTAAAGACCTGGATCGAAGACCAGGCACAAACACTGTTCCGCTCAGCTCCATGACGACCATGGCCGGTGCAGAAAGCTCGTTCGTGAGGTTGAAAGAAGAGGCTGAACCCAACCATGATGCTGACTTACTGCTAGCTCTGGCTGGTTTAAATGGTTCAAGAACCGTTAATCCATTCCACAACCTGAAAGTGAGTGGTGGGTCTGCAGTTCTGGTGCGAAGGCAGCTGAGGGATTTTGGGGAACTCAAGATCAGCTGACTATGGAGGAGAATTACCTGCTAGAGAAAATGTCCAGTATGGATAAAACCTCCCTATTCTGGAAACGGATGCCTGAAAGGACTTTCATCTATAAGGAGGCAAAGTCAGTGTGGGTTTCAAGGCTTTTAAGGACAGGCTAGCCGTCTTTCTTGGGGACAGTGTTGCAGGCTGCACCTTGAAACCCTTTGTGATCGGGCACAGGGAGAGCCCAGGGCCTTCGAGCACATCGGTAAGCACACTGCCAGTGTCCTGCAGGAGCACTAGACGTCATGGGGGTCCCCCGCTCCTCCTCCCAGAGGCCCTCCTGAATTGCAATGCCAGCAAAATGAAAGTACTGATTGAGGACACCACACCTTTCAAGATTCTGCTTGATGTTGATAATGCTCCTGGCACCCTCCCTTCATTGGTGATCTTTATCTCAAATCAAAGTAGAGTTCTTCTAAACATGACCTCTTTGATCAAATGGATCCAGGAGTTATAGCAGCTTTTAAGGCCTGCTCCCTGAGAAGGGCCTTCTCGTGGGCTGTTGCTACAGCTGAGGAGACGCGGTGGTGTGGAAGGACTCCAGTGTCCATGAGGTGGTGTCCCCAAGGAGTGCAGGGAGGCGTCTGGAAGAAGACACTCAAGGGGTCCATCCAAGATTTGCCAAGAATGAGGAGGTAGCAAAAATCACCAAGACCGGTTGAGATGGCAGACAACTTCAGTCACTGGGTGTGGGTGAGGATGACACTGAGTTGCTCCTTGAGCTGGCTCCTGAGGAACTGACCAATGAAGAGGAAGAAGAGGCCAGGGCCAGGGGACTGCAGGCGAAGGAAAGAATCCCAAAAAAATTCACAGTGAAGGGCTGAGCAGAAGCATTTTTCAGACCACAACAAGCTTATTCAAAAGTTTGAAAACACGGCCCAGCCGGTGTGGCTCAATGGTTGAGTGTCAACTCCTGCACCAGGAGGTCACCGGTTCGATTCCCAGTCAGGGCACATGCCCAGGTTGTGGGCTCCATCTCCAGTAGGGGGCATGCAGGAGGTGGCCAGTCGATGTTCTCTCTCATCGATGTTTCTATCTCTCTCTCCCTTTCCCTTCCTCTCTCTCTAAAATGAATAAAGAAAAAAATAAATAAAAAGTTTGAAAACATGGACCCCTGATACTGAAAAGTGTTCATTAATAGAGAGGAATACTCATGGTGCATTAACTTCTGAAAAGCAAATCTATATTGGAAAATAAGAAGCAAACCAAGCCAGCCACCATGGACATATTTCTGAAGAGTAAACCTCCCGCCCTCCACCCTAAGACAAGCCTCAGGCAGGACCTTCAAGAGGCATATCAGAAGAAGGTGTAGTTATCACCATGGATGACAGCTCCATGTGTGTTGTTCTCGTGGAAGCCAGCGGTGTCTCGGGTTTTAGAAAAGTAGCACAGTGTGCGCATTCCCTGCACCCTGTCCTCCAACACGGCAGGTTTTCTGTTGTGAAACATGAATATTCTAAGTGGGATAATTAAAGCTATAATTAGCTCTTCAGTTCAGGTCAGAATTGGCTGCCAGCCGATTCCAGGTCGGTTGTTTGGAGCTGTTTGCTCTTTGGACATTGTGAACAAGGGATTGTGCACCTGCTTGAGGCACAGAGGCTCCCCAAAGGCAAGTCATGTGGCGGGATGGGAAGAGTTGGATGCCGACAGGTGGCTGGCCTCAGGAGCTTCGAAGCCTCCAGCTCCACGGCTGCCGTCCTGGTGTCCTGTTGTCCTGTCGGCTTTAGCTCCCTTCCTGCCTGGAGCTGCTGCTGCTCCAGGACCGTGGGCTCGCCCTCTCCTCATCCACTCTGCTTCTCTGAATTCAGACTTCTGGTCTGCCCCGTACCGTCCACCTGACCATTTCTCAGGTCTGTCGCTCTCCTTTCTTCCTTCTCCATAGCTCCTGACAGTGGTTCCTTACCTGGGCTTCCAGAGTGGTTTCTTAGTTGGTCTCTAGTCTCGTCACTCTCCACAGTTGTTTTTCTTTTTGTTTGTAGTATAATCTACACACGGATCAGTGCCCAGATCCTAAATTTAAAGCTTAGTGAGAACCCGTGGTGTAATCTGTCCCCAGTCAAGACACATTCATTGCCTGTCAGCACCTCCCAACCACAGAACCACTGTCCCGAGTCCTAAACCAGACATGGAATCCCACAGAATGGACTTCACTGAATAGTGTCTGGGAGATTAGCCCATATTTTTGTACTTAAACGTGGACCACTCGTTCTGATTGCTGTAAGAACTGAAGCCAATGGTGTGAATGTGCCACAATTTGGTGTTCTGCTGTCGATGGACATTTAGGTAGTTGTTTTTGTTGTTGTAAATCCTCACTCGAGGATGTTTTTCCATTGATTTTTAGATAGAGTGGAAAGGGGGAGAGAGAGAGAGAGAAACACCGATATAAGAGAGACACATCAATTGGCTGCCTCCTGAACAACCCCAACCGGGGCCGGGGATCGAACCTGCAACCCAGGTATGTGCCCTCGACCGGGGATCGAACCCTCGATCCTTTGGTCCAAGGGTCGATGCTCTAACCCCTGAGCCAAACTGGCCAGGGCCATTCAGGTAGTTTTATTTTGGGCTATTACACTGGATAATGCTGCTCTGAGTGTTTCATAGGTGTTTTCAAGTTGGAAGACATTCTCAGCTGAACGCTGTCTCGAGGTTCGTTAGCCGTGTGTGGTGAGCACACGCCCTTTCTGCTGGGCCCCAGGGTGTGCCACGTCAGCTTCCACGGGTGCAGCCCCGAGGCTCTGGAAGGTCCGGTTCAGGGGGGTTGAAGCTGCGTCGGCGTTGGCGTTTTCTCTTTTTCATGCTATGGGGCACACTTCGGTTTTAACCTGTTTGCCTGGTGACCGAGGAAGTGAGGATCCGTTGCTGTGCTCGTTGGCCATTCAGCATAGGGTCTGAGGAGGGTTCTCCTGCAGCCCCGGCAGGTGTTCACCTTCGAGCCTTCACGTCCCGGGGCAGACCTCCGTATTTCCTCTGGCTCACGCTGTGGTTTTCCTGCCCCCAAAGTAGAAGTTAATATTTTTATAAGAGCCCTAAGAATGAAATGCTTACCCCAGAGTCTGACATAGCTGACAGCTTGCCTTTAACGGGGACTCAATACGGTGATCTCTCTTACTGCTTCGTTGTCGGCAGCCTTACTGATGATTTAAAAATCACAGTTCTGCCCTGGCCGGTGTGGCTGGGCATCATCCCATGCATCAAGAGATTGCTGGTTCGATTCCTGGTCAGGGCATATACCCACGTTTTGGGTTCGATATTTGGTGGGGGGGGCGTGTGGGAGGCAGCCCATTGATGTTATGCTCTTACATCGATGTTTCTCTCCTTCTCCCTTCCTCTTTCTAAAAATCAAACTATTCTTTTAAAAAAGAATGAATGAATGAATGAATAAAATAAATAAATAAACAAACACAGCCCTAGAGTAGGGGAAATGGGTGAAGGGGGTCAAAGGATACATCATACTTCATTCACAGATGAGTAAGTTCTGAGGAGCTAACATATAGCGTGGCGACTCGTTAAACAACACTTCTACCTTTGAAAGTGGCCAAGAGAGTAGATCTTAAAATCTGTAACTGTGTGAGGTGGCGAATGTCAACCTTGTTGTGGCAATCATTTTGCAGTATATACGTATACCAGATCTTAAGGTTGTACACGTTAAACTTATACTGTGTTATATCTCAAAATATTTCAATAAAACCACAGAATTCTAGGCATTATTTTCCTTGTGTTGATAGGTAAAACAAAGCAAATGTGATGTTTTCTCTAGTACATTAGTCTCCAAAGTGGGTGAGTGCACCCCAGAAAGAGATCGAGGTGATCTTTTCGAATTTAGGGAGAAACTATACATCTCGTTATTCTTCTCATTGAGAAATGTTCTCCTGTACGGACGTATCACTGTGGTGGATCCGTTCACCTGTCGCTGGGCACCTGGGCAGTTTCCAGTTTGGATGTGATGAATTGTGCAGCTGTGAACACCTGTGCATGAGGGGGTGCGCGGACAGACGCTCTCACGTCTCATAGCCAGATGCTTAAACTGAGAGTGGGTGGCTGTGCTGAGACGCTGGCATGCTTTTCCAGTGCCAGCTTTGCGGGAGAATCCGAGTCGCACGGTGTCCTTGTCACACGTGGCTTGTCAGTCTTCTCATACTGGCTGTTCTGTGGACAGGCAGCTTGCATTTCCCTGATGACTGTCAACGCTGAGCGTCTTCTCACGTGCTTGTTCTGCATTCCTGTATCTTCTGCGAAGGTCTGGGACTGTTTCTAATGGGTTGTTTGTGTTCTTTTTGAATTTTAAAAGTTCTTTATATATCTTGGAACAGCGGTCATTTGTGAGATTTATGTATTGCCAATACTTTTCCTATTCTGTCTCTTGCTTTTTCATTTCTTAATGGTGTATTATTCATATATTGACTCCTGCTTAATTTTTCACTTAGAAGTGTAGGATAAAAAATATTTGGGCCCTGGCTGGTGTGGCTCAGTGATTAGAGCATCAGGACAGGCATCGAAGGATTAAAGGTTCAATCCCCAGCCCTGGTCTCTCTCACATCAATGTTTCTCTCTTTCTCTGTCTCTCCCTTAAGGAAAAAAAAAAAAAAAAAGCCCTGGCCGGTTTGGCTCAGCGGTTAGAGCGTCGGCCTGTGGTCCAGAGAGGCCCGGGTTCAGTTCCCACTAAGGGCACGTACCTCGGTTGCGGTTTGTCCCCGGCCCTGGTTGGGTCGTGCGGGAGGCAGCACTCGATGTTTCCCTTTTACGTCGATGTTTCTCTCTCTCTCTCTCTCTCTCTTCCTCTCTCTCCCTCCCACTCTATCTGAACAAAAATGGAAAAATGTCCTCGGGTGAGGATTAAAAAAAAAAAAAAAATCAATGGAAAACATCCCCAGATGAGGATTTAAAAAATACGTGTATTTGGAGGCTGCTGCTCTTCTGCATTAGTGGAAGGGAGGAAAGGAGGAAGGAAGGACAGGCCCAGGCACTGCCTGTGGGGACGGCGTCTCCCAGGGCAGTCTGGGCAGGGTGCCTGTCTTGGAGAGCGGCTTTGGTTCCGTGCAGATGTCCCACCTCAGAGGGGCAGTTATTTCCATTGAGCACCTGCTGTGTGCTCAGTGCTCTCGTCTGCTGCTCCCTGGTGAGCCAGCCAGAGTGCCACCCGTCAGCATCGGGAGCTGTGGATGTGGTGGGTTGTGATCAGATGAGAGGACTGAGGGTTGTTTCTCACAGCTAGTGGAAATCTTTGTTAGTCTGGAACAGGCCCTGAATGACTGAAAATTGCAGTAGAAAGTCTGCTGGAAGCACAAGGCGTCAGTGACCGTGCCAGTGCCCAGTGCTGCCGTCATCCTCAGCCTGGCATCAGCATCTGGAATGGGTGTGCCCTTCTGAACAGCTCTTTCCAGCACCCTGGTTAATGAGATTTCAGGGCAACAAATGAGGGGGCGTGGGCAACAAACAGAATTGTTTTCCAAACCAAAGAAAAGCTCAGAAGCCTGGGCAATGCTTGTGAAGCTGCTGGTCACAGGTGTTGCTGGAAAATCCAACACCAGCTCCATAACGGTCAGGAATGTGTCTGGACTCAAGGCTGGTCTGTGGGAGAAGCACGTCCGCCCGTGGAAATATGCTGTTCCCTAACCTCTGTGTGCTGAGGACACAGCCAGCTCCATGACTCTGGGGCCCAGTGCAAAAGGAAAAGGCAGATTAGGAAAGCAGGAAAAAAGCTTTCGTTTCTTCTGTGGTCTCTTAACTTGCCAGGGTGTTTTTGTTAGTTAATATCAAGCTTTCTTGGGCAGAGGCAAGTGCACACTCCAGGTGGCCCCTGCCCTGGGCCAGGCCCTTTGTCCTGTTGGAACTCACAGGACAGATTTAAAGATAAAATCAATGCGATTTCAAGATGGGCAGCGGAGCACTCAGCCTTGTTTGCAGGCCCTCTGAGCACTGCCCGTGCAACTGCCCTAGTCGGGCCCCAGCCGCCCGTCATGTGCCACAGCTTCAGCTTCCAAGCAGAGCATGCAATGAACGTGTTTTGCTCAAAGATCAGCGTCCCAGCCAGCGCCTGAGCCCTGCCACGGGTGTCTTACTGCGACAGGCTCTGAGGCCTGTTAGAAGTTTGACGCTCAGCACAACACGGCTGGGGCGCACGGCCCGCGTTAATTACACCGCCGTGTTCCCGAGTTTTCCCACAGGACGCCTTTTAGCATCCTGCAGGGTGAGAAGTTCAAGCTGAGGTGACCAGTGTGGCTTCAGGTTTATTGCTACAGAGTGACAAAAAGTATGGACTCTGAGGTTTCTGACTTTTTTCCAGTATGTTTGTCGTTGTCCTAAAATGTCTTAAACTTGGTCACACTCTCTGCTTGTCCCTGTGAGCTTCAGGTGGCTGCTGGCCTCACAGAGCAGCCCTCCGCTGACACAGCTGTCCTTCCCTTTGCAGACCCTCTGGAGTGAGGGCGCCCGCCAGCCTGGGCCGGCTCAGACTGGGAGGGCTCCGGTCCCTCGAGTCCCTGCGAGTCCCCACTTGAGTCCCTGCGGCAGGGCTGCGGGTGGGCCTGCTGCTCCTACTCCTGGGCGGCAGAAGAGGCGACGGGTTGGGGAGTCACTCGTGAGTCCCTGATGAACTTGATCGTTCAGGGTAGTAGCCATGAAAGGCTGTATGTCTCAGTGTTCCTTCCGTCAGCTAGAGGAGAGGAGGAGAGCATGAGCCAAGTGCATATGCGGCCCATTTACAGTGCCTCTTTGGCTTAGGTCCCCTCAGGGTTTGGAAAGAAGAACTGTTCTCTGTGCCCTCCCTAAAATTCCCTGTGAACTCTCTTCCTTCACGGCGGCGCCTATGCCCCACACCTGCCGCTGCCGTGGCCTGCTGTGCGCCAAGGACACTGAGCTGTCTCCATCCAGGCTTCACTAAGGGCCGCTTGGCAGCCCCCTGTGGTGGTCAGTCACATGTCCACCCAGCCATTGTACCACTAGCCTGTTCCTCGGCCACCCCACCCATCGGCACCTCAGTCATTGGTACTGGCGTCCCTTTGTCACGTGAGCCGGGAAGACGGCCGGTCATCCTGCAGGGTCCCCTCAGCGCCCACATGCAGCAGTGTACCCCAGGCTGTCAGTCCGTTGCTCAGACCCACCCTGCCCCTGTCCTCACCGCCCCGCATGGTGTGGGCACTACATGCCAGGCTCCTCGTTCCCACTCCTGCCACCCTGTCCACTCTTCGATGTAACTGTCTCCACTTTCCTCAAACACAGAGGGTTCTGTTGCCCTTCACACCAAGTCATGGACACTCGGAGCTCGGGCCACCCGGGTCACATGATCTCTGTAACAGCCTTTTCCTTGGCAGTCGAAATGAAACGTCGGACTTGCTTCCCTCGTGTGGGCTCTCTGTCCGTGGGCTCTCTGTCCGCTGCCACAGGGAAGTGACCTGGAGACCGGCCTCCCCTGTCGTCCCTGAAGCACAGGCAGCAGTCCACGGGTCTGCACCTTGCACAGGTGTCTGGGTTTGGGCGATCCTCCCGCACAGGGAGGTGGGGGGTCCCCCTGGGGCTTGCCTGCCCATGGCCGCCGTCACAGCCGCAGGTGCTCCTGCCTTCCGTCTTTCTCACTGCCTGGGCACCAGCGCTGTTCTGATGGGGCCGCTGGGCATGGTCTGGGTGAGTGTGGAACCCAGTGCGGACCTTCGCTGGAGGCACAGAGACCTGGGCACTGAGTGCTGTGTGTCAGGCCTCAGGGCGGCTGAGGGGTGGTCTGCTCCCACCGCGCCCTTGAGATGAGCGGGTGCTCTCCCGGGAGAGAGGTCCAGAGCGTGCACAGTGTGATGCCGCCACAGACCATGGCCCAGTGATGAGACAGTGTCGATGGACAGATGTCAGCTGCATCAGGGTCACCAGAGGGAATGTGGCCATGACGCTGTACTGTGTGCTCAAACTGGGTCAGACTCACCGCTTCGCCCGAGCCTCGGAGGAGGGTTAGGAATTGGTGAGAGCCGTAGTGAGGTGACATTTTATAACTGTCAGGTGTCCCACAAAGCTGTCCTTGGAACTTGATGGGATTTTGTTATTTTTGTTTTTTAAAGTATAATTTTCTGTATGGTCTTCTGGATTTTATTTTATTTATTTTTAAATTTTTAATCCTCACCCGAGGGTATTTTTACATTTATCATCAGATAGAGTGGGAAGGAGGGAGGGAGAGAGACAAACATCGATGTGAGAGACACATCAACTGGGTGCCTCCCACGACCCGACCAGGGCCGGGGACGAACTGCAACCAAGGTACATGCCCTTGGCCGGAATCAAACCCGCGACTCTTTGGTCCACAGGCCAACGCCCTAACCACTGAGCAAAACCGGCCAGGGCACTTGATGGGATTTTGAAATGTCATGGACTCCCACAGGGGGACATGATGGCGAGGGCATGTCCCCGAGCAGGGCGCTCAGACTGCCTGTGCGAAGGCCAGTGCACTCTGGACTCTGAGACGCAGCCCAGGGAACGAGCAGAGGGGAACGGCTCCGAGCACTGTGTCTGCTCAGCTCCCGAGGTGACGCCATTCCCCGGCCTGGCCCAGCCCAGAGCACCACGCTCTGCAGTGGACTTCTGGGAAGTTTCCACATTCTTTCCTTTTTCTTTGAAATTACTTCAGACTTATAGAAAAGTTGCAGAAATAGAACACAGAATTCCCCATTTTCCCAGATTGCCCAAGTATTAACATTTATCACACTTGCTTTATCTGTGTTATTTTTTTCCTGAATTTTCTGAACATTGTGCACAGGAAGTGTTTCTACCCTGGAAGTGTTTCCACATGTGCTTCTTGAAGTGCTCTGTCCACAACCACAGCTCAGGTCCAGCCCTGCTTAGCCCTGAGCTCCTTCACTGGCACCCCAGGGCAGGGGCAGGGTCGCACTGCGGCCAGCTCCCTCCCGTCATTCTCCTTAGTGTGTCCCTGCCTCAGTTCTGTCTCCAGGACATGATGTTTTTTGCAGAATGCCCCTCAGTTTGCACTTGCCTGCTGTCTCCTCTCTGGCGCCCATAGTGGGGTCCCTGCTGCTGCTTTCTGCTGTGGTTGTGTGGGGTGGCTGGGGCCTCTCCCCGTGCACCAGTGCGGTTACTCTGGTCCCCTGCAGGGTACCCTCCTTGTCTGCAAGGCACCAAACCCAGTGGGTGCAGTGTAGGTCACTGAACTAGGGAAAAGAATACACCTTAGAGAGTTTGTGCAATTTTCTGAAATACTCTTAAAGAACTGAACAGGCCCAGAATTATCCTTCTAATGACTGATTTGCACTCCGATGGGAAAGGTGCCCAGGCTACAGGTGCCCTCCTCTGCCGTGGCACAGGCTTCTGCTGCAAGCGGGCTCCATTGCTGCTTAGTTCCCTGCCCCAAGTGCTTTGTGGGAATAAGTTGCAGGGCTGAGGAGGAGGCTGAGTCGGTGCAGGGAAGTAGCCAGGGGACACTTCCAGACAGCCCAGGCTGCTGGGGGTGTGGGGGAGACGGCCCAAGAAGGACCGCTCCTGGTTTATCTTCACCTTCATGCTGTTATCCTGTTTGGCTGCTCTTTTTCGTTTTGTGAGGAAACTAATCCAAGTTATTCTACTTTTATTCCAGCTTAGAGAAGTGGGCTGCAGTCACTCACCCACCCTGAAGGGGAGCAAGGGTTTTATAGCCAATCGAGCTGTGTAGAGAAGCTTAAAACAGGTTCAGTGTATTCTGCTTTTGATGTAACCTACATAGAAAATCAGTTATGACTGCAGCTCAGGTGCCCATGTAATCATGACCCAGGTAAAGAAATAGGCCATTGCTAGCACGAAAGTATAGGAAATTGCGCTCTGAACTCCATTATCAAACTCACATTGACATTTTGCTAATTTCTATGTCCATCTACAGAGATGGCATTTTTTATTAAAAAAAAAACCTATATCGCCCTGGTCAGTTTGGCTCAACTGTTAGGTTATCAGCCCACGGATCAGAGTCACAAGTTCGATTCCGGTCAAGGGCGTGTGCCTTGGTTGCAGTTTGTCCCCGGCCCTGGTTGGGGTCCTGTGGGAGTCAACCAATCAATGTCTCTCTCTCACACATCCATGTTTCTCTCTCTCTCTCTCCCTCCCTCCCTCTTTCCCACTCTATCTGAAGATAATTGGAAAAATATCCTCGGGTGAGGATTTAAAAAAATAAAAATAAATTACAAAATGTAAAACCTGCATTGAAGCCTCCTATACGTACAGAAAAGGGCGTATGTGATGTATGTGTGACTCCATGAATTCTCACACACAGGTACTCACCCATGTAATCAGAACTCAGGTGAAAATATAGGAAGTTACCAGGGTGCCTGGATAGGCATTTTTTTTTTTTAATCCTCACCCAAAGATCTGTTTTTCATTGATTCTAGTGAGAGAGAGAGAGAAAAACATGGATCAGTTGCCTCCTGCATGTACCCCGATTGGGGATCGAACCCCAAACCTGGGCATGCGCCCTGTCTGGGAATCAAACCTGCTACCCTTTGAAGTGCACCGGACAGCACTCTAACCAGCTGAGCCACTCTGGCCAGCGCAGGTACCTGGGTACCTTTTAAATGGGTTTCATGGTTCCTGCACGTTTGAGAAGTTCGCTCCTAAATGAAAACACAGGTGCCCTTTCATCTGGGGTCCAGGCAGCAGTGTCGGGCACTGGAAGGATGGGCAGGGCCCACGCGTGCCCGGGGACATTGCAGCCATAGGTGGTGCCTTGCCTACCTGCCCTTGGAGCCGGGTTTGCAGATGGTGCCTGTGCGTGGAGGCAGCACACAAAAAGGGTGTCCTCTGAGGGGGGGTGGCGGCACCCTGCCCCAAAGGCAGCCCTCAGCCAGGTCTGTGTGGCGACACTTGGGGAAAGGGCCACCTGAGGACCAGCGTGGAGGGTGTGGTCCTGTTTTGTGAAATCAAAGCTAAGCACCCGGGAGTACCTAGGAGCCCTGTGGGGCAGGGAAGAGCTCACCTCTCCTGCGGTCCCATTGGATTGTGGGCGGGGCTGTGTGCTGTCTGCTGCCCTTGAGGACAGGCAGGTGTGTGTGCTGTAAGTTCTTAGGGTGGCGGTGGGCCAGACAGCACAGCGGTCGACAGGTGCCTCTCTGTAGCAAAGGTAAGAATTGAGGTGGGACTGCAGGCAGTCAGGTTATTTCATCCTGATAAACAGCTGAGTGTTTGATAACTGCTATCGCAATGAATCCTCGTGACACTGAGGAGGAGATGCTGTTGTGTCATTGTGGGGGAAGAAACCGAGGCACAGGCCTGTGCGCCCAGCCTGTTCTGTGGCCGGCTCTCCTGGTGAAGTGGGATGGTGACTGTGATCTGAGCATGGGCTCGGGGGCTGTCACGGGTGTGTCACTTGGAGATGACGATCAGTCTCCTGTCAGGTGACCACCTGCCGGTATTGTCCACTTGGTCCCTTGTGCTTTTCAGACCAGGTCATCTTGGAGTGGCGGCCGAGAGAGAGGACTTGGCCACTGCGGCCATGCCGCTGCCCTGACCACTACTTGTCTGTTTGCCAAGTCTGTGGTTTGGTGGTTTCAGGGACGTTCCATCAGTGGGATCTTTCAGGAGTAACTCGGGCTGGCCCTGTGGGTGGCACTGTCTCTGGTGGCTCCTTCAGCGCTGAGTCTTGTCTGTGATGTAGTGAGTTCACGTGGAGTCAGCAGTGTCTCGTTCCCAGTGGGGCTGCCGTGAACATCATGTCTGCACACTCTGTGAACATACGTGTTCATTTCTCCTGGGAAGTGCCCAGAGTTTGGTGTGTGGTTGTACGACACATGCTGGTTTAACTTCGTGAGAAGCTGCCAGGCTGGTCTGCCCCAGCAGCACCGGGCCCTGTCTCCGCCTCCTCGGCGCATGTGGTGCTATCTCTTGGCAGTTTTGATTTTCGTTGCACTAACAGCTAGTGACCTGGGCCATCTTTCTGTGTGTTTATTGGCCGTCAGTGTATCTTTGGGGGAGTGTTATTTTCTGAGTCTTGCCCATTTTCTAAGTGGATTGCTTATTTTCTTGCTATTGGAGATGGGATTTTTAGGTTTTCTCCGAGAAGGTGGACATGAGAGGTGGCTGTGTGTGTAGTGTCTCGGCGGAGTCTCTGGTGCAGCAGACCTCATCGCTGATGGGCTGTTTGAAAGTGAGAGCAACCTGCCCTGGCCAGTGTGGCTCAGTGGTTAGAGCATTGGCCCGTGGACCACAGTCGTGGGTTCGATTCCAGCCAAGGGCACATACCTCGGTTGCGGTTCGTCCCCGGCACTGGTCGGGGTTGTGCGGGAGGTGACCAGTTGATGTATCCCTCTCACATCGATGTTTCTCCCTCCCTGCTTCCCTCCCGCTCTATCTGAAGATAGATGGAAAAATATCCTCAGGTGAGGATTAAAAAAAAAGAAAGTGAGAGCAACCTGAGCAACTGGCTGGGCTGCTGCTCACTGATGGGGCTCTGGCGGGGAGCTGGTGGGGGTCTTGTTAGGTGCAGGGGCAGCATCGGGAAGGCAATGGGAGATGGGGTCCGGTGTGCAGGAAATGGAGAATTTGGAGTCTGGGGGTGTGTGAGGTTGAAGGTCACGGGCCTGGATGGGATGGAGAAGCATGGAACCTGGACTCTCGGACTGAGGCTTTAGGCATTGTGGGTGTAAAGGACGGGAGTCCAGTATGGGTTTGAGAAGGAGCCCCAGGAGTGAGAACAGGAAGGAGGTGGTGGGCTCCTTGGTTCTGCTCTGTCCACCAAGGCTGTGGAGGACTGACCTCCCGAGGGACGTGAAGGGCAGGAGACCTGATGGCGGTGCCTTCAAAGGAGAAAGTGTGTAGGGAGGAAGGCAGGCAGGGAGTGTCCAGACCTGCTGAGAGATGTTTTTTCTGCCCCAACTGAAGTGTGGGGAAGTATCACCTTGAAGATGTCGCTGGAAGTAGGAGGGACGTGGCACCTCCATGTGCGGACCCTCCCTTGGCAAGTGCCCAGGTGGGACAGGGTGGTGGGCAGAGCCAGCTGAGCACCATGGGCTGGTCATTCTGCCGGCTATAAATAGTACCCGAATCAGGCGCTTGTAACTGGGCGTGAAAGAAGACTCTGAGACGGTGAGTCTGTGGAGCTATTTTTAACTTTTATTCTTTGAAGGCATTTGGCTCGCGTTCCTTTTTTTTCATATACTGGAGTCAGGGCAAGGAAGCTGTATTAAAGATGGGCTGGAGTGTTACCTTGTAAACCTTTCCCCCAGAATTTAATGTGTGGCTCTTGTTTGCTCAGTGAAAAAGCTGATAGTTTTTCAAGGAAAAGGAATGATTTTTAATTATTCCTTAAATAAGAAACAGTCACAAAATTGTCTGTTTCTGCTTAATGACCCAGTTATACTTGTACATTTAATTTGAAAGGAATAATGGATAGTAATTTTATTCAAGTCTATTTTAAATCTACTGTAAAACCTAAAACGTGTTTGTGCATTTATTTTAAAAGGAGTAATGCCTAGGTTTTGGGTTCGATCCCCGGTCAGGGTGTGTACAGGAGGCAGCCGATCAATGTTTCTCTCTCACATCCATGTTTCTCTCCCCCACCTTCTTCTCTTCAAAATCAGTAAACATCCTTGGGTGACGATTTTGTTAAAACAACCACAGAAGTAATGCAGATTAACTGGTATCTGAGTCTTTTTTGAGTCTCTCGTCTTGTTTTCCTGTTCGGCTGGTCTAAAGGTTGTGTTTACTGGTATTTAAAGTGGTGGATGCCTTGCTTGTGGTTTCATTCACTGGGCTCCTCGGCCTCCCGTCCATGGGGCACGTGGGCTCTGTCCTGCAGGGGCACCTGACCCTCCAGTCCAGCAGACAGGCACTGATGTTGGCTGCTCTTTTTCAGGTGCACCTTCAGGTTCCCGAGCACAAACATCAAGATAACGTTCACTGCCCTGTCCAGCGAGAAGAGGGAGAAGCAGGAGGCACCCGAGTCCCCGGTGAAGCCCGTGCAGGCCCACATCTCGCCCCTGACCATCAACATTCCAGACACCATGGCCCACCTTATCAGCCCCCTGCCCTCCCCCACGGGAACCATCAGGTACGGCGGGCAGGGGTCGGCGTGGGGTCAGGGACATGGGTACGACCATGCCCGCTCCTCCTGCCTTGATACTTTCAAGCGCCAGCATGAGTCACGGTGGTGAGCAGGTGCGCACAGTGATGCTCTCGCCTGCCCGGGTTGGTGGG
Source organism: Tadarida brasiliensis (assembly GCA_030848825.1). Lineage (NCBI taxonomy): Eukaryota > Metazoa > Chordata > Mammalia > Chiroptera > Molossidae > Tadarida > Tadarida brasiliensis. Next base: position 66,521,315 of record CM061273.1, read on the forward strand.
CACGGAAGGGAGATGTTGAGGCCCCGAGAATGCCACCTCCTTTCTGACACTGCTCTCAGTTCCCTGTGTCATGAGTCACAATTCCCAGATGTTCCTCGTTTTTACTTACGGATTCTTTTCACGTGAGTGTCAGTTGGAGGGGCAGATGATTTGGTCTAGAGCAGGGCTGGGGAATCTTTTTTCTGCCGGGGGCCATTTGGATATTTATAACATCATTCGAGGGCCATACCAAATTATCAACTTGAAAATTAGCCTGCTCTATTTGGTCAAACATTTTAATTAACTCACCCCTAATGGGATGGCTGGAACTGCTTCTCTGATGAGGCGGGCCCCTGGTCTCTGAGATTTTTTTATTTGCATTTTGAGTGTTTTTTTTTGTTTGCTACAGTTTCATGTAGGTTCTGATGACCTGTACTTTCAATTGATGAGTTGGATCCAGTGAAATAACTGGGTTTCTCAGGAAGTAGAGGACACTGGCTTTGGGGTACGCTGTCCCTGTTGGATCCCCGAACACAGTGTCCAGTGTCCAGGTTGTGCCGAGCTCACAGGACAGGAGCTGAGGGTCAAGTCAAGAACAGCCCCGGGACCCTGCAGATGTGTGTTCTTGGAGCTGTCAGATCGCAGCCTGTGTGGAAACAGGGCCCCAGTGGCCGAGAGTCCGGCTGTGACCTCAGGGCTGGGCTCAGACAGGTTGGGCCTTTTAGGTTCTGTCTTCTCTTAGGAGAGTGGAGGACGTATCTGGGCGTCTTACCTTTGAGTGACGTCGGACTTGGGTGTGAAGAACACGCACCTGCCCCTCTGCAGAGTCGGGCTCCTGCTGTCCAGATGCGCTCCCTGGGCACACTGGGGCGGGAAGGGCTCATCCCGAGAGGGGCCTGCATGTGGAGAGCTCCTGAGGGCACGGGGGCTCTCGCAGCTCCAGTGCTCCGTTTCGGCCTGTCGAGAGGTATCTGCTACACTGATGGGTCAGACGGAGGGCTGGGCCCTTCCCTGCCTTCTGGCCCACTGTGCCGAGGGAGCTGCCTCTGCCTCTCCCACATCGTTGAATTCATCGGCATGTGGCTAAAGGGGCCAGGTAGTGTGTCGCGGGCAGACAGGAGCCAGCACTGTGGCCAGGTTTCAGTCAGCACCAGGAGAGGGCGAGTTCCCAGAGGGCAGGGAGGAAGCCCGTAAGCTCCCACAGCCCCAGGGGAAGCAGCCAGCGGAGCCTGTGCGACCAGTCCCTGGGTGCTCAGGAGGGCGGGTTGGAAGCCTTAGGGTCGAATCAGCTCCTGACCCAGCCTCCCTCATCCTCTTCCCATCTCCATCCTGTTTTCCTTGCTTGTCCCGTCCCCTCCTCCACCCGTGTCACTCACACCATCACCAGCGTTGACCAGCCCACTGTGCTGGGGAGACGGCAGAGTGGGAGCCTGACATCTGACCGCTGGGGGCCAGACCTGCCTCTTACAGACCCAGCAGCCAGCGCTGGGCCACTTGCCTTCCCCGTGTTCACACATGTTAAATGTTAGCTGTTTTTGTCATGACGAGTACGTTCTGTGTGTACATCCTGCTGTTTGTCATGTTCCTTTCCCTGTGAGGTGCTGGCGTCCTCCTGACACACAGTAAGTGCTGGTCTGTGGGTGGGTGTGTGCACTGTGGCACATGCTCCTGGTGTGGGGTCCGAGGGCTGCCGGGCGAGGGCCAGAGTGCCCGGCTCTCCTGCGCGCTCCTTCCCTGCCCTCCTTTTCAGTTCAGGTTTTTGAAGGCAACGACTGTTTCTTAGGTGTTTTTTCCAGAAGTTTTCTTTACATTCGCAACACTTACCTCTGCGCAAACACAAGTGAGACCTAACCACGCGTGTTGTTCTGCGAGCACCTGGGTGTGTAAAGCCAGGTTATCGTGGTCCTTCCATCTCAGTAGCTCGTCCTCTGTCAAGTACAACACTGCACAGAAACGAATTCTCACAGAGGAGAATCAGAGCGTTCCCAGCCTGATCTTCTGAAAGAAAGTGCATGTTTAAAACTGAGTTCCTATTTCTGTTTCTGGGTGTGCCCTCATTGACCTCACGCGTGTGTGTGCATGCCTTCACCCCCTTCTTCGTGTCCTGTCCTCAGCCCTCCCCTGCCCCCCCCCAACTTTCTGCCCGTCCTTCGCAGCCTGTCTCAGCTCCCTGGGGGAGAGGGTGAGTGGAGCTTATGCTCCATGTCCTTCCACCGGGAGCCGGGAGCCCTTCTGGGAGGCTCTGCGCTGGTCGGTCAGAGCCACCTGGGCTTTCGTTCCCTCACCGCAAGATGGGGGCGCCGCCTCCCTTGGGAGTTTGTTTTATGATCATGTGAGGTGACCTGTGGGAGCCAGCTTCCACGTGTTTCTTGGGGTGATCTTCAGTTTCACAGAGAATGATTGAGTTCATTTTTCCGTGGGAAATACTGATATTCTCTTACTTTCATAGTTGTTTTTTCCCCTGAAATCGGAGCCAGTTCTCAAAGCTGTGATGTTTGCCCTGTGATCGACTGACAGGACCCATCTTTTCTCGTCCACAGTGCTGCAAACTCCTGCCCATCCAGCCCCCGGGGAGCAGGGTCTTCAGGGTACAAAATAGGCCGTGTGATACCATCTGACCTCAGTTTAATGGCTGACAACTCACAGCCAGAAAATGAAAAGGAAGCTTCAGGTGGAGACAGCCCAAAGGTAAATGTTTCATAGCCTTGAAACAGAACCCAGGGGCCCTCGTGTAGGCGGCCGTCCTCACTGCGGGGCCTGCGTGTCTGGTGACATCCCCGCCAGGGCCTTGGAGAGGCACACACTGTCTGTCAGTGGCGTGGCGGCAGGTCTGCTGGCCGGGCTGGCTGTGGGCTCACTGGCCCTGGTTAGCGTGCCCTCAGTATCGGCAGATGGGGTACAGGAGAGCCTGGGTCCTCGTGGGTGACATCCGTTGTGTCCCAAATGCTAAAGGTGGTGCGTGTGCACCCGAACACACACACACTTAAAAACAAAGAATTCTGAATTTTAGTACATTTAGTGACAGGTTTTGATACCTTCAATACTGTGTGTTTTTTTTAATACAGGACGACTCAAAGCCACCTTACTCCTATGCACAGCTGATCGTACAGGCGATTACGATGGCTCCCGATAAACAGCTCACCCTCAATGGGATTTACACACACATCACTAAAAACTATCCGTACTACAGGACCGCGGACAAGGGCTGGCAGGTAACTCCCTTTCAGTGCGCTGTGCTGTCAGGTGCCTTGTGGGGGCCGGTCGGCCACCGAGGGGGAGTCAGCTGTGGGTTTAACCCGGGCGCAGGTGGAGAAGGTGACGAGGGAGATGAGTGGGTCCCCTTTTGCTAAAGGAGGAAGACGTTCGAGGCCGGCTGCTGCCATGCTCTCTGACCCCGGTGCAGGGTGGTCACACGTTACACTGCCCTGGTCCCCACGGGGGGGAAAGGCCGGGTTGGCGATGTGTCTGTTGGATGAGGGCTCACTTCATGTCTGAAATGCCCTTTACTCTGGCGTTGTTCTGTCTCCTTGTGTTACGTCAGCCTAGAGATGACTTTCAAGCTGTTTTACTGAGGAACTGTTTCTTCCACAGACATCTCCCAGCTGGCCATGGTGAAAAACATGGGTGCCCCGCTGCCCATTAAAGTGGGGGCCCCCCTGCTTGTCCGCTGGCACTTGTGACCCATTCCTAGGGTGTCTGGAACCTGGGCCTCCTCAGAGGACACTTTGAAATCAATGCAAAGTATTTCCATTGTTCAGCTTTTTAATTTAGTTTCATTTTAAATCTTTACGTTGTGTAGGTTTTTTCTGTGTCTGTGTGGCCATTTACAGGGTGCGTATGTACCGTAGGACCTCACTAATTCAGACAGTGTGGGAAAGGGTAAGTTTGGAACATAGAATATTAAAGCGTAATGAGAGAGGAGAATTTATAACTGTTAAATTCATGAAGTAACCAGGAATGGCTAGAGTTCCTTTGAGGCTTAATAAGTAAATTATCTTGTGGAAAATGTGTCTGTTGAACCACAACCAAGTGATGTGGGTGGGGGTGGGGGGGGACCATTTTCTATTTAATGGAGAGTAAATACTTTTTCTTCTACCTGCAGATGTACAAACATGTTTTAAAAAAATAGCCTACCAGCCAGCCCCTGAATACTTCCTTTCCGAGGGGTCTTAGTCACATCAGGGTCCTCAGTGGCGGAAGGAAGGTGCAAATGAGACCAGCCTCCTGGCCCAGGTGTTGCCCTGTTCGCAGCAGGTGGCATTCCTAGTGGGTGAAGGCTCTCTGTCCAGCTGCCTGGCAGGTGTCGTCACAGTCGCACGACGGAGCTTCGCAGAGTGTGCGTGTGGAAGTCCTCAGGACGCCTGGGGCTGCGGTGCGGAGCAGCCCTGCGCGGGTCCGGCGACACGGGAGGCCGGCAGCTGGGCTTTATGGGAGTGAGAGTTTCTGGCCAGACTTCAGGATCCATTTCCCTACAGTCATAGTGCCCTCTTTCCGAACTTCCATTGAGAACTGCTTCCGAGCATCAAGAGGTTTTCTTGGTAAAGGACGCGGAGGTGACAGGGCCGTGGCCACGCGAGGCGGACTCCCCGTTACACTGACGGCTGCTGTCTCCAGGGTGTGACTGCACAGCCGCGTGGAGCAGAGTCACAGACACAGCCACAAGTCAGGCCCCGCTCTGTCGAACTGTCATTAACGCTTGTTTTTATTGAAACGTCTTCTTTTCTGTCTAGATGAAGGTCGTAAGGGCGGCTGCGCCTCTTGCCCGTGTCAGGCTGCTCCTGGGACGTTTCGCGCCTCCTGCCTCCAGCTACTTGAGCGGGATGTGGACATGCGCTCGTCTCTGTCCTTCTCCCCACAGGGCCCGTGGCTCCCGGCCCGAGCTGCACCTGCCCCTTTCCTGTCCCGCGGCTCCGAGCTGCTCTTCCCAAAGCGTGTGCAGGCAGGAGACCTTACCCCCCCCTTTTCTCTCCTACTTTCAAACGAAACATCCTTTCCATTTTGCAACCTTGTTTTAGAAAAGGCAAGGTCCAGCCCCGGCCAGTCGAGCAGCAGAGCGTCGGCCTGCGGACCAACGAGTCCCGGGTTCGATTCCAGCCAAGGGCACGTACCCAGTTGTGGTTCATCCCCGGCCCTGGTTGGGTCGTGCGGGAGGTTCGGTGTGTCCCTCTCACACTGATGTCTCCCTCCTTCCCTCCCGCTCTGTCTGAGGATAAATGGAGAAAATGTGCTCGGGTGAGGACTAAAGACAAGAGAAGAGCAGGACCCCTTTTCTCTACAATGTGACGTTTCCGGTTGTGTATCCTGGCCTCGGGTCGGAGGTGTCTGGGCTCCAGTCGGTCCTGAGGAGGTGCTGACTTCCTGCCACACCTGTTCTGAGCACATAATACTAGTCCACAGCTGCCTTTCAGGACTCTGTTTTCAGCTTTGTGCACCCACGGCAAACTTTCTGATTGCTCCAGAGGGAATTCTAGGATGAAACAAAGTTGTCTGAGTGGCCCTGTCTAGAGATGGCATACTTCTTTCCTTTGGTTGCATATTTGTGCCAAAATGTTTTCTCATGATTTATAAGTATAATCTACCCAGCCCCGAATTGAGGTCGTGGTTGTGAGTGAAGAGCGTGAGGATGCTGGGACTCTCAGCTTCCGAAGGGTCAGAGCTGGGAGCGCTCAGTGCTCACCCCCACCCCACGTGTCGGACTTCCTCTGGAAGGGACTTGGCATGTTTCCTGCTTACAAGTCTCTTCACAAGTACTTTCTGTGCAAAATGCACACTATTGAGTGCTCAGTGCTGAGTGGCAGGTCACTAGACAGACTGCCCTTGAGAAGTGGAGGTCTGAGCAGGAAGGATCTCGGGAGGACAGCGCAGAGCAAAGGCAGGTGACGGGCCTGCTCGGGTCAGCTGAGGGCACAGCGAGGTGGTGCGTTCCGGGCAACAGCCACAGTCAGGGCTTGTGAGAGAGAGGGGCTCCGTGCCGTAGAGCCTTCTCTGTGAACACTTTATCACAACTTCCGAATCAGGGTGGTTTCTGTGTTGTAGATTGGTTTGAGCAAATTACAGAGGCCTTGCTGGGTCGCTCAGTCAGTCAGAGTGTTGTCGCAACAGTGCCAGGGTTTTGGGTTCGATCCCCGTCAGGGCACATAAGAATCAACCGATGGCTGCATAAATGAGTGGAACAACAAATCGGTGTTTCTCAGCATCTCTTCCTCTCTCCAAAAAAAAAAAAAAAAAAAAAAGACAAAGGCCTTAAATTACTTTAGAAACATAGTTACTTTATTCTATTTGTGTCTACATTAAATGTCTCATATGAGTTCATCACATTTTCTGGTCTTGTTGGTTGGAAAATCACAGGCGACAGTTTATAATTGGGGCCTCCTTTGCCCCTGAGATTGTTGTTAGGGTGGAGAGGGGTTTAGACCCCATTCTGTGGCGCAGACCGGGTCCTGTTAACGTTTCAGAACAGCTGCTCCCTGGTCGAAGAACCTACTTTGCAGGTGCTCCACGGTGAGGCCATGGAGCACAGCATTGGGACCCTGGTCCTGTCCTTGTCAGGGCTCTCCTGTGACAGCGCCTGCCTCCAGGGCCCTGGGTGCTGGTGTCTTCCCTCCCAGCAGCACGCACACTGGCTACCCCACATTGGTCAGCGCCCTGACAGTCAGATGTTGCACTGTGGCTTGGTGGCACTTGAGGCCCTCCTCGGTGGCCAGGTTCCCACAGGACAGTCGGAGGAACTCGACCCCCACTCAGCAGCTGTCTTGTTCACAGAGTGTGTTCCGTGGTGTCCCCGTCTGCCTTCGCCTTTCTCACCCAGAGCCTTGGACTCTGCCTTCTCCTCCAAGCTGAGAAAGGCCTGAGTGCCGCTGGAGGCTTGTCTTGTCTCTGATGGGGGCAGATTTGGTTTTCTGGAGGAATTGATAAAAAGGTATTGGTTGGTTTTCAGCTAAACCCTGTGATAAAACAGCTATTTGACCCGTTTTGGTTTCTGGGCCACCGCTGGTGATTCAGAAGTTCAGGCCATGGCTGCATTTCTAGCAGAAGTGAATTGGGGAAATCTAGAAATAATGTTTGGATAACCCAACATTTTATTTTGAGTTATTACCATTGAGAAACTTGCCAGTCCGTTCTTTCACACGTGAACATTAATGCAGGCGTGACGTGAGCCGAGTGCAGGGCTCTGCCCGCTCCCCTGACCTTTCAGGGCCTCGGCCAGGTTGCCAGAGCGGTTCCTCGGGTGCAGTGGGCAGCTGGCCCCAGCGCCTCTAAGCCGGGAGCCAAGCTCCTTGCAGAAAGACTGGAGCAGGAGTGGAGGGGAATGTTCCCGACATGCCTCATGAGAGCGTTGTGAGGCTCGGATAGGAAACGGCCTACAAGTACTTTGCAGATGCTCTGTTACTGGAGATGGTGTCGCTGACACTTCTCAGCCTCAGGTTCATTTTTTTCCTTTACTGCTTTGCCAAATACTTGATAATGGGTCAATTCATTTTAATGACAGTTTCTGAAAGCTAATTCTGTGCTCAAAATAGTATTTTAAAGGATTGGCTTATCTGGTCTCTAAATAGGGAGAGGACGGCAGGAAAGGTCACATAGTGATAGTCTTGGTTTCCTACCTGGAGGAAGCTGACATTTTCCCCTTGGAAACGGCCTCTTTCCTTTCCTTGTGGTGTAGCGTCTGGCCCCCCTGCTGAGGGGTCCCAACCCAGCCCCTCCATCAGCTCACTTTGGGAGGGGCTGTGCCTTCCAGCACAGTGTTGCTTTCAGACTTCTCTGCCCTCTGCAGGAGCCCGGCACCTAGGTTTCTGCTTTGCAGGGCACTAAAATGAAGCACATTTTTATTTCTCAGCAAAGAAATATATGAATTCTATGTATTTTTTTTATGTTTCATAGAATTCAATTCGCCACAATCTCTCTCTGAATCGTTATTTCATCAAAGTACCACGTTCCCAGGAAGAACCAGGCAAAGGCTCATTCTGGAGGATAGACCCTGCCTCTGAGAGCAAACTGATAGAGCAGGCTTTTAGGAAGAGACGGCCTAGGGGCGTGCCTTGCTTTAGAACCCCTCTGGGACCGCTCGCGTCTAGGTAAGGAGAAGACAAACAGAAAGACCTCGCTTCATGGTCAGTAAATTTACCTTCAGTGTATTGGTAAATTTTCCTTTGAACAATGAAGGAAGTAATGATGGGATGGGGATTTGGAAAAACAAAGTGTTGGATGCTCTATTTTTGTTTCCTGTGGTCAGAAACAATTCATCCTTTGTAGAGTTTACTTAAAGGAAGCAGTTGTCACTTCACTGAACTCACTGCTATTGTTGTAATATTACGAGTCACAATGTATCGATGCCACATTGACCAATACTGTGTTTCTCTTTCCCTTGGCCTGTGGAAGCTCTTTAAGGCTACCTTTTAGCTGCTTAAACTCAAGATTGATTTGTACAATGTAAATTGCCTGAGCTTAAAATGACACATTTTTAGCTTCTTGAATGGATACTGATTTTAAACCAGAAAGGAAATGACCCTGACGGAAGTCTGAACACCCCCCCCCCCCCCGGCTTGCACGCTGCCTGACCAATGGGCACTGCTCACACAGGGCAGCCAGTCCAGCTCCGTGGCTGTGCAGCCCGCACTGGGCACAGGGCAGTGGCGCTCGACACACAGTGGCTCTGGAACAGCCAAGCAAGTCTTCACTGAGCGTCTGTCTTAGTCACAGGTGTTCACAGAGAAGTGAGATTATGGAAATGTAGTTGTTGGCAGAAGACAAATGACACCCCTTTTGCAAAATGCACTTGTTAAAACGACAAGGCAGCTTTAGGAGTGCCTCACCTTTAAGAATCCACTGTCTTCTTTTTGGCAATACAGAAGTGCCCCCGCCTCTCCTAATCACGCTGGAGTGCTGTCTGCTCACTCCAGTGGTGCCCAGACCCCCGAGAGCCTGTCGCGGGAAGGTTCGCCGGCCCCCCTGGAGCCTGAGCCTGGCGCCTCACAGCCCAAACTGGCTGTCATCCAGGAGGCACGGTTTGCCCAGAGTGCACCAGGTGAGGCGTGCAGAGGGCAGGCATGGCGGGAGGGGGCAGCTGCTCATCGAGAAGAAATGGGAGGAGCTTTGGTTCCTTTGTACCTTGTACTTGGTACTTTGTGCACAGTACCCAAGTGGTTTCACTGGCTCTGAGCATTTCTGTATGTGACACTGTGTAGATGTCTGAAATAATTTTGAATTAACCTGTTTCTTAGTTGCTTCATTTAAAAATCTATGAAAAAGATTCTCCCTCCCCCCAAAAAAGGAAATAACATATTAGTTGTTGGTTAGCAGCAAAAAACATCCATTTAATGATTGGTGAGCTTTTGCGGTCACAATACAGAAAACGTGCCCCGGGGAAGTAACACAACACGGTGTAGAAATGTGTCCAGACGAATCTGTTCTGCGTGCTGGGTGGTGAGTGTGCCTTCACTGTGTGGGGCTGCTGGCCCGGCCTGCCCAGCTCCTGCCGTCCACGTCTTTGCCTCAGGCCCAGAGAGAGAGCCCAGAGAGAGCAGAGGCTGGTCGGCAACGCTCGTCATGGCCTAACTGTCCCCGAACTTCCAGTTCCCTTCACCCACCCCTTGTGAGATGAAGAATGATCTTGGGGAGCATGGCCATCTCCTTCGGGCTGTGGGCAGCTTCCTCCCATATCCTGTGTCCACATTTTTGTGTGTGTGAGGAGAGAACTATGGGAAGAGCTGTTGTGAGAAAGGTGAATGGAGCAGACGTTGTTGCGTAGAGGCCTGTGAAGGAGATGTCCTTGTTTAATACGGCAGGCCTTGTTCAGTTACATCGTGAGGGCCTGGGCTGTTACAGGGGAACAGGGCCGTGCCCTGCTGTATGTCAGTCTGTGTGTGGTCCGTGGTCGGAGGAACACGGACGATACGTAAGCCTTACTGCTGCTCTGTCATCCCCCGCAGGCTCCCCTCTGTCTAGCCAGCCTGTTTTAATTGCTGTGCAGCGGCAGCTGCCCCCGACGATCAAGCCTGTCACCTACACTGTCACTGCCCCTGTGACCACCTCAACCTCCCAGCAGCCCGTCGTGCAGACGGTCCACGTTGTGCACCAGATCCCGGCAGTGTCCGTCGCCAGTGTGGCCGGGCTGGCCCCAGCGAACACGCACACCGTCGCAGGGCAGGCCGTAGTCACCCAGGCGGCTGTGCTGGCCCCTCCTAAAGCAGAGCCACAGGAGAATGGAGATCACCGAGAAGTGAAAGGTGAGACCCAGCGGTTGCTTTCCCAGCTTGGAGCAACCCAGCCGACTTGTCTGGCCCAGCCCATTTCTCATGTTGCTCACTGCTGGTCCAGAGCAGGTCTGCCACCCCGAGGGTTGTGTTTTATTGGAACTGCTGAGCTCTCTCCAAGCTTTCCAGCAGTCTTAGTTGGTGTCATTTCTTGTCTTTTCAGTGAAAGTGGAACCTATTCCTGCAATGAGCCAGGCCACCCTGGGTACTGCCAGCCGGGTCATTCAGACGGCACAGACCACCCCCGTCCAGACAGTCACCATCGTGCAGCAGGCACCTCTAGGTCAGCACCAGCTACCCATAAAAACTGTAACACAGAACGGGACTCACGTGGTGCCAATCCCCGCCGCTGTGCACGGTCAGGTGAACCACGGTAAGCAGCGAGGGGGTCCTTTGCTCTCCTTTTCTGAAGGTCCCGGTCAGAGTTGTGGTTCTGACTGTGCAGTGTCCACATTCTAAGCTGTCGGAGCCCTGACATCTGCAGACCCCGGGTCGTGCTCATGGGAGCTGGTTCTCGGGATCCCCCATGGAGGGGCTATCCGATGGGAGGGGGGAGGGGAGCGTTTCTAAAAACCCAGAGAACAGTACTCCCACTTTGTGTGTACCTGCCTATAGCCTAGAAGAAACCTAAGGTCTGGGAAGTGTCCCCTGGGTGTGTGTCCTGGCTGAGCCGTCCAGGGCAGGCCCCTCTGGGAGGTGTCTGGCAGGGGAGAGACGACTGCTCGGCTGTGCTCTTGGCTCTGAAAGGCCTCTGGGGCCCCGGGTGTCTGTCCACCAGTGTCCTGACCCAGACAAGTAGAGAAGGTAGAACAGACCGAGGGAGCTTGGCTCCTGGATAAGAGACAGAGGTGTTGTGATGTTTTGGTAAATGGAATTGTTTTCTTAATTCCATTTTATTTTTTTTGTTAATCTTCACCCAAGGATATTTTTCCATTGATTTTTAGATAGAATGGAAGGGAGGGAGAGCGGGAGAGAGAGAGAAACATCAATGTGAAAGAGACACATCAGTTGGCTGACTCCCACCCAACCCCAACCGAGGCCAGGGATCAAACTTGCAACCCAGGTACGTGCCCTTGACCAGGAAATGAACCCGAGACCCTTGGGTCCTCGGCCTGACACTCTAACTGCTGAGCCAAACTGGCTGGGCTAATTTCCTTTTTAAATTATTCGTTGCTACTGTATAGAAATAGAATTGATTTTTACGTTTTGATCTCCTACTCTGCAACTGCTGTGTGCATTTCCTTGTGTGAGGGTTTTTGAGATGTGAAGACTCACATTTCCCTTTCCTGTCTCATCGCCGGAACGTGCAGTGGTGTGGGACAGCGGTGTAAGAGCGGACCTCCTCCCCCAGGCTCTGCCTCAGGGAAACAGCCAGGCTTGCCCACGGAGGCTGACATTAGCTGGCGTTGCAATATCTGGACTTTTAGTAAGTTGAGGAATTTCCCTTCTGTTCCTGGCTTGCTGAGTCGTTTTATCATAAAAGGGTGCAGTGCCTTTTATGGATGAAGATACTCCTGGCATAAATCCCACTTGGTTATTCTGGCGAAGCGCCCGTTTATAGGATACTGAGTTTGGTTTACCAAAACTTGGTTGAGGACAGTTACATCAGTATTCGTCAGGAATGTTGGCTGGTAGTTTTCTTGCAGTGTTTTTGGCAGCTTCTGGGGCTGCTCGCACTGCTCCCCAGAAAACCCAGCGTGGCCATCCTTCAGCCTCTCTTCCCCACTGGACTGTGGTCTAGGGACAGGTGCTGTCAGTCTTGGCTGGGACTCTGCTCCCCTGGGCTCTGTCTTGGGGTGTGGCAGGTGTCAGGAAAGATCACCGGTTGCCTTTCCAGGCTCCTGTGTGTGCGTGTCTTTCTCTGGGTAAGACCCTGTCAGGCCATCTGCTGCCTGGGTCCCACATTTCCCTCAGGGCAGGAGGGTGGAAGGGCCAGATGCTGCTTCCCCAAGTCATGTGGCATGCGGTGACTTCAGGCTTCTTTCCGTCCAGTGACCTTCTGACTTGGAGGAAGTGGCCCTTTCTCCATGCAGAGTGCCCTTTCCATCTGCTGGTGCACAGTGTGGGACAGGTGAAGACAGGAGGTGTGGAGACCCTTGCCTAGCAGGGAAGTCCCGTGCCAGCCTGGAGGAGGGCAGGGCCCTGTGCAGAGTGCCTGAGAGAGGAAGGGCTCAGTGGTTGAGGCAGAGGCGGGGAGAAGTTGGGAGGCCGATGCACTGCTAGCCTGAGCCCCGAGCCCTGCTCCCCTCCTCGTGTGTGGAGAGACCGGGAGCATCGGGAGCATTTGGCGTGGAGGGGGTTGGGCTCAGGGGGAGAACTTCGGCAGCAGCCCCTTGGCCATGACAGTGAAGCCATCTACTGTTGGTCCACCTTTGCCTGACCCTGAGCCTCAGCCTCCCCAGGGTCCTGTCCAGGTAGCACACTCTTTGAAGTGAGGAAAAAGATGCCAGCTGTTGCCCTGGCCGGTTTGGCTCAGCAGTTAGAGTGTCAGCCTGCGGACCAAAGAGTCCCGGGTTCGATTCCGGTCAGGGGCATGTACCTCGGTTGCAGTTCGATCCCCGGCCCTGGTTGGGGTCGTGTGGGAGGCAACCAGTCGATGTGTCTCTCTCACATCGATGTCTCTCCCTCTTTCTCCCTCCCTCCCGCTCTATCTGAAGATAAATGGAAAAATATCCTCGGGTGAGGATTAAAAAAAAAAGGATGTCCGCTCTCAGCCTCGGCCCGTGTGGCTCAGTTTGGTTGAGAGTCGTCTGATGTAAAGGTTGCCGGTTCAATTCCCCAGTCAGGGCACATAGGCAGGTTGCAGGTTTGAGTCCCCGGTTTGGGTACATAAACATCAGTCAAGGCAAATGATCGCCGTTTCTCTCTCACTAAAAAATCAATTGAAAGTTTTCTTGCCCTGGCTCCCGTGCCCTGGCCACCAAGGGCTGTGTGCAGGTCACGGAGACGCCGACCCTCGGGGCAGAGCCTGGGTCTCACGGGGTCTGACTCACTGTCTCTCTGCAGCAGCGGCGAGTCCTCTGCACATGCTGGCGACACACGCGTCCGCGTCGGCCTCCCTGCCCACAAAGCGCCACAATGGCGACCAGTTGGAGCAGCCAGAGCTTAAGCGCGTCAAGACCGAAGACGGTGAGAGCATCGTCATCGCCCTGAGCGTGGACACGCCGCCGGCGGCTGTGAGGGAGAAGGGCGTCCAGAACTAGCAGCCCGGAGAGCTTTTCTACTTCACTGTCAACTCTGTGGTGCCAAAAGGAGACACTGCCCTTCACGGATGCTCGGAGCGCATCCTCTCGTGGGCAGAGGGCCCTGCGGTTGGACTTCACGTCAGCACTGAAAACACAAAACCCAGGTGGCCTTAAAACTCCTTACAGACAGAAATCACACCTGAACTTTAAAACCACACAACAAAACCTGGTCCCGGCAGTGGCTCCTCGCCCAGCGCTCATCTTTTAACCCTGAGCAGACTCTCGGCCCTTCCGAGTGAGGGTGGTGCCTGGTGCGAGCAGAGGGGCCCAGACGGCCCTCCTGGAGGGACAGCAAGGAGCCACCCCACCACCCTCAGAGGACCCCCGGGGCTGGCAGATGAGACAGTATTTTGTTGTTCACATGTGGAATTAGAATATTTTGAGGTTACTTTCTTTCTTTACAAAATAATGGGGTCTTTGACATTTCAGATCACTCCATTTCTACTCTGGAAATTTTGGAACCACACAGGACCTTTAGTGTGGATTCCATTTGAGAAAAGAACAGCGTAGTTCTGTTTTCGTTGCTTGTTTTCAGCCTATGGAATGATTTACTGTGTGCGGTTAAAGGTCAGGAGGAGCAGTGATGACAGCGGCCCAGTTCCTGTTGGAGCAGCTGCCTGATGAGTTCACTCCTCCGTGTCAGTGTGTAGGACGGACAGATGGACACAGCGGGCTGCATGGATGAACTTCTGGACTTGCGGGCTGCACTTGTTTTCCTTGCTACTTTTTGTTGTTTCTTTGTGTTGACTTTGTCCCTGGCATCATTTTCCACTCTAAGTAAAACAAGTCTCCTAAGTATTGTGTGTTTAAAATGACAGAACTATTCCTACTTTATTTGGGGGGAAAATTCAATCTTTTGTCACACACCCTTTCCAACAACGTCACAGAGCTCATGGTGGCATGTGTGTTGTTTTAGGTGCCCTCACCGGCTCAGCATCGTCTGACCAGCTGTCTGCCCAACTCGGCCCCACTCACCCCGCTGCTGGGGCGGAGCAGAAACCGCGTGTTAATACAAGGGTCTTGGAAGCAAGCGCCCTGTGGTTAAATATTGGAAACGCCTAAGTTGTTTTCTGATTGGTGACAGGAAATTCCCCTCAACCTTTCAAAACGGAATCCCCTACTAAGGCTGACTTCTCTCCTCCAGAAAATAAAAGCAAGAGGAAAGGAAACCATGGTGAGAACGGAAAGTGGGAGGCACCCCTCGTGGCCTCGGCTTATGCTCCTCTGGAAGGAAACCACTCACCTTTCCAGAGTGTTCTGGGGGTCTGAGCAGCTGTGCAACTAGAGAGAGGTTTGGCCTTATTGTGAATTTTTAAATGTCATCATCATAACATTATTTATTTAAATGTAGTTATTTTGGTATTTAATTTTTTTTTTAAAGAGAGGGAAAAAACCCCTGTATTTTCCTGGTGGAATGAAACAACTCAGAATGGTATATTTAGGCAATTTTAAAACACTTATTATTTACCTAAAGACCAAATATGATAAATTTGTTCTAAGTATTGTGTGTCAATCCAAAGTATGGAGCTGTCACAATGTTACTGCAGATAATGCATATTAAAAATTATGAACTTACTGCACAGTAGCTGGATTTATACTCAGCCATTTAAAAAATAAAACGGAACCATCAAGTGAATGAGACCACGTGTGTGACAGGGGCCGAGTCCAACTTGCAGACTCAGGTGCGGGTGGGAGCACCTCCGGGCAGCAGTGTCGTCTTCAGGCACTTCACAGGTACCTTGGAATGTGTATCTTCACTTGTCTTTGTATTCAGAAGGTTAGCGATCTGCAAAGTAATTCAGACTGTGCTGTGTCCTGTGTGGGGGGGCCCCCCCGCTGCTCTGAGGCAGCGAGGACTTATGCTAGTGCCCCAGGGAGCAGACACGCCGTCCTCCTGGAGACATGTCCCTGCGGCAGCGTGCCTGTCAGCACCCAGGAGACGGGCGCATCCTCCCTGCTGAAGCCCAGTCCATCAGTGGGTTATTTCTGAGCCCAACACATAGACCTTATGGGTCTGGAGGAATTTCTGCTGGGATGATAAGTACCCAGTTCTCAAATTTTAACAAGGGGATTCAGGTTTTTTGTTGTTTTTTTTTTTTTTTTTTTTTTTTTTTTTTTTTTTTTTTTTTTTTTTTGCTGTAAGGCAGCTGGAGTGTGCCTTTTTCAGAGGTGAGGGTGTTCTCTTTGCTTTTTCCTTCCTGCTACCTTATTCAGTTAGCACACTAATTGGCGCATAGAAATATAAGATGGAGGCTAGAAAAAACATGGATTAGAAACCACCATAGTCCAAGCAAGGTTTTTGTTTTGTTTTTTTTCAACTGAATTCCCAAGAGCCCTCAACACACCAAGGCCCACGGAGCCGTGTCCCTGCCACGCTGCTGGAGGCCTGGTGCGACAACCCACGTGTTCCACCGAACTCCACTGGCAGTTTCTAACATCTTATTTCAAGAAGTTTCTCCTTTGACTTTTGCCAAACTTCTGAGCTCCCAAACTTCATTCCTGCAGCTTTGCCCAGAACCAAACAAAACTACAAGAGGGAAACTCACGTGCCCCACGGGGTGGTGCCTTCCAGGGGGTCTGCACGTCGGGGCTGGTCTGGCGGTGGGGTCCCCACGTGGTGGCTGAGCTCCTTGAATACACCACCCTTGTTCTCCACTGGAACAGGAGCAGCCAGGAGTCACGGGCAGAGGGTGGGGCGATGTCAGGACCTGGGGATTCCATGCTCTGTGACAGGAGATCAGTGACAGTCTTCACGTCCTAACTGCCATTAGTCCAGAGGCATAGTGGTGGTATGTGTGCAAAGATTTGAAATTTTAAAAGTATCAAGTTCCTGAAATCCAATAAAATATTTTTATTAATTTTAATTGAATACAGAGTATCATTGTCATTTTGATCATCTTAAGCAGGCACTTCCTTTTTGCATTTTTACTTTATGCTCTTTTCCAAGTGCGCCAAAGCCCTAGAACCCTGGAGCAGATGTATGAAGCACGCTGTGAGGCCGCCGTGGAGGTCTGTCCATCAGGCACGGCGTGTCTGCGTGTGAGGGAGACAAGGTCACGGGCTGAGGTGACTGAGGACCAGGGCCACTGCAAACAACTTGAAATACAGCCTCCCATGAGGTGAAATCTTGTCTATTCAAGTTCCCACACCAACACTGGTCATCCAGCTACTACAGAAAGTCTGGCACGGACTGCTGATGTCCTGAAGCTTGCCAGAGCATTTCAGTACTAATCTCGGGGTGCTAGAGGGAGGGAGTCCTGAAGAGAATGGTATGAAGGCCCCCTGGGGAGCTAAAGGAAGCTAAAATCAAGCATTCAAGGACAGAGTTCATATGGAGTGTTTCATTCCCTACACTGATGCCCTCATTTAAAACAATTCCTGCCCTGGCCGGTTTGGCTCAGCGGTTAGCGCGTCGGACTTCGGTCCAGAGAGACCCGGGTTCGGTTCCCGCTAGGGGCATGTACCTTGGTTGCAGTTTGTCCCCGGCCCTGGTTGGTCGTGCGGGTGGCAGCCACTCGATGTGAACCTTTCACGTCGATGTTTCTCTCTCTCTCTCTCCCCCTCTCTCCCTCCCACTCTATCTGAACAAAAAATGAAAAAATGTCCTCGGGTGAGGATAAAATAAATTAATTAATTAATTAAAAAAAAAAATTCCTATTAGCCCTGGCCGCTTTGGCTCAGCGGTTAGAGCGTCGGCCTGCGGTGCAGAGAGACCCGGGTTTGGTTCCCGCTAGGGGCATGTACCTCGGTTGCAGCTTGTCCCCGGCCCTGGTTGGTCGTGCGGGTGGCAGCCACTCGATGTGTCCCTTTCATGTCGATGTTTCTCTCTCTCTCTTCCTCTCTCTCCCTCCCAGTCTATCTGAACAAATAATGAAAAATAAATAAATAAATAAAATAAATAAAAAAATAAAAATTCCTATTGGAAGGAAACTGCTCATTATACACTGAGACTATTTCTCCTAACAAAAGAAAGCATTCATAATGTTTTCCAGATGTCCATGTTGTGGTAATAGATGCTTTAAAATTCATTACGCTCTCACCCCCCCTTCTCTCAGGAGAAGCTACTCTGCTGATTCCTCAGGTTCACCTTGCTGAAGTTAAACAGTCTAAGGAGAGATGACACCCATCTTAGAGGGTAACCTACCTTTACTCACAAGAAGGGTGTTGAGTGGAGGAGCCCTCTTCACTTCAGACACAGGAAACAGTTCAGTGAGCCCTGTGGATTGTTGCAGGAAGGCCACACCTCGTCTGTGACGAAGGCCTCGGCACACGGTGAGCCCACGTGCAGGCCCCTCACATAAGCGCAGGAGTGACTGGGGAGGGGAAGGCCCTCAGCACTGTGATTCAGACACAGCCTGGCCGGTGCATACCACACCAGGTTGACACCTCTTGCTGCTTCCACTGTGTGCTTATGTCCACAGCAGTACACACGTCAGATTTTCACAGGGGCCTCTGGTGACCTCGCATGAGATGACTAGACCTGAGGGCACATGTCCTGATGTGAGAAGTATCTGTCAGAGGCCCCGTGGTGTAAGCAAACTGCCCGTGCGTCTTCCAGGGGTCACATCAAACCACCTCGCAGTCTTGTGGGAAGACAGCAGCAGACAGATCGGGTCGGGGGGACTGAAAGTGGGAGAGCCACCAATATGGTGACTTTTCCTGGGTTTTGTTTCCTCTTGTATCTCCTGGCACAGGCTCTGAGACAGCCTGTGTCAGACGTGTACATTAGGGACGAACATCGGAACACCCAAGACAGCCTCTCATTCCGGCCAGAGTCCTGGAAAAGGGCCCTGTGAGACCGTGGGGATTGGGCAGCTGCACACTGTAAGCCGACTCCGAGGACTCAGGAGAATCTCTCCCCATTCTGGCCTCACACTGGACCCAGTCACAGGGAATTTGCAAGCTCACAGGGAGGCAAAAACCTGAGTATTTTAGCCAAAGGACCAGGAAAGGGGTGCTCGGGAGATGGTAAATGTGGGGGGAGGTCACAGCAAACATTGTTAGAGAAGGCTCCCCAAAAGCTGCACATGACATGCTGGGTTCAGCTGAGCTACACAAGCCTGGAATTGACCTGGGGAAGCAGAGACTTTGTCACTGACTGCCATGCAGATGGGCCCCTGGTGGTGTGCACAGGCTTGGGAAAAACACCAGAACCACAGGCTGAACCTAGCCAGACTATTCACCTGCTTTAAAAAAAAAAAAAAAAAATTCTCCAGAAGATTTTAATAGAACTCGGTCTCATAATATACAAAATGTCTAGAATACAATCCAAAATTAATATATAAAGATCCAGGAGAATCTCCAAAGGGACATGAAAACGCACAGATGTCAGCATCAGCGTGCTGGAATAATGAGAATATGTGAGAGCTTTCTACAGCTCTGATTATTAACATGCTCCATGAAGGGCGAATGCTCTCACAATGAACCAAAACTTATAGAAGTTAAAAAAAAAAATGAAATAAACTGAAATGAAAAATTTAGTGAATGAACAGAAAAACGTTTAGAAACAAACAGCCTCAGGGACTTTGGGACGATATAAAAAGATCTAATGTGTGTGTTGATAGATTCCAGCAAAGGAAGAAAGGGGTTGGTTGGAAAGTAACTTTTAAAAAAGAAATAATGGTTGAAAATATTCCAAATTTGGTGAAAGACATAAATTTAGATTCACAAAGCTCAATGGACACTAAATAGGATAAACTCAAAGAAAATAATGTCAAGATATATACCTTTGGCCCTGGCGGGTGTGGTTCAGTAGTTAGAACATCAGCCCGAGGACCAAAGGGTCTCGGGTTCGATTCCTGGTCAAGGGCATGTACCTGGGTTGTGGGTTCGATCCCTGGTCGCGGTCGGGGTGCATGCGGTGGGAGGCAGCCAATCGATGTGTCCATCTGTTTTTCTCTCCCCCTCAATGGAAAAAAATCCTCCAGTGAGGATTAACCAACCAAACAAAAAAACAGAGCTTTGACCACAGAATCTGATGGCCTTTTATCTGAAAGGCAGACAAGTGTCCTTGTGTGCAGAGCAACAGCAATGCGACTCCAGTTTCCCCTCCAAAGACCAAGGTGGGCAGCAGCTGGAAAACACGGCTGAAAGTAACTGTCGCTCAGAATACTGTATCCATAGACAATCTCAGGAATGCCGATGAAATAGATTCTTAGATGAAAAAAAACTAAGTTCTTAGCCAGCAGAGCTGCTGAAAAAGAAACGCAAAAGGAAGTTCTTCAGGCAAAAAGTAACAGAGAAACTTGGAACTTCAGGAATTAAGAAAGAAATCAAAAGAAATGGTAAATACTTGGGCAAATATTACAAACGAATTTCTCCTCTTCAGTTGTCTGACTTTTCCATGTAGAAATTGCAACACTGTCTCAGGGTTACGTAAATGTAATAGACTGACAGTCACATCAGGACAGTGAAGGTTTGCAAGGTCTCTACATTTCACTGCAAGTGGTAAACATTAATTCTGAAGCAGAATGAAGAGTTAACTTTGTAGACTGATCACTAGTGCAATTGCTAATAATACCTAACAAGGATAAAGTAAAAAGCCAACAGGTAAATTGAAATGGAATGCTAAAAAGTTTTCAAATCAAGGCAGACCCTGGTGATACTGTGGGATCAGTTCCAGACCAATGCAATAAAGCAGATACCACAATAAGGTGACTTGAGTCCCACCTGTTTTTTGTTTCCCAGTGCATTTAACAATTTACACTATAGGGTAGTCTATTAAATGTGCTTTAAAAATTGTCTAAAAAATCGTACCTAGCTTAGAATCCAGAGAAACAAACCGCAGAATAGTGGTTACCAGGAGATGGGAGGAATGGGGAGTGATTTAGGTAGGAGGTATTTTGGGGGCGTGAGGAAGTTTTGAAAATGGAGATAGGTGGTAGCTGCCCAACATTGTGAATATACTAAATGCCACTGATTTGTACTTTATAATGGCTAGGTGTGTGTTATATGAACTTTTCCTCAATGAAAAACAAAGAAAACAAATTCTACCATCACTAGCAAATTCTACCAAATGTGGAAGAAAAAAACCTCTTCAAGGACGTAGCAGAACATCTACCTGGTGAGGACGCAGAACCGTGGCTCGTGCCCTGGAGCCACGTGAAACAGCGTGCGTTCTCGAACCCTTCCCAGACTGGATAAAGTTAAACTACATGACTCAACAACCTCACTCTTGTTAACTTATCCAAGACAAACAAAAAGGTGTAGTCACCGGCAAATCTATCTGAATGTCTAGAGGAGCACTTGTATCATCTCCCAAATCTGGAAACACTGAAAATGTGGAAAACTGACACAGTGGATGCTGCTTGGCTGTGGAAGGAATGAACTACTGACACAACACACGTCAGTCTCAAAGGCCTTACGCTGAGTGACAGCCAGACGCAAAGGCTACCTACTCTGCTGTGGGCTGAAACGTATCATGCTAACCCTGGGACCTATGAAAGTGACATCGTTTGGAAATAGGGTCTTTGCAGATGTGATCGAGTTAAGATGAAGCCATTAGGGTGTCCTTCTACGAGGAGGAGAAAAGGACAAAGACACACAGAGATAGAAGTTGCCACGACCCATCTCCAAGCCAGGAACTGCTGGCAACCACCAGCAGCTAGAAGGCCTGGGACAGACTCGCTCAGTGTCCAGAATGAACCAACCCTGCCAATACCTTGATTCAGACTTCTAGGCTCCAAAACCCTGCAAGAATAACTTTTTGTTGGGTTAAGCAGCCCAGTTTGTGGTAGTTTGTCACCACAGCCCTCGGAAACTGCTACACTGTAAGACTTCATTGATGGGACATTCGAGAAAATGCTAGAGTAAGTCAGTGGTTGCCAGGAGCTGGGTGGTAGTGGGGGGGCTACCAAGGGGAGTGAATACTAGGGGCTGTGGCTACACAACTCTATGCATGACAACACTCATAAAAGTGTGCACACCCAAAAGAAAGCACGTGAATTTTAAAATTAAAAATTATCCCTCTGCCAATGAGTTACTGGCTGGTGAACAGGGCGGGGCCTTAGGTGTGTGCGCTGGTGCACTGCCGGCCTTAACCCCATGTGGGGCTGGGGTTCAGGGCTGGGGGAGTTGTGGAGGATGACACCTAGAAACTGCCTCCTCCACAGCAGACGAGGAGTGCTGGCTCCTTTTGGCTGCCCTCTCTCGGGGACCCTATGGTTAAAAAACAAAGAAGTGTTTACAACATGATGAAACTTGGAAACATTAAGAGAAAGGAGGCCGGCCAGAGCCGGGGGAGGGGAGAGTGCGCAGTGACTGCTAATGGGCCGGGGTCCTGTTTTTGGAGTGATGGAACGTTCCAGAACACGATGGTTGCAATGCTGTGAAGGCACTGAATGCTATGTATTTTTTAAAATGGTCAAACTGCCCTGGCTGGTTTAGCTCAGTGGTTGGAGCGTCGGCCTGTGGACTGAAGAGTCGCAGGTTTGATTCCGGTCAAGGGCACGTAGCTTGGTTGTGGTTCGTACCTAGCTCTGGTTGCGGTCATGCGGGAGGTGGCCAGTCGATGTATCGATCACATTGATGTTTCTCCTTCTCCCCCTCTCCCTCCCACTCTATCTGAAGATAAATGAAAAAATACCCTCGGGTGAGGATAAAAAAAACAAAATGGTTAAACTGGTCAATTTTGTGTGTACCCTGCCACAATGGAGTTTCACTTGGCGGGTGGGGTGAGCTCCGGTCTGCATGACCACCCAACAGCTGCACGGGTCGGACCCACAGTGGCTCCCAGGGCTGCGTGCTGCTGCTCTCCAGCTGCTTCCTCCATCCTGCTGAGGGTCCCCGAAAACCTGGTAGGAGACGAAAGGTGTGGCACCCCCACACAGCGTGCAGTTCCCACTGGTGACAGAAACACCCCCGCCCACCCTCCTCCACTGGTCAGGCAGGTGACACCAGGATGATCCTGGACCACCACAGCTGACCTGAGTCAGTCACAGCCGAAAGCTTGAAGCAGTGTTTCACAAAGCTCTTCTCCAAGAACCTTATTATATTCAAACCCCAGCATAGCTGCATTTTCTCAGGTAATTCTTCTGCCCTCCCATTAAAAACAAACTATAAAAATGGCCAGAGTGGATACGGGACATCGCCTGATCTCACCACAATGATGGTCTTGTCACTGGGTGTGATGGGAGCAGTCTCCACGGGGCCCAAAGGGGCTGCGGCATCCTGTCCTTACGTAAAGGAGACAAGGCCGTGCACAGGCCCGCTTGCACACTGAGGCAGTACCAGGGTGTGCCACATCAGTCCACCCTGCCTTCCTCTCCAGTTCCAAGGCTCTCCATGCACGTCGAATTCCCACGCTTCCTTTATGGACATTTCTTCCCAGTTCAGTGTACACTGAGATACACCAGAGGGACTATACTGGGGAAAATACAAACTGGTAATTATACAGATGTGAAGGATGCCTCCTGCTCCCCTACCTAAAGTTGGGGCTGAAATGTTAGCTGAGTGAGTGTGAAACCGATGGGGAAGCCTAACACCACGTGGTAAGCGGAGTCCAGGCCCGTCCGTCAGCGTGCAGAGCAGGGCAGAGACCGTGAAAACCAAGAATGAGTATTTCCTCGGCTCCCAGCCATCACCCATGTGGGTGGCGGGGTGCCCTGCAGCCTCAGTTTCCACCTGGCCCTGCCACAGCAGCCCCGACAGGCCGGGCACACTGGGCATCCCTGGAGTCCACAACCCGACCAGATTCTCAAAATTAGGGGCTTGGTTTTATAACATACAACTTTTTTCCCTTGAGGGGTACAGAGTACAACAAAATTAGTCACTTTTATTTAAAGGAAACATTAAAAATAAGTGTGCAAAATTAAATCCCATGATTAAATACACATGAGAGGAACATGCATGCTTTACACTGAAACCCACATACACAGTTAGCAGACTACACGACAGCAAAGACCTGGCGAAACGGAGAACTTGCTGCAGATTTTAAATGTTTGCACCTGAAATCAAAACCATAAATTAGGTTTCTTTAAAGGGCATTTAAGAAAATCAAATAGAGTCCTCAAGTAGTGCTAACAACATCGAGCCCATAACCTATTTTTGTTACCAAATGTTAAAAAAAGTTATGTGCCTTTCATTCTCAAAACATTAGTGTGCAGCTTTTCTTATAAATGTTGGGGAAAGAAAAAGGTGGAGAGACAGGGAAGTGGACACGGTGGGCTAAGGCCTCCTGCTCCGCTTTGTTGAGATGTCAAATGTTTCCCTTCATGTCCTCCAACTTAAGTGGCGTTCTCTCCTATGACTGATACCTGGAGCCTGTGCACCACTCTGTGTCCTGCACACAACAGGAAAACTCAGGTTTTCACCAGGAGTTTCACCAGGAGACCCCAAAGCGCCCTACTCACAGGGCAGGCCTGGCGTCTGCCTCAATTCTGGCAGAAAGGACGCCAGCAGGTGCGCACACGACCAAACCACAGGGCTACAACAGGCACAGGGAGGACCAGGACACGGGACTCACGAGAGAAACGCCCACCTGTGTTCTCTAACACAGCTGTGTCTCTTTTCTTCATGTTCAGATGGGAGAAAATTCCTTTCTCCTTTTCTAAGGCAAGCTGCTGGTATTTTTCTGTTTAAATCTGGTTATAAGAACTAACATTTACACATCTGTTCATTTCCCCATTATAGACTCAGTGAAAATGATGAAATTTGTTGTCAAAAACAAATTCCGATTTGTCCATCCTTTTCCCAACCCAGCCCCTAAGTCTGTATGGCGCCCGACTGCAGGTGGGAGGAAGCGGAGTCATTAAAGCTAGCGTCACGGCCGGGCTGCAGGGGGTGAGCAGCGGTCGGGCTCGGGCTGCTCAGAGCCACTTGAGTGTCTGGGGTGCCTCTGCGGCTCGTCCTTTAACACTGGGAATGCGAAGCTTGCTCAGGAAAACACACAACCACCTATGGCTTCAAGACCAAGGTCCCTGGACGGTCCCTCCAGCCTGTCACCCACAAGGCCCAGGGGTGATGGCACCAGCCCCAGGAGTTTGAGGGGCGCACTCAGCACTTTGGGGCACTCGGCCGTGGGTGTTGATTGCACTCCGGGTGAAGAGTCACAGCTTGTCGTCGGTCATTTCTAGAAACTGCGCGTAGACGTCCCGGATGCACTCCCCCTTGGGGTTGAACAGGAATTTGTAGTAGCTGCCGTCTGCACAAATTGCTGTGACAGAAGGAGACCATTTTACTCACACGTCTTCCTGCAAAGTTCAAAGCAAGCGGCCCTCGCTCAGCTGAACTGAAATGGCCTTGCGGAGCACTGAGCAGCTGATTTGTGCATGAATTTGTGGACGGCCAGAGGAGCCCCTTCCTCACTGAGCACATACATGGCCAAGAGTCCCAACTGTTCTGGGAGTGTTGGCAATAGGGGAAAAAAAACCCTCTTTGGTCATCAGTTCAAAAACCACTTGATCCGCCCCCAGGAGGGCAGGGAGCTGGTAACACCCCACATGGCTGTGCAGACCCTGAGTAGGGTGCACGATGCCCCCAGCAGAGCTGGGTTAGCACAGTCAACACTGGGGTAGGGGTGCGAGGGGCTTGTCATTCTCCTCTGGAAGGACCACTTACCAATGACAGCATTTGGCTCCGTTCCAAAGGCACAAATGCATGGAGAGCCTGAGGGAACCTGAAACTTGGAAAAACTCCACTTGGAACTGAAGTATTTGGGAAGGAAACTGGCTGATGCCAAACTATGAGGACAAGGAAGAAAAGGAAAGGAATTACACTCATGTAACTTAAAGACACAGCTCTTTAACATAGCTGTAGCCTTAATAATTTGAATTCTATTTTTGCTATGAACTTTTTTTCCCACATAAAAAAATAACGGGCACAGATTTGTCCTGTCACTGAATCAGTTTTCTGAACACAGTGAACACAAACACAGCCATGGGCATTAAGGACCAAGGTGCCTGGGTCCTCGGCAGACGTTTTCTAAGGAGTGAACGACAGGAAGTAACAATGCCACTGTTTTAGTATCAAACAGTCTGCACTGGTTTTCACAGAATCGAAGGAACGGCCATGAAGACCCCGCTGTGACTTCACACTGCATTTGCCCACAATGAAGCAATGGTGAGTCCTTTTGGAAACCTACCTAGACTGTTTATTCCTTTTAGGATCTTCAGCAGCAAAAATGTGCACTGTGCCGTGGTCACTGGACACACAGATGAGGGACGCGTCCTGATTGAAGTTAATGCTGCAGAGAAACCAGGCTCAGGTGTCACGTGGATGTGAGGGAGCCCAGCCCAGCCACAGCAACAAGGCCATCGAGCTGGCGCCTGCCACCTTGGCCTTTCCATATTCGAGACAGTAATTTAAGAACCACCCCTCCTTGAACAAGCCTGTAGTTCGCATCATGGAACCAGGAGGACAAAGCCACAGCACAACCCTGCATGTCACGAGCAGGTACCTCCCTGGGTGCACGGACAAGGCTGGATGCCAGGGACAGGGAAGGGCTTCCTGCAGGTCAACTACAGCCCCAGCGCCCCTGAGGCTGCCCCCACGTGCCACTCAGGTGAGAAAAACTCCCCTTCTCTGACCACCCTGCCCTCTGGAGGCAAAGGCTAACCCTCCAGAAGTGGGCATCAGCTGGGCTGGGGAGGCACCAGCTCTGCTGGAGGGGCCCTTGAGAGCAGACAGACAGGGGAGCATGCTGCACACACAGGGCTCCAACAGGTACACTCACTGAATTTATATATGAATTACATTTTTAATTCCCAGAACCAAATGCTGCTCAACACCTACAAAAACCACAGATGCAAAGAATGAATCCTGCCCAAGCAGGGTCCAGCCACTGCAGTGCAGCAGGCTCCAGGGCTGTGGTAACAACCACGGTGGAGAAAGCAGCTCAGTCTCCCAGAGGCGGCAGAAGTAATGACAGATGAGCCAACAAGGTCTCTGATATTTGCCTTAAAATACTTAAAAAGTGAAGCGGTAAAATAAAGCTGGTCAATATTGATAAATTCTGAAGCAGGGTGATGGGTTAATTGTAATTATTCTTTCTACTTTTGTGTATATTCCCATCATACATATTATTAAAATTAGTAATAAAAAATTGAACTGAAACACGACCCCCCCCCCAATAGCACAACTGCCTCCTGCTACCCAAGGGTCTTGACTGTCCCTCCAAATCACACAGGGCCTTTCAATGCATCAGCCTAAAGCAATGGCCTTGTCTAGGGAGAAATAGTGGTCATCCTTACCAATAAATATTAGCTGCTTGAGATCCTCTTCGTAACTCCTGGATTAAATGCCCTGATGAAGTATCAAATATTCTTATAAGGGTCCCCTTTGAAAAACAGTGAAGTGTTTCATTATCAAAGATTCATAACGTTTTAGTTTTTTCAGTGACTTATATTCAACAAACTCACTGGCCCCTCTATCCTCCTCCTAACTCACCACACCATCACCTACAACCTGACTTTTCCCTCCATCATCCCTAAGAATGAGCTGCTGGCCCTTTAATCTGACAGCTCTGGGCAGGGGCCAGAGAGGGTGAGGGAGACTTGGGACCCTTGACTAATCCTGTGCATATGCTCCCCTGGCAGATGCCCGAAAGAACACCTAGGCCAGGCTGACCTGTCCCTCAAGAGCTGCCAGCTCATCACCTTTACTGTAACTCCCACAGCCAGCTCTAGAAAAAATAACACTGCAATTCTGCTGCCAAAAGATGAGGTGACAAGGTCAAGTGACTTCTGGACCGTCTCTGTCAACTAGGACTTGTTTCCTGCAGAGCCTGTCCGTGAAGTCATAAGGGGTGGGAGGGCAGCTCTGGGAGGAACATGACCTCTGCAAGGGCAGGGACACACACTTACTTTTTCAGATGCTGTTGCAATTCTTGTTCCCTGCAGGTTGAGAGCAATGCAGCTCAGAATGCCCTCGTGGGCAGGAATGTCCACAGGTGGCTTCTCGGTGCTGGCCAGGTCCACAAGCTGCACGTGGCCCGTGTGTGTGCCAGGGAAGGCCAGGAGAGAGTTGTTACTATTCGGGCACAGGACACAGAGGCCTAAACAGACAGAAAACCCGTCAAGGATTCACAAGCATCTTCAAAGCCTCTGCTTTCCCACATGCAGAGCCTTGTCCAAACCTGCTCTCTGCTCTCCAGTTCCCAAGGAAAACATAGTAAGATTTGTGGGTTTCCATCTATATCAGAGTCACACAAAGGGTATCAGAGGGCCAAGCAAAGCTACCTCCCATGAAACCATCTCATAATTGGGAATATTTGCTGAATTTATTGAATACACTTTATCAAATGTCTGTCTTCTGTGGTGCCAGGCACAGAGAATTAAAATTTGTAAAATATGAAAATTGCTCCATTAACAACAGCAAAAGAAAACAAAATACTTTACAAATAAATTCAATGATAGATTGTAAGACCCTATAACACGTTGCAAAAGAAAACCAAAGACCTGGTAGATGAAGCTACACTATGGTCATGGATTGGAATCTACATTCGTCCACCCATCTATACAACCACAATTAAAGTTTCCGCAGGCTTTTTAGAAGAGATAAGCTGACACTAACAGTTATAAGGAAAGGTAAAGATCTTAGAATAGTCTGACATTTTTTTGTAAAATAAGGACAAGATTGGAGGACTTATACTACCTAACTGCAAGAAATATTTTAATTTCTTTTCTTTATTGATTTTAGAGAGAGGGAGGGAGGGAGGGAGGGAGGGAGGGAGGGAGGGAGGGAGGGAGAGAGAGAGAGAGAGAGAGAGAAATATCAATGAGAGAGAACATTGACTGACCGCCTCCTGCATGCCCCCCACTGGGGATTGGGCCCACAACCTGGGCATGTGCCCTGACCGGGAATCGAACCAGTGACCTCTTGGTGCATGGGTCAATGCTCAACCACTGAACCACACCGGCCGGGTGCAAGAAATATTTTAAAGCTCCAGAAATTAAGGCAGTTTGGTGTCGACATAAGGACAAAAACAAAGATCACTAGAACAGAATAAAAGGATCCAGAAAATGCTTACACTTAATTTGATATTTTTAACCAGAATATATAAAGAATTCTTACAACTAAGTAATAAACAATTTTAAAACGGGCAAAAGATCTGAAGATACTTCACTGAAGATATACAAATGGCAATAAAGCACATGAAAAGATGCTCCTGTCACAAGTCCTCCAGGAGATACTATTGTCACACCCAGAACAATGTCTAAGTTTTAAAAACCTGACAATACCAAGTGTTGGCAACCAGAAGTCTCATAACTCACCGATAGGAATGCAAAATTGGACACAGACACTGTGGGAAACATTCTGTTAGTATTCTGTAGCATTAGACATGTGTATACAATATGACCCAGCAATTATATTCCTCAGTATTTACTCAGGAGAAACAAAAAAATATATCCACACGAAGATTTGCTATTACTTCTTTAATTTTCGAGAGGGGTAGAGGGGAGAGAGAAAGATGTTTGTTGTTCCACTTATTTATGCATTCATCGGTAGATTCTTGTATGTGCCCTGATCAAGGGTCAAACCCCCACCCTTGGTGTATCTAGACAACACTCTTATCAAACAAACTACCTGGCCAGGGCTCCACACAAAGATCTGTATGTCAACATTCACAGCAACTTCTAATCATAATAGCCAAAAAGCTTGTACGGACAAACAACTGTGGTATAGGCTTACCAAGGAATATTACTCAGCAATAGAAGGGAGCAGAATACACATAGAAGAATCTTTAAAATATTAAGCTAAGAGGAAGACACTAAACACCTGAAAAGGCAAAATTTGAAGGTTGGGTTGGGGAGGGGGACTGACTGCCCGGGGAAAGTTTTTTGGGTGAAGGGGCTGTTCTGTCTTGACTGTGGTGGTAGTTAAACAACTTTTAACAATTACTGACATTTATCAAATGATATACTCAAAATGAGTGAGTAAACTATACTCCATAAAGCTAGGAGAACAACAAAATTTTTAAAAAGAAACTAAGCTGATATAATGAAGAACAAAGTCAGCCACAAGCAACCCACCCTCCAAAAGAAAAAGGAAAGAAAATACCTCAGAATTCAATAAAAACAGATTCCAGAGCCCACCTCGGAGCTCCTGAATGGCTGACAATCACCCTGAAAAACCCTGTGAAGGCCCCAGGATAAAGGTGAGGTCAGAGAACCACTGCCTAGGTAGCTAGCCTTTGGGAACAGGAGCACCAGAAAGTGCTGGGAAGGGCCGCCCAGGAGGAAGTGGAGGGAGCAAGGGAAGGGTGCAGAAGGAAAAAGACCAGGTCTCCCAGCGAGTGTCCCACTACACCTCAGGACCATTTCACCAAGGAAGGCCCTCAGACAGACCAGCCTGAAGTCTCATCACGCCTCCTCTGAATTCCTTACCTTTAGGGTTATAGCAGGTTTCAAAGACGTGCAATTGGTGGGGATTGTGAGTGAATGTAAACACCTTAATCATAGAGTCCAAAACCACCACAATTCTAGAAAGAAAAAAACAATCAGAATTCCTCTCCCCAAAGATATCTGTTATCATTTTGAATCTTTAAACTCTAAACATCACATACAAAAGGATTATTCTTGCTTGAATCTGGGGCCCTTGCAGAAGAGGTCTTTGGAGCAGGTCACCTATGAGCCAAAACCTGGGGGCTCAGTCAGCACTAATGGGTCAGCACTAATGAGCAAGCACCTCTCACCTGGGTAGAGACTGACTAAAGACCTGAGATTTAAGGAGATATTACCATCAGATAGTCCATCTGGAGTAAGAATCAAGTAGAACACATGGGACAGAAATCCAACTTCTATGTGCTTTTAGACGCATCTGGATAATTTAGAAACGCCAGGAAGGGGGAAGTCATGGATTTGGTCTAGTGTTTGCATCATCAAGGGTCCCTAAACACTGACGTCGCTGGAAGTAACAACCTAAGAATGCAGGGATGATATTCACCTTGTTCAGTGTCTTTGCCCTCCACAGCTGAATATAATAAGTAAATCATATCAGATTAAATCCAAATTAATGAAGCTCTGCTACCTACTAAGAAAAAATTTTAATATTTCCCTACACTCTGAAGGCAACGGCTGAGAAAGAAACCTGCTCTCAACTGGTCGAAGACACCGTCTCACTGAGGAGTTTCCAAATTTTCCTTTACCTTCACATTAAAACGTTTATTGAGGCAGCTTTTGGAAAAGCCTGGTTCAAAAACGTGTCTTCAGTCTGCACCTGCTGGATGGGGACAGCTCTCCTGAAGGACAAGAGCCACTGAGGGCAGCGCCAGGCCGAGGACCTGGTTCAAGGCAGGGCACTTCCTCCATGCCCACTGATGCCTTGCCTCTCAGGACCCTCAGCAGCCAGTAAAATGCACTGCCTTCCTTGCAGCAACGTAAATCACCCTTATGTCCTCTGACCGTAAACTACAGTCACCATATCTTAATACATCATTTGCCTGAATATTTTTTTCCCTTCAACATGAAAGTATTTAGGCCATCTTCAGAGAAAGAAACTATTCCACTTTTTAAAATTGGATACCAAACCTACCTATCTCGCCGCAATTTGACTGCCTTGACTTCTGTAGAAAATTCTATTTCAATAACAGTCTTCTTTTTCAGGTCATCCCAGATCATCACTGAAATATCAGAAAGAATTTATGAACACAATAATAAACAGGCCACTCTGAAGAGCTCCCTTTTTATATAAAGAGGAAGGGAGAGGGAGAGAGAGCTAGAAACATTGACGAGAGAGAACATTGATTGGCCACCACCTGCATGCCCCCCACTGGGGATTGGGCCCACAACCAGGGCATGTGTCCTGACCGGGAATTGAACCAGCGACCTCTGGGTGCATGGGTCGACGCTCAACCACTGAGCCACACTGGCTGGGCTGAAGGGGTCCTTATACCACAATCACCTGACCAGGCAGAAATGCTCTCCCTCCCAGGTCTAGACCCACCTCTCCTACTCAGGACTCTCCTGTTCCTTCCTCTCCCCCTTGTCAGTTCTCACAGCCCCCTCTTACACATGGGCCTGCACCCATTCACACATGCTTTAATCTCCTCTCTGACAGACCTTGCCTAGTGCTCAGGCAAATTTCTCCCTAACCCTCTTTCTTGGGTTCCACCTGACTGAGCCTAAACATCGTCACTAAGTGTCCAAGTGCTAGAGGGAAACCTGGGTCAGCTTCAGTGTGAAGTCAGATGCATACAAGCCCAGGCCAGGGACTTCACCGCACCTGACCGTTCCTGCTGTTCAAGCTCAGAAATGTCTGCCTGCTCTGGCTGCAGGGTTTCATCAGGATGGACTAGGAGTCTGCATCCCACGGACTGAGATAACTCACAGATAACCTCTGAGGTTGAGAATGCTGACCAGCAGTGCTAGGGAACCACAGGGGAATGTGCTATCCAGCCATTTTTATCTTCTCTACTTGAAAAGCCACCTATGAAAGGTGTGAGGTGAAGGAAAGCACTTTCTCCTCAACAGTCAGGTCATGGGCAAGGTGATCAAGATGGGAGGGAATGAATGTTTCCCCTAAAGGCCCTGACACCGCAACCAACACGAGTCCTGGAGGCCAAATTCAGGTGTAAGTCTGCCAGAATGGACTGACTTAACACTCACTCAGATCAAGAGAATTTAACACCAGCCTACAAATATTACCAAACTTATTATTAAATACCATAAAACTTATTTACTATTGAAGAAGTTACTTAAAATGTATAATCATTTAAAAAATGAAGTAGAGCCCGGCCGGTGTGGCTCAGTGGTTGAGCATTTACCCATGCACCAAGAGGTCACCAGTTCAATTCCCGGTCAGGACACATGCCCAGGTTGTGGGCCCAATCCCCAGAGAGGGGTGTGCAGGAGGCGGCCGACTGATGTTCTCTCTAATTGATGTTTCTATCTCTCTCTCCTTCTCCATTCCTCTCTCTCTAAAAATCAATAAAGAAAAAAAAATGAAGTAGAGAATTTTGTTTTCCTGCTCCTTTAAAGTACCATCTTTGTTCCAGAAATCTCTCCATTTAATAAATCCTGATGTGGGCTCACCCCTGAAGGGCACTAATGACTAACACACTAGCACTAAGTGGAATAACTGCCTCAGTCAACAATTACCTTATTGAAAATAGGTTCCAACACATACATGTTCACAACCTTCTGGGCAAAGGACACGTCTACTCTTGTAACTGATTCAAAAGTAAACTTCCTCTGGCTCTGCACTGAATACCAAAAAGTCTGTACTGTAATTCCAAACAAATGTAAACTGGCTCAAACCGGACAGAATTCGCAGATGAGCAATGTCAATCAAGAGTGTCAAAAATCTGGGTGAACTCCATTTTCAAAAATGCAAAATGTCTGTTAACAGTGTGATGAAGCCCCAGAGGCAGTGGCACAAAATCTCCTCACAGAAGAAAAGGGACCAGACACAATGCCTTGGATGGTCGGAAAAAGCCCTCAAGGGCTGTGAGCTGCTTTACCGCAGAGTGCCGAAAATTTCAGATTACTGTGCAGGGTTTTGTGTGTCTGTCTTTTAATACAGTTCCTGATAGCAAACAGTACAGTCAATAATTACGGACTCCTCTGCACTTCTCCCTTCTTTGTCCTAAGCTCATGACCAACTGACAAGGGCCTTCAGCCTGAGCAGCACTGGGTGGTCACCGTGAGAACTCAGCTTGTTGCGTCTCGCTGTGACTATCAGTCTTGTTTTATTCTGCTTTCCACCCACCAAAGATTCTTTACATTTCAACATGCACCTTAATTTTTAATTATTAAAATATTAAGAGTAAATTTAAGAAGTAATTTTGACATTATTGAAAAAATGTATTTTCAATCTTATACAAGTTCAAACAGACCAAGCTCTTTTTTAAAATTACCTTTAGCACTCTACAAAAAGTAGATTTAAATTTCACTGAAAATTTTTCTTCTAAGTCTGTAAAATAGCAGAGATGCTTTCATTCTTGGAATTTTTTATTTTTACTAAGCATAAGACATTATTTTTTATTTATTTATTTTTACTGATTCCAGAGAGAGGAAGGGAAGGCGGGGAGACAGAAACATCAATAGGTTCCCTCTCTCCCATGTGCCCCAACTGGGAATCAATCCCTGGGGATCGACCCTGCAACCTGGAAAGTGCCCTGATCGGAAACAGAACTTGCCACCTTTTGGTGCATGGGATGATGCTCCAACCAACTGAGCCAAACTGCAGGGCAGAATAAGATGTTAAAGGTAAATGAGATCCCACAGATTTTCCAGTCCGCCTGCTCCCTTGAGAGCGCCCAAGGGGCCATGTGACACCCCTGCCCCAACAGTGCTACAGGTGGAGCCAGGCTCCGACCTTCCTTTCCTCATCACCAAAACCCTTTGTGACAAGACCAAGACGATCCAGCAGCAGGATTTCTGCCCATCCCCAGCTAAAGTAATTCTTACTCCTTTGCAAAACCTCCCCCTGGCTCTCCAAGCACAGCTGCTTCCATGTCACTTCTGGGTGACCTCTTCCAGGACGCAGAGCCACAGGCCCTGCACACCAGCCAGTGCTGGCAGTGACCGAGACAGCAAGCTGGGCTTCTCTGGATCTTCAGCCTCTGTGGCAAGCTGGGGGGTCTGCACACACACAGCTTGGCTGCTCGGGAGGGGTTATCAAGGTGAATCCTCACAGGAGGGTGATTCCACTTCCTGTATCACCTCCACAGAATCCACCATGCTCCTCTGCATCCCAGAGTTTGTCAAGGTCATCTAGAACTCTGTGCCTTTCTGTGCCTACCCAACGCTCCCTTGCTTTGCATTCCTATCAGGCTTCAGCTACTACCCATGGCACAGGGTCTCGAGTAGACTTCCTTCCAGCTCACCCTCATGCCCAGGGCACATCCTGGAAAACTTCCCACCCTTATCTTACTATTCATAGGGACACCTTCCTCACAACCTCTCACCAAACTCTGAAAGACAGCAGTCTCTACCTCATCCTCCACCTCTGACCCACTCTGAAACACGTCACAATAGGCTACAACTCAGCAGTCCTCCAAGGCTGCCAGAGATCACTCACGTCACCAGGCCCAGGGGCCTTTTCTCAGGCATCCTCCTCCTCCATCTCCAACACTGGATTGGTGATCACACCTGCTTCCCTCTACCAGCCTTTCTGTGTTCCCATCTCTGCCTCCAGCCTCTGGGGTCTCTTCACTCTCACACACTGCTTCTAAAAAACAACATTCCTGAAGATCTGATGACATTGCTTTCCTGACCACACCCTCAACTTGGTATTCAAGGCCCCCTGGATCTGCATCCCCCAATCCACCTGCTACCCTCTTTTCCCGGGTTTCTTTCTCTTCCTCCAAGCAACATTTAGTTTACAGGATGAAGTATACGGCTGTAGTTGGTAAAACTTTCTGTTTCTCCCTTACTTGAAAAGAAGCAGATCCTTTACATTGCAATGTCTTTAATCACACACACACCCAAAAACGATATCCTTAAACCTAGAGCCACATTGGATTTTTTGTTCTATTAATGTTTCTGTGAGTCAATGGCTCTCTGTAGAAAAAATAACCTCCTTACACCTTAAAATAAACTTATGACATTTATGATACCAACCCACAGCAGAATACCCAGAACAAAATGGGGTCCAGAGGCACAGCGTGCCCCCTGTTAAGCCAATATTAACTGAAAAGTACAGGCTCTATGCCAATGCGAGCAAGTGACCCTTGTCACACATCTTTTCCTGGGAACATCACAGACCAGACACTCTTTCTGGATATTTATTTCCCAGTGGCTAGTCCTTCATACTACACAGAACTACAGGGAGATCAAATGTAGCCAAAGACACAAAGAAGTTCTAAAAAGTCCAAGGAGTGCCTCGGCTGGCTTGGCTCAGCAGTTAGAGCGACGGCCTGCTGGTACCTCAGTTGTGGTTCGATCCCTGGCTCTGGTGGGGGTCTTGCAGGAGGCAGCCAATCGATGTGTCTCTCTCACCCTCTCCCCCCCTCCTTCCCACCCTATCTGAAGATAAATAGAAAAATATCCTCGGGTGAGGATTAAAACAAAAAAAAAAGTCCAAGAAGCTATTACACCTGAGGCACAAGTATTAAACGCATGATGACTTTACCTTTGTTGGGAGGGTATTTCGGCTTTTTCCCACCACCAACTAAAGCTAAATAGTTGCAGCGGAATAACATTTCAACATGGCCAACTCCTCCTTCCAGAAATTCTGAAATGATATTAAAAAGAAGTTAGTATGCATATTATACAATTTAAATTTTAAAAAAAGAAAAGGTGAAATGTAACAATTGGCATTTGATTTTTAATCAATAATTTATAGCATCTAACTACCATCAGAAATGAGAATGAAGACTGACTAGGTAAAATAATTAGCTATGGCCTTCAGTCATCTCTTAGCATCCTGTCACCCATTAACTACTTTCACATATAAACACTGAGCACAAAACACCCTAAGAAGCCAATGTAGCAAAGTGTATGACATATCTAAATTCATATTTTAAGGTTTAGCAAAATCTATAAGCTGAGAAAGAAGCTAAACACTTGAATGCAAAATCTGAGTTTTTAAAAACCATTTAAACGCTCCTTCCACTCAAGTTTGAAATGCTCAAGAATGTCCACGACTTATATGAAGAGGAAAATAAACGCCAGCAGACTTGCAGATGTCCTTCCAGACAGAAGGAACACAGTGAAGGTGAAGTGAGCTCCGATGAGAAGTGTGGGGTTCAGAGAAGCAAACCCCACCACTGTGTGGTTTGTCATACAGAGCAAGACCACCCCACTCTGTTCTCCCCAACCTTACTCTGGTCTGAAATGACTGCAAGCTCCTTGGACAGTGAGGGCACAGCAAAGGGCAAGTGAGGAACCAAAACCTCTAAAAGTTAGAACTCAACCTATGAATCAGCCTCTACCTGTCCAGTTATAGCTGTACAAGATGATTCCATTTTCATCAGGTCCTAGAGAAAGCATAGGCAAAATCTTCAAGACGCTGAACATGGCAATGATTTTTTTTCTTTTTAAACTTATCTTTATTGTTGAATATATTACAGATGTCCCTACTTTTTTCCCCCCTTGACCCCCTCCTCCCTACTCTCATCCCCCTCCTCCCTTCCCCACACTATTGTCTGTGTCTATTGGTTATGCATATATGCATATGAGTTCTTTGGTTTATCTCTTCCCGCCCCCCAACCCCCCTTCCCTTTGAGGTTCATCAGTCTAACAACCAATTTGTACTTCTTAATCCCTTCACCTTTTCCACCCATCCCCCCGCCGTTCATCTAGCAACCAACAAAAGGTTCTCTGCATCTATGAGTCTGTTTCTGTTCTGCTTGCTCATTTTGTTTGTAGATTCAATTGTTGACAGATATGTATTTATTGCCATTTTATTGTTCATATTTTTTTCCTTTTCAAGAAGACCCGTCAACATTTCATATAATACTGGTTTAGTGGTGACGAACTCCTTTAGCTTTTTCTTGTCTGGGAAACTCTGTATGTCTATCGATTCTAAATGATAGCTTTAAAGATAGAGTAATCTTGGTTGTAGGTCCTTACTTTTCATGACTTTAAATATTTCTTACCACTCCCTTCCGGCCTGCAAAGTTTCTTTTGAGAAATCGGCTGACAGTCTTATGAGAGCTCCGTTGTAGGTAACAAACAGCTTTTCTCTTGCTGCTTTTAAGATTCTTTTTTGCCCTGGCCAGTTTGGCTCAGCGGTTAGAGCGTCGGCCTGAGGTCCAGAGAGGTCTGAGTTCGGTTCCCGCTAAGGGCACGTATCTCAGTTGCAGTTTGTCTCCGGCCCTGGTTGGGTCGTGCGGGAGGCAGCCACTAGATGTGTCCCTTCCACGTCGATGTTTCTCTCTCTCTCTCTTCCTCTCTCTCCCTCCCACTCTATCTAAACAAAAATGGAAAAATGTCCTCGGGTGAGGATTAAAAAAAAAAAAAAAAAGATTCTCCCTTTTTCTTTAACCTTTGGCATTTTGATGATGATGTATGTGTCTAGGTGTGAACCTCTTTGGGTTCATCTTGTTTGGGACTCTGTGCTTCCTGGACTCGTATGTCTGTTTCCTTCACCAAGTTAGGGAAGTTTTATGTCATTATTTTTTCAAATAGGTTTTCTATTTCTCGCCCTCTCTCTTCTCCTTCTGGCACTCACATGAAGTGAATGTTGGTACGCTTGACGTTGTCCCATAGGCTCCTTATGCTATCCTCATTTTTTTGGATTCTTTTTTCTTTTCACTGTTCTGATTGGGTGTATTTTGCTTCCTTATATTCCAAATCGATGGTTTGCTTCTTGGCTTCACCTACTCTACTATTGATTCCCTGTAAATTATTCTTTATTTCAGTTAGTGCATCCTTCATTTCTGATTGGTCCTTTATTATGCTCTTGAGGTCCTCACTAAGTTCCTTGACATTCTCATGAAGTTCCTTGAAATTATCACTAAGTTCATTGAGCGTCCTTATAAGCAGTGTTTTGAACTCTGCATCTGTGAGATTGCTTATCTCCATTTCATTTAGTTCTTTTCCTGGAGTTTTCTTGTTCTTTCATTTGGGACATGTTTGTCTCCTCATTCTGGCTGCCTCCCTTTGTTTGTTTCTATGTATTAGGTAGACTTGCTATGTCTCCTAGGCTTCCTAGGGTGGCCTGTTGTAGTAGGTGTCCTGTAGGGTCCAGTAGCACAGCCTCCCTGATCTCCCAGCTGGGCCCTCGAGGTGTACCCCTCATATGGACTGTACACCCTTCTGTTGTAATTGAGTCCTGACTGCTGTTGGCATGTCAACAGGAAGGTTTTAACCAGGCTGCAAGGACTGGATGTGCCCACTAACCACTGACCTCTGACTACCTTGTGCCCACGCTGTGCAGGGGCCCACCACACAGAGCAAGACTTACTTCAGCAGGGCTCTGGTACCCACTGAGTCCACTCATTGAGTGTGTCACTTGTGGAAGTGGTTGGGTGGTGGTGCTTTGCCGTGGTCTGAAGCTGTCCACTGGGTGTGCTGGCTCTAGGGCAAGGTCAGCCACTGCCTGTGTTCTACCCGGGGCCACCAGGCATAAGATACAAAGCCATCTGCTGATGGCTGCTTCTTGTGTTGGGCTTGGAGGTGCCCAGGCAAAGCCACGCTGTGAACCAAGACTGGGTACTCCTAGTGCCGGGCCTGAAGCCACTTAGCAAGAGGTATGGGGCTCACTGAGACCAGATGCTGCTTGTCTAAGAAATCTGAAATAGGATCCAAGACAGGCCAATTCTACGGTAAAGCCACAGGAACCAGCTTGGGTGGGCCCGAAAGTTGGGTGCGACAGGGCCTCAGGGAATCACCAGGGCAGGGCAAACAGTGTGAGCCAGGTTGGGGGAAGGGCTCACCAAAGGAACAACAGCCTCTGCCAGCACATCTGTCCAGGAGAAAGCTGACTCTCCAGCCCTCACCCCGATGCCAAACAACTCAGTTCTTCCCCATATGTATCTGGCGCCTTTCAAGCTGCCTTCCCTCCATGCTGAAGCTCAGAGGTAGCAGATCTGAGTAAGTCCGAGCGTGGGTAAGTCCTCAGCCTCCCTCACCCTCAGTTCCCGCTGGTTTTTACAGCCAGAAATTATGGGGACTTTCCTTCCTGGCACTGGAACCCTGAGCTGGGCATCTGGTATGGGACAGGGAGGACTCCTCAGGGTGGACTTTCACAGCTGAGTATCCCTCCTGATTTTTATCTGCCACACGTGGGTGTGGGATCAGCCCCTCCTACCAAACTCAATGTGGCTTCTTCTTTAATTTCACAGTTGTAGGACTTCCATTCAGCTCGATTTCAGGCGGTTCTGAAGGATGTTTGTTCTGTAGTTTAGTTGTAATTTTGATGTGGTTGTGGGAGGAGGCGAGTACTGCATTTACCTATGCTGCCATCTTGACCGGAAGCCCGGCAATGATTTCTTGGATATGACATCAAAAGCACAGGCAACAAAAGCAAAAACAGACAATGGGAACACATTAAACCTAAAAATTTTCATGCATTAAAGGACAAAATCAACAGAGTGAAAAGGCACCCTACAGAATGGAAGAAAGTAATATCTGCAAATCATATACCTGATGAGCTAATATCCAAAATATATAAAGAACTCCTACAACCCCAACAATAACAACAAAAAATCAAATAACCTAATTTAAAAATGGGCAAAGGACTTGAGTAGACATTTCTCCAAAGACAAGGGATATATCCAACACACATATGTGTGTTGAACACATAATGTTCAACATCACTAAAATTAGAGAAATCAAACCACAATGAGATACCTGTCACCTCAATACTTAGAGTGGCCATGTGTATAGCAGAAAACAGTTTTGGCAAGGATGCGGAAACAGGAACACTACGCACTGCTGGTACAGCCGCTACTGAAAACAATACGGTGAGTCTTAAAAAATTAAAAACAGAACCACCACATAAATCCAGCAATCCCTCTTCTTAGCAC
Organism: Tadarida brasiliensis; assembly: GCA_030848825.1. NCBI lineage: Eukaryota > Metazoa > Chordata > Mammalia > Chiroptera > Molossidae > Tadarida > Tadarida brasiliensis. Next base: position 66,561,145 of record CM061273.1, read on the forward strand.
AGTATATACTCAACAGAATTGAAAGTAAGGTCTCGAAGAGGTATTTTCACACCCATGTTTACAGCAGCATTACTCATAATAGCCAAGAGGTAGAAGCAACCCACACATCTACACAGGGAAGAACAAAATATGGTCTATCCGTATCATATTATATTATAATGGAATATTATGCAGCCTTAAAAAGGATGGAAATTCTGGCACATGGTACAATATAGATGAACCTTGAGGACATTATGCTCAGTGAAATCAGCCAGTCACAAAAGGTCAAATACTGTCTGCTTCTCCATACCCTCACTAAAGCTACTCCCTAACTTAGGGATGCCCCCAGCAATCAGCTTGCTCCCTTCCGTCTCACATACTTCTCATTTCTCTCTAGTCCCTTCACCCAACATGCATGAAGCCCACACAATTTTCTGAGAAATTAGCTGTAACAAGAATTATGGGCCATGGGTAAGCCCCACAACACACTGTCAGGTCAGTCAGGTTGCTGGACTGGCTAACATCAGGAATAGTGTACATACAGGTCACTTTTTCTTTCCAGATACTTAGTGTGTCTCAACAAGCACCCTGTCCACCTTATTCATCCCCAGCCCCTACTGCAGCACTCACTGCCAGAAGACGCCTGACCACCACCCACAAGGCTCACCTGCTACTCCACCTCAGTCACATGACATTCCCTTTAGGTCTCTGTGTCCCCTCTACCTCCCAACACGGTGCTGCCAATGTCACATTTGTGAGCACTGGTCACATGAAGGGGAACATAGGTAGCACTGAAGACAAGGGAACACCTCTGAATCTCTGCCACCTTTCACACTGTGAAAGCTCAGAGTTCTAGTCACTTTCGTAATACAGGAGACTTGTTTCCAAATTAGGGTGGAGTTGATGTTTATGTGTCCTCTTAACAGTTCTACAACCACTGGTTTTAATATTTTATCCAATGTATCATTCTTGACACATCTTAATTTGTTCAAATTCTAATTGTTGAACCTTTTTTCTCGTATACGTTCATATGTGTGTGTGACATCTGAATCTGAGTCTACACTCTGACCTCACAGAATCACTATGAGAACCCCAGACAGGCTGCATTATGAAATTTTACAGGGTCCCATGGCCTTCCTGGAGGGAGCAGTGCTACTCTGACAGGTGGGCGAACTCATTCCAGGTGTGACCTACAGCATCTTGGAGGGAGGTGGGAGAAAGCTGCCTCCAGCTCCTGGTCCCTGCCAGCAGTGGGCAGGCCAGGAAGAGGCACTCTGCTCATGGCTGGTCAGTCTCCCTCCTCAGTGTCACAGTCACACTGCAGAGAGGGCTGAGAGCCCGGATCCAGGACCGACCACTGTGATGCAGGAGCACTTCCTTCCTTCTCATTTAGGAACAAACGTCCAAGATAACATAGGAACAAGGTCAAGTCTTCTGCCAGTTTTCCACTGTTGAATTAAGTTGCCAGAAATGTCACAGCAGACTAACCTGCAAGTGCATATAGGTAAATCTGCACACGATAAAATGCACAATCAAAAAGCATGGCACCACTCTGGCCAGTGTGGATCAGTGGTTAGAGTGTTGGCTCGAACACGAAGAGTAGCAGGTTTGATTCCCGGTTAAGGGCACATACCTGGGTTGCAGGTTTGATCAGCATGTGGGAGGCAACCAATCGATGTGTCTCTCTCTCATCAAAGTTTCTCTCTCCCTCCCACTCTATTTTTTTTTTTTAAATCCTCACCTGAGGACATTTTTTCATTTTTTGTTCAGATAGAGTGGGAGGGAGAGAGAGGAAGAGAGAGAGAGAGAAACATCGACGTGAAAGGGACACATTGAGTGGCTGCCACCCGCACGACCAACCAGGGCCGGGGACAAACTGCAACCGAGGTACATGCCCTTAGCGGGAACCGAACCCAGATCTCCCTGGACCGCAGGCCGACGCCCTCTAACCGCTGAGCCAAACCGGCCAGGGCCTCCCACTCTATCTAAAAATCAATGCAAAAAAATATCCTCGGGTGAGGATTAACAAAAAAAAGAAAAAAGCATGGCACCAAATTCACAAGCTGAGCTCAGGGACAGTGAGCTGAGTGCTGACAGCGACACACACACACACAACATGAGAGCTGCAACCCTTCCTGAAACTCAAGAGTTTTAGTGCTTCTTCTCTAACGTACTTGTATATGAATCCTAAATTTATTACAAACATCTCTTTAATTAGGAAGCAACTGTGAATATGCTGCTAATAATCGACTCTTTAACTCCTCTCTAAGTTTCTGGGTCAATTTAAGTAAAACAAATCCTGAAATTTGCACGTCAAGCTGTTTTAAAATATTTTGTAACTACTTATCTGTATAAAGCAGAGTTGTCTTGTCCGGCTGGTGTGGCGCAGTGGTTGAGTGTAGACCCGTGCACCAAGAGGTCACCAGTTTGATTCCCGGTCAGGGCACATGCCCAGGTTGTGGGGCAAATTCCCGGTGGGGGGGCATGTAGGAAGCAGCCAATCAATATTCTCTCTCATCGATGTTTCTATCTCCCTCTCCCTTCCTCTCTCTAAAATCAATAAAGGGGGGGGGAAGGCAGAGTTGTCTTAATTCACTATGTAACCAAAAAAAATGAATAGAAGTCAGATGTGTGGGTGACTAAGGGGAGTCTCCCAACATCGCCCTCCATCACAGCAATATGGCTCCCATTCCAGACTGTGAGGGCACAGGCTTGCACAGTACTTCACGTGTGACTGGCACTAATCTATGCTTTACATATTCTGCTTCATTCATCTTTACAATAACCTTAGGAAGCAGACAGTTATCCTCATTTTACACATAAAGAAACTGAGGCCAAGAGAAGGTGAAAAACTTGCCCAAGGTCACACAGCAACCTCATAAGGGTCAGAGCCAAGATTTCAGATCTAAACAATGTGGGTGGTGTAGAGTCTGGGCCTTCACTGCCGGCTACACTGTCTTCCTCTAATAAATGAAAGTTACACACCTCAGCGTACAAAATAAACTCCTACATATAAAGCACCATTTATCGGGTTACACACCAGGGTTGTACAGAAGAATTTGGTTTGACAAAGGGGTTCCACTATCAAAAGAAAAATCACACAAAAAAACCTGAAAATCCTTGATGTAGAGTATTACTTGTTAAAATGGAAGGGGGCTGTTTAGTGGAACACCAGGATGCAGTAACTTCCTCTTACAGATGAGAAATTTCTAGCATCAGAAAATATAACTTGTACACCGAATAAAAACCAAAACTATAACTGCAGGAAGAAAAAGGATGTTTCTCATTTTCTATGATTTATCTGAGATTTGTTCATCCATTGGAAGTGCTTTATTCTCCTAGCAGGACCAGGAAACACTAAAAGCTTAAGAAAAATATGCAGGAGAAAAAAAACAAATTGAAAAAGTTCTATCAGTAAATTTAACATTTTTTCCTGTCAAATGGGAAAAGGACCACCGTTATTTTATTTTACCAACAGAATTCCTGATCCCAGCTTGTGTTCCAAGAAAACATAATTTTACTGCTACAAATATTTCTAAGTGTTGGTCACTCACTAAGAGTTAAGAGTCCCACCTGCTGTAATTAAACCATCATTTGAGTTCTCTAAAATTCTACATTCAACAGAAGTCTTAAAATGGTCTTGATCACGGACGCAGGCGCTTCAAATCTGATAATTCACTGGAGAAATCAGTTGGGCCAGTGCCCTGCTGAATCACTACTGTATCCTGGCGCTGAGCAGAGCCAGGCACCATAGAAGCTCAAAGAAAGAAAGAGCACAGCTATATCCAAGTTGACAGAGGACCATGACTCTAAACCCTACTTACTTCTCAAAACCAATTGTCCCTCTGCCTCCACCTGCAAGATAAAATTTAGGCTATGAGGTCCGGCCGGTGTGAGGTCGCTGGTTCGGTTCCCGGTCAGGACACATGCCCGGGCTGTGGGCCAGATCCCCAGTGGGGAGCATGCAGGAGGTGGCCAATCAACGTTCTCTCTCTCTCCCCCTCTCACTTCCTCTCTCTCTAAAATCAATACAGGAAAAAAAAAAATTTAGGCTACGAGGGTTGGAAAAGTAGAGAAACCATGAAATGTCAGTTACTTCTTACCTTGTTTCTCTTTTTCTTTCAGTGGATCGGTGTTATAGACTCGGAATCCATTTTCCATCCCACATGCAAAGCATCCTAAAGCAAGAGAGACACATTGATCAGCTCACTGGGGTCTCAGCTCAGGATCCCAGGCCTGGAGTGGCAAAGCAAGGGGTTTAGAGAAAGTGGCCTCTCCCAAGAATGCCTGCAGATGCACAGACCACACAGACATGGTCTGCACATGCCATAACCACTCTCCTAGTGGGCAGTTACTAAACGATGTGCACATCCTAGCACAACAGTTTCGGTTTGTCATTTCACACGTAAAGGAGCCTTTGGAGTCACTCACTCCAACTTCCCACTGCAGGACCCTTCTGCGGTATTCCCATGGGCCAGGTTCGGCTTGAAACACTTCATTCACTGTCTACCTGCATGAGCCACTGTGTATTTCCGTCAACACCTGCCTCTAACATTCACCACTGGCGTCCTCATGCCAAATACATCTCTCGAGAACTGTGTCAGGTACCAAGTCATAGAGAGGCAATGACAAACAAATGCATGTCTCCTGGATGACAATCCCAGCAGGTGTGGACAGACCAGGCTGGGAAGGGGGAGAAAAATGACACCATTAAGAACTGAAGGAAGCACCCATTTCTTTTTTTTTTTTTTATCCTCACCCGAGGACATTTTTTCATTTTTTGTTCAGACAGAGTGGGAGGGAGAGAGAGGAAGAGAGAGAAAGAGAGAGGGAAACATCGACGTGAAAGGGACACATCGTGTGGCCGCCTCCTGCACGACCAACCAGGGCCGGGGACAAATCGCAACCAAGGTACGTGCCCCTAGCGGGAACCAAACCCGGGTCTCTCTGGACCGCAGGCCGACGCTCTAACCGCTGAGCCAAACCGGCCAGGGCCATTTTTTCATTTTTTGTTCAGATACAGTGGGAGGGAGAGGAAGAGAGAGAGAGAGAAACATCGACGTGAAAGGGACACATCGAATGTCTGCCACCCGCATGACCCAACCAGGGCTGGGGACAAACTGCAACCGAGGTACGTGCCCTTAACAGGAACCAAACCCGGGTCTCTCTGGACCACAGGCCGACGCTCTAACCGCTGAGCCAAACCGGCCAGGGCGGAAGCACCCATTTCAAGATGATACTGGGACCTTAACTTTGTAAGTGGGACCCAAGATCAAATTGATCTCCTTAAATGCCACCACATCCAACTAGTGGTTCACATGAAGCTTGTGACTGAAAGAATAAGCTCTCCAGTTCTCCCTCGCAAGGCCTGCCTGGAAGCCTCCCAGCACCTGAGCAGCAGGTCTGAGCGCCAACGCTGAGGCCTCCAGTGCTCTTCTGCTGGCTCCCTGCTTTGGAACCACGTTATTCTACTTTGGCAACCACCCTTCCCAAAGCGGGAAGAATGCTTATAATTTTTTGTCCAAGTTACTTACAAAACCACAAAACATGAGATTCAAGAACTACGACAGCTACCCCAGCGAGCTGGAAACCATGTTGTGCAATCAACACTATGGCTCTGAAATGCATCTTGTCAGAGCCTGGAGTCTGAGACTCACTCAAAAGTGCCACGTTATTTATCTCTTAACTTATTCTGAGTTGTAACTCCCTCTTTGTTTTCCTGAAATTGTGTAATCTGGACAGAGATATCAGAGCTTTGCTTCCTGGAAAATATGGAAATACAGGAGTCAAATCTTTTCCCATTCTCACTCAACTATTACAACTTCTCCAGGTTTTAAGCCTGCATCTATCTTACGTGTCTTCACCAGAACACATAGAATTCTTTTATTTTTTTTATTTTTTTTATCCTCACCCGAGGACATTATTTCATTTTTTGTTCAGATAGAGTGGGAGGGAGAGAGAGGAAGAGAGAGAGAGAGAAACATCAATGTGAAAGTGACACATCGAGTGGCTGCCACCCGCACGACCAACCAGGGCGGGGGACAAACTGCAACCCAAGTACACGCCCTTAGTGGGAACCGAACCCGGGTCTCTCTGGACCACAGGTCAATGCTCTAACCGCTGAGCCAAACTGGCCAGGGCTTCTTTTTTTTTTTTAATCCTCACCCGAGGATATTTTTCCATTTTTCTTCAGGTAGAGTGGGAGGGAGAGAGGGAGAGAGAGGGAGAGAGAAACATCGATGTGAGAGAGACACATCGACTGGTTGCCTCCCACGTGACCCCAACCAGGGCCAGGGAAGAACCGCAACCGAGGTACATGCCCCTGATCGGAATCGAACCCGCGACTCACTGGTCCACAGACCGATGCTCCAACCGCTGAGCCAAACCAGCCATGGCGAACACATACATTTCTTATAAGACTTGTATAAAATACACAAATTAACTGCTGTAAACTCACATGAAAAAGGCAGAAAACCCAACCGAAAAATGAGCAAAGGACTTGGACATTTCACAAGAGAATATCCAAATAGTCAAACACAAAGATTCATGAAATGCAAAAACAATCTCAAGTATATCACAGTAAGGTCTACTACACACTGGCCAAAATGATGGCAAATACAAGTGTGACATGGGTATAGAGGCGTGAGAACTCTCAGACCCGCTGGTGGAGGGCAAACCCTACAGCCACCTTGGAAAACTGTTGGCACTACTTCCTGAAGCTGTCAATTCTACGCCGAGATATATGTGCTTTGAAAAACCGACAACACATGTTCACCAAAAAACATGTATCAGAATGCTCACAGTGACACTATTATACGCATAGTAGCCAAAAACTGGCAACCTACCCAAATGCCCACCAACTTTAGAATGAATGGTGATATATTCATATAAAGAAACATTATACACCAATGAGAATGATCTATAACTACACTCAATATGGGGGGAGGGACGGGAAGGGGAAATCTCATAAACATGATGTTGAATAAAAGAGTCAGAAACAAAAATAAAGTACAGAGAGAGGTAAAACTGTTCTATGCCAACGGAAGTCAGAGTGACTGGAAGGAACACAGGCAGCCGGGTGAGTGCTGCTGATGGTGAATTCAGTTTGGAAAATTCATCCAGCTGACACTTAGGATATCTGCACTTCTCTGTAAGTGTAGTATACTTTGACAAAAAGTGAAAAGGAGAGGTACTACAAATACCAAAATGTTGGAAACCACTTTGTAAGGAGGCTGGCATCATCCTTACTACCTTTTTTTTTTAATTATTAACTGATTTAACTTGGTTATTATATGAAACATGGCATTAACTTTCGCACTGTTGCTATCTTATTTTTCCAGAGAAACCCTCAGCCCAACAGCTGGTGACTATGCACACTCCTGGGCAGCTGGCAGTGCTGGAAGCCCAAGTGGGCATGGTAATCACACAGGGGCATTCTTCTATACATGGACTACATGAATCCACATGCACTACTTCCCACACATAGAACTACAGTAAAGTGGGCTAAGCAGGCAGTGTGTGGCCTCAGGGCTTCGTCTAGGCAAGGCAGAACAGCCTCCAGAGAAGGTGTGCACAGCCAAACACTTGTGCTCTCCATGGCACAAGAAGAAATGCAGGTAGCCAGACGGTAGAAATGGACACATCAACACTTAAGTCTTCAACTACAGTGCAAATTATCTTCAGAAAAAGACAAGTCAAAAGTTTGAATAATTTAAAATTATGAGCAAACGTTCTTTAAAACATTATTTCTAAGCCTACAATTGCAATGAGAGCGTTAAAAACACTTAGAGTAAAAATTAAAAAGAAAAATTAAGGCCCTGGCCGGTTTGGCTCAGCAGTTGGAGCATCAGTCCGCAGACCAAAGAGTTGTGGGTTCGATTCTGGTCAAGGGCAAGTACCTCGGTTTTGGTTTGGTCCCCGGCCCTGGTCAGGGTTGTGCGGGAGGCAACTAGTTGATGTGTGTCTCTCTCACATCAATGTTTCTCTCTCTTTCTCTCCCTCCCACTCTATCTGAAAATAAATGGAAGAATATCCTCAGGTGAGGGTTTATTAAAAAAAAAAAAGAAAAAGAAAAATTAGCCCTGGACAGTTTGGCTCAGAGGTTGGAGCATCGGCCCAAGAACCTAAGGGTCTTAGGTTCAATTCCCGGTCAAGGGCACGTACCTGGGTTGCAGGTTCGATCCCTTGGCCCTGGTCAGGACACCTGCTGGAGGCAACCAAGTGATGTGTCTCTCTCACATCAATGTTTCTCTCTCTCTCTCCCTCCTCCCTCCCTCCCTTCCACTCTCTCTAAAAATCAATGGAAAAATATCCTCAGGTGAAATTAACACACACAAAAAAAAAAAAGAAGAAAAGGAAGAAAAATTAGCCTTGACCAGTGTGGCTCAGTTGGTTGAGCACTGTCCCACGCACCAAGAGATCACTGGTTCAATTCCCAGTCAGGGGACGTGCCCAGGTTTTAGGCTGGATCCCTGGTGGGGAGCAGGCAGGAGGCAGCCCACCAATTTTTTGCTCTTATATGGATATTTCTCTCTCCCCTCCCCCCTGCCTTTCCTCTCTCTCAAAAAAATGAATAAATTTAAAAACACAATAAAACCCAAAGTTATATATATATATATATATATATATATATATATATATATATATTTTTTTTAATCCTCACCCAAGGATATTTTTACATTCATCTTCAGATGGGGGGAGAGAGGGAGGGAGAGGGGGGGAGGGGGAGGGGGAGGGAGAGAGGGAGAGAGGGAGAGAGAGAGAGAGAGAGAGAGAGAGAGGGAGGGAGGGAGAGAGAGAAGGAGAGAGAGAGAAGCATCAATGTGAGACACATCGATTGGTTGCTGCCCCCATGACCCCAACCGGGGCGGGGGACAAACCACAACTAAGGTACATGCTCTTGGCCAGAATCGAACCCGGGACTCTTTGGTCCGCAGGTCGATGCTCTAAACGCTGACCAAACCAGCCAGAGCAAAGCTATGTTTTTTTAATTAACTTTTGTTGTTAATCCTCACCTGAGGATCTTTTTCCATTGATTTTTAGAGTGGAAGGGAGGGAGGAAGAGAGAGAAACATCGATAGATTGGTTGCCTCCCACACAACTGTGACTGGGGTGGAGGATCAAATTTACAATCCAGGTTATGTGTCCTTGACCGGAATTGAACTTGAGACCCTTAGGTCCAAGGGCCCACGCTCTAACCGCTGAGCAAAACCCGCCAGGACTAGCAAAAGATATATTTTAAAAATAGTCTTTATAATAAAAATATTATAAACCTCATTGGTTTCTTAATTAGCATCATTTGAGCAGCATACTTACACTGAAACTTAATACAAAGATTCCTCCTTTGGCATTAAGGCAGGTAAGTACATAAAAATAATTTTCTTGCATTAAATGGCTTCAAGTCACTAAGCTTTTTGCTTTTGAGAATTTATTGTTATCTTTCCCTTCCCTTAATATCAGCCAGACATCTCTTTTCACTGAAAGCATATTTCTTAAGGAGTTGTTAATACAGTTAGTTTCTTGAAAAGTTCTCAATTATTATTAAAACTATTATCTACTGACCTTCCTCTGGAATCTAAACCCAAAATGTTCAACCAACAAATCATTGCCCAAAGTCCAACATCTGGCCCCAAACACCTTCACACCTCACTATCATATTCCTTCATAATCCCTGACCTCAGGCCAAACCCAAACCACCTGTGGTCATTCATTTAGCCCAAGGCGCCCACACCCTTCCCAACCTTTCCGCCTTCTAACTACCACCTCCTCCACAATTTAGGAAAACGTCCAGTCCCCATCTCACAGCCTGCATGCCTCCTACCTCTCACCTTGGTTTTTCTCAGACATATCGTAGCTCTCCTTTGACACTCAATGCCTGTGGACAGGTCTACCACAGCACAAGCACAAAGGAAACACAGGCCAATGAGAGCCAGGCAAGCACTGCATGTCTATTCAAAGTTATCTTTACAAATACTGGGTTCTGTAGCACATGCTCTGATTCTCTCCAAAAGCAAAACTTCCAAAGCCCACTCGGAAAAAGCTCTTAGCAGCCTGTCCCTGAACAACAGCTGTTACTTCTCTTCTTCCCAATGGGGAAAGCTCGTAAATCTGCAGTGGAGAAGTAGCTCCACCACCCCAGTTCCTCTCGGGCACCCTGCAGGACTTCCAGGTTGTGACATTTTCTGATTGAAACCAACAAAAAAACCACCCAACTAGGCCTGAGAGAATCTCGTCAATAAAAAGTGTAAGTAGGGGCCCTGGCCGGATGGCTCAGTGGGTTCCAGTGTGTGGTCCCAATACGTCAAGGTTGTAGGTTCGATCCCAGGCAGGGCACCTGTAAGAATCATCCAATGAATGCATAAGTAGAACAACAACAAAAATCAATGTTTGTCTCTCAAAAAAACCCACAAAACACATTAAGAAAGGGTGTAAGTGGGGGAACACATCTTGGAAACGCCAGAAGTGATAGCTCCAGGGGGTGTTCCCTCTCACAGCACATAACCTCGTTAACGCTCTGTAGCTCCGTCCCCACCTTGCTTTCTCCAACTTCCTCCCGTCCCCTCCTTCGTTTCAAATGCATAAAAGAAGCTGCAAAACTGTTATTCTCGGGAAAATCTGAGATCTTACTCCATGGCACATGTCAGCTTGGCTCGAACAATCTCATAAAAATTCAAGAAAAAAAAGTATAAGTAGGCAGCTGGGAAGAAAGTGAAGCATTTTCCAACTAACTCCCCGCTTATTTGCTAAAGATCCTCAGGCACTGGGGAAACACGAGCCGCGAGGAAGACCCGCAGACGCGCAGCGGAGAGGCCGCCCAGGTCCCCGGCGGGAGCCCGCGGGCGGGGAGGGGTCCGAGGGTTCGCGCGGCCCCGGGCTCCGGGCTGCTGCCGCCGGCGGGGGCGCTGCACGGGGGGCGCGGCCGGGAGGGGGCCGGACAGGGAGCAGCCGCCGCCCGAGAGCAGCCAAAGGCCCAGACCAGAGACACCCGCAGCCGGCTGGAGTGGGAGCGGCGGCGGGAGGCGGGGCGTGGGGCCCGGCCTGGCGGAACCCGGGGAAGCCGGCCGTGTGGGGAGCTCGGAGGGGGCCGAGGCCCGGGAGTATGGGGGCTCGGGGGGGCGGAGGTCGGGGTGTGGGGGGCTCCAGGAGTGTGGGGGGCTGTGGGGGACGGAGGCCGGCCGTGTGGGGGGCTCCGAGGGGCGGAGGCCCGGGAGTGTGGGGGCTCCGGGAGGCGGATGTCGGGGAGTGTGGGGGCTCCGGGGGGCGGAGGCCCGGGAGTGTGGGGGCCCCGGGGGAGGGGCCCGGCCGGGAAGGGGCGCCCTCACCGTGGTCCTGGTTGAAACCGGCGTAGAGCAGTCCGTTGCCGTGGGGGTTACAGGGCAGGAGGTTCATGGCGCCGCCGCGGAGGGTCCGCCGCTCGTCAGCGCCGCATACCGCTCCGGGAGGCCGGGCGCTGGGTCCCGTCAGGCCGCCTCCGAGGCCGCCGCGGCTGGAAGCGAACGGCGGACGTGCTGCGTGCGCGCATGCGTGCGTGTGTGCGCGCGCCCGCCCGGGAGCTGCGGAGCGCCGATTGCATCCACCCAGGCCGGCCAAGGCGGGGAGGGAGCGCCGAGAGCGTCACGTGCGTGGGCGGGGCCACGCTGAGGGGCGGGATCTGGGCGGAGGGGCGGGGCCTTGCCTGATCCGGGTGGGGAACCACCTGCCAGGTGAGAGCAGACCCCGAGGGCAGCCGACCCCCGGAAGGGAGGGAAGGGAGGAGGTTTCGAAGCAGGCAGGGCCCAGACTCCCCCAGAAATCACACCCACACTGGTAACCCCGTCATCCGAGGAAAGACGGAAACGTGACTCGAGAGTGCGGGGTCCTCCCCTAGGAGTAGGGAGACCCATTCTCACTTCTGGGGGGGGGGCACACTAGGGTTTGAGCCGCGATGTTGGTGAAAGCATTACATATTTCCATATTCAAACCCTGATTTCATTGTGTTAGAGAAAACACACCATCTACTGTTTTAACAATTCAGGCCACAGAAAAGAACGCTCCACAGAATCCTATCTGACAACTCCGAGGGTCCCTGTGAGCCTGGAGACTCCCCTGGGGACAGGGGTGCTCCAAGAGATGTCTGTATCCATTACAGGGTTCTTTAAGAGTTAAACAAAAAAAGGATGAGAGATACATACTGTGTGCAAGGCCTGGGGAGTGTAGTCCCCAGCAGAGAAGCCAACACGCTCCACCCACACAGCAAAGTCTCCAATCACTTCGCACAGCCCTCCCAGGTCCTTTCCAACACCCTGCCATCGAGATGCCCTCCCTCCCCGCCCCCAACACCGGTTTCTTGAAGATGGGAGGCCTCCTTCACTGCAGTGAGTTAGCTGTTCCTGGTCTCTGCTCTCTTAGCTAGGAAGGGTGAAGGCTGGAGCAACAGCAACTGTTTTGGGGCAGAGTGGACTTTGGAGCTCTTCCTTTGTGCCTCCATCTTCCTATCCATGAGGCCTCCATGCCCAAGCAGGCTTGACCATTATCATGGAAAGTAGAGTGAAAGAAGCAGTATCTTGCTCTTGAGTTCTATACTGAGGCAGGGAAGGGACAGTAGTATTAAAAGCCAAAACTTTGACCAGTCTTTTTTGAGAAGATAGGTGTATGAGAGTCCAAAGATCTAAAGAAAGAGGGCACAGACCATCAAAGCGGGAACAAATGGAGCCAGACCCCCACCAGAGATTAGGCTGTAGCCTTCTGAGACTGCCTGGCCAATACCTGTCAATAGCTCAGCATCCTGAGAGCACCCCCCAGTGGAGGCTGAGGCCCTGGGGGAAAGGAAGGCCCCAAGAACATGCACATCATGGGACGTGAACAGAATGACCCAGGGTCCTGCCCCTGCTCACCACCCACCATCTTTGCCTGGAAGGTGATACCTCTTCCCAGTTCCCCCAACACATGCAGCTTCAGTTTCTTCTCACATTCACTTTGAGAAAGCCATTCTCCAGCAAATGGAAACATCTCTATCTCAGTCTTCTTGGCAAAACAAATATTATCAAGCCTGTAATTGACATTTTTTCCAGATTCAATATTTGCCTAGATGATTCCTCAATGCTGTAAGCTCTCGGTCTAGGAAATTATTCTGCATTGCAGTAATTTTCATGAGGCGATTGAAGACATAATTGTACATAACATATTTTGAATCTCAACGCTTGAAAAGAGAATCACAAACATCTGGGACGTAATTTGGCACTCATGTTTATAGTTTGGGTGGGTTTTGCCAGCAGCAAGGGCCATGGAAGAAAATGACAAATGACAAGGTTGGAGAGCAGTTTGCTTTAGGGTTCAGTTTACATTTCAATTATATTTTCTGCACATTCACCACCAAAACATGCATACTTCTACTTAGTACATTCTGTGTTAGGGTTTATTGTTTTTATTTCACACAAACGCCACTTTGACTTGCTGAGGCACTTTCTCCTGTGAAGCGGAACCTATTTCCTTGTTGTCTGAGGGTCCTCGGCTGCCATAACAAATTGCCACACAATAGAACTTTGTCCTCTCACAACTCCAGAGGCCAGTGTCTGAAATCCAGATGTGGGCAGGGCCTGGCTCCCTGCAGAGGCGTGGGAAGAGGGTAGGGGTCCCTCCTGCCTCTTTTAGCTTCTGTTGGCCCCAGGTGGCCTTGTCTGTGGAGAGCTGAGGCTCCCGGCCTCTGTGTGCTCCAAGACAGCTCCTGACACAGAGGTCAGGGGAAATTTATTATAGTCCTTCTAGGACATGAGTGGTCATCCTGAGGAGTCCTTCCATTAAAAAACAAAAAGGAATGGAAAGGGGAAAAGAACCCTGTTTGACTGGGTTTAACCTCGTGGCCAGGGGACCTATCCCCAGGAGCTGCCACCATCTGCGGGCCCCACACCTTCCCTTCCCTTCGGGGTCTTGAGAAGTGCATTCTTCCAAGGGGAGAAGACGTGCCAGGCGGTTTTCATTTCACCTGGACCTCTCCTTGTCTCTCCTGGTTACAAACGTGGGAAAGAGATGCCCCACCTTGACTGTCCCAGCGTTTGTGGTCAGCAGGTCAGCCCTCCCCTGTCTCCATCCACTGCCCAGCAGAGAAGGGGGCCATGGCCCCAGCAGGACTTCCTCACAGGCCAGCAGCTCACTGAGAGGCACTGTCCCCTCAGGATTTACCTGCTGTCCACTTGCCTGCTCACCTGTGGACATTTGTCCTCATCATGTCCAGCTTCAGACCTTCAATGACCATCAGTGGCTGTGTTTATTTTCACTCTCTGGGCCTTGGATCCACTGTCTCTGAATAAAGGTGTGTTGCTCCCAATTCTAGGGTCCCTTACATTTCTAAAAATATATAAGCCATTTACAGAAACTGAGAACATCTAGGCGTTTTCTTAACTCAAGTTATTTCTTTAATCCTTCCATCTAACCTCCAGATGCTACAGAGAGACAGCAAACAGGTACAACCAGGAACAAGGGACTCTGGTTTGCACAGTCAGCACCGTTCTTCCTGTCACTGTGATCGGTGATAAGGGCCTCGTCTGCTGGGGGCATGCCTAATGCCGTATGTGAGCATACCAGAGTGACTGACCAGCACCTCTCGGTATCTTACCAGCCTGGCACTCCTAGGCTCAAGGTGGCCCTTGAAGAACGCGGGCTCAAACTGCACGGATCACACATCGTTTCCAATGGACCCGAGCAGGTCAAACTGTGTTGTTCAAGGGTCAACTCCGTGATCGGGGATCCGCATGTACAGAGGGCTGACTTTGGTTATACGTGGATTTTCAACTGTGTAGGAGGTCGGTGCCCTTAACCCCACATGGTTCAAGGGTCAACTGTACTCCCCACTTTCTGCCTCTACATTTCTTTTCAGGTCGAGGAATCTTTTTCAATAGATGACACCATTCAGGAACAAAGCCTTGTTGCCAATGCCGTGTGCTAGCGCTAACTCCTGGCAGAGAAGTGAAGGGCTGTGAAATACACAGAGTCAGAAAGAACCAGCCAACGACTCTGCAGGAAACAGGCATTCATTCCATTGTTGAGCAGCGCTTCCTTCTAACAGTGCCCCGCTCTTCCTGCCTGATGTCTGCTTGCTGGCCCGGGTCTGGTGTAGCTGCTCTGGCTTGGTTCAACACAACTAGAGGTATCTTTGGCATTTTCTTTTCTCAGCTTCATAACTTGTGGAACATTTTATACCAAAAAATGTAGGTTCACAGAAAAATATGCATATAAATCACTTATTAATCCCAAAATGTAGTAGTAAATAACATAGCAAAAACTTTATCAAACCCATTTTGTACAGAAGCTGGGCAGATCTGCTGTGCGTCATCCCAAGTGCATCCGCAGCATTTATAAATTAGTGCTTTGACGTTACAAAGGAGGTTTACAAAAGGCCCCTCTCTTAGTGTCGACTCTAATGTACCTGTCGTTGCTGTTAGAGTCCCCTGGATTCATACTCAGCACACGCATATCACCATTCTCATAAAAGCTGTTATTTTAAGGGAAAAGTGGCACCGCAATCATGGCATAAGTAACATTCAAAACTTCATGTTATCAAGAGGTGAGCAGGGTGCCGAACTCCCCTTTACAAACACACGTCTCACGTAGCCTCATGCACATCCACGTAGAGACATCTGCGTCAGACTGTGGACCAGGTTTTCACTGCACGGAGCAGCGTGGTCACCGTGAGGGCATGGCCGGTGTCTCTGGGATCTAGAATGGCCTCCCGGCTCCTGTGTGATGGCTCAGAGTCTCCTGGAGGGTCCAGCGTGTGCCCTTCTGGAGCCTTCCTTAGGAGACTTTACAGCTGTTTCTGGTGCAGCGTTTGGGCGGGCTCTGGGGCGGCCGAGCGGCCTTGCCTTTGCGGAGGCTGTTCCTCTTGTGCATAGAGCTGGTGGTGACGGAGTAGGAGCGGCCGTGCATCATCCTGGCATTCAGGCCATTGGCCATGGAGAAGGACTTGAGGTGGCTTCTCAAGGCCATGGGCAGCGGGAGCTTGTCCACCAGGTGCACGGGCGTGCAGGACACCACCGCTCGGCAGCACAGGTCCTGCAGGCTCAGCACTTGGGAAAGAAAAGAAAACCGTGCTTAGCGTCTGCTGTCCCTGACACAGTGGACCACAGGGCAGACCCCTTGCCTGCCTGCCCGCCTTTCCCAGGACTCTGGGTCGGGTGGACCATGAGAACCGGGCTGACGCCCCCCACGCTCCCACGGGCAGCCTCTGGCAGGACTCGGGAAGACCATCTGTATTCATCACCTTAAACTCATTTTGTCCCCCAAACCTGAGAGCCCACCATCTCTCCTTGCAGGTCTGAGAGGTGAGCAGGAGAGGTGGTGTCCCAGGAGGTCTCCTCAGGACTCACATGACCACAGTTGGGGGTTCGAGACCAAGAGCGACAGAAGACATGCTTCAAAAGTGATCTCCGTCTCAACTGAATAGCTGACGTCAATGCGTATTATTTATTGGCTTTATGAAGACATGTTCGAGAATACACTTGAAAGCAAATGCTGTAATTTTCGTTTCGTGTACACCATTCATTGTGTGAGTCAGGTTCCCCTCCCCGATGAGAGCAGGGGCTCCTGGGAACCTACTGAGGAGGGGCGAAGAAACTGCACCTCACCCCTTTTTGGTTATAACATCCAACCCCAAAAGGACTCAGAGGGAAGAAACACGTGCCTTGGGGGGTTGGCTCATTTTAAAAATCAAGGGTTCCCATGAATGGCTCCTTCAGAAAGTGTTTCTCAGCTGGGGGCGATTTGGACTCCCTGGGACTGGCAGTGTCTGGAGGCATTGTGGTTTTCACTACACGGGGGTGGGTACCAGGGGTGATACTCAACACTCCACAGATCTGAGAACAATCCTGTCCAGATGGCAGTGGCGGGGGAGGTCCCTGGGTTCCTGACTTAGAAGAACGTATTTTGCTCACTCAACACTGTGCTGCCAATTCAATGACTATAGATTTGTCTTCTTTGTTTTTGAAAAGCAATGTGCTGCTAAGTTACTCAGAGGGAAACAGGGGCAGCCGCTTGGAACCACAGTAGGTGTCCGCACATCGACACTGAGGGATCTGAATATTACATTCCAGCTGCTTGTCACATTCTACTAAAAATACCCTACCCACTTCTGCTTCCCAAGTTCCTCTCTGTAAACAAAGCAAGTGGAAAGTGAATCTTTCCTAATGTGATAAGCTCTTCTCAGAGTCATCGGCATGAAGGGCAAAGGTTGCGTAGAAGCCTGAGCGCCACACCAGGTCCCTCTCAACAGGCTCCAAGTCCTGCTTGGGGCACGACCCACCCTTTTTCAGCGTGGATGCTGGGGGCCACCTTATGATAAATGCCTTCGCCTCTGCCTGCGTACAGATTTCAGAAGCCTTTTGTGAGCCCATGACAAAGCTGTAATCATGATTTCCCTAAGTCAACACATCTGCTCCTTGAGCATGGATACAGCAGCCTTAGGAGGGCCCTGGGAGGCTGACCAGCGTACCGGGCTGCGGGACAACCTCAGCACCTACCCTTGCTTGGCCTCCAGAGCCGGTCCATCCCGTGCCGCAGCAGCACAGTCCTGGCCAGCTCCGTGAAGGACTCGGTGATGTTGAAATTACACAGAGGGCTGACCTCGAAGAAGGTCACACCCAGGCGCTCCGCGTAGGCCTGGGCCTGCTCTGTGGGGACCTGCCTCTTGAAGGCCAGGTGCAGGCGGTTTCCCACCAGGATTTTAGGAACACCAGGAGCATGCTAAAGGGCGAAAGAAAGGCAAGGAAAATGGGTTGCTTGTGCGAGCTTTTGTTGTTGGCACCATGGGTGTGTTGGAGTGGACGGTGTGACCCCCAACTCTATACTGACCCAGAGCTTCAGAATGTGTCTTTATTTGGAAATAGGATCTTGGTAGATGTAATTAGCTAAGATGAGGTCATTGGGTGAGCCCTAAATCCAATCACCGGTGTCCTTATAAGAAGAGAACACAGGGAAGAAGGCCAAGTGACCCTGGAGGCAGAGACAGTGATGCATCTACACGCCAAGGGCTGTCGGCAGCCACCAGAAGCTGGAAGAGACAGGAAGGATCCTCCTCTAGGACTTTAGGAGGGAGCACAGCCCTGCCCACACCTAGGTCTTGGACTTCTGGCCTCCAGAACGTGAGAAAATAAATTTGTTGCTTTAAGCCACCTGGTTTTAAGGTCATTTGTGATAGCAGCTCCAGGAAACTATTACGGTGGGTTTGGTCCTGGCCACACCACATCCCCATCAGCAGTTGGGCTGGACAGGGTGCCAGCAGGCAGAGCCCTGTCACCACCCGCCAACCCACCTGACCACAGCAGGGCAAACTGGCACCAAACCACGTGCAGGGCCCAGACTCCTGGGCTCGGCTGTTCTCTGCGTCAGGGCCTGATCCTGAGCTGGGAGGTGACGCCTCCTCCCTGTGCTGAAGCCTTATGCCATGGCCCACGCACCCTGGTCCCCAGCCCAACACCCTCACGAGCCCACACAGAGGGAGCTCTGGCACACTGAGGCATACCTCATCAATCTCCTTGATCCAGCGGTCAATGCCATCGAAGGACCAGCGGTTTGCGATGTCGTAGACCAGGATCACCCCCTGGGGAGAGACACCAGGCTGACCTCACAGTAGGCGCAGGTCTGGGCTGCATAGCCCGAGTGAGGGCTACTCAATACAAGACTCACAAAGAGCTAAATAATCATTGTACTTATTCTAACACAAGACTTGTTTTGATTTATCTACCAAATGTAACAGTTATGTGATTATTTCCATTATTTCATAAGCTCATTGATAAGCTCTCAAATGTCAAGGTTAGTTGGGAACTAGAACTCAGTTCCCCACATCCATGAGCTGCCCCAGGGATCCAGAGCTTGGGGGACCACAGGGACCACCAGCTCAGGAGGAGCGCAGCCCACTCACCGGGGTGCTCCGGTGCACACACACAGATACACACAGGATCATGAACACAGGTGCACACACAGAGACATTTACACCAACACAGGTACACACACCTGTGCATGCACACACACCTCACATGTATACACATGTATGTACAAACACAGGTGCACAATGCAAAAACACCTATGTATGTATATATAGCCCACACACATGCATAAAACAATGCACAAGGACACATGCACAAACACACATGCATGGGTACACAGTTGAAATGCATGCACAGGTATGTATAAACACACACTCACAGACATGCATGCATGCACACACATGCGCACATCCAGCCCTGGTGCTGATAAAGGCTTGTGTTGTGAGCCACCAAACACTCCACAGTGCACTGTTAGACTCTGGCAACAGTTTACACATAGAGCTTAATTGCCTTATCCGCTAAGCATACATTAATGAGCATCCTAAACGTCGGTGTGACCTCCCCGCTCAGGGGATGTTACCTGTGCGCCCCGTGAGTAGGAACGGAATATGGTACAAAATCTCCCCTGCCCGGAAGTGTCCCTGGAAGGAAAAGGTGTTGGAGACAGGTAAGACGTTGCTGCTTCTTCCTGACAACGGGGTACTGAACTTGGGACCCTCGTCCGCTGGTGGCCATGCCACTGAAAGTCTGAGGTCCCAACAAAACAGTCGCATTGTCCCCTGGAGTGACCTGACATCAGGAAGTCCCGGGCTCATTCTCTTTTCTAATTGTGACTTTGTAAGTCAAACTAGAAAAAACAGTGATGGGTTTCAACATCATCATTCTGACATTTAATTTAAGCTTCTAAAATTCTGTGGAATTTGGAGATAAAGTTGTGTCATAAGGGATGTGTGTCTACATGTGGCAGGCGGGGGGGGGGGCGCAGGTAATAGACCGAAGGATTTGGCAGGATCTTTGACTTCCATGAACTCTGAGTAAATCATACAAAGTTGGACCTGCGGGGCCCGGCCGGTGTGGCTCAGTGGTTGAGCATTGACCCATGCACCAAGAGGTCGCCGGTTCGATTCCTGGTCAGGGCACATGCCCAGGTTGTGGGCCCAATCCCCAGTGGGGAGCATGCAAGAGGCAGCCCATCGATGTTCTTTCTCATCGAAGTTTCTATCTCTCTCCCTCTCCCTTCCTCTCTTTCTAAAAAAATCAATAAAGAAAAAGAAAAAACAAAGTTGGACCTGCGAGTGGCCTTCCCCTCAGACTCAGGAGAACAGGACCTGGGGCTCGGGAGGGTCAGAGGCTCGGAGAAGCACCTTGAGTGCAGAGAAGCCAATCAATCAGAACCACAGATCAGAATCAGCCCGAGCAGAGCCTCAGGACCTCAGGCCTGGCCCACAGGCGGAAGCTGCTAGAAAATCTGTAGGCAAGGAGAGCGACCCTGAGAGAGGAACGTCCAGCCTTGCACTGGGGCCTGCAGGGCCATCATGAAGTGGGCATGTTCCCGTGATGGCTGAACATGTGGACAGGTCACCTGGCATCCTGTGCCAGGCCCTGCTCTAGGCACCGCCCGGGGGAGGTCCCGCATGGGTGCCCAGGATGACTCCAGGGTCTGGCCTGAGCCACTGGGGGATGTGGAGGCATTTAACAAGATGGGCCACCCAGAAGAGAAGAGAATTGGGAGCGGAGAGCCTGGTTTAGATGGCAAGGGCTGGTGAACATTTAGGAGAAAAGTCAGAGCAGCTGTTATGCGCGCCCTTCAGGTGGTCTTGGGGGAGGGAGAAGAGGAGAGGAGACATAAGAATAAGCTGGGGCCCTGCAGGAGGAGGTGAGGCAGCAGGCAGGAGTTGGAGGACTGGAGAGGACACAGGGGCTGGGGTGGGGGAAGGGGGTGGAAGGGGACCACAACCCCAGTGTCCCAGGGTGGGTGGTCCCGAGACTGGGCAGTAAGAAGGGATGGGGCAATTGAGGGGACATCTGGAGAGAGGCTCCCCCGCTGGCCTTGGGAAGGGGCTGGTTGGGGGAAGTAGGAGAAGGAGCTCCCAGCTCTGGGAGGTGCCTGTGGCTTGGGGAGTAGTCGGCATAGTCAGGAGGAGGAAGACAGCCAAGCAGGTGGCCCAGGAGAAGGGATGACACAGAGACTGGTGAGTCGTCAGGAAAGCTGCACGGGGTCGAGGCAACCCAGGGATTGGTCACAGCAGGAAACCCCTATTCCCCCTACCCCCAGAACTGGAGGGGCAGGGATGTGACCAGAATCTCAGAGCCAGGGCTACCCAGTAGGGGGACCAAGAAAGAGCCCCAGTCCAGAGCCAGGGGAGGGCAACATGATGGCCTCCTGCTCCCTCTACCCTGCCCACTCCTGGCCACACTGAGTCCTGGTCTAACCTCATGGGGAGTCAGTCGCCCTCCTGGCCCTTGGAAGGCAGAGGCAGGAAGCAGGCTTCAATGAGGCCATGGGTTCTGGACAGACAGCAGGGCCCACAGAGGCCCAGGGTTCCCCTCCCTTGGACCAGGGCTAAAACTTCGGGCCCAGACAATAGGATCAGCCCCTCCTTGAGGGGAGCACTGAGCCAGGCTGGAATGAGGAGAGGATTCTCCTGCAGCCGTGCTCGGGGGCCAGGCCTGCGCAGGGGCGAGGCAGGAACCCTGACTCACCAGAGCTGCAGCTTCACCCGCCGCCCGTCCAGCAGGATGGTGGTGGTCTTGTAGTCGATGCCTGTGAAAGAGGGGGGCTTACACACAGCCAGCTGCAGTGTTTCCACTGTTATTCTCAATTAAAAGGGCGTGGGAGAATAAACTCTCACGCTGGCAGAGACAGGACTTCTCACGGTGCAGACACACAGTTTAAGAGATGGGGGGCTGGACCCTGCTTGTGGGTCTCCCTAGATCGCTCAGCTCCCCCACACCCCCTCCTCTCCTCTCTCATCACCTCCAGCCCAGCACTGCCTGAGGGGTGACCAGCAGGAGTGGCTGAGGGGGGCGGTAGCTGTGTCTTGTACTTGGCTTGAGCCCCAGGAACTGCTCTGCAGCCTGCAGGCATCTCGGGCCTGTCACTGTGGCCCTCCTCCCGTCCTCCTCCGGCTGTCACAGGACCGCTCCCACAAAAGGGGCCAAAACACTGAGATGGTTTCCCCAAAATTATCACACTAAGGATGTAAAGTAAGAATATGTAGAATATGACATTAGATATGACATGTGATCTCAACTATGTAAAGACAAATGTGTTGCCTGGCCGGTGTGGCTCAGTGGTTGAGCATAACCCATGCACCAAGAGGTCACGGGTTCGATTTCCAGTCAGGGCCAAATCCCCAGTGGGGGGCATGCAGGAGGCGGCCAATCGATGTTCTCTCTCATCAATGTTTCTATCTCTCTCTCCCTCTCCCTTCCCCTCTCTCTAAAATCAATAAGGAAGCCCTGGCTGGTTTGGCTTAGCGGTTAGAGCGTCGGCCTGCAGACCAGAGAGTCCCGGGTTCGGTTCCCGCTAAGGGCACATACCTTGGTTGCAGTTTGTCCCTGGCCCCGGTTGGGGTCGTGTGGGTGACAGCCACTCGATGTGTCTCTCTCACATTGATGTTTCTCTCTCTCTCTTCCCACCTCTCTCCCTCCCGCTCCATCTGAAGATAGATGCAAAAATGTCCTCGGGTGAGGATAAAAAAAACAAAACAAAAAAACTAAATCAATAAAGAAAAACAAACAAACAAAGGTGCATGTGCGTGTGTGCATAGAGGGGAAACTGAGGACCACGCCCAGGTTGTCACTAGATATCTCTGGGTTGCAGAATTTGGGTAGATTTTACTTTTTTTTTTTTATCCTCACCTGAGGACACTTTTGCATTTATCTTCAGATAGAGCGGGAGGGACAGATTGTTATTCTCAATTAAAAGGGCGTGGGAGAATAAACTCTCACGCTGGCAGAGACAGGACTTCTCACGGTGCAGACACACAGTTTAAGAGATGGGGGGCTGGACCCTGCTTGTGGGTCTCCCTAGATCGCTCAGCTCCCCCACACCCCCTCCTCTCCTCTCTCATCACCTCCAGCCCAGCACTGCCTGAGGGGTGACCAGCAGGAGTGGCTGAGGGGGGCGGTAGCTGTGTCTTGTACTTGGCTTGAGCCCCAGGAACTGCTCTGCAGCCTGCAGGCATCTCGGGATGGAAGAGAGAGAGAGAGACACATCGATGTGAGAGAGATGCATCGACTGGTTGTCACCCGCACAACCCCAACCGGGGCTGGGGACAAACCGCAACTGAGGCACGTGCCCTTAGTGGGAACCGAACCCGGGACTCTCTGGTCCGCGGGCCTACGCTCTAACCGCTGAGCCAAACCGGCCAGGGCTAGATTTTACTTTTTAAAAAGCCTTTCTCTGTTTCCAAGTTTTCTTCAATGAGCATCTATTTCTTTTAAGATCTGAAAAAAAAAAATCATTTTTAAGAAAGAGAAGTAATCCTCCCCATTCTACCAGAAGCCAGTTTCCTGCTTCTTTGAGAAACCCCTCCTGGCTTCACAGAGCAAGTCCGCAGGTCCGTGGGGGAGCACACACACGCAGCAGGCGACCAGGGGAGGGAAGAGTCACAGGAAGAGAGCGTTTCCACTGAGTGGCAAGAAAACAAGAGAGGAGAACCCCCTTCTGAAAACGGAGGCAGTTCTTCCCGATCACCAGGACCCAGCTGCTTAGTAACGCTCGGCAGGAGGCTTTGTGGTGCTGGAGCTGCCTCAATGACGGACTTAGCGAGACTGTCCCCCAAAGCACTCAAACCCTGAAGAGCCTGGCTTTGAAGACACTCTGGGACGTGATCCGATTGTGAATGTTTGCACAAGTAAAGCTGAATTAGGAAGAGGGAAGGAGAGGGAGAGAGAGAAATGTCGATTGGCTGCCTCCTGCACGCCCCCTACTGGGGATCCAGCCTGACACTGGGGTCCTGAAGAGGCATAGAACCTCTGAGCCACAGTGGCCAGGGCTCAAGCCTCCCGTCTTTAAAGCAGGGTGAGGGCCAGACAACGTGCCTGGTGGCGGTGACAAGAGACTTAGCTTCCCATGCTAGGGTATGCCACCCAGGTTTTTAGGGCAGAGCACAGATTTTGCGGAAAGTTTAGGTCAGTAGCTTCAGGCCCTGTGAAGTTACTCTTTGGGGCAACTGACTACCAAGGGCTTTCTCATAGCCCTATAAAATCTCACTGCCATCGAGACGGGGAGTCAAGTGCCTACGTGCTTCCTTTCCCAGTGGCCCGTCTGGGGCACACACAGCATGAGATACACATGTGTGCACACAATAAATAGAATGCACGGCTGCAGGCGATACACAAAGAGAAGAGATACATACACATTTACAATAAGCAGAACGTTGACTTGATATTTAGTCAATTAACTTTGAAGTTGCTAGAAAATGTATTTTGGGAAACGTCGAGTTTCCCCCTCGGAATGCTGAAGATTTTCCTCCGTCCACATGAAGCCACAAATACACGTGGGAATCTATTTTGGAGTCTGGAGATAACTCGGGACACGGCATGCCTGTTGTCCAGACAGTGGGAGAGGACCCTCACCTTCACAGCCTGCGTGGGTGTCTCTGATTGAGAAAGTGCCCTCATGTACTTGTTTGTTTGTTTTTCTTTAGGTCTGAGTAATTTTTTGAAACTTTTCATAAATATAAAATAATTCATTGCGGATGGTCTTTTTAAGCACCCTATGAGTTTTTACAACAGCAGGCCCCGATCCCCTGATCTGCACCTATCCTGCGTGCCACTCCCCATTTTAATCTTTTCTAATCATTTCTCTTGCTATGTATCTCCAAGTTTGGGAACAACATACTTATATTCCTACTTCCTGACTTCTCAGTTTTAGGCATTAATTGACTTTCCACCGTGAAGGTGAATGTAGTTCTCTTTCATTGACACATCGCCTGCCTCTATCTCTAACTCGCCCTGTCTCTGTCTCTCTCTCTCTCTCACACACAGAGTATAATTATGTTGCAATTTTAGCTAGATTAACATTCGATTTTACATCAATGTGACCAAGTAAACTGTGAGCTGCTGTGTTTATCTTTCCTTCATGTACAAACTTTTGTTTTTACTGGAGTTAAAAACAACCTACTTTTTGCTTAGTTTCCTCTGCATTTATCACTAATTCATTCCTGCAATCTCCCCAAGTACCTAAATCTCCTCTCAGGACTTCCAACATTCGTGGGCATCTTTGCAAAGCACCTGTCCTGCTTCCTCTGCCCTGGGGGCTTGGCTGTCCTGGGCCCTCCCTTCTCACCTGGACCCCATGTCTCCCCCTCTCGGTTTATTCCTTCTTTTGTTTCCCGAGAAGGGTGTGTGGAAGGTTGTTTTTGAGACTTTGTAGGTCTGAAGTGTCTTCAGTCTGCCCTAACTCTTCACTGAATTTGGATGGGCACACAACTGAGGCAGGAAACCGTTTTCCTTCAGAAAAAGGGCAAGCATTGTTCCATCAAGCTCTGCCTTCCAGAGTTCCTGTTGAGAAGTCAGATGCCAAACTGACTCTTGATCCTTTGAACGCAATCTGGTTTTTCCTTGTGAGAGGCAGGGAGGGTGTGGGTTTGGAGAGAAAAAGCAATAGAGAATCCTGCATGTCAGGCAGCTAGATCTCACCATGCCTGAAACTAGCCCTGCCCCCAGCTTGTCAGTTACATGAGGCAGTAAGCTTCTCTCTGTACTACATGGAACTGATTTTTTTGTTTGCACCAAAAATGCCCTGTCTGATAGAAAACCTATGAAACATAAGGACTGGAGAAAGGGAAAGAGAATGTCTGCCACACAAATCTTGCAAAAGATGCATTTTAACATCTTCCCAAAGCAAAGTGCAATGACCTCCACATTCCAGAATTTCACTAGCAGTAAACAAGTGTTTGAAAGATCCTCTAACTGACAATAATGATTTAATTATTAACCATCATCACCAAAACTGAACTCAGTGACTTCTTCAGGTGGTCACTCCCCAGAACAACCCTGAGGAATCACCTGCCCCTCAGCAGATGACCTGGCCCCAGGGACCACGGGGCACTGTCCAGAGCTGTGTGTGGTTTGGACTGACTCAGGCCCGTGTGGTCACCACAGCGTCAGTTTCCTTTAGGGTGGTGACTTGAGACCTTCTTCCATGTCCCTCTCTTCAGCTGTGTAACCCATTTCCAGTGACAGCACCTCCCTTGATCCCTGTAACTGAGAATTTGGGACAGGGCAAGGCAGAGGAGGTGGGGGGGGGGCATAAAGCTTGAAAAAACACTGCCCCTTATGGGATATGCAGGTTGTTCTCAGCAAGCAGGAAGGTGGGACCAGAGACGGACTAAACCCTCTGGGGTCGCCCACAGGACTATGCAGGTGCCACAGGGAGAAGCTCTGTGGTGCGTGGGATCAAATCCCAGTCCTGACAACCAGCCATCTCCTCACGCTCTCCTGTGCCTCAGTTTCCCCTGCCGACCAGGAGAACACACTTGCCTCAACTACTCTGTCTTGTTCCTACCACAAGCAGCAGCCTCAGCTCAGCAAAAGCTCCATCCTTCCCTCCCTCCTTTCCACTCTCTCTAAAAAAATCAATGAAAAAATATCTTTGGGTGAGGATTTTAAAAAAAAGTATAATTCACATTCACGGCCCTTAACTCATTCACCAAGAACTCTGTCCATCAGAAATAAAATAAAAAGACCAAAAGCTTCCAGACCAAGCCTGTTGGAATGTCCAAGTGAGTCGGAATAAGAGACAAGAAGAGAAATAATTTTAGTCTTCTTTAAAAAAAAAAAAGGCGACGTCAAATGCCCAGCCGGTCACTACACTTTTAGCTCCCCAGGAAGAATAAATAATTGAGTAATCTATTTCAATTCCTCCACCACCTGCTTAATTCTATTTTAGTGAGGCAGCAGACACAGCGTGCGCCATCACCTAAGGGGATTCGCTTACTGTGTAAATACTGGTTAACTACCATTTACACACATACTCGCCTTTGAGAACCTGACTTTTGAGACATGTGTCTTATGCTGAATTAAAATATCAGATGGGAAAATATATATATATCAGATGGGAGACTGGAGGTTCCCTGGGGCGGGGAAAATGTTCTGGAACTAGAGTGTGGGGATCCCACAAGACTGGATGTACTAACTGCCACTGAATTGTTCACTTTAAAATGGTCCCTTCACAGCCCGGCCGGTGTGGCTCAGTGGGTGAGCGTGGACCCTGCACCAAGAGGTCGCGGATAGATTCCTGGTCAGGGCACATGCCCAGGTCGTGGGCCCGATCCCCAGTGGGGGGCATGCAGGAAGCGGCCAATCGATGTTCTCTCTCATCGATGTTTCTATCTCTCTCTTCCTCTCTGAAATCAATACCGAGAAAAAAATTTTTAAATGGTTCCTTTCACAGCATGTGAATTAGACCTCAAAAATGTACATGTACCTGTGTCCCACCCAGAAACCGACTCTGCCTGGCTTTCCCGATGGGAAGGGCACTTGGTTGGAGGGGGTGGCAGGGGCTGGAGGAGAGGGCCCAGGACAGGCTGGGAGTTTCCCCACAGCCGGGGCCCAGCGCCCATGCGCGGGATTTGACGCGTGTTCATCACGTGGGACCCCGCTGGGAGCAGTTTCTCTGCTCTGGGCAGAACCTGCCGTCTCCTTTTGGAAAAGAAAACTGTGTTCCCTGCTTGTTTCTCCTTCCTGGCCTTTTCTCATTGAAACAGCAAAGTGGGGGGACTCAGGTGCCCCTGATGGCGGGACGGTCCTGGCGCCTCCATCTCCTTGTGGTCTGTCTGTTCCGGCTCATTCATCCGCACAGCTCTGCCCTCTTAGCTGCCCTGAAGTACTCACTCCCCACTTTGGAGGCTAAACTCTCCCACACCCTCCCCAGCAGGGACCTGGTCCCTGGTCCCTGGTACATGGCCTCACCCGAGTGGCCAGTGGAGGGGCCAGCGTTCTGTGCTGAGCCACCACGTCCAGGAACACCGAATTCCCTCGGCCACGAGAAGAACAAGCCCCACCTGCAGGGAGACAGCACCCGTGCACCCCCACCACGAGCAAATGGGGAGTCAGGGAGAACCTCTCTTAAGCTCACTGGGGCCCCTTTTCCAGAGTCTCAACCCTTCAGAGGGCCCCATCACCTTTAAACCCCAGGGTCGCCATGCTGGGTCTCTGGGTCACCCCTTAACTTGGGGCATTGCTGGAACCTGGACTCAGGCCACCAAGAAGGCCTGGCTGCATCAGACCAGGAGTCCCCATTCCCCTCCCACCCTACTCTGGACAGCCCGGCCGTGAGGGCCACATGAATGGGAACGCATCTCCGTCCTCCACGAACAGAAATGGGGCAGCACCTCTGACTTCAATGTGCACGATGTCGGGTGTTATCAGCTCCCTCTACAGTCAGGAGTTGGTCTGCAAAGCCCACTCCAGCCAGGGGCTGCCTGGTGTCCCCTGGGCGCTGGGGGCTACACCTCCACCGCCTCCACTGTGCCCACTTGGTGGTCAGTCTACCCAGCCAGCTGGGTTAGCAACACCATTTTATTTTTAGCCTCATTCCTGCGCTCCATGTGCCAATGCACGGAGGTCCACGTGTCCCCGGATGGTGCCCGGCCCTGGCTGACTCAGTCACTGTTTCCATGTCCCCTTCAGCAAAAGCTCAGATGAGAATGGGACATGTTGCGGGAGGAAAGGACCTCACTGGAACCACAGGGAGGCTCTCATCACTGGCCACGATCACACTTGTCCAAGCGACTGTCCCAAAGCTCAGCGGCAAACCAGGTCGCCTGTCGGAACTCCAAACGACGGTTTAGGACAAACAGGCCTGAGCTCTGGGAGTCACCTGGACCCGTGCCATCTTATCCCTTAGCCTGAAAGACGCCAGGGACCTTATTTTATCATAAATAACCGTGGTCTCAGGACACTAAACATCAGTGAGGGCACAGCCTGCTGCGTGAGAGGCCAGACGGTGAGGCCGCTGGCATGACAGGCTTCCGTGACTGTAGGACAGAGTGTGCGGAGGAGTCAGCAGCTGCCCGGCTGGGGCGCTGCTGTCCACTAAGGGCCGGGAGTTTCTGGTTCTCTGGGGCCGTTCTACGTCTTGATCGTGGTGGCGGTGACACAGCGGTAAGACTTGGTCCAGACTCTGAAAGGGGTGGAGTTCACTGTGCAAACTATAGGTCAATAATGTGACTAAAAAGAAGGAAAAAACGCTGGGGAAAGAGACCTCAAAATGTCGTTGTGCAGTTCACTGTATTCCTGGGCCCCTCCTGGGTCATCCATCTCTTCACCTCACGTAGGTTCCAACCACCAGCATGGGTGTCTGAGCAGGATGAGCCTGGGGTCGTCCCCGGGTCCCATGGAGACACCCAGCAGGGACACGCCTGGCCATGCCACCCACAGGGCACAGCCAGCAGGATGGGGGCCGCCCAGAGCAGGGAGTTCCAGGGCCTGGGTCCCTCCCCAGCTCCTCCTTCAGGAGAGGGAAGCCCTTCATCTTGGGAGTGTCACTCTCTGAACTGGATTGAAGTGTCCCCTCTGAACCTGTGAATGTGAGATTTGGGGAGGAAATAGGGTCTTTGCAGATGTAATCAGGTTAAGATGAGGTCCTGCTGACTAGACTGGGCCCTAATCTGATGGCTGGTGTCCTGATAAGGACGGGATATCATGGGCCATGTGGTGGTGGAGGCGGAAACTGGGGTGAAGCTGGCAGCACTGAAACCGGAGGACTCAGGAAAGACCCTGCCCTGTGGCCTCCGGAGGGAGTGCGGCCCCGAAACCCCTGGACCTCAGGCTTCTGGCCTCCAGAACTGCAAGCGAAATGAATACACCATCCAACAGTCATTTCACACCTGACCTCCCACCTCCTCTCGGCCCAATGCCTGGAGCGGGAGGTCACGGCGGGTGCCCAATTTTCCGTGCTGACTCTGTCTCTCAATGTCAGACCCACATGACCCTGTTTAAAGCCGACTGTGCAGCACAATACTCTTAACAGAAATCCAACTTCCAGGTGAAGTTTCTTAATCGAAGAGAAAATGTCACATTCTTCACAATTATCAATTCATTTTTCCTATAAAGATACTAACTTTTAACCTGATGTATTAGGGTCAACTACAGTTTAATCATAAGTATTTATGATTCTACCTGTGTAAACTAGCTCTTGCTTTTATTTTTAATCAAACAAAATGCCAGTCCCGTCACGAGTCACCATATGATTCAAATTCATGAGTAGATGGCTGAGTCACGTCTGGGGGCGGGTGATCCATTAATTATTAGCTGCAAGATGTTGGAACACACAACCCACAGGAACCAAGGTACCTGAAGTTCACGGTCAGCTGAAGAGACTGTGGATCAGTTATGACGGGATGCGTGGTTCTCCGCCAGCAGCTTTATGGGACGTCAAGTGGGCATCCATAGAAAGTTCAGGAAGCCAGGCACAGAGTCTGCTGGGCAGTGACGCAGCCACAGGGCAGCCACCTGCAAGACTGTGGTCCCTGAACATCTCCTGTCAGGTGCTAAAAGTGGGTCCTTCTCTTACTCCCACTACTCAGGAAAGTCTCAGAACACAAGTCTCATGGGTTCCCCATGACCAAGGCCTGCGTCTGCAGGACTGCCTGACCGCAGTGGGGCCTAGACACTGGATTCTAAACTGTGCCATACACTCAAGACAGATAAAGACCTGGAATGTAGCCCGGCCGGTGTGGCTCAGTGGATTGAGCGTCGTCCCATGGACTGAGAGGTCCTGGTTCCATTTCCGGTCAAGGCACATGCCGGGGTTGTGGGCTCCATCCCCACTGGGAGGCGTGCAGGAAGCAGCCGATCGATGTTTCTCTCTCACATTGATGTTTCTCTCTCTCTCTCTCCCTTCCTCTCTCTCTTAAAAAAAAAAGACCAGGAATGCAATCCACTTGAAGAAAAACACACTGCAAGGCCGAAGTCTCAGAAGTGTGATTGGTTATGAAAACAGTTTGGTAAAGGAAAAGTACACTGTGACAAAAACAAAACCGTCCAAACAGCTGCAGGAGTAACTTCACGTTCTGTGTACATCAACAGAACTAAAAAAGATAAAATGACCTGCTTCTTCACTGATAAACCCATCAAAAGTTCTTGCCTTTTATCAAAGAGGAATAAAAACAAAATAACTTGTATGTATATATGTACTTACACATATACACATGTATATATGCATGCATATAATATGTGTAAAGTATATCTAAGCATAAAACATATCTGTATTTATATATTATTGGGTAAAGTTTTTGAAAGGATAGCATTGTTTTCTCTAAAACCTGTCACTAAAAATCTCTTCTGCTCTGGCCTGTGCACCTAATCTCAGCTGGTCTGCCCGCGGTCCCCTGGGCGCCAACCCCAGCCCCTGGCTGCCCCGTTCTCACTTCCACAAGATAAAGGAAATGCAGAACAACTGGGAGAAATCACCAAACTGCAGGCACAAGTAGGACCTGTGGGAGGAGGGGGTTCAGAGGACAGGGGCCATAGAGGATAAACACGCCAGTTCCTTGAAGTGGGGCGAATGGTACCTCTGGAACTGAAGAGGTGACTGTCCACAAGCCAAGGGCTGTGACCCACTTCAAGAACCCCGAAGTGCAGTCTCGGTCACGGGGGGCACACAGGCCATGCAGAGACCCAGCAGCTGACTGACATGCTCGTGGCGTTTTTGCCAGTGGTGCAGACAGTGAGACCAGCTTCGGCGTCATCGCAGCTCCCACAACAACGTGTGGGGGGACCAGCGCCCTTGCTCCTGGACAGGGGGATGAGGGGGCTCCGGGGCCAGTGGGAATTTGGTCAGGCCTCCAAGAAGGGGCAAGCTGAGCTCAACCCACTCTGGCCTGGTCCCTGGGAGCTGTCCCACCAGGGCACCTTTGACAGGGTTTGTTCCTGGATCTGATAGGATCTATATCTCTGATCTTTTTAAGCTCGAGCCCCTTGGGCACTGCAGCTCTTCCCAGTTTTTGCTTCTACGTAATTCATTCTTTGTGACCAATTAAGCTGAAGAAGCCTGGGGAGAAAATTCCAAAGGTTCCCAAAAAAATGAAGTGGCCCACAGCCTGCAGGTGCTGGGTGATACACCCTGCTGCTTCTCCTCACAGGTGCAGACGGCAGAACCACCCGGCTGTGCCCACTCAGCCGCGTCCACTCCACAGCCAGTGTGGTGCTTGGTGCCAGGGACAGAGGACACAGGGCACCGAGGGTGGGCTTCCAGCCCCAGGAGCTGACCTCTGCCCGAGAGGAACCTGGGCTGCCAGTTCTGAGTCCCTTCCTGCTCATCACCTGAAATTAGGTTCGCCCTGAGTTGGGGACTGCAGGGGTCAGAGGTCAGACTAAAGTGGTGGTCACCCTGCAGGGAGGAGACCCCACAGGACAGAGGGGAGACAGACTTTTAAGGAGAAATATTAAAGGCCTTAAAAGAGAAAATCTGATACAAATGCAATTTTATTATTTTCAAATACATAGAAGCATTTATGACTTAACTAAAAAAACCTAATGCATTAAAAAAATCTTCTGTGTGTTCACACATGGTACTGTAGGGGGCAGAGGGTAGAAGACCATGTCTTCTTTAAGGGATCACACCACAAAGAGGGTAAGATATGATGCAACTCTCAGGTCAAACTCGAAGTGATGACTTGAAAAATCGTGCTTTAAATCTTCAAGTGGTTGCCAAGGGAAACCGACAGCGTAGCTGTAAAACTGGCAAGTGCACCGCCACCCGCAGCATTGCAGAGGCAGCGAGGAGGCTGCCTGCATCTCGTGGAGGAGGTTTGTCAAAGGCAGAGGGAAGGGAGAAAACCCTGACGCTGAGGTCACTTTAAGGAAAGGCATTTTGATGCTCCTCGTGAAAAGAAAAGGCACCTCTCAGAGCCTTTTCTGAACCAGTGGGGCCACAAGGGATGTGATCAAGAGTAGGGCCCAGAGCCAGACACTCCATCCCATTTGGTTCTTACACATATGCTGTGTGATCTTGGGGGAGTTACTCACCCTCTCTGAGCCCAATACTGTAACCTGTCTCATGAGATGATTCTCCTACACTATCAATAAGTGGGAGGTATTATTATTAGCTCTTAAGCAAAAATGAAAATGAGAAAGAAACATGGGATTTCCCTGCCAGGAAAAGAAGCTGAAGAAACAGCCAGGAGAAAGTAGTGAGAGAGCCCAGGCCGGTTTGGCTCAGCGGTTGTAGCGTTGGCCTGTGGACCAGAGAGTCCCAGGTTCGGTTCCTGCTAGGGGCACGTACCAAAAAATAAATAAATAAATAAATAAATACAATTAAAAAAAAAAAAGAAAGTAGTGAGAGAAAATAAGAGTCTCATGCTGGGGAAAAAATTGGGAGGCAAAGGGTTATAGCATTTAGTGTTAGTTTAATCTACTTCTCTATCCCATCATTAATTAAATGAGCAAAACCTAGAAACTCCGCAGTGAGGCGAGGAAAGGGCACTGACCAGGTGCAGGGGCCAAGAGGAGGCAGGAGACCCAGGATGAGCAGACAGGCAGCCCAGCTGTGGCCCTGACCCCACCTGCTCCCCCAGAAGGGAGACAGAAGTGAGGCTCCAGGGCCAGCAGGGACCCAGGCAGGACCAGAAGTGTGAGGTGTCATAGTGGGACTGGAAGACACCTACCCCGGGCAACGGACCCCTCAGCAAGGGCATCCGAAAATGCCCTCCTGCCCCTCCCCGTGCACTCAGGCTGCAGGGCAGGGCCCAGAGTCAAGCCCTCTGCCCTCCAGCTGTAGGTGCTGGATGGAGAAGCTAGGCCTCACCAGACTGCGTCTGAGTGAAGAGCATGTCAGGTGGAGCCGTCTGGGCAAGAGCAAGACGCAGGGACAATGCAGTCTCACAGTGTGCCGGCCGGGGGCAGACCCCCAGCAAAGGAGAAAGCCCACCATGGTTTCTGCACAGGGAGGGGAGACAGCTAGCCGAGGGCACGGAGCCAGACCGAGACGGTGCGGTCCCCGGCCATGACCAAGGTGACAGGACAGTGCAGAGAAAGGGGTTCTCCCCAAAGGAATATCCAACAGGAAAAAACTGTGTCAGGACCACAACCTGAAACCTCGTTCCAGCTGGAAAGCAGCCATCAATGTCAAAGGTAAAACAAGTAGGGCTTTCCTAGAACATCATCATCCAGGAAGAGCAGACCAAGACTCGTGACACAGGACCCAAATCCCACCCATAAAACAGCAGTCGTTTGAATAGTTAAAGTTAAAGGCTTCTAGTCATCCAAAAATATTATTAAAGGAGTAAAAAGGCAACACAGATGAGAGTAGGTATCCACAATATATATTCCTGACAAAGGACTCATAGCCAGCATATATTTTTAAAACACTTCTATTAACCACTAAAAATTTTCAACCTAATAGGAAAAATGGACAAAAGACTTAGACATTATACAAAAGAGGAAATCCAAATAAATATATGAAAAGGTGTTCAATCTCATCAGTCCTCAGAGAAATGCAAATTCAACTACACATTTTCCAAAATGCCCAGAATGCAGAAGAGAGAGCTCGTACCAAGTGTCGGGGAACTGAGCAACCAGGACTCCTGTACTTTGCCGGTGAAAGTGTAAAATGGAAAATATTTGAGAGAACCTACTAAAGCTAAACCTGTAATACACATGTATATCTAATACTCAGCCATTCCAGGTTTAGGTATATTCCAATGGCAACGCATCTTACGGACACTCAGACATGTAGCAAGAACATTCACAGCAGAACTAAACCCAAGGGTCAGAAACTGGAAACCACTGAAATGCCAGTCCCGAGCAGGCTGGGTAAGTGGACCATGGTAGTCACACATCGTGAGACTACACGCACCCCCCATGCAACGCAGGAGACTCTCACACATAATGGAGCCAGAAGAGCGTCACAACAGAGCCCGCACTGTATGACTCTGCTTTTACGGAACAAACACAGGCAAAACTAAACCGTCAGAGGTCAGGACCACGGCTCTGCTGAGGGGCTCCAAATAGATAGTGTTCTGTTTCTTTCTTTCTTTTTTTTAATTCTTACCCAAGAATATGTTTTTGTTTTTGTTTTTTTAGTTATTATTGATTTTTAGAGGGAGAGGAAGAGAGAGAGAGAAACATCCATGGGTTGCTTCCCGCACATACCTCAACTGGAGATTGAACCCGAAACCTAGGTATGTGCCCTGACCAGGAATTAAACCCACACCTTTTGGTGCACAGGACAACTGCTCCAACCAACTGGGCCACCCAGCCAGGACAGAGTTCTGTTTCTTTTTTTTTTTTTAATTTTTTTTTTCTTTATTGATTTTAGAGAGAGAGGAAGGGAGAGGGAGAGATAGAAACACTGATGAGTGAGAGAGAACATCGATTGGCCACCTCCTGCATGCCCCACATTGGGGATCAGGCCCACAACCTAGGCATGTGCCCTGACCAGGAATCAAATCGGCATGGGTCGATGCTCAACCACTGAGCCACACCGGCCGGGCCAGAGTTCTGATTCTTGATCTGGATGCTGGTTACATGAGTGTGTGAGGTTTGTGAGAACTCATGGAGCTGTACAATTACAATATGTACACATTTCTATATGTATTTCATACTTCAACAGAAAGTTATAAAAGGAAGGAAAAAGAGACAAACAACCACCTTAAAAGGAAATGTGACCCAAGGAACAGAAAGCAATTTATCCCAATTACTTTATGCAATAGAACTACTTAATAAAAAGATTAAGTTGGTAAAATAAGAGTTCAAAGAAGAGCTTTTTTATTAAAATGAAAATTTTAAAAAATCCTCACCTGAGGATATTTTTCCATTTATTAGATAGAGTGGTAGGGAGGGAGAGAGAGAAACATCGATGTGAGAGGGACACATTGACTGGCTGCCTCCCGCACGACCCTGACCAGGGCTGGGGAAGAACCGCAACCGAGGTACATGCCCTTGACTGGAATCGAACCCACAACTCATTGGTCTGCGGGCTGACACTCTAATCACTGAGCCAAACCAGCCAGGGCTATTAAAATGAATTTTTAAAGATGTCTTTTAAAATTGAAAGCAAAGAAAATTGTAAAAGAACAAACTGGAGACCAAAACAACATAATTACTGAAGTAACATAATAAATTAGTAACAGAAACATTTTACTAAAATCAAAATGACCAAGAAATAGGAAAGGCTTGAGATAATCACAGAAATTTAGAAGAGAAAGACAAAAAGATCAAAGCAATTAGAGAGAAGTGAATGGACATGGAAGGCAAATAAAAATGAACAAACATAAGGATAATCAGTGCAACAGGCAGAATAATGCCCCCCCCAAAGATACCCATGTCCTGATCCCCAGAAGTTGTGAATATGTTAGGTTACGTGGCAAAGGGGAATGAAGGTTGCAGATGGAATAAATTTTGCTAACAGTTGACCTTAAAATAGGGAGATTATTCTGGATTATGAAAATGGGCCCCATATAGTCACAGGAGTTTTCAAAAGTGAAGATGGAGGCAGCATTGGTGTCAGAGGGATGTGAAGTGAGAAAGACTCAATGGGCCACTGCTGGATTTGAAGGAGGACGAAGGGGCTATCAGCCAAGGAATGCAGGTGGGTTCTAGCAGCTGAGAAAGGCAAGGAAAACAGACACCCCCAGCACTGCCCACACCTTTATTTTAGCCCAGTGAGGCTGTGTTGACTTCTGACAACCAGAATTGTAAGATAATAAAATTATGTTGTTTTAAGCCACTGAGTTTGTGGGAAGTTGCCCAGCGGCAATAGGAAACTAATACAATTGGCATCCCTGAAATAGAAACACCAACAAATGTAACAGAAGATGTTTTAAGGACATTAAAATAAATTTCCCTGCAACTAAAAAATAATTCTGCAGATTCAAAGAGTACAGAGTGTACTAGAAGTTCAATACCAATTATTCAGCTCTGAGACATCGTCTGGTTAAACTAACAAACTATGAAACAAAAGAAAGAATTCAGCAGACCTCAGGCTTCACCACAGCACATCCAATGCCAGGGGGTAGTGGGACAATAGCTACGAAGTGTCAGGGAGGAAAAAATACAACCTAAGAATATTATACCCAGCCAAGATATTGTTCAAAGATAAAGACAATGGGGCTGACATTCTCAAACATGAAAAAGCTCAGGGCCCTGGCCGGTTTGGCTCAGCGGTTAGAGCGTCGGCCTGCGGTACAGAGAGACCCGGGTTCGGTTTCCGCTAAGGGCGTGTGCCCCGGTTGCGGTTTGTACTTGGCCCTGGTTGGTCGTGCGGGTGGCAGCCACTCGATGTGTCCCTTTCACGTCGATGTTTCTCTCTCTCTCTCTCTCTCTCTCTCTTTTCCTCTCTCTCCCTCCCACTCTATCTGAACAAAAAATGAAAAAATGTCCTCAGGTGAGGATAAAAAAAAAAAAAAAAGAAAAGAAAAGAAAAAGCTCAGGAAACACTCATGAACCCATCCTGAAAAATGATGGAAAATGAAATCTAGCTAATTAGAGGGAGAGCAAAATAAAGAACTCACTGACACAGAGTGTGAAAGGACCGGTGGTCAGCACTGAGTCCTTAAATGGTGAATTATTACTGAGCAGTTGTGGTCATTGTAGCTACAACACAAGTGAGTGTCTAAACCTGGGCAATGTGAAAACAACCCAGGCTACAAAGCTCAGGTGGTGGGTGGGCAGAGGGGAATGGAGATGTGAACCTGAAAATGCCCTGACTTTCGAGTGTCAGAGCACCCATCGTTTTTAAGAAACATGTCTTTTTAAAAAAATGATTCCAACTTCTCACAATTTTTCATAATCTGTTTTCTTAATCCTAGAAGAATCTTTCAGTAAATCAAAAACCTACGAGGGGCACATCTATGACATGGGTTCTTTTCTGCAGTGTCTCATGCCAAGTTGACAACAAAAGCTTTTGTGGAAAGTGTCTTTTAGCCTAAATCCTCCCTCGGTGTCGAGGAAAAACTTTAGAAGAAAGCATTGTTTTTATTTATTTATTACTTTTTTTGTACGTGCCCCTAGCGGGAACCAAACCCAGGACTCTCTGGTCCACAGGCTGACGCTCCAACTGCTGAGCCAAACCGGCCAGGGCGAAAGCATTATTTTTAGAAGACCTGCATTAGTCAACTAGCAAAAAGAAAGCAATGCAAGGGAAGCTGAGGCAAGCCCTTGTTCAAACCCACCAGGAGTTTTACAAACGTTATGTCCTCATCCATATCTGTTCCACATCTCTCACCTACTACACAACTCAAAGCATTCCACAGCTTGTTCCCCTCAAACACACACCATTTTATTTTATTTTATTTTAACTTATCTTTATTGTTGGATGTATTACAAATGTTCCTCATTTTCCCCCCATTGCCCCCCTCCTCCCCATTCCTGCCCCTCTCCTGCCTTTCCCCACACTGTTGTCTGTGTCCATTGGTTATGCATATATACATATAAGTTCTTTGGTTTATTTCTTCCCACCCCCCAACCCCCCTTCCCTTTGAGGTTTGTCATTCTAACAACCAATTTGTACTTCTTAATCCCTTCACCTTTTTCACCCATCCCCCCAGCCCCCACCCATCTGGTACCCAAAAAAGTTCTCTGTTGAGAATGTCTCTGTTCTGCTTGTTCATTTTGTTTGTAGATTCAATTGTTGATAGATATGTATTTATTGCCATTTTGTTTGTTCATATTTTTTTATCTTTTTCTTCAAGAAGACCCTTCAACATTTCATATAATAATGGTTTGGTGGTGATGAACTCCTTTAGCTTTTCTTTGTCTGGGAAACTCTTTATATGGCCATTGATTCTAAATGACAGCTTTGCAGGATAGAATAATCTTGGTTGTAGGTTCTTGCTTTTCATCACTCTGAATATTTCTTGCCACTCCCTTCTGGCCTGCAAAGTTTCTTTTGAGAAATCAGCTGACAGTCTTATGGGAACTCCCTTGTAGGTAACTAACTGCCTTTCTCTTGCTGCTTTTAAGATTCTCTCTTTGTCTTGAACCTTTTGCATTTTGATGATGATGTGTCTTGGTGTGGGCCTTTTGGGGTCATTCTTGTTTGGGACTCTCTGTGCCTCTCAGACTTGTATGTCTGTTTCCTTCACCAAGTTAGGGAAGTTTTCTGCCATTATTGTTTCAAATAGGTTTTCGATTTCTTGTTCTCTCTCTTCTCCTTCTGGCACCCCCAAGATGCGAATGTTGGCACGCTTGGAGTTGTCCCAGAGGCTCCTTACACTATCCTCATTTTTTTGGATTCTTTTTTCCTTTTGCTGTTCTGATTGGATGTTTTTTGCTTCCTTATATTCCAAATCGATGGTTTGCTTCTTGGCTTTACCTACTCTACTATTGCATCTGTGTAAACTATTCTTTATTTCAGTTAGTGCATCCTTCATTTCAGACTGGTCCTTTTTTATGCTCTTGAGGTCCTCACTAAGTCCATTGAGCATCCTTATAAGCAATATTTTGAACTCTGCATCTGTTAGGTTGCTTAACTCCATTTCACTTATTTCTTTTCCTGGAGTTTTGTTCTGTTCTTTCATTTGGGACCTGTTTCTTTGTCTCCTCATTTTGGCTGCCTCCCTGTGTTTGTTTCTATGTATTACTTAGCGAGAGGTATGGGGCTAGCTGAGACCAGATGCTGCTTGTTTGAAAGAATTTAGGAAAAGCTGAAGCAGGATCCAAGACAGGCCAATCCTATGGTAAAGCAACTGGCAACAGCTTGGGTGGGCCTGAAAGTTGGGTGGGGCGGGGCCTCAGGGAATCACCAGGGCGGGGCAAACAGTGTGAGCCAGGTAGCTGGAGTCCCAGATATGGCAGCGTCTGCCGGCCCAGGGAAGGGCTCACCAAAGGAACAAAAGCCTCTGATAGCACGTCTGTCCAGGAGAAAGCTGCCTCTCCAGCCCTTGCTCCAATGCCAAACAGCTCAGTTCTTCCCCATATGACTCTGGCGCCTTTCAAGCTGCCTCCCCCATGCTGGAGCCAGTCTCGATGTGGCTTCTTCTTTAATTTCGTAGTTGTAGGACTTCCTTTCAGCTTGATTTCAGGCACTTTTGAATGATGGTTGTTCTGTAGTTTAGTTGTAACTTTGATGTGGTTGTGGGAGGACGCGATACCGCGTTTACCTACGCTGCATCTTGACCGGAAGTCACACACACCATTTTAAAAGCACCATGCTTGCCCTGGCCGGTTTGGCTCAGCGGTTAGAGCACCAGACCAAAGAATCACAGGTTCAATTACCAGTCAAGGGCACCTACCTCAGCTGGGTTGTATCTCTCTCACATTGATGTTTTTCTCTATCTCTCCCTCTCTCCCTCCCACTCTATCTAAAAAAAAATCAATGGAGCCCTGGCCGGTTTGGCTCGGTGGTTAGAGTGTCGGCCTGCGGTCCAGAGAGATCCGGGTTCGGTTCCCACTAAGGGCACATACCTCGGTTGCAGTTTGTCCCCAGTCCCTGGTTGGGTTGTGTGGGAGGTAGCTACTCGATGTGTCCCTTTCACATCGATGTTTCTCTCTCTCTGTCTCTTCCTCTCTCTCCCTCCCACTCTGTCTGAACAAAAAATGGAAAAATGTCCTCGGGTGAGGATAAAAAAATAAAATAAAATAAAAAAATTAAAAAAAGGAAAAAAATAAAAAAATAAAAAAAATCAATGGAAAAATATCCTCGGTGAGGATTAAAAAAACAAAAAAGAAATAAAAATAAAAGTGCCATGCTTTATCTGTTGAGTGCTTTATTCCTTCACTTCCATTGAGGCTCCTCCATTCATCAGCGGGGCCCTGGGAACCCAGCTGGAGCAAACAGCCTCTGCCCTCCTGGAGCTTAAACTCCAGCAGAACTCTGCCACATCAGTGCTGTCACTAGCCACATGTCGCTGTTGAGCACTGGAAATGCTCAACATAGGTGGCTAATGCAGACTTCTAATTGTGTTCCATTTTAACTACTTTAAATTTAAAAAGCCACGTGTGGCCAATGGCATCATCTTGGACAACATTGTTCTAGAACCTATCAGAATCTGCATGAGACCTCCAGGTGACACTCTGTCCATTGTAGTTTGAGGATAAGTCCAGGTTCTCTTCATTAGCTCATGCCCATCATCTCAAACTCTCCCCACTCTCTCCCCACTCCCCCCTCCCTAGCCTATTCTCTCTAAGATGCTCCTGTGCTCTGTTATTGCCCTGCTCAGGAACCAGATGCTCTCTCCTGTTCACTCTGCAGACCATCTTTTCCTCTGACGCCCACGTACCCGCCCCCCCCTCCAGGGTCACACCACAACTGTTGCCCTTCAGGGATGCCCTGCACTGGCTACTGAGCAGAGGCAAATGCTCTCCTTCCTTCTGCCTCAAGATTATGTGTATCTCCTGGTGAACCCCCATTCCACCCCCACCCCCCCCACACACACACACAGGAGGAATTCCTCCTTTGCACTGTCTTCTCAATCCTATCCTACCTGGTGGGGGCGGAAGCACACCCAGGCTGTCTTAAATATCAAGACTCCATCCCTGGGAGCACCCAGGTGGGATGCTGCCTAATTCAGAGATCACTCAATAAAGCCAAAGAGATCCTCAAATTAGAAAAGAAAAAACTCCGCTCCCTAGGCTGCCCTCCTATGTCCTATGCTCCCCCGGAATCAGATTGCAAGCCCAAAAGACAGAGAGAGTGGCAAAACAGCAGGATCTGTGTTGGAAGTGTGGTTCACACCCCTGAGATGACCACTCAGAGGTAACCAAGCACAGGTTTGCTTCCATGGCCACTCAGTCTGCACCATCACAGCAGTTTATGATGGGTAAAGACCCTGGCTCTCCTCCTGCCTCCTGGCCCAAGTTTCAGCCCACCGCACTTTCTCCCCACCCCCTCACCCCCGCCCTTCTTGCCCTCCTAATGTCCACCCCCTTCTAGGGGTTGCAGTTGCCAAACCTCAAACCTTAGGGAAACCCCTTGCCCTCGAGCTCTGGATGCTCCGGCCTCCCCTCGACCTGGAACCTACTATCCTGCACTTCCTCCGCCCCAGGCCGAACTCTCCAGGGTACTTGGGTTCCTTGCCCTCCTAGACCTGTCCACTTGGATGAGGAGGCCCTGGGCCAGCCGGGAACCCTGGAGAAGCCTCTGGACTAGGCCTCTGCGTCTTCTCTCCCTCCTCTTCCATCCGACCCACGCGCAGAGCAGCCACCTGGGAGCCTGCTCCCACTGCGCTCGGATCCCACGCTCTGATCCGCTCCCCGCGTCTCCCCACGCATTCTTTCCAAATGCATCGCGCGCACGTGGGCCTCCCTGTGGGGGTCCCTCCTCAACCTACGGCTGCGTCGTCCCCATGCTCTCCTCCGCCTCACAGTCACCCCTAGGTCAGGAGGACCCCGCGGCCTGGCAAGCCCTCGCTCTCGCCGGCGCGCAGACCGCGACGAGAGGATGGAGGATGCGCCTCTGCGACCACCCTAGGACCCCCATGAGCCGCCTGGGTCCCTCACGTGCGGAACGGGAGTGCAGCCGGGGCCGCCTGTGTATTGTGGGTCCGATCCAGACAGTGACAGGCCGGCCCCGATCCCCATGCTCCCCGCACCCATCTCCGCTCCTTCCCGGCCCCGGCCCCGCTCCCTCCTGGCCCGCCGCGCGCTACCCCGGCACCACTCCTTCTCGGCCCCCGCCCCACTCCTCTGCGGCCCTCCGTGCGCTCCTCCTGGGCTCCGGCTCAACTCCTCCCCGGCCCCGCACTTCCCCGGCCCGCCGTGCACTCCCCTGGCCCCGCTCTAGCCCGGCACCGCGCTCACCCGCCGGGTGGCCGTACGGGGACTCGGCCGCGCCGTCCTGAAGGCTCGCCAGGATCTCGCCCTTGCCCACGTCGCTGTCGCCCACCAGCAGGAACTTGAGCAGAAAGTCGTAGGCGCGGACCGGGCTGCCCAGGACGCTCATGGTGCCGGCGCCCGCGCCCATGCCCGGCCTGTGGGACGGCGCAGAGGCGGCGGCTGGGCACCCAGGCGCCGCGCAAACCCGCAGTCCGCGGAACGCTGGGCTCGGCGCCCCCGCCGCCTGATCGTGTATGGCCCCGCCCCGCCCCGCCCCGCCATTGGCTGGCCGCAGTTGCTAAGGTGGCTCCGCGCATTCATTGGCTAGTTTGCCCGTCCATCTCGTCGCGGTCTCCGCCTCCAGACCGACGCCCACCCCCGCCGCAGCCAATGGTAGGCGGGAGGCGGGGCCATGGAAGTCCAGAGAAGGGTGGGGCGGAGCCAGAGGTGACAGGGGGCGGGAACGCTGTTCTGGCAGCCAATGCGGGGCGGGACGAGCAGGGACGGGGCCGGGCGTTTACTCTGCCGCGTGGGCCGGCGTCCGGCGCGGTGGGCCGGTTGTGTCCGCGGACTCTCCGCCCGGACGCCAGGGCCAGGTCTTCTGGTGCCAGGGGTCCCTGCCCGGGACGAGCTTAAGGTGTTTCCCCACGGCTGCTCCAAGGCATCGTCCTTGTCCCAGAGCGACTCAGAGTCCATGGCTGCGCGTGCCTGTGTGTGTTCGTGCGCCTGTGTACATGTGCACGTGTTCGTGTGCGTGTCTGTGTGTGCGTCCGTGCACGTGTCTGTGCAGGTGCTGGGGAAGAGGACAAGGTGGGGACTCTCCAGCCCCGGCTTCCCTCCAGGTGTAGGGAGCCGCGGTCTTCAGGCCTGGGCCTGCCTTCAGCTCTGGGGTTCTGACCAGGTGAGCGTTCGTCTCAATAAAATCCTTCGTGTGAATGCCCATTTCGTCTTCGGTATCATCACATTTTCTTTCCCTATTGGATCGAAATACAGTAAGAATCATTTGATTTTTCAAAAAAGAATAATTTGATTTGAGAACGGTGATGTGTATGGGCTGTTTTT
The DNA here is from genome assembly GCA_030848825.1 of Tadarida brasiliensis. Classification (NCBI taxonomy): domain Eukaryota; kingdom Metazoa; phylum Chordata; class Mammalia; order Chiroptera; family Molossidae; genus Tadarida; species Tadarida brasiliensis. The sequence continues at coordinate 66,604,692 of CM061273.1, forward strand.
ATTTTACCTACTGGTTGTGGTTCATCAACTCCGTGGGAGGATGATGGGGTGGGGAGAGCTCAAGCCCACAGGGGAAGTGGGGGAGGTAAGGTCAGAACACCCACAGAGGGCTGTGTCCCTTTGGGGCTCACATCCACCTTGCTGTACATTGGGGACATCTACAGCTACTTACATTTTCATGATTATTGAGACTGCCTCTGACACCTGGGCTCAGTCTTGCTGGGCATTTGGGGGGCCATTGTGAAGGACATATTGGGTTTCCCCACCCACGGGGTCCATCAGGGACAGAGATCTGCCCATCCCAAAATGTCCCACTGCTGTCCCCAGGCACAGGGTCCCAGGTGCCCACAGTAGATGCTGCCACCCATATACATAAGGCAACAAGTGGATCTACTATGTCTATTTTTACTTTTTTGTCTGCATAACCTGTGATTGCCTCTCTGTGTCAGGGTCCTGTGATCATTTATCAAGGGAGAAGAGAGATTTTTGTCCTGCCATTTTGTCTGTAACCAGCATAGGATGTCAGGTCCCCAGAGGAGGCCCAATGGGTTGAGATGTGTGAACAGATGTGTGCTTTACCAACCTAGGCTTTCTGAATAGGCCTGAGGCACATGGTTCCCATAAGAGACATTCAGTGTTTGTTTCTGGGTGCTGGTTAGGAAAGTATTCCTGATGGACAAGAGCTTCCCATTCTCCAGGAGCCAAAGGAAGCCAAGTCTTCCAGAGCCTTGCCCATGTGGTGACAAGAATTATTCCCTAGCTCTTTCAGACTTGTTTCTCCTCCACCTTCCAGAGTCAAGTCCCCTGGGTGCATTCTCTCAGGGACACACCTGCCCTGCATTCTCTCATTTCCCTGGCAGGTTTCACATGGTGGTGGTGGGGTTCCTGAAGCCGGTCCAGGACTGGTGGTGACTCCCTGGACCCAGAAATGACTGAGAACCACATAAACATTTCCCACGTCCTGGCCGGTGTGGCTCAGTGGTTGAGAATACACCCACGCACCAAGAGGTCGCTGGTTCGATTCCCGGTCAGGGCACATGCCCAAGTTGTGGGCCCAATCCCCAGTGAGGGGCATGCAGGAGGCAGCCAATCAATGTTCTCTCTCATAGATGTTTCTATCTCTCTCTCCCTCCCTCTCTCTAAAATTAATAAAGAAAAAAATAAAAAAATAAAAAACATTTCCCACAAAAATCAACTCCCTCTTGAGGGGTGGATCCTCCAAAAGCTGCACTACCCCCTGGCACAAGGAGCAGGGAACAAAGCAGGCATTACAGTGGAAAGCTGTGGTGCTCTAAGCCCACTGCGGGTAAATATATGACTTGTGCAAATTTCACAAACCAATATAACCCTGAAAAGCCCCTGCCAGAGCCACTCCTTCACAGAAGGGGCCTGTCTTCATCGCCTCAGGCTGTCATGTGGCCAAATCAGACTCTGTGGTGGGGTTGTCCTGTACATTGCCTGACGTTCAGCAGCGTCCCTGACCCCTATCCTTTAGTTGCCAGCAACACCCTTCCCCCTAGTTGTGACCACTGAAAATGTCTCCAGAATTGCCAGGTGTCCCTGGGGCAGGGGTGTAAGATCCCTCCTCCTCCCACACAGAGTTGAGTACCACTACTTTAGAGAAATTTGGTTTCCAGGTGGCAATTCCTCACATGGAGATGAGAAAAGGGTATGTTCTCCATGTCAGGCCTTCACCCTGGCAGATCCCATGGGCTGCCCCCCACCACACACCTGGCTGATTGTGATGTTCTCAGTCTCTGACTGGCCCTGCCCTGTGATGTTGGATAGTACTCCAGGGGAGAGGGGAGGAGAGTCTGCTCCTGGCCATGCATATAGCAGAGAGGAGGGACCATGGGGAGAGAGGCATCCTTGGGACTTGAGGGCAAGGGTTCAGAGTGGTCTAGGCCTGCAGTTGATGGTCAGTGAGAGAGTCTCAGGGCATCTATGGTTCGCCCACTTTAATCTCACAGCAACCCTGAGGGGTGGGAATTGTCATTCCTGATGATACACTAGCAAAGGCGGGCTCAGAGAAAACATGATGGCCAGAGATCGTGCCAGTGGCTTCCATTGCCAGAGCTGGTCAGCACAGCATCACAACCTCGGTTTTGTTTTCATTTTTAAATTGCAGTAAAATATACACAACATACAATTTACCATTTTACCCACTTTAAGTGCACAATTCATTGGCATTAAGTTCATTCACATTGTTGCACAACCATCCCCACCATCCATCTCCAGAACTTTGTCATCTTCACTAAGCTGAAACTCTGTCCCCATTAAGCACTATAACTTCCCATCCCCTCGCCTCCATTCTACTTTCTGTCTCTGAATTTGACTACTCTAGGTACTGTGTATGAAATCATACAGTATTTATCCTTTTGGGACTGGCTTATTTCAGTTAGGGTGTTGTCAATGTTCATATATGTTGTTTAAAAAATTTTTTTTTCTTTATTGATTTTAGAGAGAGAGGAAGGGAGAGGGAGAGAGAGAAACATTGATGAGAGAGAACATCGATCATTGCCTCCAGCATGTCCCCCACTGGGGATTTGGCCCACAACCTGGGCATGTGCCCTGACTGGGAATCGAACCGGGTGACTTGGTGTAGGGGTTGACGCTCAACCACTGAGCCACACAGGCTGGGCTGTGGGCTGTTCATATATGTTATAACATATCAGAATTACCTTCCTTCCTCAAGACCCATATTTTTCATTATATGTACAGAACCCATTTTGTTTATTCATTCATCTGTGGATGGACATTTGGGTTGTTTCCACCTTTTGGCTATTATGAATAGAGTTGCTATGAACATCAGTGAACAAGTGTCTTTGTAGACATATGTTTTTATTTTCTGGGCATGTATGTAGGAGTGAAATTGCTGGGTTGTACAGTAACTATGCGTAACTGTTTGAGGGTTTGTTCCTAGTTTGCACTGCAGTTGGTTTCTGTATGTCATTGTGCAGTGGCCTCTGACCTAGAGCACAGTTGTAGCACCTATGATGGAAGGTGGAGGAGAAAAGGAATGTCTGCCATCTCTGGGTGATATACAAGGGATCTCTTCACATGATGTGAAAATTATATCCCATTTGACTATGGAAAAGCATTTGAGTTTCTTTCTATGATGCTCAAATAAAAATAGACTTAAGAACTAAAAAGGGACTGACTATATTTTCTCCAAGGCCCCAGGCACTTGCACACACCAATGAACTCTTCTTATTTCTCTCTCTGCTGTCAAAAAGTAAATAGAAACTAACAGCTGATCAGACTTTCACACTAGATGTCTATTTGCTGATGACTCACCAAGAATTCACAGCCAAGGTGCCAGTTGTTCTTCCGACATAGGAAAAAAAAAAACTATTTTAAGCAAAGCTGTAACCTCACGGATGCTCCAGAAAGTACCAGAGCCTTAGGAAATCCATGTAATGTAGGTCGTCCTACCCACCGACCTGTCCAGGTGCCACCCAACCCCCCCTCCCCCACCAGATGCTACACCCAAAACCCTGTCCAAGTCCCGCCAGGTGTGTCCAGGCCGCAAGGCTTGCATTCTTCTCAGGCCACCTACTGGCAACCTGCTTATTCTGCGCTGTCCCTTTTCAGCCCCCACAGACAACCTCCTCATCACTTAGGACAGTTCACACCAGACCAGCCAGTGGAGAAGGTGGAAGGGAGAGCTGGGGTTCTTGTGGACACCACCCCTGGCCACACCACCCCTGGCCCTCCAGGAGATTTTTTTTTTTTTTTTATCCTCACTTGAGGACATTTTTTCATTTTTTGTTCAGATAGAGTGGGAAGGAGAGAGAGGAAGAGAGAGAGAGAGAAACATCGACGTGAAAGGGACACATCGAGTGGCTGCCACCCGCACGACCAACCAGGGCCGGGGACAAACTGCAACCAAGGTACATGCCCTTAGCGGGAACCGAACCCGGGTCTCTCTGTACCGCAGGCCGACGCTCTAACCGCTGAGCCAAACCGGCCAGGGCCCCCAGGAGATTTTTAGAGGACATTTATTAAAGCTGGGGACAGTCGGGCCGGTGTGGCTCAGTGATTGAGTGTCGACCCACGCACCAAGAGTTTGCTGGCTTGATTCCTGGTCAGGGCACATGCCCAGGTTATGGGCCCGCTCCCCAGTGGGGGCATGCAGGAGGTGGCCAGTTGATGTTCTTTCTCATCAATGTTTCTATCTCTCTCTCCCTCTCCCTTCCTCTCTCTCCAAAATCAACAACAACCAAAAATTTTTTTTAAATTAAAAAAAAAAAAAAGCTGAGGACAATGAAACAAGGAATGGCCTAGGATAGAAGCAACAGAAAGACTAGGTGCAGAAATGAGCCTAGGCTGGGCTGCTTTGGCTCATTTAGAAGTCAGAGAAAAGGGAGCCTTGGGGGTCCCTGGTCAGTTTGACTCAGCGGTTAGAGCGTTGGCCCACAGACCAAAGGGTTGGAGGTTTGATCCCTGCCCCAGATGTTTCTCTCTCTCTCCCTCCCTTTCATCTAAAAAAAAAAAAAGAAAAATATCCTCGAGTGAGGATTAACAACAAAAAAAGAAGGGGGGGGCGGTTTCTTGAGGACAGGCTCAGAAGGCTTGCAACGACCCTTTGGTGTGCAGGCAGGCACTCTAACCAAGGGCCAAGGCAAAAATCATTTACTCTTAAGTGTCCTTGGTTTAGGGAAGATAGGATTTTACAATTTACTAGATGGCTGTAAACTGCTTAGCCATTTAACTATCTCAATTTCCCTATTCCTCTGGTCCTGGCTTACTAGCCTGTCTCAGTCAGTCTGTTTTGGATGAGATTAACATTTAAATCAGTGGACTTTGAGTGAAGCCAATTACCCTGTGGGTGGGCCTCATCTACTCAGTGAAGGCCTGAGTAAGATAAACACTGACCTCTCCCAAGAGAGAGTAAACTCTGCCAGTAGAATGTGGCTGTGTCTCCAGCTTGCTGGTCTACCTTTAGGATTTTGGTCTCGCACCTCCACAGCTGTGTGAGCCGATTCCTTAAAATAAATCACTCTATATGTATACACCTCCTGTTATTTTGGTTTCTCTGGAGAACCCTAATACAGGGACCAAAGCAGACTTTATTCTGCCCTCAAATCACTAAAGTCTAGTTGGAAGAACAGATATTAATTGCATAATCACCTACAAAAAAAAGGTAAGATGCCACTCCTAAGGGTGTTGTAGGAGTCGTCCAGGTCAGGGAAAGCCCCCATGAGGTGTGACCATCTGATCTCGAGCTTAAGGTCCAACAAGGGGACAAGGGCAGCTGGGGCAGAGCAAGAAAAGAGCCCAGAGCTGTGGGCTGGAGCAGGGTCTGTGCCCTAGGGCAAGGGAAGGCCAGTAGGCAAGGTCAGGGCAAGAGCAAAACCAGGATCAGGGGAAGACAAGGGTCGGGGCAAGCCAAAGGCCACACCAGGTTAAGAGCAGGTGAAAGGAAAGGTCAGGAGCAGAGCTAGGGCTAACAGAAAGCAAGAGAGGCCCCCAGACCCTCCAGGCTCCTGGCGTTGTCGCAGCGCGGCCCCGCCCCCACCCGGCGTCGTCCCGCCCCTCACCCAATCCCCGCACGTCAACCCGGCCCCGCCCCCACGTGACGTAACGCGCCTCGCCCAGTCCCCAGACGTCTCCGCGCCTCCTGAGGCAGACCCGCAGTCGATCATGGAGGAGCTGCTGAGGCGCGAGTTGGGCTGCAGCTCCGTCCAGGCCACGGGCCACTCGGGGGGCGGGTGCATTAGCCAGGGCCAGAGTTACGACACGGACAGAGGACGAGTGTTTGTGAAAGCGAACGCCCAGGCGGAGGTCAGGGCTGCCGCGAGCCGGGCGGGACGAGAGGGCGGGGGGCCGGCGGCGGGGTCCGGGGTGGGAGGCTCGAGGGCGGGGCCCGTCTGAGGTCCGGGCGGGCCGGGGCCGTCCCAGCCCGTGGCCGCCGGGCGGTGGCAATGGATGACCCGGTCTTACCGTCGGGCCGTGCCCGGGCTTTCTGGGGTCGGCAGCGCAGGCCCAGCCCCGGTCGCCCCTTCAGCCCAGGGAGGTAGGGGATGGGCCCGGCCCGCGAGCCTCCCTGCGCGGCGTGGACCGAGAGAGCCCAGGACGTTTTCTCCGCGGTGGACGTGGCGAGCTCTGAGCGCGGACCGGGAGCAGGAGCCTCATGCCGGGGGCTCCTTTGAACTTCCAGAGATCACAGCCGTTTCTGAGTTGTTGAAAATAACTTCGCCGCTGCCTTAGTCAGTTTGGGCAGCTGTAACCACACAGGCTGGGCGGCCTGAACGACAGACATTGATTTCTCTCAGTTTTGGAGTCTGGAAGCCCAGGCTCAGAGCGCTGGCAGTTTCGGGGTCTGGTGCGAGCCGGGTCGCGTTGCAGAGGTCGACTCCTTGAGGGAGCTCTGTGGGCCTCTTTTATAAGGGCAGTAATCCCAGCACGAGGGCTCCACCCCGTGTCCTAATCACCTCCCCAGGCCTCACCTCCTGATACCATCACGTTAGGGGGTTAGGTTTCAGCATATAAATTTTGAGGGGCAAAGTACTCAGTTCCTTGCAGCCTCCATTCTGTTTGTACCTGAGCTCTGTTCTCGAGGGCTCTGTAGAAAACAGGTGAGCCTCACCGCTGATGCTGTTGCTCCTGGTTGTTGGTGTCCCTTTTCCCAGTTTAGGTGGGTCACTGCATTTACCGTTAGCTGGAAGGCCCAGCCTGGCTCTAGTGGGCAATGAGCAGGATTGGGCAATGCCTGGTTTCAAATGAGGCTGAGGTGCTTACCCCAGGACCAAGTCCTGTGGGTCACACACCATGGCGGTGCTTTTATCCTTGCCTTAGAAATCTTTCTTGCAGTCATTTTCATTTTCTTCCCATCTTCCACAATGGTGTGGGATGATCTCTCTCTGAAATGCTATTCTCTCGCAACCAGCCTTCAACCTGTCGTTCTCCAGAGCTCAGCCATGTCATCCTGTACATACCCCTTTTGTAGGAACTTGTCAACTATTCATCCTTGAAGTTCCCTATTACATCAATTTACCCCAAGCAGTTCTAATGTAGCAAGAGAGAGAGAGAGAAACATCAATGTGAGGGAGAAACAGGGATCAGTTGCCTTTCATAAGCTCCCTGACCAGAGATCAAATCCTCAACCCAGGTATGAGCCCTGACCAGGAATTGAACCGTAAAACTTTTGGTGCGTGGGACTACTCTCAACCAACAGAGCCACTCCAGCCCAGCCAGTGTTCCTTATTTTCTTTCTTTTTTTTTTTATCCTCATCCGAGGACATTTTCCCATTTTTTGTTCAGATAGAGTGGGAGGGAGAGAGAGAGAAACATCGATGTGAAAGGAACACATCGAGTGGCTGCCTCACGCACAAACCAACCAGGGCCGGGGACAAACTGCAACCGAGGTACATGCCCGGAACCGAACCCGGGTCTCTCTGGACCGCAGGCCAACGCTCTAACCGCTGAGCCAAACCGGCCAGGGCGCATTCCTTATTTTCTACTGCAGGGCTTCTCTGGGTATTTTTTCCTCTTGTGTGGTGTCCATCTTTTTCATGTCTTTATTTCCACCTTCTTGCCATTTATAATAAGTGGAAACTTGGTATTGGTTACAGGGGAAGCAAATATTTTCTGTTGACTAAGATGAGACCACTAAGTGATGCTTTTTAAACATTGTTTTGCTGCTATTTCTTTGGGTTCTTACTTTTATTTTGGCATCAAAGTCCATTCTCTTGGTACTTTGTTAATTCATTTTTTGCTAATAAGTTCTTTCCAGTCGTTCAGTAGATAGTTCCAAACCTGTCATTTTCTAGCTTGCTTTGGCATATACTGTGTGAGTTATGCAAATGTACTGGTCATAGCATAAACATATGCTGGTTGGATGGAAAATAGGACTCTTTTTATGCTTTACTTTTTTTTCTTTTTTTTTTAGAGAGAGAGGAAGGGAGAGGGAGAGAGAGAATATCGATTGGCTGCCTCCTGCATGCCCCGCACTGGGGATTGGGCCCACAACCTGGACATGTGCCCTGACCAGGAATCGAACCGGTGATCTCTTGGTGCATGGGTCGATGCTCAACCACACCGGCTGGGTTATGCTTTACTTTTTAGGAGGTGAAAATGTCTTCTTCCAGGCTTCTAAGAAAAGGCTTCTTGGCTGATCTTCCGTTATTCTTCTCATCCCCGCTGGAATTGACCTCGTCTAACTGGTTTTACCTCTTGATTATTCTTATCTGTCTTTTGCATACTTGTGTAATTGGTTTTCCCTCCCTTAAGTTCTAGATTTTTTTGTAGCACTAGCCCTAACCATTGCTTACTTTTACCTTGGTTCAGCTCTAGAGTAGCAGTGTTCTTAGGTTTAGTTAGACACTTAGGACCATGTGGCAGTCGATAGTTCTGTGAGGGAGCCTTGGGTTCACCTCTCCCTGCATTTTAAAAAAATTCGATCCCGAATTGTCATCAGTATGGCTCAAATAAACTCATAAAAAGTTATATCCCGTCCTGGCTGGTTTGGCTTAGCGGTTAGAGCGTCGGCCCGCGGTCCAGAGAGACCCGGCTTCGGTTCCCGCTAAGGGCACGTACCTCGGTTGCAGTTTGTCCCCGGCCCTGGTTGGTCGTGCGGGAGGCAGCCACTCAATGTGTCCCTTTCACGTCGATGTTTCTCTCTCTCTCTCTCTTCCTCTCTCTCCCTCCCACTCTATCTGAACAAAAAAATGGAAAAGTGTCCTTGGGTGAGGATGAAAAAAAAAAAGTTATATCCCTTACCTTACTCTTCAAAACCAGTGCTCTAGGACAAGATACAGCTAGGGTCCAGTCGTGTTCTCTTTATCTTCTAAAGAGAATGCTCTGAAAATTCTCCTTAAGATGTAGTTATTTATTTATTTTTATTGATTCTAGAGAGAAACATTGATTGTTGTTCCATGTATGCATTCATTGATTGATTCTTTTTTTTTTTTTTTCTTACCTGAGGATATTTTCACATTTATCTTCAGACAGAGTGGGAGGGAGAGAGAGAGAGAGAGAGAGAGAGACAAACATCGATGTGAGAGAGACACATCGATTGGTTGCCACCTGCATGACCCCAACCAGGCCGGGGACTAACCGCAACCGAGGTATGTGCCCTTCACTGGAATTGAACCCGGGACTCCTTGGTCTGCGGGCCCACGCTCTAACTCATGATCCAAACTAGCCAGGGCCATTGATTGATTCTTGTGTGTGCCCTGACTGAGGATCAAACCTGTAACCTTGGTGTATAGGGACGACACTCTGACCAATTGAGCTACCTACCGGGCCAGGGCAATACACAGTTTTTATCTTTCTTCTTAGTGACTGTAACTTTTTTTTTTTTTTTTTAATCCTCACCCGAGGACATTTTTGCATTTATCTTCAGATAGAGCGGGAGGGAGGGAGGGAGAAAGACAGAGAAAAACATTGATGTGAGAGAGACACATCGAGTGGTTGCCACCCACACAACCCCAACCAGGGCCGGGGAAAAACTGAAACCGAGGTACGAGCCCTTAGCGGGAACTGAACCCAGGACTCTGGTCCGTGAGCCCATGCTCTAACTGCCGAGCCAAACCGGCCAGGGCTCTTAGTGACTGTAACTTTTGAAGATAGTATAATAATATTATTTATGAAGTGTTTAGAATGGATTATGTAAGTGTTAGCTGCTAACTTAGTTAATCATGGCAGCTAACCATGATATTGGTATTATTATTAACCCCATTTTACAGATGAGGAAACTGAGGTACAGAGAGCTTAAGTAACTTGCCCAAGGCCACAGAATTAGTAACTATGAGAATATGTAGAAGAATGTCCATGGCAGCACTGTTTGTAGTAGTCCCAAACTGGAAGCCCAGCTGTCCATCAGCAGTAGACAGGACGGACACATTATGGAAAATTTTCACAGCAGAGCTCTGTACAGCAGTGAGAATAAGCTCTGAACGTCGATGCACCAAAGTAGCAGATGAAACAAAGAAGCCAGATCATCTGCCTCTGTGTGTGGAATGACAAAGTAGACAAAACAATCTGCGGGGTGGGGGCAGCAGCAGCTGGGGGAGAAGAAGAGCCTCTGGACGGTAATGTCCAGTCTCCATCTGTGCTGCAGTCACGCGGATGTGCTGACTTTGTGAGAATTAGTTGTAGACTTTACTGCATATACTTTTGTAGCATTTTTACTTACAAAATATTTTAAAGGAAAGGAATTATTTAGTCTGGGAAGTTAGGGAAGATTTCTGAGAAGTCAGACTGATAATTGAGTTGAAATCTGAAGCATGATGAGGAAGGAGCTGACTTGGCAAAAGCTGGAGGATAGTGTTCCAAGTAGAGGTGACACGGTGTGTAGAGGCTTCGGGGCTGGAGAAAGCAGGGGATCTTTGAGAAACTAAGAGAAGGCTGTAATCCAGGAGCACAGAGGGGTTGTGTGTGCATGTAAGTGTAAGGGGTGGGGCCCAGGTAGGGGCCCTGGATGAGGGTGGGAAAGTGGGCAGGGTCAGACCCTATGGGACCCACATGCAGGATGTAGGCAGAGTTGGCAGCTCAGGGTGTGTTCTCAGGTGGAATTTGCCTTCTATATGGATTGCTACAGTTTGGTGAGCAGGGAGACCAGGTGGATGATGGTCATTGCAGGGCTTTGGACTAGGATGGAAATGGTGTTCAAGATGGTACAGTTTCCAGTGCTAGGTAGGAGATGTCATAGAACTTGGTGGTCCGTTCGGATGAAAAGTGACCGCAGGTTCCTGGCATATGCAGATGGGGTCACCTGAACCTGAGGGGCCAGGTGGTGTTGGCAAGCAAGTACTCGCTGATGATGTGTGTAGAAGTCAATGCTATGACATTGCCTTTTTTTTTTCTTCCTATTGTTTAAATGCCTTTATTCTTTCAAATCAAACGCCTTTTGAGAAAAGAAAAGGCCTTTTTGCAAAGTCGAGGAGACAGGAGACAAGGCTCAATTCTATCTCCCCAATTGTGGGTTTGGGTGAAATTTAAGGGGTTAGGGAAGGATGGGCTGGTATGCGGAAGTGCTGGCAGAGCAGGTTTCAGTGACGGCTTCAGCATTGGATCCTCCTGGACAGTTGACCAGTGACTGAGTTCCATTCAAGTCCCGGCTCTTTGGTTCCATGAGGGAAGGGAGAGTGGGGGGCAGGGGTTTGAGGGATCTTGAAACTTTGGTTCCACGTATTGAAGGTCAAATTTCTCTCCTCTGAGCATACTTTAGCATGACATACAGTTTTGTTCTGTTGCCATTGAAAACCAACTCAGTATCTTGTTAGAAATAGGATAAGACCAGAAAGCTGGTTCTGTGGTTATAGTGGGACAGGACTGTGGTTGAGATACTACCTGAGGATGGCCTATATACACAGTCCAGCTCTGTACCAGTCATTTAGTGAAATGTTAATAGCTGCCTACTCTCCTCCCTGTGCAGAGAGCTTGGATTCAACGATAGCATAAAAATACAGTACAACGCTCTGCCGGGGTGGGTCAGTGGTTGAGCATCAACCTATGCACCAAGAGGTCACCAGTTTGATTCCCAGTCAGGACACATGCACAGGTTATGGGCCTGATCCCTAGTGGGGGGCATGCAGGAGGCGGCCAATCGCTGTTCTTTCTTGTTGATGTTTCTATCTTTCTCCCTCTCCCTTCCTCTTTCTCAAATCAATAAAGAAAAAAAAATAACAGTACAACGCTAGAAAGTACAATCCTTACTGCTGTGCATCTTCAGAATGTATAATCTACTCTACTGAAAAGCCAAAAAAACTGTCTGTTTTACTCTGCAGTCAGGGTAGCCTTGGTTTAAAATTGTAATGCCCGAGAAAACATGTCTACATAGAACTTTTCCAGAAGTGATCTCACTCTCTCTCCTCTTTCCCCTCCAACATTATTTTTTATGACAGGCTAAAAGAATGTTTGAGGGTGAGATGGCAAGTTTAACTGCCATCCTGAAAACAGACACAGTGAAAGTGCCCAAACCCATCAAGGTTCTTGATGCCCCGGGAGGTGGCAGTATGCTAGTGATGGAGCACTTGGACATGAGGTATCTGAGCAGGTACGTCTTGGCACCTTCCCCTCTGGTTGGCTTTGGTTTTCTTCTTAGTGGTTCCTGCATACCTGAAGCTTGTATTTGGGGTATAATTTTGGGAGATGTGATATAAGGAACCCACTACCCCACACATCATGGATTCTGCAGAATGAGTAGCATGTATCTGCAAGCCAAAGGCAAACAGGAAAGGAATCTCTCGAGGTGAGATGCTAACAGAGGACTTGGCTGCAAGCTCAGATAAGTCTGAGAAAGACTCTCAAATAATGAGGGCCCATCATCTCCCTCTTGCTTCACCAGAACAGACTTTATATCGTCAAAATGTTTGACCTACTTTGTGTGGCCTGAGACGGTTCAGATGGATGCATTATCTGCATTTGTCACACGTTGAGTTGCTGCCTGTTGGTTTCACAGTCATGCTGCAAAGCTCGGAGCCCAGCTAGCAGATCTGCACCTAGAGAACAAGAAGCTTGGAGAGGCGCTACAGAAGGAAGCCGGCAGAGTGGGTACGGCATTTTGTTGGCCAAGAGGGACCCTGCTGGGAGGAGGACATTGGGATCTTTTGGATGTCTGTGTAGGGTTATGCCACAGCCATATGAGTGAGGGTCAGACCTGTGTTGATGCCAAAGGAAAGGAATGTCACCCCCAACATGCATGTTTGGGGTGCAGTGAACACTGAATGCAATTAATGTACCACAAATGCATCTGGAGGACAGGTAATCTTTCCTGGACTCAAAACCCCATCATATTATGGTTCCTTTTACCTCTCGTCCCCAGAAGAAAGTCTGTCGAAGTTTCTCTGGCTTTCCATGCAGTGCCTTTTCTCCTAAGACAAATCACAGTGAGGCTCACCGTGATAGCCTCACACCTGACCTTTTTAGAGTTGAGTGCGCTGTTAGCACTGGGTATCTTCCAGTATTGTCATCCTTGGACATTTAATAGTCCTTGTGTAGCCCATATGGTAACTCTGCTAAACAGGGTAGCTGACACCAGAAACAGATGTCTGAGAATCTACAGTGCTAAACAGATCCTGTCAGACCCAGTACTGTGGAAATCCACTGCTCTAGACAGACAGATCCTCTCAGACTCCTGTCCTATGAGAATACACTGTGGGAGACAGATTCTGTCAGACTTGTCACCTGTAAGAATCTGCTCTGGACAGACAGATGCTGTCAGACTTCAGTCCCGTGAGACGCTGTGTGGGAGACAGATGGATCCTGTTAGCCTGTTCTCTCCCTTCCAAACCACAGGCACTGGTTAGGATTTGTTTTGAGTTTGGGGAGCTGCAAAGGAGGAGACCATTTCAAAGCATAGCAGTCTGTCTGTCACAAAGGGCAAATGCTGAGCCGGCCACTGCAAGCCATTCTGTCCCGACCATCCTCTGGGCGTCTTCTGGTGTTGCTCTTGGAAAACAGTGGCTGTCCTTGGTTGCTGAGTGTGATGGAACAGGCTCGGGTCCTTGGTCCTGAGGGCTGGTGGAGACCAGTGCACTTGTTTGTCTCTGGATGGGGATCCAAGGTGGAGGAGGCAAGCTGACATCAGGTCTCGCTACTCTGAGCTCCTAGAGCAGGGCCCAGGGAGCAAGGCAACTAGTCGTGTCTTGTTTTTCTTTTGCTTTCAAGGGAGAGGAGGTGGGCAGGCGGAACGGCCCTTCATAGACCAGTTTGGGTTTGACGTGGTGACGTGCTGTGGATATCTCCCCCAGGTGAGCAACGCCAGCGTTCTGCCTCTATTTTCCAATCAGGACAGCTGTTCAGAAACAGCTGGGGAAAGCACACCCTCCTCCCTTTTTTGGTTAAATTTAATAAATCTCTGCTCCCTTTCTTTCTTTGCTAATTTTTAAGAGGTTGATGTGAGCTTTACTCCCTCATGTGCTAGGTAAGCTCAGAGAAACAGAGAAGGCCAGCAAGTTAGGATGTTGGATTTCAAGGTGGGTAAAAATTAGAAATTTTAGAAGTGTTTTATTTTATTTATTTATTTATTTTTTGGTACGTGCCCCTAGCGGGAACCGAACCCAGGACTCTCTGGTCCGCAGGCCGAGCTCCAACCACTGAGCCAAACCGGCCGAGGCTGGAAGTGTTTTATTTTAAATAGTGAGCTCTCAAAGATAGCATAATGAAAAGGGGTTGTTATTTTCAGTTTTCTGATTTTACGGTTGGCTCCCCTGGGAATTTGACGCCCAGCACATGCAGAGTGGTTAGGAGAGTGGCTATGGTTTCAGCAAAAGGTGGGTGGCTTCTTGGAAGGACTCTACTGTAGAATACTTTCAGGATTTCCTGGTGGGCACGCGGGTGCAGGAGACACTATTCAGATTTTGAGATGTTTCGAATCTTGACCGGGAACCTGCTTGGGGTGGTGAGTGGCTGGGAGCTACGCCTCCTGTTCCAGGCTGCTTGAGGGGTTTCAGCTGGCTCTGCTCCTTTCTCTCCCGCCTGTACCTTGCTGGCTGCGAGTGTGCACGTGTGAGGGTGCCTTTGTATGAGAGTACGTGTATGTGTTGTGGGTGAGAGTGCATTTGTGTGTGCATGACATTCTCATTGGACATCATATACTACCCTGTGCTACTCTACTCTTGTGTGTGTTTGTCTTGCTTCCCTCCTGGATGGTCAGCACCTGTGGCCTGGACATCCTCTCTCAGTGGTCTTTTTAACAGGGCTGCACGTGACTTCCCACATTACCACTCTGGAGAGGGCAGTGCTAGCTGCTTGGGAGGGGCTGACGAGGGGTCCTCTATGGCCAGATGGATGGACAGAAATGAGCCACAGGGTCAGAAAAGGTCAGCCTGCTCTGGCCTCTGTGCTCCTGTGTGAGTATAGATGGAAAGAAAACGTCCTAGAGCTCTTCAGAGTGGACCCTGTTGCTCTGTACTGGGAAGGGTCCCCTTGCTTCCCACTGCTCCTGGGACAGGCTCTAAGGTCCCACCACATGCATGAGGCCCTGTGCTGCCCCACCAGCTCCCACCCCTTTTCACCTGTCCCTGTAGTGGTGTCTGTAACAATCAACCCTTTCCACTTTGGGGCACCTCCTTCAGCTCTGGCATGTCCTCTGAGCTCTGCTTTCTCCTTTGCTGTCGCCTGTGCAGGTAAATGACTGGCAGAAGGACTGGGTTGCATTCTATGCCCAGCAGCGCATTCAGCCTCAGATGGACATGGTGGAGAAGGGGTCTGGAGACAGAGAGGCCCTCGAGCTCTGGTCTGCTCTGCAGGTAAGTGGAACCCCAGTGTGCCCTGTGCCCACCATGCCCTGCAGCCCCAACAGGGAGAGGTGCCAAGTCAAGTGCAGCACTGTGGGTATGGGTGTGGATAGGAGGCAGTGGGGCTGGCCAGTAGGACGGCTGTTGGTGTCCCTGCATCCTGCCTGAACCATGCATGGCCATGAGCGTCTGCGTGCATGCTCTTTGCTTGGGCCTGCGGAGCCACACTGGGAAGAGCATCTGCATCCCTCTCGCGTGCATTGCTTGCTTTGCTGAGGCTGCATTTCCTCCCTGCAGTTGAAGATCCCTGACCTGTTCCTTGATCTGGACATCGTCCCAGCCCTGCTCCATGGAGACCTTTGGGGAGGAAATGTGGCAGAAGATTCCTCTGGGCCCATCATTTTTGACCCGGCTTCTTTCTATGGCCACTCAGAATATGAGCTGGCAATAGCCGGCATGTTTGGGGGCTTTAGTAGCACCTTCTACTCTGCCTACCACAGCAAGATCCCCAAGGCCCCTGGGTTTGAGAGGCGCCTGAAGCTGTATCAGCTCTTCCACTATTTGAACCACTGGAATCATTTCGGATCAGGGTATAGAGGGTCCTCCCTCAATATCATGAGGAATCTCATCAAGTGAGCTTGCTCTCCTCTGGAGGGAGGCCCATGCAGGAGTCTGTTGGGCCTCGAGTTCAGGTGTGCCGGAGCCTAACCAGATGCCTGTGGCCTGCCCCTCTTGCTCCTCCACAGTCCTCTTCATCAGGGGTTTTTCTCCATTTCTCCACACAGCTGGAATAGCTTCAGACCAACTTTCTAAGCCTTGAAAAGTATGTAATATCTCAGAAGAAAGGTGTTGTCATCCTAAAGTTGTACATTTCATTAGACTTCGTAGCTGGATAAACCATACTAGCAATGTGACGTGAACAGAGGGACCTGTGGAGCATGGGTCAGGTTGAACCATGCAGCTGCCCCAGAGGTAGAGAAGGGAAGTGGCCAGTGCCCACACACGGCTGCCGAGGGCCCCTTTCCACCACCCTTCCTGTCTCGTCTCCAAGGATGGCTCTGATGTTCAGGATGATGCTACTCGATGGCTAAGGCTTGGGTCTAGGCATGAAACCGTCCTACTAGGAGCATCTTAATGGACCATTTCCTAAGTTGAGCACATTCCCTTTGTTTTCTGTGTGACCTCTGGACCAGCCGCAGGCTGAGCAGGTCTGGAAATGATTTGGGGAGTGACCAAACTGCCAGCTTCAGGAAGTCCTCAGTAGATTTAGGAGCCACTGAATTGCTCCTCTTAGCACCCCATCTTGTCTAGCTTTCTCAGCTTGCCGAGTTGTCATTCCTTTGTACCTAATAAAACCAGCCCTAAGCCAGTGTTTTCCCTCCTTTAGTCTTGAATGATGAGGAACATTCATGAATGGCATTGATGCTAATAAATCGTTTTGCATAAACTTTCAGTGGTTTCAGTGATGCAAAAGACTATTTCCCTCATTTAAATCATAATTCAGTGTTTTTCCTAGCTCTTTGCCAAGAAACCTTTGTAATGTGTTATTATAATAAATTGTTTCTTAAAAGAGCAATTTTTTCCCTTGACTTTGTTGAATAAGAGAATGGCTTCAAAATAAGGGCTGAGGACTGTAATATTTGACTTACTGCGGTTTAACTGCTGTTCGTGTTCACCCTGAGATTCGGTAAATGCTGGAAAGCAACTGTTGAACTGCATTTTGTGAAGAAGCCAATCTGTGGCCACCCACTAGGTCTGGGGTGGGCCTGGGGTGGGCCTGGGGTGGGCCTGGGGTGGGCCTGGGGTGGGGCTGGAGCCAGCAGGGTCAGGACACCAGTGGCCTCCTTGAGGCGGTTGGAGAGGTTGGATTCATTTTCCTCGTTTGCTTTGTGTTTCTCTGCACAGGTTGAGGTCCCTCGGTGTAGTTCAGAAGCAGAATGATGCCTTCAGAGTTCTGGTTTTTGTGGAAAGGGGGAGAGGACTGTGACTTTTAAGAGCTTGTGGTTGTTGGACTTTGAAACCTAGTAATTCCTAGACTACTGTGTGCCGGGGTTTTAGCTAATTTTTCCCGATCCTGGGGAAACAGATAACTGTCTCCGAGGGCAAGGGTGTCCAAGCCAGCTTCCTCATGATGGCATGTATGCTGTTGTATCATTAACACAAACCTGCTTCTCAGGACAGTTTGGTTTTGGGGGTACCCAGACCTGAGGTCTTCCACAGAGAGAATTATCCTGCAACCGAAACCGTTTTGGGGGGGTACGGCTCAGGGCTCCTTTTTCTCTTCTGTGGTCAATCAAGCAGGAGCAGAAAGGTCAGTGGGTAGACACTGCATGGAATGTATGTTTGTTCAGATAGGAGATTTTTTTTTTTAAGTCCTCACCTGAGGATATTTCTCCATTGATTTTCAGACAGAGTAGGAGAGGGAGAGAGAGAGAAGCATCAATGTGAGAGAGACACATCAATTGGTTGCCTCCCGCACGACCCGAACCAGGTCTGAGGATGGAACCGCAACTGAGGTATGTGCCCTTGACCGGAATTGAACCCGAAACTCTTCAGTCCACAGGCCGACGCTCTAACCGCTGAGCCAAACCGGCCAGGGCAGATAGAAGATCTTAAAAGAAGAGTCTGCGTGTCATGTTCCTGTAATTCATGGAACTATCGAGTAGGCGAGTGCCCAGACTGGTGTTTTGGGACCCACAGTCAGTGGTGAGAGGAAGGGTCGCCTTCCGGTTCCCTGTGGAGGTGGAGTGGAGTTGCTCACAGGCCCCTCGGGATTCTGAGAGGCTGAGGAAGGGAGGCAGCCTCCCCTGCTGCCTGGTCACCGGAGGAAGCAACAGGCCACTGGGCTGTCAGACCAGGAGGATGGCCCAGACCTCCTCCTGAGGGAATCCTCCTGGATGCTGTGCTAGGTGCAGGGAATGGCTGGTTCAGCCCCATGGCAGCCTCCTCGGGTGGACTTCACTTCTAGGCAGCACAGCGTTACCAGGAATGAGAGCTGGGGCCTGCGCTTTCCCCAACTTGAACAAGAACACTTCAGTCTTCCGGAGGGAGACAGGTTACAGCGCCAGTGCGGCACCTCAGGAGGCCGCTGGTGAGGGCAGCCAGCGGGGAGACGGAGGGGAAGTGTCACAGAGGCGGGCGGCACAGCTGACCAACGGCTTCGCAGGTTTCCCGGCTACTGTGATGCTGCTGTGTTTGTCAGCTTTTCAAACTTCGAGCAATTTGTTGTGATTGCTCATCCTAAGATATTTACTTTTGTACCTAACTTTATATTCATAACAAAACAACATGTGGCCCTGGCCGGTTTGGCTCAGTGGTTAGAGTGTCGGCCTGCGGTCCAGAGAGACCTGGGTTCGGTTCCCTCTAAGGGCATGTACCTCGGTTGCAGTTTGTCCCCGGCCCTGGTTGGTCGTGCTGGAGGCAGCCACTCGATGTGTCCTTTTCACGTCGATGTTTCTCTCTCTCTCTCTTCCTCTCTCCCCCTCCCACTCTATCTGAACAAAAAATGAAAAAACAAAAACAAAAAAACAACATGTGCCTCAGGCCCAGAGGCCTCGGGCCCCACCCAAAGTTGCTCTTTGTGGATTGTCTTTCCGTGAAAGCCTGGTATTTACATGTCATCTGAGGGTGAGCTCCTGTTTTCTGGGCTTCTGGGCTGCTAGCCTGACACAGATGGGGTGGGGGGTGATCTAGAGACAGTACTTCAAGGGACGGTTGTGTGACTTGTGTCCTGACAGAAGCCTGCCTCCTGTCCTTGCAGAGCAGCCTGCTGAATCTGAACTGAGGGGGAGGTTTGGCTAGACCCATGGGGATGGGCTGTGGGTACGGCTCCTTGGTCAGGGAGAAGAGACGGAGAGGCTCGTGCCCTTCGGGGCAGCCGTGAGCATCTCAGGAGGCCTCCAAGGCAGGAGGTCCAGGGAGATGGCCACGGCCCCGAGCACCCATCCAGGTCCCTCAGGTCTCATCGGGGTACAGTTGTACTTATTTCTTTTTAAAATATTTTTTCTTTATTGATTTTTAGAGAGAGAGGAAGGGAGAGGGAGAGAGAGATAGAAACATTGATGAGAGAGAACATTGACCAGCTGCCTCCTGCATGCCCTCCACTGGGGATTGGGCCCACAACCTGGGCATGTGCCCTGACTGGGAATCGAGCCTGCAACCTCTTGGTGCATGAGTCGACGCTCAACCACTGAGCCACACCGCCGGGCCAGTTGTACTTACTTCTTACCGAACACGGGACTATTGTATCAAAATACCTCATTACCTGCTGTCAGGGCATCAACCTTTCCACAGAAGTGTGTCTCTAGCTAACTGAAGTTCAGCTTTCCACCCCAAAGCTGTGAACCTGAAACAGGCTTTCCTACCTTAAACAAATGACATCCATGTACTTTATTTATTTATTTTTTATCCTCACCCAAGGACATTTTTTTTTTTTTTTTTGCATTTATCTTCAGACAGAGCGGGAGGGAGAGAGGGGGAAGAGAGAGAGAAACATCGATGTGAGAGAGACACGTGACTGGTTGCCACCCACACGACCCCAACCAGGGCCAGGGACAAACTGCAACCAAGGTACGTGCCCTTAGCCGAAACCGAACCCAGGACTCTCCGGTCTGCAGGCCAATGCTCCAACTGCTGAGCCAAGCTGGCCAGGGCGCCACCCATGTACTTCAATGCCTTCATGATTAGAGTCGCCACACTGCTACCCGTCCAGTTTTTGCCCTTTCTGGGGTCTTGGGTACAGGGGGCTGAGCCATCCTCCTTTTCAGTTCATGGCCCATCACTATTATTAACATTTCATGAGAGACTTGTCCTGTTGTCTTTTCTACTCATTTCCCTTTATACCCAAATCCTGCTCACTTTCCCCTCCTTTGGATCTAACTTGCTCCTTCTGAAATGCCAGGAAACTGTATAACCAGTGCAGCCTCAAACAGAACGAGGGTGAGGCCTGGAAGGCTCTCTGGAGAGTCAAGTGTGTAGCTTAAGGGCTGGCATTTTGAGATCTCTTGGGTTCATTCTAGGTTTGTGACTCAAAACACGGGCTGAGACAACTGAAAGAGCTTGTGAGCCTGGGTGGGTGCCCTAAGTATGAAGAGCTGAGGTTCTGAGAGGGCCACGTGTGGCTGTGCTCAGCCTCCTGAAGGGTGCAGGCAGCTGTGGGGGCCTCTGTTCACTCTGCTGTGCGTCGGATGTCTGCAGGGCAGTGTGAAGGGACACCCGGAGATTGTCAAGGTAAGTGGGACTCTTATGGAGTGGCGTTTGGTATACTTTGGAATTCAGAGGGAAGCTGAGTAATTACAGCTAAAATAAGAGAAAAATTCAAGTTTGGAAAGAAGTAAAATTCACTGCAGTGTTTCAACCCCTGGAAGAAGATACCACTTTGCTCCACACAGATGGGAAACTGACAACTGTTTTCACACTGCATCACACAAGACTGTCTCCAGGAAGTCCTAGCGGAGGGTTAGGGACCAGAACAGCCCTCTGAGAGGCCAGTGACCCACCTCTGGTGTCATGGAAACCAGGCTGCAGTTAGGGAGGGGGGAGTCTTAGGTAAGTTACCTGAGCTTTGGATTCCTCATCTATAAAGTGGGCTGATGGCTCAGCCGGTGTGGCTCAGTGGTCGAGCATCGACCCCTGCACCAAGAGGTCGCTGGTTCGATTCCCAGTCAGGGCACATGCCCAGGTTGTGGGCCAAATCCCCAGTGGGGGGCATGCAGCAGACGACCAATCAATGTTCTCTCTCATCGATGTTTCTATCTCTCTCTCCCTCTCCCTTTCTCTCTCTCTAAAATCAGTAAAAGAAAAAAAAAAGTGGGCTGATGATGACGCCCATTGGATTGTGGAAGATGAACTTCCTCGAGGGAACCATGCTCCCTCTGTCCTTCCCACCTTCTCCTAGGGAAATGTGCTTCCAAACCTTCTTGTGTGGGAACTTGCTTCCCTGACAGGGTTTCCTCTTGGGCCAAAGTGTGTGGACACACTGGAATGTGTTCCAAAATATTAATCAGAGTGGTGGGGGATGACTGGGTATAGAAGAGCAGCCCGACTACAGCGACCTCTGAATTCTGAAGAGGGGGGCAGAAGTCCCCCTCCCTTCCCTAGAACAGCCATCTGCCAGGGGACATATTTCCAGTGCAATTCTGGTGGAGGCTGTGATGACACCTGGACGGCACCCCCAGGCCCCTGCTCCCTGCCTCCTGCCCTGGCTTCCTGATGTCCCTGGTGCTCTGCCCTCGGCTGCCTTCCTGGTGTCCCTTTTCTGAGCAGTGTTTTAAGTTTCCCAGCTGTGGGCTGTGTTTTCCTTCTCGGTGCCACTGGACTCTGTCTTCACAGTCAGGGGATAGCAGACACCCCAGGCATCTCCCTGGGGAACCGTCAGGTACCAGTGACAGAGCAGACTGTAAAGCCTCCAGAGAGAGAACAGTTTCCACACCAAGACCAAGAATCAAATGTCTTCAAACTTCTCAAACCCAAATGGGGGAGCAGGATCTCATTTCCAACCTGGAAACTTGTCATGAGCCCTTTCAGGATGCATTAGGAGGGTAGGCTTCACCAGACTGAGACCATCTGGGAGCAGGAGGACATGGAGGGGCCCTCCCTGCAGACGGCCACACAATCTCTCCCCTCCCACCTGCTCTTGGCAGTGACCTTGAGTATGCCTGTGCATAGGTGTGTGCATGCCTCTGTGCACATGGGCATGTGTGTGTTTTGAAAGTTCCTTCCAAGGGCTGTGGTCTGTAATCAGGAGTCCCACACGGGGTGGAGTCAGCTACCTCACCTGCTATCAGACGCTCCAGAGCTGTTTCTATCTATTGCTGATGGGCACCAGGTGCCCTAATGAGCAAACACAGTGCCAGCAGTGGGTGTTACTGGGCAGTGCCTGCGCCTGGCAGGATGTAGTTGAGACCCCCAATCTTGTCTGGCCAGTGTGACACCTAGCCAGGCCTATGACCTTCAGCCTGAGGGCAGCTGGGCCTCCCCTGGGCTGTGTCCTGCTGAGTGGGAGGGGTCCAAATCCTGTGAGGGCTCATGGAACCTCTGTGCAGGGAGGTCAGGTCCTACATACAGGGCCCTGTGAGCTCCCCCAGTGAGTGAACCCCAATCTGGACTGTCCAGGCACACTGATTATGCAGACACATGGGGAGAGCACCGCCCCTACTTCTGTCCCCCTATCGGAGACGTCCTCTCTCTTCCCTCCCCACTCCCTCCCGTCCTCACTCCTCCCTCATCCCTCTCAGGAGAAGACTGGGCGGAGGGTGGACTGGCCCGGGGAGGCGGGGCCTGGGAGGCTTGGACGCCCAGAGCGCTCAGAGCCCTCAGGCCACTGGGACTAGTCGCCTTCCCCGCGGACAGCAGCCTGCAGCGGCGAGCTCGCGTCCCTGGCTGGGCCGTCGGCACCATCCCCGGGTCCCTCCTCCAATCCCCCTCCTGGTCCCTGTGTTCCTTGTGTCTCCTACCCCCATGGAGCAGCTGCTGCGTGCCGAACTGCGCACCACGACCCTGCGCGCCTTCGGGAGCCCAGGCGGGGGCTGCATCAGCGAGGGGCGCGCCTACGACACGGACTCGGGGCCTGTGTTTGTCAAGGTCAACCGCAGGGCGCAGGTGCGGGATTGGAGAGGGGGGAGAGGTTGGAGATGGTGGGGAATGGAGAGAGGGTGGATAGAGGGGGAGGGGTGGACAAAAGGGGATGGGGCACGGGACAGGGGCACGGGTGAAGGTGGCCCTTACTGGGTCAGGCCTGGCGTTACCGCCCAGGGTCAGCCTGCGGCCTTGGAGCGGACACCTGCAGGCAGCAGGGCTCAAGCATTTTCTGCAGGATCCCGGGGTTTAGTCCCCTGCAAGATTAATTCTTTTTACCTGCGCACACATGAAAAACCTGGTGGTGTGGTTTAATTTCTTCACCCATCAAGCATGGTGGAGGTGAGGCTTGGAGACCTGGGATGCTTCTGCCACTCTCCTGCCCAGCTCTGGGCTCAGTTTCCCCAAGGCTCACCCCCCAGCAGGTGTGAAGAGGCAGGAAAGAAGCCAGGACCCCCAGAGACACCAAGGATCAGGCTCCAATTCCCTCTACTCACAGACCCTGCTTGTGTTGGACCTGGTTTCCATCTCTTGCTTACATTATTTCTGTTAAATGTATATGGAAAATACAACACTTTACCAGTGGAGAGAGTTAGCCACAGTGCACAGTGTGTGCACCAGGCCCTGAGAGCAGACTGGGCCCCTTTGGGGTCGAGCAGTGGTGGGGGTGCTGGCTGTGGGCTGGAGGGAATCCAGAGAGACCCCTCCCATTTCCCCGCAGCACTGTCTGCACCTGGGATGGACTGTGTTGGGGACTGGTCCAGTATCCTTGCTCTGTGGGCACCAGGAACTGTTGGGGAGTCTGGTTTCAGAACCCGAATCCCTCAGAATGATAAGATAAGCCTCACCCACGGGAAAGCAGTTTTGGGTCAGGGTTTACCCTGGCTCTGGAACCTTCACAGCTGGATCCTGAAGGCTCCCCCAGACGGGGACCCCACCGTTCACTCTTGAAATCCTCAATGCCAGTATATAGTAGGTGCTCAACGAATGCAGGAGAACAGGTGACGAGTGTGACCCTGGGGCATCGGTCACCTCGCCCCATGATTCCAGGTGTAGTTAGGAGGATGCCTCACCTCAGGCATTTTGAATTCAAGGATGGTTTATTTTGCTGTGTGGAAATAGATGCTTTGGTCTCATCCATGAGGTTTGATTCTATAGCCAGAGGTGCTCACAAGCCACACTAATAAGCACATTAAAAAAAAAAATCCTCACCCGAGGATATTTTTCCATCTATCTTCAGATAGAGTAGAAGGGAGGGAGGGAGGAAGAGAGAGAGAGAAACATCTATGTGGGAGAGAAACATCGACTCGTTGCCTCCTGCATGACTCCGACCAGGACCAGGGATGAATCGCAACCGAGGTACATGCCCTTGGCAGGAATCGAACACGCGACTCTTTGGTCTGCAGGCCAACGCTCTAATCACTGAGCCAAACCGGCCAGGGCTAATAAGCACATTTTTAACTGTGGCAGGGTGTACCTAAGGTGAGGGTTCTGCCACTTTTGGGGGTGGCTTATCTTTTTCCAGGGTGTGGGGGCTGGGGCTCCTTCCCAGCCCCCAGGCCCTGCTGGGTGTTCCTCTCTGGGGAGCTCTGGACCCAAGGCCAGGTGCAGCCAACCTCCCAGCTCCCACCTCCCCCTGCCTCAGTCACTGCTGCATGCCACCCCAAGCCACCCTGTGCTGCTCCTCCCTTTGCTGTGATTGCTCAAGGCAATGAGGGGATGGGCAACCTGGAAGGGAACTAACCCACACTCTGAGGCACCCCTCGGCACCCCCTGACAGCCCTTGGCATCCTGCAGCACCCCATGGAACCCCCAGCACTGCTGGAACCTCCCCTGTGGCCTGTGTTTCCTTCTGTCTCAGAGCAGTGCTCCCAGCAGGGGCATCAGCATCCTGCCCACCCCCAGCCCCAGCTCAGCCTCACCCTTGCAGCACCTTCCTATCTGAAGGGGTCCACGTGGCACCCGCTCTGAGGAGCTGATGCCTTGCTCCCCAGCCAGTTTTCAGTAACTGGTGATCCTGGGTGCTTGTGATCCCGTGTGGTGGCTTCTGGCGAGGGCTGGGAGCCACAGCCTGGCTGCAGAAGC
This sequence comes from Tadarida brasiliensis, assembly GCA_030848825.1. Classification (NCBI taxonomy): domain Eukaryota; kingdom Metazoa; phylum Chordata; class Mammalia; order Chiroptera; family Molossidae; genus Tadarida; species Tadarida brasiliensis. Next base: position 66,629,540 of record CM061273.1, read on the forward strand.
CCCTGTGGAGTGGGAGCTCATGGTGGTGCCCTGGATGCAGGCCCGGCAGATGTTTGAGGGGGAAGTGGCAAGCCTGGAGGCCCTCCGGAGCACTGGCCTGTTGCGAGCACCTCGGCCCATCAAGGTTATCGACTTGCCTGGGGGTGGGGCCGCCTTCGTGATGGAGCATCTGAAGATGAGGAGCTTGAGCAGGTGAGAGAGAGAGAGAGAGAAACATCAATCGGCTGCCTCCTGCATGCCCCTTACTGGAGCTGGGCATGTGCCCTGAGTGGGAATTGAACTGGCAACCTTTGGGTGCACAGGTCAATGCACAACCAACTGAGTTACACTGGCCAGGGCCCACTTGCCATTCTTTGTTTTTTTTGTTAACCCTCACCCCAGGATTGATTTTTAGAGAGAGTGGAAGGGAGGGAGGGAGGAGGGGGAGTCAGAGAGAGAGAAACCCTGGGGTGAGAGAGACATACTAGGTACGTGCCCTTGACGAGGAATCAAACCCACCACCCTTGGGGCCTTGGCTGATGCTCTAACCACTGGACCACACAGGCCAGGCTGTGAGATTGTTTTGAACTTATATTTCCTTTTTGAGCATTTGCCCCATAATTCTCAGTACTGCCTAAGGCTTCTGTTGATGCTTCCCTGCTTCCCCAGTCTTGGTAATTTTACACTACTTTTTGGAAAGGGTCACTGCCTGCTCTTTGTTTCTCACTTTTTATAGCATGGAGAGTAGTTTTTGAGGTATTTAAAACTTCTCTATAAATGAGACATGCTAGCTGGTGGTTGATACTTCTTACTCTATAAAATTTTTTTTTTTTTAATCCTCACCCGAGGACATTTTCCCATTTTTTGTTCCGATAGAGTGGGAGGGGGAGAGAGGAAGAGAGAGAGAGAGAGAAACATTGACGTGAAAGGGACACATCAAGTGGCTGCCCCCAGCATGACCAACCAGGGCCGGGGACAAATTGCAACCGAGCACGTGCCCCTAGCGGGAACCGAACCCGGGTCTCTCTGGACCACAGGCCAATGCTCCAACCGCTGAGCCAAATCGGCCAGGGCGATACTTCTTACTCTAATGGGCCGCATTTCTTCTCTCCTCAGTCAGGCATCAGAGCTTGGAGACCAGGTGGCGGACTTACACCTTTACAACCAGAAGCTCAGGGACAAGTTGAGGGAGGAGGCGAACACAGTGGGTGCGTTCAGATCATCTCCGTGCTCCCTTGACCCAGGTGCACCCACCCTGGACTGGTGCTCAGGGTGACGTTTCCATATCAGGTTGGATTGCATGCTATCTCGTGCTACACTCGGCGTGAAAATTAGACTGTTCAGTAGGAATTGATGGAGCTGATAAACAAGTAGAATTGGCTCCCGACCCCTTTATCCCCAGCCCTGCTGCCCGGTGCCCTGAGGCCAACCGTCCTGGCTGACCCACAGTGCTGCCTAATTGCTAGATGTTAGCGGGGTGGTACATCCTCAGACACCCACATTCCAGCAGTGCAGCCAGGCCTGTCCGGATGCTCTGCTGGGGTCTGGCATTTAAAAGAAAGACAACATCTCTTCTTGTTGATAGGCCAGAGGGCTGAGGGTGCTGAGCCCCAGCATGTGACCAAATTCGGCTTCCATACCGTGACGTGCTGCGGCTTCATTCCGCAGGTGAGTGCCGGGGTTCAGATGTGCCTGCTTAGCTGACAGCCACTCCCAACACCCTAATGCTGGGCACCCCACCCCTTGTATGTGACAGCATGCCAGTCCCCAGCCACCAGGAAGGTTGACCACCTGGTTTCTGAAAGCAGAGGGTGAGCTGTGATACCGGGGATGGGGGAGTTGAGCTGAGGGGGTGGGAAGCCAAGGCGCAGGCAGAAGAGCATTCCAAGCAGAAGGAACAGCAGGTGCAAAGGTCCCGTTTCAGGAGGGCACCTGATGCATGATGAATGGGGGACAGGGACAGGGGGTTGGGTGGAGACTGAAGCAGCATGTGAGGTCAGGGATGAAGTCCTGGCCACTCAGTTCTTCTCCTGGGGCCTTAAAAAAAGTAATGGTACTATTGAGATGTAATTCAAATGACATAAACTCCACTATTTTAAAATGTACAATTCAGTGGTTTTTAGTAGATTCACAGCGTTGTGCAACCATCACCACTATCTAATTTCAGGATGTCTTCTCCCCACAACAGAAACCCCGTACCCATTAGTGGTCACTCCCCATTCCCCCTCCCCGACACCCTGGTAGCCACTCGTCTCTTTCTGTCTCTGTGGGTTTGCTTATTCCGGACATTCCTTGTAAGTGCAGTCACACACAATGGCCAGCCTTTTGTGTGTCTCCACGGTGTGGGCAGAGGGCAATGCTCCGGGTGTCACTGAGGCAGACTGAGGGGCAGCCAAGGGGCAGCCCTCACGTGTGGGGCTTGTTAAGACTCCCTAAACCTCTGCAGAAGCCAGTGCCCTGGGGTTACACACCTCTCTGGGCCAGCCCAGACACAGCGGTCCCCAGTAAGCGTGGCAGAGTGTGGCTTGTCCTGCTTCAGGTGTTGAGTTTAAGAGCTGTGGGGGTCTCCAAAGACTTGCTTTTCAAGAACTGAAGAATGAAATCATACACAGAACCCCAGTGTCTGAAACAGATGAGAAGGGCTGGTCTGTGAGGGGCACAGCCGGCCCTTGAGTGCCCCTTCAGACTCCAGGATCAATGAGCCAACTTAGGTCAGCCACAGCCTGGCCAGGAAGGGGTGAGGGATGGGAGGACAACCTGGCCCACCTCCTTGTGCTATGAAAGGATGGCCCTAGGACTGGCCCCAAGTTCCAGGAGGCTCCCTGCTCCTTTGGGGGCTGTGTCCATTGGTAGGGCAACCCTGAGTGGTGGCGGCAGGCTCGTCAGAGACCTGGTGAGCTGAGCCCAGGTGGGACCACTGGCTCAGCTGCATGATGGACATGTTGTGCCCTAGGCACCATTCTAAGGCACCCAACTCATCCAGTTGCCATAGCAACCCTATAAAGTGGGTGATGTCATTGACCCATTTTATAGAGGAGAAAGCTGATGCACAGAGAAGCCAAGTGACGATCCTGAGGTCGTGGCTGGTGAGTGGAGGATCCAGGATTTGACCCACAGTCTGGCTTCTCACTGCCACACTACGCAGCGCCTCTGTCCAGATGGATGGACTGGGCTAGCCAATGCTGGGCTCCAGCTCCCAACACTCAGTCTGTGTCTGTATGACCTGGTCATCCAGGAGGAAGACGGAGCCTCAAACACTGAGGCCTGGGCAGGCAGGTAGGGAACCAGGGGAGGCCACCTGTGTGCCTCAGGCTGTTTAAGGAGGGGCCTTCCCACCTGCTCTTGAGGTGCTCCTAGCACCAAGGGGCTGAACCCAGGGGCTGAGGGACCAGAGCACCCAGCACTGGGAGTGTCTCCAAAGCTGACCAGGGAGATAGGTCTGCTCTTGGAAAAGTTCCTCCCCTAAGGAGTTGCACAAAGTAGCCCTTTGTATAAAATCAGCTTTGTATCTTTTTATTGATTGATTGATTGGTTTGTTAATCCTCACCTGAGCATACTTTTCCATTGACTCTTAGAGAGAGTGGAAAGGAGGGAGGGAGGGAGAGAGAGAGAGAAAGAGAGAGAAACATCAATGTGAAAGACACATCGATTGGTTGCCTTCCGCACGACCCCAACTGGGGATTGGACCTGCAACCCAGGTATGTGCCCTTGACTGGAATTGAACCCGAGACTCTTTGGTCCGCAGGCCGATGCTCTAACCACTGAGCAAAACTGGCCAGGGAAGCTTTGCATCTTTTAAAAAAATAATTCTTGCCGTGTTTTGTTTGGCTCAGCAGTTAGAGTGTCAGCCCGAGGACCAAAGAGTTGTGGGTTTGATTGCGGTCAAGGGCACGTAACTCGTTTGTGATCCCTGGCCCTGGCTGGGGTCGTGCTAGAGGCAACCAGTCGATGTGTCTCTCTCACATCAATGTTTCTCTCTTTCTCTCTCTCCCTCCCTTCCTCCTTCCCACTCTCTCTGAAAATCAATGGAAAAATATCCTCTGGTGAGGATTTAAAAAAAAAACTATCTTAAGGTATAATTGACACAAAATAAGCCACACCTATTTAAAACATACAATTTGGTAAGTTTTGACATATATACATCCATGAACCACTCACCGAGTTGGGATAACGAGTCTATCCATCACCCCCAAAGGTGTCCTCATGTCCCTTTGTAATCTCTCCTTCCTGTCTGTCGCTGCTCCTGGCAACCACTGATCTGCTTTCTGTCACTATGGATACTTTTGCATGTTGTGGACTTTAACAGAGATGGAATCATACAGTACGTACTCTTTGGTCTGGCTTCTTTCACTCAGCGTAATCATTTTGATAATTCATCCATGTTGTTGCATGTGTCGAGAGTCTGCTTCACTGGATGGATAGACCATGTTGTTTTATCTGTTCACTGTTGATGGACATCTGGGTTGTTTCCAGGTTTTGCTTTCACAAATAAAGCTGCTATGAACCTTTGCGTACAGGAGTTTGTGTGGACAAGTGCTTCCATTAATCTTGGGTAAATACCTGAGAGGGAAATCACTAGGTCATGTGGTAGGCTCATATTAAACCTTTTTTTTTTAAAATATATTTTTTTTTCCTTTATTGGTTTTAGAGAGAAAGGGAGAGGGAGAGAGAGACAGAAACGTTGATGAGAGAGAACATCTATTGGCTGCCTCCTGCATGCCCCCTACTGGGGATCTGGCCTACAACCTGGGCATGTGCCCTGACTGGGAATCAAACCTGCAACCTCTTGGTGCATGGGTTGATGCTCAACCACTAAGCCACACCAGCAGGGCAATTTTCTTTTTTTAATCCTCACCCGAGGATATATATATATATATATTTTTTTTTATCCTCACTCGAGGACACTTTTTCATTTTTTGTCCAGATAGTGGGAGGAAGAGAGAGGAAGAGAGAGAGAGAGAGAGAAACATCGATGTGAAAGGGACACACCGAGTGGCTGCCACCCGCACGACCAACCAGGGCCGGGGACAAACTGCAACCGAAGTACATGCCCTTGGCGGGAACTGAACCCGGGCCTCTCTGGACCGCAGGCCGACACTCTAACCGCTGAGCCAAACCGGCCAGGGCGGATATTTTTTTATTTATCTTCCGATAGAGTGGGAGAGAGGGAGAGAAAGGAAGAGAGAGAGAAACATCGATGTGAGAGGGACACATCGACTGGTTGCCTCCCATACAACCCTGATTAGGGCTGGGGATGAACCACAACCGAGGTACGTGCCCTTGGCTGGAATCAAACCTGCAATTCATTGGTCCGAGGGCTGACACTCCACTACTGAGCCAAACCGGCCAGGGCCATATTAAACTGTTTAAGAAAGTGCCAACATCTTTTCAAAGATGTGGTACCAATTACATTTCCACCAGCGGTGTATGAGTTCCAGTTCCTCCACATCCTCACTGCACCTGGCTTATAATCGGGTCTCGCTTCATTTTTCTATCTTGTCCATGTCTGTCATTTAACTAGGGTGTCTAGACCATTCACATTTACTGTGCTTATTCATATGGTTAGGTTGATCTGTCATCTTGCTGTTGTTTTTTTTTTTGATTTGTCCTATCTGTTCTTTGTTCCCCCTTTTCATATTTATCTGCTCTTTTGGATTAACTGAGTATTTTTATTTATTTATTTTTTTTTTTATCCTCACCTGAGGACATTTTTTCATTTTTTGTTCAGATAGAGTGGGAGGGAGAGAGAAGAAGAGAGAGAGAGAGAGAAACATCGACGTGAAAGGGACACATCGAGTGGCTGCCACCCGCACGACCAACCAGGGCCAGGGACAAACTGCAACCGAGGCACATGCCCCTAGCGGGAACCGAACCCGGGTCTCTCTGGACCGCAGGCCGATGCTCTAACCGCTGAGCCAAACCGGCCAGGGCTTAACTGAGTATTTTTAATGATTCCAGCTCATCTTCGTTGTTGCCTAGCTATAACATTTGCTATGTTCTTTTAGTGGTTAATCTAGGGTTTAGGCAGATTTCTTGTATAACTGTCCTGTGACCACCTGCTAGCCTAGCAGCTAGAGCATCAGCCTCCTCTCCCTTGCTGCCCAGGTGAATGAGTGGCAGGACGACTGGTCGACCTTCTTTACCCAATACCGACTCCAAGCGCAGCTGGACCTCATTGAGAAGGACTATGCTGACCGAGAGGCACGAGAGCTCTGGTCACAGCTACAGGTGGGCACAGCAGTTATCCTCTGAGAGAGGGGCTGTCCTCCGGTGAGCCCACCACCTTGATGTGGGGCACTCTGGAGTTGGGACCACTGAGCCCTGGAGTGGCTCTGGTCAAGTTATGGACACATAGCATCCGACTATTGACCTGATGGGGAAACTGGGAAGGGGGTGGGACTTGAGGACATACTCTGACCCTGAGCGTACCTCTCACCTGGGAGGTCACCAGGTTCTTAAGCCCCAGACTTTGCTCATGTAAAACACAGGTACCTGGATCGTAAACGGTGGCATTTACTATTACTTTCCTGTCCACTTTCACCCTGTTCTTCCTCTTCTGCCACAGCATGGATGTTTGACTCTCAGAGCAGATGTGGGCAGAAGATGCCCGAGGGACTGGTTTCAAAACGGCACCCAGAATGTTAAACACAAAACTCACATATCAATCTACAGTGAGCATGCATTGAAGAAATATTAAGCTCCTCAGTGAATTAACCAGTGGGATGCAAAAGAGGTGCAGATATATGTACTGTGACATAAAAGAATAGTGGAGAAAGTTTGCTAAGTTAGGCGCACACACACACAAAAAACTTCACTCAGGTTATATAGTTGCTGTTCTACAGGAAAATAAAACCATAACCTCTGAGGTTTAATACTGTACGGGTATCATTAGTGCTGTAGACCTTCTGGGCCTAGGTCTGTAGTCAGTAGTAAGACAAAGTTACACTCCCCTGGGCTCAGAAGGTCCTTATCTCTGGGCTTGCTTGGACCCTGAACAAACACGAGGTCATCTTTGCCTTAGTTTCATGTATTGGATGAGGAGACTGGCTCATAGTCCCATGATAACTGTGTGTCCAATAATTATTTATTATTTATTATTAGGTGAAGATCCCAGATCTGTTTAGTGGCCTAGAGATTGTCCCCGCCCTTCTTCATGGGGATCTCTGGTCAGGAAATGTGGCGGAGAACGACGTGGGGCCTATTATTTATGACCCGGCTTCCTTCTACGGCCATTCTGAGTTTGAACTGGCAATTGCCTTGATGTTCGGCGGCTTTCCCAGGTCTTTCTTCACTGCCTACCACCGGAAGATCCCCAAGGCTCCAGGGTTCGACCGGCGGCTGCTGCTCTACCAGCTCTTTAACTACCTGAACCACTGGAACCATTTTGGGTGGGAGTACAGGAGTCCGTCCCTGAGCACCATGCGGAAACTTCTCAAGTAGCACCCTGCCTGCGCCCCTGCCCACCTGTCCGCCTGCTGAGCAAGTACCTAGGGGCAGCAACAGCAGAGGCAGCTGCAGGCACTAATAAAGTCAGTGGGGCTTCGGGGATGGAACTGCTGTGTGTCTTACTTCACCGGTGTCTCCATCCTCCCTGCACTTGGGCTAGTTTACAGGGTGCCCAAACCACCTGAAAGGGCTCCAAGGCGTTCATTACATACCACAGACTGGGGGATATTTGAAGTTTGGATATTTTCATGAGAATTGTATAGAAATTCACACAGATTTGGGGTTTGCTTAGGCGGAAGATGGTGTCCCATCCCCCTGTGGGCATGGGGCTCCTGTTTGAGCTCAGGCAGAGTTGGGAACCATGAGTTGTACCCCACTTCTTTTTTTTTTTTTTATCCTCACTGGAGGACATTTTTGCATTTATTTTCAGATAGAGTGGGAAGGAGAGAGGGAGGAAGAGAGAGAGAGAGAAACATTGACGTGAGAGAGACGCATCGACTGGCTGCCACCCACACGACCCCAACCAGGGCCGGGGACAAACTGCAACCAAGGTAAGTGCCCTTAGCGGGAACCAAACCCGGGTCTCTCTGGTCCATGGGCCGACGCTCTAACTGTTGATCCAAACCAGCCAGGGCGTACCCCACTTCTTTAAAAAAATTTTTTTTCTTTATTGATTTTAGAGAGAGAGAGAGGAAGGGAGAAAGAGAAACATTGATGAGAGAGAACATCGACTGGCCGCCTCCTGCATGACCCCCACTGGGGATTGGGCCCACAACCTGGGCATGTGCCCTGACCCAGAATGGAACTGGTGACCTCCTGGTGCGTGGGTCCATGCTCAACCACTGAGCTACACCGGCTGGGCTGTACCTCACTTCTTAAGTAGCATCTCTGGGGCTGAGTTGGGCTCCCAGTCCACCCTTGAGTTAGAACAGATGCAAGGAAGGTCCAGCAATGTTGTGGGGACCAGCATTTGGGCTGCAGCCACTGCCCAGCCTCTCTCCTACTTCTCAATTTTCAGCTGGATAAAAAGAAGGGTGAAGGTTGGGAGGGAGCCTTGGGCAGTGGACTGTGCCCCACAGCTGGCATGTCTGCGGTGTACGGGTGGTTGGGATGTCCAGGGTGGCCTGTTTGTTCAGGATGTCCGGGCTGTCACCGTTGAAAGTATCTGCTTGGGGACAGGCCGTGCCTGGCAGGGTCTCGGGGCATCATGGCCATCCATATGTGTGTCTCTGAAACCAGGAGACCACGTGATTACCGCTCCTCGAAAAATCACGCATTAGTCCGTGGCAGTACGAGCGCCCGAATTTCTCTTCTGTAAAGTGCGGTTGTCAGCGGGATTCGTTCCCAGCACAGACTATGAGCCTGTTGAAGACATCCCAGGACGAAGTCCATCCCAAACGCTTCCTTCCGACCACCTGAGGGTGTTTAATACAGACTGCCATTGTGCGCAGAACCCCCGTCTGCAGGACTCGTGTGCACACAGGCGGCCAGGGCGGCTACGGGACCTTCGGGGCCGGGGGCTGCGCGGGAGAAGGCCCGAGGGAGCCAGCTGGCCCTGGCTGGGGACTCCCCTTCAACCCAGTGTGCACTGCACCCCAGCCACGCCCCCAGGGTCAACAGGCTGCTACCCATCCCAAGGAGCTCAGACCCGCCCCCGACTCCGTCCGGAAGCTGTGGCTCCCAGGGCCCGGCTCCAGCCGTCTGGGCTGGTTCCCTCGGGCCCCGCCCCGCCCCTCCGCGCTCGCCCCGCCCCTCCGCGCTCGCCCCGCCTCCGCGCGCCTTGTTTTGACGGCCGGCGCGCGCCGTAGCGGGACCAACGCGTGAGGTCGGAGGTCGCAGGGCGGGGTCTGCGTCGGCGGCTCCCTCCGCTGCTCTCGCGTCCGCCTCAGCCGTCGGCCGCCTCAGCCGTCCCGCGTCTCGGTGCCGAGGATGGGCGTGAACGAGGAGCCGGGCGCGCCGCAGGACGGGATGGAGGACGGGCCGGAGGACGGCGCCCTGGCCCGCGGCGGCAGCTTCGAGGCTTTCGGCGACAGCGCGGAGACGCGCGCGCTGCTGGGCCGCTTGCCGGAGCTGCTGGGGGACGGCGCGGTCCGGGAGGGCGCCCTGCAGCGGTTCCGAGGTGCGCGCGGCCACGCGGGTCCGAGGGCGGGGCCGGCCCGGGGCCCTGGCGCGGCCCTTCGTGCTCGCTCTGCGGCGGGCCCCGGGTCCCAGACACACCGCTCGCGGGGGGAGCCCGCGCTGCGCGGCCCGGGTGCGGACAGCGGCGTCGTCGCGGGGCCCCGGCCGCCCGTCCTGCCCGCGCTCCGTCCTGCGGCCACCCCCGGGCGCAGGCGCTGCGGACGGGCCGGGCGGCGGAGCGCGAGCTCGTGGGGGAGGCAGGTGCCCGACCGGAACCTGCCCAGCCGAGCGCCCTCCGGAGGAAAGGGCCGGTCCTGGGAGTCGGCCGTCTCCTGGAGCCGAGCCCCGGGGAGAGGCCGAACGTGGGTTCGAGAGTGCTTCGGCCGCAGGCGCGGCGCGGTCCCCACGGAGCTGTCTGCCCGCCGCGAGTTCGCGCGGTCGCTGCGGGGCGGCCCCCGAGGGCGGGGCGCCTGACCGAATGCGGCTCCGGGCCCTGCACGAGTGTCCGGTGCGCGGGTGGTGCGGCGACGCGCTGACCTCCGGGCGCCTGTCCTTCCGACTGCGCTCGGGACCCGGGGGTAGCTCCTGCCCGGAGAGGGGCGCATGCGTGCGCGCGTGTGTGAGGGACAGCCCTGGGGGTGTGTGTGTGTGTGTGTGTGTGTGAGTGTGAGTGTGTGTGAGGGACAGTCCTGGGTGTGTGTGTGTGTGTGTGTGAGTGTGAAAGAGACGGGGACACCCCTGGCCTCTGTGTTTGTGTGTGTGTGTGTGTGTGTGTGTGACAGAGGGACACCCCTGGCCTGTGTATGAGCAGCAGGCAGGCCCAGCTCCAGGGAGTGTGGGGTGGTGGGTAGCACTCATGCTGGGTCACAGGTTGGTGTGAGTTCTGAGTCTGCAGTTGTCTGTCATGGGTAACTGAAGAACTTCTCAGGATCCGTAGCTGGTTACAGAGAGTTTTGTAACTCAGTAAAACCAGGTTTGTGGACTCTTTCAGCTAAAGAAATTTCCACCCAGTTTTGCCTTCCCTGGTCTGTAATGACGACTCTGAGCTCATGAGTGGGTACTGTGCAGCTGAGGGGAAACAGCACGTGCTTAGGCACTAGTTTTCCAGGTTTGAATCTTTGCTTGGCCACTTGAGCTGGTTGCTGCATTGCTCTGAGTCTGCTTCTGTGGCTGTCAGCAGGTCAGCACTAATAATATCTTGTGCACAGAGCTATCTGGAGGGTGAGGTGAATACCCAAGGACCAGTGAAAGCCCATTTTCCAGTTCCTGGGAAATGGTCACGTGGAGTAGTGTGGCAGGTGAACACTGCCATAGGTGAGGTGGTCATTGCCTCTCATAGCAGCAGTTGCAGCTGCTGGGAATAGTAACAAGGCTGCCTGGTGTTAAGGACGTCCTGCTGTGACTGCACATTGCTGGGGTATGTTAGAGGGGGAATTAAAGGAGTGGAAGGTGTGTGTGTTTAATGAAGGGGACAATGTACGGTTGACTGAGAGGAAGGGTTCTGAGGAGGTGGAAGAAGACCCAAGAGGAAGGTGCGCTGAGCAAGCCAAGAGCAGGTGGCCAGGACACAGTGGCCCTGAGGAGCTCACCCCAGGTGGCTTATGCTCTTCGCAGCTGCAAGGGCTGGGTTCAGGAGGAGCTGCCTCTGGAAGTCAGCTAGGGAAAACTCTAGGGTTTCTGAGGCCCCTCCCTGTACATGTTTGCCTTACTGACGTTAATTCTCATGTTTTTCTTTTTAGTGATAATGGACAAATACCAGCAACAGCCTCACCTGTTGGACCCACACCTTGGTAAGAATAGAGGCTGATGTCTGTATTTCGGTCATCCAGTTATGGATGATCACAAAAGCCTTGGGGTGTGTGCGCGCATGCGTACATGCACATGGGTTTGCCAGAAGAGGGTGTCAGGATGAAGTGTCTGGGTCTTGTTAGCAGGGCCTGGCTCGTCAGTTTTAGTGGAAGTCTGATAGTGGCGTGAGTTCAATGTCCCTCAAGTCTGTGGGCAGTGGATTTGAGCTGCTTTCTTCCTCAATGCTATTTAAAGAACACATCTTTTGCTCATCATGTGTGCTCTAACCTGCCTGCCTCAGGCACGTTTTGTTGTGTAAGAGCAGGTACCTCATGTGGATCACCATGTGGTCCTCACAGCAATTGAGGAAGGCACTCCCATGAGTGGCTCCATTTCACAAGTGGACACAGTGAGGCTTGGGTCTCCTTAACTTTAATGTAGGGGAATGATTTTTGTTTGTTTCTTTTGTTTCTCATTTTAATTGTTTCATACTGATAGCAATTTTCTTTTTCTCTACAAAAATTCGCACATGCTTCTGGCAATGAACTTGGGAAGGAAGAAGGTAGCAATAATAATTTAAGTCTAAAGACAGGGTGGGGTGGAGGGATGGGCATGTGAACCCTGGAGCCACACCACCTGAATTTACATCCTAGCCCTACCACTTTGCTGCTCTGTGCCTGAGTTTCCTCACGTGTGAAACGGGGGTTCTCCACACTGCCTACCCCACAGGGCTGTGAGATTTAAAGCTCTGAACTGTGAAGAGAAGGCAGGCACAGAGGGTTAGCTTCATTGTGCACACATGGCGCCTTCCGAAAAGTGGGCTGGTGCTGTGCCTGCTGTTCTTTAAGTAACCAGCAGGTTTTGTGGAAGGTGAGCTTTCTGAACTTTCTTGTCTCAGATGTTCGTGAGTTTATTTTGACAGTTGTTTTTACTTTCTGAGAGCTTTTATATTGATTCTGTGTCCTGCAATTTTACTGAATTCACTTACTCCGTTATTTTTTGTGGAGTCACTAGTATTCTTTCTATACAGTATGTCATCTTCAAAGAATGAGAGTTTTTTACTTTCTTTCCAATTTGGATGCCTTTTATTTGGTTTTGTTCGATTGCTGTGGCGAAGCCTTCTAGTGCTGGATTGAGTAGACGTGGTGAAAGTGGGCCTCCTCTCTCGTTCCTGGTCCTAGAGGAGAGGCTTTCAGCTCCTCACCACTGAGTGTGATGTTAGCTGTGGGCTTGTCATACATGGCTTTTATTGTTGTGTTGAGATATGTTCCCTCTATTCCCACTTTGTTGAGGGTTTTTATCATAAAATGATGTTGAATGTTGTCAAATGCATTTTCTACATCTGTTGAGATGATCACATCCCTACTGATTTTCTTTTCACTTGTTCTATCAAATCTCGAGAGGAGTATAGAAATCTTCAACTATAGTTACAGGTTTTTCTATTTCTTCTTTCAGTTCTCAATTTTTGCTTTATTTTGAAGTTCTGTAGTTTGTCTAATTTAACCTGTTTTTCTTTTGGCATTTTATTTTAATGTCATATTAATGTTTAATTTTATAGCAAGTGTTTTGTATGTCTTTCTGTCTAGAATGGATGATGAACTTGTTGTTGGAAACAGTGCAAGATAAGACATCTCCAGCTGACCTCGTACATCTGGCCTTTAAATTTCTTTATATCATCACCAAGGTAACATTTACAAAGTACTTTATAGTTGTCAACACTTTTAAAAAATTTATTTATTTATTTATTTTCCTTTCGACAGAGCATTTTCTTAATATACTTCGTCCAGAAGTTACCTTCCAAAATGTTTTTTCTTGGGAAAGATGGCTTGCACGCATAAGTTGTGGGTTTTCTATTTTTTGAAATATATTTTATTGATTTTAATTTTATTTATTTATTTGTTACTTTTTTTTTTTTTATCTTCACCCGAGGACATTTTTTCATTTTTTGTTCAGATAGAGTGGGAGGGAGAGAGAGGAAGAGAGAGAGAGAGAAACACCGACGTGAAAGGGACACATCGAGTGGCTGCCACCCGCACGACCAACCAGGGCCGGGGACAAATCGCAACTGAGGTACATGCCCTTAGCAGGAACCAAACCCGGGTCTCTCTGGACCGCAGGCCGACGCTCTAACCGCTGAGCCAAACCGGCCAGGGCTTATTTGTTACTTCTTACCTGGGGATATTTTTCTATTGATTTTTAGATAGAGTGGGAGGGCGGGGGTGGGGGGGGGGAGAGAGAGAGAGAGAGAGAGAGACATTGATTGGTTGCTTCCCGCACCACCCCTACTGGGGCCAGGGATTGAACCTGCAACCCAGGTACATGCCCTTCACCGGGAATCAAACCTGAGACCCTTCAGTCCGCAGGCCGATGCTCTCACTGCTGAGCCAAACCAGCCAGGGCTTTTTACTGATTTTTAGGGAGCCGAGGAGAGAGAGAAACATCATTGTGGGGGTTGAGCCTGCAATCTGGGCATGTGCCCTGACTGGGAATTGAACCAGCAACCTTTCAGTGCACAGGAAGAAACCCAACCAACTGAGCCACACTGATTAGGGCTCTTTTCTCTTTTTACCATATATATCTTTTTAAAAATATTTTTTTCCTTTATTGATTTTAGAGAGAAAGGAAGGGAGAGGGAGAGAGAAATAGAAACATCGATGAGAGAGAACATTGATTGGCCGCCTCCTGCAAGTCCCCCTTAGGGATTTGGCCTACAACCTGGGCATGTGCCCTAACTGGGAATTGAACCGGTGACCTCTTGGTGCATGGGTCGATGCTCAACCACTGAGGCACACCAGCTGGGCTCTTTTTACCATATTTTTGGGATCCGATGTTAGTGATCCAGGGGTTCCTTTGGCTGCAACAATGTCCAGGGTATTTAGCGTTTGAGTTTGAGTAGATCAAGTACCACCTAATTACAAAGAGAGAGAGAGAGAGAGAGAGAGAGAGAGAGAGAGAGAGAGGAACATCGATTTGTTGGTCCACTTATTTATGCATTTGGTTGATTCTTGTATGCGCCCTGACTGGGAATTGAACCTGCAGCCTTGGTGTATTGGGATGATACTCTAACTAACTGAGCTACCTGGCCAGGTCTCATTGGTCATTTTTGATGAAAAAGATAATTTTGTTTCTTTCTGTATTTTCTAGTTATATAATAATTCAATGCCTTTTTTTGAAATTTGGTAGGTTCGAGGATATAAAACATTTCTTCGTTTATTTCCTCATGAAGTAGCCGACGTACAACCTGTTTTAGATATGTTTACAAATCAGAATCCTAAGGACCATGAAGTGAGTGTCCCTCCCCTCCTCCTCACGTTCTGTCTTCTCCCTCTTCTTTTTTCCCTCGTCTGCTCCACCTGTGCTCTGGCAACAACGTCTGCTTGTTCCTTTCAGCTTTTTTTTTTATGCTGTTTGTATCACTCTATTCTTTTGCCTTTTTTTAAAAAAACATGTTTCTTTAAATTATTTTCTTTTAAAATAATGCCCTTTATAAGGAAACTATGCCTACACAGCATGGTGATAACTCGGTCACCACCCAGTTTTCTTGAACTTGAAATATACCTGTGTTGAGGGTGTCATGCTCTGTGAAATAAATTAGGGAAAGACAAATTGCATGTACTTTCACTTATAGGTGGAATCCAAAGAACAAAATAAATGAACAAACAAAATTCAAATAGACTTGCAGACACAGAGAGTGGACTGGTGGTTGCCAGAGAGGAGGGGTGTTGAGGGACTGGGAGAAAGGGGTGAAGGGATTAAGAAGTACGGATTGTGGTAGTTACAGAATAGTCACGGGGATGTAAAGTACAGTGCAGAGCAGCGGTTCTCAACCTGTGGGTCGCGACCCCTTTGGGGGTCGAACGACCCTTTCACAGGGGTCGCCTAAGACATAACAGTAGCAAAATTATAGTTATGAAGTAGCAACGAAAATAATTTTATGGTTGGGGGTCACCACAACATGAGGAACTATATTAAAGGGTCGCTGCATTAGGAAGGTTGAGAACCACGGGTGTAGAGGATATAGTCAGTAATGTTGTAGTGAGTATGTATGGTGTCAGCTGGGTACTGGCAATATTGGGATCACTCTGTAAAGTATATGATTGTCTAACCACTATGCTGTACTTCTGAAACCAATACAAAATAACATTGCAAGTAAACGAATTGAGAATTTTAAAAAATTAAAATAATTATGTTGGTCACCAAGACCACCCTCAGGTCTGATGATCACCTAGGACCACTCAGGATTCAGCATATAGTCATTCTACGGCCATGATTTATCATAGCAAAATCAGCAAAGGGAAAGGGCACCGGGGGACGTCTGGAGAAACCAGCGGGAAGCTTCTAGTCTTCTCCCTGTAGTGTCACAGGGCACTTGTAATTCCCCAGCACTGAGTTGTGACAATATGTGTGAAGTGTCTCCTGCAGAAAGTCATGGAGACCAGAGCCCAGGGTTTCTGTGGGGGCTGGTCACATGGGTTCTCTGTTGAGCACATCCTAAAGCTTCTGACTCCCAGAAGGAAAGCAAGTGTTCAACATAAGTCTCATAATTTGTACAGTCTAGGCACAGAGTCACCCTGGTCAGTCAGGAAACCATGGGAACCTTCTTGACATCCGTGTTCCCAGACGGGAGTGATGGCTGCCTCCTAAGTAGCCTTTTCTTTTTTTTTTTTAAAAGAAAATCTAGGTGACTTTGCCAGTGTGTTTTCTTTTTAGAGAAGAAGGAAGAGGGAGAGAGAAAAGCATCAGTTGGCTGCATCCTGCACTGGGAGTCAGGCCCGCAACCTGGGCATATGCCCTGACTAGGAGTTGAACTGGCGACCTCTTGGTGCACAGGATGACACTCAACCAGCTGAGCCACACAGGCCAGGGCATAAGTGGGCCTTTCTGAGGAGAGCAGTCAGGCCTGCGGTGGGAGTGCTCTTCTGCACCGCTGCCTTCAGAAGAGCCCACAGTTGATCACTAAAGCTCAGTGAGCAGTCTGCTAATGTGCCTGATTCCAGTTAAAGACACGGGTGGGCCTTTCCCACTCTCCTCTGCTTCTTGCCCCGATGGTGATTCCAGGGCCAAAGGGCAGTCTGTTTTATTGACTGCTGAAATTAAGGGCACTTGTTTTTGATTGGAAGTTGATAATTCTTTTTTCCTTAAGTCTTCTGTTTCTATCTTTTTATATGCTTTCCACTTTCTCAAAAGGGTAATTGCATGACGAAGGGTGTCAATAAAGAAAAGCCTTCATGTTGATGTGTTATGATTTTCCTCTGTTTAAGCTTTGCTGTTTCTTTGGTCTGCTGAGGTAGCCAAGTCCATATGAAGAGGGTGTGTGTGATGGGGTACAGGGGAGGCACCCCAGGCTCTGAGGTCAGCGGTGTTTGAAGAGCCTGTGGTGGGCATTGAGTGGGCAGGGAGGGTACCAGGACTGTGTGGGGCATGTGGGTTACCTCCGTCCTGTATAAAAGCATCATTTTACTTTGGTTTAACTCTTTAGACTTGGGAGACCCGCTATATGCTTCTCCTGTGGCTCTCCATGACCTGCCTGATCCCTTTCGATTTTTCACGCCTTGATGGGAACCTTCTCTCTCAACCTGGGCAAATGCGAATGTCCATAATCGACCGTATTCTCCACATAGCACAGGTGAGTGTGGTCGTGCCTGTGATGACCACTAGTTGGTGTTTTTTTGTGCTCATGCTGTCCTGATGTTAGCGTTTAATTAGCTACTCTTTTGACACGTCTGTATTTCTTCAACTGCTGTGACTGTTTTTCAGTGAGGTGCAATTTCATAACTTATTTTTATTTTATTTATTTATTTATTTATTTATTTATTTATTTATTTATTTATTTATTTTTATCCTCACCTGAGGACATTTTTCTTTGCATTTATCTTCAGATAGAGCGGGAGGGAGAGAGAGAGAGAAACATCAATGTGAGAGAGACACATCGAGTGGTTGCCACCCACACGACCCCAACCAGGGCCGGGGACAAACTGCAACCGAGGTTTGTGCCCTTAGCGGGAACTGAACCCGGGACTCTCTGGTCCACGGGCCGACGCTTTAACCGCTGAGCCAAACCAGCCAGGGCTCATAACTTATTTTTAAATTGTAATTCATATAGAGGTCAGGATGAATTGTTTTAGCAAATTTCATTTCTTTGTGGGTATTGCAGATATTACAAGCATGAGAGTTTTCAGGGGCAATGGTAAGAGAAAATAAAGGTCCATTTTTAATTTAAACTTTAATATTATATTGATAATATTTGATCACTGTAGGAAAACTGGAAAATAGAGAAGCATCAAAAATAATATCTCTCAAATTCTAGTGCCAGGAGATAATATGGTCTTCAAACTTCTGATGCAAATATTGTGCATTTAACTAGATTATTATATTAGTTGTATATTGCTGCTTAAAAACTTACCCTAAACTTGAGTAGTTTAACACGTTTATCATCTCAGATTCAGTGGGTCAGGAATCTGGGCGTAGCTTTGCTCGGCCATCTGCTTGGAGGTTTCCCCAGGTTGCAGTCAAGGCTTCCCGGGGCGGGGTCCGCTTCCAGGCTATCATGGTTGTTGGCAGAAATCAGATCATCAAGGCTGCTGGACCAAGGGCCTCAATTGTTTGCTGGCCGTTCCTTACCGCATAGGTCCTCCAAGGTGGCAGCTTATTTTATCAAAGCCAGCGCAGGGTCTGCTGGCAAGATGAAAGTCACAGTAATGTGTTATCAGGTCATGGAAGTGACATCCACACCCCCACCCCCCTGCCACATTCTCTTGGTTAGAAGCAAATAACTGTGTCCGATCCACATATGAGGGATAACACAAGGCGCGAGTGCCTGCAGGCAGACCAGGAGCTACCTTAGAGTCTGCCTACCACACTTTTTTTTTTATTCCTCACCTGAGGACATTTTTCTATTTATCATTAGATAGAGTGGGAGGGAGGGAGGGAGAGAGAGTGAGAGGGGGAGAAACATTGATATGATAGAGCCACATCGACTGGTTGCCTCCCACACTACCAGGGCTGGGGACGAACCGCAACCGAGGCATGCGCCCCTGACCGGAATTGAACTTGCAACTCATTGGTTGGCGGGCTGACGCTCCAACCGCTGAGCCAAACTGGCCAGGTCTGCCTGCCACACTTTTTTATTTTTTAAAAAATTTTATTTATTTTACTTTATCGATTTTAGAAAGGAAGGGAGAGGGAGAGAGAGATAGAAACATCGATGAGAGAGAACATCATTTGGCTGCCTCCTGCATGCCCCCCACTGGGGATGGGGCCCACAACCTGGGCATGTGCCCTGACCAGGAATCCAACTGGTGACCTCCTGGTACATGGGTCAATGCTTAACCACTGAGCCACATCAGCCGGGCTAGTTCACTGTTTTAATACTAATTTTGCTGAGGAGACAATATTAACTTAGCTGGTTCATTTTCTCCTAAATGGATCCACATTTGAACCTAGGCAGTTTGGCTCTGCAGCCTGTGCTTTTCATAGAGCTCCTCACTGCCCACTTCAACGGGGGCTTTGATGCGCTGCCATTCTGTGACCCTTGGCAACACATTCTTTAAGGGAAAAGGTGCTCCGTTATACCCCAGTTTTAAAATAGTCTTCTTATAGCCCGGCCGGTGTGGCTTAGTGGTTGAGCATCGACCCATGCACTGGGAGGTCACTGGTTCGATTCCCGGTCAGGGCACATTGCCCGGGTTGTGGGCCCGATCCCCAGTGGTGGGGCATGCAGGAGACAGCCAATCGATATTCTCTCTCATCAATGTTTCTATCTCTCTCTCCCTCTCCCTTCTTTTCTCTCTCAAATCAATAAAGAAAAAAAAATAGTTTGTTACAGATAAACATTTTGTTCCTAGGTATGTCTTGTCCAGAGCAGGGTGGTGATGAGCACCTTGACGTCCCTGTGCGCTTGTCTCCTAGGCCGGATTGCCGAGTGAGGGGTGGTGCATTTCTAACCATTTGGTGCTCTATGCAGTTGTCCAGAAAACCTGCCCCAGGGAAAAGCTCTTTTAAGAGTATTGGAAAAAAGTTAGTTGAGATGAGAATTGGAAACCTCTTAAGGCAGGCCTCCTAAGAAAAGCTAGTCATTTGTGTTAAACCCAGGTGCCCTTCTGTTTGAGTTGGGCCTTCTAACTATTCTGATACTAAATGCTCACGGGTCCCAAGTGTGCTCCATGGACACTCCATGATTATTACTGTTGGGTCACACACACGGTTTCATTTTTCTGCTGTTTTTGCAAATGTGTTTCAAGGGCTGTGACACATGCCGTGTGTGGTTTGGTGCTTACCTGAGGTTGAGCACAGCACTGGACAGCTACAGCCGTGAGCTCAAGTTCAGAGTAGTTTGTGCAGCTTTGGCCTTGATCCGTGAGCTTCAGCAGTTGGGTTCTCGGGAAGCCGCTGCCTGTGGACTGGCCAGCTGAGTGGGGCCCTGAGATTTACTCTGTGTGTGTGTAATGGTGCCTGTCTTTATTCTTTCTTGTAGTCCTACTTGGTTGTCAGCGACAAGGCCCGAGATGCGGCTGCTGTCCTTGTGTCCAAGTAAGTGCCCAGTTGGCCTTCCTGAGGTCCTGTTGGTCGACGTGTAACTGGTGCATTCTAAGAGGGTTTATCTTACATACTTTGTGTTACCTGGTGTTTGTGTTGTTCACAGAAAAGGGCATTGGGTTGATGGGCTGGGAGAAGTGTTTTCTTCTCCCCATTACTCTTTCTTTGAGGGAGCACCAGCTGTTTGGATGTGGGAGATCTCTGAACCTCATGTGACCACTGACAGTGCCCTTTAGGGGCTCACAGGTCACCCGACAGTGGTCTGGGGCCTCACAGGTCACCCAGCTATGGGTGAGGGGGTTCAAGGAGGCCAACTGAAGGCCCTTCAACTGAGCAGAGGGCAGATTTAAAATATGTATAGCAGTTATACCTGGGTCATGAGCTTACCTTTGGGGTGGTGGCAGTTAGACAAGCCTTTGGAAGTCACTTAGAAAGCAGATCATACTGTGGTTTGTACAGATCATGAGTGTTGCTTGGATCATTGTGGCTTAGGATAAAAATCCCCAAACATCTTTGTTAACTCAGCAACGGGCTATGCTTAAAACAGGTAAGGAAGATTCTGTCTGTTGAGCTGGGTAAGACACCCAGGTGGTAGGCCAAAGACATGCGTGGAAGCTGAGTAAGCTTGTTTCATGACATGTGAGAATGGAAGGAAGCCATTTTTCTAGATTAATCTTTTGTATTCCATGTGGTTTAAAATGTGTGTGTAGAGTAAATAAATCAGAAAACTTGGCTTTTTTGGGTTCCCTCTATATTCGTGAAAGTTGGAAATTGGCTCTAACTTGTGGGGGTTCTGATTTGGGAAATAGGCCATACCTCATTGAGGGATTCAGGGTCACCTTATACTCATAGCTATGACATTGCTCAAAGTGGAAAGTGAAATGTTTAATTTATAGGGCCCTTGGGGGCATTGGTGAGATATTTGTAAAGGCACTTACTGAACCACAGGGCAGAGCCTAAATATAAGAAGCAGATTTTACAAGTGAGCAAGAAACATGTGAGCTTCCTGAGATGCTTGCCGGACAGAGGCCCTTCACGGTTTTGATAAAGACTGAAAGGCGGCATTGTGAGTTTCTAATTGTAAAAGTAATCGTGTATTTTGGAAAATAAAAGTACAAAATAAGACTCGCATGTACTTTAATCTCCCAGAGATGTAACTGCTTTTGTCCTTTGTCCTGCCACTATGTGTGGGTGCTTGTCTGCGGGCATGGTGGTGCCCACACTTGTCCGTACCAGGTACTGACAGTCCTGGAACTCCCTTCAGTCTTCTGCCTACATGATTGTGCTGTGAATGTGCTGTTTCTCCAGTCTCCTGTTGGGCCTGTAGACTGCTGTCCTGCCAGTTGGTTAGTAAAATTAATCTCGTCATGGATATTCTACATAAAACTTTGTGCCATTCTGATTGATTCTTAAGGATGAGTTCCTAGAAGTGGAATGAGCATTTTAGAGGCTATAAATGAAGTTCCTGGAAAGATTGAACAAGTTGAAAATCACCTTTTCCCCACATTTACCAATGCTGTGTGTGACCTTATGAATGAAAAATGTTTTTATTGATTACCAGAAATACTGAGGGTTTGGTAGATTTGTACTGAGCCTAACTTGGTGGAGCTTCGTGCCTGTGGGGTGGAGGAGGTGAATCCTTAAACCTTTATTCCCTCCCTGGTGGCCTCTAGGAAAGGTGACAGTCAGGGACTCCAGTCATGGCATGGGGACAGGTTCAGCCCCTGGCGGGACTCTCCCTCGCCATCTGGTGGTTGACACGAGCAAGTGTTCCTTGTGGTTGGTCTTCAGCTCATTAAAAAGGCTCCAGCCAGTTTGCAAGGCTGCAGTGCAGCCCTGTGTTCTCAAGTGTCCTGGAAAGCGCAGGAGCGATCCTTGGATGAGGTCTTAGAGCTACTCTAGGTTAACCCACCTCCTAGCATGTCCCAGGCTGCAGGCAGGTCCTGATTCACATATTTCTGTCTTTTTTTTATGGTGCGTTGTTACAATATGGTCATGGGTGTGTAGGGTGGATTGTGTGTGGCTTTTGTCCTCCGACTGCCTGTTTTCTGGTATTTTGTTGAGGAGCTGCCTATCTAACCCACTCTGATCAGGTTGAATGCTTTCCCTTCACTCCTTGTGGCTCTGGAGCTGCCCTTTCCTCATTAATAACAGAACCTGAAACATTGTCTGTGTTTTATGTAACTTGATGTTATATCGATGCCAAGACATTTAGATTCGAGTGTTCTTTTCTAGACACTCATCGATGGAAAGACATGCCTTTATTCTTATTGATTATGCCAGTTTTATTTTATTTATTTTTTAAAATTAATCCTCACCCGAGGATATTTTTTCTGTTTATGTTCAGATAGAGTGGGAGGGAGAGACAGGGAGAGAAAGGGAGTGAGAAACATCAATGTGAGATGGACACATCGACTGGTTGCCTCCTGCACAACCCACACCTGTGCCGAACCGCAACTGAGGTACTTGCCCTTGGCTAGAATTGAACCCGTGACTCATTGGTCCAAGGGCCGATGGTCTACCACTGAACCAAACTGGCCAGGGCGATTATGCCAGTTTTAAAAGGAGATATTTTTGTTTAATTATGAAAGCAAGCTGCGCTGTACATAGGAAAGGTGGAAATTTTGGGACGTAGAAAATTAGAAAACCCCATACAAATTTGTAATTCTTATTTTTTAAAAAAATTATTAATTTATTTTTGTTACAGATGTTTCTCCTTTACCCCCATTGACACCCTCTTCCCCATCCCCCCCACCCCATCCCCAGCTTTGTTGTCTATGTCCATTGGTCATGCATACATGCATGTAAGTTCTGTGGTTTATCTCTTCCCCCCAACCCCTCTCCTCTGAGGCTTATCAGTCTGTACCCCACCTCTATCTCTCTGGGTCAAATTTTGTTCATCAGTTTGTTTAGTTTATTATATTCCACAAATAAGCGAGATCATGTGATATTTGTCTTTCTCTGAATGGCTTGTTTCGCTTAGCGTAATACTCTCCATGTCCTTCCATGCCATCTCAAAGGATAAGAGATCTTTCTTTCTTACAGCTGCATAGTATTCCATTGTGTACATGTACCACAGCTTTTTTGACTCTTTTTTTTTTTTTTTTTAAATCCTCACCCGAGGACATTTTTTCATTTTTTGTTCAGATAGAGTGGGAGGGGGAGAGAGGAAGAGAGAGAGAGAAACGTCGACGTGAAAGGGACACATCGAGTGGCCGCCACCTGCATGACCAACCAGGGCCGGGGACAAACTGCAACCGAGGTATATGCCCTTAGCGGGAACCGAACCCGGGTCTCACTGGACCGCAGGCCGACGTTCTAACCGCTGAGCCAAACCGGCCAGGGCTACCACAGCTTTTTTATCCACTCATCTACTGATGGACACTTGGGTTGTTTCCAGATCTTAGCTATTGTAAATAGTGCTGCTATGAACATAGGGGTTCATATATTCTTTCTGATTGGTGTTTCAGGTTTCTTAGGGTATATTCCTAGAAGTGGGATCACTGGGTCAAATGGCAGTTCAATTTTTAACTTTTTGAGGTAACACCATAGTGTTTTCCATAGTGGCTGCACCAGTCTGCATTCCCACCAGCAGTGTACTAGAGTCCCCTTTTCTCTACACCCTCGCCAACACTTGTTGTTTGATGATTTTTTGATGGCAGCCATTCTGACAGGTGTGAGGTGATACCTCATAGTTGTTTTAATTTGCATCTCTCTGATGATTAGTGATGTTGAGCATTTTGTCATTGTCTCTTGGCCATTTGTATGTCCTTTTTGGAGAGGTGTCTGTTTAGGTCCTCTGCCCATTTTTTTTTTTCTTTATCCTCACTCGAGGACATTTTTGCATTTATCTTCAGATAGAGCAGGAGGGAGAGAGGGAGAGAGAGAGAAAAACATCGATGTGAGAGAGACACATCAAGTGGTTGCCACCCACACGACCCCAACCGGGGCTGAGGACAAACTGCAACTGAGGTACATGCCCTTAGCGGGAACCGAACACGGGGCTCTCTGGTCCGCGGGCCAACGCTCTAACCGCTGAGCCAAACCGGCCAGGGCCTCTGCCCATTTTTTAATTGGGTTCTTTGTCTTCCTTTTGTTGAGTTGTATGAGCACTCTATATATTTTGGAAATTAACCCCTTATCTGATGCATCATTGGCGATTATGATCTCTCATATAGTGGGATCCCTTTCCGTTTTGGTGGTGGTTTCTTTTGCTGTGCAGAAGCTGCTTTTTAGTTTGATGTAGTCCCATGTGTTCATTTTTTCCTTTGTTTCTCTTGCCTTAGGTGTGGAATTTCTTTTGGTGTAGGGTTATACAGTAGATCTATCCCCCTCACAGGTAACTTAGTTGTTCTAGCACCGTTTTGCGAATATTTCATTTTTCCATTTATTTAAAAATACACAGTAAGTTCTTACGCAGACTAGAGTTTGTCACCTCACCTGGGCTGTTTTCCTCTTAGACCAGGTTACTGAGTTGTCAGTGTGTGGTGACAGTGCCAACGAGGGTCCAGAGTGGCTGTTTGTCCCAAATGTTTTGCCTGGGCATCCTTTGTCTCTCTAATAGGTTTTACTATAATTGTTCTAGTTGTTCTTGTGGGGCTTAACTTATCTCTAAAATACCTGTGATGTTAGCCTAGCTTTGTGTGTGAGCAGATGGGGCTGTGATGCAGTTTCTTGTAAAATGGAAGGAAGTGGAGGATTTAAAGATCTTTGTGTAGAAGGATCCTTTTTCTATAAATGTGTGTATTTTATCTGTAGGATAGATCTCTTTTTCATTTTTGCTTATCTGTATCTTTGGGCCTCTCTTGTAAACATATTCCTTTTTAAAAATGGTTTATTGATATTTAGAGAGATGAAGAGAGAGGAGAGAGAGAAACATTGATGTGAGAGGGCAACATTGCACGCCCCCTACTGGGGATAGAGCCTGTAACCTGGTCATGTGCCCTGATTGGGAATCGAACCAGCAGCCCCTTGGTGCACAGGATGACGTGCAACCTGAGCCACACGGGCCAGGCAACATATTCCCTTTTTTAGTGAGAAAATATAAAGTGATGTACTTCAATCTTTCAAAGCTGCTTTAGGTTTTTACCTTAATCTAGACATTCACCTTGTGTTACTTTGAGTGGATGTCCCCTGTCATGCAGCACACAGAAAATTGAGCTCCCTGGCCAGGAGCTGTGATGCAGAGGGTTGGGCAGCCTGATCGTCTGGTGCTGTGACTAGAGGACTAGAGTCTTGTCAGCTCTGGGCCTTCTCCTGCCCAGGGACTATCCTGTTGTCTGCAGCTTGTGGGCCAAGGTGCAGCTTGGGATGAGGAGCCAGTTGCTGTGGGCGTGGCCCTTATTTGTCCCTGGGATCGTGGGCTTTTAAGCAGGGCAGAGGAAATGGAGATAGGGTCTACATACCACTGACCCAGTTGGATAAGCACCCAGATTGCAGATTGAGGGAAATTCTTGGGTGCCTTTCCAGACCTGCTGAGACACAACATCCTGGAGTGGGCCTGTGAGTTTGCCTTTGTCACCAGCATCCTGAAGTTTGATGAAAAATCCTCAGTGACCATGATCTCCAGGTATACACCGTGATGGGCAGGAAGACAGTCCTGGAGCCTTTGTTCGACTCCTTTTTTTCTGAGTTAGAGACCGCAGTTTCATAACTGAAGGCTGAGCTTCTGCACTGGGCACCGGGCTGCAGCTGGACGGGAGATTCCCTTGGATGCTGAGGAGGCTGGGTGTTGGAACCCCGCTGTGGCTCACCCTAGGCCTCTGGCCTGGTGTGAACCTGAGGAGGAGGAAGCGGCCAGTACGTCTTGAAGTAAGGATTTGCTTCCACAGTGTTAGGGCTAACCCTCCCTCAGTGTGTTCTGTGGGGGCTGCTCAGGGGAGTGTGAGGTCCTTACAGTTCATGAGAGCTTTGTGGCCTTCCTCCTGATGTTCTGTGGTCACATGTCCCCTTGGGAGGTCATCCCTGCACCTCTTGGAGGCTGTACTGTCTCTTACCCTCCCCTTACTTAGCTGTTTCCTTCATGCTATTTGCTTGTTTCTTGTGTTTCTGCCCCCACCCCAGGAGGCAGGGGCTCAGCCTGAGCCACTGAGTCAGAGAGTTGGGGGGTTGGCATGTGGATGGACTGGGGAAGAATAGAGTGCCCAGACTTTGGTGTGGGAGCTGGAGGATGGCTGCCAGCCGAGACCAGGTGTATAAGAGGGTGGGTGAGAGCCAGTACACTTATCTGAGCTTCGGGGGGTGCAGAGCTGAGCAGACACCTGGGATGTGGGGCCATGGACACCAGTTGGAGTTCTTCATGGGGGGAAAGGTGTTGGAGTTCTTCATGGGGAAGAGTGACCCATGGCAGTTGCAGGGAGAGAGATTCGGGGCCTGCTGCTGGGGCAGGCCTTGCTTGTGGGAGCATGGCATCCCGGGGAGGAGAGAGGGCTGAGGAGTGGGCATGGGGGTGGGGCGGGGCAGCCGTGGGGATAAGTAAAAGTGGTCTTGAGGTGAATGGGGACCCCGGAGGGAGGCGATGGGGGTGGTAGGGACTGTGTGTGACTTCAGAGAGGTCTTGGTGGGGAATCGCCACCTGAGGAACATGGTCTGGGCAGCATCTTTGTTTCTTAGGTTGGCAGTGTTGTACGGTGTTTGCTGGAAGGAGGATGTACTCCGTATAGTAGAGGATGGAGGACATGGTGGGTGGGCAGGGTGAGTTCTCAGCTGGGCCTGGGTTGAGCCATCACCTGCCTGTGTTCCCTTCTGGCAGGTTTATCACACGGCCCGATGCCAAACAGAAGATGGCGGATTTCCTGGACTGGAGCCTGTGCACTTTGGCCCGCTCCTCCTTCCAGACCATCGAAGGGGTCATCACCATGGACGGGATGCTGCAGGCCCTGGTAAACACTGCCCCGGAGGTGCCCAAACAGCGGGACAAGTTCTGTTTACTTGACTCCATTCTGAAGTAGTTGGAACACAGGAAGGTACTCAACCCTGTCAGGACATAGAGCCAAGGGCCTTTGTTTTCGGCGTTGGACTGGACCTTAGGATTACCCAGGGCTGGCCGTTGATTGTCAGCAAGGGCTTTCTCCTCCAGTGGAGATGGGCTGAGTCTGCCTTCGAAGCGCCGCCAGGGGGCAGTGGTGCCTGAGGAGCTGGGGCCCGTGGGCAGGCAGGCAGGGGCGTGTCCTTCTCTGGTTTCCTGCTGCTTACCTGTGTTACAGAGTATAATTATTGAAACTGGCTCTAATGGAATCAGGCAGGTGATTTGAAACTTGATTTTGTGCAGATACTCAGGGTGTTTGTAACAACTGGGTTAAACATAGACCTGACATCTACCCTTTCCTGGCCATCCTGCTTTGCTCATCTGTGGCTTTGCCTTTTCTAGTGCTAATGAGGAGGAAGGATGTAGTTTAAATTCCACAGAAGATGGGCGGCTGCCCATGCCATGAAGCTCTGGGGCCAGCTTCCCCTCCTGGGGGAGTGAAGAGCCCCTGCAGCTTTCGTGCCCTCTGTTTCCTGCTCTTTAATTGCCATGGGGAGATGTGGATCTTCCCTTGTGTGAGGCTGTAAAGGCTGACGGCCCACTTTCAGGAGAGCAGGGCACTTTGGACTGCGTTTAAAGGGAGGTGTTTGAGCCCATGTGTGATGTCATGTTCTTGGGTGTTGCTTGTCTGCTGTCATTGGTTGTTGCAGGTTCTGATGAGGTGTAGGAGGCTGGGAGGGCTGGTGGAAAGTGGGGCGATGGTGTAATAACCCAGAGCAGTGGGCATGGGATGTGGGAGGTGAGGCTTTGACAGCTGGGCCTGCCACAGGCCCCTCAGGGAAAACCCTTTCTCCCCTACGCTCTGGGCACCGAGGGAGTTGACTACTTGGTGTCTCTCTCAGAAATGTCCTTGGCATCTGTTTCTTTTCATTCATGTTACAATTGTCTTCAGGAGGGATTGCCATTCAAATGATGGGACTATTTGAGACATTTAAAAAGGAAACTTGACCCTGGCTGGTTTGGCTCAGTGGTAGAGCATCGGCACCAAAGAGTTGCGGGTTCGATTCTGGTCAAGGGCACATACTTCAGTTGCGGATCGGTTCCCAGCCCTGGTCGGTGTGGGAGGCAACCAATCAATGTGTCTCTTACATCGATCTCTCTCTCTCTCTGTCTCTCTCTGTGTCTCTGTCTCTGTCTCTGTCTCTGTCTCTCTCTCTCTCTCTCTGTCTCCCACTCTGTCTGAAGATAAAATGGAAAAAAGTATCCTTGGGTGAGGATTTATATATTTATTTATTATTTATATTTATATTTATTATTATTATTTTTTATTATTTATATATTCATTTATTATTATATATTTATATATATTTATTATTATATATTTATTTATTATTTATTAATATATTCATTTATTATTATTATTTTTAATCCTCATCCAAGGATATTTTTCCATTTATCTTCAGATAGAGTGGGAAGGGGAGAGAGAGAGAAACATCAGCGTGAGAGACATCGACTGGTTGCCTCCTGCACGACCCTTACCAGGGCCGGGGACGAACCGCAACCGAGGTACGTGCCCTTGACAGGAATGAAAACCGCGACTCATTGGTCCATAGGCCGATGCTCTAACCACTGGGCCAAACCAGCCAGCGTTCCTCGGGTGAAGATTAAAAAAAAAAAAAAAACCTGGAAAAATAAGACATTTCCAGAATTTCTGTTGAAGTAATGTTTTTTCATGTTTTCTTCCATTCTATAAGTAAATGTATATCTCAACTTTAAAGAAACCACTGTATAATTCAGTGGGTCTGCCATCACCAGATCTAATTCCAGAATATTCTCATCACCCCTAAAGGAAACCCCACACCCATCGGCAGTCACCCCCTCCCCAAACCCACCTGTGGGTGGGTGTTCTGGACGCCTCACCGATGGAATCATCCACTGAGCCTTTGTGTTTGGCTCCTTTTATTTAGTGTGATGTTCTCAGAGTTCGTCCACGTTGTGCCTGTCAGTGCTTTGTTCCTGTTTATGCCCAAATAATAGTCCACTGATGGGTATTCACTTGTGGGTAGCGCTCATCTGAACTTTGGTGCATAAGTTTTTGTTTGAGAATGTATATTCAGTTTCCTTGGTATGTAACAATAGTTTCCTAAAAAAACAAAAAACAAAAAAAATCCCCCCAAAACAATAATTTAGATATTTTTGTTTACAAGGTCTTTAAATTTTTCTTATCTGCATATCTGTCATATTGATGAGAACGGGGTATTCTGAATGTGCAGATACACAGCCTGTGCCCTCAGGCTGCTCTCATTCCAGCTGTGTGTGGGGGTGGTGCTTAGCATTTTACTGGGATTTTGGGATTTTCGGTTTAATTGTGATGCAAGTCAGCCAGGGGGAGGCTGCCCTGGGAGGCTGCCCAGTGTGGACTGCAGGGAGGGGGTGGTGGCACAGGTCATGGCGTGTGCCCCCTGGGCTGTCGTGGCGTGGGTCCTGGGGCAGTGCATTTATGTTTTAGGTAATTCTGGTGAAGGAGGGTGGATGGGGTTGAGATGGTTTATTTGAAAGTTTGGGTATAAGTGGACTCCTAATTTTTTGCCATGAGTTACATTGAGAAAGAAGTCTGAGGTCATGGAGAAACCATGGAAGGTCTGACCAAATGTAGCTGGGGCCTCTCAGTCAATCCACTGTAGGCTGCCGGGGAGACTGGCAGACCCACTTGAGCATGGCGCTGTGACCACCCCAGGCATTGGCAGGCAGGGAGGCAGATTCCCTGTGCCAGGCCTGAGCACACAGGCCCCTGTGAGAGTGTCCCGATGGCTTCCTCGTCCCCAGCCTCCGTCTTTATTTTTATCCACCTGATCATCAGTGTGGGCTAGATGAAACGGGTGAGCGCAGAACAAGTACTGGGGAAGCTAGGATTTGATTTTTATTTCCCTGCAGCATAAGCCTTGGCTTGAGAAGGTCCTGGGCTACTCTGTCCAGCTCTGCAGTTGCTTTGCCCCCAGGTTTCTTTTTCCTCACCTTTTTGATCATCTTGTTGCTGTCTCAAGAGTGTTTCCACATTTTCTGTTTTTTTTTTCCCCAAGTGGCAGGCACCAGCATTAAACAGCAACACCAAGCCTGCTGCTAGCTGTGGGAGGGGCTGGCATTCTTTCCAGTGGCTCTGACCAGCCAGTGGTGGGGAGTGCACTTTATTTGGACTTCTCCAAGCTCCACACTTAGGAGGAGAGAAGTTCTCTTTTTCCTCTTCCTCCTGAGGAATGAAAGGATATCTCTAAGGTTAAGCCCAGCCTTCTGCCCCCACCCTTGTGTGGGCAAAGGATGAGGAAGGTGCGCCCCCTCCCCCGGCAGGGCACTGGGTGGTTTGTGGGCCACACCTCAGCAGTCTGAGAGACGTGCCCTGCTATCAGGGAGAGTGAGCAATTGCCTGACGCAGCAGCCGAGTTCCTGGGAAGTGAACGCATGGAACTGCCGGGAAGCAGTGGCCTGCAGGGCCAGACGCTTCCCCTCTGGAAAGCCTAGTTTCTTTCTGGAGTTGTGCGTCTTATTTCCTTTTCTTTATTGAAGGAGCAATTTGGTCTAATTGCTGTTGCCACTGCCTGGGCAGGAGGAAGCCGAGCCGGGCGCAGAGCTCTCCTGGGCGGGTGGAGCGGTTTCGCCATGAGCTCGTCAGACCTGAACAGCAGAAGCCGGGCGTCCGCTGTGCATGATGAAACTTGCAAGCGTGTTGTGCTTTAGGACTGCAGCTGGTTCCTTTGATGCACTTGGCATCATTTTTATCCACCTGTTCATTAGTGTGGGTTAGGCGAAACAGGTGAACGCGGAACAAGTACCATCGAAACCAGGGGTTGACTTTTATTTCCCTTGAAGCATATGCCTCTTGCAGCGATGATTTTAACTCCCGTGGGAGGGAAACAAGTGTTTGGCAACTTGACTGCACTGGAAGGCCCCTTTGCTTTAGCTGTTTAAAGCTCCCTTTGGTTCAGTCCTGCTTGAAGCATTAGGATTAATGCCAATTGAGGACATTCGAGGGAGGAAAACAAATGCTAAAATTGAGAGTGGTTGTCACTTGACTGCTGTGGCCCTGCTCCCTTAGTGATGGTGCTGCCATCTTGGCTTGCACTGCTGATGGGAGGTCTGTCTGCATTCTGTGAGGGCTGGGAGGTGGGTGGGAATGTTCACTGCTGAAGCTGGGTCTTCCCAGTAAAAATACTGCTGCTGCCATCCTGCTGCTTCGTGGCTCACACTGCGCACACTGTTCTTGTTACCAGCATCTCCTTTCTCTAGGAGTTTTCTATCATTGACAAGAGGTTATCTCTTGTTAAAGGGGAAACAGTTGCAAACAACCACTTATAAAGCCCGGTAAGCAACAGGCTGAAAGCACCTGAAGCTGTCCCTAGGGCTGAGCGCCTCTGCCCAGGTGGGAACAGCTGCCCTGGTGCCTGGACCTCCCGGCTCCAGGGTCAGGGTGGCTCTGCCCTGGACACTTGGCAGCCCCAAAGAGGCTGATGTAAGTGGGCCAGTCCTGAGCCTGGGGATGCTGTAGCAACACCAGTGACCCCAGGCAGAGGTGAGGGCCTTGCTCCACACCCCATCTGTAGAAGGGAAATAACAAACCTCTTAGCTCAGAGAGTGGTGTGACAAGGCTAATTAGTGTATGTTGTGCTCTTTGAAGATGAAAAGAAGCCACTCGATTATCCAAAACAGTTCTCATGTCGGCTTTGATTTCCTTTCTTTTAGGATTTCTTGGAGAATAGCACCCAGTGGTTTTCCTTAAGGTTCAGTTTGGCCAGAGGACAAGTAGTCCAAATTGGGTTTCTTAGTCACAACACTTGCCTGGGGCAGGGTTCTGGGTGACGGAGAATGTGGTAAGAACCATTTGAATACTTACAGTGTAGAAACTGGGTGAAACGAGGTGCCCTCAGTTTCCTCCTGGGATTCAGTAAAGATGCTTGTGCGGACAACTCGGACACTGTTTTTTTATTATTATTATTAATCTTCACCCAAGGACATATTTCCATTGAGTTTTAGATAGACTGGAGGGAGGGAGGGGGAGAGAGAGAGACAGACAGAAAAACATTGATGTGAGAGACATTGATTGGTTGCCTCCTACACAACCCCAGCCAGGGCCAGGGATTGAACCCGCAGCTGAGGTACGTGTCGTTGACTGGGAATCGAACCCGCGACTCTTTGGTCTGCGGGGCGACGCTCTAACCACTGAGCAAAACTGGCCAGGGCCAACTCTGACACTATTTTAATTTCACATAACTCAGCATTTTACGTGGGGCAGGCAGCACGGGGGTGGCATGAGTCTTGTTGAAACCTGTGTGCTGTGTGGCACGCCTTAAATTCACTGGCAGGCCAGGTTTGTACACCTGCTGTGTGATGAGGCGACGTGTCCTACTGGACAGGTGTGTGCTCGCAGGCCGCCTGGCCAGGCCCACGCTTGGAGGGCAAGGGACGTCATGGGTTACTGGTTCTCCTCGCCTCTCCAGTAGGGGAGCACACAGAGGGCTGTGTGGCTGGTGTTCCCCTGTTCCTGGCTTGTGACCTCCTCTGCCAGGCCCTGGGGCACCTTGCAGCTCCCACCAGCCTGTGGCTGCTTTTTTTTTTTTTGCACTTCAGATAGAGCGGGAGGGAGAGAAGGATGAAGTGAAAGAGAGAGAGAGAAACATCGATGTGAGAGAGACACATCAAGTGGTTGCCACCCACACAACCCCAACCGGGGCCGGGGACAAACTGCAACCGAGGTACACGCTCTTAGCGGGAACCGAACCCAGGACTCTCTGGTCCACGGGCTAATGCTCCAACCACTGAGCCAAACCAGCCAGGGCTGTGGCTGCTTTTTTAAGGGCATGTTTCTGCCGACCTCGCCCTTCCCTCTAATGTAGGTGTCCCTCAGGCTCTGTCTGTGGGCGGCTGACTTTTCAAAACCCCTGATTCACCCTTGAGCTTCAGTTCTTCGTTCCTCCCCTTAGTCCTGTGCCCCTCTGTTTCACACCGATGTATCCAGAGTTGAGTGCTTTCTGTCGCTTCTCCCTCCTCCTGCTTCCCCCAGTCCCTGTAGCAAACCAGGATGCTCAGTGCTGGCTGTGCTGGAGTGGGCTGGGCTGTGTGGATAAGGCTCTGGCCCTCCTTTGCAGGCCTGGTGCTCACCTGGCTGCCTCCTTGGTGGCCTGTCCTCCACCTGTCCCAGGGTCCTTGGTCTAGAGCAGTGTTCCCTCTAGACGGGAGCTGGACCTCAGCCTCTTGGTCTCTCAGCTGCAGCCACGCTCTGTCTCCTTCAGTGGTGCCATTCTGGGGCACCAGGTGTCGAAGGGACCCAGGAACAGGAGGGACCTCGAGCCAGAGTAGGCGGCCTGCAGCGTGCTGTGCACTGGGCAGCCAGGCCAAGGGAGGGCAGTCATGTTGGTCCCCAGCCCTGGCCCATTGAGCTTAGGGTACTGGGCTCTGCGCTGGCACCAGGAGAGGGGTGAGCAGTGAGGTGTGGGCCGGAAGTGGTGGGGCTCAGGCTCTTCTTGGTGGTTCATGTAGGCCGTTCCTTGGTTTTGAACCCCGTCAGTGGCTCAGCTCTGTGTTCGTCTAGTCCATGGGCCAGGTGTGCCTGCTCTTCTTTCCCTTCTTCTGAGTGTCTCCAGTTGTCTCACTTCTGCACAGAGGGGTGAGAATCCCCCCACTGGACTCGGCCAGACTGTACTGTTCCCTGCACACGGAGAAGCCCAGGCCCCTTCCTGAGCCCAGGATTTGGGGAGTGGTCATTTAAACAAGAATGTCTCAGTAACACTTGCTGCTGGGTTTGTGGTTACCATTCTGGCTGTTTAGAACGTGTGAAGGAGCTGGGGATAGGGTCGTGGAACACATTGTTATGGGCAGGCTGATTCAGTGACTTGAAGTTGTGCCTGGCCCTGGACGGTTTGGCTCAGTGGTTACCTTTCATTCAAAGGTTAAGTAAAAGCTAGATGCAGGTATTTTGATCATTTAAACCTTTTTTATGAAGTTAATTTTATTTACACGTATGTATACTTAAAATTCTTTGTAATTTATTTGATGCAATTTACTTTATCAGAAACTATTTTTTTTCATTCTGGATCCTAGCTGATTCTAATCAGCCATTGAAAACTTAGTTTTAGTGATTAGATTTTCCACATTTGGAAGTTCCTTTTTCCCCTCTTGATGTATGCAGTGCTGAGAAACCAAACCAGGCATGCCCTGGGGAGAACAGAAGGCTTTCTTGCTTCTCCTGGAACTGCAGGTGCCTGGGTCTGGCTGGCTTGCCCTGCCCCTTTGGAGCATCCTCTGGGCTTCCATCTGGGGCCTGGTCCTGGAGTCCAGCCTGGCACTTCCTGCGGGTCAGTTCAGTTCTGTGCCGCTCTGTGCTCCCTGTCCAGTGTCAGTCTGCTGTTACTTCTTGGGGAGGCGGCGGGGCCCTTTGAGATTCCCCTCACTTTCATTTTTCAAGCCAGCAGGGTGCCAGGCTGCAGTCAGGGTGTGGGAAGATTCTCTCCTAGAGTGGCTAGAAGGGGTCCTCAGGCAGGAGCTCTGGGAGTTCCTGTGTCAAGTGCTTTGGCTGTTATGTAAAGGACGAAGCCGCAGTTCAGCCTTGCTGCCCACTATGGAAGGTGTGGCCCTTGGTGAGCTCTTCCAACAGGTGAGGGCTATGGGCCAAGCTGGAAGAGGCATCCAGCCTGGAACTGGTTGCACTGAGTGCTTTTGGTCCTTCCAGTTGCATCCCTTTCTTGTGTCCCGACTGGTCCCAATAGGGCATGGTACCACTTCTCAACCTTGGGATGAGACTCTGGAGCACAGAACGGGATAGCCTACTCTGCCTGAGCTCTGTCCTGTTTGCTTGTCCATGTGTCTTCCTGAGGGACCAGGGACAGGGCAGTAAGGTGCCCAGTGGGGTCTGGTGTATACCACCTTGCAGGAAATTCATGGGCTCCATGAGCTCATGTGCCGTGGGGCCCTTTCTCCTTGGGCCTAGGGTGGAGCTGCTTTTCTTGGCCTTGACTTGATGGTGCTTCAGGGAGCCTCTGACCAGCATCTCCTGCTTGGCAGCCGGGTGGACCTGCTCCTGAGCCGCTGACACTGTGATTCACGGGCTGGGTGAACATGCCCCGGGGAGAGGAAATGGTTTTGTATGTTGCAGAAAAGCAAGCTCGGGAGGGTAGCAATCAAAAGGGGTGGTTTAAATGATCACTAAGAAACTTGTGTTTGCACCCTGAGCTGTGCTGGTTTCTAAACACAACAGACGTGTGGGCATTTCTCAGCTGTGTGGTGCTGCTTCCTCTCACAGCCAAGTGCACTTGGCCTCTGTGGCGGGCATGCTTTCTGCAGGCTTGTGTCTCGTGCTTTCATGAAAAGGGGTCATTCCTCCCGTGTGGTGGCGTGGTTGGTGAATGCCCAAGACCATCAGGAGGCTGCTGCCTCTGGCTGCTTCTGGTGTTAGGCTCACTGTCCTCTGCGCACTCTCGGGTAAAGGGCAGTGATGGTGGCCCCATTTTTAGGTGAAAAACACCCACAAACAAAGACAAAGTCCTCATCCTAATGATTTTTGTTTCTTCTTTTTCACCTCTTCTGCCCTCCTGGTCTGTTCATGTCAGGAATTTGGCAAATAAAGAATGTTTAGCCCTGGCCGGGTAACTCAGTTGGTTGGAGCATTGTCTCATACATCAAAAAAAAAAGGGGGGGGGGGGAGATGTGGGTTCATTTCCAGTCAGGATGCATTTGGAAGGCAACTGATCTTGGTTTCTCTCTCACATCGATGTTTCTCTCTCTCTCTCCCCCACCTTCCCTTCTCTTCCCTCCCTCCCATTCTATCTAAAACTCAATGGAAAAATATCCTCTGGTGAAGATTAACAACAACAACAAAAAATGGTTACCTGTGAGAGCATTTTTGCATATCAGAGCTTAAGACTCTTAACTTAGTGAGTGAGACCTGTGGGCGCTTTAGCCAGTTGCCAGAACTGTCACTTCTTCCCTAACCATCAGATGAGCATCCATCTGTCCTTCCCTGCACACCTTCCATCCTACTTCAGGTCCTCTTGTCAGCTTTCTAGGAATGGCCTCATTTTTATTTATTTTTTAATTATTATTATTTTTTAATTCTCACCCGAGGACATTTTTCCATTTTTGTTCAGATAGAGTGGGAGGGAGAGAGAGGGAGAGAGAGAAACACTGATGTGAGAGAGACACATCGACTGGTTGCCTCCCGCACGACCCCAACCATGGCCGGAGACGGACCACGACCAAGGTACGTGCCCTCGAACCCACGACTCATAGGTCTGCGGGCCGACGCTCTAACTGCTGAGTCAAACCGGCCAGGACGGAATGGCCTCATTCTTAGTTTCATCCCCTTCCATGTGTCCTCCAAACTGCTGCCAGTGACACATCTGTCCATTTAGAATCTGATCTGTCACTGTGTCCAGGATTAGGCAGTAGCCCCCTTGCCTGCAGGGTGGAGTTTCAGCCCCTCATTTGGTCCCTGAGGCTTAAAACAGCAGCCATTGTTTGTGTGTGTAGATTCTGGTCCGCAGGCCAGGGCCTGGGGTTGTCTTATCTCTGCCCCTGATGCCAGAGGCCTGGGTTGAGGAGGGCACAGTGGGGAGGGGAGGGTGGGCACGGGCACACAACTTGCAGGACTGGGCCCAGCTGGGCCTGTAGACTGGGGTGCTTATGTGGCATCTCTGCATGTGGTGGGGTTAGTGTGGCAGCTGGGTTCCCAGGGGACAGTGTCTGGAGAACAAGTGGCTCTGAAGTCACAGCGTTGCTTCTCCCTGGCTCTGGTGGTGAAGCAGCTATGAGCCCAAGGATGGGGGACGCAAGTAGAGACCCACCCAGACCCCAGCTCTGGGTGGAGGAGTGTCAGGATTTGCCACAGAGGGTGACCATGTGACTTATCCAAACTACATATTGGAGGGTAAAAGGAGGCTCTGTTCATCACGAAGCCGGGCACCAGCTTGGTCTGAGCGGGGTGCGCAGTCGCCTGTAAGTTGACACCCTTTCTTCATGGGCCCAGGGGTGCCTGTCTGTCTGGCCTCTCCTGCTTTCCCCCCACAGACCTGATGCTCTGTATTTGTTTCCTGTTCGTGTCCTGTCTCCTCACTGACTGCTCGTCTGGCAGACTTCGGTTCCTCCCGTGAGAGCTGCTGCAGTGAAGTCCTTGTTGACCCCTCCCCAGCCTGACTGGCTATCTCCTTGCACATCATGTGGACTTCCGTTGTATGTTATGTGGACCACCTACCTCAGGGGACTGGAGGCGGTGTTTGGTGCTTTCTGGCTCTCTCTCAAGCTCTGAGTCTCTGAAAGGAACCCAGTGTTTCTGCTCAGTAAGGTTTTGTTCTGCAAATGGATGACTTAGGTTTAAAGTACATTAAACTGGAGACATTTGAACTTACATAGAGTAAATGAACTGTGATTTTTGTATTTCACATAAATTAAACCTAGGGAAGAGTAGTTCTTAATTAAAATAGATTTTGGAAAAACAATAGGAATATATCTGTGTTTACTTGGTAGGAAATATTTCTGATCTCTTTGGTGACTGCATTTGACATTCATTTGCATTTTATTCTCAGAGCTGCCCAGTGAAGGTCCTGCCATTGCCCCATTTTGTATGCCAAGGAAACTGAGGTTCAGAGAAGGCCGCTTCCTGCCTGGACACAGGGCTGAGTGGTGTCTGCTTGGCTCTGAAGCTGAGCACTCCCAGCGTTTCCCCGGACCTGTGGTTCAGCAGGTTCAGTAGACAGAGGGTGAGGACCTCCCTCCTCTTTGTGTTAGCACAGCGCCTCCCCTCTGCCACTCGCTAGTTCTGAGGATGACACAAGCCCCCACCCCATCTTCACGCACCAGCTTCATCTGCTGACTTGGCTCATAGGGCCACTCCCGCCCTCTCCCAGTGCTGGTAGTTATTGTTGGTCACCTTTGTGGCTGTTATGCCTGACTGGACCTCCTTTTCCTCTGCCACCCCTTCTCCAGGGCCTCTGGATCCCCCCTCTGCTGGTGTTCTCTCCCTGCCACCTCCTTGCCCACTGCTGCCTCTCAGCCTGGGGCAGTTGTCCTGCACTCGGACCTTCTCATCCTGTTTTGTACCCTTACTCTGGTCTTAGGTTTTGTCTTCACAGTGATAGTTGACCCTTGAACAACCCCGGTTTGAACTGTGTGGGTGTACTTACATGCAGATTTTTAAACACTTGTTCAGGTATCAACTGTATTTCAGTCTGAGGTTGGGAATCCTCATGTGCAGAGGGCCCACTTAAGTTATCTGAGGATTTTTAACTGCCATGTGACTGGTGCCCTTAGCCCCACATTGATCAAGAGTCATTGGTTTGCAGCTTTTAGGGTAACAGCCTTCACCTTGTTAGGAATAATGTTGCTCGTTTCAGGGCTTTGTCTTCTGCTCTGCAGTCCCAGTGTCCTTCTGAAGTGTGTGGCTTCTACTCTCTGATATTCCCATTGACCAAAATCCTGCCATATTTTTGTTTGTTTCATGTATGGACCATAACTTGTATGGTTTTGACTTTTCTGTAGGATTGTGCGGCATTTCACCCTGGGCGATTTCACTCATGCCCAGACTAATCTGCTGAACCACCTCCCTGACTCCTTTAAAAATCCACCAGGAAGAAGCTCAGGGGTCCAGGTGACTCTAAACCCCATGGTTACCAGGTTATAAAATGGGTGTTTCAGATGTGGCCCGTGGGAGTCCAGGGTCCTGCCCTGCCTTTTATTAGCAACCAGCATGCTGTGGATCCTGCTGTGTTTCTAGTGGACGGGTCACTGAGAGGGGCTATTCTCTGGATGGTTTAGGCCCAGTTGTTCTCAACCTTCCTAATGCCGCGACCCTTTAACACAGTTCCTCATGTGGTGGTGACCCCCAACCATAAAATTGTTTTCGTTGCTACTTCATAACTGTAATTTTGCTACTGTTATGTCTTAGGCGACCCCTGTGAAAGGGTCGTTTGACCCCCAAAGGGGTTGCGACCCACAGGTTGAGAACCGCTGGTTTAGGGTTTCAGGGTTGAGTTGATGGGGAAGACGTAATGGTAGAAAGAGCAGAAGACAACATCACTTCTGCCAAGGGGATTTGCAGAATATTTCACAGAGTGATCCAGGTCCAGGGAGGGAGCAGAGGAATCAAGGCTGTGTCGTGTGTCTGCTGGGCAAGGCAGTGGACCCAAGGGACGCCTTTCTGAGAGACGCCTCGGTGTTTTGTGTGTGGTGATAGCCCTGGCCTGAGGCCTGAGCCCTGTTCTCTCCAGTGCAGCTTGGAGCGACCACGGCTGCAAGGGCCAAGGGCTGGTCGGGAGGGGAGTCTCCGTGTGAGATACCGTTGACCAGGGTATTAGGGAAGTGCTCTTCATCTCAGCTGAGCAGCTCCTTGACCGTCAGAACCTGATGTCCGGACAGGGAATCCCACACAGACGGGCCACGTATCTTCAGATGGTCTGAAATGGAAGCGTTTTCCACCTGCCAGTTAAATACTGTTTCTGAAGGGAACTAGCTTGATTAGCTGTTGTTCAGAAGTGCTTGGCTCTAGGATTCTGTTTCAGGGGCTTGGATGCCTGTGTGAACTGTCCCATTTCTTTTCCATACTCAGAAGTGGAGGGGAACATTTCAGCTTGAGAATTCAGGGGGTTGCAAGGTCTGTGAGTTTGGAGGTGGTCCCTGGTTACAGGGAGTTGAGCTGGCGACATTGTGCTAGAACTCCTATGGACATCCGTCCTGTGGGCCCAGGAGATCAGTGCT
Source organism: Tadarida brasiliensis (assembly GCA_030848825.1). NCBI lineage: Eukaryota > Metazoa > Chordata > Mammalia > Chiroptera > Molossidae > Tadarida > Tadarida brasiliensis. The sequence goes on from CM061273.1 coordinate 66,669,105, forward strand.
GCCAGGTGGGATATGTCGGCAGCACAGGAGGAGGCGAATGTGTTCGAGGAATAGAAAGGCCTTTCTCCTTTGTCAACTGAGAGTGGGTGAGACTTCAGACACCAGTCCTTGGGGGTCTTACCTATGTGTGAGACACTTCGACCTGCAGCTTTTATCCTTGGGTGTTTTTATGCACAGATAATTGTAGAAAACTAGTGAGATGCCTTACTCACCTTCTAATAGGCTAGTGCCCTTAACTTCAGTGTGGGCATATGTCTGAGATTAAGCCCCCCCCAATAAGTGACCGCACCCCTATTTCCGATGCCCTTTTGAAGGGTTTCATCTCCAGTCTATATAATTCCTTCCTTTATCATGTATGGAAACTGTTCTCTTGTTATTCAGTGGTGAGTGTTCTGAAGAGAAAATTTGGAAGGTCCGAAGAATTGTTTTTGAGAATTTGTTTTATATTTGTAAATGAATCTGCAACATTTCAATAAAACTTTTTTTTTTTTTTTAAGGCACAAATATTTAAGCATGGAAAACGTGAAGACTGTTTACCCTATGGTAAGGCTTCTTTGTAAGAGAGGGTGTGTTTGTTAGCATAGGATCGAGTGTGTCTGCTTCACATGTCACAGGTGTAGAGATCTGAGACTTGCTGTATAGAACACTATCATAGTTCTGTGGTTTTTTGTTTTGTATGTGCATGTGGTTTAATAATCTGGGGTTTGGGTTTTGACTTTTGGGTTTTGAATTTCTTTTTATTTTTTAATTTATTGATTTTTTTTTTTTAGAGAGAAAGGGAGAGGGAGAGAGAGAGAAACATCGATGAGAGAAAACATTGACTGGTCGTCTCCTGCATGCCCGCCCCTGGGGATTTGGTCCACAACCTGGGCATGTGCCCTGACCGGAAATCGAACTGGCAACCTCTTGGTGCAGGGTCGATGCTCAACCGCTGAGCCACACCAGCCAGGCTGACTTTTGGGTTTTATATGGGAGATCTAGGCTCCTGAGTCTGGGTCTGGATTCTGGCAACTTGGCGATGTACATGTGGCCTGGAGTGTCTGGCTCGCTTCGTGAGGTCCCAGTCACAGCTTTGTTCTTCCTGTAGATGTGGCCACATCTTTGCCCTTTTACCTCATTCTCTTAATTTTAGATAGAACCTCAGTTTATAAAAATAAGTACAGTGAGCTGCAGAAAGGTGTACTGTCCGGACCTAGAGGAATTTGTGTTTTAGAAGATGTGTGAATCAGATTTGAATAGTGGAACGTTTGTAGCACATGCTGTCGGAGAGAACGATGGCACAGTGAGCCCCACCTTTCTGTCCCAGGCTTCAGGTTGTCGTTCATGGCACTCCCGCTTGTCCCCACCTACCCGACACTGCATGTCTGTGCGTCTGTTTTAATGTGTCTCTCTGACAGACAGGGACTCTTTTTAAAGACATAACCTTGATACCATTATCACACCTGAGAAAATGAGTAGTGATTGCCCATCGTCACCTGGTGTCCTTGGTGGACTTGTGACCACAGCATGGGTCTGTGTTGAGTTCCAGTCAGTGACACTCGGTTAGTCGCTGCACACTGGGTCTTACAGGAAATTATTACAACTGGTCTTGAAACCCTGCCCTCCTTGTCTCTCACATGAAATGCCATCCCATGCACTGTTCTGCCCTCAGCTTCCCCTTGACGTGCACCTTATCCCCCGAATGGCCCTGGCAACATCTTCCTGCCCGTGGAGACCCCTCCTGGCAGGCAGCCTCACACCTGCTGCTGTTACCACTCCTGCTTGATGCCCGGCTCCCCTGTAAAACAACAGCAAACAGCGTAAACACCCCACAGCTGTGTGCATCATGTTTTGTAGTCTGTAGTCTAGGCTGTTCACTTTGTGGAGAGCCCCTTCTCCCTCCTCTGGGGCTGCTCCGTTCTCCCAGCCTCCGGATCTGCTGCTTCACAGGGAGGAAGTTGGGCAGGTTGCCCTCTCGCTGCACTTGGTAAATGATGTGGGGTGAAGGGGACTTCATGAAACAGGGTTTGGGGTTTGTTGTGAATTTAGGCCATCACTGCAATCAGAGGGCCTGTGGGATTGTCTGTGGTCTTAATGCTGTAGACATCAAACACAGGTGGTTCACTGTGGGGTGCATAAAGGCCTCCCACCAAACTGAGTTGCATTTGCTCTTGTTTGCAGCGGCCACTGTCCTCAAGTGCCTGGACGGCTGCAGAATCCCTGACAGCAACCACACCCTGCTCCGGAAACTCAGGGTGAAGCTTGTGCAGCGGCTGGGCCTGACCTTCCTGAAGCCCAGGGTGGCCAAGTGGAGGTTGGTGGACCAAGGTGCAACCGTGTGTGGCCAACATCGTGACCGCCGTGTTTCTTGTTTTCGGTGGTTGTGGTGAAGTAGACTGACTGATAGAATATCCTCTGCTTTCATTTCTTCTCGAGTATTTCTGATTTTAAAAGAAAAAGTTTTCCTTTTGTTTTTTTCGGACCCTACATCTTTCAGTTAGAGTAACTGAAGCTGCAGTGATGCCAAGAAAAGCTTGCTTTTGCATTTTATGTGATGTTCAAGTACAGTACAACTTGACTGATTTGGGCTTGCTGTGGGAAAGCTCCATTTTGATTGATGATAACTTTGAATCATAAGCTTCTTTTAAAGAGAAAAAGCTCACTCCTTGAGGTTTATTCAGAAAGTCTGTTGATGGAAACAGAGTCTTAACCATCCGTAAGTGGCCTACTGTAATTAATAGAGTGCTTTTGAATTGGTGGCTCCCCGGAAACAGGCTTTTCTACTCTGGTTGGGGTACTCTTATTTTGTTTTTAAATTTATCTTTATTGTTGAAAGTATTACAGATGTCCCTCCTTTCCCCCCCATTGACACTCTCCTTCCCGCTTCTGTCCTCCCGGCCTTCACCAAACTGCTGTCTGTGTCCATTGGTTATGCATGTAAGTTCTTTGGTTTATCTCTTCCCACTGCCCCACCCCCCTCCCTCTGAGGTTTGTTAGTCTTGGGGTATTGTGTCTTTAACAGTCTTCAGTTTTATTTCAAGTAGTATTCTGCGTGGTTTGGGAGGAAATATTTGACTTAAGTTCAGCTCAGTCTTTGTCTCCGATTATAGTAAGTTCTGGAGAAGTGTGCTGTGTTTTAGTGATGTTTTGCTGCAGTACCTTCTGGTTGTTCTGCATACAGCTGCTTCTATAAGAAGTTGTTTATGAGACTAAATGTTAGTGGTTAGTTTCTAAAATGCCATAGAAAACCAAGGTTCAGGACTGAATTAGGTTCTCCAGAGAAACAGAACCAATAGGGTGTGTGTAAAGAGACTTAGGAAGAATTGTTCATGTGATTGTGGAGGCTGGCAAGTCACTGGATCTGCAGGTGAGTCGGCTAGCTGGATGCCCAGGAAAGCTGATGGTGTGGTTCCAGTCTGAAGGCTGGCAGGCTCGGCACCAGGAGGAGCGGATGTTTCAGTTGGAGTCTTAAGGCAGGTAGAATTTCCTCTGACTTGAGGGTGGGTCAACCTGTTTGAGCTCTTTAGGCCTTCAACTGATTGGGTGAGGCCCACCCACACTGTGGCAGGCAATCTGCTTTACTAAGTCTGCCGATTTAAATGTTAATCTCGTTCAAAAACACCCTCACAGACACAGCCAGAATAATGTTTGACCAGATGTCTGTGACTCTGTGACAGTCAAATTGACATACAAAATTAACCATGACAAATATTATACATTTACATGGGAAGAAATATTTAGCATTTAATTTTGTTTTGCCTGTATTTTCATGCACATTTAATTTTTAATATGGTTGGGTTTAAGTCTGTTATTTTGTTGTTTCTCTCATCTTTTCTTCCTTTTTCTTTTTAATCCTCACCCAAGGACATTTTTTCCATTGATTTTTTTTAGAGAGAGTGGAATGTAGGGAATGTAGGAAAGGGGAGAGGGAGGGAGGGAGGGGGAAGAGAGAGAGAGCGAGAAAGAGAAAGAGAGAAATATCAATGTGAGAGACACGCATTGTATTGATTGGTTGCCCTCCTACATACACCTGGACCAGGGCCGGGGATCAAACCTACAACCCAGGTACATGCCCTTGACTGGGAATCGAACCCATGACCCTTTGGTCCATGGGCCGATGCTCTAATCTCTGAGCCACACCAGCCAGGGCTGTTTTTTTGATCTGTTTTATCTCCTTTTACATTTTTGTTACATCTTAAAAAAATTTTTTTTTTCTTTATTGATATTAGAGAGAGGAAGGGAGAGGGAGAGAGAGATAGAAACATTGATAAGCGAGAACATCGATAGGCCACCTGCATGCCTCCCCTAGGGATTGGACCCACAACCTAACCTGGGCATGTGCCCTGACCTGGAATCGAACTGGCGACCTCTTGGTGCATGGGTCAACGCTCAACCACTGAGCCACACCGGCTGGGCTTGTTACACCTTTTAGCATCATTCTCTTATCGGTTATCTTTCCCTTAGGGGAGCAGCCTGTCTGGCAGGTCACTAACTTACTGGTGCTGCTCCCTCCTGTCAGGTCTCCCTGTGGGCCCCATTCGGGTGGGTTTTCTTCAGTTATTTTCTGCTGGAGTGCAGCCCTTATTCCTGCAGCAGACTCCTCACTTCTGGTGTGTGGCCTTCAGTCCCCTCTTGCTAGGCCCACATCACATGACCTCTAAACTCTGCTCAGCTCCCAGCTGCTCTCTGATGGCACTCTGGGCCTGGCCCTGCATTCACACATCTTAGGGTTGCCCAAGGCTCCAGTGAGATTTTTATGCAGAGTATTGGAGTTCCTTCTCAGCACCTCCCTTTTTTCCTCTGTTCCCAAATAATGGCCATCTCAGTAGTCACGAATGTTTTCTTCCACTTGGCAAGACTGCTGCTCTCTGCTTGGGCTCTATTTTAGGAAGTAACTTCTGGGAGGAAGCAGAGGTGAAGGTGGGGTGTACCCTGCGGGCTCCCTGCTCTGACGTTGCGGCCTTACCTTGGCTCTCATCTTGTGCCTGCCAGTGGTCGGTTAATTGATCTTGTCCAGATTTAGTAGTTGTTTATGGCCGAAGGTAAGTCTGATGGCAGCCTGAAGTCTGTTATCTTTATAGTTCCATCTGGTCTCTGGTTTCTGAACAGTAAGGTGAGTGCTGTTCCTGTGAAGTAGTTGATGTGTATACTCATTTGAGGACAGACGATGATAGCCATCATGTGAATACCTGTTACTCGAGGGGAAACAGAGGCAGCGGGAGGGTCAGGGGCTATGTAGAACCACACAGCTGGGCCAGCCGTGCTGCCAGGAGACGATGCCAGTGGCTTTGACTGGGGGTGGTGAAGAGGGTTGTGGATGGCAGGCTGTGGACTAGCTGGAGCACCTGGGTGACGGTGGGCTGGGAGTCGGAACGCATGGGTAGGTGCTGCCTGCTGTGAGGGAAGAGGGCCCAGGGGTCTCAGTGCTGCCCTGCTGCTTTACCACCACCTGCCTTTCCACCCTGCAGATCTGACAGCACGTGAGGCTTCTGAGCCGTCGTGAGTTTGGGTCTGTATTCTGTGGCTAAAGTTATGTCGTCATCTTTTCCTGGCAATCTTGGCTGATGACTGTTTTCTTCCTTTCCACCGTGTCCCTGTAAACATGTGGAATTTCCACAGGTTCTGATTCCAAGGGACACTCAGTTGTTGATTTCTGTTGTCAGGATCGTTGGCTAGGCTCTGAGCTATGACAGTGGATCTAAGACAGTGGTTTTCAACCTGTGGGTCACGACCTCTTTGGGGGTCCAACGACCCTTTCACAGGGGTTGCCTAAGACATAACAGTAGCAAAATTACAGTTACGAAGTAGCAACGAAAATAATTTTATGGTTGGGGGTCATCACAACACGAGGAGCTGTATTAAAGGGTCGCGGCGTTAGGAAGGTTGAGAACCACTGATCTAAGGTCATGTGTGGTCCTTGCAGGTACCAGCGTGGCTGCCGCTCCTTGGCTGCTAACCTGCAGACCTACACCCAGAGTCAGAGGGAGCCCCCGATGCACACCAAGACTCCCGACAGTGAGGAGGGCTATGACGTCCCCGAGGAGGTGGAGAGCGTGATTGGTGCGTGGCCTGCAGCCTGAGTGGCTGTTTTGGTGGGTGGGAAACGAGGCTCTGGCCCAGCTTGCTCCATGCCACACTTTGGCGGCAGTTCTGAGGTCAATCTATGGGCTGAACCCCTTTCTCAATTGTGCTAGTGTCACGTGACCGTCACTGTCCATTGAGCATGGCTTGCAGTCCATCCCCATCCCCATGAGAACATCTGCACCCATCTGTGGCTGTTGGGGTCTTGGACCCCAAGAATCTCCCACCTTGGCCCTTCATTTCCACCTCACTCCCTGTGCACCTCAGAACCCCAGGCCTCACCTAGAGCTCTGAACTCGGCCTCCTTAGCCCCAGCCGCCCGCACCCACCCCACAGAGCCCTTCACCTGCCCCACTTTCACCCCAGGTGGCAGCTCCTGCTGCGCAGAGGGCCAGAGTCATCAGCAGAGCTTGCTCCCTTACCCCTGAGGACTAGGCCCCACCCGCAGGGCCAGCCTCCACTGGACTCTTACTCAGGGTCTCCCACTCTTACCCGTGGGCTCGAACTCTGGCATTCACTGCTCCAGGCTCCCTGTGGTGAAGGACAGTGTCTCTCCTCCTTGTCCCCTTAACAGTACGTTTTCTCGCAGAGTTGTCCACACCTGCTATCCCCACCGCCCCAAGGCCCCAGACTGCCCATCACAGAGAACTCATCCATCTGCACAGGCTCCTGTTCCTCTTCCACATCAGGCCTCTGTGCAGCCTGGTGCCCTCCGTCAAGGTTCCCACCCACTGGGCTTGCAAGGTCCTTACCATGAGGCCTCTGACGCCACCCCACCTTCCTTTGGGCCTTTTCATGGCTTTTCCTAATGTCTGTGCTATCCCTAAGACCCTGACCCGTATGTCTTCTCTTGTGCTTTCTGGGAGCCTTTCTCACCTGGCTGAGGTCACCGTTGACTCTGGCCTCCCTGCTGCTTTTTGCCCGTGGCTGCTCTGATGAGTGGATCTGCTTCTGAGAAACAACGGCAAAAGTTGGCTTCAAATGATTTAAAAATGGAAGGAAACATTCTTTTCTTGTAATTAGAATAAAGGTTATTTTTTTTTATCCTCACCTGAGGACATTTTTGCATTTTTATCTTCAGATAGAGCGGGAGGGAGAGAGGGAGGAAGAGAGAGAGAGAAATATTGAGGTGAGAGAGACGCATCGAGTGGTTGCCATTCACACGACCCCAACTGGGGCCGGGGACAAACGGCAACCGAGGTACGTGCCCTTAGTGGGAACCGAACCCGGGACTCTCTGATCCGCAGGCCAACGCTCTAACCGCTGAGCCAAACCGGCCAGGGCAGAATAAAGGTTCTTAATGTGCTTCTTTCCATGGTGCGCTCTCAGTGGAGTGAGGTATGGGTGCCTGAAGCTGGGAGACGAGGCAGTGACTCGTCTCCCAGCTTCAGGCACCCATACCTCTCATGGCCCTGCCTTCCTGTCTTCCAGAGCAACTGCTGGTCGGGCTGAAGGATAAGGACACGGTCGTGCGGTGGTCTGCAGCCAAAGGGTAGGTGCCGCGTGTCACCAGGTGTGGAGCTGGGCCGAGGGGTTGGCAGCTTGTGAACGAGACCCCGAGGATCTGCCAGGCCTCGACTCATTCAGTACTCGTGTGGAATCACAGCTGTGGACTTCCTCTAATTTAAATTTGTTGTTTTGTGTCCTAATTTTAAAGGTAATCACTGAGGTTGGCTTGAGGCTCCTTTTTTTTTTCTTACCTTTCTGTCTAGAATGGGCAGAATTAGCACATCAGTGTGCCTGTCTCACCTGCCTGTGCTACTTCCTTGCCCTTCATGTCCTGGTCACCACAGCCCCACAGCCCCTGTGAAACCTGAGGGGATGGCTGACAGAGAAGGCGCCTGCCCAGCAAGGCCAGGCCTCCCACAAGACAGGCAGAGTCCACCGTGGGGGCGAGGGGCACCGGGGGACAAAGTACACAGTAGAGGTTAAAGATGTCGATGAACCCTCTGTTTTGGAGAAAAGTAAAATGTGGTGAAGGTACTGGAGGGTGGGGGCTTACCCCCGTGCAGAGGTTCCCCTGGGCTTCTGTGCTGATCCTTCAAGACATATGAGCACTCCGGCTGCAGGGGCACAGGGCAGCCTCTGAGTCCCAAGTCACGTCTGGTTGGAGTGGGATGGGCTGGGAGGGAGGGACCTTTCCTGACCTGGCAGGGGCTCTGTAGAGATGTGGCATCCAGTGTGGAAGTGGGGCCTCCTGCCAGGTTGGGGAGGTCTGGGGGTAGTGGGTGCCCACCCCCTTGGCATCAGTGCTCAGAGGCACACAGACGTCTGTGTATGTCAATCTCTCGGAGCGCCCTGGTGGGGCAGGTGACCTGTGGGTGTACCGTGTGTCAGCTGACTTTGGATCAGCCTCCGCCTCCCCCTTCTCTGGAGGGAGGGAAATTGAGGATGGCTCCTGCTCTGGCATGTGGCCCCCACGATGGGCTGGCGGTGCTGACATGCTGACGGAATGCGCTTGCCCTCCAGGATTGGCAGGGTGGCTGGAAGACTTCCCCAGGAGCTGGCGGACGACGTGGTGGGGTCGGTGCTGGACTGTTTCAGGTACGTGCGGGGAAGAGGGAGACACACTTCTGGCAGGAAGCGGTGGCTTTTCTCTCCTTCGACCTTTCATATTTTCTTTAATTGAGCTTCTTGTCAGAGTCCCAGAGTTGGTTTTTTAATTTAAAATGAATTTGAGAACTCCAGTTATTTCTGGTATGTTTATTTTATCAGCTTAGATATTGTTACACGTAAAACTTTAAGGAAAAAGAAAATGTCTTGAACACACACAGATGTTCTTAGAGAGAACCTGTGGTCTGTCTGCACTGTCCCAGGGAACGTTCTGTGATGGTGGAATGTTCTGGATCTGCCTCTAGGGCAGCTATGAGCCCCCTATGGCTATAGAGACTTAGAAAAAGAGGCTAGTATCACTGAGGTCTGAATTACAAGTTTAATTTCACTGGATTTCAGTGGAAGCAGCCACACGTGGTGGTGGTGGTGGTTGAATCTGTCCCCGCCTTTCAGGGAGTCTACTGGCAGAGGACCTGCCCATAACACAGGTGTGGGCTAGGATGTGCAGGCAACGGGTTTGGGGTGTGAGCCTTGGGCCTGCAGGTCAGGGGACAGGGCAGAGCCCCGGGCAACACAGGCCTGCATGCGTTGGTGGCAGGTGTAGTGAGCAGTTACTTTGGGTGGTTCTTACGCGTTTAAGTGTCTTTCCTGGTTTCAGAAGCAGGTGTCTGGAGAACGGGTGCTGTTTGCTAGGCCGCTGGTTGCACTCCTGCCCTCATTAGCTGATGGCTTCCAGGATTGCCACTGAGTGTGGAAAGTGCACTGTCAGCACTTCTGGGTGCTTGGGTGTGTGTCAGTCACCAAGGCAGCTGCTTGAGCCCCACAGGGCTGTGTGCCTCTTAAGCAGCTTGCTTCTTGAACTTTGCCGCGAGCCTGCTTGGTGATAGCTGAAGGAGTGCAGGAAACAGCAGTCGAATGTGGGTCATCTTTTTCAGAATAATGGTGCGCGTGTGGTCAGAGTACTTCTCTTGGAGGTATCTCATTTTCTGGAGAAACATACACTTTTTGTCGGACTGTGCAGGGCTGTGGACAAGGGGACAAGCCAGTGGGAGCTTTCATGTCTACTTGGTGGTTCTGCTGGCTTATTTGAGGACACCTTCCTGGAGTTCTTTTTCTGGTGGCGTCGTGATGAGCGTGCTGCTGGTGTTGGGACCCGGCCTGCTGCAGAGTTGTGTGTCCCTAGGTGGCCACCGAGGGGGTGGCCACTGGTGTGGCCACAATGGAGTGTTCTACTCTTGGGAGTGCGCAGAGTTCTGAGATGGGATTTAGGAGCTTTTCCTCTGGCCCCTTCACCAGGGATGGCTGTCTGCTTCCAGCCTTCTTTTCTCTTTTCTGCTGCTTCCCTCTGGTCTGTTAAAGCTCCTTTGTACTGAACCCCCCCCCCCCCCCCCGTGCTCTCTCAGCCTCCCTCCTGAAGCACCTTACACATTGAACATCTTTTAAAATTTTTTTTATTTCTTACCCGAGGTTATTTTTCTACTTATTATCAGATAGAGTGGAGGGAGGGAGAGAGAGACAGAGAGAAACATCGATGTGATAGAGCCACACCGACTGGTTGCCTCCCGCATGACCCAACCAGAGCTGGGGATGAACCGCAACCCAGGCACGTGCCCTTGACTGGATTCGAACCCGAGACTCATTGGTCCGAGGGCCGATGCTCTAACCCCTGAGCCAAACCGGCCAGGGCGAACATCTTTTCTCTCAAAAGACATGTCTCCCGTCAGGTGTGTGGGCCTTTCTCTACCCCTGCAGTCTTAGTCTGGTTTCTCTTGTCCTCCTTAGTTTAAGCTCAGATGCTTCTTTGCCTTTATTTTGTCATTTTAATGAACTGATTTTGTGACTGGGCTGTGGACAGTGGAAACATCTTCCTGCCTGTGATTCTCAGGGCAGCAGCCTGAGTGTGTCTGAGACGCTGCCTCTCCCTGGCAGCACCCGCACACCAAGGCAGGAGATACCTGAAGGTGGTGTCGAGAGGAGCTCACCACAGACCAGGGTGTTTGGAGACATGGAGAAGCAGGGTGGAGACATGGAGAAGCAGGGGCTGGCTGGGCGGAGGTGGTGTGAGAAGGCCAGGGTGGCCTGGCTGGCAGGGTCCGGGCATAGCTTCTGCTCTGATCTCGTCCCTCCTTTCATGTCCTCCTGGGATGTGTGGTGAGCTGCCAGCCGTTTTTGAGATGGGTTGGAAACGACCTCAGTTCCATGACCTGCAAGCACACCGCTCCCAGGACGGACTGCGCTCCCTGCTGTTTCTGGGCAGGCCTGTGGTGCGGAGCCGCCTGAATCCATGGTGGGGCTTTACCAGGAGTCTCCAACTGGCCTCTACACCCTCCCTGTGTCCCATTTCCTGAGTGTTGTCCTTCAGTTCCCATGGCCCTCACAGTCCCACCAATTAGAAAACCACGGTTTAGCTCCTTGCTGGCCCCACAGTGTTACTCTGGGCAGGATCTGGGAGACAGTGCATTGCCGACTGTCCTCGGTGGTTCGATTTCTCTCACGGGGTGAGAATTGCTAGGTGTGCAGTCTCTGGAGCACACCTGCTGTGGTGGGGCCGTCCCAGGACTTTTCTCATTAGGGGGCATCTGGCGAGGAGGTCTGAATAGGGTAGTGCTCTGTGGTTAAACTGGAGGGTTGTAGTTCCTGAGCCAGATGATGCTTTAACACTCATGGCCAGGTTTTGGTGAGGCTTACAGGCACAGGGTTTAGACTTCTGCACACCGGGACTTGGCGGAAAGCCTGTGGTCTCAGTGCTCTGTGCTCTCTCAGTTTTCAGGAGACGGACAACGCCTGGCATGGAGGGTGTCTGGCACTGGCAGAACTGGGCAGAAGAGGCCTGCTGCTCCCTCCTCGACTCCCGGATGGTGAGTGCCTGCTGCATGTTCATTTTGCATTGTTGGGACTGTTGTAAGCATGGGTGCCTCGTTTCCCTGTCTCCCCAGCATGGCCTGCATGAGTCCCAACCAGGCCTGTGCCCTCCCTGACTGACCTGGTATTTGCAGGAGAGAACGTGCTGGATCTCACTCAGCCTGCCTTCTTATATGGGCCTTCCTTATTTCCTCATTGCTGCTTCTCCCTGCTGTGAACTTTTTAAAAAAAAATTTTAAAAATGTAATCCTCACCCAAATATATGTTTTTATTGATTTTAGAGAGAGAAACATTGATCAGTTGCCTCCATACACACCCCCACCAGGGATCAGACCTGTAACCTAGGTATATGCCCTGACTGGGAATGGAACTCGCAACCTTTTGGTGCATAGGACAGTGCTGCAACTGAGCCACCTGGCCAGGGCTGCTGTGTAGTTTTAGTACCACAGGTGTACTGTATATCGGATTTGGGAGGGGCATGATCCACTGTAAGTTCTGAGATTATTTTGTTCCCCAGACCAGTTTTCACTGGTGTGGAGGTACTGTGGTCCATTATGAACACATGCGTTGCCGCTGTTTTCACTGGGAACAAGGCTCACCCCAGTAAGGGGTGGAGGACATGAGCAGGGGGACCGGGGCACAATGCGACTGGTGCAGAGAGACCACTGAGTCCCAGGCTTGTATGTCCCAGCTGTGGGGCCTGGTCGCATGGGGGTGAAGCATGGGGCTGTGGTCACATGAAGCCCTGTCTGTGGTTGGTGGGGACCATCCCTGGGTGTGGCCACCGGTGCCTCTGGACAGAGGAAAGGGTACCTGCGAAGGATGGAGAGGGCCCTGACGCCACACACCCTGGGAGGTAACTTCCTGCAGAGACAGGTGTGGCCCCCCAGCACCCCAGCTGTGGGGGTGTCTGAAGTGCTGGCTGTGGGCTCGCCTGGCATCTTGGAGCACAGGAGAGCTTTTAAGACCCCACAGTTCCTGTTTACTCTGCCTGCTTATTTTTTCTTTCTTCTCATTTTGGTAGCAGCTTTATTGAGATATTACTTGTATACCGTAAATTTTACTCATTTGAAGCGTACAGCTGAGTGGTTCATAGGTTTACAGAGTTGTGCAGCCATCATCATAATCTAATTTCAGGGCATTTTCATTGTCCCACAAAGGAGCCCTGTATCAGGAGCAGTCACTCCCCTTCCTCTCAGCACGCCTAGCCCCAGGCAACCACTGATCTGTCTCTGCGAGTTTGCCTTTTCCGCACATTTCATAGCAGTGGGACCTACAGCCGTGGTCTTTGTGCCTGGCTTCTTTCACTCAGGGTGAGGTTTTTAATACTCATCCACAGTGTAGCTCGTAGTAGTCCTGCTTGGTTCCCTGTGTCGCTGGATGACATTCCATTGCAAGGGACACTGCATTTGCTTGTCCCTCCCACCCTCAGTGGACATGTGGCTTCCCTTGGGCATGGTGGATAACACTGCTGTGGACACTTGTGGGATATGATCTCAGCTCTCTTGTGTGTAGACCTGGAAGTGGGAATGGTGGGTTATGTGGCAACTCTCACTTTTTGGGAGTTGTGAAACTGTTTTCGAAAATGGTTGCACCGGTTGACTTTCCCACCAGCAGTGAGTGAGTATTCCAGTTTCTCTACATCCTCTTTTTTTTTTGGACAGTGGCTATCAAGTGGTATGTCATTGGGGTTTTGATCGGCATTTCCCTGATGATAAGTGATACTGAGCATCTTTTCGCGGGCTTCTCTTCATTTGGATATCTTTGTTGGAGAAACGTCTATTCAAGTCCTTTGCTCATTTTTTAAAAATTGGTTATTGGTCTTTTTATTGCTGTTGTGAGTTCTTTATGTATTTTGGATGTAAGTTTCTTACCAGATAGATGTTTGGCAAATATTTTCTCCCATTCTGCGGTTATCTTTTCACTCTCCTGATGGTGTCCTTCGATGCACCCAGTTTTAAGTTTGGGTCCACTCCTCATCTCCTCTCTTATAGCTTGTGCTTCTGGTGTCATGTCTAAGATGTTATTGCTATCCCAAGGTCACAGATTTACTTCTGCAGTTTTAATCTTTTATTCCATCCTAAGTAAGTGACTTACACATTTTTGTGTGAAAATAGATGGTGTGAAAATAGATGGTGTGAAAGTGTGTGCTGTGTGAGTGCCACAGATCTAGAGGAAGTCTCGTCTGTATGGTGCCGACCACAGTTCAGCTTGGAGGAGACTGGAGCCTTCTCTTTGCTCCTCATGCCTGAGATGACTGGTGTGTGGCCGGAATGATCGTGTCTGCTGATCTTGAACAGGCAGAGTGAGAGTATGGCTGTGGTGTTGTAAATGATCAGTGTCAAGCTCTTGCTTAAAACTGGGACATAATGTAAGAGAAGTTGGCCCGAGATCTTCACTTGAGCGTCCGGCTCCTCTGGCCCCTCCTGTCTAGCGGTGCCCTTTCTGTACCTGGGGGGTGTGGAGAAGCTTGGCTGTCTCCTGTCTGGGAAGGACTATGCCAGACCGGAGACAGTGGTTTGTCCTAGAGCAGCCTCCAGAGGCCACAGTGTCAGCATTTATTGTTCATGTTTCTGTGTTCTTTCCTTCTCAGACTGGATAGTTTCAGTTGCCCTGTCTTCAGGTTCACAGACTTTCTTCTGCCTGCTCAGGTCTGCGTTGCACTCCTCAGCTGGATTTTTCGTTGCACTCACTGTACTTCTCAGTTCCAGAATGTCTGTATGGTCTCTGTAGTTTCTCTCTCTACTGACATTCTCTGTTTGTTCTGATGCCGTTCTCTTCCTTCCCGTTAGCTCTTTGAGTGTTTTGAGAAGGTTGATTTAGTTTCTGTCTCATAAGTACAGTGTCTGGGCTTCCTCAGAGGTGGTTTCTGTCAATTTATTTTTTCCCTGTGAACTGCCATACTTCTCTGTTTCTTTACTCATGCCTTGTAATTTTTTGTTGAAAACTGGACATTTTCAATGTTATAAAGTGCTGTAACTGGAAATCAGGTTCTCCCCTGTTCCCCGGGGTTTGCTGTGGTTGTTGAAGGCTGTAGTCGCCCATTTATGTAGTGACTTTACCCAGATTTTTGCAACGGCTGTATTTCTTCTCGTGTTTGGTCTTTGAAATTTCTGTTCCTTTATCTCAGCAGTTAGCTAGTGACCTAACAGAGTTGCTTCAGTGCTGACACTTAGCATCTGCGTTCTTCACTAAGCACTTCCCTGGGTGCTGTAAGTTACTGATTAGATTCCAGAGTTCTGAAGAAGTTTATTCTGTCAGTTTTGCCAGCATAGTGGTTGTTCTGGTGGAGGGATCAATTGTCAAGACACAATTACATGTGCAGGGGTTCTGATGGGGAAATGCCCATGAGGAAAAATGAGGTGGGCACCTGGGAAGGCTGATAGAGCTGCCATCTGACCCCAAGTGCTGTGGGGCAGGGTGGGTGGTGGCCATGTCCTGGGGGGCTGCGTGGTCTAGGACAGGGCTTGGCAAGGCACACTCCATTTCATATCCCCACCCCTGCTCTCCCTCCCTGTTGGATATGGCATTTTGGTCGAAGGTTAAAACCAGCAATGGGAGGGTAGTTTGCTATTTGGAAAGGTCATTATCAATGTTAATTCAAGGGTCATTTAAAAATTTTTCTTTTCAGTTTTATTGAGATAGAGTTTACCTAACATACAATTCACCTATTTAAAGTACACAATCCTATGGTTTTGGCATATTTTCTTATTAATTTTACAAAAACATTATAGACTATTAACATAAAAATTGGCCTTATTTTCCATTGATTTTTGGAGAGCATGGAAGGGGAGGGAGGGGAGAAAGAAACATTGATGTGAGAGAGACACATTGATTGGTTGCTTCCTGCACGCACCCTGACCAGGGCTGGGGTGAACCTGCAACCCACGTACGTGCCCTTGACCGGGAATCGAATCCCTCAACCCTCTGGTGCACAGGCCAACACTCTAATCACCAAGCCACATTGGCCAGGGCTGTATTTGTATTAACTATTGGTAAGTGTACAGTTTGGTGGCATTAAGTACATTTATGATGTTGTGCAACCATTGTCACTGTTCAAACCTTTCATCCTCCCAAACAGAAACTTGGTCCCCATGAAACACTGCTTCCCTGTTCCTCTCCCTCCAGCCCCTGGGGACCACTAATCTATTTGCCTCCGTGAATTTGCCTGCTCTAGGGACCTCATATAAGTGGAATTGTATATATTTATCCTTTGTGTCTGACTTATTTCACTGGGCATAATGTCTTGAAGGTGAATTCAAATTGTGGTATGTGTCAGAACTTGATTCCTTTCTTTGACTGAACACCATTCCATTGTATGGCTCTTCCACATTTTATTCACTGGCTCATTTGTCAGTGGATACGTGGGGTATTTCCATCTTTTGAATACTGTGAGCAGTGCTGCTGTGAACATTGGTGCACACGTACCTGTTAGAGTTTCTATTCTTATATTTTTTTTGGTTAGTCCTCACCTGAGGACATTTTCTCCATTGATTTTAAAGAGAGTGGAAGGGAGGGACGGAGAGAGAGAGAAACATTGATGTGAGAGAGACACATCGATTGGTTACCTCCTACACGACCCCGACTGGGTTGTGGATCTAACCTGTAAGCCAGGTACATGCCCTTGACCGGGAATCAAACCCACAACCCTTCGGTCTACAGGCTGACACTCTTAACTGCTGAGCCAAACTGGTCAGGGCGTGTTTTTATTTATTTTTTATATATATACCTAGGAGTGGAATTCTAAATTAAACTTTTTGAGGGTTTGTCAGTTTTCATATGTAAAGATTAGAAGCTTTATGCCTCTTAAGTCCAGTCATATGTGAATGTAGAAAGGTAGGATAGTTAACAGATCAGTAAGACAAAGTCCTAGGACTCTGGTGTGCTCTTAGGTAGATACAAAGGGCCCCGCCTGCTTCCTGTGCTGTGCGTGTCGCACAGGACCTGGAGGTACTGTGTCGGGAGTGGGGCTGGGCTCTGTCTTCATGCCGCAGGCACACAGGCCCACAGGCCCACAGCGGAAACCTGTGGGCAGCAGTGGCCTCTGTCTTGGAAAGCTCAGGGTGAGCGTCTTCCCAGTGGCGAGGCGGCCCCTAGCCGGAACTGTGCAGGGGGTTGGACAGCAGTGACTGTCCCTGGTTCCTCCTCTCGGCACTTAAGGGTGCCTGGCCCTTTGGGGTGAGCTGTAAAACAGTGTCCTTGGAATCTTTGGGCCTTTGGCACTCAGGTCTTTGTTCTTGCGTGTGACAAGCGCGAGGAGAGAGTTTGTCTGCACGGGGTCCTGAGCCTGGAGCTCGGCCTCTGTCATGGGTTCTGCTTCCTTCAGGGTGTTGGTCTGGGAGAGCGCAGGGCTGTGCTTCTTCTGTTCTTGATCAAACACGCGTGTGTCAGAAACAAGAGCTTGCCTGTCATTGGGGCTGCACGTGTGCCCCTCAGTGTGGATCATGACAGCCACACTTTGGGTTAGCGGAGTGTGGTCATCTGAAACTGCATCTGAGGCGTCCTTGGTGCTTCAGGGCACTTTGTAACCATTGTCTTGTGTACGCCTGAGAGCACTGTGAAATGCTCTACCTCCCTCTGTGAGCTGATATCAATGGTTTTATATCTGTTTAACAGGTTGCAAAGCATGTTATTTGCTGTCCTGAATGCTATTTAAAAATAAAACTACTGCACACGCTTCCAAGTATACATGCAGTGGGATTGGGCATCATGAGACCCCCACACCCACTGTCCTCCACTGAAAATGCACAGGCACTGCTCCTTCCAGTACTTTGCCCTCTGTCTCTTTGAGCCCAAGTTGCCATCGCTATTCTCAGAGGATGTTTCCTACTGGGTGTGTGTGCTGACCTCCCTCTCACGGGTCTTCAGCAGCGCGTGTCTGTGAGGGGAACTGGGGCTGTTACATTCCTATGGCCAAATGGTGCTGAGTATTTAACTTTTTTTTTCTAGATTGCATTTTTAAAGAATTAAGTTACTAGCACAAAGTTGATCAAAACAATCAAATAACAGTTTTTATCCTTCCCAAGGATTTTTTTTTTTTTTATTGATTTGAGAGAGAGAAACAGCGATCGTTTGCCTCCTGCACATGCCCTGACTGGGAATTGAACCCACAGCCTTCTGATGCACAGGACGATGCTCCAACCAACTAAACCACCCAGCCAGTGCAGTTCAGGTTATCTTTTAGTGAATAGTGTTTATTCTTAGGATGAGGCAAGGTTTTGCATAAATATTTTATTTATTTAAAAAAAAATTTTTTTAAATCCTCACCTGAGGATATTTTTCTTTTTATCTTCAGAAAGAGTGGGAGGGAGGGAGAGAGACAGGGAGAGAGAGAGAGAGAAACATCGACACGAGAGGGACACGTCCACTGGCTGCCTCCTGCACCACCCTGATCAGGGCTGGGGATGAACCGCAACCAAGGTACGTGCCCTTGACCAGAATCGAACCTGCGACTCACTGGTCCATGGGCCGATGCTCTAACCACTGAGCAAACCGGCCAGGGCAATATTTTTATTTTATTTTAAAAATTTTGCTTTTTCACTCTGTGCTGAGAAGCCTTGTTACGTACACAAGTAGCTAGGCATGGCTTTCTTGCTTTACGGTGTTCATCCTTTGTCACAGGACCTAGTTTTTTTTTTTCCTTTATTAATTTGAGATAGAGAGGAAGGGAGAGGGAGCAAGACATAGAAACATCGATGAGAGAGAACATCGATTGGCTGCCTTCTGCATGCCCCGCACTGGGGATTTGGCCCACAACCTGGGTATGTGCTCTGACCGGGAATTGAACTGGCGACCTCCTGGTGCATGGGTCTAAGCTCAACCACTGAACCACACCAGCCGGGCACAGGACCTGATTTTGGTGAAACCCCCTGCCTGGCTGAGGACTTTCTTCCCATTCACTGGACTGATCCCACCCTCAGCACCACACGTTTCCAGGGGCCCTTTGTTGATACCCCAGGCGGTGTGGGTGGAAGTGAGAGAAAGGGCTGTTGTGAAGGGGGTGGGGAGGAGGAGCTGGGAAGCCTGCCGGCCTTTTCTCAGGCAAGTGTTTAGGAAGCCATTCTCCTACTGCTCTGAGGCCTGCAGGCCCTGGGAAGTCTCAGGGGAGCCCCAGGCAGTACACGTGGCCAGGCTTGATGACCACTGGTCCACATGTGCACTCGAATGCTCACATGTGTGTGTACACACACACACGTTTTCTGTTTGTTGTAATTGTTGCCTCAGTTCTAATCTCTTTTCACTGAGTTTGTTATGGCAAAATACTCTAAAGTTTTCATTTTGTGTATCCTTAAAGTTCATGTATGAGTTTATTGGAAAATTAGCAATATATACAACATATTAGGAAGTGGAAAACGAGGCTGAATGAGTCAGAAAATTCACTGTAACATTATATGGAAAATAATATTAATATATTGATAATAGCTTCACCAGTAATACAGTTTCCTTATTGGAAATAAATTATTTGTATAAATAGCCTCCTGATGTTTGTATATTTTTTAGTCATAACAAGTCACAATGTTTTCATATATAGGACTTTAATGCTACTACTGAAAATGCGTTCTCTGCCTTTCCCAGTAATTGTTTGTTTTTACTTCAGAACACACAGTTGATTTAATAATACAGTTAAGACAGTCTGTTCTAGTGCGGAGATATTTATGAGAAAAGTATCTTTACAAGGTTTCCTATGCGATGGTTCACACCTAAAGGTTTCCTTTTAGTCCCACTTGTTTCATCCAACGTCTTACAAAAATAAAAGCCAATGTTGAACTCATCAGTCTTAGCGTGTGAGTCATTCAGATGTTTTTACAACCCCAAGTAGAAGCACCTTATAATATTCATGCTTGATATTTACACAAAGTGAACTGAATTGCAGCTTTTCTTTTTCTTTTTTTGAGAATTAAAAACTGCCTTGTAAAAATTGACCAGGTAAAAACTGAAGGTGCCCTCGCAGATCTGCTGCTCTACGGCCTGCCTTCTGAGGTGGTGTAGCCCCGCTCTGTGTCTGGGTGGGCCAGCACTAAGACACTCGAGTCCTTTTCCGCAGGGTGAGCACTCTGGCCGTGTCGCTCAGCTTCGTCTTCTTAGCTCCCTGCTGGGACTTCCCTGCATCCCGTGGGCTTGTCCTCTTCTGCCCTTTGGGTCTGAGGTCACTCTGAGGCTCCTGGCTCGTTGTGGCACTGAGAGCGGGTGTGTCTTGTTGGCAGGTGGACTCCTGGGCCGAGGGCTCCCCATCGCCCACCCGGACTGTGCCTGGGCTGTAGGCTGCCAGTTGGCAGAGGGCCACAGCCGCCGTCTGCTTCTGCTCGTCACTGCTGTCCACTGCCCGTGTGTCCTGGGCCTTCCCAGTGGGGGTGGTCACTGGAACCTCGTCAGAGCCCGGGCCGTTTTGGTTTGTCTCAGTGTGTCCTGGCCCGTCTCCGGAACCTTCCGGCTCAGCCTTCTGAGCAGCAGCAGCAGCAGCAGCAGCAGCAGCAGGTTTTGCCTCTCGCGGTGGGCTGTGGAAGGAAGGCCTGGGAGTCAGGGCATTGCAGGGGTCCTTCACCGAGAGGTTAAGAGGCACGTCCTGCAGCTCTGTGAAGTCTTTGTACACTGGGTCATGAGCAGCTGCTGGTTTGGTCTCCGGTTTCTTGGAGAGGTTCAGTGGCACTATCCTGGAGCCATCCTCTGGGCTGGGAGGCATGGCCTCTGTGGCGTGAGAGGTGCTTCCTGTCTGGGCTGGAGCATCGATGTCCATGGCTTCGAGGCTGGAAGAGGCAAAGAGAAGAGAAGGCTTAGTAGGGACGTTGCTTAGAAAAGCTGCTGTGTGAAGCTTTTTGAGCGAGTCTAAGCTTGTTAACTGAGTACAACCAGAGACATGACTTTAGAGGTTTAGAAAATGAAATAGTCTTACCTTTTTGGAGAGTCATCTCTGTTTTCCGGAGCCTGGGAATATGGGCCCTCGGTGCTTTTCTTGACGGGCTTGAAGGCCGTGAGGCTCTGTTCGGGTTGTTGGTGCCTTCCCAGGGCATTCGTGGCGGGCTTGTTGGAGAGGTCGCCCAGTCCAGCACATGGCTGGCTTGTCTGTGTGAAGTTGGTGGGACTCGGCCTTCCTGGGGAGCCAGTGGCCGCACTGCCTGCACGTGGGCTCATCTTGGTCCCGTCCGTGTCCCTCTGCCTGTCTCTGGAAGGGTCTTCAGCCTCGGGAGTCGGACTCTCTTTCTCAAACTCTGTGTGTTTTTTGTGGGAGTTGGAAGGGTTTAACTTGGATGGACTCAAGGCTGGGTAGACCAGGGTGGCTTCTTCCAGGAGGTGCGAGCTTTGATCTTGTGAAATACCAGCGATGGGTGGGAGTCTGAGACCATAGGAGGAAAATGCAGACTCTGGTCTATAAAATCCATAAGGAATTGGCAGATTGGGGTGGTACTGCTGGAAAAATCTGTGGTGGTCATATGTCGAGGGAGATGGGTACAAGTGCTTGGGCACCGGCCCTGGGTGAGGCAGGAAGTGTCTTTGGTCCTGGGCCCCATAGACGGACAGCAGGGGGGTGTCACACTCGGGTGAGCTCCCAGCCAGGCGGTAGGATGAGTAGATGGTGGCCAGTCCGTGCTCCGTGTAAAAATGGGGTGAGTACTCGGAGATTGTGGGGTGCACGTAAGGGGAAAGGGCACCAAACCCCTTCGTAGATGGGATTTTGTGTGGGAACTCAGGCGGGAGGAAAGGCGAACCAGCTTTCCACGGGTAGGCAGGGGCGTGGAACGCAGACTTGGTATGGAAAGTGGTGGCCTTGGCTGTGGGGCCGGGCAGTGCCAGTGCCTCAGGCGCCTCGGCGTGTTCTGGCCCTTTGAGTCTGTGCTCTCCGATGGGGACAAAGGCCGACGGCCGCACCACACCTTCCAAGGCAGGCGGGGTGCCCGTGGTGGCTTCTGGGACTGGACCCCGGTGCTCTACTTCTTTGTGGAGAGCAGGCTTCTGTCCAGGGCCCTTGTGGGGCCCACGCACCTGCAGTTCCAGATTTTCCTTGGCATCATCCTTGGCAAGGCCGAGTGGAAGCTTGGCATCCAAGTGGGGAAGCCTGTTTGTGACAGACTTGGAGGAGGTGGGCTTTGTGGTAGGGTCCTGCTGATGGATTTGCTTAGAGTCCAGAGAGTTGGACTTGGGGCACTTGGGGACGCGATCTTGCTCCGATACCAGGGTGATGGAGTTTTTGCAGAGCCCATACTTCATGTGGTTGAAGAGGTGCGACTTCTCATTGCAGGTGAAGGGGCACTGGAAGCACTTGTACTTGAAGGGCTTTCCTGGAGGCCGGGGAATGTAATGCGGCTTTTTCGGTTTCCGCTCCTTGAGGAGACTCATGTTCCTCGTGTGGGTTCAGGCTCCTGTCTCCGCAGTGGTCCGTTCACGGTGGGCTCCTGCTGAATTTGCACGTGGTGGTTTTAAAGGAGCGTCTCCCCTTCTCGTGCTTTCCTTCCCACCGCTCTTATCTGAAGCCAGCTCCACGTGCTGCGGGTCTGACGAGGAAAGTCTCGCTCATCTGGGGCCTGAGAGCTGCAAAGGAGTAGCAGAGCCTTAGTGATAGGGCGCTGGCTTACGTGACAGGGCCGCCAGGGAGCCCTGTCCTCACACTGACCATGGGTTGAAGCGAAGGCACCTGGAGATACAGGAGATGTAACCACCCCTGGGTGTGTGTGGGGTAGGGGGAGCTGACCCTGCTCATAACCATGCTTTCTGTTTTCTCAAGTGCGACCTGAATTGCCTTGGGGCCAAGAGGAATGTGGAGAGTTTGGTGTCAATTCTGAGAATACCTGTCATTCTTTGAGTTTTGGTAACCCTTTTCCTGTGACCTGAGGCCTCAGATGCCAGGAAATTTGTGGGCGGAGGGGCCGAGTGACTGTTGGGGTCCTGTCCGTAGGTGTCCACAGAGTTTCTGGCCCTGCGGGTGTGTTCCCTTAGGTCAGGAAACTTGTCATTGTAACCTCCAGGAAACACTCCTTGACAGGGCTGCCCTGTGTAATCACGTTGTATTCTGCGTGCAGGTATTAAAAATACACTTAGAAATGCGATCCCACCCTAATGCTCCTGACATCACAGATGAAGGGCGGCTGTGCTGTCTTAAGGACAGATGGACGTGGGTTCCACCAGCTCGCATGGCTTGAGGTGCTGGCATGGTGAGCCTGTGGCGACCTGATGGCTGGTTCTGCTCACTCTGCGCCTCCGCTGCCCACCTGGTGAGCGGTGTGGAGGAGTTCATGCAGCGCCTGGTCCCTGCCAGGTCAGCAAATGCAGATGCCTGTGGGTGGCCGGGGGCGTGGCCAGCGGGTGCCTGTCTTCCTTTCCTGGCCTTACCTCTAAACGGCAGAACCAGAGCTTTGCAGCCCTCATGGTCAAGGGGAAAGCTGAAGGAGTGGTGCCTGTTCTAGAGATGGTCGGAAACCATCCCAGCCTTCAACCTTTAGGAAGTGGGCCCTGGGCCATCCAGACCTCACAGGGCGTCTCTTCCCCAGGGTCCTGGATCCAGCAGGGCTGCTGGTGTGTCTGGCCTTCAGGTTACTTTCCCCAAGGGTCCTTCCCCCACCCCCAGGCTTAACAGCAGGTCTCAGCCCTGGTTTCCTTTACAGGCTGCTCTGCACACCCCGGGCCTCTCACCTGCCTCCTGCCAAACAGACGTGGGATCTGGGAGGACCAGCCCTGGGGTGACTGTGTCTAGGAGAACTGCGTGGGTGGGGAAGGCTGCCCTGGGGTGTGAGGAGTCAAGGCTAAGCACTTGATTTGCATAAAAATGGGAAAAGGAAAAGGTCTTTACCTTCCACATATTTTCAAGCACTTCAAAATAAAGTTCAAGGGAAGTGTTTTAACAGAACTTTTCAGTTGCATTTTTGCTTTTAGGCCGGGGCCAGTGTGGTTCGGGTTTCATGTACAAAGCCTCAGCTTCTCCACACGGTGGGGAGACATTCCTCAGGAAAGCAGCCTTTGTGTGGGAAACTCAGGAGACTTGCTTTCACAGCATAAGGGTTACCGTAGCTGCGTCCTGCTTGGGTCTCACACGCGGAGATGAGGTAATGGGCCCTTGCAGAAGGAGGGGTGAAAGTGGGAGGGTGGGGCGTTCATTTTCACTTGGACACCTTAAATTCTAAGAAGGCTGTTTGATTTTATTCTCAGCAAACTGGTTTCTCTGCTCATTGATTCATATTTCTTAAAAATACAAAGAACCACTCTCCCACCAACAAACTGCCTCCGTGGAGCTATTTTATCACTCAGGTCTTTCAAAGACATGTTTGTTTGCTGAGGCGGTTTGGGAGGAAAGAGGCTTTGCTGATGCCTAAGCCTTCTGAGAGCTGCTGCAGAGCAGGGGACTGAGGTATGCATGTGGGATGAGGAAGGAGATTTCTGGCTGCCCCACAACTGGGGAGAGGAGGTCCCTGGGCCCTCCCTCTTGGGCATTCATCTCAGGGCTCTGCCCTCTCCAGGTCACCCCCCCCCTTCCCCCAACGCGTGCGGCCGCAGGAGCTGCCAGGCCGTGTCAAAGCCGAGCAAATTACACTCATAATCATAGCTTTGCGTCTTTCTAATTTCCCCGCTTATTATAGCAAAAACGTGAAGTGATTCTTTATGAGTTCAGTCCATACCTTGGGGGGCAGATACGCTCTGGGTGATAAAAGCACAATTTCCTTGCCGCCCGTCATCAAGTGACTCCAGCCAGCGCCGGGCCAGCCAGATAAGTCAGCGGGGCCTGTGGTGGCACGTCTCATTATGCTCTCTGCTTCTGGAGGCGTGAGAACCTCTGCAAGGCAGCTTCCCAGGGTTGTATAGGATGTGTTATGGCAGAGATCTGAACACTGGTGATTTCATCACTAGCTGCAGCAGTACCATCCCAATGATGACAGTTGCAAAACGTTTATCAGGTGGGAGCCCAGAGTCCCAGCGATACCGAGAGTGGACTCAGATCCACCCCCTCCAGCATTAAAGCACACGAGCTTAACTGAGCAGCCAGTTCCATCCGGATTTAAGAAAATGATGTCAGGCTTAGAAGCAGTCTTATTTAACATTGCTGGTACTTTTAGGCAAAAATGTAAATAAAACCATGTCGGTTAAGGTTTCTCAAAGATTTATAGGAGGCAAGTTATGTAAGTTATCATAGTATTACCTAAAAGAATACTTTGGGAAATGATTCTTTTATGTTAATATGTACTTGTTTTACTCAAATGTTGTGTTCAGAGTTTTTGTTGTTCTGTCGGTTGGTGCACAAGGACAGTAAACAGGCTTCAGGGGCTGTGGGGGGAGGGTACCCCAGGGTCCCGTTGGAAGGACAGCCTGCCCTGGAGTCGCAGGTGCAGCAGAGGTGTTAACTCTGGGTAAACTGACCTCTCAGGGTTGCACAATCGCTGATTAAAACAAGGAGCACAGCGGCTTCAGGTGCCAGCGGAGATGGGCATAGTTCACTTGGCTATGAAGTGCAGTAATGTCAGAGAAACAAGTGGGGTAAGATTGAGGTTTTTGTAGGCTTTCGAAGGGGGTCGGGGGTGGGGCAGCCTGTAGAAGATGTACATCTGTGAGTTCTGTCCAGTGAGGTTTACAGGATGACAGAACCACAACTAAAACTGCTGGTGTCAGGTGTTCCAGAAAAGGGCATTGTTGTCACAACAGTATAGTCCAGCGCTTTAACTGTTTGTGGGAAGTGGATGTGCATTTGGAGGAAGATTTCTCTAGGGGTTGGGACAGGTGTTCTGCTATCCTTTTTATGGGACGTATGTTTCTTAGCTAGTGCTTCTCTGGAGAACTGCATAGTGAGATGTTAGTGAAGCAGGACCCTGTGACTTGGCTTTCAGTGTCGGCATGTTTGCAAATTCGGGTGTTCGCCTGTTCCTGAAAGGTTTGTGTGACAGTGTTTCTCACCTTCCTGCCCTCCCACTTGGCTGTCTCTGCCTGCCTTGGAGGAGAGCTGGTAGGTAACTCCCTGCTTTCGAATGCACCTTCTCTGTGGCAGTGAGAACCTCGGCACACCCGGCCACCTCCGTCTCAATCATTCCACACTAAGCAGCTGGTACCCACAGTGTCCACTCTGAGGACAGGAGACAGTGGGATGTAGTGACTTGAAGACACGCACAGAGGTTTCCCGAAGCTTCATTTAAAAGTGTCCTTTTTGTGACTTTTCAAGCATTTTAAACATCTGCTTGTGCTAAGCTGATTGGCTTTTTTGCCTGTGGGAAGAGCCAGGAACAGGGCGTCTGGCTTCCGCGCTTTCCCCCTGCCGCCCTCTCACCCCACGCATACCCCACGCATCCCCCACGCATCCTGGCAGAGCTGCCCACATGTGGTTTCAGTTGGCCACAGGGCTCTCTCTGCTTGTTTTGAAGTTCCCACTCGCCACTGTGCCGTCTTTCGATGGCTTCCTAAGTATGAACAGTTAACGTAGCTGCCAGCTGTCAGGGTAATAGTGAGTGGCTGGCAAGTTTAAAAAGGTTCTAAGGAGTTTGAACTCTGAAACATAGATGAGAGAAAAAAAAAATTTTTTTTAACTTTGCTAGGGCACAATAGAGGTAATTATAGCTTAACTTCATGGGACATTGCTGTGCCGGGCTGGGCAGCTATGCCCGTCATGCACAGAACCTGTCCGCTGAAATCATGCCGCAAGACTCCTTTCGGCATGTCCAGCTGTCTGGCAGAGGGCCTCGTCAGGTGGGACGTTCTGAAGGGCATGCTATAATTATGATATTGTGAGGTGGCGTTATTGCATAACTCAGGGACACGCCATTGTCGCCTACCCACTGGGGTGTCGCAAGAACGAGATTTGTGAGTTTTACTCCAATTGAGCTTTTCCAGTGATTAACCACCACTCCCTCCCAGACTTTTGGTTCTTTACAGTGCAGGGTAACCTTCAGGACAACCATGACCTAGGGAGAAAGGCAGCTGCCAGAGCAGGGTTTGGAAGAATGGGTCCAGAGAACAGCCGGGGGCTCCTCCTAGTTTCAGTTGGAGGTCCCACGTTACAGACAGCTCCACACACAGAATGCACAGCCTTAACTTTTGGTGGCGGTCGCCAGAGCCGAGGAGCCCAGCGTGCCTGCCGTGTTGATCCTCCCAGAAACAAAACCGGACCAGTTTAAAGCATGGGAAGGACTTTCTTCATGCAAAATAGAAATTAGGCTAGCAAATGTAGACAGATTTTACTAAATGAGGTCTGCCTCAGCTCAACCTTGGCCAGTAATTCTTCAGTAATTGTTCTGATATATAGGTTTATGAAGAACTTTGTAAAGAGAAAAAACCTACTTTTTGTATATAGAGGGATTCTCTTTGGTTAATTTTTTTAACCCTATATTAAAACATTGCTTATTTTAAACTTTTAAAGTTTTAAAGGAACTACAAATTAAAATCAGCAACTATATAATCACATGTATGTATATATACGACCTCCTTTTATGTTGAAACTTATAATTTATTTTTAAGGTGAGGAACAGATAAGCGATAATATAAACTTGAGTTTTGTTTTAAACCTTATCGGTTTTATGGTAGAAATGAGGACTTAATTTCCAAGTAAGCTTGTTCAGAGGCTGAGAATAAAGTGTAACCTTGTTAGAAGTTTTGTAATCATGGTCTGCTGTGAGCGGTGCACCTGCTGGGTCCTGAGTAATCCTCAGAGAGCAGAGCAGGGCAGCAAGGGATTCACTGAGCCAGATAGTTTAAGTTCCAGTTGAGAGTAGTTTTGAAAGAAAAGGTGAATTTGAGAAGAAATGGTAGGTACTTACCGGAGGCAGGGGGTGCAGGGAGGAGGCGGCCTCGGAAGCGGACAGTGCAGGAAGCAGGAGGTGGCCTCGGAGCGGCCAGTGCCCAGGAGCAGGACTGTCTCAGCCGGCTGCTCTCTGAGACTGAGAGGCCGCCCCAGTGGGAGGGGTTTAAGTGGTGGAGTCGAGCCCTCAGGGCCTGGAGATGCACCTGATATTCCTCCTGCCTGCAGCTACGATTCATGTGTTTGCTCCCACGTGTTTGCACCCACCGAGCTGCCTCAGAGCAGCGTCACCCATGGGCCAAACCGAGCACCGCTCTGTGCCTCCAGGAAGCTCCCTGCTTCAGCTCCTGAGTGCCATGTTGGTGCCGGCCACACGTCAGGGCCACAGGGGTTCAGATGTGTTCATGCTTAGAGTAGAGGGGAGTAGGGTGTAGGTCAGACTCCAATAAATATGTGATGTTGTAATAAAGACAGCACGTGAGACCTTCCTTTAGCAGCTCAAGCTGCAGTAGGGAGCAGCAGGTAAACACTGGCATTTAGTCTGAAATGTGTCTCCCCGATGGAGGCTGGCACTCTGGTGTCCTGGCCCTGGTCTGAAAGAGATATTATCTGTGGCCTTTTGCCCTTTACTCGGTGCCTGACAGTCTTTGTCCTTCATCCTCTTCGAGAGAGAGCGCAGCAGAGAGCCTGGAGGGAGGGAGACAGCCTCAGCGCTCCCCTCACGCAGGGACCTGCCAGCGCACGCTGGGACCAGCAACCGGGAGGGACCAGCTCACTCCGGGGCGGGACTGTGGCTGCGTGGGAATCGGCTCTGCACACCCTTTACCCTTTTCTTTCTTTAAAAACAAATAAGACCATTTTTGAGCCTTTTACCCACCTCCCCACTCAGACCACTTGTTCTTTAACCGCACCTGTGCCCCACTGTCATCAGGCTGGTGGTGTCGCTTTGGGCCTGGCGCAGAGGCTGTGAGCTGGGCAGGGCCCCCACCACCTGTGGTGCTCCTGGCAGAGGGTCCGGCTTCCCAGGCCACATGTTGGGTGTTTTTTGTTTGTTTGTTTGTTTCTTTAAAAATTTTAGGCTTAAGATTTTATGTGGCTTTACTGTTGTGTTGAGGTCTTTAAAAATGTTTTTAGTTACTTTTGTCCATGTTAGACATCCATATAATTTAAAGAGTAAACTATCAATCTGAAACTCTTGTCACAAAAAAGCAGCAGGTCACTGCTGTCCCCCTTGCCTACTGCTGGGGAACAAGCCACCCTACAGCTTGGTGACTTACCTGCCGTTTCATCACATCTCGTAGCGATGTGGGTCGGAGTCTGGGCAGGCCTCCGCCCTGCGAGTCCTGTGCTCTGTGGGTTGAGCGCGCTGGTGGTGGTGGTGAGCTGCAGGTGCACTGGTCTAGGGGGGCCCAGGATGGCTTCACTTACCTGCCTTGTGCCCTGGAGAGGGCAGCTGGGCCCTCCCTCCCCATTTAGTCTCACTTCAGAGGCCTCTCCTGGAGGGTTGACAGTCTTATTTGACTCAGGACTCTGGGACAGCCAAGTTCGAGCTTCAGTCTGTGGAAAGGCTGGGCCATGCTTCACGTGCCCCGATTTGAGGGCAGGGCCTAGCTGCAGCATCAGATCTTGGCTGTGACGCGACACCTCTCACTCCGTGGCGTGTGGGCCTGAAAGCCAGTCCAGGTCGCTCTCTCCTTCCAGGGTGAGGCCTGGCAAGGGCTCTGCTTGACCCTCTGTTTTCTGTCCCTCATCTCTGTCACTGCCCCTTGTCTCCACCTGTCCCTCAGTGCTATTGGCAGCACTGTCCTCACACCTGTGCTCAGTGGCCAGGCTGCTTGACTCAAGTCTGGGGTCTGTCGCTGGCTCCCGTGTGACTCAGGGTGGTTACCTGATGACCGCAGCTGCCCTGTCTGCGAGGAGTGTGCTGGCTGTCCACTCGTGGGCTTCCTTCAGGGCCCGTGCTGGTGCAGCGGGCATGGCACGTGGCACAGCAGACACCTTTACAGGAAACGATTGTTCACACTCTGACCTCACAAGGAAAAAAGATAGTTTTGTTTTAATTGTTTGCTCTCCTTTTGGAGCACCACCTCCAGAGGAAAGGAAAACTCTACAGACAGTTTAGAGGCAAAATTTAACTTTCTCTAACTTTGGTTGTTGTTGGAGGATGTGAGCCCAAAGCAGCTGCCAAGACGACCTTGGTTTAGTCCTCCAGGCTGACACGCTCTGTAAGGTCCTATACCCATGGCCCAGCCCCCAGGGGTGGTTCCGGGGGCGGAGGCTGTAGCTCAGGCCTCCCCTAGACATGAACTGTGCCCTCGGGGGTCTTGGGAGATGTGATGGGGCTCAGGCCAGTGGGGCAGGACACAGGCCGGACGCTGCTCCCCTAGGAGCACATGGTGGTGAGACGGTGGGGTCCCTTCCGGCAGACTCGAGGCTCCCAGAGGGCTGGGCAGCTTCAGTGTTTCTCACTGCTCACTGAGCCCTTGCTGAGAGGACAGAGCAGAGGCTGGGCCCCAGCTCCATCCTCTGGTGGTGTCTCCTGCAGGAGCTGTCCCTGCCACCTGTACCTGATCTAGCCGGGCTCTTCTGTCTAGTGCCCTGCGCCCCATCTCCGTGCGTTCTTCAGTGAGGTGGTTTCTCAGGGTTTCCTGACTGATTTGTGTCCAGGCTCCCATGGCCCTGGGGGCCTTCGATGTCTGCTCTGTGCTGTTGCAATGGGCCCCTGTGCGTACTTGGTGCCACTCTGCCTTCCTAGTCAGTGTCCTCTCTTATGGGACTCCATTGTTTCCACGTTCCCCCTGGGCACTGAGCTCTGCTAAGTGTCTAGGTGTCTTTCTGTGGATTGAGGACTGAGGGCAAGGCTCTGTCCCAGAGGGTCAGCGACTTTGCTGGTCTCCCTGGGAGCCTTGCGAACCTGTCAGCCTGGGAACCTGTCCAGCCCTGCCCTCCTACGCTCAGAGGCTCCCAGCTGGGCCTGGACCCCCTCTTCCTGGACCAGTAACACAGGAGCTGGTCCACCCGGCCCGGCCGTGTGTGCTGGGAAACTGGGGCTGGCACAGAGCTTGTGTCTCAGGCGATGCACTTGGTCTCTCACTTCAGATAAGTCTATAGATTGTCAGTGGATTGTTATCACACTGTCGAGCAGTAGAGAGAAACGAAAGCAGTATTAGCTCGGCCTCTGGATGAGGTCGGCTGAGGTGTACAAGTGTGTTCGGACACTTCCCTCCTTCGGGGGGATTAAGGGAAGGGCTTTCTTTGTAACTTGAAGTCTGAGATGTGTAACGCACTGCTTACGTTTTCATTTGCTTATTATTCCAATAATGCTAGGATTTCACTTTTTGTGGAACTGGAGCTGCTTTATTTTGGGGGGTGGGAAGAGAGCTGCTGTCCCACTTCTAGGCCTCTTGGTGGGCCATGTGCTCACCTGGGAGCCGTCCTCCTCCTGGCCTTGTAGGGGGAAGTGGCAGGTTCAGGGTGTGTGGCCTGCGGGCAGCTCTGTACCTGGCACACGGCCCTGGGCTCCTCCCTCCGGCACCTGCCCCCAAGGAGCGTGTGGAGCAAGGGGCAGGGGAAATGGATTCCTCACGGTCTGGGGCACTGGGCCTGGGGGACACACAGGATCCTCAAAGCAGGTGTGAGGTTCTGACTGGGTCCCTGACTCTCTCTGCCCTCCCAGAGTGATTGGGCTGAGGCTTTTGCATCTCAAGTGAAACTTGAAACCGAGCTGTCTTCAGTTGGGAAAGTGATTCAGGGTTGGAACAAGAGCCAAATTTTGAGGGTTCCCAGTTTCTCTGCCCTCCCCTCCGGTCTCCACCGCATGGTGAGGTGTCCCTGCTCAGCTCTGCCCCTGCAGGCCCCATGCATTTTCCAGGAGCAAGCCCTGTGGCTCCGTCCTCTTGTCCCTGAGTGTCTGTTCAAAGGTGCCCTTTACACGTCGACTGCTGGCACATTCACAGCTGGAACAGAGGTTCCCTAGTTCCTTTGAACAAGGACAACCAAAAAAGTTAACAGATGTTTCCCCCCTCATGTTACAAATAACATCAGTAAAAAACATAACAATAAAAAATAGCTGTGAAAAGACAAAAGACCAGTGAGGGATGGGGGTTTAAACGGCAGACATTTATTTCTCAGTCTGGAAGCTGCAAGTCCGAGGTCAGGTGCTGGCAGGATTGGTGTCTCCTGAGATCTGTCCCCTTGGCTCGCAGATGGCCACCTTCTCCCTGTGTCCTCAGGTTTCACCCCTTGGTCTGTATGTCTGTTCTAATCTCCTCTTTTAAGGACCAGTAGAGTGGATTAGGGCCACCCAGGTGACCTCATCGTACCTTAATTATCTCTTTAAAGCCCAGTTTCTAAACACAGTCACGTTGTGAGGTCCTGGAGGTCAGGCCTGCCACACGAGTTTGGGGGACAGCACTCAGCCTCCAGCACGTGGGAAGACCACACCCTGTGCACCCACGTGTCAGCTGGTGGGTACTGGCAGTGTTCCCGTCTCCTGGCTGCTGTGGAAGTGCTTCTGTGAGCAGTCCTGTGCAGATTTGTGTTTCCATTTCTCTTGGGCACAGACCTGGGTGGGGATCATGGGGCTCTTTCGAAGACTGAAGAAGTGAACACACGTCCAGGGCTCAGACAGGTGTTTGGTGTGGAGTGACCCTGCCGAGGCACGGGTGGTCATGGTGATGTCGATGCCGGTATCATCACGCGTGCGTTAACCTGATGTGAGCATAGCTCCCCCAGCAGTCTCCTGGTTAACATTTTCTCAGGATGTCTCTTCTTATCTTTTCTTCTCATCTTTTCTACATTCTTACATTTTAGACATTTCAGAATAAAAATCCACTCCTTGATTTTTGTTTGTTTAAGAATAGTACATTGATATTCAGAGAGAGAAAGGGAGAGAGAAACGTCGATCCATCAGAGGCCTCCTGCACGACCCCCACTGGGGGTTGAGCCAGCAACCCGGGTGTGTGCCCTGACCAGGAATCTAACCGGCAACCTCCTGGTGCATGGGATGATGCCCAGCCAAATAAGCCCCACCAGCCAAGGCTCCACTCGTTGATTTTTTTTTTTTAATCCTCACCTGAGGATATTTTTCTATATATCTTTAGATAGAGTGGGAGGGAGGGAGAGAGAAATAGTGATGTGAGAGGGATACATCAACTGGCTGCCTCCTGCATGACTCCGACCAGGGCCAGGGACCAGACCGCAACATAGGTACGTGCCCTTGATGGGAATTGAACCCATGACTCATTGATCTGCAGGCCAACACTTTAACCGCTGAGCCAAACCTGCCAGGGCTCCACTCACTGATTTTTAACTGGCAAGTTTAGTCTGTTAACATTTACTTTCTGTACTGACACTGAGATTTGGGTCTACTGTGTTTTGTGTTGCTTTTCCTATACTTAAAAAAAAATTGTATATTTCTTACTTTTTGAAAATTGTGGTTTCTCTCGCATTCTCCCCCCATTCCATTCCATATCTATCTCCTCTATTGTCTTAGAAATTATATATTATTTCTCTTCTTTGACGATAATCTTTAGGTTTGTATCATGAACGTTTAACTTTCTGACCCTGATCACGTCTCTCCTGACGTACTTGCAGTTGTTGAGTTTTCCATTGTCTTTGTAGAACATCAGATGTTATTAAGATAGTGTTTGTTTAGATGTGTCTGCATGTGTGCAGAGTTTCTTTGTCATTCTTCCTTTTCTCATCTCAGACTGGCCTTTGGGGTGGTTTTACTTTATTTAAAAAAATATATATATATATATTTTTTCCTTCGTTGATTTGAGAGAGAGAGGAAGGGAGAGAGAGATAGAAACATCGATGAGAAAGAACATCGATTGGCCGCCTCCCGCATGCCCCCCACTGGGGATTTCGCCCACAACCTGGGCATGTGTCCTGACCAGGAATTGAACCGGTGACCTCCTGGTGCATGGGTCGATGCTCAACCACTGAGCCACACCGGCTGGGCTTTACCTTTGTTTTCTGTGTCTGACTTAATCTTTCATTCTGGAAAATTCTCAGTCATTAATTCTTTGAAATTCTCTTTTTATTTCTATTTTCTCCTTCTGGGGCTCTGGTTAGATCTTTGTCAACCTCCTTCTCTCCCCATCTTTCTTGTCTTTTGTATTTTCTAACTCCTTTTCTTGCTGGGTTGCATTTTCAGTAATTTTTTCAGCTCTTTTATTTCACCAGGTTCTCTGATCTACTGGGTCTCATCTATGTGAAAGGTAGATGTTGTATCTTTAATTCCATTTATTATATGTATATTGGGTACATTAGATATATATACACTGTATGTCTAAACAGGTATCTAAAATTGGTCATTTCTGATTAATACAGGGTGGGTCAAAAGTAGGTTTAGTCGTGAGTATGCAAAACACAGTTTATTCTTGTTTTATTTATTAATTTTTGTATTATTTTCCATACAAACAACCTTAAACTTACTATTGACCCACCTGTGTCTTATTTGTAGCTCATTTATAAAACTATTACCTGAAAAGCCAAATATCTGAACTCCTTTTGGTTTAAATGAGATGGACAGTGTCTGCCAGGCTTCACCTCTGCCAGCCCTGTGTGCTCATCCTGACCTGCAGGGGGCTGTTATCCTCGCCCCACTCAGGTTCTGGCCTCGCACACAGGCGCCCTCTGCACAGGTGCCCTCTGCCCTGTGCACTCCGTCTGTCCCTGCTGTGGGTGCTGCTGGACTGACGGCTCCAGGACTGAATTATCAGGAAGGGTGAAGGCAGAGGTGTTTGCTCGTAAGTCATTTCTTACTGTGTTGTTGTTTTAGTTGAGGTAAAATTCATGTTATAAAATTAACGCTAACCATTTTATTTTTATCTTTATTTTTTTATCCTCACCCGAGGACATTTTTCCTTTTTTTTTTTTTTTTTGTTCAGATAGAGTGGGAGGGAGGGAGAGAGAGAGAGAGAGAGAGAGAGAGAGAGAGAGACAGAGACATCGACGTGAAAGGGACACATCGAGTGGCTGCCTCCCGCACGATCCAACCACGGGCCGGGGACAAACTGCAACCGAGGTATGTGCCCCCAGCGGGAACCGAACCCGGGTCTCTCTGGACCGCAGGCCGACACTCTAACCGCTGAGCCAAACTGGCCAGGGCTAACGCTAACCATTTTTTTTTTTTATCCTCACCCGAGGACATTTTTCCATTTTTTGCTCAGATAGAGTGGGAGGGAGAGAGAGGAAGAGAGAGAGAGAGAAACATCGACGTGAAAGGGACACATCGAGTGGCTGCCTCCCGCACGACCCAACCAGGGCCAGGGACAAATTGCAACCAAGGTATGTGCCCCTAGCGGGAACCAAACCCAGGTCTCTCTGGACCGCAGGCCGACGCTCTAACCGCTGAGCAAAACCAACCAGGGCCTGGCTTTTTTTTTTTTTATCCTCACCCGAGGATATTTTTTCTATTTATCATCGGATAGAGTGGGAGAGAGGGAGAGAGAGAGACATTGATGTGAGAGAGACACATCAACTGGTTGCCTCCTACACGACCCGACCAGGGCCAGGGACGAACTGCAACTGAGGTACGTGCCCTTGACCAGAATCGAACCCGCGACGCTTTGGTCTGCAGGCCTACGCTCTAACCGCTGAGCCAAACCGGCCAGGGCAATGTCTGGCTTCTTTCACTGAGCATAACATCAGAGTTTCATTCCTTTTCATGACTAAATAATATTCCATTGTATGGATAGACCACTTTTCTTTCCCATTCACCAGTTGATGGACAGTGGGGTTGTTTCCACATTTTGGCCACTGAATAGAGCTGCTATGAATATTCAGCAGCTTTTTGCTGGAACACTTGTTTTCATCTCTTTTGGGCCTATGTCTTGGAGTGAAACTGCTGGGTCACACGGTAACTGTGACGCACTGGAGCTGCAGCACCGTGTCCACCTGGCTGCACTGTCTGACGTCCCACCGCAGTGCAGACAGTGCGCGGTTCTGAGGTCTCCGCATCCCCACCGACTCCTGGGGTGTCTGACTGTGGCTCTGACGGCTAGTGATGTTGAGCATGTTTCCACGGGTTTGTCGGCCATTTGTATGTGTCTTTGGAGAAATGTCTGTTCAGATCATTTGCCCACTTTAAAATTGGGTTGTCTTTTGTTGTTGAGTTGTATGTCCTGGATTCTAGATCTTTATCAAATAAATGATTGGCAAATGTTTTCTCCCATTCTGTGGGTTGACTTTTTGTTCTCTTGATAGTATCTTTCTATTGTCATTTCTAGTAATTCTTCTTTTTTTGTTCTTTTTTTATGTGTGTCTTTTTTTATTTTTAGGGGTAGGAGTGTGTTTACACACATGCATTAGACAGGCTTTCAAAGGGCATCTGATTCTTTACTTGTAGTTATTTGACACTCAGAATTAGGTTCTTTAGGAAAGAATTCATAGTTGAATGAAAAAGCTTAAAGCATGTCTAAGTGATATGTGTTTGGAACTTATACTGGACACGTATGTATGGAATCCATGTCAAACCTATGTCAAATGGTTTTATCTGTTATTTGAAGAGGTGAAATTCATAGTTTGGGTCAAAACTAAGGTTGCGACACTAATGAACATAGTGATGTAGTTGTGTGTGTTAGTTTTATGGAGTGTGCTCAGAAAGGAATGTCTGTCCACATAATTTATTCTATTATTTTAGATACTTTGATAACATTTATGCTATTTCAATATAAAATTTTTTCATGAATCTGTTTTAAAAAATAATTTTACTTTATTGATTTGAGAGAGCGAGGAAGGGAGAGGGAGAGTGATAAGAGACATGATGAGAGAGAACATCTACTGGCTGCCTCCTGCATGCCTCCCACTGGGGTCGGGCCCACAACCTGGGCATGTGCCCTGACCGGGAATCGAACTGGTAACCTCTTGGGATGTGGGTTGACGCTCAACCACTGAGCCACACTGGCCAGACTTTTTTATGACTCTTTTAACGAGAAATCTTGCTCCCTGGAAGAAACCCTTTACCTACTAAGTTTAGTTCCATATTTTCCCAGTTTTGTTGTCTATCTGACTAGCAGCCTACCCACTGGGGTGTGGAATACAGTGCAGGTTGGCTGATTTGACTGGGGCGTCTTCCACAGCAGGGAACCTATTGTACTTGAATTTCAGGTTTGCCTGTGAAAGGCATGAGTATTTCTCCTGCTGACTCTGCCCTGGGCATGGTCTTGCTGGTCAGTGTGCAATGTGGATGCAGGCATGGTTTGTTGGATTTTTATGTGCCCAGGGTGAGATGGCTGCGGTTTTTCTGTACCTGTTTTCATGCTTCTGTCCTCTCTGGAGGGAGGCCATCCAGCATTGATGTGCTGTGTGTGGAAACTCCTCCCTCAGCAGCCTTCTGGGCTGGGTGGGCAGCCTCCGTGCAGGTGCGTTCCTGCCTTGGCCTCCATGGGACCTGCGGGAAAGTCCACTTAACGTCCTGTGAAAGCCATGAGTAGCAGAGGTCGCCCAGTGAGCACCGGCTCCCCAGCTTTCTGGGATTGAGCCTGTGGTAGATCCTGAGAAGTGACCCCAACATCATGCCATGTGAGAAGACACAGAGTTTTGATTTCTTGCGTAGCAGGCGAGACTTATTTCAGGCCAGGGAAGTGCTGTGGAGATTTGGGTGCTGTGGAGACCGAGAGTAAGCCCTGAAGTGGGTCCAAGTGACCGGGGTGATGAGAGCCACGGAAACCAGAGTCTGCAGGGCTGCAGGGCTGATTCGGGGACTGCAGTGGGTGAAGTGGGGGTGAGTGCTCCGGGGGTGGGAGGGGTGCATGCTGTTTTCTGGACGGATGGATGGGCGGAGGGAGAAAGAGGAGGCCAACCCCTGCCTTCTCCCAGTGGGACCCCTGCTAGACATGGTCAAGCCTGAGGGTGACGCCACAGGGTGGGGGGAGGCCAGTGTTGCTGGGACAGACTTTGTGGTCAGAAGACAGCTGTCCACACTCACCTGCCCTGGCTGTCCACGGTCCATCTTTCCAGACAGCAGGAGAGATTCGTGAGCAGGTGGTGATAACTTGGCTAACACCGTGGCAGGCTTATCATTACCAAAAGCTAGTGGCCTGTCACCCGTACACCTGTGCTCCCTGCTGCTGACCCTCTGGCCTTGGGCAGTCTTCTTTCGGGCTCTGTGCATTCTCTAGGTCAGGGCCACAGACCCTGCGCTTGGTGAGGCGCGGTCTTGAACAGCACTGCCCTCCAGGCCCGTCAGCTTATAAGCTGTGTGGACTCTTGGGGCCCGTGGAGGTCTGGGCACTGCGGCTGGGAATCCAAGGCCGTGAGTCAGTGGTAGAACTGGTCCCTGACTTCCTGGTTAAGCCTTTAATTCTCCTGAACGCTTGTTTTTGCTTCTTTCAAGTTGTTGTACTTGGGCCACTCTGTCATCAGCTGTGGGTGGTTCATCCACCAGAGGCCTGGTACTGAGCAGAGTAGGGCGGAGTGCCCCCTTGACACACTCTGTCCCCTCCCCTGGCCTTTGGCAAGGGACATGGTGACAGCCGCTGGTCCCCATGTGGTCTGCTAGTCAGGTGGGAGAGAGAGAGCATGTGCGAGAGCACCTTTGTTACTTTCATTGAAAAGGGTGGTCCTTGAGGGAATCACAGGAGCATTTAACTTGTCAAGAACGAATACTTAGAACTAACAGATGAGGACTCGGGTCAGGCAGCCTTGCTGGGAAGCTAGCACCCCAATGTGACAGCTGAGAGCCAGGAGGTGCTGCTGGCCTTGAGGTGAAGGGGACTGGGAAGGGCTGGAAAAGTTGGCTGCTGTGGGGCCTCTGTGGGCACCGGCTCTATCCCTCGCAGGGTAAGGTCACCTCCTACGACCTTTGTCTTTTTGTTGGGTCCCCGGACTCTGGGCCCTGGTCTCTGACATGTGGAGTGGGTGTGTCCTTGAACATGGGCACCTGGATGAGGGGTCAGTGTCACTGTGGGTTGGGTGCACTCTCACCAGGATCATCTTGTGAATTTTCATGTGACAGCTTCCCCCGGGTGGGCACCATTGACGTTGTCTCGATTGGATTTAATGAACCACGGCCTGTGTGAGGGGAGAGGGGCTGTTTGGTGGCATCGCTCCAGGCGCTGTGGTGCTGCTCGTCACCTGCTGCTGACGAGGTGACAGCTGCTCAGGCACAGCCCTGACTCAGCAAAGAGTGTGTTTAGCCCCCGTGGGTGCTGTGTCCCAGCGGGCCCAGCGGCAGGCCATCCACTCCTTCCTGCTGAAAGCCTGGTCGCAAGCGCAGCTGCCCTTCCTCCTGGCAGGACACTTACAAGAGGTGGAATGTCCTGATCTTAGAGACAGTGTCTGGAAGTTGGGTTTTCAATATTGAGAACACTGGAAAGGGAGCGTGAGGATTGCTTTTAAGCAGACAGCACTTCACGTCTGAGGCAGCAGGGGTTGTGCAGCCAGCTCTGAGGCTGCCCCAGGAAGCAGCAGGAGGCCATCGAACGCAGCCCTTCCTGAAGGGGAGGTGGGGGATCCGTGCCTGACAGAGGTGCTGAGTCACATGCAGTGAGTGACAGCCTGTGCGTGAACTGGAAGATCGTCAGGTCAAGCCCAGAAACATCTTCATTGTGCATAGCTTTCATAGTTCGCCCTGGACATTCTATTTATTTATTTATTTATTTATTTATTTATTTATTTATTTATTTATTTTTCTTCAGATAGAGGGGGGGCAAGAGAGAGAGAGAAACATCGATGTGAGAGAGACACATTGAGTGGTTGCCACCCACATGACCCCAACCGGGGCGGGGACAAGCTGCAACTGAGGTATATGCCCTTAGCAGGAACCAAACCTGGGACTCTCTGGTCCGCAGGCCGACGCTCTAACCGCTGAGCCAAACCGGTCAAGGCCATCCTGGACATTCTTAATGAATCTGTCCTTAGGAGCACCCTTAAAAATGAAACAGACACCCTCCAGATGTCACTCCTCTTCCCTGTGGAGCCTGGTCAGTGTGGCCTCTTCTGTGACCGAGTGGTGGAGGGTGAGAGCTGTCCTGTGCCCTCCCAGGTCTCTGTGAGGGGTCTGACTTCTTACCTCATCAAGAAAAACATTTTGTGTGCAGAGGATAAAACCTGCATAATACGCTGACCTTTGAACCAACACCTCTTATGCAGGCACCCTTCGTGCTCTTTGTATTTTATTCATTTATTTATGTATATTTTTTATTCTCACCTGAGGACATTTTTGCATTTATCTTGAGATAGAGCAGGAAGGAGAGAGAGAGAGAGAGAGAGAGAGAGAGAGAGACATCCATGTGAAAGAGACACATTGACTGGTCGCCACCCACACGACCCCAACCGGGGCCGGGGACAAACTGCAACCGAGGTGTGTGCCCTTAGTGGGAACTGAACCTGGGACTCTGGTCCACGGGTGGATGCTCTAACTGCTGAGCCAAACTGGCCAGGGCTCATGCTCTTTTTAATAGTTCTATAAACACCAACAGGGACCTGAGCGCTCTGTGGAGACGTTCAGCCTCAGAGAGAAGGCCATAGGTGGGCACTGAGGAGAGGTGAGAGGAGGCCCTGGTGGGGTGCCTGCGGGTGGGCTGCTCCGTCCCCCAGGCAGGGTCTTAGCGCAGCTCTGCCTGCCCACCTGGACTGCTTGTTGGTTGCACTCCGATTGGACGCAGAGTGACATTTGTGACTCAAATGTGGTATGCACGTATCTGGTTTGTGTTTAGGTGTGTAGATGCGTGGAGCATGTGGTATACATGTTGTGTTTAGGTGTGTGGGCTTGTGGAGCACACGGTATACGTGTTGTGTTTAGGTGTGTAGATGCGTGGAGCACGTGGTATACATGTGTTTAGGTGTGTAGGCATGTGGAGCACATGGTATACGTGTTGTGTTTAGGTGTGTAGGTGTGTGGAGCACACGGTATATGTGTTGTGTTTAGGTGTGTAGGCGTGTGGAGCACACGGTATACGTGTTGTGTTTAGGTGTGTAGGTGCGTGGAGCACATGGTATATGTGTTGTGTTTAGGCGTGTAGGCGTGTGGAGCACACGGTATACGTGTTGTGTTTAGGTGTGTAGGTGCGTGGAGCACATGGTATATATGTTGTGTTTAGGCGTGTAGACTCGTGGAGCACATAGAGCCGTGATGAGGACAAACCGCTGCTCCATGGTCACATCTGCTTTTTGAGATATTTCAAAGGAGAAGGCTCATTCCTGATTTTTGTTTATTTTGTTTTTAATAATCTGAGAGCAGGTTTCACACATATATATGATACATAAATATGTATTTATTTATTTTACTCTTTGTGGTTCCTTTTTGAGTTTTGATCTTCTGCAGAATGTGGTGCTAATGGGCGATGTATCCCATTCACCCCACGGCCTGCTGAAGGGGCGGGCGGTGGGCGGCCTGTGATCCACACTGCTCATAGTGGCCCGACCCTCCAGATCTCCGGACCCTGCAGGGCTTTGAATGGCGCAGATGAGATGGGGCAGGAGCCTTTTGGGAGCCTGGCATGTCATTCCCATCCAAGCCTCAGAGGGCAAGTAGGAAGTGGCCGTGAAGGAGGACGGGGAAGACACTTGTGAGGGACATCCTGGCACGGAGGGAGCATACAGCCTATGCTCTGGGACCCTGGCAGCTGAGTCTTAGCACCTTGTGTCCCCTCCTGAGCATCATGACCTGATCCTGTCCACAGTGGTTGCTTGTTGCCAGCTGAAGGGGTGGTCGAGAGGTGTCTGAGACAAAACTGCACCAGCTGTCCTGTGTAGGGCAAGGGTGGCCACAGGGTAGCCTTGCTGGCAGGACCAGACTGGCAGGAAGCGGCAGCTGCACGCTCTGGAAGTTGATGGCTCCGAAGTGAGAAGTTGCTTTAGCTCCTGCTGCCCTCACCAATTGGTCACTCACCTGATTCCACGGTGAATCGCCTTGTACACAAACCAGCGCCAGCACCATTTCTTCAGCGACAAGTGCCCAGCCCAGCAGCTGGTTCAGGGTCAGCATGTAGACGTTCTGCCCACAGCCCTGTGGATGGGACACAAGGTCATAGCCACTGCCTGCTGCATTGACGCGTGTCTGGGGATGATTGTTGAAAATCGGTTTCTGCCCTGGCCCCTCAGAAGCAGTTCACTCATCCGTATTTTCGACATCCGTGTATTTTCTACTCGATTCATCTCAAACATTGTGGTGTATGGATCTTATCTTCTGTTGGGGTGCTCATCGTTCTCACGGACGTGAGCTCTCTGCGTGTGACTGCCCGCAGCGTCGCCGTGCATCATGCTGCGCCACCTCGGTGGTTTGTTCAGTCAGAGGAGCTGTCTTCAGTGTTGGTCTCCTGGAGAGTGAAATGCTGTGTGCAGTGTCATCTGTCAGTCACGTCCTCTGGACTTCATCCACGCTTTGGGAATGTGTCCCCATCCCAAACAGACAAACCTGCTGTTTTCTTTTTCTTGTTTTTTTAATCCTCATCTGAGGATATGTTTTTATTGATTTTTTGAGAGAGAGAGAGAGAGAGAGAGAAAGAGAGGAGGAGGAGAGAAAAATAATGATTGTTTTCCTCCCGTACATGCTCTGACCAGGGATTGAACCCAAAACGTTTTGTTGTATTGGACAACGCTCCAATCATCTGAACCACCTGGCCAGGGCCAAACAGGCTTTTTCTTCTAGCCATTTTATAGTTTCATTTTAAAAACATTTTAGGCCTGGCCGGTGTGGCTCAGTGGTTGAGCGTCAACCCCATGCACTGAGAGGTCGCCGGTTCGATTTCCGGTCAGGGCACTTGCCCAGGTTGTGGGGGCATGCAGGAGGCCGCCAATCAATATTCTCTCTCATCCATGTTTCTATGTCTCTCTCCCTCTCCCCTCCTCTCTCTCTAAAATCAATAAAGAAAAAATTTAAAAATAAAAACATTTCAGGACCTTTGATTCTTTGGGTTTCTCGGTGAGTTGTGTTCATGGGCAAGTCCTGAGTGTGTGTCCTGTGTGTCTCTGGGTGCATGCTGGTGGAGTGCAGCCGGCGTGGGACAGGTGGTGAGCTGGCTGTGGCGCTGGCAGTGGCAGGGTGGGGTGGGCTCGGCTCAGCAGGAGGGGCCCGACTCCCGACAGTGCGGCCCAATCCCAGGGCCTGCTCTGGAGACCTGAGTGTCAGCTGTGCCCTGGCGGCTTCGTGCCCACATGACTTTGTCAGTTTTGCCCAAAGCCCTGTTTCGCTGCCTTGTCAGAACTTTTGTGATTTGGCCTGACTGACTTTCTTACTGTTTTTTCAGCTTCCTAACTACTTGTGCTCACACCCCGCACCCCTCCCCGCACCCCTGCCAGCACCCCTCCCCACACCCCTGCCTGCACCCCTGCCCGCACCCCTCCCTGCACCCGCCCTTCCATCGCTATCTGTGCAGAACGGGCACACTGGCCTCTCGGCCAGAAGGTGCTGTGTTGTCTCAAGCAGTGTGTCTCGTTTTCCTCAAGAGTTTCTAGATATTTCTTCTTAAGCTTAGGTATTTCATGTATTGTTTTATTATCGCAGTGGGCATTTCTCCCACACGGACACGCTGGTAGTGTCGGCAAAGCCACTGACGGCTGTTCATTGGCCCGGTGTCCTGGGGCCTCCCTGAGGCTGTTGCAGCATCACCACCCACCTGCCGTGTACCTGCCCCCTTGCACCGGCTCCTTGTTCTGTCTCCATAAGTTTCCGTTCAGCACTGTCACAGAGATGGGTTATGTGGGACACCTCATTTTGAGATTGGCTTTTTCAGTCAGCACGATCTCCTTGAGATTCCTCCAGGTTGTCGTGTGGGTCACTAGTCTGTTCCTGTCATTGCTGGGCAGTGTCCAGCGTAGGGATGTGCCAGTGTGTTTAAACGTTAACCCCAGAAGGACATCTGCACAGTTTCGGGTATTTGGCCGTTGTGAGTAAAGCTGCTGTGAGCATTTGTGTGGGAACAAGTCTTCATTCCTCATTGCTCTGGGACAGATGCTGAAGATGGAGTTGCCAGGCCACAGACTGCGTTCACTTTCATAGGACAGTCAGGAGGCACTTGAGGTGGAGAGAGACAATATTTTGTTTTAATGTTTTCAGACAAGTTATTTTGAAAGATTCACTCTGAAAACATTATCCCCATGTTTGTGAAGAACAGTTCCGTAGGCAGTTAGATGGTTTGGGGACAGACACTCCTCCTTTGGCAGATGGTATCCTGGAGAGCTTGGAGGCACCTTGTGTCCCAGATCTTTTATTATGTGTCACAGAGATTTAACTGAGTCTCCAGCTGTTTGGGATAGCAAGTGGATCTGTGTTGTTTCACTGACTTATTTCCCTGTCATCGAACCCGGGGCGAGCTGTTGAATCATCCAGAAGGCAAGCCCAGCTCCTCCCGCGGTTCAGGCTCAGTTGAGGCTCTGGCTCTGGGGGGTGGAGAGCTGGGCAAGTAGTGTGGCGGGAGCGACCCTCCACACCGAGGGGCTAGGCCATGGTCACACAGGAGAGTGCTGCTGCTTGTCCTTTGCTTCAGCCGTGCTCTGTGTTAATTTCGGAAGGTCCTGCCCCAGGTGGGATTGCGGCTCCTCCTGAAGCAGCGACTTCTTTCTCTCCTGTGATCACTCTTCTCCTGTGAGGCGTAGGCTCGTGTAGCTGATGTGGCTGCTGTGCGTCATGACCATGGCAGTGCCTACCGAGCCTGCATCATATGGTGCACCCAGTGGGAGCTCACGCGTTCTTCAGGGCACCTGCGAGGGAGCTCCCGTCCTGGCCCCTTGACCGACGAGCCTTGGCTCAGCCATGGCCTGGTGGGCAGTGGTGGGCAGGTCTCCTGGCCCAGCCTGGCCATGAGACCTACCTGCACAGACAGGTGAGGCACCAGTCAGGGCCCGCCCCGGTAGCACAGGGCGATGGACACGGGCCTGGCCAGGGCAGCTCAGGGTCAGTGGGCTGGGGTCCGGCACCCTCCAAGGGCGAGCTCATAGTCTGCACCCTGCATGTAGAGGGCCATTGGGACAGTTTCTCAGAAGTGTCCTATGGGAACTGAAAACCCAATGTCTATGGAATCAGATATTCTGTCCATCATTTCCTCTGGTCCCCCAGCAGTTTCAACACTTGTCTTTTTTCTGAGCAAGTTGGACTGCATTTTTGAGGAAGATGTGATGGCTATTTGTACTGGTGGCTGAAATAGAAGTTCTGTGGTGATGGCACACCTGCTTCCCAGAACCTGGGGCTTTCCTGGGCTCAGTCTGGGCAGTCTGGCTTGTGGATCTGCGTCCTGAGGTTTCCAGGGGGACACGGGCTCCATGCACCCTGGGAGGTGTC
Organism: Tadarida brasiliensis; assembly: GCA_030848825.1. Classification (NCBI taxonomy): domain Eukaryota; kingdom Metazoa; phylum Chordata; class Mammalia; order Chiroptera; family Molossidae; genus Tadarida; species Tadarida brasiliensis. Next base: position 66,713,510 of record CM061273.1, read on the forward strand.
TTTCTATGCACCCTGGGAGATGTTGTCCTAGTGTATCCTGGGAGAATCACCCTGTGCAGTCTGGGAGACACGCCCAGTGCAGTGAATGCCTTGAGTGATGAGTTTGTTTTTTAAATTAGTATAATTTATGACTTATCAAGACATAACTTTGTGCTGGCTATGTGATGATGTTTTATGGACAGGTTATTTATATATCTGCGAAGAGCCTGGGTTCCTCCTGTCCCCTGGGGAGCACACTCTGTAAGCCCTGCAGTGGGACCTCGGGACTCTGAGGGTTAACTCGGTTCTCTCACCTGGAGGCTGCTGTGCCCTTAGGCGGCTGGTAGACAAATGACATGCTGTCTAGAGAGGAGGGTATTTAAATTATATTGCTAGACTCTGGGTTGCCAAAAGGAAGCCCTCTGGGGAATCTTATATATTTGACATGCATTAGCAGTGTGTAATTGGAACCTGAGAAAGGTTTTTGTTCAAAGCTATTGAGGAGTTTCCTTATTTTAAACCTGTTGAATCTGGAAAGGGTTGTTTTTGAATTGTTTTCTCTGATAATGAGTTCTTATAAAAATTAAGGGCAAAGACTGTTTTTACGCCATATATTACCTCCTCTTCTCCAAGGCATGGCCACTGAGAGGTCTGTCTCTTGTCCTCTGGGTCCCTGGATGTCAGAGCTGGAAGCCCAGGGTATTCCTTTACATAGAAGAGTCTGGAGAAGGCCTGAGAGGTCACACACACACACACTCTCACCCACACCCACACATGTGCACACCCCCTCCCCCGCAAGGTCACAGCTCTTACTACCTCTTGGGATTAATTGGAGTTGATAGGCTCATTTTTAATTTTCTTGTTAAAGAATTCTATCATTTTGCTTTCTCTCCTTCTCAGCTGTTTACTTTCTGCAAATCAGATTCCTTTCCAGTGACCCACAAGGAGAGCGTTCCCACTGCCACTCTCTTGGTGACTGCGGTTGCTGTCAGACCCGGCCAGCAGCACAGTCCTTCCTCACCTGCACTTGACTGTCAGTCACCGATGTTGCAGGTGGTATGGAGGGGCCATCAGAGCTTTGTGAGCAGGAGGATGACGGGTCAAGATGGTGAAGGCTGTCCTGAGGGTGGAACGTAGACAGGAGGGACTCTGCCAGGTGGGTGGGTGGAGCTGGCAGTGAGGCCCTGAGGCCAGGTGAGCTTGGGTCTTGATTCCTCTGACTCAGCTCCTCAGGAGGACAGAGAAGTCTGGCACCTTCATGTTGTTGGTGGGCCAGACAGCTGCCCGAGGACACGGCCCAGGGACAGTCAGGGGTCACCTGGCCACACAGAAAGCACAGCTTGCATCCTGACTGGTCTGTCTCATGTCAGGTGCCAGCCTTCTCACAACTGACTTTTTTCCACAACTTGAGACTGAGAAGTGGGCCAGATAGACCTGTGGTTGGACTTACGAGGCTGTCGATTTCCCCCCAAATAAATGCCAATCAAACCTTGCGAAGGCCTCTGTGTGTCTTGAAGCAGTTGCCTGTTATTGGAATACAAGTCAGCAATTTGTGTCCTTTCCTCATTACTGATCGACCTTCCCAGCCAACAAATGACGTATTAGGAAACCGTCTCACTTTGACTTGGGATCAGACCCCTGGGCTCCCCAACTAGGGGTCAGGCTCTGGGGGTGTGCCGGCAGTGGCTCCCCAGTAGCCTAGTGACCTCAGGGTGGTGAGCAGGTGAAGGGTGGGGACTGTGTCCACAAAGAAGTGGGCTTTTCCCAGGTGGCACCCAGCATTTCTAAGTGTAGAGTTGGGTGGGATGTTCGCATGAAGTAGACACTGTGTTGCTGACCGCTGTCATTCATAGTTGTCTATTTGAAATTGATTTTGTCTGGTGGATGATAAATTGGGACTCAGCAGTCAGCATCCAGATTTCCCTCTGGCTATAGAATTGCTGAATGGTCTCACCCAGAACTGCCTGGGCGCTGGGTCACTGACGGCTGAGGGAATCTGGTGTGGCAGTAACACCACAGTTCCGTTCTGCTTTCCTCGCGAAGGTGCCACAGTCCATAAGTTTTGACACTCGTCGGGCCATGGAGGGCTCTTCTGTTAGCACAGAAAGTATGAGCAACACTAGAAAACTAGGAGTCATTCCAGGTAAACTAGAATTTTTCCAGGTAAAACAACTGAAGACCAATTTTAAGCATTGCAGATTTGGTATAGTTTAGATAGAGACAATCATTTAAAAATTACTAATTAGATGTAACTACTTTATCAACAGCAGCCATGGCAGTGCCCTCTTGTCTCGCATTCACACAGTCTTAATTGTGTGGCATTCACACTGTCTTAATTGTAAGCCTTGTTTTTGGAAGGTAAACTGTAGACATTCACAAGGAGCCATAGGTCTTCCTTCAGAAAGTATAGCATGTGTCTCGTGTGTGCTGATGGAGCAGACCTTCGCCCGCTTCGGTGACTCCTGCTCAGCGAGCTTGGCCTGGCTCTGGGGTGCTGTGCAGGGGCGAGGCCACACGCTCCTGGTCATGGCCTGGAGGGGTGTGAGGCCAGTGGGGAATTTGGCATGGGGCGCTGGGGGACTCAGGAGGGAGGCACAGGAGCCAGCCTGCGCAGCCTGCTCTGCTGTGCAGTGAGTGTCGGGCAGATGGAGGCTAAGAGCCCTGTTGGTCCAGGAGCGGCAGGGCCGACGGGAGAGGCCAGGGTGAGGGGTGATGGATGATGGGGCCTCAGCAGATGCATGGCTGCTGTGGGTGGGGCAGGCCTTGGTCGGACATGTGGAAGCCAGGAGAGCGACCTTGGCGTGACCACTGAACCCTGAGCCGTGCGAGGGTGGCGTGGCCTCCAGCTGAGGTGGGGTGTGAGGGGAGACGGGCTCAGTTTCAGATGTTGTGGAATGTGAGGGGCCTTTGGCACATCTCAAGTGGGGTGTCCTGCTGTTGTTGGGTTGAGGAAATGTGAACTTGGTAAGAGACTGGGCTCCAAGTTCGGGGTCCTCAGTGTGCACAGATGTGGAGTGAGGCCAGCTCCAGGCCTGGATGACGTTGCCTCCTGTCCTCCGTAAGAGCTTTGAGTGCAGGTGCTCGAGCTGCTGCGGATTCTGGGAACAGATGTTTCCCAAGTGCCTCGCTCCTGGGGACGGGTGTGAGTGATGACGCAGTGTCTTTGAGCTTTTTATTCTGGAGTACATTTGTTTTATGTAATTTAAAGTAAATTTATGTGAACATTTTACAGTGTTATTAAAAATAACTATTATATGTATTTAAAATAAACTGTACAGAATCAAATCCATTTTTTGTCGCTATTTGTATAGAATCAAATATCCTTGGCTATAGAAAGGCAGAAGGGTTATCGGTATATAATATTCATAGTCCTGCATTGCTTCTTTTGATTTTTTTTTTTTTTTTGCCTAAAACTATTTTTAGGTACAGTTTCCTGGAAGATAATTTCTGTGATGATAGGTACATGTATGAGTAATTGATACTTTAGTTTGTTTGTTTATTTAAATCCCCACCTGAGGATATTTTTCCATTTATCTTCAGATAGAGTGGGGTGGGGGGAGAGAGAAACATTGATGTGAGAGAGACAGACACATTGACTGGTTGCCTCCTGCACGACCCAACCAGGGCCAGGGACGAATTGCAACTGAGGTACGTGCCCTTGACTGGAATCGAACCTGTGACTCTTTGGTCCGAGGGCCGACGCTCTAGCTGCTGAGCCAAACCGGCCAGGGCGATACTTTGGTTTTCTTAAATTCACACCGAGTGTCTTTCTCAGGCTGTTTCCAAGTCACAGTGTTCGCCTTGGTGAAGAGGAGAGGGCTCGAGGTGTGCTGACGAGCGTGTGTGCTTACAGTGCCTCCGTGGCTTCCGTGGCCACTGTTCCGAGGCGGTGTGGGCCATGTCCTCCTCCCTGCCACTGTCTGTCATGCGGCATCATGGGGTCAGATGTTGATCAGAAGCAGGTTGGCCCAGGGGCTGGGATGCACGGTCTCTCTAGCTCCCGGAGCACACGTCGACTCTTCTCACTTGCACCCCTTTCTGAAGTGCTGGTGCCAGCTGCCCGGTGCAGGTCGTGGCCGTGTCCTTGTCTGCTTCAGGCCAGGGAGTGGGACTTCCAGCGTGGTCTTACAGAAAGTTCCATTTAGTGTGACTTTGTAAAAACTTCACATTGTCTTTGATTTTTAAATTACAATTTTTTCTTAAGCTTTTTCTATTACATTTTTTATTATTTTTGAAGGATTTAAAAATTGATTCATTTATAAAGTTAATTACATTTCTTTATACTTGTAAAACCTAAGGCATGAACGTGATATATTTTATTTTTAAGTAATTTACATGTGTCTAATAAGCAAAACCTTTCCAGGTACTTGAAATAGATGAATCTAATAAATTTAACATAAAATGGTAACATTTTAGCTCTTTTAAACATTTAAATACCTTTACCATGTGTCTTAAAGTTCTGTCACATCTTCATATGAAAAACCACCTATGTAATATTAAATTACTCAATTAGACCTTTTTAAATGGAACCAGGATAATCTGTTATGTATTTCAAATTATCATCAATATTATAGTCATTTCAGATAATTAAACGTATGTAGATTGTTCCTAAAGTTAATATGAGTGCGGAAGTCACCAGGGGTTGATTTGTTATTTTAGGTCTCAATTCTGAGACTCCCTCAGGTGACAGACCACCCTCCCTCTGAACAGAGCTAAGACACCTGTGTGACTGGGGTTCTCCTCTCCCCCCAGGGTTGCTCATCAGGTAACTGCTTTGGGCCAGAATTATGAGCCGATGTGTCCTTTTATGGTCCCCTTGACAACAGGATTCCAGGGCTCCTAGTGTCGTGCTGGCCCTCCCCCGCCTCACTGCCCTGGGAACCCGTCCTCGCTGCGTGGCAGGCCTGTGCCCTCTTGGTGGCCTCATAGGGGCTTGCACTTCTTTGTGTGCTTTTTAGGTAGCTTTAAAACACGCTTCCGCCTGAGGTGAGCTGGTGGACTTTTGTTTTCTTCCTGCATGTTCTTTCTGACGAGGTCCGCACTTCTACAGAATGACCTTGGGGTGGACTGTGCATATCGGTTCTGCCCTCTTCGGTTTGGTGCTGAGGTGCGACGGTTGTGTGGCTACAATAGATGCTGTTTCTTTAAAACCACACGTGCTGTCTTCTCTGCCCAGTGGTTCCTGTGATCCTGAAGGCGCTGACCTACGAGGAAAAGCGGGGTGCCTGCAGCGTGGGTGACAACGTCAGGGATGCCGCCTGCTACGTGTGCTGGGCCTTCGCACGCGCCTATGAGCCTCAGGAGCTGACGCCCTTTGTGGCCAAGATTTCAAGGTAAAGCCTGTGAGAGTTGTGGCTGTTAGATCTGCCTCTGCTGTTGGCTCTTGGGTCACGCCCTCCTGATGGCCCGCGTGAGGAGAGGTGTGCGAGAGAGTGGTGTTTGTGAGCCAGTAACATAGTCTTAAAGGCTGATCTGTGAGGCAGCAGCAGGTCAGGACCCTTTCTTGTGGGTGAGCAGCTCAGACCGCAGTGCTCAGGAGGGGTGTGTCAGAGGCTTCGGCCGGCCTGCTGTTCACAGGGCCTTAGGTGAAGGGAACTGGCGTCTGGGAGAGTGTGCAGGGAATAGGCAGGGACAACTCATCGGTGAGTTGGGCTTTTAAGCATCTGTGTGCTCTGCTGAGAGATACATTTTAGAAATTTGGCTGTCAGCCTTCACCTTGGAAGGAGTTCCTCGGGAACGCCAGAAAGGATGCCTTCAGGTGGCAGCCACTGTTGTTGAGGGGCTGGGTTTGGTCCTGCCTTCATTCTCTAATATTTATGGACTAGCACTTGAATATTCACTAGTCATAGCATTGTCCAGATACTTCATCATCAACACCTTTGGAATGAAAATCACTCTTCAGAATAGCTTTGAGAGAGGAAAAAAATATATTTTCTCTGGTTTCTTGGAGAAAGAACTGAAACCAGCAGGCTGGTGGTCCCACCAGATGCTGTGGCAACTGTGTGGCCTTGGGATCTCCGTGTGTGTCCCCACCTGAGCCTCGCAAGGCATCTGAGTGTCCCTGCCGTCGTGCCTCACTTTAAATATCTGTTGTTTTGCCCTGGCTGGTTCGGCTCAGTGGTTAGAGTGTCGGCCTGCAGACCAAAGAGTCGTGGGTTCATTTCTGGTCAAGGGCATGTACCTCAGTTGCGGTTCAGTCCCTGGCACTGGTCTGGGTCGTGCAGAAGGCAACCAATCAATGTGTCTCTCTCACATCGATGTCTCTCCCCCCCACCTCCCACTCTGTCTGAAAATAAATGGAAAAATATCCTCCGATGAGGATTAAAAAAATAAATAAATAAATAGATAAATAAATACCTGGGGTTTGTTTGTTTGTTCGTTCGGGAAAAATGCAAAACAAATGTGGCCCCAGTATAATGAATGTTTAAGTTTTGTACTCTGCTTTAGTACTATATTTTTGGACTTGAAGAAGGGCAGGCCTTTATCTTTCATTGTTTATTAAGGAGCCACAGGAGGGGTGCCGAGCATGGTGGCAGCCTCTGTGTTAGTCATGGCGCATAACACTTGCCTGACGACTTTTACTAGGAAACGGATTTCAAAATTATCCTCCCACAGCTCCTTAGGAGATGCCACCAGAGATCTGTGTGTGATACCCAAAGAGTGTGAGACCCCGCAGATCCTAAACCAGTCTCGGGGGCCTGACGGCCCAGAGAGGTCCAGCTCCTTGCCCCTCCAGCCAGGTGTGCTTGTCCTCCAAGGCAGCCAGGCGCCTGGGGGAAAGGCTGTGCCCCGCCTGGTAGGCAGCAGGTGAGGCAGCAGCTCAGGGTCTGTGGCCCCTCAGCTCCTCTGGGTTGGCTCAGAGGTCCTGGGGACTGGAGCATCATTCTGTTCTCACCATTTATGGGGTCAGGGGAGAGACTATAGGCCTGTTTACTGCCCAGGAAGTGCCTCTGGCCTGTATCTCTCTCTCGATCTTGACTTATATCAAAGCAAAGCCTACAGAACAGCCTGGGGATTCTGATAAAGTTGAAGGAGCCCGAATGCTTCCAGGAAGTTGTAAAGATGTCTGATTCCTCCTCCCTTGGACGGAAGGACAGAGTGACAGGGCAGCAGTGGTCTTTGGGAGCTGCGGTCCTGGATGACCGCTGGCCTGAGGCCAGGCTGCCTGCCCCTCACCCCTCACTCGTCCCTGAGGGCTGAGGCTGCTCCTCAGTCAGCAGCTCGGTGGTCCCACTGCTCTGTGCACAACAGGAGCCTTGCTGCTGTTTGCACGCTTCAGGGAAGGCACTTCCGCTGCTCTGGTCCTGCTGCCTGCCGTTTGGAAGTGGCTTCCGTAACTAGAGAATGAAAGCAAAACACGTGTTTTCTTAGGACTTACTTCAGCGGTCACAGGACAGTCAAGCTTCTCTAGGTTGACGCAGTGTCCAGTGCTGTGGGTGGGCAGGCACCGTGGTTGTTCCGACAACACTGAGGACATCCACCTAGAGTTGGGCAGCTAACAGGTGCTGAGTGAGATGCCAACACACCACCACACGGGATCTGGCTTCTGAAGGATCATTCCCATTTCAGAGTGCGAATATTACAGCACTTCTTTTTCAGTTTGACATTTGTCAGAGCGGCAAATTTGGCAGGACTCTTCCCCCCGGGACCCTCTGGAGGAGCAGGGCTGAGGCTGAGGGTTGGCAGAGGAAATTGGAATACAGTGAGGCCAAACTTGCCGGGAATAGCGGGAGAGCTGGGCAGAGAGGGTGGGTGGCCATCCCACACCTGTTCTCTACTTGGGATGAAAGCTTCTTACCCACCGCGCCATAGGGACGAGTGTGCGTTAGGACGTAGAGAGCAGTGATACTGACGAATGGTCCCAACCCCTCCCATCCCACTGGTGCCCGTGGGGCAGACAGAGGGTGCTTCTTCTTGCTCAGGGCCCTGGATTTTGGAACAGAGGCTCTTTTAGCCACAAGTGATTTCTGTTCTCTGAAACTTTGGAACTTGTCACCATACTAATCTCAACAGCGATTTTATAAAGTGAAATATCAGTCTGAAGAGTTGCCGTGTTCAACCTGGCCTGAGCATGACATGGGTGTGAGAGTTGATGTTGCTGGCTCAGTTCTGTGGATTCATGGGCGGATCTGTGCCCATGGTTCTTGGACCCACACCTGGGCGAGGCCTGCAGCTAAGCCACACGGGTCTGAAGTGGAGTGTGTGTCACCACACAGAGGGAGCTGATTTTCATGGAAGCCGAAGGTGCTGGCACTTGGTACTCCAGGGTCACCCCTCTGTTATTCGGAAAAGACAGATTTGGGGCCCACTGAGCTGCCACATGCTTAGCTTTCTGGGCATGGCACGTGGTAGGAGTGGGCTGTGAAGAGTCCAGTGGCTGCTCCAGTGACTGTCAGTGGAAGCAGCTTTGCAGGTCTGCTGTAGCTGAAAGGGCTGGGCCAGGCCGTCCTCTGGGGGTCCTCAGATGAACCCCACAGGATCCCGCTGCCTTGTCTGGACCATGATCGGGGAGGGTGTGGAGGTGAGTGTTCAGAGCACTCACCTTTCTGAGCTGGAACTCGTTTTTAGTGCTTTACTAAACGTGAGGGACCAGAGAATGTTGGCTGTGCTGTGGCCAACGTCCTCTGTAGAAACTCCTGTGGTTGCACTTGTGGCCTTTGATCTCAGGGGAGGTTACTTTCCTCCACTCTCTGGGCAGGCCCAAGGCGTTGCTAATGAGCTGACACAGCGTCACACAGGGAACCACCTGCTGGCAGGACACCCCAGACTCCCAGCTCAGCCCTTCTAATTTCTCCTAATTAACACAGGAGCTAGCGGCCACGGGGAGTTTCTGCCTGATGAGGCCCCTCTCGGCCCCCTTTCCCTGCACCCTCCCAGGATGGGATCAGCGAGTGTGCCCTTTGGAGCCACTCCTGTCAGGTTTCCCAGTCCAGTTTGGCAGGTTCTGAGGGAGCCTGTGCTCCAGCTCTTCCTGGTCCATCTAGACTAAGGCGTGGGGTGGGTGGGGAGGGCGGGCTGGAAGATGAGTCACGGTGCCAGGTGAGCCTGGAGGACGCTGCTGGCCTGCACCTCCCTGCCCCAGGAGTATCGGTTGGGGTGTGTCCTTCAAGATCTGCCTCCTTTGGTTTGTAATAAGTGACCACATTTTAATTGTCAGCTTTTAAGCCCATTAATCCTGGCACCTGATAAAATATTGAGATCTTTAACTACTTTCACAACTCTCCAGTGGGTCCTGCAGAAGTTGACAGTGGAGATCAGAATATGGTTCTGTAACCGAAGTAGGAACGTCTGATAAAAAGAATCAGGCAGCAGCAGCAGCAAGGCAGGACTGGCTGAAAGGCCCTCATTTCGGTGAGAGGTCAGAGGTCAGGCTGTGCCTGGCCACCTCCTCACAGCCCTTGGGGGTGGGCGGGGCGCGCACAGGGCTCAGCTGCCCACTTTCTAAGGAGCTTGGAGGAACCCATCTGCTTTATAATATCAAAAAGAAAGTTTTTAGGCAAATTTAATTGTTCTGAATTAGTGTTGGCTGCTTTTGAAAATCTATATTTCCTAAAATTATGCACAGATGGATCAAGAGATAGAACAATTCTTTTTTGTGGAAAAGTAAATAGGGCTTCCTGAAAAGCCAAGTGTAATTTAGGAACAGTGAAACCCACCCAGTTAAAATGGTGCAGAACCATCAAGCTTTATCTAGAAGGGACCTTCCCACCAGCAGCCAGTTTACAAGAAGAAAAGAACAGCGACCAGCACCAGCACGGCTGCTGCCAGCAAGCCGGTGGTGTCACCTTCCCCGGTTTCCTCACCTGAAACTCTTTTGTAAGCTGAGCACTGTTGACATCAGCCTGCAGGCCCCTCCCGGGTCAGGTTGGGCAGGCTCTGCTCCCCCGCCCGCTTCTGGGCAGAGCCTGGGGATTGGCTCCCAGATCTCTTCCTCGAGGGCAAGCTTGTCCTGAAAAATCAGGAAATGGCATGTGTTGCTCAAAGCTATGTCTTGTTCTCACTGACCTTCCATGGCCTGCTTCCAGAGGGAAGATAACCCTTTTGTTTTTCAAGAAAAGTTAGGTGCTGATTACAGATCAGTGTCCCCTCCACCTGGTCAATCTCCCCTTGGCCTCATTTTAGCTCTGCTGTGACCAGAGGGCTGTGAGAAGTATTGTGTTGGGAGCTCTGACTTTTTAGACTAACTCAGCCTTGGTCAGGTCTGGCATTTTAGCTTGATTTGCAGCTTTCAAACTGTGTGGATAGACAATAAGTTACTAGCTTGATATTGAAAACTTGTTTGACTTCGAAATGATAGGATTGCTGTTACTTAAGATAACAGTGTATTTTGGTTTTTATTGCTATAAAACATTATATAAACTAACAAAGACTGACTTTGGGGTGAGATGTGCGCCCTGCTGTACCTGCTGATAAAAACCAGGTGCCTGGGACTCGGGGCAGGTCGAGGCCTGCAGCTTCCCCGACTCGGACAAGAAAGAAAGTCCCTTTCTGTTCGACACAGACCATTTCTCTGTGTTGGGAAATCCTGGGGAAGTATCGCCTGAACTCCTGCAGCGAAAGCAAACAGGCGAGGACGCCTGAGACACATTCCAGGCCCGGCAGTGCAGCCCGGCAGACACGTGAGCCGCTGCTTTCAAGGCCCCTCTGACGCCCCTCTGAAACCTGAGGCAGATGTGCAACTCACCCTGACCTCTCTTGCTAAGGGAAACTTCTAGAGGCGCATATGGGACAAGGGGGCCTGTGGAGTTTTCATACTCATATCTAACCGACGTTATCATACCTGTCTTTATTTGAAACTTACTAGTATTTCTAGATAAGCCAGTTTTGTTCTCAACGTGAAAGTCGAGTAGTTTTCTAAATTTAGTCCAAATCAAAACAGTATTAAAAACCTGTTACATTCCTAGGTGTACACACAGTAAATTTGTAGAATTACCTTAAGAGTCTATATTTGGTTTAAAGCTGTGTTTTTAAAGTGGTACTGTTGTATTTCTCCTACTGCATTCTCTGAAGTTTGCTAAAATAGGAATAAAGCAGTAACTATTTTTCTTTTTTAATTCTTACCCAGGGATATTTTTAATCTATTTATCTTCAGCTAGAGTGGAAGGAGAGAGAGAGAGGGAGAAACATCGACGTGAGAGGGACACATCGACTGGTTGCCTCTCGCAAGACCCCGACCAGGCTGGGGACTAACCGCAACTGAGGTACATGCCCTTGACCGGAATCGAACCCGTGACTCATTGGTTCGCAGGCCGATGCTCTAACCTCTGAGCCAAACTGGCCAGAGCTAAAGCTAACTGTTTTAAGCCACTTACTTATGAGTGTGAAAGCCATCCTGGTTAGAGTGGGTGAGACCTTCTGCAGTCCCCTCAGGAGTGGGCCTGGGGAAGAGCGGTGCCTGGATGTGGTGCGTGTCCGGCAGCCTCGTTCTCTGGCCCTTCCAGCCTATGGGAGGTCTGCTTCCTGTGTCCGCATTATTCACCACCATTCAGTTGTTTCTGCTTGTGTTCTTCAGAAGCGAGCACCTTCTGGTTTTCCAGGATATAGTCTCTTTCACCATCATTGCTCTGGGGCCAGTAAACCCAGGAGCTGAGATGCGTGGGCTTGGCTGAAGCTGCCCGCTCAGGACACCCACCTGAGGCTGCGCACAGAGTGGAGGAGCCTCAGGTCGGTGTGGACACAGTTTCATGTTGTTGTTACTGAGAGGGGCTCCACAGGTGAACTTGAGGAGTGTGTCAAAGAGAAAGATGAAGGCCTTTCTCCAGGGCAGCCAGCTGTTACTTAGGGAGGGGGCTGAAAGGAAGGAACACACACACACACACACGACAAAACGAAAAAGAACATTCAGCACAACCTTAATGTTTTTGTTCAATTGCAACACAAAAGACGCTCAGCATCTTCCACTCTGCAGAGCAGGCTGTCCCCAGAGCAGGCTCACCTGATGACTCGGCCAACTGCACTGTGCTGGGCAGGGGCTGGCACAGCAAAAACTGGCGACCTTTCTTAGTGACCTTGGCTGCACCAGGAAAAGCTTCGTGGAAATTGGATTCAAGCTGCCCTGGGCAGGGCCAGAGTGTCCGTGACCGGGTGGCCGGGGGTTGGAGGGCCTGGGCCTGGTCGTAGGTGCTCCTGGTCTGGCCGCTTTAGGGCCCTTGTCTTGGCTGACACACAGCTTAGCCAAGTAGCCTTCAAGGGCTCGCAGGGTGGCGGGGGATTTTACGTTTCCTCCTCGTATCGGTTCTGTTCTCGTGTCATTCATCAGGATTCCATAATTTAAAAACTGTGATTTAAGATAAATTGACAGGAAATTTTAAGGCAGTGTAAAATGTGAACTTTTATGTGTTGGGTACACCCAGAGTCAATAAAAATAAAGTCTATATTTTTCTTGTGTCAGAAGTTAAAGGTTAATAATCTTTTCCTAGAATACTTATGATCATACGTTTTTTAAAAAGCAGCTTTTATTCATATATAAATGTAGTACTTAAATTTCCATCGATTGAGAATATATTTAAAGTGCCAAATATATTTTTGTTAAGAACAGTAGTTGTATAATTTTTAGTTATTGAAAGGTCTCATTAATACATGTCTTGCTCAGCTTAGTGATTTCTAAAATTTCATTAACAGTTACCTCTGTGATGTTGAAATAGAATCATTTGGTCTTAAAATTTAAATGTTTCTGCTACAGTAAGATTAATTTTCTTTAGTTTTAAGCCTAGTATTTTTTAGAATCTCATTTTTAGCTATAGTTTGTAATAAAATAGAATTTAGAGAGGAAAAGGGAATAACTTTCTGTTCATAGAGTTCTGCTGAAATCACTTTCAGCTTCAGCTAGTGAAAGGAGTGATAACAGAAAGGACCCAAGGTACTAGCACTGGATCTTTTAAAATCTTTAGATAATTTAGTATCTTTTCGAAACATTTAATTTCAAACTAACTTTAGACTGAAAGAGTAATTGTAACAATAATAGAAAACGTTCCCGTAAGCCCTTTGCCGGCTTCCCCTAATAATGCTAACACCTCATGTAGCAAAACCAAGGACAAGCCTGTGCCTCCCTGTACTGGCGGTGTGCCTGCTTGGTCACATTTGGGGGACGCTGGCCTTGATCCCCAGTTGCCCTAGAACAGCGGTTCTCAACCTGTGGGTCGCGACCCCTTTGGGGGTCGAACAACCCTTTCACAGGGGCCGCCTAAGACCGTTGGAAAACACATTTCCAGTGGTCTTAGGAACCGAGACACCGCTTCTCTATCCGACTCCAGGTGGGTCTGCCCACATGCACATACGCCCACATACAACATGAGGAACTGTATTAAAGGGTCACAGCATTAGGAAGGTTGAGAACCACTGCCCTAGAAGGTTGTGCATTCCCATGGACACCTGGAGTCCCACCCCACTGCCCCCCGCCCCCACCGTAACTTCTTCACTCCGGCCTCGTTCTCCACAGTGTCGCCTCACGGTTGACTGCATCCCCTGTGCAGTCGTTCCACATTTGCTGACCCACACCTTGCGGGAGACACAGCTGCCACCTGGAGGAGAGAGCTCCTGTGCACTGTGCTCCTGAGTTCTCCAGCCCACCCGGGCCCTCCTGGCCCTCACTCTGATAATTCACTCGTCATGCATAGCTCTCTGGGTTTTGATAAATTTTATAAAGTTGGGTTCCAAAGCACAGTACCAAACAGATCAATTCTATCACCCGAAATTTCCTCCCTCTGCCCTTTGTAGTCAGCTACCCCCAAGCCCTGGCCATCACCAGTCTGTTTGGTTCTCATAGTCTTGCCATTTCTAGAATGTCTTATAAAAGGAAATATATAACACAATAGACTTTTGGTTCTGGCTTCTCTCACTTCAACAAAAACCCCAGGAGAGGTCAGAAGTCAGACCCAGGTCTCACTGGGCTAGAACCAAGGTGTCCCAGGGCCGGTTCCCTCTGGAGGCTGCCGGGAGAATCTGCTTCCTGTTGTTTCGGCTCCTGGAGGCTCTGTGCCCCTTGGCTCATGGCCCTCCCTCCACCTTCACAGCCAGTAGCCTCAGGCTGAGTCACTCCCTTGCTGTGACCCTCTGGTTCTCCCTGTCCTGCCTCCAGTTTCCATTTCTAGGGACCTCTGATGACACAGGCCTGCCAGGAGTCTCTTATCATAAGGTCAGCTGATTAGCAAACTTAATTGTATCTGCAACCTTAACCCCCCTTTCCCAGGTAAGAGACTCTTCACAGGTCCTGGGGGTTCGCCAGACACCTGCAACAGGGACACGGATCTGCCTGACTTGGGTCGACAGACAGGCTGCGGGGTACCGTGGGTCCAGGAAGCTGCTGTCTGGGCTGAAAGGACTGGAAAGCGGAGCCCTGCTGGAGAGCCCAGGGAGAGGAAGGGATTCAAGGTGCAGAAGCAGGAGTAGGGGTACTGCCAGGCCCCAGCTGGCACTCTCCCTGAGGGGACTTCCGGGTGTCTGAAATACCCTTTAAAAAAAATTTGGCTGATAAAAGATACACATCTTCAAATCCAAAACCCCGTGTTTTCTGTTGTTACTAAAATCGGTGAGTCCCGGTGTATCCGTAACAATTACTTGTGATGATGTAATGAGGAGAAATGTGAATGGAGCTGACTGCTCGAGCTTGGAAAGGTTTCCTGCCTTCTGAGCCTGGTGGTTTGGGTAGGGGACTTGCCTGACACTTAAGAGCTGTTTTCTGTCCTTGATCAGTTATTTCTGGAAGGGTGTGGGGGCTTTCGCTCCCATAGGCCTCTTTTCCCTGTGTGTCACCATGGGCCACGCCCACCATACCCCTTCCCCCACTCTGCCAGTTCTTGTCCTCTGGGAACCTTGCTTCCCTTGGTGGCCCCCCAGGCCTGTGCAGCTGCCCTTTTCCCTGGGACTTTGCTTTCGCTCAGGTGTGTACCCTCAGGTGGCTCTCATTAGAATCAGGGTCAGCTGCTCTCAGCTCCCTCCGCACAGGTATTGCAGCGTCTGCAGTGAGCCAGCCAGGTGTGAACAAGCGAATGAAAGACCAGGGTTCCTAGTCAGTGTCATGGGGTCTGAGTCTCTGCACATCTTTTAATCGGTCATTTCCCTTTCCCGCAGTGCGCTGGTCATCGCCACAGTGTTCGACCGGAACGTGAACTGCAGGAGGGCTGCCTCTGTAAGTTTCCTCTCTTGTTCCTTCCTCCCTGCGGGCGCGGGGCTCTGGCCAGTGCCACTGCTTGAGGCTGTTGTGGGCAGCCATGTCCACAGTTTCTGGCTCTGCAGTCAGGGTTAGGGGTCCTGAGTAGCTGTCAGACCAGGAGGGGAAGGCGGATGGAGAGGCAGGCTTGAAGTGCCAGGACCTGGGAGGATTTACCGTAAGAAATGGGGGCTGCGGGAATTTCGTTTGGTATGACATGGGTGCTCTGTGGGTGGTTCGATTAAGGTGCCCAGGTGGTCAGGTCAAAGGCCCAAGCTGGGGGAGGAGAGAGAGCTGCCCTGCCTCGTCTGGGGGCCCCACCCTTCACAAGTGGCAGACTTTCCATCTCAGGTTGATCGGGCCCCCGCTGGACCCAGGCAAGTGCGGAGGCCTCCCTTGGGCACTGCCCTTGCATTTGGAGGCTGAATGCAGGTTTTTTTATGCTGGGGGAGGAGTGGACACACATTTTGGGGGGTGGTAGAAAGAGTGGATGAGGCAGCCATGCTTCCCAGGGCCTGGTGGTCCAGGCAGAGGAGGTGTGCGTGTGCTCCCGTGTTGGGCTGTGTGTTCACGGCTGTGCAGTTCCTGCGAAGTTTTAAAGACATTAATGGGAAGGACGCTGGTGGAGGTCCCGAAGTGACGGCAGGAGTGCAGGTGTGCGTCAGGTTTGTGAAGAGGCGCTGCTGGGTCTGAGACTGGATGAGAAATAGGAATTGGTGGCAGAGCACAGGGCGTCGCACCTCCTCCCACACACGAGGCGCCTCAGTGTCATGCTGGGGATGTTCCCATGCCCTCAGGATACAGCTGGGCCGACATGAGGACACATTTTGGAATTGTTAGTTTCACAGTCAAGCTGGGAGGTGAGAGTGGACAGCACAGGCAGGAGTGGCTGGGGAAACTGTGGACGACCTGGCAGAGGTAGAGAGGATAGGTGGGGGCGGTGGACTGGCCATCCCGGTGAGGTGCCATGCGAGCTGTCACTGGAATG
Source organism: Tadarida brasiliensis (assembly GCA_030848825.1). NCBI lineage: Eukaryota > Metazoa > Chordata > Mammalia > Chiroptera > Molossidae > Tadarida > Tadarida brasiliensis. The sequence continues at coordinate 66,729,625 of CM061273.1, forward strand.
GAGTGGCACTTCCTGCACAGCTCAGTAGGTCCCACTGCTTCTGCCGCAGTCCCAACAAAGTGCCTGAGTCCAGGAGGGTGTCTCTGTCACGGGACGGGAGCCGGGCGGGTGAAGTTGGGGTGGGGGTGGCAGCGCTGCGGTCACAGTTCTGTCTTCCTGCTTTGCTGTCCTTGGGCCTGAAGAGCTGCCCAGTGCTGACTCACCCCCACCTCACACGCTTCCCAGAGCCCTCAGCACCACATGTGGGCTATGGGACATGGACTCCTGTGTGACGGGCCCCTGAGGTAGTACAGCGGTGGGGGCTCAGCAGATAGCTGCTTGAGGAGTGAGGAGTGTGGGTCCAGGAATGAGCTCTGCACCCTGCTGCTGGGGTGATGCTGGAGAAGCATCGGCCTCCTCTCTCAAATGCAGGGCTCAGTTAGAGCATCCCCCGGCCGCTCAGCCTCTGACGGTGCCTGCCCTCCGTACCCTTCTAGGCAGGACGTAAGTCGTACCAGCCTCAGGACTTTTAAACCTTCCCTGTTGCAAGAGAAAGTTTGCCAGGAAAGCTCAGACCTCCTCTCTGAGTCTGGAGGACATGCAGTGACTCCTTAAGAAGTCTCCACGCTTCCGCCCTAATGTGCGTCTACAGATAGTGATTGTAATCTCTTGTTAAGTCTACTTAAACATTAACTGTTAGGTTTTTTTCTGTTCACTTCACATAAGACACGGGTAACAGTAGTACGCTGTTACCTTCATGAACCTCAGGGAGGAGATGAGATAAAACCACAGAAATCATTGTTTTCAAGTTAAAGTCATAATTTAAAGTAATATTGGGAAGGTCTTTGCATTGCACATTTATGTGCATCCTGTAGACCCAGCAGGTGCAATGTTAGAACAAGTATAAGGTCAGAGGTACATTTGTGTGAAGCTCCCTTGAAAATGTGGGATCAAGTTCCTAATTATTAGAAATGAAGTTTCTTTCTGCGAAGCTGCTCCCCTAGATAAAGACATGTCCAGTTGTTGGGGCTCCTGTTTGTGCTCATGGAGCTGTGGTTCCCGAGGTCACCTGCCAGGGCAAGGACCCCCTCAGGGACCATGGGGTTGGTGTCTTCCCCTCTGCGCCGAGGCGGTGGGCACAGCGGAAGGTGCTGACCCTTTCTCAACACTGGAATTGGCTGTTGGGCTTTTCTTTAACCAATTGGCTTGTCTCCATCCCATGTTCATCTCTGGGCGTTGGCGTGAGCAGCATTAGCAGCTGGAGGCCACTTTCAGGATGTGTCTGGTTTATGAACTTGAATCATTAACTTGTGGTTTTAAGGAGCACCAGGACATAAAGACAGAAGGACAAACAGCCCTGGAGATTCTGACCACCACCAGTTGGGACTTTTTATGAAAAAACTAATAAAGCCAGGGGTCATTTGTTGTGAATTTATCTCCTGGTGTTTAGCAAACTGCAAGGCTCACTCACTGCTTTTTGTTCTTTCTATTCCTCAGGCTGCTTTCCAGGAGAATGTGGGAAGACAGGTATGGCTGCTTCTTAAATCGGCATTCCTACAACTTCCTGTCGGTTTAGAGGTAGAAATACGGAAAACTACAGACTGAGCATTCTCTTGCATTGTCAGGCATGGGTAACGAATTTACCTAGAATAGACTAATACTTAACATGGTTCTGCTCACACATTCCCTCGCAGCGTGACTCAGGTGAGTGTCGGCACACGTTTTAAACAATTAGTGAGTTTCATAGAAACCTGAGTGTAGAAGTAATTTTATACACACACGTCAGAAATCAGTGCCTTCTGCATTGCTGAGGGCCACCCAGTGTTGCTCGTTGTCTGTGGGTGCTCGGGTGTAGGCAGAGGAGCCTGGCTTCGCAGAGATGACAGCATAACCCCTATCCATCCCGTGGGTGGCACGAGCCAGCTTCCGGAAGCCATTGACCCCATGGTGCCTCTCAGTGCCCACTGGCATCTCATCATGCCCCCTGGCTTTGAACCTCTCATCATTGGTCAGCCATGGCTGGGAGATGTGGCCTTTATCCCTGAGTTGCTCACGGTGTGGGTGATGATGACAACCTTGGGACGTGTGGCAGGCCTGGTGGAGAAAGGGCCTGAGGCAGGTGATGTTTGGGAGACCTCGAGCTGAGCTCTGGTCAAAAGGGGTGAGAGGTGAGCATACGAGGAGATAGGTCTGGGCTGATGGTGAGTGTGTTATGGGTGAGGGATTGGCAGGTGATACTGGGAAACAAGCGATGATGAGCCTGTGGGACTTGGGAGCAGAAGTCAGGCTGCAGAACCTGTGGGGAGCCCCATGCAGAAGGCTCAGGAGGGAGGAGAGGACAGGGAGAGGTTAGGAGAGGTGACACCTGAGAGGGGGATGCCCTGGGTAAAACATCAGAATTCTAGGATTTGGTGCCTGGACCTTTGGGAGGAAGAAGAGGATCAGGGACTGGACCTGAACACTGCTCACTCCGTGCCTGTGTCGTCAGGGGCCCTGTGGCAGAACCAGGCTGCTGTCTCTTCCCTGGGGCCTACGTTCTGCACAGTGGTCCAGGCCTCCCAGGGTTAGTTGCCTCCTGGGCTGCTCGGAGCCATTTGGACGGTGATGTATTTGCACAGTGTTGCTGCACAGATGCAGGATTTAATGGCCTGGCACCAGATGGAGGCAAGTACAGAGAGCGTTAGGAGGGGTGTGCGTGCTGCCTGGAAGGGGAGGCACCACCTCGGGAGCCACCGTGGCCTTTTCCCAACAGTGCTTGGGCCAGTCGGACCAACTGGAGACAGTCTCAGTTAGACCAAGTGTTCTGGCTGCCCCTTGGATGGTGGAGTGTTTCCTGCCAAGTTTATCTGTGTCATGAGGCAAATTGGCTTTTACATGTTGCTTGTGAACCAAACCCCCCACCTGTGAGTTTCCAAACATTACGGGTACTCCAAGTTCCTCGTCACAGTCAGGGATCCAGCCCCACGTGCAGCCCCTCATGCAGCTCTGACCGTAGCTGGCTGTTCGGGCACTTGCCTTGGTGACAGGTGTGGCCACCGCTGCTCGTCTTCCCCTGCGATGGGCTCCTGCTGCTTTGGGGTGCGTTGTCCATGTGAGCGCCGATGCAGGTGGTCAGGTGTCGTTGTCTTCTGGACCTTGCTTGTCAGGTGCTGGGAGCTTCCACCATTTTCCTCCCTGAGCCTGAGGTTCCCAGCCCTGGGAGTGAGGAAGGTGCTGTGAGAGCAGGGGTGAGAGGCTGGCCTGTCACCACCCTGCTGTGGTCCGCGGCTGAACAGCTTTCACTCGGTTCTTTAAAATTGGTCATTGAAGCCCTGGCCAGTTTGGCTCAGTGGTTAGAGCGTCGGCCTGTGGTCCAGAGAGACCCGGGTTCAGTTTCCGCTAAGGGCATGTACCTCGGTTGCAATTTGTCAATTTGTCCCCAGCCCAGGTTTGGTCGTGCAGAAGGCAGCCACTCGATGTGTACCTTTCACATCGATGTTTCTCTCTCTCTCTCTCTCTCTCTCTCTCTCTCTCTCTCTCCCCCTCTCCCTCTCTCTCCCTCCCACTCTATCTGAACAAAAAATGGAAAAATGTCCTCGGGTGAGGATAAAGAAAAAAAAAGAAAATTGGTCATTTAAGACTTTTTAGACAACTGTTTTGTTTTCAGATTTTCAGAGACTGTCACGTAGAGTGGTGTCGGTAAGGACACGCAGATTTTGGGGCGGGGCTGGCGAGTGCCACTGGTGAGATGCCCTGTCTCCCCACTTCAGAGTCTGCGTCTGGGTGTCAGCTGTCGAGCCTTGTCTCGTTCCTATAGGCTGTGGGTGTAGCTCTTGTCCAGGTCTCTGGGCTCCTCGAGTGAGCGCTGGCCGGGGTCCTCCTGCCCAGATTGTGGGGGAGCACAGGTCAAATGACTCCGTAGCTTTTATACCATTGAAACCCCATGACTTTTTATGGTGTGTGGTTAAAGGAAGGTCTCCTCCAACATTTTACAGTTGAGATATTTGAGCTGTTTGAAAAAAAAATTAAATATTTTAAGAGGTTTAAATAATGTCAGCACCGTGTACAGCCCGCGATAGGCGCTCAGTGAGTGGACTGGGCGGAAGCCTGTGGACGAGCACAGCTGAAGTAGCACGCAGGCCCCGCTGTCAGCGTCCGCCCGCCTCTGTGTTCCTGAACGGAAATGTATGCGTTGGGATTACTGAACCTGGGGAGGTGCCTTGACTCATTCTTTTTCCCCTACTCTCCTTTTCCCTTAGGGCACTTTTCCTCATGGAATTGATATTTTGACCACTGCTGACTATTTTGCTGTTGGTAACAGGTCTAACTGTTTCCTGGTCATAAGGTAAGTTTCTAGTATTCATCACAAAATGTTAACATCCTCTTTGATTTAGATGTCTGCAGTCAGTGTTTGCCATTAAGTAATTGATTTTTGTGTGAAAAGTTAAAGGTACAGTTGGAAACTCATCAGAACTCTTGTTTCTCATTGATTGGATGAGTGCGCACCATACGTTCTACTTGTGTAAAACTTGAGAAGACACGGGACGTGAAAAGCTTCAGGCGAATCCACAGGCACGGCAGCAGGTCGGGCAGCCTGGAGAGGGTGCGGGACCTGCGGAGAGAAGTGGCTCCCTTTTTAAAGAGGCGTTAGCAGTTTAGGAGCTAAGTGGACATGAGCATGCTCTCTAGTGATCACTTTTCTCTTAGTCCTCCTGTTTTATTAGTGCTGTTTGTGTTGAGGGCTTGGTCTTTGTTTTTTTTTGTTTTTTTTTTTATCCTCACCCGAGGACATTTTTTCATTTTTTGTTCAGATAGAATGGGAGGGAGAGAGAGAGAGAGAAACGTCGACGTGAAAGTGACACATCGAGTGGCCGCCACCCGCACGACCAACCAGGGCCGGGGTCAAACCACAACCGAAGTACATGCCCTTAGCGGGAACCGAACCCGGATCTCTCTGGACCGCAGGCCGACGCTCTAACCGCAGAGCCAAACCGGCCAGGGCGAGAGCTTGGTCTTTCACAGAGATGGCCGCAAGCCAAACTGCCCTGCCGGCTCTGCGACAGCTGTCCTGGATGTCACACGTGGATTGAGTTTCTCAGGGTGAAATCTTGGATCAGGAGTGACTGTTTCTTTTTCTGCATCAATAAAATAGTTTTCCAGGTTGAAGTTGTGTTTGCAAGCTCAGTAAGGAGTAGGTATTTGAGGGATCAGGTCAAGAAATGAATATTTAATGTCCCTGAGTGCAGTTTGCAGAAGTTACACCAAAGCTGTTTTTTTTTTTTTGGTTAATCCTCACCCGAGGATATTTTTCCATTGATTTTTTAGAGAGAGTGGAAGGGAGGGAGAGGGAAGCATTGAGGTGAGAGAGACACATCAATTGGTTGCCTCCCACATGACCCCCACCGGCTGGGGAATCAAACCTGCTACCCAGGTATGTGCCCTTGACTGGGAATCAAGCCTGTGACCCTTCGGTCTGCGGGCCAACGCTCTAACCGCTGAGCCAAACAGCAGACCAGGGCTAAAACCTTTCCTTGGTAATCCAGGTTTTGGGAAATGGCTTCCTGTCTGAGTCCACCTGCTGCAGCACGAAGAGGGGAGGACGGGTTTGCGGCGTGATGCGTTTGCCTCAGACTGGGAGCAGCATGCCAGTGCATTTTATTTTATTAAAAAAAATTTTTTTTCCTTTATTGATTTTAGAGAGAGGAAGAAAGAAGGAGAGAGAGACAGAAACATCGATGAGAGAACATTGATTGGCCACATCCTGCATGCCCCCCCCCCCCCCCCCCCCCAAGGATCAGGCCCACAACCTGGGCATGTGCTCTGACGGGGAATCGAACCGGTGACCTCTTGGTGCATGGGTCCATGCTCAACCACTGAGCCACACCAGCCGGGCCACGCCAGTGCATTTTAAAGTCATCAACCATCATGTATCCTAAGGACAGATTCTAACACCCCTGCCGTGCAGATCATGCAGAAACCACATTTCTCCGCAACCAGCATGGACATATTTTTTTTTTAATGCTGTGTTTTGTCTCTTTCCCTGAAAGGCTCTGTGACAGAACACATCTTATTTTTAGCATTTCTTTGTCTTTTCGGCCTTCACGGCCTCCTGTGCCCATTCTGTCTTTGGTTGTTAACACTTGAACATCTGTTTTATTGGAGAACCTACCACTTTTCCCCGAGCTTCGTGGGTCAGATAGCTAGTGGTGCTCAGCCTGGACATGTCTTACTGCTGAGGTTTCTGGTGCACATGTGGCTCATTTCTGTCGTACGGAGGTGTTGGAGAACCCAACCTTGCTCAGGGTGTTCTCTCACTGCACTTTGCATGCTTCCTGTGGACAGAGGCAGTCTGTGAGGATGGGGTCCTTCCGTGGCTGCACCCCATGATCTCAGGGCTGTCCCCTTGGCTGTGCAGGGCAGACGCCTGGGTCCTGCTGACAGCCTGGATGTGGGGGAGGGAAGAGGGTACACGGCAGAGGGAGCCTGGTCTGTGGGGAGACAGCCTGGGGGGACTTCTGAGCCAAAGCCAGGAGTTTGGATTGTTTTGGGGTCACAGAACACGGTTTAATGGTCAGATCTGCATTTTGGTAGCTAGAAGCAAGGAGGTGGTCAGGGCCCTACAAGGTGGGGACGGTCAGGGGATGGGAGGCAGTCTGCTGGAGTTGAGTGGGTGCTGTCAGCAGGTTGGAGGGGTTTTGAGAGCCGAGGTGCTAGGGTTACCCCGGGGTCACTTGCAGCAGGTTGTGCCTGTGAGGAGAAAAAGCCTGTGGGTTTGGGGAAGGTCAGCTGCTCAGTGTTGCATGCTGATTGCGAGGGGCTCGTGGCACCGCCTGTGTGCAGACAGTTCTAGAGAGTGGAGTTTCCAACTCACGGACTCAAGTTGAACTGAATGGAAGTACCTGGGCCGTGGGGCTGGGGGCAGTCTTCCTATCTGTAGTTATTTCTGTAGCTTTCTTAAAGTGTCAGACAGGAACTGCACATGTGTAACGTGTGCCATCCTCTGTCACCACCCTCGTCGCCAGCGTCCCTGCGCCCTGCGCCCCTGCTGCAGGCCACCCTGACCTGAAGTTGCATGCCTCTCGTTGGCTTTGGCTTGTGTGTCAGAGATTCCCTCTGTCCTTTGTGCACGCACCTGCTGAGGGATGTCTGGGTGTTCCCAGTTGGTGGCTGTCACAGATGCAGCTCCGGGGACATCCATGTGCGCGCTGTGGACGAGCCCTCACTTTTCTTCTTTTTTTTTTTTTATCCTCACCTGAGGACATCTTTTCATTTTTTGTTCAGATAGAGTGGGAGGGAGAGAGAGGAAGAGAGAGAGAGAAACATAGATGTGAAAGTGACACATCGAGTGGCTACCACCCGCACAACCAACCAGGGCCGGGGACAAACTGCAACCAAAGTACATGCCCTTAGTGGGAACCGAACCCGGGTCTCTCCGGACCTCAGGCCGATGCTCTAACTGCTGAGCCAAACCGGCCAGGGCGAGCCCTCACTTTTCTGAGTTAAGTTGCCTAGGAGGGGAACGGCTGGGTCCTCCCTTTAAGAAACTGCCAAATGGTTTCCCAAAGTGGCAACGTCCACTGGCTGCGGTGAGTTCTGTTTCCTCCCTGTCCCCGCAAGCTCTTGCTGTGGCCAGTCTTTATAGTTTTAGCTATTTTAGCGGATGCTCAGGAAGAGGGATTAATCTGTCTCAATGATTAATGACCATGAACATCTTTTTGTGGGCTTGACAAATCCATTGCCTATTTGTTTATTGGTGAGTTGTTTTCTTCCTGCAGAGGATTTGAAGATTCTTCATGTGTTCTGAGTACAGCTCCTTCAGATCATGCTCTGCAGATATTTTCCTAGTCCATGGCTTGTTCAGTATCTTCTATATTCCTAAGACAAACTTTAAAAAAAAATCAGCTTTATTTCTGCACACCTATTTTATTACATATCATTTACATATAGTAAAATTCACTCATTTGAAATGGGGTTTTGACCCAGCTGATGTGGCTCTGTGGTTGAGTGTCATCCCTGCACTAACTGGGTTGCAGGCTCGATCCCCAGTAGGGGGCGTGCAGGAGGCAGCTGATCAAAGTTATCGTCACGTTGATGTTTCTATCTCTCTCCCTCTCACTTTCTCTCTCTGAAATCAATAAAAGCAATTTTTTTTAAAAAGTAGTTTTGGCTAGTGTGGAACCACTACCACACTCAGCGTGGGGAGTGTCCCATCACTCCAGCAGGCCTCTTGCCCAGCCCTGGCTGCCTCTGAGCCTCTATCCCGGAGTCCTCTTTACTGGAATGAGTGTAGATGGGGTCATGAGGTGTGTGTCGGCTCCTTTAGCCTCACAGTCATTTCGTCCCCGTGTCCTGCCACTGTGGTCTTGGGTGTGTGAACACAGGCTCCTTTCTGCTGGGATGCAACTCACGTCATTGCCACCCTGTGTTGCTCTGTCTTGCTGTTGTAAATTTCCTTACAAATTTCTGACATCTGCAGTCCTGTGTGTCCTTAAAGTGCATTTTGTCATATTTTGCTTTCTAGTCGTCGTTCTCCAACAGTTCTGCACATTCCTGTCCACTGAGCTCTTCAAACCAAGGAAGCAGTTTGAACTGTTTTCCTCTGTAGATCCCAGCTCAGCACGCTGTGCGGCAGCTCAGTTTGCTTCTCTTTCTCCTTCCCACCATGCGGTGACCTAGCTCTGTCACTTCTGCATCCCTCCCAGCCTCAAAGGCTCTTGTCCTGCTCCTCCACGCAGCTATCGCCTCTGTCCAGCTCGCACTGTCCTGGGCACTTGGAGAGCCTGCCGTCTATCCCTCCCTCCCGCCGCCACTGTCGAAAGTGCTTGTCGGAGGCATCTCTTTCCTGTCACACACCAGACTGTCCCCTCAGGCTCCTCTCCCTCACTATCCGCCCTCTGCTGGACACCCCCCTTGCTGTGCACCTGGCTTCTGCGCAGACACTGAGTGCTCAGTAAGGGCTGGGTGTTGCCGGGGCTGGTGGCTCAGCAGGGCGTCTCTCGGAGGTCAGCCACTAGTTGGTGCCAGAGCTCGGGCCAGCGCTCAGGCCTCCATGTGCTCTTCCTGTGGGGCCAGTGGTCATTCTTCTGCCTGTGTTTCTGGAATCCCACCGCTCCTGGGCACTGGCCTGGGGCAGGCCTGTCTTCTGGGCAGCACCAGGGCCCTCATGTCCCGAGCAGATTCTCCTCCATCTCATGCCTTGTAGCATAAGCCTGCCCGCTGGGCACGCAGGCTCATCTCATGTTACACGCACATGTGTGCCCACAGAGTCCATGTGAAATCATACTAACCTTCTTGGCTTTCTGCACCATCTGCTCTCTCTTTTTTTTAAACTCATCTTTATTGTTGAATGTATTACAGATGTTCCCCCCCCCATTGACCCCCTCCTCCCTAATCTTGCCCAACTCCTGCCTTCCCCACACTACTGTCGGTGTCCATTGGTTATGCATATGTGCATAGAAGTTCTTTGGTTTATCTCATCCCGCCCTCCCTCCCCCCTTCCCTTTGAGGTTCATCAGTCTAACAACCAATTTGTACTTCTTAATTCCTTCATCTTTTTCACCCATCCCCCCAGCCCCTTCCCATTTGGCAAGCAATAAAAAGTTCTCTATCTATTAGTCTATTTCTGTTCTGCTTGCTCATTTTGTTTGTAGATTCATTTGTTGCTAGATATGTATTTATTGCCATTTTATTGTTCATATTTTTTTTTTTTGTTCTCCTTCAAGAAGACCCTTCAACATTTCATATAATACTGGTTTGGTGGTGATGAACTTCTTTAGCTTTTTCTTGTCTGGGAAACTCTTGATATGTTCATAGATTCTAACTTATAGCTTTGCCGGATAGAGTAATCTTGGTTGTAGGTCATTGCTTTTCATCACCTTGAATATCTCCTTTCTGGCCTGCAAAGTTTCTTTTGAGAAATCAGCTGACAGTCTTATGGGAGCTCCTTTGTAGGTAACGAACTGCTTTTCTCTTGCTGGCTGCTTTTAAGATTCTCTCTTTGTCTTGAACCTTTGGCATTTTGATGATGATGTGTTTTGGTGTGGACCTCTTTGGGTTCATCTTGTTTGGGACTCTGTGCTTCCTGGACTTGTATGTTTGTTTCCTTCACCAAGTTAGGGAAGTTTTCTGTCATTGTTTAAAATAGGTTTACAATTTCTTGTTCTCTCTCTTCTCCTTCTGGCACTCCTATGATGCAAATGTTGGCATGCTTGAAGTTGTCCCAGAGGCTTCTTACACTATCCTTGTTTTTTTGGATTCTTTTTTCTTTTTGCTGTTCTGATTGAGTGTTTTTTTGCTTCCTTATATTCCAAATCGACCATCTTCTTTCTCTGTCAGCTGACATGTAATGCGTGGGTGATGCCCAGGTCCGCGGTGGTGCTGTGTGGGTGATGTGGCAGGTTGAGATGGTATGTGTAAGCGATTGGCTGTTTTGGAGGCATGGAGTGTAAAACTGCATTTTTGGGGTAGGTGATAATGTGGCTGGTATAAATTTCAGAAGGTGCAGGAGAGTGTTTAGGGAAGAACAGTCTGTCTCACCTCTCCTTTCAGCCACCCAGTTCCACCCAGGGTCCCCGGTTGTCTCCAATTTCTTATATCTTCTTGAGATGTGGTCGTTTCACACATTTAGGTGTATTGACTTCCTTTCTTTCTTCCTTGCTGAATGGGGGTACATGTGCACAAGGTTGGAACAACTTCAGTGCTCATCACCGAGGATGCTCAGGTGGTGACGTTCTGCTGTTAGGAGTGAGGAAGCAGCTGTGTGTCTGTGCTTGGCAGGACGGACATCTGTGTGCGGTGTGCTGTGCAGCGCACTCTGCCCTGCGTCCTGAGAGCATCCGCGTTGCTCCTGCAGTGTGGGCTGCGGTCTGTCCCTCCGACTGCTGGCTCCTGTCCAGTCTTCGCTGTTGTGAATGATGTGACGCGGGTATTTTTTGTGTGGAGTCATTCTGATCAGTTCCTCGAGTAAATTACGTACAAGGGGATTTGTGTATATTTAACTTTATAGGAAACTTGTGTTTTTTAAATTATCACCTGAATATATTTTTCCATTGCTTTTTTATTTTATTTTTTTAACAGTTTATTGATTTTTTTTTTTTTTAGAGCGAGAGGAAGGGAGAGGAGGAGAGAGAGAGAGAGAGAGAGAGAGAGAGAGAGAAAGAGAAACATCAGACTGCTGCCTCCTGTATTCCCCTACCTGGGATCAGGGATTGAGCTCAAAAGCTAGGTATATGTCCTGACCAGAATCAAACTGGCAACCTTTTAGTGCGTGGGACAACGGCCAACTGAGCCACACCAGGCAGGGCCATAGGAAACTGATTTTGAGCGGTGGCACTTCTTTACATTCTGACAAGCAGTATGTGAGCGATCAGTTCCTCCACATCCTCACCCTCTCTGAACACTGTCTCTTTCAGCATGTTCATTGCTGGCTTTCCTGAGTACACACAACCGATGCTAGATCACCTGCTCACCATGAAGGTCAGCCATTGGGATGGGTAAGTGTTGTGCTTCTGTGTGGATGGAACGGGAGCCTTTCAGAATTATTTCTTTAAAACCGTGTTTTGTTTTTATTATTTTTTTATTAAAGTATAGCTGACTTACAATATTACATTAGATTCAGTGTTTCGTAGGGATTCGACCCTTAAGAATGCTTGACAAGTACTCTAGTAGTACACCTTTATCAGTGTTGGTATTCTATTACACCTTTTTAGTATATGTTTTTAAGAGGTATTGCCCTGGCCGGTTTGGTGCAGAGGTTAGAGCGTAGGCTCGAGGACTGAAGGATCACAGGTTCGATTCTTGGTCAAGGGCACGTACCTGGGTTGTAGGTTCAATCCCCAGCCCCAGTTGAGGTCGTGCGGGAGGCAACCAATCAATGTGTCTCTCTCATTTCAATGTTTCTGTCTCTCTCGTCCCCCTCTCCCCTCCCTTCCACTCTCTCTAAAAGTGAATGAAAGAATATTCTCAGGTGAGGATTAACCAAACAAACAAAAAAAGAGGTATTGGCCCATCATTGTAATATTTATTATCTTTTTTTTTTTAATCCTCACTCGAAGATATTTTTCTATTTTTGTTCAGATAGAGTGGGAGGGAGAGAGAGGGGGGGAGAGAGAGAAACATCGATGTGAGAGAGACACATTGACTGGTTGCCTCCCGCACGACCCCAACCAGGGCCTGGGACGAACCGCAACCAAGGTACGTACCCTTGACTGGAATCAAACCCGCGACTCTTTGGTCTGTGGGCTGATGCTCTAACCGCTGAGCCAAATCGGCCAGGGCAGAATATTTATCTTAACCACTGTTAGTGGACAGTTCAGTGTGTTAAGCACATTTACCTTGCTGTACAGTCTCCAGAACTTTCCATCTTGCAGAACTGGAACTCTGTCCTCATGAAACAAAGACTCCCCCTTTCCCCCTCCCCCAGTTCCTGGCACCCACCATCCTACTTTGTCTCTCTGAATCTGACTGCTCTGGTACTTCATATGGAATCACACAGTATTTGTCCCTTTGTGACTGGCTGATTTCACTGAGCACAATGTCCTCAAGGGTCATCTATGTTGTAGTAGGTTTCAGAATATCTTTCCTTTATAAGGATGATAATATTCCCTTGTTGGACATACCACATCTTCTTTATCCATTCATTCATCAACGGACCTTTAGTTGCTTCTGTTTTTTGGCTGTTGTGAATCATGCTGCTATGCACATGGGAGTCCAAATATTTTCTCGCGTCCTTGCCTTTGCATGCATGTGTGCGTGCGTGCGTGCCCTGACTGGGAATCGAACCTGTGACCTTTTGGTTTATGGGAAGACACTCCACCCAACTGAGCTCCACTGGCCAGGGCCCCTGCTTTCAGTTCTTCTGGGTGTACACCCAGAAGTACATGGTGTATCATATGGTAATTCTATTTTTAATATTTTTAGAAACCTCAAAAACCATACTATTTTTCTTAGTGGCTGCACCATTTGATATTCCCACTGGCAATGCACAAGGAATTCGATTTCCCCAAATCCTTACCAGTACCTTTTTTCTGTTTTTGTGATCCTAATGGGTATGAATGTGGTTTTGGTTTGCATAAATACCTAGTGATTATTGATGTTGAACATCTTTTTATATGCTTGTTGGCTATTTGTATTTCATCTTTGGAGAAATGTCTCTTCAAGTCTTTGCCATTCTGTGTGCAGCTGAATGTTTGTTGTTGAGTTGTGAGAGTTCTTTCTGTACTCCAGATATCAACCCTTTTCAGATCCTGGCTTGCAGATACTCTCTCTCTTTCCTCACACTGTCTTTTCACTCTGTTGATTGTTTCCTTTGATGCAATCAGAAGTTTTAAATTTCAGTGTGGTCTACTTTATCATCAACTTACCTATTGTTTTTACTTTTGTTGCCTATGCTTTTGGGGTCAAACCCAAGACATCATTACTAACCCTAACGTCATGACGCTTTCCCCTCTGTTTTCTTCTAAGAGCTTCTAGTTTGAGGTCCTCTTGTGGTTCTTCCACCTTCTGAGTCCCGTGGGGGTGTGGATGGTGGAGATGCTTTGCCACCCAGCACCTCGGAGGTGGCAGCAGTGCCCGAGACAGGTCTGCGTTCAGGTGCTGCATTTGCTAAATTCTCTCTTCCTCGTTTGTTACGATCAGAGGTTATTATTTGTTTCTTTTCAGTAGTGGTTTTGACTCAGTGACCAGTTGACTCATGTAGATTGTTTCTCTTCTCATGAGTTGAATAAAGCTAGAATCATCAAAATGAAGGAACTAACAATTTTCTGTCTGCGCCCCCCCCCCCTCACCCCCCAGGGTCATCAGAGAACTGTCAGCGAAGGCGCTACACAACCTGGTCCAGCGGGCGCCTGAGTACAGCGCCGCTCAGGGTAGGTGGCTCATCCGTCCTGTGGGGCCTTGCACACACGCACAGACGTGTGCAACACAGACACACACATGCATGCACACACATGCACTGTCAACCTGAAGCTGAGGATGGGCCACCTTGCTGGTTTCAAGGCCTGGGGAGCCGAAAATAATGTGTTTCTCTCCTGCTGAGAATCAGGGGACAGAACACAAACCAGTTGCCACGGTCTTTCCAAGGACAGATGCCGTGGACGCTGCGGTGTGTCCACCAGGAGCGCCCAGGCTGTGCCCCTGGTGTGGGTGCCGGTCACAGCGGGGAGCTGATGGAACCGTGTATGTCCTGCATATTTCAGAAATAGCTTTTTTAAAACAACAAAACAAAACAAGTGAACTAATTCATTATGTAATAAACTAAAAAGTAAGCTGTTTCCTGGGTGGCTCATGTCCTCGGTAGCAGCCTGCTGTGCTGTGTTGCTGACCTCGAGGGCGGCAGAGCCCACCTCTGGACTGTCTTGCCCTGAATGGCGCAGCTGTGTCGGGATCAGTCACACTCCACTGTCATTACAGGGAGAGCCCAACTTGTCTTTTCTGCTGGGAATAAAGAAGCATCTGATTTCAGCGTGAGGACCTACACACACATTTCTTAAACCATACTCATCCCCGGGGCATTTGTTAGAGTGAGCAGCTAGTGGTCGAATCGTGGGTCTTCAGTGCAGCTACTGATCTTGCTTCTATGTGTTTAACACTCTGGGACTTGAAGTGGTTCTGAGGCCCTTTCGGCTTCGTGGTTTGTTAATCAAACTGATGTCAGGAATCTTGCGTGGAGCTCACTTACCTGTAACTGATGATCTTTGCTGCTGGAGGGCTCAGTGTTGGCCTTTCTTCCCAGTTCAGGAGCTCCAGCGACCCCAGAATACGGGGTTTCCCTGACCCAAACACTGGTGCTGCCAGCTGCCATGTGGGAGCAACTGAGTGGGAGCTCTTGCGGCTTGGATGCTGTCTGCTTTGGCAGGCCCTGCGCCGCTGTACTGGCACATTTAGAGAAGTTGAGACAGAGGGCCTGTGATGTCCCCAGGCTGGTGGAGAGCCGGTGTGCACGCGGCTCCTTGTCTACCCTCCACCAGGCTGCGAGGACTCTGCGTCTTTGCGTTCTGTCCTCAGAGCACAAGAGACCTAGAGGCTTCCTATGCTCTAAGCAAGCTGCTGAGCTCAGTTGCGCTGTGTGTGACGGGATCCTGCGCTCGCTCCTGTCCTGCTCTCCACTTAGTCACAGGAAAGACCTCACCCCAGGCTACCCATCTAGTGTCTGGGGACCTGGGGAGTGTGTGCTGTTGGGGAGCGAGAGGCATCCTCAGCCACAGTCCTGTTCAGTTTCCTGGGTGCCAGGGAGCCTGGTCTGTTGGCGACATCAGGTGAAGTCCTGGGTGTTGCAATAACAATCTTGACAGAACTTCCAGCGGGTGCGTTTCTCCTTTTGGATCCTGAGTCGGAGTCTGACAGGTCACTGTGTGCTCATGCGACGTCTTCTCCTGTCCCGTCCTGTGCAGTGTTCCCACGCCTGCTGTCGATGACACAGAGTCCAGACCTGCATACACGGCACGGGGCTGTGCTCGCCTGTGCGGAGGTGGCCCACAGCCTGTGCACACTGGCGGTGCAGGAGGACAGGTACGAGAAGCCCCTGCCCTCCTGCTGAACCACTGTGGTCAAGAGCCTGACCCCCTCCATTTTATTTTGTTAATTTGTGCTGGTGGGGCAGTCTTCACGTTTTATTTGGTGAAGTTTGTCAGTGGTCCTCTCTTCTCTGATGAGTTGTGGCCTTTGATGGGCCACCCCACTCAGGGAGCCAGCGAGCATGTGGCCAGATGGAGGCCACTGATGGCCACAGATGTATGTACAGGCCAGTTGCAGAGCTTGGTTCCCGACCACTGTAGAGCAAGTGTCACAGTGAAGTGAGTCCCCCGGATGTCTGGGTTTCCTGGTGCATGTAACAGCCATGTTGACACTACTGCAGCCTGCTGAGTATGCGATAGCATCATACCCAAACCGTGCGCGTGCCTCACTGAGAACGCCAACCACCGGCTGAGGCGTCAGCTCCCGTGGTGCTGGGGTCTCATGTGCTGTGTTTGAACTTCTGCAGGCCCGTGGCAGACTACCTGGACAAGACGACAGTGCAGGGCCTGAAGCAGATTCACCAGCAGGTCTGTGTGTCGGGGGGTGTTTGACCTCAAGCTCTCTCCACCCTGAGCCCCATTGGAAGGCTGGGGTCTGATGACCAGAAGCACCCTTCGGAGGCTCAGTCCCAGCACAGTGGGCAGACCTGGGCTCTGTCAGCTGGGGGGTGGCTCTCTGCTCTCCGTAGGCCAGCTCCTCAGGTTTCTGTGGGTGGAAGAGCATCTCTTCTCATGCGGCCCGTGTCCTGGGGCAAGATGCAGGTCTACCAGCTGGACCAGTGCAATCTGGTAGGTGCAGGCAGCTCAGCTCAGGCCATGCTCCCCATCCCATTTTGGTCGCGGCCTTGTCTCACAGTAACCACAGGTGGGCACAAAGGCCTTGGATTCCCAGCTGTGCCTTCCTGGTGGGCATCCTGAGTCTGAAATTACCATGCTACTGGGGAGAAGGGCTGGGGGTTTTCTGAGTTTGCAGCTTCTCAGAGGCTCCTGTGATTCAGAAGAGGGAACATAAGAGCTACAGGTCTCAGTGTTACAGGACAGCGTCAGTCGTGATGAGGCTTTAAATGGTTCACTGTTTGTTGTCCGAGGTGGACTTTTGTGTTCTTTTTTTTTCTTCTCTCTTTATTGATTTTTAGAGAGAGAAGGAGAGGGAGAGCGAGTTAGAAACATTGATGAGAGAGAAAATCGATTGGCCGCCTCCTACATGCTCCCCACTGGGGATTGGGCCCATAATCTGGGCATGTGCCCTGACTGGGAATTGAACCGGCGACCTCTTGGTGCAGGGTCGCCGCTCAACCACTGAGCCACACCAGCCGGGCCTTTTGTGTTATTTATGTAGTAATGCACATTGGCTCTCAGACTCTTAACTGTTTGTGCCACCGACTTGCTTTATGGTTTGGCTGAACCGTCAGTCTTTGTACTTAGTGTTTGTTACTTTACACTGGAGTCTGGCCTGTCCGCCTCCCGCTGTCAGGATAGCGTGACAGTGTGTGAGCGGTGGTGCTGGGAGGCAGGGCAGAGGTTCACAGACCATGGCCACGTGGCTGTGGCGCTGCGGCTTCCTTTTTCTGTAAAGTGTGGGTGATAACAACCCACCCCCTGGAGTTTTTGGGAGAATTAAAGGACAGTGCCATGTAATTGTAGCTGCGGTGGTGATATGAGGTGCTTCTAGGTTCTTTGGAAGAAAAAGTAGCATCAGAATTCCTGATTGGCAGGATTTGTTTTCTGCCCAAGAGGCTATTTAGGGGGATGGTGACGTCCTGGTCAGTCCTGGCACCCCCTCGCTGTCTGGCCACCCTCTTCCTCCCCTCTGTGCCTCGATTTCCCTCCCAGGTGAGGCTGTTGTGAAGATTAAAGGAGATAATATGTGAGGGGCTCAGTAAGGTGCTCGCAGAGAATGAAGTGGCTCCGTCCCTGGGCAGCCCAGCCTGAGAAATGTTCCCGGGCCCTGTTTTTTCACTGTTAATGTGGCATATGTATTTTCAAAATCCAAATAATGTATATAACTAAGGAACTTTCTGTTTTTTGTTTCTAGCTTTATGATCGTCAGTTATACAGGTAAGCTTTACAAACCCGAAGTGTTTACGTTTCATGTCTTGAGCCGGTGTGCTGGCTGGTCTGCTAACGGCAGCACCGAGTGGGGCTCCTGCCGGGCGTCCTGCGGGCCTGCTCCGGGTTGTTCTGTTTGCACGCGTGTCACAGCCACTGCTCATGGAGGACTGGGCCTCACCTGGTTGGTCTAAGCCTGTGGAGGTTTACTTGACACTTGCTGTTTGAAGTGTGGAATCCGACGGGTTTGGGGGTCACAGGCTCATGTGGCTGCAGCCCCAGCAAGGCAGCTGCGTTGCTGACACTTCCTCTGCCCTCCCGCCACGCAGCCTGCGGTCGCTCTCTAGCACTGGAGCAGCCTCTTCTGAGTTTCATGGATGGAATTGTTCTACGCAGTCTTTGGGTCTGGTTGCTTCCTTGGAGTGTGAAGTCTCCGAGACATGTGGTTGTGTGTGTGCAGGTGTTCCTGTGTATTGTTGTGATGTTGGTGCTGTGCGTGTGCCTTTGTGCTCATCTGCTCTCTGGGTGATGGATGTTCGGGGTATTTCTCTCTGCTTTTATGACACTGAGACCTTTCTGCCCTGGCCGGTTTGGCTGAGCGGTTAGAGCGTCGGCCCGCAGACTGGATTTGCGGGTTCGATTCTGGTCAAGGGCACATACCTCGGTTGCAGTTCGGTCCCCGGCCCTGGTTGTGGTCATGTGGGAGGCAACCAATCAATGTGTCCCTCTCACGTTGATGTTTCTCTCTCTGTATTTCTCTCTCTCGCTTCCTCCCACTCTATCTGAAGATAAATGGAAAAATATCCTCGGGTGAGGATAAAAAAAAAAAAGACGGAGACCTTTCTGAAGTGACTGTGACATTTTCTTCCCACCAGCAGTGGCTGAGAGCTGATCCGTGTCCTTATCAGTGCTCAGCTGCCTTAGACAGAGCCAGCGCTGTGGGTGTGCACTTTCCAGGGACCAGTGGTCTTCACTCTCTTCTGTCTTCTTCTATGAAGTGATGGCTCAGATCTCGCTCATTAAGATCTCACTCATTAAAAAAAATCTCACGATCTGAATTCTTACTGAGCTGTCAGCATCTTCACATAGTCTGGATACGAGCTCTTGGTAGACATAGTATTTGCCAGAATTTCTTCCCTGTCTGTGGTTTATGTGGTTTGCCTTTTCATTTTTCTTAGTGGCTTTTTAAATTGATTTTTAAATTTTTTTGAGAGAGAGAAACATCAATGTGGGAGAGAAACATCCATCGGCTGCCTCCTGCACGCCCCCTGTTGGGGATCAAGCCTGCAACCTGGGCATGTGCCCTGACCAGAAATCGAACTGGCGACCTTTTAGTGCTTGGGGTGACACCCAACCAGCTGAGCCACACTGACCAGGGTTCTTAGTGACTTTTAAAAAAAAATATATGTTTTTATTGATTTTTTTTTTTTTTAGAGAGAGAGGAAGGGAGATAGAGAAACATTGATGTGAGAGACATCGATCAGCTGCCTCCTCCACGCCCCCTACTGGGAATCGAGCCTGCAACTCAGGCACGTGCCCTGATGAGAATCTAACCGGGACCTCTCAGTCCATGGGACCACGCTCAATCCACTGAGCCACACCTGCTGGGCTCTTAGTGGCTTTTTAATGTAACTGTAGGGTCGTGCATATCAGCCTCTTCACATTTGTTCTTGATATCTCTCATTGGCTTTTCCCTGTCTCCAGTTTTCCTGAAAGCCTGGGCCTGTGCAGGGCTCAGACCAGGGCCCCTTCCCATTCCGGTGTCGACATCAGAAATGTCCAAACCTGTAGAGAATTTTTATGAGTTTATTGGAGCCAAACTGATGACAATTGCTGGGAAGCAAAATCTCAACAGATTGAGAAAATGATCCGGAGAACGGCAGTTTTGCAGCTTATTTTACACATGAAAATCAAAGGAAGGGTATGGGGGGGGGGGTTACATGAAATCCCTTGGTGGTAAATTAAGGAGACTGGAGAAAGCAGAGCGAGGAGGTCTCTGGGGCTGGATGCAGAGTAAGACGGAGACACACTCCTCTTTCACACTGGCGGGCACAGGGTAGTCGACCTTCACAGCACGAGGAGATGCTGTGCGGGCAGCAAGGTAACCATGAGAGTTTGGTAGCCTCGTGCTCTGGGTGTGCCCTGAGGGCTCTGGAAAAGATCACTCTGACATTTCAAAGGTTTGTTATCTTAGATGCACAAAGGCCATAGCCAGGCTCACCTGAGGTGAAGACCGACCTTTCTTTGTCAAGGAAGCTACAGGCCCAGGACGTGACCACCACCATGACCCCTTTTAAGTGAGGAACTTTTATATTCAAACCATACTGTGTGGGTACATTCTGTCTTGAGTTTTTGAGGCCTCCCCTGAGCTGGTCCGTTTTCGTATAGGGAACTGTCTTCTGGGCCCAGCTGCACTCTGCTGGGCTGGAGCTGTTCTCAGTCGGCGCTTGTACTTGACGTTGATTTTCTTAAAAGCCTGCGCCCCTCGTAGAGCCCTCTTTTCTGGACAGGTCTGTCCATAGTGAGATTTCAGATGCAGCCTTTGTTCCCACTAATAGTCAGACCTGCCCCCTCACACTGCCCTGTGCGTGGGGTTGGACGGGGCTTGTCCGAGTCCTGTCAGCACCTCCTGGACGCTGCTGGGTCTCGCACCCTGCTGGTCTCTGGTTTCCATGGTTGGTGGCCACATGTGCCCAAGGTCACAGGGCTCTTCCCTAGTTGTCTCTGTAACTGTCCTTCTCGGGCTGGCCTGTGTCCTGCGGATAGTCGCATCTCTCAGGTGACACGCGGTGGTGGTTTTCTTCCTCAGTGTGTATTCATGGACTTCTCGCCAGAGGAGCTGGTGAAGTCTTGCATGACCCCAGATAGGACTCCTGTGGCTGGAAGGAGGGAGTGGCTCAGCCTTCTGGTGAGAAGGTGACTGTTCTGGGTTCAAGCTTTCCCTGGTGGCTCATGGGGAGGGTCTGCACCTTGGGAGGCTTGGCACGGGCTCTTGCCACAGTTCCCATGGGGGGACCCTGTGGGTGGGCTCCTTGGCAGGCCACAGACCATTCTACGGACACTGCCAGCTTTCATCCGTTCTGAAAGAATAGGAGCAGCCTGGCCGGTGTGGCTCAGTGGTTGAGCGTGGCCCATGCACCAAGATGTTGCTGGTTCGATTTCCGGTCAGGGCACATGCCCAGGTTGTGGGCTCGATCCCTAGTGGAGGGCATGCAGGAGGCGGCCAGTCGATGTTCTCTCTCATCGATGTTTCTATCTCTCTAAAAATCAATAAAGAAAAAAATAAAATAAAATAAAAACAGGAGCAACTCACCTGTCCTCATGGAAAAGCCACGCTCACTCCTGTCCAGGCCACGCCCCACAGAGTATTACACGCAGCTTTACTGAAAGGCGAAGGCATCCGAGGACCCCGTTTGCATCTTACAAATTCTAAGTGCACATCAGCTCTTTGTTTCTACATTTTCCTTGTAAGTGATGAGACTCAAGAATAAATAGAAAATAACACCCTTCAGTGATTCAGTGAGGTCAGCATGGAAAGATAAGTGTGTGGCCACCCTCTGGGGGGACCCAGCCTGAGTGCCTCTGCAGCGTTTATTCCCAACGTGTGACTCACCGTGCACTCTGCCAGAGGCCCCAGCACAGGTCACACGCTCCCGCAGGACCAGGCCTGAGGGCTCCTGCTGAGCTTGAATGTGAAGGTCTGTGCCTGCATCAGTCATTCTAGCCATCGTGTCCACTTTAACCCCATTGTTTGTGCTGAACATTGTTTTCCTGTTGTGGGTTTGGGCGTGCCTATGGCTCCGTGACTTGCCATGACACTCACTCACTCACTCACGGCGTGGCTTATTGCAGCAAAGGATAGATGAAAATCAGCAACAGAAAAGGCCCCCTGGCAGAGTCCAGAGGACACCACAAGCCTCCCGTTGTCCCTTCCCAGTGGAGTCACCTGGGCAGCCCTGAATTCTCCCAGTGTCCACTCGTGACATGGCTTTTGCCACCCAGGGAGGCTCGCCCAGGTCAAAGGGACCCCTGCAGAACTCTGGAGCTGCCTCTTTGCTGCTCCCAGACCCTCAGATTCCATCTACCTTGGCCTCTCCCCTTGTCCTGACTTCACACCCAGTTCTGCATCTGAAGTGTCGCCCTGCTCGCTTCCCTCCTCCCAGGACCTCCGTTTTCCAGCATCTGATACTTTGTTTTATTGATTTCACCTAGTTTTCTAATTGTTTAAGGCAGGAGGGCAAATCTGGATCCTGTTACTCTATCTGGGCTAGAAGCCAAGTCTCATGAATTAATTTTATCTTCTCATGGAGTGTTTCTTATACTCAGTTCACCCATTTCCTGTTGTCAGTATTACGTATGAATCAGGTGTGACTGTGAGAGCCGGCAGCAGAGGCAGCGTTTCTTCTCTGGTTTTGTTCACAGGGGAACTAAGTGGATGCTTCCTTGGGTTGGACAGCGGTGTCTTCCTGGTGTCTTAAATTCCGTTAGTTTTCACAAAGTAAAAGTTGAACAGTATTTGGAATTTGTTCCATGTGATTGTTTGAGGTGATTAACACCAGTAAGGAGTATAGTGTCCAGTGAAAACGGAAAATCTGAGTGACCCCAGTTAGAATTTGGGATATCTCGGAGGTGGTTCGAGGACATTGTTTTCATTTCTTACTATAAAAAGGTAGTTACTTACATGAAATAATATTGGAATTGGAAAGATTTTGAATTAGAAAGCACAGACTGTTGCTCTTCCAGCACAGGTCTTGCCAAACAGCACGAGGACGAGCTTCACAGGAGACCTGTTCAACAGAGAAGGTTTCATATGAAAATAAATGGAGTGAAATGTTAGCCCACCATTGAGCAGCTGCTGGCCTATGTTAAAACTTTGTAGTGCTCCCACCGAAGTAGTTCCCGCTTGTGGGAACAGATGCTACCAGCTAACATCTTAGGAGTTTTGTAGCCTGAGGTTATATCTGTTACTTGGTGAGGATATTTTATGCTATTTTACATAGTAAGAGATTTTAACTTTGAATGTTTTTATTTTCAGGGGCCTAGGAGGAGAGCTCATGAGACAGGCAGGTAGGTCTGAGCAGTAGAAGGCTGCACATTGTGGGTTGTAATCTCTCATTCCCACTGTGGAGGGAAGAGCAAATTCCTAAGGGCGTTTACCTCATTTCTCTCCATACTGTGGAGTTTGCCAAGTATTTTTCCGTCGGCATGACCATGGGGGCCTGGCCTGCACACATGAACTCCTGGGCCCGCTGCCCCTGTTTGCTCACTCAAGGTTCTGGTTTTTAGCTCTTGTGGGCTTCGCTGGGCATCAGTAGCTGCAAGGGTGGCAGTAGCTGGGATAGGTGGGTGAGCCGAGGAGCATGTGTCTTTCACGAAGGGATGATAGTGAGGAATCGAACGTTGCCTTCTTAGCCTCTCCAACGTTTACGTTAACTATAGAGCAAAGAGTAACTTTTCAGATTAGATTTAAATGTTTGCAAGCAACTCAGATGATGCCAACATGAAAATATCTGGATTTCCTGATGCATTTTTAGCTGGTGGACTCTAGTAGGTGCTTGGTCAGTCCTGGCCATGCCCTGGGCCTGGGTCCAGGAGAGTCCCTCACGTAGGGAGGAGAGCAGGTGGGGTGGGCTCCTGGGTCCTGATGTAACAGATGTGCCCAAGATGCATTTACTCTTTTTCTTCCTAGTGTGTGTGCTAATAGAAAAGCTGTCCCTTTCCAAGATGCCCTTCAGAGGCGACGCCGTAATCGGTAAGTGCTGTTCTTCAGTGACTCACATTGCAGCGTTTCCCTCAGAACCACTTCACCTTAAACAGCAGAAATGTACCTGTTAGGATGGATGATCAGATTCGTGACATTGCATTGTCTGGTTTTGAAATTGCTACAAGAACCAGATGTGAATGATGAGCCTCAGCCACACACCCTCAGAAAACAGACCCTTCCCTTCTCCTCTGAGCTCAGGCTCCTTCCTCGGAGCCCTGGTGGTGGCTCTGCCCAGCACTGGCCACTTGTGGCACAGGCTGTCGCAGGACCAGGGGAGGTAGCAGCAGGTGCCGGCCCTCGGGCAGCATGTGCTCTGATGGTGGCTGCAGCCAGGCCCCTTGCAGCTCTGGAGCCCTTGGCAGCCTGTCCTGTCCGTGGGAGCACAGACGCAGCAAGCAGGGCCTTGGAGAGAGAGCGATGAGGGGACTGTACTGCGCTGTCGGCTCTGCAGCCGCAGGAGAAGGTTGCATCGAATCACCATCGCGCCGGCTGTCAGATCTGGTCGAGTTGAATACTTGGGTTTTTATTGGTAGGGGTTTGGGGGGCGTGTGTTTGAGGGAGAGGTACAGGAAAAGACCACCTGAAGCTTGCAGGTGTAATAAAAGAACAAAAATTTCCCCACTATAAACATTTTAGCAGCCACAAGGAGACTTCTTCCCTTCTGTACAACCTGGAGAAAATTAACTTTAGGTTTTCTCCAGACTCATCTCCGTGTTTACCATCTACTTGGATTTATAAAGTGTAGAGAAGTCTGTTTGACTTTAATTTCATCTAAATCTTCTTAATTGGATAAATGGTTTTCTTTGTTTCTTTGACAGATGGTTGGCTGTGGCTGATCAGTGACACTTTGAGAAATCTCCATCATATCTCAAGTCATTCTAGACAACAGATCAAGGTGTGGTAAACAGGATTTTTCCAATTGCTGTGTTGTATCAAAAGTGATGTTCATTATTTTTTTAGTGTTTGTTTCAAAAGGCTGTGCATTATGGTCCCTTTATACACTAACGTGATCATTGATAAATGATCTAGTTTCATCTGGACTTCTAGAGGGTGTCATTTATGTAACTTATAATCAGGAAAACAAACTCAGCGATTGGTGACCAGAATACACAACTTTAAAAATGCCTGTTTCTGGTTTTACCCTACTCACCTGAGTGTAGTAGTGAACATTAGTAGTGACCGTTTCTTCAGCTGAGCTCCGCACCTGAGAGTGTGGTTTTAGGGTTGGAAGCTGCGTGTGTGTGCGTGTGCATGTGTGCAGACGGTAGGGCTGCAGCCCGGAGTCACCACTGCTCAGTCACGCTGGTCATTTTAGGGAAGAGTGTGTTGTGTCCTGGTGGCTAAGTGCCACAGCGGTCCCATCGGGGACAGGTGACCATGAGGCGGTGGAGCTGTGCGTCCCTACAGAGGTCATCACCAGGGGGACTGATAGCGACTCGGCTTTGTGTTGAGAATGAAGAAATGAGAGTGTAATTCTCCAGCCTCCTGTGCGTCTTAGCATTTCTACTGGGCCAACAGAAAGCTTCCTCGATGTCCTTTCTGAACGCATGTTCTGTAGGACTGAGGACAGTGTCACTGGTTGGAGGTGAGGGCCTCGGGATCAGTGCTGCAGACTCCCTTTCTGAAACACCCGTGATAGAGTCACTGCAGAGAGACCCTGCACAGTCTGCTGCATTGACAGGACCGTGACAGCTCAGTGTGAGCTCGTTCTGAGGTCCTCCCCGAGCTCACGGCCCCGCCTGCCCGGCCCCGGCAACTGTCTCCTGGGCTGTTCTGGGGGCCTGGCTCCAGGCTGGGGGCGTGGAGAGAACATGCGAAGCCAGCGTTTGCGCTTTGCTGTCTGTGATCACGAAAGTCTTAGCTAGGTTGCTCCTCTGTAATGGTGGGTGTTTAGGGAGAAGACCTGTGAGTCCCGTCCCCTCCTGTGCTGTCCTCCCTCATCCTGCTGCGTGTGGCTCTGCCTGGGATCGGTGTTGAGGAGCCCCTTCCCGTTCCCAGGGCCCCTGGACCCCCAGCTCCTGTCTGAACGAGGCCCTACACAAAGCCTGCTCAGAGCCCTTCCCATGTCACGTCTTGGTGTGTTACAAATACCTTCTCCTTCATTACCTCTGTTGGGAAAGAAAAATGCCCATTTTGTTAATAACTGTTCACATTATGACATAGGATTTGCATTGCATGGAAGAAATAATCAAGTGTTTATTAGGTTTATTATTTGCTAAGAATGTAAAAGTTTTAACTTTATGACAGACAATGACAAGCAGACGTGCTAGAAGGAATGATGTAATTTAGTTTCTGTTTTTTTAAAAACTTAATCACTGGCCTGACTGCAGAACAACCCCGCTGCTCCTGGGGGACCCGGGAGGCTGCAGGGCCCCTCACGTCCGCTTTGTTTCAGGAAGCCGCTGTCTCTGCCCTTGCTGCTCTCTGCAACGAGTATTACACCGAGGAGCCTGGGGAGGCGGACGCTGCTGGGCAGGGTGAGTGGGCCGCCCTGCTTGGCCCTCTGGAGGGAGGCTTGGGCTTTTGGGTTTTGGTTTCGGCTCCCTCCCTCCCACTGCATGGCAGGGACACGAGGGGCGTTGGGGACCGGGAAGGACAAGATGCTCTGGCTGCGGGGATGAGATTCCTCCTGGGCCTGCCCCACCCTGCACACACCAGTTTGGCACAGCCGCCCAGGAGAGGAGCTCTTTCCCTCCCAACAAGTGGCTTGTCCAGGGCGCCCTGGTGTAGGCTTGACCGGGGACTTCTCCTGGCGCACAGCGTCACTGTCCAGTGTCCTGAAGCTCTTACTTCAGCTGTGTTGTTACGTCACGTTTTCCAGTGAACTCTCCCCGCTTCATGCTCTGGAGGCGCAGTTATATGTGGAGAGCTGCTTACCTGTGTTCTGCGTAGACCTGTTTTTGCCTTTCATTTGGTCCTTCTTGGATTTCTGTCCATTTTCCTCCTTTGGTTTCCATTGTTGGTCCTTCAGCACCTTCGTTTTCACTGTTGCAGTGACAGTTTCCTGAGGCTCGTCCCCTGGTTCTGTCGTCTCGGAGCTGCTGCTTCCGCTGTCCCCTGTCCCCGACTCCACACGCTCTCCCAGCTCTCCTGCTCTCTCTGTCGTCTTGGAGCTGCTGCTTCCGCTGTCCCCCGTGTTCCTGACTCCACACGCTTTCCTAGCTCTCCCGCTCTCTCTGTCGTCTTGGAGCTGCTGCTTCCGCTGTCCCCTGTCCCCGACTCCGCACGCTCTCCCAGCTCTCCCGCTCTCTCTGTCGTCTCGGAGCTGCTGCTTCCGCTGTCCCCCGTGTTCCTGACTCCGCACGCTCTCCCAGCTCTTTATTCATGTCTGTGCTGACCTCACAGCTGTTACGTTTCCTGGTAAAACATGTTTTCAGAATTTCCACAGGCGCTATTGCAGCGTTTTCCTGGCCTCCTTCCCGTGTGAGATGAGCTCTGCTCCTCCTTCCGGGCGGTGTGGGCATTGCTGCCTCATTGCCCAGCCGGGCCGAGTCTCCCAGAGCCTGCACGCACCACGCACCCAGCGCCTCATTGCGCACCGTCCTTAGGGTCTTGCTCACGAGCATCATGTTTATTCAGAA
Organism: Tadarida brasiliensis; assembly: GCA_030848825.1. Taxonomy (NCBI): domain Eukaryota; kingdom Metazoa; phylum Chordata; class Mammalia; order Chiroptera; family Molossidae; genus Tadarida; species Tadarida brasiliensis. The sequence continues at coordinate 66,756,489 of CM061273.1, forward strand.
AGCTCCCCGTCCACACACGCGTTGCCCTTTGCATCCGCTGTCGCTCTGCAGACACGCGTGACGTCACTTCCTGTGCGTGTGAGCGTGGCTTCAGGTGGTTGTGACCGGATGGAAGTCATGTGTGCAGTGGTCCACTTTCTGTGATTAAAAACAACGTTTTATAGTGTGGTATCTGACACACTTTCCAAATTAGCAGTGTTTTACTGGGTCTCTTTACCCCAGGCAGCTTTACTTAAAGAGACGGTAATGTTATTTTTCTGTTTTAAAAAATTGAACATGTTTTGCTTTTTGCCTGAGAAAAGGTACCGTATCACACACTGTGAATATAGAAAAATGAGACTCGGAAAGTAACCTTTGAAATACACGTGAATTGTGCAGAGCCAGGGAGGCGGCTGTTTTTGTGCTGTTACCGAAGTGTGGTCTGTAAGTTTCCCCAGAGATGTCAGTTCAGTGTGTGCAGATGGGATTCCCATTTCATTTTTTCTATCCTAAAATGTGAGGACATAAGCTGCATATTATTGAAGTTTCTGTGTGCACGTTACAAAAGTCACACGTTGTTGAAATGGAAGCTAAGCCAGAATCTCTGGTCACAGCAGGCAGGACAGAGTGAGGCCGAGCTTCTCTTCACCTTCCGAGGTCTCGTTCCTCATGCCCCTCTCAGAACCTCCAGCGTCGCTCTGAGCCTCCAGTGCCTTCCCGCTTCTCACTCTCGGACCTCTACCCAGCTGGTCGGCCCATCCTGAGGGCTTTGTCTCGGGAGGCAGAGGCTTCACTGCTGCTCTAACTCAGCCTGCCCAACTGCAACCCGGGCACCTCATGGGGGTGCTGCCCTCGGGCCGTCACACCGTGCTGTGTCCAGCTCGGCACTTTCTCCCATTTAAGAAAAAAAATTTAATTAATTTTTGAGAGAGAAGAAGGGGGAGAGAGAGAGGTCAAGAGGAACACCCACGTGAGGAAGAAACATACATCAGTTGCCTCATGAGCGATCCCCAGTCGGATCAAACCCACAACCCAGGCGTGTGCCCTGACCAGAAATCAGACCTGCACCTTCTGGTGCATGGGACCGGCCAGGGTGCTTGCTCTCATTTGAGAAAGGCATCTCCTCAATAAGCATTTCTATTCTTTGAGAGTAAACAAGGAGAATTGAGACAGGACTGTTCTCAAAACCCTCTTGGATTTATTTTCCTGAGTGAAATCATTTGTCAAAATTGCTCATGAAAATCTTAAAACCACCTAATAGGAATTCTTCCCTCAAACCCTTCTTGATGTATACCACCTTGAAACCTCCGCTTCCGAAGCCTGAAGTCGGCCCTCCTTTCTCTCTACGCTGTCTGGCCTGTTTCTGAAATGTTCGTAGAGAGTGTGTGAGGGAACCATGGACAGCAGTGGGTCCCCTTGTTGCTTTTTTCCAGGGGGACTGGTAGAGAAGTATCTCGCGGAACTCCAGAGCCCGGAGGAGATGACGCGCTGTGGCTTCGCAATGGCCTTGGGCGCCCTTCCAGGCTTCCTTCTGAGAGGCAGGCTCCAGAAGGTGAGGCTGAGCTGAGCGTGGGAGGGGGAGCATCCCTGCAAGGCGGTGCGGGTGAGGTTTGGGACCCTACGCGGGAGAGGGGCGGGAGGTGGCGACCCTTAGTAAATCCACGGTGGTTGTGGTCAGGAAAGAATCCCTGAACTGGGGCCCCTGTGGCCATGAGAAGAGGGGACGGCACGACAGGGAGGGTGTTGTGGAGGCTGCTAACACTCGCGGACGGGAGGACGGGGAGAGCGGAGCTCCAGTTTCTAGGAGGGGAGGCTCTCGTTTGATGTGGAAACTGCTCCTGCCTCGTCTGGAAGTGCTGCCTGCCCTGCGCTGTGGTCGAAGGGTGCTGATGCTGGGTCTGGGGCAGGTCCTTGCCGCAGATGTCCCTTCCGGAGCATGTCTGTCCCTGGAGTTGTCCAAGGACCCGGCACCCAGGGCCCAGGCATCCCAGAGCAGCTCTGGTGTTTTCAGCCAGCGGAGGTTGCGGGAGCGGGTGACTTGTCAGGGTCTTGCTTCATTTGGTGCCTCACCCTCAAGTTGGTGGTGGCTTAGGAGAGGGGAGGGCAGAGCTTTGCTTTGGGCAGAAACGCATGACCTGGTTGCGTGACTTAGACGGACCATGTGCACTGCAGAGCCCACTGGAGACAGGCCACTTGGGGCGCGGAGCTTGTCCTGCTGCTCTAGGCTTTGCCTCGACCGGCTAGCCTCGCTCTCTGTGATCCTGAAGGGCTGAGGGTGGTTCCTCTGCCACCAGCTCCCATTTGAAAGCTGCGAGCAGGGAAGGCAGAGGCTTGTTTCAGCTCGCTGAGAACCGGGCAGGTGTCTCCTGCTCCGTTGCCTGTACCTGAGGCCACTCGAAGGCCCTCACCCCTGGGGACTGGCGCCCCACATGCTCCCCCTACTTACCTTTGGGTTTGCCCCGAAACGTGTGCCGTAGCTTCTGTGTCCTTGGCTTGTCTCCTCTCGATGTCAGCCATCGCTTTCCCGTCACCCTGACTTGGTCCTGAGCTCCCTGCAAGAGTGGGTGCCGGTGGCCACTGGTTGGGCACATCCAGCCAGACCCTGCCCACCTCCCCTGGCCTCAGTCACCAGTTTCTTTGTCCCCCTTTTCCCCAACTGAAATGCTGGTCACGGTCTTGCTTACCCACCTCCCAGATGTCCATGCTGCCAGATGCCTGGGAACATGTCCCTCATTGTGTGATCTGCCCCCTGCCCAGCATACCTTGGATCCAATGCCCCAGACAAACTTAAAGCTCTCACCCTGGGGCTTCTTCCCTGGAAACACCAGCTCAGAACTGAGCTCTCCCTTTGAGCAGCAGTAGATCAGCTCACAGGAGCTGCTGTGTGAGCCGTCCGTTCCAGCTCCAGGTGGTGGCAGGGCAGGGCAGGTCTCACCTGGGTTACCGGGCCCTGGGGTCCCCGCAACAGGAAGGGCTGGAGGCGACCCCTGCGGCAGATACATGGTGCTCCTTCTGGGGGCAGTACAGCACCAGGGCTGAACCTCCACTTGTGTGAAAATCACGTTTATCTTATGGTTGATGACTGGTTGCTACTTTTCAGGTTCTAGCTGGGTTAAGAGCTGTTACCTTTTCTTCCGAGAACGTGAGCTTCGCGGAGTCCAGGCGGGATGCCCTGAAGGCTACCGCCAGGTGAGTCCAAGGCTCCTCCCCGAGTCACTGCTCTCTCAGAAGCCAGAGACCCCATCTGAGGGGATGTTCACCACTGGGCTGTTAGAGACCCCGTCTCAGACGACGCATTTGCTTAGAGGCAAATGTTATTTTGTATTTTCTAGTTTCTTTTCAGAGAATTGTCAAGAGCATTTCTAACTCAGAGGCTTATTAGGTTCTGTCCTAACCATAAAAGGATTGTTAAACCCGTAATGTGATCACTTCTTCACTAGGAGATGGGACCACGTCAGAGACTGGCAACCCTGAGGAGGAAAGGATGGGTGCTGAGTGATCTCTAGTCCGTGGTCGCAGACGCGCCCACATCTGATGTGCTGTCCTCTCCCCACAAGCACATCGGAGGACCCGCTGTATGGGCCCATGGCTGCCTTGGGCACCAATGTCATGCTGTCCCCTCTGCCCAGGTGGAAGGGCAGGAGGCCCCAGCACAGCTGCCTCCCTGTGCACCTTTTAAGCTGTAGACACTAGAAAATGGGATTCCGGAGAAGAGTATTATGTCAGCAGGAAGGAACTCTGGAATTCTGAACCCACCTCTGAGGTTACTGTTCTGGTCTGAGTGTGTCCTGTGTGGAGAAACACATCAGGATGGAAGGATGTAAAACACAGGAAAGGCCAGGCGGGATGCGCAGACATTAGCTATTTCACACGTCTGATTTCAGGATTTGCCAAACCGTCGGTGTGAGGGCAGAAGGGCACCCGGACGAGGTTGTGTGCAGAGAGAATGTGGCCCAGATCTACTGCACAATGCTGAACTGCCTGGGCGACTACACCACTGACAGCCGCGGGGACGTGGGCGCATGGTAAGGGGCTTGCATGCAGCGTGCTGACGTCCCAGGTTCCTCCGCGCAGCTCAGGAGGACGATGGCTTTCACTGGTGTTTCAGCTGCGGCTGTGGTCATCCTCAGAGCAAGAAATGAAATAGGGAGGGAGCCACTCTGGGTCGCCCCCGCCGAGGCCCGGGCATGCTGAGCACGTTGGTGACGAGAGACCACCCCGTGCGGTGCAGACCCTTGTGAACTCTTCATTTCAGACAGTAGGTCTGAGTTCTGCGGTGTGATTCTTTTTCAGAGATTCTCATTCTCTGTAGAAAGTCTCTCATCGTTTTCAGTATTTTTCCCACCTTTTTCTCTTTTTTTGTCAAAATGTTCCTCGTGGTTGAAGATTCTACCCATTTACGCCAGTATCTGTCACCTGGGTCTATTTCTGTTGTTGACTCTCTTTCTACTGTAGCACTTGATCTTTTATTTATTTTTTACATTCCTTTTCATTTTTAACTAAATCTAGAAACTGTGAGTTCAGAATTGTAGAGGCTTTGAGTTGTGTAATTTCCTTTGAGCACGTGATAGATTTCCTATGTCAGGCTCCTGTAGTGTGGGCAGGTCCTTGATGCCCTCAGGGCTGGGTGGGGGCTCGGCTGGCCCTTCCTCCTGTCTACCCCAAGGCGTGGCCTCAGACCCCAGGTTCTTCTTCCTGCACACATGTCCTCCCAGCTGCTGGCTCCTGGGATTTTGGACCCTTTCCCTGTGCTTGGCTAGTTAGGACCTGGTGAGGGCCTGAGGGGGGTGTAGGTTTGGGTGCCCTGCGTCTGTCCCCAGCCTTTCCCTGTGAGTGCTGTGCCCACAGAGACGGAGGTGCAGGGAAGCACTCTGTCCATCCTCCTCCCACACTCAGCCGGCTCCCTGTGCCTGCACAGCTGTGTGTCCGAGCAGCAGTGTGCTCGTAGCGGCCCTGGCGATGTGCCCGCCCCACCCTTTCAGCCCCGGCCTGTGTCCGCCTTCACCACTGAGCACCCACCTCTCACTGAGTGGCACAGCCTGTCTCCTCGAATGTGGCTTTCACTCCTTGGGGGCAGGGGCTGTGGTGTCTGTGTCCCACCTGGGCTGAGTGTGCAGTGTCCCGAGTTTAAAATGTCCTTTCACTCTGGAGTCAGGCGGGTCGTAGTGTGGGCTCAGCTTTCAAGCTGTACGAGCTCGTTTCCTCTCCTGGGAGCTGTGTGGACACGCTTGTTCAGAGTGGACAGAGCCGCCCTGACCTGGAAGACCCTCGGGCAGCAGAAACGGAGCTGCTCTGTGCACGTCTAACCCGGGAAAAGCCAGAAAGCCCTCCGAGTTTTTCTGCTGGGAGAAAGCTTTGTAGAGTGGGTGTGTTTTGCGTGTAAAGGTTTTGGGAAAATCAGTGCTGTTTCTGGGGGAGCACTGGTGACAGCTCTCGGGACCGGCTACCTGCGGGACACTCCTGTCCGGACCTGCCATCCCGCTAGGGGAGGCCGCCAGCTGCCTGTGCTGTTTCGTACATGCTTCCGCAGAAGTCCAGAGTTCAGTCTCTGAAACTTGCCCTGGGCTGCAGGCGTTGGAGTCTCCCTTCCTGCATGTGGCTGGGACGCGGTCTCCTCATCCTCTGCTTGTCCCTGCAGGGTCCGCGAGGCCGCCATGACCAGCCTGTTGGACCTGACACTTCTGCTGGGGAGGGACCAGCCGGAGCTGATTGAGGCTCCCATGTGAGTGTTCTCCTTGCACCCACCCTGTGCCTGGAGGGTCTGTCCTGTCCCTCGACCCCGCGCTCAGGCCCAGGCCTCCCGGTCCATCAGGGCTCAGGCCTGTTGGAGGACAGCCATTCCTGGGTGAGGCCAGGGCAGGGGCCCTTCTCAGGCTTCAGGCCCTTTCGCCCGAGTGCCTGCTCCAGCTGACTGTTGCCTCTCCTGTCAGTTCCCGGGACACGGGCCTGCCCCGGGGCACCTCACTTGCAGAGTCTTCATACCCCTCTGCTGGGCTGTTGAGTCTGTGGTGATCCTGTTTCCTGAGCCCCTGCCTCCCCTTGCCCCGGATTTCCCTTCCTCTTCCCACCCTTTTCCTCCCTGCGTCCCCCTTCTAGTCCTCTCTTCCTCTGCCTCCTCAGCCCCTGTGCCCGTCACCACCTGGTGCCCACCTGGAGCCCTGTGTGTCCTCGCTGCTTCTGCCCAAGACCTTGAGTTTAGTCTTCCGGGGTCAGATCAGTGTAGTGAGGGGCCCTGCCTGTGGGCAGAGCCAGGTCCCACGATGACCTGCAGCCTGTGGTCCCGTGTGCTCTGCGGGCCCCTCGGGTGAGCGCTGTGCTATTGCTGGCTCTTGGTTCGCAGCTGCCAGTGGGTCATGTGCAGCCTGGCCCAGCAGGCCAGCGAGAAGATAGACCACTTCCGCGCCCACGCCGCCCAGGTGTTCATGACGCTGCTGCACTCTGCTGGCCCCGCCGGTCCCACCGTCCCCCATGTGCCCCACCGGGCAGAACTGGAAAAGCTCTTTCCCAGGTACTAAGGGTCCGGGTGCCCAATTCTCAGTGGGGTGGCAGGCCCCTCCAGCTTGTGGCACTCTTGCAGGTCCGACATGGCCTCTGTCAACTGGACGGCGCCATCCCAGGCCTTTCCCCGCATCGCCCAGCTGCTGGGGCTGCCCGCCTACCGCTACCACGTGCTGCTGGGGCTGGCCGTGTCTGTGGGCGGCCTCACGGAGTCCACGGTGAGGATGCGTGTGGCCCGGCCTTTTCCCAATAGATCGGCTTTGGGGGCGTCTGTCCTGGGTCTGGGTGGGGGACATGCGTTCCTGGGGCGGCCTCTCCCTCCTCCTGCTGGGTCTACCCCTGGGCAAACTGCGTCCCTGGTGCAGCTGCTTTCCCTGGCCTTGTGCTCCCAGGGCAGGGTCCCCACGACAGCCGGGGAACTGGCACCTCTGATGAGGGCACTCGGGAGCTGGATCATTGCGGTGAATTCCTGTTCCCGCCCGCAGTGCAGCCGCCCTCAGTGCCCTGCAGTCTTGTGCCGCCGCGGCAGGCATGGCACACACTGCGCAGGTCACGCATGCACACGCGGCACGCTCGCCCTGTGCTGGCGTGTTTGACGCCACGTGCCCGCTGGGCTCTGACCCTGGTTTTCTAGGTTCCTGTTCTTCTGTGCACTGTGTTTCGGTGGAAGTCTGTGTTTCACTTTTCTGTTGTCATGTCTCCGCTGGGTCAGCGCTCATGCTTTCTGACCCTCGAAAGGTGTCGGTTTGACGGCGGAGCCCCTGCCACCCAGGTCCTAGTGGTCCCTGGACCCGTTCCCGTGCTTTCCCGGGCGCTGCTGCTGCTGCGGGGGCTGCTGTCCCCTCTGCATAGTTTGTGACAGCCTCCGGTTCTGCTGCGACGGGCCCGGTGGGAACTCTTGTTTTCTGAACCAGTGGGTTCAGGGTTCTTGTACTTTGGGGACAGTCTCCGCCCCGTCTCCTCTCTCTCGTGTTTCTGCTCTTGCGCTTCCTCCGACATCTGTGCTCTTGCTGTCCGCTCATCCTCTCCAGGTTCTGCCCTTCTCACAGCTTCCTGTGGTGTGCTGTGGTTTCAGTGATTGTACTTTTTTTTTTTAATCCTCATCTGAGGACACTTTTTTTTGCATTTATCTTCAGATGGAGTGGGAGGGGGAGAGAGAGGAAGACAGAGAGAAACATCGATGTGAGAGAGACACATCGACTGGTTGCCATCCACATGACCCCAACCAGGGCCGGGGACAAACTGCAACCGAGGTAGGTACGTGCCCTTAGCGGGAACCGAACTCAGGACTCTCTGGTCCGCGGGCCGACGCTCTAACCGCTGAGCCAAACTGGCCAGGGCTGTGATTATACTTTTTATTATGAGTCATTCACTTTGTTTGGAAATTTGTTTCTCATGTTTTTTCATCAGAGGCTCCTCTTTATAATTGCACTTTCCCCTTTAAAAGTCAGCTGATAACATTGTCCTGCACGGTGTCTTGGGAGTGCAGGGCCCCTGTGGGGCAGGTCTAGATCTGCTCTCTGCTCCCGCTGACTCACTGGCCACGGCTGACTTGCCCTGGGTCTGGTATCCTGCCCTGTCCCTGTGGAGACCCTCGACCCTCTCCACCGTGGACGACTTAGGAGTTGTTCTCGGCACAGTGATAACGTGTGAGGGTTTGGGCTCTGCTGCTGCCTCGAGGGAAGTGTTTCTGTTTCCGGCGCGCGCACGGTGGCTGCACACTCACGCCGATCTGGCGGGCATTGGCCAGGTCCTCACCCTCTGTAGCTCAGTGTCCTCTGCTGCGGACATGCTGAGTCAGTTTAGGGTGTGGCCGACGAGGGGAGGTGGTGGGATGGCTGCGGTCTCCTTGTGCCAGAATGCATCCCGTGTTGCAGGTCAGGCACTCCACACAGAGCCTGTTTGTGCACATGAAGGGGATTCAGGGTGACCCCCAGGCCCTGGGGAGCTTCAGTGAGATCCTTCTGCAGCTCTTTGAGGACAACCTTCTCAACGACAGGTAGGCAGTCGTGCCATTTCTCAGACCTCCTGGGTTGTAAGGGCGGGGTGGGGCAGGCACAGGTGATAGTCACGGACACAGCCAGCCCGTGGTCCGTCCTCTGGCGGCAGTCCTGACAGCGTGTGGTGCCTGTCCTGACTCCGGTGCGTCCCCCAACTGCGGGTGGGGAACAGCTTGGAGCCTGCTGGCCGTCCGCGGGCCCTCGTGCTGGGCGTCCGTCTGTGTTTTCTCCTTGCCGCTGGGTTTTGGGTTTTCTCGTAGGTCCTGGACCTGCATCTCAGACCTGTCTAAGTCAGTGGCTTGTCTGACTCCCCCCAGCAGATGTCTCACATTTTGATGAACTCACTGTGTCCACTCGATCTTTCGGGTTGTTTTTCATGTCACCTCTAGGAAATCTTTGCCTAAGTCAAGGGCACAACAGTGTTCTCTTGCTTTTTATGGAAGTTTTATTGTTGTTAAAGGTCTCATGTTCTGACCTGTAGCCCGTTTGGGGTGAGTCGTGTGATGCGGTGCAGGCCCATCCACCCGTTGGCTCTGCGTGTGGGTGTCAGATGTCCCCGTCCCAGGTGTGGAGGGTGGTCCTGTCAGCGTGGGCTGTGTGCATCCGTCAGAAACGGGATGTGGGCTTGTCCGGCCCCTGTCCTGATCTGCGTGCCCACATTCACAGCTGGAGCCGCGTTAGCCCTCCTGCCCTCTCTTTCCACAGTGGTTGGGCTTTTCTATCCTTTGCGTTTCTCGTGAAGTTCCGGATGGGCTTCCCATTCTCCATGGAACACCCGCGGGGTTTGCCCTGGGTGGTGCTGTTGGGGGTCGGCGGCGTCAGTGTTGCGTTCCCTGCTTGCCACACGACCTCGCTCCCTCCCGTGTGGCACCTGGAGTCTCACAGGTGTCTTCTCCCCCCAGGGTGTCCGTGCCGCTGCTCAAGATGCTGGACCAGATGCTGGCCAACGGGTGCTTCGACATCTTCACCGCGGAGGAGGAGTGAGTGTCCGCTTCTTCTGGCAGCAGGGCTGTGGGGCTTGAGCCTCGTGCTTCGCCTTTGAAAGAAACGGTGGTCGGTCCAGAGGCCAGAATGCTTGGGATCGTTTTCCAGTGTGTCAGGGTCGGTTTCTATGTGTCCTGTAAATGCCCCCACCTGAGGCTGGCACTGGGCGGCCGAGGCGGGGAGCAGGTGCCGAGGCCTGTGGCTGTCACTGTAGAGGGAGCAGAGGCCAGCTGGCTGGGTGCAGGCACTGGGTCCGAGGCGTCTCCGCTTCCTTTTCGAGTTCCTCGGCTGTCTGACCACAGGGACCATGGCATCCACTGCGTCTGCCTCCTTGTCCTCGAGCTCTGCTGTCCTGGGTCTCAGCAGAGGATTTATCTCATTGGGGCCACAGTTTCTTGCTGCTTTGTTGATGATTCTCCTGGATCTCAGACCTTGTGGGTTTGGCCTCTGGGGCTGGATCTCTTGTGCCCTGTGGGTGGGTTTAACTTCTTGCTGGACACGTTTCAGTGACCTGGAAACAGCTTTAAAGCGTCAGGTGGGCCCGAGCAGTGTCCCTGTTCTTCTACTTCTGAGGTCTGCTCGCCGCCTGCCCTGGCTGGCGGTGGCGGTTCTTGTGTGACTGGGGCTTCCTGTCATCCACCTGGGTGGTCCTTGCCCCAGCACGGGTGATAGTGAGCCCGTGAGGTGACCAGGGGAGGGTGTAGATAGGTGACTAGGGCTTAGGGGGGGTGGACTGAAAAGGGCCCCATTGTCGGGACGACAGCAGAGAGGCCAGCAGGGCACTAGGAAGGGGGCCGAGTTGGAAGAGTGTGTCACAGGGGGGCCATTGCCATGTGAGCCGAGGATAGGAGTGACCACTGAGTTCTCAGCAACATGATGTCACTTGGGCCCCCACAGGTGATTCACTGAGTTGGGGGGAAGAGCTGGAAGGAGCCTGGTTCAGGGAGGGTGGGGCTGTAGATGCAAGGACAGCTCCCAGTGACAGCAGGGCCTGGAGCGGGCAGTAGGGAGGGCTGGCAGGTGGATATGGTGACGGGGGGAGGGGGCTGAGGTCCATTTCATCCCCGAGGACAGGAGGGTTTCCCTGGTGCAGTTTCCAGCGGGGGAGCTGTTCTCTCAGGTCCTGGAATGGTAGTGGCAGCATGGCAGCGCTGTCTGCTCACCGGGAATGTCTGTCCTGGGCCTTTGCCCAGGGGTCAGTGAGATGAGGCTCTGCCCCCAAGTTGCCTGGGCCGGCCTCCAGCCCACAGTTAGGGAGGAGGGAGCACAAGGTCACTGGGCTGACATGCCTCAGCTCATGTTGCATCCAGAACTGACTTGGAGTGGGGGCAGTAGAACCCCTGGCCACAGCACCCCAGAAGAGGAGCATGTCCATCTCCCAGGGACCCTGGCCCTATGTCCTTGGCTGACTGGCCGCCTGGCTCGGTATGCAGAGCTGGGGGACGAGTGGGTGCCTCCCTGCATTCGCTCCCTGAACCTCCTGCTCTGAGTGGGGCCCAGCTGTGGTGCCCGTCCTCCCCTTTGATCCTGGGGGCTTCTGGCTGGGTCACAGCACACGCTAGGCCAGGCACTGTCTGCTGTTTGGTGGGCACCGGTCGTCTCGGGGCCGTGCCAGGGGTCGTCCTGCCCTCCTGTCGAGTGGCTGAGGACAAGGGGTGGGGACGTGTCAGGCACATGAGATGGACGCGTGTCTGTCCCTTGCTGCACCTGCCCAGGAACCAGTTAAGGTACCTGGCGCAGCGCCCCCGGGTGTGGTCCTCAGGTCCCTCACCGCACGGCAGGAGCAGCTCGCTGGCCACTCACACCCGGCGCCCTGTGCTCTCCGTGCAGCCATCCTTTTTGTGTGAAGCTGCTCGCGCTCTGCAAGGCAGAAATTAGCAAGTCCAAGGACGTGCAGAAACTGCGGTCCAGCATTGCCGTGTGAGTCCCAAGTTCCTGCTGACACAGGCGGCTCGGGGAGAGGGGATGGGAAGCAGAGTCGGTATGGCCCTGGGGTCGAGGGATGTCCTGAGAGCGAGAGTGAAGCCATCATGGGCACTGAGCCACGGAGGCCATCCTGAGGCCGGGGTCACACGGCTCCAGGCATCCTCTTGTGCATGCTGGCTGGCAGCGAGCCCTCCCTGTGTGCCGGCCCGCAGGTTCTGTGGGATGGCGCAGTTCCCTGGCAGTGTGAGGAAGAAGGTCCTGCTGCAGCTGCTGCTCCTGCTCTGCCACCCGTTTCCCGTGGTGAGTGTCTGCTCCTCCCACCCTTGGCTGTTCCAAGGGACAGGTGGGTGTGTGTTCTGCATACTGGTGCTGGGTGTCACTGGTGCTTGGACAAGCAGCCGGAAAGTGGGCCCTGGATCCAGGTGGGGGTACGGCCTTCCTCTGCCTCGAGACACAGCAAGGTGGCCAGTGTGGGTGGGGCGTCCTCTGCTGTATGGACGCTTGGGTCTCCAGGGAGCAGTAGCTGCAGAGTGACCTTCACACGTCTTTCTGGGGTGAGGGTGCTGCCCTTGAGGGGCAAGCAGGACGCATGTGAGCCGCCCCACCTGTGTCCTGACCCCGGCCCTGGGCAGGGGTCTCAGAGGTGGGTCCTGGAAGTCCCCCCTACCTGAGTGATGCCTTCACCCAGAACTGCCCACCTCAGGGTCAGTCTTCATAGAAATTCTTCCCTCGGGCTGAAGAAGCGCTCTTCAGGTAACCCAGGCGTGACATTTCCTGAAGGTGAAAGTAGCTCTCACTTCACAGCCATCAGAAATGCAGGTTCTCAGGCTTCCCACCCCGCTGACTCAGCAGCCTGGGGGTGGCCCAGGGATTGGAGCCTGCTTGCTCTGTGAAATACGTTCCCACCTGGGGACAAGTAAAAAGAGCAGGTGAGATCATGTCTGATCAGCGGTAGGTCTTGAATGAGGCATTTCAACAAGAGCACTGGCCTGGCTGGTTAGAAGGCGTCTGTCTGGCTCCTGCCTGATGCGGCTGCTGGGGCACTGCAGGGGAACCAGGCGGCCTCGTCCTGCCGTGGGAACAGGTGCAGTCGTAGCCAGCTCTCCCGAGTTAGGGTCCAGGTCAGCACGTCTGTCGGGTTTCAGTTGGGCTCCGAAGTCCCTGTTGTCTCTGCTGTGTGTGTGGGTCCCATTCCCATGAATGCGCTGTCCTGTCCTGTCCAGATCCGCAAGACCACAGCTGGCCAGGTGTACGAGATGCTGCTCACCTATAGCGACGTCGTGGGCGCAGACGTTCTGGATGAGGTCATGGCTGTGCTCAGTGACACAGCCTGGTGAGTGCGAGGCCCCCCTCCTCCAGGACAAGTGTCCCGCACATGGCAGTCCCCACAGTCTCTCCCCAAAACCCTCCGGAGGGAACAGGAAAGTGAGACTCCCAGCCCTCAGTGGCCTTGGCTGCAGGTTTTACGAGGAGGCAGTGGTGGTAGTCAGTCTTCTCTCCTATTTGCCCAGGTTTCTGGAGCTCGCTCTCCCTCACGCCCCAGAGGGCCTGGCAAGCTTCATCCAGGGAGCAGAGGGTGCCTCCTGGGGTGTTCAGGGGAGCACTTTAAAGTGGAATCATTTTTCTCCCAAGTGAAATTTTTTTGTAAGTGAAACGATGGGCTAGGTTTTTATTTCTCTGGGCTTTTTCACAAACTGGTCACATAGCAGGCCCTGGGCACGAACAGGAGCAGGTGCCCCGTGTCTGCTGTGCTGGTCGAGGTCACTGAGGACCGGGCTCTTGCCCAGCTGCGGCGTGGGAGGTGCGGACGAGCACGCTGCGCAGGAGGCTCCTCGTGCGAGGATGTGCCGTCTGTGTCCACACTGCGTGGCTGCAGCGGGCTGGCACCCCGACTCGCCTGCCTTGGGTCTGTGGGCCTTTGCTTGCTTTTGGTGGGAAAGGCCACACGTGGATGTGTTAGATCAGAAAGGAAAGAGGAAATGGGAAGAATAAGATTTCCTCCCTCTCCCTCCCCAGAGACCCAGTTCCTTCCCTCACAGGGCTGGGCCATTAGCCTCTCGTGGGTCCCTGAGACAAAGCTGGGTCTTGAAGTTCATTTTAGGCACAATTCGCTGCCGTCTCTGTTGGCTTCTTGACTCTTGGTGGAGTCCAGCAGCAGGCTAGAAAGAGCAGTGCTGAGTTGGGTTAGGAGGAGCTGATGGAGGAGGAGTGATGGTGTCCAGAGCAGGGAGTGGAAACCTGGAAGTGCGGGTCCTGATGGCAGCACGGAGTCACCATGATGACCCAGCAGCAGGCGTGCCATGTCGGTCTGTCCCAGGCACTGCGCACACTCACACTCACACGCATGCACCTGCTCACGTGCCCACACCTGTAAGCTGACCCCTTCCTCAGCCCTGTGTTAGAGATGGGGCTGAAGCCTGGAGAGCTCAGGTGGTCCGTTTGGGCAGTGGTGACCAAGGCCTTCGTGCTGATCCCAAACCAGCAGCACCGGTTCTGTCAGGGTCAGCGCAGTCTGCTTATGGGTGTGTATAGTGTGTTCACGTGCGTTTTCCTCAAAACAGTGACGTTCCCGAGGCCTGAGCTCCCCACTGAGGTCACTGGTCCCCTGCTTGGACATGATGAGCCACTGAGGCCGAGGACAGAAAGGTCTTCTGGTTTGAGGGCTTCTGCGAAGCTTTCTAGGGAGACATGTGTTCCAGTGGATACCTTGGTGAGGTGCCACGTGAATGCTCCAGAACAGATGTGGTCTCAGGAGACCTGGGTGCCTCTGCTCTGAGCAGCGGGACCGTGACCTGACCCCGCGTCCTCGGGGCCCATCTCCTAAACCTCTGTGGGGAGAATGGCAGTCACTGCACTGAGGACACTCTTTTCCGTTGTGTTGTCGACTTTTCAAAACACCGAGGCACGTTCTAAGTCAGATTCTGAGGTTTTCAGCTTGAAAAAGGACAGTGAAGAGACGAGCGGCCCAAACCACCAGTGCCCAGCGGGGTCCCTGGCTCCCCCTGACCACCCTGCCCATCCTCCCTGTCCCTGATGAGGGAAAGGGTAGGTTCTTTCCCTGTAATTTAATCCTTTTCTATTTAAAAAAATTCTAGAGGACTTCAAAAGAACTTACTTTTCTTCTTGTTACACAAGAGAAATACCTAGTATTTCTTTATGGTTGCTAAATTTATTTTTGTATTTTTATTTATATTTTTGTTTTTATTTTTATTTTCTGGTTAATCCTCACCTGAAGATATTTTTCCACCGATTTTTTACATAGAATGGAAGGGAGGGAGGGAGGAAGAGAAACATTTATGTGAGAGCGACACATTGACTGGCTGCCTCCCGCACGACCCTGACCAGGGCTGGGGACCAAACCGCAACTGAGGTACGTGCCCTTGACCGGAATCGAACCCGTGACTCTTTGGTCCATGGGCTGATGCTCTAACTGCTGAGCCAAATTGGCCAGGGCTCAAATGAAACTTTTAAAAAGCCCATGTGTTAGAAATCTGTGCTCCACCTTCCCCTCTCCATGCCCCTGTGAGGCTGCCCCCTCTCCTCAGAGTCCTCCTGCAGTCCCGAGGAGAGTTCCGGAGTGGAGCCTGTGCAGATTCGTGCCTGAGTGAGGGGCTGGGATCAGGTCTGGAGTGGGTGTCATTCCCTGATCTTCTCCTGAGTTGCCTTGGGGTTTCTGCACACCAACAGGAAGTCTACTGAGTTTAAAGTTCGTGGCAGGTTTGACTACAGAGCGAGTGGAACTGTCTGTGGCTGAAGCCATCCTGCCCTCTCCTCCCCAGGGACATGGAGCTCCCACTCGTGAGAGTCCAGCGGAACCGCCTGTGTGACCTGCTCAGAGTGCCCAGACCCCAGCTGGTGCCCAAGGTAACGCAGGGACACGGGCCCTTTCCATGCCTGGCCTCCAGACAGCTCCAGTGAGCTGCTCTCCTGAGCTCCAGTCTGGGATAGCTGGGCCCACGCGGCTCTCAGGACCCCTGGGGGATGTGACACTGCGTGGCTGCCCCAGGCAGCTGTCCTCTACAGCAGAGCTGGCGGATTGTGGTGCTGGGCAGGCCGCCGAGCGCCGGGAGGGCGTGGTGGTCTGCTCGAGTTCTCCTCCCACCCTGAGCACATCTGGGGGTGTCCTGTGGAGCATCTGCACCCAGAACAGGCCCTCTGCTAGTGGGTGGCTGTCCAGCCTCGCTGTCCCTCAGAGGAGCAGCATTGACCAAGCTCCCTCTCTCAACATAGCCTTCCCTTGTGCTGGAGAAGAGGCCCCCTCCCAGCCTGGTCTGGTTCTTCTGTCTCCACCATTGCCACCCCCTGAATACTCATCCCACCTGGTAACTCACCCACAGGGTCTCCGGGGCCCACCGGTGTGTCACTGAGGCCAGTTGTCCCCAGCGTGGTGTGTGTGCAGTGAGGCTGCAGCTTGCCGAGATCTCAGGGCGTCAAGCTGTTCTTGCCGTTCTGTGGGGTCACGGGGAGATTTCTGACTGTTCTGTGTGTACTTGCCAGAGTCAAGACTCACTGTGAGTTTCTCTTCAGTCTGTTGGTTCACAGGTGCTGGAGTGGGGCTGTTGGGATCGGGCAGTTCCTCTGCCACCCCCACTTTCCTTATCAGCATCCTGCTGGCTGCTGCTCTGGGCTTGGGCTTGGGCTCTGGATTGGCTGTTTCTGAGCTTTTTTTTTAAATCCTCACCCTAGGGTATTTTTCTATTTATCTTTAGATAGAGTAGGAGGGAGGGAGGGAGGGAGGGAGGGAGAGAGAGAGAGAGAGAGAGAGAGAGAGAGAGAAACATCGACGTCAGAGGGACACATTGACTGGTTGCCTCCCGCAGGACTGCAACCAGGGCTGGGGACGAACCACAACCGAGGCACGTGCCCTTGGCCAAAGTCAAACCCATAACTCATTGGTCCGCGGGCCGACGCTCTACCACTGAGCCAAACCGGCCAGGGCTGTTTGAGCTTTTTATTGAGGAAGAACATCCGTGCAGAAACGAGTGCTGGCCACACCCAGTGTGGTTCCAGGTCTCTGCACACCTGTGTAACCAACACCCAGGTCACAGCGGAGCCGCCACACAGCCAGTTGTCACCAGCCAGACGTGCACCTTGGAGCTGCGGGGAACATGCGTTCGCATGTAGGGCGGGTCCCCAATGGCTACTCGCTGTGGGAGGTGCTGACAAGCAGGTTCCAGAGGGATGGGTGCTCTGTCAGGGTGCGGGGCCCGCGGAGGCTGTCTGGGTGGCGATCTGGCTCGTTTCTCTGGGTGAGGCTGAGCCCCCTTCTCTGATCGTTGGCAATTTGGATTCTCTTTCTTTGCCTGTTCAGATCTTTTCGTTATTTCCTCTGAGTTGCCCATCTTTTTATACTTTATTTGTAGAGGTTCTTTATTCTGGATACTGCAGATATCTCCCCCTCTAGGGGCTGCCTTCTCGCCCTTAGATGTAATGCCTTCCGCCTTACCGTTTCTTCTCTGTTTTATGGGTCCTGTTTGAGACAGCTGTATCTACTCCAAGGTGGTCATGTCTGTAGTCTCTTCCCCTCAGGCGGCGTCATTGTTCTGCCTTGCACGTTTAGGGTCGCAGCCTGTCCGGCACTGGGTTCTGTGTGGTGGGAGGGGGTCAGCATAGTTTCCCTGAGCAGCGGCCCCAGCTCCACTGTCGGGCCCACACGTGTGGCTCTCTTTGGACTCCATTCTCCGTGGACTTTCTATCAGGAAGCCAGCACCATGGACACAGGTGTAAGGCTTCAGTCCCAGAGCTACAGGTGTGGGTCATGGGTCCTGCGTCCGGTCATGATGGCTCTGTGGTCTCCGCCCTCCAGTTTTGTCATCTTCGAGACCGTCAGGGCGAGTCGATGTGCCCGTTTGCATAGTGCAGCCTGGCAGGGTTAGGCTGAGGTTGCTTGGAGCTGGCAGGTCGGTTTGGTGAGAACTGAGGTCTGCGGTGCCGAGTCTTCTGACCGTGAGCTAGGCATGTCGTCGGTTCCTCAGGACCGTGGTGTTGGATGGAAGAGATGTGTGTCCTTGTGTAGTTGTCCCGCAGTCGCGGCTATTCTCGTTACGGTGTCTGTGCTCTGTGCATTTCAGTTTGGCAACAGCACTCCTTCCCGACTTAGTCTGAAGGAAGAAGGGGTGCCAGGTGTGGGCTCTGGCTCTGGGACCCTTTGCCTTCCTGAGGGCCTGTCTCAGAGCCCACTGGCTGGGCCCACTCGGCCCCTTCTTCCACATTGTCCCGCTGCTTCCTGTGCCCTGTCAGCCTGCCCGTCTGTTCTCCTCCCCTCCTGGTGCTGCACTGGCGTCCACGGTGTTGGCCCCTCTCCTAGGGCCCCTGCAGAAACCCCCTTCAATTGCAGGGGCAGGTGTTGGTCTGGTCACCCCAGGCGACACTGTGAGGGGTAGAGATGGCAGGCTGAAGGTTGTGATTCTCCTCTCTGCTGGCACACAGGCCGGATGCAACATCAGCTTCCCAAGTGAATGTGCTTTTACAGCTTTTGTTGTTGTTAATCCTCACCTGAGGGTATTTTTGCATTGATCTTTATGTACAGTGGGAGGGAGGAAGGGAGGAATACTGATGAGAGAGACGCATCGATTGATTGCCTCCCGCACAACCCTGACCTGGGCCAGGATCGAACCTTGCGACCCTGGTATATGCCCTTGACCAGGAATCGAATCCGAGACCCTTTGGTCCGCATGCTGACGCTCTAGTCACTGAGCCTAACCAGCCAGGGCTTACTACATTTTTATTAGGAAAGTTTTGCACACAGATGGATGGAGTCAGGGAGAACAGTACAGGAACTCCCCCACCTGCCAGCCAGGGGGTGTCGGCCTCAGGGCTCCTGGGACTTCGGGGAAGGTGCAAATGCAATTCCTACAGGAAACAGGGCCCAGAGGACGGGGAGCCCATGGTGACTGGCCTGACCCTGTCTTGTGTCCTCTGCAGCCTGTTGCCCCCTGAGGCCAGTCCTGGAAGCTGGGCCCTTGCACCCGTCTTCTGGGAGCAGCAGCCAGATGCCGGCCAGCACAGGGAGCCTGGATGCAGAGCCTCGGCCATCGGCTGGTACGTTTGCTGAGGGACATGGAGTTCGTCACCGTGGAGGCAGCTTTTCCTACATGCATCCGGCATGCCAGTGACCTGGGGTGTCAGTGCTTTTGTTTTTATTTAAATGCGAGCCCACATCTTATAAAATCATGTGCTGAGCAGTCTGTGTCTGTCTGTGTCTGACCCTGTTGTGAATGGTGGGGGCCGGCTGCCCCGGGACAGAGCAGGGACAGTAATTAATGGGGAAGAAAACTGGAGGCCAGAGAGCGTCATAGGCGCCCTCCTGCTCTGCCTGCCCACAAGGAGGGGGTGGCCCTAGGTGGGGACCTGGCCTGGGACAGGCTGGCTGCAGCCTCCTATGTGCTGTGCTGTTGCTGAGGCAGAATGTGTCCACCACAGGCCTTTGCTCAGCTCAACTTAACTGGTGACCTGGTCTGTGAGAGAGTCATGTTGTCAAATATCAGGCGCTACGAGGGCCAGAGACACCGCTGAGCTGTGGTGGTGCGTTCTCCTGTGCCATCTGGCTGTCTTCCCACCCCACCCACCCTGTTCGGCATCCAGCACATGGGGTCCCCCACAGGTCACTTGCCCACAGGCAGTTTTTCAGAACCAAAGGCTGTCACTGTGTGTTTGGAATCCTGCCTAAAACCGGCTCCAGCCGTGCGGGGCTGTGGTGGCCACTCCAAAGCCGACGGAGAGGCAGGGGTGTGGCTGGCGGTTTTGCGTGTCTGCTGCAAGTAGACGGTCGGAACTCGGCGTGTGTCCTCGGATGGCGGGTTCTCTGGGGAATGTGGGAAATGCTCCAGTTCACGTGTGTTTGGAAAAGTCATACCTTTTCTTACTTGTCCACTGTGAGCTCACACTGTGAGCATCAAAAAACCCAGGGAGGCTGAAGTGTGTGAAGGGTTTGCCAGGTCCGCGCAGAAAGCTCAGGGGTCAGGTCCGCCTGCGGGGAGCTCCGCGCAGCTCAGGTGCCCACCACCCACGCTGCCCTGCCTGCTGTCCGGCCTCGGTCTGGAGCCAGAAGGGCAGAGTGCAGGAGCCATCGCCCCACTCTGAGGGGACGTGGATGCGCTGTCCTTGGGGCAGCAAGCCCAGGACCTGACTGCACCTCGGCCAGGAATGTCCTGCCCTCGGACGCGTGTGGCGGCAGGTCTGTAGGTGGAGGCCACCTGGGCACGGCTGTGACCCCCTGCATTTCGCTGCTGCCGCCTCCAACGGCTAATGTTTCCTGCCTGGGCTGAGCCACTGGGCTGGTTGGAAATGTTTACTGTCCGTGTGCTGGACCTGGTGGCAGATAATTTTCATCCCCCTGAAAGAGAAAAAGCCTTTAATATGTTTGTGTGCGTTTAACTTTGTAGGTTAACTTTTATTTCGTTCAAGCCTTAAAACGTGCCTCCCTCTTGAAAATAGATAGGGAGTTTCCATTTCAGATGACAGACTTGCGACCAGAGGCCACCTTTAGGGTCCTCGAGGACCAGCTTCAGGGCTGCTGGTGGGAAGGCTCTCCTCCCGCAAGGTGGCCACACAAGGCCCCACGCTCCTGTCCACCAGGTACAGGGACACACTGCAGGCAGCGGCCGCAGAAGCCCAAGCAGCTTCTGAGAAGGAACAAAAGGAGCTGTTTCAGTATAATTATCCCTCACCCCAAGATTCCAGAGAAACGGCCTTTTTCAGCATGGAGACGGGCACGTCCACCACTCAGACCCTTTGAGGACACGACGGGAAGCAGTTCCTGTCTCAGTGCTGTTCCAGTGTTGCGGCCCAGGGAAAGAGAGCTGGTCCACTGTCCAGCAGACAGTGTCCAGCAGCCTCTCTCACCCTCAGCCCATCAGACCCCTCTGATCAGCCCTCGCACGAGCCGGGGGCCCAGTGGCTATGAGCGTCTCCTCTGTGCAGCGGTGGCTCCTGCGGCCCCCCCGAGTCTAGGTGCTTGGTTCGGTGGGGAGCCCAGGCTCTCACAACCTACACTGTAGCCAGAAGCAGACAAGAGCAAATGACCAAACTGGAACCACTGAGGCAAGCATGCGTGCTAGGAAGGAAGAGCAGCGCCAGGCTGCCGTCTCGTGGAGCAAGTGCCAGGACACCACGCAGACGGACAGCGTGTCACCTGACAGAAGGGTACACGTAGCCCCAGAAAGGAGTGAGTTCTGTGCGTCAGAAGAGCAGCGAGAATCAGAATGTGCAGAGTTGCTGGTAGGGGCCGTGTGCACACAGCCAGCTCCCAGACAGCAGGCCCTGCTGTGAGCAGGACCCAAGGCTCTGAG
The DNA here is from genome assembly GCA_030848825.1 of Tadarida brasiliensis. Taxonomy (NCBI): domain Eukaryota; kingdom Metazoa; phylum Chordata; class Mammalia; order Chiroptera; family Molossidae; genus Tadarida; species Tadarida brasiliensis. Next base: position 66,777,166 of record CM061273.1, read on the forward strand.
GATCTGTGCCTGCTGAGCCCGACCGAGTCACTGTGGAGTTTCGTTCTGATAGCAGCATGGGGACAGGACCTGTGGCCCAAGGCCAAACCCCACAGGCGACCCCACATGAAACTGGGACCCTCAGCAGCGGGGGGATGAGAACCAGGCCTCCTCACAGAAGGGCGCGGTCAGAGCAGTCTTGTCGGGGGCTCACCTGGTGCTGGGGTGGAGGGAGGAACTCTCCCGGACATCACACTCCCCCTATGATCCCCAAAACTCTGAACACGGAAATGCGGTCAAACTCGCTGACCCGTGGTGTTCCCAGACACTGGGCAGAAGAAGCCAAGACAACCCTCTCTGGAAGAACTGGCTGATCCCCACAGAGGGAATTAAAAGAACATAAGCTTACATTCCAGAAATTCCACAAAGAAACAAGGCCTCATTAGCAAAACCGAACAGAATGAAACCCCAAAAGATAAAAAAATATAAAATGAATTTATCAAGAAAAGATTAAAGACAAAATGCTTAATGGATTAAACAACCACATAGACACAGCTGAAGAGAGAACTGGAGAAGAAGACCAGCTGGAAAACACGCAGGCCGAGTCAGGAGACACCAGAGAGGACAGACCTGTGTGCCGGGGCCCAAGAAGGGGGCCGGCCAGTGCCCACACTGTGGGGAGGCAGCCGGCTGGCTGATGCAGAAGCCTCAGGGTCCCAAGCAGGACAAGCTCAGATCTGGGCGCGTGCAGTGAAGCCGCTGTGGACCCGCCTCCCGCAGCGGCCATGGGTCAAGAGGCTAGAAGTGCGTCACCGTGCTGAGAACTGTCCCTAGTGAAACCTGGATTGAAGCAGGAACAGTCGTAGATAAAACAAGCCTCTCCAGTGAGTGGCCGGTTTTTCAGTCTTGGCACTGTTGACGTTTGGGGTGAGTAGTTGTGGGACAGTCCCATGCATTGTGGGGTGTTTAGCAACATCCTAGATTCCAAGAGCAAACCCCCTTCCCAGGTGTGACGACAGAGTATCTCCGGGGCCACTGCCCTTCTGGACGAACTTCAGCAGCAGGAAAAGGGTCCAGTGGAAGGGTGTCGGGTGTGAAGAGGCACGTGAGTAGAGAAAACAACCAGCAATGACCATGTAAGCATGTAGAGTTTTAAAAATGGACAACAGTAGCATCCAGTGCACACTATAAGAACAAACCGAGTACAGGGATCACAGCACCTGCCCTCTCGCCTCAGACCACTACCTGTGCACTGAGTCCGTCCACAGAGATGCAGCCAGGAGTTCAGAAATCGACACCAGAATCTTCAGCTCCGATGGAGCTCCACACGAGCCCCCACCTCGCCTCAGCCCACCCCTGCCTTGTGCCTGGGGACCATCACTAACCCGGCAAGAAGCCATCGATGGTCTTGTTCTCAGCTCAGTGAGACAGGCAGAGGGGACCAGGAGACACCGCATTCAGGGAAAGCTCTGTGGGATTTGTCCTCCTGACCTGGGCCAGGCCGCTGGGGTCCCAGGACTGAGGGGCTAGACCGGCTGTGAAGTCAGCTCCTGTCCACTGCCTGCAGCAGCCAGCCCAGGAAGCCAGCCAGCCCGAAATGCCCAGAGTGTGGTCAGGAACTGCCAGCTTCCCCGATTCTTGCCCCATTTCCAACTGCAGACCAACCAAACAAAGCCAGGTGCGCTCCCCTCACCGCTCACGCCTCCCTCAGATGCACCTGAGCCCCCTTTCCCTCCTGCTGCCCCTGACTCCCTGCCACACAAGCTGAGCACACAGCTCTGCTCTCGGTGGGGTGGTCTCTGTTTATTGTCAAATGTAGAATAAAGTCAGATGCAGGGACAACCCACTTTGGTCCCTTGTCCGCTGCGAGGAGTCTATCTTTCAAATAAACTTTCCTTTCGATTAAAAGTAAAGTCAGTCGCAGTGACTGCACCCCTAGGTGTTAACCCATGATGCATGAGCTCATGTCCACCCAGACGGGTACCGGATGGCATGTCAGGACAGCGAACCCGTCAGCCCTGATCCCGCCACTCCACCCGGTGATGGTTCTCAGAAGAGGCCATGGAGTGTGACCCAAAGCCCCCTGGGTGACAGATGGCAGCACAGTGTGCATACATGGGTGTGGACATGTGTCAGATGCATGGTGAGGGTGTGGGTTGTACCCTAGTCAGAACACATGGACCCCCCCGCCAGGTGAAGGGCCAGCCCTCACAGAGGGTTTGCCCTGCACCAGCTGCAGTTCCCACCCACCCCCCAGTGCCACTTGGATGTCCTTCCTGACTTCCCTGACCCTTTGTCACCTGCAGGACAGTGGCTGCTGCGGGTCTGTCAGCTGAAGTGCAGGAAGTCACGGCCCTCCTGCAGGTGCAGCGACCTCAGGTTGTCTTCAAATGCACCCCCCGTCAGGTCCTGTGGGAGGGACAGCAGGTCTAGCTCGATCCAGGCCTCCCGTGGCTGGAACTGGAGTCAACACAGAGCCTCCCTCCTAGGTTTGGGGTCCCCTGTGGCCACCCGTCAGGAGACCCACCCTAAACTTGTTCTGCACTGCTCAGAGGGGAGGGGCCAGAAGAGGAGATGAAGCAATCGGCCAGGATGTCCTATTGGGCACTGGTGGGAGGAGAGGTCCTGTGAGACGTCCCCACCCAGCCTGGTCCAGCCCTTCCCCGAAGTAGGCAGCTGCCCCCATCGCAGGGACTCTGGGAAGGAAGCAGGACTCGTAGACGGCTCCTTTTGCTCACCCCTCTGTCCCGGCCAGACCCAGTTTCCTTCTGCCCGACTGACCCTGGAGCCTCCAGGAGACCCCCATTCACTTCTGCAGGGGCCACAGGTGGGAGGTGGCCCCTGGGGACAGAAACCCACTCAACAAGCAGCTGCTGATGGAGCCCTCCCTCCTCCCGCTCTGTCCAGTTCCTGCAGAGGAGAAAGGGCTGTGACCCTGTGAGGGGCCAGGACCCAGGTGGGCTCCGTCCAGTTCTTACATGTGATCCTACCAGGTCCCCGAGGACCCAGGGGTGGGTGCAGGACTTGGGGGGCATGTCCCTAAATGCTTCAGCTTGGCCTGTGCTCCGAGGCTGGCTTGGGCCAGGCCACCTGACCCCACCTAACCCCAGCCCTGGTCCTGATCCCCACCCCTGCAGGCTCCCAAAGACAGCCAGCACACAGGGCCAGTCCCTGCCCCCAGGCAGTCCACGGGAGGGGCTACCACGTCCGTCCCCCTTGGGTGTCACTCGTCCCTCGTGCCCAGTGTGGGGGTACACACCCCGAGTCATCGCTGCTCCTCTGCCTGCTGCTACTGGGCGTTGCTATGAGGACAGAACTGAAAACCACTGCAGTTGGAAAATACCTGAAATTTCCAGACTCTGTCTCTCCCTTGCTGTCCATTCTCAAACCCCTTTTCTCTTCCCATTCTCGCTCTGCTCTGAGATGTCTAAGGAGACGCTCCTGGACTTAGCCTGGAGTGTGGCCCTGAGATCGTGGGCAAGGCTGACGGCCCTGGGCTTGCAGAGGGGCCAGCAGGAAGGCAGGCCTGCTCCTGACTGGGCGGGTCTCCTTCACAAGACCCCACTGCAGTAGACGCTGCTGTACCCTGACAGAGCTCACGAACAGGCCAGACAAACCCATCAAGGGTTATGACCCAGCAGGGACGGACGACTTCCACGACTGTCAGGAGACATATGACCCCACCGTCAAGAAGGAGAAAAACCTCAGAAATGTCACAGAACTCCACCTGCCCAGGAGGTACAGGGGGTGCTCAGCCTCATCGATATCAGACGTGTATCTCAGAACCACAGGGAGAGCGCCCCCCCCCCCCAACAACCGGGCAACTGGCTCTGACCATCCAGTCCATGAGCCTGTGGCCTGGGACCCATCCTGCCTCTGGGCCTCCCCTGGCCTGGCCACTCTGGGGCATCGCCTAGTGAGGTGGGAGACGGCCACCCCACAGCCTGGACTCCCACTCGCAGTACTGCACCCTGGAGGACGAGCCCCAAGGTACGTCCACAGCAAAGCCGGGAACCAGCTCCCAAAGGCTGAGCGTGCATGAGGTCACACAGCGGGCGTGAGGTTGCACAGCGGGTGCCAACCCACTGGGCAGGTGGGGGCAGCCCTCAAGAGGACCGAGGTCGATGCCATTACATGAGCCATGCGACCAGGCAGAATTCAGCTGTAGGTCGGGGTGCATCTGCACACAGCACTGCGAGGACGCGGGAAGGAACCACACGTGGGGACGGTGCTGGAGCTGCGGCAGCTCGGTGCCGCGTGGCTGCGCAGGGCAGGTAGGTGCCGCTTTTACAGAGCGCGGCCCGTCTGAGGTATCAGGCTCCTCCTCCTGACACCCGACAGCCCAGGCTGGGCCGGAGGAGACGACGACTCTGTCCTTCATCCCGTGCAGGTCACCCTCCAGCCCCCCAGGGCAGTGGTCCACCTCCTGACCCCAGGGCTCAGCCCAGCTTTTGGTCCCGGCCACAGCCACAGCCCAACACTCACCAGCTTCACGCAGATGACGAAGGGGGGCCGGGCGGCTCGGAAGTGCAGGACGGGCACCCGGGGCTTGGGCCTCTCCTGAGACGAGACAGGCTTTGGGCACTGCTCCCTGTCCCTCCAGCTCCCACCTGAGCCCCACACCACACACCACCCCCCACGCCACAGCTGCCACAGAGCAGCCCAGAGAGAATGACGGGGAGACCAGGCCTGTGATAGGGGCCCTCCAATGGAGACACGGGGTGGGGGGCGCAGGGACCCCCGGGAGTCCTGTCTGGGCCCAGGATAGCACCCTAGAGGTGAGCCAGGTGTGTGGTGGGCAACCGCTGTGCATGACTGAGCTCCCACCCCTGCGTCTCCCGGGGCCCACACACCTGAGAGTCTTCGTAGCAGTAAAAGCCCTTCCTGATCTTGTTCTCGTCCACATCGCAGAAGGCGACCACCTGGAGGGGACACGGGACGCCAGCTCAGGGACCGTGTGGCTAGGTGGGGGGGCAGCAGGGGAGGGAGGGCCCACCTTGCGCCGTGACCCTGCTGAGAGGCTGCGGTAGAGCCTGCGGCCCTGCTTCCCCGCGTTCCAGATGGTGAAGGTCGCCCAGTGCGGCAAAGCCCGTTCTTCCAGGAAGCGGACACGGTGGGTCCAGATGGTCGCCCTGTGGAGGGAAGGCTGTGACCCAGGTGGGTGGGGCCCCAGACCCACCTTCCCCCACCCAGCCTGGCAGGCCCCCCTACACGTCCCCTGGTCTTGGTCACCGTGGGCAGCACACACCCCCCTCTCCACCCTCCCCACAGCATCACCAGCTGTTGGCAGGAGGTTGGCAGGGCAGGTCATGTTTTAAAGACTCATTCACACCCTGGCCAGTTTGGCTCCTCAGAGCGTTGGCCCTCGGACCAAAGGGTTGCAGGTTCGATTCTGGTCAAAGGCACGTACCTCGGTTGTGGTTCGTCCCCGGCCCTGGTCGGGGTCGTATAAGAGGCAGCCAGTCAGTGTGTCCCTCTCACATCCATGTTTCCCTCCCTCCCTCCCTCTCTATCTGAAGATAAATGGAAAAATCCTCAGCTGAGGAAAAAAAAAAAAAAAGACTTTCCTTCATGCCTCTTGGTGTCAAGTATTTCAGTGAAAATCGTTCAATGATATAAATGCTGACTGTTCTTAATTTGAAATAAGGACCGGAACTGGAGCACACTCAGATGGAGGGCTTGGGGAGAGAGTTTGAAGGAATTCAATTCATGACAAGCCTCAGGGTATAATTAAACTCATTACTCTGAGGTTTTCCACTCACAGCTCAAAGACTTTAATCCGACCCAGAAACTAACATGAGATCACTGCTTTGTGCTGTGGGTGGCAAAGCCTCACGCCGCAGAACAGTAGGGGAGAAGGTCCCAACGTAAAAGACACGGGTCACGTGCGGGCAGGACGAGGAGCGGACGTGTGCACAGGACTGCTGGCTGGCCCCTCCTGACATGCGCACCGGCCACACGCTGGGTGGACAGCGCTGTGCCCTCCACAGGGTCTCGAGGGGACACGCAGGGAGTCCAGGGCCCTCGTCTCACAGCTCTGCAGATCTGTGCCCAGAACCCACCCAGTACTCACCCAGGTTCCCAACTCCTCTGGGGTGGACAGGGTCACTTCCTTGAAGAAACGTTTTCAGATACATTTATATATAGATATATGTATTTTTTTATTCCTCACCTGAGGATATTTTTCTGGTTATTATCAGATAGAGTGGGAGGGAGGGAGAGAGAGACAGAGACAAACATCGATGTGATAGAGCCACATCGACTGGCTGCCTCCCGCACGACCCGACCAGGGCCGGGGACAAACTGCAACGGAGGTATGCGCCCTTGACGGGAATTGAACCGGCGACTCATTGGTCCGCGGGCTGATGCTCTAACCGCTGAGCCAAACCAGCCAGGGCTGTTCTCAGATATTTTTTTAAAAATTCAAAGAAAGTATAATTTATACCAAGTGAAGAGCATGTATCTCAAGTGGTATGATTTCTTCCTTAAATCTTTGATATAATTATATCAGTAAACCCATCTGGCTTGGCTTTTCTTTATGGGAAGTTTTAAAATTTCAAACCTCATTTTTTAATTACTATTTATACGTTAATTATCTATTAAATCTGTAGTGATTTCCTCTCATTCCAAATATATTGGTAATCTGTATTTTCTTTTAAAAATCAACCTTGCTAGAGCTTCGTCAATTTTTTTTTTCTTTATTGATCTCAGAGAGAGAGAAGGAGAGGGAGAGAGAGATAGAAATATTGATGAGCCAGAACATCGACTGGCCACCTCCTGCATGTCCCCCACTGGGGATCCGGCTCACAACCTGGGCATGTGCCCTGACCGGGAATGGAACCGGTGACCTGGGTCAATGCTCAACCACTGAGCCACATGGGCCGGGCGAGCTTTGTCAATTTTATTGTTTTTATCTCAAATCAATTGTTGGTTTTACTGATTTTTTTTTTGTATTCCTTGTCTTTTTGTGTGTGGTTTTTCCTTTTTCTTTATTTTAGTTGATTGTTTTAGAGAGGAAGGGAGAGACAGAGAAACACTGATGTGAGAGAGAGACACAGACTGGTTGCCTCTGGAACACAACTGGGACTGGGGATTGAACCTGCAACCAGGTGTGTGTCCTTGACCGAGAATTGGAACTGTGGCCCTCTGGTGTGTGGGCTGACGCTCTCCCCACTGCGCAGCAGCGGCCAGGACCACAGCCTTCCTTCTTCCAACCTACCTGCACATTCTGCCCTCTTTTGCCCCCGTTCCCAGCGCTCAGCCTCTAGCGCACACCTGGTGCGGTAGCTCAGGCCGGTGGCCTTGGGGCCTGCTGGACCTGGGCTATGCCGGGCGGGAGCCACAGAGGGAGAGGGCCAGCCTCCCGGTGATGCCCCAAGCAGGGTGCGGCTCAGCCGCTGTGCACTGAGGCCTCCTCGGGGACTGAGGAGGGGCACCCCAGCAGGCAGTCACACCAGAGGTGTGCAGGCCCCTTCTGCACATGCCTCTGTCTGAGTTAACCTCTCCCCAGACCTGGTCGGCCCCTCGGAGTCCACAGCACCCCCCTGCCCCCCGCCAGGTCTGAGGGCCTGCGTACTCGAGAACGGAGTGTGTGGCTGCGCTGGGGTGGTAGCGGTAGAGGAGGAGGCTCTGGTCCACCCGGACGACACCACCGCCCTTCCTGAGGTGGTTGTAGAAGAACAGCAGGTCCTCCGGCACGCCCTGCGGGTGGAGGAGAGAGTTCACGCACACGTGCAGCACGCCCATGTGGACCACTTTCCTCCAGAGTGTCTGTCCCTCCAGGCACTGCGGACGGGCCACTCCAGAGCCTCCAGCTGCTGCCCGGCTCCTCCACCTCCTGAGAGCAGGTCTCCAAGTCCCAGCGGAGGCCCGACAGGGTGGCCGTCACCCTCGGGGAAGAACAGCCTCACAGTCAGGTCCACACCAGCTCCCTGGGCCACGTGCCCCAGCCTGCCGCATGCACTGGCCTCAGCGGGCTCGGTGCTGCCCAGGCCTGCACTCTGCTGCTGCTCGAGGGGCTGAGCGCCGCAGCTGGTCCGTGGGCTCATCGCACCTCGGCTCACGTCTCACCCCACAGTCCGCACTGAAATGCTGCGGTCAGCACCCAGTCTGTCCACCTCGTCACGCCACAAAACCGCGCAAGGGCCGGTCTGGCTGCTCTGAAGTCCTCAGCACAGAATTTGGGATGCGCAGAACCAGTGCACGTGAGGGCGATCCCAGAATCCAGAGACCAGTGTGGGAGAAAACACCCCCAGCAAGTGTCTCACACAGAACACCAGCAATTCCACCAGAAAGGGGCAAACCCGTGAAAAACGAGAGAAAGATTTGGACATGTCATAAAATAACATACAGTTAGCCAACAGCACACGGAACATGGGTCAACATCCTTCGTCATCTTGGAAATGCAAAGTAACACATGAGAAACCACAGAACCCAAGGACGGGACGCTGCGACCTGCGGAGAAGCCTCTCCTCACAGCAGTCGGGCCTGCTGTCTCCCAGACACAAAGCCCATCCGCCGAGCGGTGCCGGGGCAGTTCTCCTGAGCACGCGGCCCTCTGGCCACGACGAGCCTTCACCCGGCCATCCCCACCCGGCCAGACCTGCCCACAGGAGCCGTGCTCCGCACCAACCAATGCCATCTTTGTTACTTGTCTGAGAGCCTGAAATGCTGCCTGTGGGGACATCCAGATCCCTCCTGCGCCCAGGCCCGCATCTCGCTGCCTCCATCACTGGCCGCCCACCCACGGCCCTGCATGGACCCTCTTCACCCAGGCCCAGGGAGAAATGGCCCAGCACGCAGGGTGCCCGTGTTCCCGCAGAGGACGCTCCGTGGAAGCACACCGGCTCCCTCTGCGTCGCTGCGGGTGGCCCACAGGAACCGTGAGCACACTGCGAGTCCTCCCCGTGGCGGCCCCACTGCCATCTGTGCCCCGCCTGCTCGCTTCCCAGACCCCTCACTTGCTCCAGCCTCGGCTCCAACACAGCCCTGGTCCCGGTCCCTGAGCCCAGGACAAAGGGAGGGGCGGGCTTTGTTTTCCTCAGGGAGCCTCCTCAGGCAGAATTAACTCCAGCTCGGAGGCCCACCGTCCTTCCAGAGGAGACTGCCGCGGCTGGGACCACGGATGCGCCAGGCCCCAGTCGGTTCCAGCGACGCCCCGGGAGCACTTCTGTTCAGCAGACTGTGAACAGCAGGGGCCTGGCCCCAGCTCCAGGGAGCACGCTGTGTGCGGCAGGGAGACTCCCGGGCGCCCCCCCAAGCCCCCGACCCTGGGAGGGTTGGTCCACATGCCCCATGCAGTCAGTGAGCTGTGGACCCAGAGCCAGAATGACTGTGCCCAGGTCCCAGGGCAGACAGTGGAGTCTGGCCTGAGTCACTGTCCCCACTTCTGGTCTGGGGTCTCCAGACCCCCAGGAACCCTGTTCCCAGCCCCCTGCAGGGCCTCTACATCCAAGCTCCCTGTTGCCCCCACCCCCAGCAGTGCAGGGGCAGGGCATCAAAGGTCCAAACAGGGAAGGCCTGACACACCCCCTCCAACTAAGGAGACCAGACTTCCTGTTCTCAGAGCCACTTTAAGGGGAGGGGATAAGGGAAAATACACTAATTAACCCTAAGGCTTACTTTTTCTTGTTATTTTTTTTATTGATTTTTTTTTTTTTTTTAAGAGAGAGAGGAAGGGAGAGATGGAAACATCGATGTGAGAGAGACATCGATTGGCTGCCTCCTGCACGCCCTACTGGGGATCGAGCCCACAACCCAGGCATGTGCCCTGACTGGGAATCAAACCGGGAACTCTCAGTCCCTGGGACGATGCTCGACCCACTGAGCCACCCCGGCTGGGCGGAAGGTGTCCTTTTCAATTGGGTGTGGGAGTGTTCACTCTAAGACTGGGGAGGGAACAGTGACAGGGAACAGTCACCAGCCAGGTCTCCATTTCTAGCCCAGAGGCCAGAAACCAGTGTGGGCCGAGCTCCTCCCAGCTTGGACACTGTCGTCCACCATGTCCATCCTAAGCTTTCCCACAAACAGCTTTCACGGCAGGATGAGGTCACCGGGGGCCTGGGCCAGGCAGGTGTGAGTCAGGCAGGTGCCCCAGGCGCCCTCAGCCTTCACACACAAATCCCCTGCTTTTGGCAAAACAAACACGATGCCCTGGCCCCAGCTGCTCGCGGATGCTCAGTGGAGCACAGCAGGAGCGCGGGGAGACCTTCACCCAAGGAAGTTCCTAATCCCCAGATCCCAGGGCTCGGTCATGGCGCCTACACACAGGCAGGTGGGCGTGAGGGGCCCGTCTTGGAATCACAGCGCCAACCCCAACCCCAGAGGACTCCACAGGGGACCCACACTCACCTGCCCGCCCTCGTCGAACGGGCCCACGTGAGAAAACCACGCCCGAGAGCAGAACCAGGTAGGCATGATCACAGTCGGGCCATTGGAGGTAAAAACCTAGAAGCAATTAACATTGGCAGAATTAAGAGAACAGCTTGTCCCAAATACCCTACAATACATTCCCGCAGTGTCATTCAGAGAGTGACAAGCCACTCTGCACGTCCCTCCTCTGCAGGTCCAGGGTTCGAGGGACTTGACTACCGGCCCGCAGGGCGAGAGGCGGAGCGGAGCGGAGGAGCGGGCAGGACGCCAGCGGCGGGCAGCCCCACCCGGTCCTGTTCCCAGCTGGTGCGCACTGGCTGTCCGTGAGGAGCCCCCACTGCGCGTGGCTGACGGTGAAGCTTCTGTGAACACGAAGGGAGACCTGCTGCTTTTGATGGTGAGAAAACAAAACGGAACAGATGATGACTAGACCGTCTGGACGAAATGGACAAACTCCTAGAAAGACAACTATCCACGTGCCTCGAGAAACAGAATCTGAACAGACCTGTACAACGAACAGACAGAGTGTGAACCACCCGCCAGAAAGAATGCCAAGGCCCAGACGGCTCCACAGGGGACTCTGCCAAACAGTGAGAAAACTGACACCCATCCTTCAGACTTGTCCAAAAACAGAGGAGGAGGGAGCACCCCCGACTCGTTCTACGAGGCGGCAGCGCCTGCGCCAGCCGAACGTCACAGGGAACACACCTGCACCCCCATGAACACCTGAACAAACCCTCAGCAAGATACCAGCCACCAGCCGCCATCCCAGAGTGAGACTCCACGGGGCCAGGTGGGACTTGTCCCAGGGATGCGCCTGGTCTAACATGAACTCGATGGATGGGATTCACCATTTAGTAGTATGCAGGACGGAAATCACATGCCCATCTCAATCATGCAGAAAAGGCATTTGAAAAAATCTAACACCCCTTTTCATGATAAAGGTAGTCAATCTGATCAAGGGCATTAAAAGAACAAACCATAGCTAATATCATACTTACAATGAGGACACACTGAGTTCCCCAGGAACAAGATAAGGTGCCTGCTCTGACCACTGCTGCTCAGCCCTGCGCTTGCAGTTGTCGATAGAGCGATTCAGTGAAAAAGGAATAAAAGCAATTTTATTTCTAGTCTGGTAAAGAAGTAAAACTACATTTGCAGATGACACAACTCCATGAGTAGAAATCCCTAAAATTGTGTACACCCAGGTACACACCCCTGTGCACACCCAGGTACACACCCCTGTGCTGACAGTTCAGTGTAGGTCAGGATACAAGGCCCACCTACAAAACCCAACTGCAAGTCTACACACTAGCAATGAACAGCCCGAAACGAAGTTAAGAAGACAGTTTCATTTACAATGGTGTCACAAAGAGAAGTCAGGAATGAGTTTAACAGAGTACAAGACTCATACACTGAAAATTACAAAACATCCTTGAAAGAAATTAAAGGCCTAAAGAAATGGAAAAAATCCCATTTTCATGGACTAAAAGACTGACATGGTTAAGGTGGCAACACTCCCCAACTGATCCGTAGATTCAGCATAATTCCTGCCAAACCCCAGCTGCCTCTTCCCCGAGATGGTGGCAGACGGGCCCTGTGGGAGCGCAGAGGACGCGGACAGCCAGGGCAGACAGCAGAGCTGTGGCTCTCCAGGCCGTGGGACAGACACAGGACGGACAGACACCAGGGAGCAAAGCCGAGAGCCCAAAACAAACCCGCACACGTGCAACCAGGGCGCTGAGACCCTGCTGGAAGCGGTCTCCCGACAAATGGGGCAGGAGAGTCCTCACGTGGAGAGCAGAGCCGGGCCCGGGCCTCACACCGTGCACAGACATGGACGTAAAGTGGACCAGAGCCCTAGACGAAGAGCTCAGACTGTGAGAGTCAGGAGGAGACGTAGTAGGTGTGAATCTTCATGAGCAGAGATGAGGCAACAGTTTCTTCGTCTGACACCAAAAGCATGAGCAACCAAAGGAAAAAACAGGTAAGCGGGGCTCAATGCAAATGTAAAGTTTTTGCTTTAATTTAAAGGAACTTGCAGAATGGAAGGAAATACTTGCTCATCACACATCTGGGTGTAGGAGCCAGAACATACACAGGACTCTGACATCTCAGAAACACAGAGACAAACCACTTCAGACGTGGGCAGACGTCTCTGAGGAGGCGCACATGGCACCAGGCACAGGAAACGAGGCCCGACGTCCCCGACCCGCCATCAGGGACAGGCCTCCAGCCACAAGAACACGCCATCTCACACCCACCCTCCAGGCCCGCCTGGCTCTCCCCTGCGCCAGGAGGTCAGGGCCTGTTTGTCCTCTCTCTGCAGGACACTGGCTCAGCGAAGGTTCAGAAGGCATGTAGTGGCTGGGCAGGGGCGCAGGGACTGACCCTGACCTGCGCGTGCACACACACACACACGTGTGCAGGGTGCACAGACATGGCCTGTGGGCATGGAGCTCCGTGTGAGACCCCGAGTGCATGGGGCGGTCAGCACAGGTCCTGGGCAGGGACGCACACAGTATCACAGCTGGCCTTCCCCGAAGGGGACAGTGCAATGACCATCAAAGACCATGCACGTGAGATCGCAGCTCCCAAACATTCTGAGGGGGCACAACCCACTCCAAGTCAGACTCACTGTGGACACAGAACTGCCTCTGAGGTCAGAGGTCACAGTGTCACACACTGACCTCTAGGGACGGCCAGAGACGGGAGAACAGAGGGAGTGTTCTGCGCAGGACAGCACAGCCCGGCATGTGGGGGCACCCAAGGCTGTGAAAAGGCCCTGAATTTGGGGATAAGGGGCAGCAGCCAGGAACCGCTGGCACCAGAGTTCCTGCCGTATGTGGAAGAAAGAAGAGGCCGAGCCAAGGGCCAGCAGCACTGCCCACACGCTCCTGCCTGGCTCTGCCACTGGCCCTCAGAGGCAGGGGCCGCAGGGGAAAGCCCGGGCCAGCCTGTCCTCCAGATGGCGACGTGGACGCACACCTGGGATGGTCTGAGGCCTGCGGGCAGCTGTCCTGCAGCGGCAGAACCTCAGCATCCTGAAAACCACACCTGCTGCACGTCACACCTGAGACGGACGGCTCGGGAATGCAGCAGACACGAGCAATCCACCTCTGCCTCCCGGGAAAGGGCACCAAAGGCACCCTCCACCCCAGAGGCCACATGCTCTGCAGGTCACCAGCATTTCCTGAGGTTCCAGGAAGTGGCCAGCGGCGCCAGCCGTGAGGCCCGTGCGGGTGCCGGGTGCCCACAGCCCAGGTGGTGACAGGCCAGCCTCCCAGGAATGGGCTGTGAGTGACCAAACACAGAATCGATAGCACTGAGAGAGACAATGTCAGGAAAAACTCGTCTGACGTTATTTGAGGAAATTATCAAACTAACTCCTTTTTTGAAAGTAAGCAGTCACAGGGACAAGTCAGTGTTCTGTTACATTGCGCCCAAGGTGCACCCAGCCCTGGAGAACTGCCCTCGGGAGCCCTCCTCCAGAAACATCCTCACAGGCGAGAGCCCGCTCCAGGGAGCATGGGAAAGCGGGGGGGGGGGGGGGGTCCTGGACGGAGACTTGGTTCACAGATGGTGGAGGTGGGGGGCTGGAGAGGGCAAGGGGTAGCAGAAACACGGTGACTTTGTCTGGATTCGGTGAGCTTGAGGAAGGAGGTCACTCCCAGCACAAGTCCCTGGACCAGGGCTCCCCCGCTGGGCCTTCCCCACTGAAGTCTCAGTCCCTCCTTACAGCAGGGGAACAGTGGGGTGAGCTACGGTGACAGTGACATGGCCCTCGCCCCCATCAGCTCTCTCCCACTGTCCGCGCTGTCCACGCAGGTCGGAGCAAGATGTGCACAGGCCACAGCCGCTGTGCCTGCCTGGACAGCCTTGCCCCTTGCCTGGGTTTCACCCCCAGCAGGACGGCTGGTCCTCCTGACCTTCCGGAGTTGGGCCCCGTGGCTCCCCTCTGCCCTCTCTGCAGTGGGGGGTCCCGCCTGGGGCTGCCCAGCCCGAGTCCACCCGAGTCTTCCCACCAGGGTGCACGTTTGCCAGAGAAAAGGAAGAGAAATCAGGAGGCTGATTCCAAGGTCCCTGCATGCCCAGTGGCCCTTACATAGGGATTTTCTCTGCTCTGCACTTTCATCTCCAAACCCATCCTTTCCCTTTGCGGGAGGGAAGGGATGAGGGTGAGGAGAGGGAGTTCTTTCCGAAGCCGCATCAAAGCGAACTGCCCGGTCTCTCGCGGCCACGGCCCTCCAGAGGCACCGGCCCCTGACCCTGATTCACACGGATCCCTCAGATGACACGGGACCACCCAGAGCACGCCTGTCATGTTTCAGGGCTGCTGCTCCCAGACGTCTCTTAGAGCATCACTCTCAGTCGTACCGACCCCCCCCCCCCAAATACGGCTGAACAAGACAGAACAGTTTCCAAAGCATTTCGTCATGTTTTCCCCACTCAAAAAAGAACAAAGAGAACTCCTGTCCCAGGCATTTCTCAACCTTCTTGCCTCTGACCAAGCTTCTCAGTGGGGGTGCCAGGGAACCCGAGGGGCTCTCTGCCCCTCACTCACCTCTCCTGTGGACTGGAGTCTCCTCCCACAAACGCTCACCCCGAATCACCTCTGAGCCCCACTGGGGGAAATTCTGAGGGCTCCAACCACAGTGCCAGCAGGAGCCTGTCTCTCCACAGGGTTCGGGGCTCTCTGGCGCTCACAGCCTCTGCTCCAGCCCAGCACACAGGACATGGGACCTGGGGACCATACTTGCCCAGTGGGGGAGGGGGGAGGCCTCTAGCTGTTGGGTCCCTCTCTTCCCTCTCCAATTAAGTGAAACCAAATGCAGTTCTTAAGCAAGAACTTTTTATGATGAACTCCCCAGGACTGAAGATTTTAAAAATCAATCAAAGTCCATCATAGAAATCAGAGTAGAACGAAGAACATGACACCCAGTGAAGGCGCTTCCCTGCCCGGCCAGGTGGCTCTGCTGGCTGCAGCACCGTCCCGATCCGCCCACGAACGAGGAAGTGGAACAACAGACTGGTGTGTCCCTCTGTCTCTCTCTCAAACCAACTGAAAACACAACCTTGCCCTGGCGTGTTTGGCTCAGTGGTTAGGGCGTCGGCCTGCGGACCAGAGAGTCCCGGGTTCGGTTCCCACTAAGGACACGTAGCTCTGTTGCAGTTTGTCCCCGGCCCTGGTTGGGTCATGCGGGAGGCAGCCACTCGTGTCCCTTTCACGTCAATGTTTCTCTCTCTCTCTCTCTTCCTCTCTCCCCCTCCCACTCTATCTGAACAAAAAATGGGAAAATGTCCTCGGGTGAGGATAAAAAGAAAAACAAAACACAACCTTCCCTACAATGACAGGATGTGCGGAATATACAGCTTTGGATAAGCCATGGTAGTTTGCATTTAAAATATTTATCCTAAGTCATTAAACATTGTTTCTTCTAACGTAATACGTATTTGATTCAAATAGTATAAAATACAATGATCCCCCAAAGCTAGTTTTTGGAAAAAAGAACAGTTTGGGACTTTGCCCATCGAGGGCAGGGCCAGGGCAGTGAGCACCCATCTGTGCCCAGCCTGTGCTCAGGAGTGCCCCGGGCCTCCGGGAGTGGAGAGCGGTGACGGGGACGCCAGCACCTGCGCAGCCTCTGCTCCGTGGGACCCGGCGATGTGGGGGCGTGCCCCGCCTGCCGACAGCTTCACGCTCTCTAGGAATCCCGACGGCTGAGCTGACCAGAGAGACGGCCTGAGCAGGGGCAGGGCTGGGACTCCGCGCACAGCATGGTCTGAGGTGCCCACACCACCCAAGTCACCATGCCAATCCTACCAGCCCTTCCGCGAGGGCCGCAAGCTGAAGGCAGCAGGGTGTGTAAGTGTGTTCCTTCTCACTGATGTCACATTTTACCGTGCTTCCCCGAGGCTCCTCTTTCCCGAGGTCATTCTCCCCAGAGACACGTGGCTGTGACGGCAGCTGCTCCGTGGAGACCTCCTCTGAGCCCCAGGAGCCCTGCAGTGTGCGTAGGAGCCCAGGCCTGTGCAGGGGCCAGGCCCGGAGGGTCAGGCGTCTGGAATGAGGAGACACTGCCCCAGTGACCCCGGAAAGAAAACACCCACCCGGGAGTCGTGGACGTTCAAGGACCCAGCACAGCATGAGAGCCAGAGGAGGACTGGAGGACTCGCACTTCCCGTGGAGTGAGCGTCTCAGTCGGACCAGAGTGGCAGAAACCAGAACCTGGGGTCCTGGCGAATGACACCGCCCCACAGAGCAGGAGGGAGGACAGAACACACCCTCGCAGGCGGTCAGTCGATTTCCAGCGAGGCCACGGCACTCCGCGGGGAAAGGACGTCTTTCTCACAGGTGGTGCTGAGAAGCCTGGAGACCCACAGGCGACTGCACGAGCCTCAGGGACTCCGGACAAGGCTGCGGGAGAGGCCCCGTGCTGGGACTCTTAGACGGACTCCGCGGCCCCCCAGGCCCAGCCACCTGCGTGGAGGCTCTCCTGGGTGATGGGCGCCGCGCTGCAGGAGGAGGAGGCTGGAGTCACTCCCACCTGATACGCTCCTCCTGCTTCCTCGGGAGGCTGCCTCACACCAACGACACACCCAAAACATTCTAGAAAGTGACCCCTTTGAAAGTCAGTATAAAAACAAGCAAATGGGAAGAGCGGATGCCTTCACGCCCAGCTCCACTCCTTGATGCCAGGCCTCAGTTTCCCCTGGGAGACAGGAGCGGATGTCAGTGACCACAGACCCCTTGCCGGTGCCACAGCCAGATGCTGGTGTGTTAACTGCACTGATGTCCATCTCACAGGCCTCAGCTCTGCCACCGCCTGCAAAGCAGCCCCCGGACACTGGCCACGAATGGCCCGGCTGTGCACCATGAAACAGGCAGCGGAACACTGCCAACTCCGGGTCTAACTGGTAAGGAGTGGACCTTTGGGTTCGATTTAAATGAAAATTGCTTCTTTGACTATTGAGCCTGGAACAGGCCAGCATCCCCCCTCCTGTCTTCCCCACTGCTGGGTTCTGAGTAAACGAGGTGCAGAAATCGCAGACAGCCCCCCACAAACTCAGAATTCTCAGACCCCAGTGAAATGGGGCCAAGAAGCACAATGCTTTACTCTGACTGCTCCCTTCTTGCACATTCGGGTGTTGAACCTACTGCTCAGATGATGACATTGACGGGGCTGGAGCTCGTCGGGCCCAGCAGAGGGCGCTCTGGCCGTGAGGAGGAATGGGAGAGCCACCCGGCCAGTCAAACTGCACTGCCAGGCCCAGGCCGACACAGACCTGCAGGCACCAAGGCCAGGCCGGCAGCTCCCTTTTCCTGGGTCAGCCCCCTGTGGCTTCACCGGTGCTGGGCATGGAGCCGGGCTTCACTGCGGGGCCACCCCCCCAACGTCGCCAAGGCCACCCCTTCCCTCCCATGAGACCAGCGCTGGGCCGCTCCTCCTCACACTCGAGCTGTCACTCCCTGCTTGTGTCGCCCACTGGAAATCAGACAACCCAGTTCCTTGGAGTTTCTGTCAAGAAGGGCTCCCATGCGAGGCCTCCAGGCCCAGGCGCCCCTCTGGGGACCTGGGAGTTTGGGGCTCTCTCCTTGTTCTGCAACAACAGAGTGTACTTTGCAAAGGGAATCGCATGCAGCTCTCAAACCTCAGTTTACCCCAAGGCGCCTCGGACAGAACCAAGGGGAACCAGCTCCGCAGCACCAGGACGTGTCCTGGGCTCGCACAGGCACAGGAAGGGCAGGCGCTGCCTGGAGGGAGGGAGTGCGGGTCGCAGACCTGCAAGGAGCCTGGTGTTTACTTAAAGAGGAGAAGCCGGAGTTAAGAGAAAACGAAGCATTCAGAGAAATTCACAGACCTCGTTAACTGTCTCAGCAGGAAGTGAGCAAAGTTTACATGATTCACTTCCAGATTCTGTGGCTTATTATCCCTATTTCTAAATTTTAATTTGTTGGAAGACTATCTTTAGACAGATAACAAGTTTTCCAGGATTCTGACATCTTAACACCCACACAGCAACAAGAATAAACTTTGAAGTGAAATCCAAAACCTCAGGCTTCTGGGTTTGATAAAGGCCGGGACAGCAACACGCGTTTCCTCTCTGTCATGTTTCAGAGAGGGCGGTGCGCACCCGCCGACCTGCCATGCTGGGCGGTGCTGGTGCCCTGGACCGGTGCCACAGGTGGGCTTCAGGGCCCCCTTTACCCGGGAGGTGAGAGAAGGTGCAGCTCAGCCCGCATCCGAGCGCGTCGAATTTCTAATGTCATGAGTGCTGACCGATGGGAACTGGGTGAAAACCTCTGACTGCAAGGATACACTTTTACTTTGGAAAAGACACTGAAACAAGTGGAGATGTTAAATTTCATGTTTTTACACAAACCAGGTGGATTCCAACCACTTGCTGTGGACACTGCTGACGAAGGAGAAGTCTCAGAAATGCAGGGAGCGACTGCGCGGAGCGAGGGAGCGTCACCCGCTGAGCACCTTCGGTGAACGTCAGAACAGTCAGGTGTTGTGGTTGGACCCTTGCATTTTATGGACGTAAAACAGGGCGACAGGTCACACAGCTGACGGGAGGCCCCAGGCGCCCACTCCATGCAGACTGCAAGGGCCCAGGCGGGACCAAGACACCGATGCTTTCTCAGCAGGCCCTCGACCTCGGGGCCAAGGCACAGGAGACGCCTTCCAGGGCCCGCCCGCCTCTGCCCCCACCATCGCCGCTGCTTCTGCCGCCACAAGGTGAGATGACCTCTCCTCCACGCCGTTGGCACCCCACCCGCTCAAGAGCACCCTCTCAAATTCTGTTTCTCTGCTGGGTTCTCCTCGACAGCGAAGGAATGTGTGGTGCCCCCGAGGTGACCACCGTGGCCAGCACGTTCGCCAGCCAGCCTGGGACCCGGGTGACAAGGGCTGAGGAGGTAAGGAACCGCCGAGCCTGGAAAGACGGCAGAGCCTGAGGCCCGCCGGCCCACGTGGGCTAGGAGCCTTCGAAGCGCTGCCCTGGGTCTGCGCAGACATGCTGCCAGGGCCTGAGGAGGACCCGAGGAGGGCGCTGAGCGCTGTGCACTGAGGTCCACCTGGCAGCCTGACCCCTGACCCCCAGTGGGACTGCACGGAGGGAGATAACTGTAAGGTGGGGCCCTGATCCAAGGGGACTTGTGTTCTCACAGGAAGAGGAAGAGACGCAGGGAGTGCGCAGAGGAAAGGCCCTGTGAGGACGCAGGCAGAGGTGGCCCTCTGACACCAGAGAGACCTCAAGGGCGACCAGCCTGCGGACACGGAGACCTCGGACCTCCAGCCTCCAGAACTGTGAGAAGGGAATGTCTGTGGCTCCAGCTGTGACAGAGCTGGGATGCCAGGAAGCACGGACTCCCAGAGGAAGTCAGGGAGCACAAGGAGGGGGTGGGGCAGGGGTGCGTCCCACCTTCCTCCCGCCTTAGTGTGGAGCCCCAGGGGCTGCCTCAGGGGCAGGGAAGGGTCCGGCCTTCCCGGCCTGCCTCCTTTGCCCTCCCCTGCAGTTCCCGAGAGGCAGGTCCCTGGGGAACAGCACCTCACTGAAGGTGTCAAGTGGGCAACGCCTAAACCAGGGCACTGATTTCCGGGTGGCACTGCCCCAGCCATTCTGAATGTCCACCTCCCTGTTCATTTGGAGTCAGCCCAGTGTCACCTTTACGGTTCTCATTCACCTTTGCACAGGTACGCGTATGTCCAGACAGTCCCAGCACCAAACCACAGGCTCCCCGCCCCCCCAAGGGGCGAGTGCGGACGGATGTGGGCTCTCTCAGTGGCAGCCTGCCTGAACGGTGGCGGTGCCGCTCTGTAACCGACGGTCGAGGCACCGCTTCAGGGAGAGACACTGCTGCCTTCCCATTTATTCCAGAGCCCTCAGACTCCAAGTCGCCCCAGCTCGCTGAAGAAAACACTGTTTAAGAGCAGCGGACCTGAGCTGTGTCTGTGATGCTCGATGGGCAGGGCTTCCTGTCAGCCCTCGCCCAGACCTCCTGCTTCTGTTTGACGATGTGCCCGCGGGTTTACATTTGCCCTCAGTGCTCAGTTACATAGTTTCTGCGTGAGCCCTTCTACCAGAAAATCAAACACAGGTCAGAAGTCCAACTCAGCAGCTTTACTCCGTGGGCTGACCTACCCACTTACTCAGGGGCTCTCCGACTGGGGACCGAGGTGTCCTTCCAAAGGCCCCTTGTGCAGAGCTCAGCCTGCCCCATCCAGGCGGCACCCGAGTGCCCAAAAGCAGGGACCTGGGCTGAGCGCGGGGAGAAGCCTTCACACTGATATGGACGCTCCCGCCAGACCCCCACTGCATCCCCCGTGATTCCTGGTTCAGAAAAACATAGCAGCAGCTATGAGCGTGCTCCTGACAAAGCACCCGCAAGACGGCAGACCCCCGAGCCACGCGCCCACAGCCAACCCTCCTTGGCAGAGGAAGGACCAGGGCTCACGGGTGCCTGCTCTCCGTGGGTGACGGGGCCTCATGACTTCTACCAATACGAGTCTGCGACCAGAACCCTCCGCAGTGTTTCCAGTCGGCACCACGTAGGTCTGATGGTTCACAGCCACGTGCCGTGTCCTTCAGGCAACTTCGCAACCTAAGACCACGAGGCTGACGGACCTGACATGGCCCACACACAAAGCTGCACCACCCACACGCCAAGGCTGGGAAGCCACCTGACACGGAGGGAGCAGACTGTGTGAAGCACCAGGCCTCACGCTCACAGCCCACTGGCCGAAGACAGGAAGGGCGGCCTGACCCAGGGGCCACAGCTGCCTGTCCCTCAGGAGCTGCCCTCGGAAGACCGGCGTCCAGCCGACGACGGGCAGTGGGGCCACGAGGGCCACAGCACACTGCTCGGCCTCCTACCTAGTGGCTGCAGGAGCAGCAGAGACCCTCGTCCCCGCTCCTTCACCGCTCTTACCTATGAAAGGCCACTGAGGAAAGATCCATCTTCTCAGAGTGTGGAGTGTGCCCCAAACGCAGCGCCGTGTGCGCCCAGCTTGCGGGACAGAACCAGCGCGCTGGTGAGGCAGCTGCGGGAGGCCAGCCCAGCCGGAGGGGACGACTCAGACCACAGCGTGCGAGGCAGCCGAGGACAGGAGTCCCGGGCCGGTCACTCACTGTGCGCACAGTGAGCGCAACGCTGGAGCCATAAACACGAGCAGCTCTCATTTCAGAGGCTAATTATCATGCAGTCGTTCCCTTACCCCAAGATTTCCGTTTCCAAGACGCAGCTCAGAAACAGCACTTTCCACGCGGCAGGGTCACAGGCATCCCCACGTGGGGCATCGCCACGGTGCAGCCAGCCCGCACCTCACAGGGGCGCACGTTTCCAGGCTTCCGGAGCCGGGCTGGCTGGGGTGGGGACTGCCCCTCCTGCCATCTGTGCCAGGCTGGCCCACACCCTCACAGGTGCATCCACTGATTTCAGCCCATGCCTCCTTGCAGCTCAGGAACACTCCTGACCCCCTAGGGACAGCCCCCCTCAGGGGGCGCATCTCAGCTTCCCAGACCCAGACCCCGGCAGCGTATCCTCAGACCAGCCCTCCCCCCACCTCCGCAGAGTGCAGCCCTGTCCACCACACCCCTGCCTCCCATCCTGTCCCCCTCTGGGCTGCCTGCCCCACCCGTTTCCAGCCCTCTGACTCCGGATCCTTTCCAGGCAGGCTCCTCTGAAGCACTGTCCCTCTTCCCCAATGAGCGCCTGGCACTCTGGAGGTGGGCAGACCAGGCGCGAAAAGGATGAACCAGGCCCGGCTCTCGGCAGAAGAGGTGTGCTCTCCAGGAGGTCTTGGCTAACCCCCAGACTGGGCACCAGTACCTGGGTGAGAAGCTGATCGGACGCCAGCTGGTTGATCCAACGCGTGTATCGTTCCGTGGAGTTGGGGGGCTCTCTCCTCACCTGGCAGCCTATGATCTGTGAAACAGAAGAAAGTCGCCGAGTTCGTGCGTGCACCCCTGCATGTCCACCTCTCACCTGGCACAAGCTGGCCCCTCTGGGATGGCTTAGGAGGAACTTCAGGAGTCAGGGGAGGCGGCCCCACACGGGATGCCTGGAGCTGTGTGTGTCACACGTCACAGATACGCTTCCCTGCCACGTGTGCACATCTCAGTGACCGATGGACGCCAAACATCCAGTCACTTCCACAGACACTCTTCTTGGACCTCAACTCAGGACATGTGAGCAGGTCAGCGAATCTGAACAGTCCACTTCTCACCTCCTGAGAGCAGTGACCTCAAAATAAGCAACAGTCGCACTTTCCTTGGGGTCGCCTTCCTCATCCGGGAAGTGCCAGGCAGTGCCCGAGAGGCCACCAGACAGGCACCCAGATCCTCGCTAGTGTGCAACTCCCTTCTCTGTCCCGGAACCCTGGCCTGCCTCCTGGCTGTCCACACACTCCCCTCCGAACACCAGCCTCGCACCCCTGACCCCAGCGTGCCCTCCCACAGCGCCTGGACATCCAGGGGGCGGCCTGTGCTGCTGCTCAAAGGTTGGCAGGTCTGGAGGGGCTGCCCTGCTGTAGCTGTCGGGGTCCTGATCCCTGGACACCAGACGCCCTAGGTCACCAAGGCAGACAACTGGGCCTTTCTCCCCTTTCTGGCTAGGAGCGGGCATCTGGGGGATGTCTGCCCCCTCGGTGAGACCCCAGAGCCCACAGAACCCCACAAGGCTCTCACAGAGCCGGCCACAGGCGTGACACTGACGTCAGACCCCTCATTGACCAATGAGGACAACGTGGTCAGTAGGACCTACATCACTGGATACGTTTCCTCATTGAGAGCACCCGAGGTCACACCACTCAGAGCTGCAGGCTGTTGTGACAACAGCTTGTTCCTCTTCTGGCTGACAAACCAGTTTGTTTCACCTGCTACAGGACATCTGCAATGCTTCCAGTTTGGGACTGGAAATGGCTCTATTATTAATTACCACTAAGTGTTAGTCCCCTTACTACTAAGTACGATTAGTCAGCTATGAACATTCCCAATCAGGTCTGGTGTGAACTCAAGTCTTCGTCTCTTTGGGACGAGTGCCCAGGAGTGTGGCGGCTGGGTCCCATGGTAGATGCACGTTAGATTTTTTAAGAAACTGCCAGACTATTCTCCAGTGGCTGCACTGTTCACCCCACAGCTTCTCGGCATCCTCTCCAACATCCGGACTCGTCATGTTCTTTAGTTCTGCCTTTCTGATGGATGTGGTGAATCTCACTGTGGTTTACGCTGCATTTCCCCGATGTTTCTCCAAGGTAAACCTCTTCCCACCGGCTCAACTGCCACCTGTCCAGCCTTGCTGGCGAAATGTCCTTTGTCCATTTTCCAATTGCAATAAAACACACCTGGCCGTAGGTGTGCGCTCTTTTTACATATCGCTGGATTCTGTTTGTAAACCTTTCATACGTCTCTCCCCAAAACACGTGCTAAAAATATCGCACATTAGAACGGTTCTGGGATTATCACCCTCCCTCGTGTATATCTTCCCCACGCCTCATCTGACCAAGACATATTTTTAAACTATTACATTAGTTTTCTGGTCTTGTTGAAACTCGCTTGCATTTAATTGCTAAATTGAAAAGATTTTGAGATGTAAAAAGGGAAAATGTTCAGGCTTCATTCATTTTGACAGTTTCTTAAAGGAACGCTGACCTGAACTATAGGGCAGACAGAGGCAACCCACGCACCTGCAGTGCACCAAGCCCTTCTCCTGGGCCACCCACCTGGACGCTGCTGCCCCACCCACAGCCCAGTGCACACAGGTGCCTGTGTCCTCGCTGGTGACAACACGGGACGCACACCAAGTACTCCACCCCACGCCAGGCTCCCGATGCTCCAGGGCAGAGGCCGCTGCGCCCACCACAGGGCACGCGTGGCTCACCCACAGCCCCTGGTGGCGCTGTCCTCGCTTCTGCTCAACATAGTGCTCCAGCCATCCCCCCAGCAGCCCCTCAACGCGGGGCCCACCTGGAAGGGTATTCACGAGCTGGTTGCTGACACAGAGCTCCCTGGGGACTCGCTGACGTTGGGGACGTCCCACACAAGGGTCCATCTGTCTTGAGGCCACAGCAGAGCAGCCCACGTGTGCTGGAGCACCCCAGGGCACTGCACGCCTTGGCGAGGGGCCCTCCACCCAGCTCCTGTCCCGCAGCTGGACGCTGCTCTGAAAGGTGCCGCGGTGGGTGGACAAATGCCACAGTGGGAGCTGCCCAGCGACGCCCAGATTCTGCAGAGCACATGCAGCTGTGCTATTTATGGAAGCTGCCGCGGGGCCTTTCCTTCACGATTAAGCGGTTTTCTTGTAACTTGCTTTGAAAGAGCAGTGACCAAGGGCAAGCATACACTTAGCATTCATTTCATTCTTTACGAAATATACAATATAATTGACAAAACCACCAACCAGCAACAGCAAATTAAGATTTTTGTAGGTCATGATTAAAAAAAAAGTCCAACCCCACAGTAACAAGCTCTCTGAAGCTGCTTTGTTCTGACGCAACCAGACTGAGGACACCCCTGGTCTCCGCTGAGAACCCGCAGCGGCAGCGCCGACCGCCAGCGGGAGGGCTCACCAGGAGGAGCGTGAATTCACCGAGGTTAGGAAGAAAAGCTTTAACCTAGAACTTTACGAAAATGAAGACTGAGGTGGTTTTAATTAAGATAATGAGAAAAGGACATGGTCTGCCTTTTCTCCAAACTCCTCGCGGATCCCTTGATATCGCGGTCCAGCTGAGCCTGTGTGCGGAACTGCCCAAAGGACCTTCAGCAACGAGCCAGCGTGTTTCACTCTCAGTGTGAAAAGAGACAGGTGGAAAACAGTGCATCTGACAGTGTCTCCCTCCCGACAACGTCCACACTGGTTAACAGGATGCTCTAGCAGTTTCCGTGTGGAATATACTCGATGCTTGGAAACTGCTGTGTGACAGTCACTCTGAATGAAGCTGTCTCGTGTGAGGACGGCTCCCTCAACTGCTCAGACACCGTCTTCCTCATGGGGCCGGGACCGTGTGTGCAACTCCGTCCCAGGGTCACATGGTGAGCAGGGACAGGTAAACGCAGTTAGCTCGGCGGTCATGTGCAGTCTAAACTCTGGAGCCCCTGGGCCGCTCCTCCAGGATTGCGCCCTGTGGCGCTGTCACACCTGCCAGACCGGTGAGAGAAGTGTCTGCACATTGGCACCTGCACTGCACTTGCAGAGATGACCTGCGAGCCGTCCATCCAGGACTCCCCACTCCTCGTTCTCTTCCCAGCAGAGGAGCGAGACCACGGAATCATGTGTGCCTCTGATCTCCTTGCACGTCACTGAGGAACCTTGACAACACCTCTGCAGGCCGGTTTACTGGCCCCCATGGAGGAATCCCAGGATGCCTGATAACTGGGGGTCCAGAGGGTCCAGGTCAAGCCCACTGCCCAGAGCTGGACATTCCCACATGGCTTCCAGGAGCAGCAGCTCCCTGTCCCAACGCCGTGTCCACGCGTGCTGTCTGACCCCTCTCGCCCAGGAAGGCAGTGACTGACTGCAGTGTCGGGGGTCCATCCCACACTCTGTGCTGCGCTCAGCCTCTGCTGGCTCACAGCCTTTTCAGGGTCGGGAGGGAGCCGGAGCCACATCTGGGCACCTGCCGCTCCTACCAAGGGCCCTGTGTCCCCTCGGCTTCTGCGCCCAGCGCCGCGCCCCAGCACTGTCCCCACCTCCCTTGTGCTCTGGGCTCCAGCTCTGGCCTGAGCCGTGGGCCGTGTGCAGCTCTGCTCTGTGACAGTCGGGTTCGTGTCCACTCAGGAGGCTGCTGTGGACAGCTATTCAAACACTTGTTTGTGTGCTGCTGGGAAGGAGTTTGGCAGACGTGACTGAGTCCATGACGGTGACTCTGGGTGAGGGAGGTCATCTCAGGCGACATGCCGGACGACGCCATCAGGTGGACATCTCACAGGGAAGCTGTGGCCACACAGAGTCCACAGCTGCTTGCTCACCACCTTGGGCCGACCCTCGCAACAACGGCCCCACACCTGGCACTGGGTGGGCTGCACAGGCTGCCATGGGGACGCCTGAGCCCCCAGCCCGGGCACATAACTAACATCCAAGCACTAGATACAAGTATTTTATTTGAGACCCAAAATGACAGAGATGGGACCCTGCTCCCTAGAACTCCTCATCCAGTGGGTGGACCCCAGGCAGCACAGAGCTCGGAGCAGGGGCAGTAAACTCTCCAGGGACAGGAGCACCGAGGGCGATACGGTGGGCTGGCCTGGGACCACGTCCCACAGGCAGAGCCCGAGCGTCCAGGTGGAAGGGGGCCGCAGGGCACGCCGGACGGGGCCATGACAGCAGCGAGCCCAAGTGTGAAGAGACACGTGACCCTATAGAGCCCGAGGGCAGAGCAGGGACGAGGCCAGGACAGTGGGCGCTGCCAGTCACTGCCAGCCTTGGGTCCCCTGCTGCACAGGAGCTCAGGGGCCTGTTCCTTCGCTGTGGGGCGTGTCAATCCCAGGAGTTAGCAGACTCCATGAGGAGTACGAGAGGAGAGCCCTGCAGACCAGAGGACCCATGGCTGCTCCCCACACTCGGCTCCAAGGGAAGGCGAGCCACCACGGCTGCTGAGAAGGGTGCCCTCCCTGAACACCCAGGAAAATGCTCCTGGAGAAGCCTGGCTCTGGGGCTGACTGAAGATGAGAACAGGACCGAGGCCGCCTAGGCAGCGAGTGCCCGTCTAGAGCCTGTGGTCGGCACACACAGCCTCAGCCTGTGCTCCTGTGCAAGGGGCACTGCTGCCAAAATGCTGGTCGAAACCAGACAACAAAATCGGGAACCCTCTGTATCCATTGGAAGTAACACATGCTACCCTGAATGAGAAGCACGTCCTCCTTCAGAGGAAAACACCGGAGTGTGTACAGACGGTCCTGAGTGGGCAGTCTCACCACACCCCACCCTCCCACAGTGAGTCTGCGTCTGAAGAGCTGCGATGATCCGGTGAGTCGCAACCGACTCCACGCTGCTTGCTGTCTTCTGTGCAGTGCTGAGGTTCAGCATGTATCTCACAAGGGCCGCTCAAGCCAGAGTCTGCATCTGCTCCCCGTGAGGCCTCCCTGTCATCGGCTAAAATGAACACTTTGTACCCATCACTGAAGGCCCAGATGAAACATACAGCTAAGAATACTTTGTTTCTGACTCTGTGGCAGGGGCTCAAAGCTGCACTGTCTCCCCGGTTCTCCCTAAGAAAATGCCGGTGTATCATAAATACTGCCTGTGAGAATTCGCACTCTAAGTATTTGTGTGTGGATTTCTTGTGGTTTTAGCCAAATGAAGTGTTATCAGTAATAAGTAGGTCTCTTCATAACAAGAAAAAGTATATAAAAACAAACAGAAAAACAACAAGCTGTCATGATAATCTCATCAGAGGCAGCGAACACAGAACCAGACGTCGCACTTACGCTTGCTGGGTGCCCAACGGCAGCTTCGAGTTGCAGCCGCACCCTCTGCGGCATCATCACGTCGTCCTGCAGGGAGGAGACCACGTCAGCTCGGGGGAGCCACGGAGACACGACAGGAAGACACAGACAGCCCAGCAGCAAAACACACCTTCACCCTCCGGTTTGTCAGCTCCACCCTGCGGTGTTTTCCCAAGATGCACGCAAACGTACACCCACAGAACATCGTGTATGAGAGTATTTGTGGCACATCCTTTTTCTAATCCTCACCTGAGGATATTTTTCTATTTCTCTTCAGATGGAGTGGCAGGAAGGGAGGGAAGGAGGGAGGGAGAGAGAGAGACAGACAGACAGACAGACAGACACTGACATGATAGAGCCACATCGACTGGCTGCCTCCCACACGACCCGACCAGGGCCGGGGACAAACTGCAACCGAGGTACGTGCCCTTGACCAGAATCGAACCTGGGACTCTTTGGTCCTCGTGCCGACGCTTTAACCGCTGAGCCACACCAGCCAGGGCTGTGGCATTTTCATTAAAATAACACAAACAGGAAACTGCATGAATGTCAATAAATAGAATAGAAATTAGGTCGTGGTCTCTTCACACACTGGATAATAAAACACAAATATCATGGGTGACCACTATGCAGAGTGAAAAGCTAAAAACAACAGTACATATCATATAATTCCACGCATGTGAATTTGAGAACAAGCAGGTGCAATGCTGAGTGATGGGGTGTTCTCCATCTTGACTAGGATCTTAGTTATATAGTGAATACAGCTGTCAAACTCAGCAAATTGCCCTGGCCGGTTTGACTCGGCGGTTAGAGAATTAGCCGGAGGAACGAAGGAAGGGTCTCAGGTTCGGTTCCCAGTCAAGGGCATGTATTTCAGCTGCAGTCTGATGGCAGCACCAGGCGGGGTCGTGCAGGAGGCACCCAATCGATGTGTGTCTCTCACACTGATGTCTGGCTGTCTCTCTCCCCCTTCCACTCTATTTAAAAATCAATGGAAAAATATCCTCCGGTGCTGAGGATTAAAAAACAAAAAACTCACCAAATTGTCACTTTGTCCAGTTTTCCCACTGAAATCTTGTGTATCACTGTGTATAAATTTTACCTCAAGTTTTGCCCTGGCCGGTTTGGCTCAGCGGTCAGAGTGTCGGCCCGTGGACCAAAGAGTCCCGGGTTCAATTCTGGTCAAGGGCACGTACCTCGGTTGCGGTTCATCCCCGGCCCTGGTCGGGTCGTGCGGGAGGCAACCAGTCAATGTGTCTCTCTCACGTTGATGTTGCTCGCTCTCTCTCTCCCTCCCACTCTATCTGAAGATAAACAGAAAAATATCCCCAGATGAGGATTAAAAAAAAATTTTTTACCTCAGTTTTATTTTTTTTATCCTCACCTGAGGACATTTTTTCTTTCTTTCTTTTTTTTTTTTTTGTTCAGATAGAGTGGGAGGGAGAGAGAGAGAAACATCGACGTGAAAGGGACACATCGAGTGGCTGCCACCCGCACGACCAACCAGGGCCGGGGACAAACTGCAACCGAAGTACATGCCCTTAGCGGGAACTGAACCCGGGTCTCTCTGGACCGCAGGCCGACGTTCTAACCGCTGAGCCAAACCAGCCAGGGCTACCTCAGTTTTAAAAAACGGAATAAACTATGACATGCAACAAAATAGATAATCTTGACAAAAGAAGACTTAAAAGTTCCAGATACTACATACAGCCTGATTCTCTTTTTATAAAGTCAAAAACAACTAAAAAATGTTCAATGATGTTCTTCAGATGTGTATAAACACGGAAAAGCTCAGCAGGGGTGGTGACTCGGCATTCGGCTGGTGGCCACCGGGAGGGAGGCAGCTGGCCATGTGGTCAGAGGACGGAGTGAGCTCTAATTCTGGACGGCAGGTTCATGGGTCCTTAAAGTGTTATAGAAGCAAACACACAGGTACAGCCACGGAACAGAAACAGATACAAACGGAGCACACGTCACGGAAGATGAGGCTGTTCTGAACCAAGGACCAGGACTGTTTCAAGTCTGTGCTCCTGAAACCCTGAGCCCTCAACTTAAAAAGAAGGAAAGGACATCACAATGGAAACTAGAAAATGGAGCAATAACTGAGATGCTATGTTCAGAAGCTCTGGGACACCCTACAGTGTCAGACTGCTGCGTCTTCCTGACACCCACGCCCAGAACGGAGACCAGGACGCCTGGTCCCAGCAGCTTCCCCGTCTCTGCAGAGGGTCCTGTGACTCTGAGCACCCCGCCACCTCCACCTCCCAGTTTCTGAGACTGAGCAGGCCAGGCATCCAACCTGCTCTTTCTGTCTGGACCCGGAACACTACAGGGTATTTTCAAGCGCCTGGCTCTCCACCCTCCTGTCTCCTCTCTCCTCCTCCGACAGCGGTCAGAGGTTCTTGACCCTCCTCTGTCCTCCAACTGTGCTTTGTGGTGATTGTGCTAACTTCCATCACCAGCTTCAGCTAGGTGACTCCTGGGTCTGAGATTCTCACCATTCCGGTCTAGGCCCCGTATTTTCCAACACTTTCACCTCTGTTATGTCTTTTTTCCTTCCCTTCAGTGAACAAAAAGAAAGTTACAGTAGAGACCATGTTGGGGAGAGGGTGACTTGAGCATTTCTCTCTCCTTCTTCCAAGACAGAAACTAAGTTCTTCAAGCTGGGATCTCCACTGGGGAGACCCTAAGATACTGCAAGGATGGGGATGTTCCAATCTAGCCCTGATCGCCAACTCAAATGAAGTTACTATTGTCATTAGTGAGATACATTAGAATAATAATGTTGAAAACCCATACAAAAATGTAAGATCATTTAGTTATGCAACCAACATATGCATATACATTTTAAAATAAAAGTTACTTACCGAATCCAAAAAGCAAAGGTAAGACCCTGAGCTCTGTGCTATTGCTTGGTTCTTAGAATATCCAACTGTTTGAAAAGAAAAAGAAAGGCCCCTTATGATTCATTCTCAGTGGTGTCCTCTTTCAGAAAACCTCGTGTGATGTACCCTGCAGGAAGGCGTGGAGCATGCTACACCACCACGTGGAACTGGGTCAGCCTCCGGAGTGGGAGGGAAGAGAACCACGCTCCGTGTTCAGTGGCTGGCACAGTAAGCACGACGCTAGTCCACAAAGGGTCCACCAGCATCATACATTCAATCCGCTCACTGAGGAACACACATTTGCAAACCTTTATTGAGTACAGCACTAAGCTAAGCTCTGGGGAATATTTTTTTTAAAAACAAAATTAGCCTGGCAGTGTGGCTCAGTGGATGGAGCGTCGTCCCAGGGACTGAGAGGTCCTGATTCGATTCCTGGTCAGGGCACATGCCAGAGTTGCAGGCTCAATCCCCAGTAGGGGGCGTGCAGGAGGCAGCTGATTGATGTTTCTCTCTCATATCGGTGTTTCTATCAATCTCTCCCTTCCTCTTTCTCTAAAAAATCAATAAAAACATATTTAAAAAACAATAATAATATAACAAAAACAAATTAAATGTCCCTGAATAGAAGTGCTGAGGCAGACACTGGCAGGATGCTTTCTTTTTTTTTTTTAAAGGAAGGACTGCTTTTGTTGTTGTTAATCCTCACACAAGGATATTTTTCTTTTCCATTGTTTTTTTTTTTCTATTTTTAAGATAGAGTGGAAGAGAGGGAGAGCGGAGAGAAACATCAATCTGAGAGACACATCAATGAGTTGCCTCTTCAATGACCCCGACTGGGGCGGAGATCGAACCTGCAACCCAAGTACATGCCCTTGACTGGGAATCGAACCTGAGACCCTTCAGTCCACAGGCCAACGCTCTAACTGCTGAGCCAAACCGGCCAGGGCAGGACTGCTTTAATGTATTATTTTAGAGTGAGAGAGAGAAAGAGAGAGAGAGAAAAATCAATTTGTTGTTCCACTTATTTACGCATTCATTGGTTGATTCTTGTTATGTGCCCCGACTGGGGATCAAACCTGAAACCTTGGCATATATGGTTGCTCTAGCCAACTGAGCAACCCGGCCAGGGCAGGAATGCTTTCTATAACATCTCTGCGGATAGAAGTCACGGTATGATTCCCTACTGGAAGGGGCAACACACCTGTGTGTGAACAGTTGAAAAAGTCCCTGAACTTTGTGGGCAGTTACCTGAGCACATTCAGCGATAAGGTACGGCCACTGCTGTGTCTACAGGTGAACGTGTGCATGTCCTGTGATCCAGCAGCTCCACTGATAGCCACAGACCCAACAGGACATGTTTACACTGTTCACCATGACGTGACTTTTTTTTCTGTTTTGCTTAAAGTAAAACGTCAGTGAAGAACAGGAAAGCGGTGAATACACCACAGCGAGAGTAACAGTCCTGGGATGTACGGTGTGGGTGATGTTCAGACACCTGAGGAGCAAAGCAAGCCCAGCACAGTGGCAGACTCTTTGTGGTGACGTTTACAGAGTACAAAGGCAGCAAATGCATCTGTGCTGTTAGGAATCAGGAGAGTGGGTACCCCTGGGGGAAGAGGGGTGACCCCGAAGGGGTCAGGGGCTCCTGGGGGCTGGTCATGTCAGCTGTTCATCAGGTGCTGGCTTCATGCTGTGTTCGGCTTGTGAGGATTCCTTGAGCTGTACAATTCTGACAAGTGCGCTGTTCTGGAGATGCGGCAGTGAGGACGAAGGGCGGTGTGTGAGCACCAGGCTGCCTAGGGCAGGTGAGGACAGCCAGCTTCTGCAAATTGTTGTCAGGCTGAGACAGGGCCAGCGGGAACGGTTTCTGAATAGGGAGGCTGTGCGGAAATTAATACTGAGCAAGCTAAGTCTGGGTGCTGAGGGCAGGGCAGATTATAGGAGTTATTTAACCCCAAAAGAAGGGGCTGAGGAGACTGCAAGGGGCACAGTGACCACCTCCCCTAGAGAAGAGGTTGCTGACACCTAAACTGTGCTAACCAGTCACAGATTTGGTGCCACCAAGAAAAGTCACACGAAGCAATACAGATGGGTGCCGAGTTACACAGTCAACCCGTCTGGTACTCAAAACCAAGACAACCCGTAGAAGGTTACAGGTCCCCAGGGGACACTAGCAAAGTGTCTGTTTCAGGCCACACCCAAGGTACTTCCTGAATTACTGCTATCAGGAAAGCACCTCTCCAAAGCAGGGAGAGGGCAGGTCCCTCCTGTTACTCAGCTGCTCTGGAGCACCCAAGTCAACCACAGTGCAACAGACAAGTAAAGACGATGAACAGCCATCTGCCCTCACTCAAAGGCTGACCCAGAGCAGTGCTGTTTTCACACAGGGTAGCAGCTTAATTTCTAGCATTAGTCCTAGAGCTTAGCCAACCCAAGCCAGTAAGCAGAATGATCCCAGACTTCAACAAACTGCAGGTATAACAAGGCAGAGAAGAAAATGCAGAGGCAGGCAGAGAGCCTGGCTCCTGACCCCTGGGGACGGATTAGCAGCCATCACCAAAACAGCTGTAGCTAAATCTCCATCATCACTGCAAAGCAAAGCAAGCCCAGAGAAAGACCTCATGGGAATCAAGACCAAAGAGCAGCACGTGGAAAATGAAATATAGGAAGAGACTTTCCACAATGATATTTAAATTAGGAGCAGTTCTGCTTTAAAAGTTGCTTATTAGAATTGGGGTTCAGAAGGGGGAAAATCAAACCCAAGAATTTGGGTAATGAAGGAACACGCTGCTCACTAAGGAAGCTGGAAGTTTCCCACAATGAATCTTCTGTTTGGCAAAGACAAGGAATTTGCTTTAATATTATTGCCTTGAAGAAAGTCAAATGTTTGTGCCAGGGCCTGATGTTTGGGGAGGCCCGACCCTTTGTGAGGGGAGCCGGTTGTCATGGTCACAGAAGAAAAAACTCTGGCCACAGTGTGGCATCAACATTCCTTACTCCTGGAGAGAAGGTGGAATTGTGTTTTATTTTTATTTTAGCAAGTGACCACATTAGTAAGAAATGTTTTGCTCTATTATGATAGAAAATAATAATAAATGAATCTTAATCCAATTGAAATAACTCAGCACTCCTGAAAATAGACACTTTGGATCTGTTATATTTCCTATTTAGGAAAATATTGTTACAGGAAAATATGTCCTTTCAGACATGATCAAATTAACTCCATTTTATTAGTGTGTGATACAGGATCCACCTTGCCCAATTTAAAAAAGACAGCAAGATGACTCCATTTTTTCACAATATTACAATTTTTTTGTTATTCACAGAATACATACAAACGTGATATGGCTCAAGTTATATCTAATCCATAAAAAGTACTTTATTAAAGACAAAACATGTTCTTATCTACTGATTTCTTTTTTTGAGAGAGAGAGAGAGAGAGAGAGAGAGAGAGAGCGAGCGCGCGCGATCGATTTGTTGTTCCACTTACGCATTCACTGACTGATTCTTGTATGTGTCCTGACTGGGGATCGAACCTGAAACCTTGGCATATCCGGACGACACTCTAACCAACTTAAGTGGTCAAGTCAAGTGTTACTCAGGAGGCTTTTCACCAAGATTTGAACAACATGAAACTACTGAAGTACACAGTTGATAAGAAACCATTCACTACAGCTGAAAAAAAAGCTAAGCATGGTAACTGACCTCCTCGGGGAGAAGGAGAATTGTGCCCTCCAATGACCACCAAGATACCGGAACCTTCAAGCTTTACTTTCCATTTTTCAATGATATCCATAGACTTGTCCTAAAAGCAAGAGAGCATTGGCAGGTCAGGAAATGCCCATCAGAGTAGTCAAACGTGACTTACACGGGGGCAAAATCATCAGTGGGAAGTGTGTAAGTACCTTACTGGCATCATTAAAAACCGAGAGCTCCATGGAACCTTCAAAGTCCTGCTGCAAAACAGATCTCAAGCACTCGTCTAACCAGGGCTCAGCATTGTGGACGGGGAGGATCACAGACTGGAATTCAGAAAAATGGGTTAACAGTATGAACACTGAATTCGCCTGGCATATGCTCATTTCGCACAGCACCAGGCCTGAGTACAGAATGACCCAGAATCTGGCTTCCAGGGAAAGAATGTGCAGGGACACACCGGGTCTCTGCTTTCTCTCCAAGCTCTTCACCGCCTTCTGCTCCAGAGATTTATTCTGTGTCACTTGTCCCTGATTTGGTCTTTGGGTTGTTTATGAAAAGGAAACAGAAATCTGAATGGCATCAAAAATGTTCCCAGTTCAAGGGCAAATTTATGGTTTCCAATCCCTGGTCAGAAACACCATCATTTTGGTTGAAACAGCATCTGTGCATCTTTCAACCCAGTCATGAAAATAACTAATGGGTCCTTCTCCGGGTGGGACACGCCTTTCCAGTAAACCATGACGTTGGAGAAGCTGCAACAGAGAAACCCTTTTAAGAACCACTCCACTGCTCTACTGGGGCGGGAGCTGGCAGCGGGAGGTGACGCCCGCTCTTCCTGTGCTTCAGCAGTGTGTCCCGCTTGGCTTGGCTCCGAGAGCGCAGGTGAAACAGCGCAGGGAGTCAACCCCTGAACGCGAGGCCCACACAACCGACCACGTTCGCACAGGAAGCAAGCCAGGCCACCCAGGTGTGTACGTGCCGGAAGTGTGCACGGGCGCAGGGTGCAGACACGTGCAAACACGCACACGTGCATCGGTGTGTCACAGGGAAAACCCTCCGTGCGGAAACGGCCCTGCGACGCTCGGAGCTACAACCACGAAAACCCAACCCTGTCCCGTTCTCCCCGGAGGCTCTGACCCACCGCGTGTCAACCGCAAGGGAGTTCCGTCCACTTACACACCTACTTCACTTCAGAATTTTTTCAAGAAAAAGAAAAAAGACCATGTGTACTCAAGATCCACCCTACAAAGCAGGACGTGAGTTCTGTCAGACGGGCCGGCGCTGGTGGCTTTGGGCGGAGGCCCTCCCTGTGTGGGGCCCCAGAAGTGGGGGCACTGCGGACCCCGAGCGGGGGCGGAAGGAGAGGGGCGGAGGGGGCGGGGCGGAGGGGGCGGGAACGGGGACGGGGCGGCGGCCCGGGCCCGCTCACCTACCACTTGGGCCCGCATGGCCACCCTCCTCCTCCTCCTCCGGACGCCCCGCCCTCCGAGTCACGGCCGCCCGCCCACGTCGGCCCACGGCGCGTGCGCCGGAGGCGGAGCCGAAGTCTGGCCGCCTCCGATTGGCGCAGAGAGAAGTCGATCCGGCGGGGCGGGGCGGGCCGAGGCCGAGCGGGAAGTGGAGAGGCGCGGCCTAGAGCGGCCGGAGGACCGGAGCCGGCGCCCCGGGAAGGCGGCCGCGGCCTGGTGTTTCGGCCCTGGGGGCCCCGTGTCGCGGGTGACTGCTCTCGTCTTCTCCCTGAACCCCGGAAGTCCTCCCGCCCACACAGAGGGAGTTCGTCAACTCCGAAGTCCTCAGTCGAGTGGAGTGCCACAAAAGCACGTGGGCAAACCTTCCTGGGGTCGGGGTGTAGCCTTTTGAAGAAGGTTGTATGTGTAAAGCAGGCAGGTAACATGTCATCTGCACCGTCTGACCTGAGTGGAGACACCTGATGTCCCCAGGGAGGAGGTTGGCCATGGAAGGCGCTGTTAAAACACCTTCCTTCCACCTGCGCCCGCAGTGCAGCCCGGCCCTGGAGGCCTCGTGGTGGAAGTCGTGGCCCGGGGTGGGCAGGGCTCCGGCAGGAGCCAGGTGGGCTAGTGCCAGCACACGCAGGAGTGAGAAGTGTGCCCTGTTGTGACCAGCACTGTGGTGCCAGCACGCACTCGGGGTTGGTCCCAGCTCGTCTAAATGAACGGGCACGTTCACAGCCAGGACTGCTCAGAACCAAGATTAAGTGCACATCGTTCTACAAACTAACAATTAGGACAAAGCCAAACTTCTGTGCGAGGCATCCCTTCGAGTGTACCTTTTCCTTAAATTGCATCACTATTTGCAAAGCCTGTTGTACAAGTTGAAACTCTTAGGTCACGTGAGTAAAAACGCAGCCATATCTAAGGTGGAACACAAGCTATCTGAGAACTTGTTTCTAAGGACCTAATGTTCTCTGGAGGTTGGTGTATTAGGAATACTTGCATTTTAAACGACTTGGTGAAAAGTCACATTGTAGCTACCAAAATATGGGGTCTGATTCAGAGCTGGGCCCCAGTAATCAGTGGGAGGAAGAGATGGGATGGTGTCTGGCACCCTACATCACGTGGACCAGACTTGGGCTTGGCTGCTCACGTCTGGCTTTCTGTGCATCTATCTGTTCCCAGAAATGCGCTTTTCGCTGCGTTCGCCTTAATAAAAATTTGGTTAGAAGCTGCTTTTTGCAAACATTCAGAGTGCCAAGAGGCACTTCAGCAGTGTTGTGGCTGGGCGGGGGCCTAGACTGTTCCCTTCACAGTAGGAAAATTCCCAACAGTGATCAGACCATGGGGGACTGACACCCCCTGGAGAGAGCCATGGTCAGACGAAAAGATGAACAAAGTCAAGGACACCTGAAGGGAAAGCGATGTACAACTTCTGCTGCTTGCTTTTGGGTCACCAAGTGACATTTACTTTATTTTTAATTGCTTTTGTTTTTGTTGTTGTTGTTTTTTAATGCAGACCATTTAGTGAATACTGGCTGTATTTAGAAGACTTGGTACCACCAGTTAGGGCCTCTGAATTTTAAAACTGCTCAGCAGCCCTCTTATGATGCTGGTGCCGGAAGCGAAGAGGTGGGTAGGCCCAGAGCTGGAATGGGTCTGCCTTGAGTGCATCGTCAGGGGTGTTCAGGCTTTAACAACAGCCTAATGTTCCCTGACAGCTCACGCTGCAAGACCTCCAAGGCAAGCATCCTTTCCAAGTTTCCTGATGGGATGAAATCCATCAGAGCACTGGCGGGACCTCCCTGGGCAGTGGATGCTGCTGGGAGGTTCAGAGCTACCCAGCGCTGTGGAGGACAGCACCCTCAGACTGTAGGAGACTGGCTGCCCATGGCGGCCAGAGCACGCCGATAATCTGTTCATGAGGGAGCAGCCAGCTGTCTGAGTGTGTGACATACACGGATGTCTCTCTCATTTTTTAAAAGCCTAGTCGAGACTCACAGGTTGATTTAGGAAGTCAGAGCTGGACTTCCTACCAGCTGAAGGAAGTAATGAGGTTCCCATCACAGAAAGAATTTAATTAACAGCTGAGAAAACATTTGGTGTGGATTGGTGGGAGCACTTGAGTATCACATGGGATGTTTCTCTTGGCCTGGGTGCCGCTCCCTGAGCCCGGA
Source organism: Tadarida brasiliensis (assembly GCA_030848825.1). Classification (NCBI taxonomy): domain Eukaryota; kingdom Metazoa; phylum Chordata; class Mammalia; order Chiroptera; family Molossidae; genus Tadarida; species Tadarida brasiliensis. Next base: position 66,815,176 of record CM061273.1, read on the forward strand.
AAGCAGAGCCTGAGTCTGGGCCTATGCAGTGAGGGTGCTTGTTCCCAGGAAGCTGGGGACAGGAGAGTGAGGCAGGGAAGGAGAGGGGGCCAGGGCGCTCTGTTGAGGGGGCTCCCCATTGTGGTCAACTGGAGCTGGGGTCCTGACCTTCCCAGAGCCCTGGAGAGTTGTCTGCCTATGCTCGAAGGAGAGAAGACTTTACCCCTTGGGCCTGTCTTTTGGGGTTGCACCTTGGGGCATTTGCTTCCCTGCACTACTGGGTGGCAACTGCAGGATCCCACAGTTGTTCCCAATCCATGGGCGTGTAGCCGACTGTAGGTCAGAACTGTGTGCAGTGGCCCATCTGGCCTCAGAGTCAGGACCCTGAGGATGGCGAGGGCTGAGTGTCAGGTCAGAAAGGCAGGAGACAAAAGAGAACTGAAGTGTCCCCTCCAGCAGCCACGTTGCACAACTAGCATGTGGGGATGTTGCTGCAGTGATGTGAGCCAACTGCTCTTCAAATCCTGGATGACTGACAGGTGGGTGACAGGTGCCTGTGGGAGCTGCGTGCATAAGCCAGTTAGACAGCTTCCTCGTAGATGTTAATAGGACATTTCATCTGTGGGAGAAGGGGCTCGGTGCAACCATGCCTGATAGAACTTGGAGGAGGAGTGGGGGAACCAGCTGTTTTGGGGTTGGACCCCAAAGCTTTCTTAGCTGGCTTTTACTGTGAGACAGCCCTACATGAATCTCCCCCGTCTCCCCAGCAACCAGGAATGCAAGGCTTGCGTCTGGTTACCTGGGCCATCAGGTGAACAGCGTGGGGAGAAGGTGATGCTGCCCTCCAGGAGTCCTTGCTTTGTTTTCTGGCTGCGTGAAGCTCGGGTCCTCTCCTGCTATGCAGCCCTGCAGGTGCAGAGTCTGTCTGGAATGGGGGCTCAGGGAACCCTGACACACACGCTGACCCTCAGGTCCATTGCTCTGAGAGGTAAACTACTTTATCTCAGACACAGGAGCCTTGTGTCTTCTGCCAGCAGTGAGAACGTGGCAGGCGCCTTGTTAGCTTGAAGTAGAAGCCTCCGCCCTTCAGTTCTGGAAGCATCCCAGGACACCGTCAGGTCGGGAGCCCTGCCCTCACATCTGCCTGGCTGCCTGCCCCCTCCTTCCATTCAGGGTCCTGGCTCTTGGACCCATGTAGCTATGAAAAGCAGTGGGGAAAATCAGTGTATAAAACCCCAGCGTATGGACAAACACCTTTATCTTTTCACACTTTAGGGCCTCCCCACTTCCTCAAGTCCCCCAGCACCCTGCCAGCCCATGTGCACCCCATCTTCCTGTGAAATGCTCTCAGCACTGTCTCTTCCTACGTGGGGGCGGGGACGGGCTTTTTGTCCATGATCAACCCCCTGGTATTGGCAGAGCCCAGCGCCACATGAGCCAGCTGCTGACTCGGGGCCAGGACCCAGCGGCTGGGAAACGAGGGAGACGGCTCCCGAGACGGGACCATTGGAGGGCCGGGGATGGCTCTGCTCACCTGCCGGGCAGACACAGATACTGACTTGGGCAGTTCTGGCCGTAGCACATCACCCACAGTCAGCAGAGCCCCCCCTCAGCAGTTCACAGGCCCTGCTCCCCTCACCCTGGCTCCTCCAGTCCTGGTGTCTGCTCACCTGGGAAAGGTCGCCCCTGGGAGACGCTGTTGGCTGGCTCACCCTGCAGCCTCCAGGCCCAGGGCAGCGGCAGCACGGGCAGGTGCTCGGAGAAGTGAGAGAGAGAACACAAGCGAGGGAATCTGCCCTGTAATCGGATACAGTAAATGAGACAGTGTCTGCACAGATCTTGTTAGAGACCTGGTAACGGCAAACTATCTCAAAGTGTTCAAAATGCTGTGTAACTGATTCACATGGTAGTATGGAAACTGCCAAATACCAGGTGTGCCCTGTCTGAAATAAACGGGGTTTGGAGTATGTGGTTATTTTAATCGTATGGACAGTACAGTTGGGCTCTCCCAGAATTGCACTGTCCAGTTCTATGGCCCAAGGAGGCAGTGGTAAACCAGGGCCCCTGCCCCGCCCAGCCAGTCCAGCCTCTCACCTGTCTGTCGGGGCTGCAGCCTGATTAACATCAGATAATTCCACAAAGTATACGGATCTGGCTTCCCTTGGACCATAGGGTAGCTCAGGGCTGATGCTCTCTCCTCTTAGAGACCTGTCCAGGTTGCAACCAGCCTTTTGCTGGTCCGAGGAACCCCTGATCACCTCTCACCGACCACCACCTGGGTCACTGTCATCCCTGCTCAGTGGCCTTTCCCGAGGGGAGAGCCCTTCAGCTCTCTCTGTGAGAGGCTGGCATTGCTTCTGTACTTGTTTCAAAGTTTTAATCAGCCCTGGCCGGTTTGGCTCAGCAGTTGGAGCGTCGGCCCGTGGACCAATGAGTCTCGGGTTCGATTCCGGCCAAGGGCACGTACCCTGGTTGCGGTGTGTCCATGGCCCGGGTCGGGGTCGTGCAGGAAGCAACCAGTCGATGTGTCTCTCTCATATTGATGTTTCTCTCTCCCCCTCCCACTCTATCTGAACAAAAATGGACAAATATCCTCGGATTAAAAAAAATGGACGGGACCCTAAGCAAATAGGAATAAGTTTGATTTTTTTTAAACAAACACTCAAAGGCAAGAGTATTTTAGAACACGTCTTCTGAGGACAAGTCTGGCCTTTGTAGTCCCACCTGTCGACAGGACTGTTGTGCGTTGTGAGCTAAGGACACAGAAGAGCAAGAAGTAATAACGGGCAAAGCTGGGCATTACCTGACTTGGGAAGAAAGGGGGGTTTGCCCCTAAACCGTGGCTCTGGCAGGCCCCTTGCTGGGTGTGTGCCCCAAGCAGCCATTCCACAAAGCGCAAGGTTGAGCCAGCCGCCTGGAGCCTGTGCCTGCCCCGCGCCTGCCCGCAGCGGGCTGGCTGAGAGACGGCCAGGGTGTGCGGCCTGCCGAGCGTGGCTCTGCCCGTTGAAATGAGAGGCGTTGGCGACAAGCCCCATGCAGGCGCCGCGGGAGTTTCAGGTTCCCGGCTGCGGGACCTACGTGTTGGCTGCTGACTGCAGAGTAGAGGGAGCAGCACGAGATCATTGTGGAGCCGAGCGGGGCCCGGACCATGGGGCCAGGAGCAGGTGAAGAGTCTGTGTGTGCTCGCTGGCCCTGAGTGACCGAAACTCACAGAGCCTGCCTCCTTTGAAGGGAGGTGACCGTGGGGGGACACAGACTGTGGGCTGCCAGGAAGGGGTGACCGAGGTCCAGCATGTCCACCTGTTACCCCTCACCGAGTGTGGCCTTGGTTGTCAGCCGCAAAAATGAAGAAATGTGACAAAAAGGTGAGAATGCGGGTTGTCGGATGGTGTTCGTCATTCTGGACACAGGGCCCACCCCGAGGACCCAGGACAGGGCTCACTCAGCATCCTCTGGTCCCTTCCCACCGTGGACCCTGTGAGCCCCGGGGCACTGAGTGTCCTGACCAGCGCTGCTCCCGGTCCCAGGTCTGTGGGGAGTGGGACCGCTCACGGCCCCCCTCACCGCACACCAACCAGGCTCCACTCGTTTTCATTTGCGTTTCGTCTTGTTTCCCAGAATGCCTTCAGGTCGACCCTGCGAACCCCTTCTCAGTGAGACAGGCCACGGAGGAAGGCCTCTCAGCCAAGAAAAGCATAACTTGAATCCTTCTGGGAACGAGGCGGGGGTGGGTCAGGGCGGCTCAGTGGTAACCCGGACCCAGGGGTGTGGGTGTCGCAGACGCGCTCTGTGGTGGAGAAAGGGCCGTCTGGGGAGAGGCGCGGTTATTTTTGCTTTCTGAGGTTTAGTGCTTCCTGAGGAGACATTTTTGGAAGTACAGGAAATTCGCGGGTTTAGCCAAGGGAAAGTGCCTCTGAGGTCCCCCTTCCGCCCGGCGAGGGCACGGTCCACGTGGCGGTGGGCGCTGAGGCCCTGTGGCCAGCTGGACGGTCCTCCCCCGTGTCACTTCTCTCAGACGGAAAAGATGCTCAAAATTCCCCAAAATGCAGATTTGTCAGGAAATGGCCTAAGGTTCATAAGATCCACAGAAATCACAGGCGTGAGCAGGAAAATGGAAAACAAAAGAAAACAAGCAGTCCTGGGGCTCCTGAGGTGCCCTCCGCAGGCCACAGCCCAGAGGGGACACAGGCCCTTCCTCAGAAGGTGCCGGACAGTGTGGGCTGGCTGCCCCCCCCTCCCCGCAACGCCGGTGCCCGCCTGGGTGAGGCCGTCCTCCCTCCAGCCCCCGGCCCTCCCTCACCTGCCACGCTCTTCCACTCCGCTCCAGTCAGGAAGTCAGGCCACGGGGTGGGGCTGCCGGCTGGGTTCAGGGTCCAGGGAGACGGTGCCCAGAATGAGGGGGATGGATGGTCGGCAGAACGTGGCCCCACGTGGCCTGAGCGTGGGCCGTGAGGAGCAGATACCCATGGCCAAGGGGACGCTATGCCCACACCCTCCCTGGAAACATCTGTGATCACCGGGGTCCCTCAAGGGGAGTGCCCCTTGAGGTGCTAGAACCCTTCGAGGAGTCCAGGTTCCTGGGAGCAGCAGCCGTGTGCAGCTGCAGGGGTAGGGTGCGCGAGACACGTCTGCCCTGGGCCCGCAGCTGGGCTCGGCCACCCAGCCCGGCTGTCAGCGCCGCCCTGACCACCACCCCGCAGGTGGCAGCTGGATTCCCTCTTGGGGAGGGTGTAGCAGGGTCTGGACACAGGCTTGGGGGGTCCCGTACCCCAGGGCCACCTCACGTTCCTGCCTCCGGACCCCACCGGCACCCTGCCTGTGGCTTCGGGGTTCAGGGTCCCTGACATCCTAGTGAGGGTCAGGAGGGACTGCGGGGTGGGCAGGCTGGGCGGTCGCCAGGAAAGGAGACTGGACATTCAGAGGCTGGTCACCCCGGGAGATGGCAGCCGCTCCGCCTGCCCTCGGCTGGACTTGAAAGAAGTGAGAACAGACAGAATTCAAAGACGCCAACAAAAGGGCTTCCTGTTAACACCACCAGACTTTAACTCCTTTTTCCTCTGCACCCCGTGCTGGCGCCTCGGCGGGCGATGTGTCCCCCCAGGGTGACAAGCCAGCCACTAAAAAGAAAGTGATGATGCTGGCTCCGGACTCTGCGATCTGCTTTTTAAAAATTGGGTTTGAAATGCAGGTCCTGTCTCACAGGCTCCAGCGCCAGCCTCTTGGTCCCTGCAGTCACCCTGCAGACTTGCTGGGACTAAAGGTGAAACAGCTGTCATGGACGCTCTTGACTCAGCTTACTAAATTCCACGCGGGCTCTGCACGCACACACGTGCACACATGCCCACGTGCACACTCGCATGCAGACCTACGCGCACACGTGTGCACACATGCGCACCTGCAACACCAGGGGGACCCTGAGAAGCACAGCCACCGTGGGACAGGTCAGGAGGACGATGCAGAGATCCCCCTTTTTTCTCTCAGGACCTCTGGAACAATTGACTTGTCTTCAATGGTAAATTAACTTTTATAATTAAGAAACACGGTTTAAAACATTTTAATTAGCTCCCTAGGCTCTCAGTTGTAATCTCTCCCACCTCGTTTTTTCTACTATGCACCCGGGGCTGGCTAGCAGGTGGCCACCCCAACAGGTACAAGCAGCAGACTCGGCCCTCAGCGTCCCACGACCCCTCCGCAGTTCCTAGGGCTGCCACCGCTGTTGCGGAGTGACAGGGTCGGGAAGGGACGGGGGAGGACAGAGGGAGGGAGGGAAACAGACCTGGCTCACCCCTGCACCCATGTGTTGCCACCTGGGCCACGCTGTGGGGCCCACACTGGGGTTTCATCAAGTCCATTTACAGACGGGGACTGGGTGGATCAAAACGGAGGTGGGCTTCCCCAGGTGACACGCAGGGTGCTCGAGTTCGTCTGGTGGACGGGCATTTTTCTCCGCCACTGACCTTCGAGCCACGCTTAGTCTGCGGGGCTGTGCGGCCACGAGGCAGAGTGTCCTGGACCTGCTGCCCAGCCTCCCCTGTTTCGGGCCCACACACACCAGCAGGTCACTGAGTAAATGGGCTGGAGTAGCACACCCCAAAGAGGAGTGAGTCACCTCCAAACCCAGAGCAGCCACAAGTCTCCCGGCCTCTTTCTGGTTGTGGGCAGGCCAGAGGCAGTGGCTCATCCTTCACCTGAGAAGGGATGTCTCCTCCTGCCCCACACTGGACCCCTGGAAATCCCACAGAGAGGAAGCCCCTGAGTTTTAATTGCATTTATTCCTCACACTCTGACATGCAGTGCCACCAGTGAGCCTGGAGTGGCTGTGTCCCCACGCGGCAGTTAGGGACCACGATGCATCCACGCAGTTACGGGCCGGTGTGACACCCTGGGGAAGGGATGCTGATCGAGATCTCTGCGGGCCACGCTGGCATGGGGCTGGGGACTTGATGCACCTGAGGTAGGACAGCGAAGGCGCATCTCCGGTGACAAAAGAGCGCGTCCCAGACACCAGGGGTGTTCATTTGCTCGAGCGACGAACCACATCTGGTACAGCAGCTGTGGGTGCAGTCCCCACCTGGTCAAGCTTGCGATGACCCCACCCTGTCCTCCTCTGAGATCCATCTATCTTCTGCAGAGGCTACCAGGAAAGCTAAGTGGGGGTGTGATGGGGATCCCCCTGCCAAGTTCGCCCCTGATGGTAGCACTGACCTCTGCCGCCCCTCCAGGAAGGGGGCACTGCTTTTGGTCACAGGTTTTCTGGGTGGAGGTAGTTCCAGGGGCCCCCGCTTGGCCTTTCCCTGCAGAACAGCCCTCAGTCCACAGGCCAAGGAAGCAGTCAGGGGATTCCGCCAGCTGCGTCTGTCTAGTCCAGTTAAGCATCTGTCCCTGGCCGGTTTGGGTCAGCGGTTAGAGTGTTGGCCTGCGGACCAAAGGGTCACGGGTTTGATTCCTGGTCAAGGGCACACACCACGGTTGCAGGTTTGATCCCTGGGCCCAGTTGGGGTCATGCAGGAGGCAACAAACCTATGTGTCTCTCACATCGATGTTTCTCTCTCCTCCTCATTTTCTTCGACTATGGAAAATGTCCTCTTGTGGGGATTAACAACAACAAGAAAAGCATTCCAGAATCGAGGGGGGGAAACTAAAGGTGGGTTTGAGGGACCCCTGTGAGACGGACCTGACCTCATGCCCCTACCTGACAGTGGGCCGCAGTGATGTTTGGGGTCTCCTGGAATCAATGACTCCCTCCCCGTATCCATGCTCACCTTTCAACTCCGTCTGAACGGATGAGAAAACTAGCAATTGTTTTGGAGTGTGGAGCCTGTCCTCGCGGGCCACGCGCTGTACGTCACCGGCAGGAGCTGCTGGGACCGGAGTGGGGTGGCAGGCCAGAGCAGGAGGGTCCCGCGGAGACAGCCTGGCCAGCCCTCAGGTGGAGGGTGGGGTGCCGGGCGCCGGTCTTCCCACACGCAGCTTCTCATTCCGTGGAGCTGGCTCGTCACCCTAGTCCTGCCCCCACTGCCCTGCCAGGTGTTTCAGAAATACACGTTCCTCGACCTTGTTCAAGGAGGGCGTGCTTTGCACTCACTCCTCGGGCTAGAAGGAGTCGGTGCTGACATCACGTCCCTGCGCTATGGATCTTGCCTCTGTCCAGGTGTGAATGTCCTGAGGTCGCACTGGAGACCTGACCTTCCCCCTCCTCCAACCATCTGCACCCCAAGTGGTTCCAGCATCTGTCCCTTCCCCAACCCCTGCCTGGGTCCCCTTGACACTATTTCCATGGTCTGCCAGCACATGTGATTGCCCCCCCCCACGCGCCTCAGGCCCCGAGGTCCCCCACTCCACACTCACTCACCCTGCGTGGGGTTCTGAGGCCCCACCTTGCCCCACGTGTGAGCACCCTCTCCTGAACCCTGGGTCCAGGGAAGGGGAGGCCCACTTGGCTCACAGAATTCCCAACACTCTGGTGGGAGGTGACCCTCTGCCTGTGCTTCCCGGGTTACTTCTTCATGCAGATGGAACCTTCAGGGCAAGTGGACGATGGCCTGTGGCCACAGCAAAGACCTCTGGCCTGCTCCTCGGTCTCCGGTCTCCGGGTGTCTCCCCCTCCCCAGGCTCCAGGGCCTGCAGGCTTGTTCTCAGCCCGTCCAGCAGGGGGCAGCCCTGCCCCCTCCTGAGTGCCTCTCCCTAGGGCTGAGCCAGGGGAAGGAGATGAGGCCCCACCTGATGGCTCTGGACCGGGGTGCTTTGCAGCCTCTCCTGCTGCCTGCCCGGGCTGAGTCACTGAGGCGGGCCCCAGCTGACCCAGGGAGGGCCTGTGTCTGGGGCTCCCAGCTGGGGACACGGAGGGTCGAGCCTGCCATCTAGGCCGTTCCCAAGCAGGGGCCGAACTGTCCACTCCATCCCCACCTCCGTCTGTGGCCTGTGCAGCTCTCCCCGGGGTGAGGCCGCTTCTCCTGGGTGGGGGGGAGGGTGGGGGCACGTCCTGCCTCCTCAGTTCCAGCCCCGTGCTGGCTACTTGTGCTCTGTGCCTTCCCCGGGCCTGAGAACAACTCGGTGTCCAGCTGCAGCTGTAGCTCAGGTCTGTCAGCTCCTGGAGGACGGTGGCTGGACACCCAGACCTGACGGCCAGGCTCCGCCTTCAGGCCGGTGCCCTCTCAAGGCGGGGCCTGCTTCCCTGTGGGGTGCAGACATCGCAGCTCACTACTCCGGGACCCGCGTCTGTGAGATGCTACCAAGGCCAAGGCAGCTGCTGCCAACAGCAGGAAGTGATCGTTTCACCCGCCACGGCCACCCTGCTTCACCCTGAGACGCCGGGCACATGCCGCCGGGTCAGTCGGCCTGCACCTGAGCCCACGCCCTGGCCGCCTGGCAGGAGCCCCTCAGCTGGCTGCCCATTTTCCTCTCAGGCACAGACAGCCAAGCTCACCAGCAAATTAGGCTCAGGAGGTGTTTAGGTGGAGGGTGCTGGGCTGAGGCCGCCAGCACTCTCTGGGCTGTTTCCTGACGTAATTACATGCTGCTCCCTGCAGTTGCTAAATGTTCAGTTACAAGCGTTTGCTTGCGATACATCATTGGACCACAATGACAATAATTACGTCCAACAAAAATGACCTCAGAGGAGACGAGTGAGGCAGAAATGACCTGGGAGGTCGGGGTTCAGTGACAGAGAGGCAAAGCAGCCGTGGTCGGTGAACGTCCTGAAGACTTTTTCAAATGCCGAAAGAGAGAATTTCCTAGGTATGTTTAGGAAAAACTTGTAACGCTTCTCTGGAAGAGGGGAGGGAGCTGATTCTTCAGCCAGCAGGTCCCGGTGAGTGGCCATTTGAGCAACAGAATGACCATCAATACACATTTGCAAACCTCAAGACCGGGCAGAAAATAGCAGCGTTTACAGTGGTTGGGCTATGTTAGTGGCTCAAAGAAGTCATGCTGTAGGGAGCATGCCGAGGGTACCCCCCTGGGGGGCCCCTGGACCCGTGAATCGGCACGTGTGCACAGCCCAGGCCTACCTGCTGTGATCAGCAAAACCACACCTGCTTTGCAGGAAATAGACGCAGAATAAGACTCTGATCCACAGCCTGTGTGAACCAGACCAGGGAGGGGCAGGTCAGAGTCCTGGTCCAGCCGTCACCCATGGGGCCTGCACGCACCCTGACATTCAGAGGCTGGGAGGAGACGTCCAGCTGTTAGGATGGGTAGCTAGTTAGACGTGAGCGGGGGCAGGCAAAGGGAGAGAAAGGGGGTCGGGTGTCCACGTGCATCCCTGCACGTCCATGGGGCCTCTGGTCATCAGATCTCTGATTCCATCTCAGGACCTTGTGCAGCTACCTAGGTCGCCAGTTCCAGTTGCCTGGCACGTGCACAGGTGGCTCAGCAGAGGGGGGGCTGAAGGGACAGCAGTGGGGAAGTCCAGGAAGACAAAGCCCATAAGTACTGAGCTCTGCAACTGATCGGGACAGCCTCACTCTGGCGTTGCTGCATCTTGTCCCTCTCTTTAATCCTCACACGAGGACATTTTTCCATTTTTGTTCAGACAGAGTGGGAGGGACGGAGAGAGACATCGATATGAGAGGGACACATCGACTGGTCGCCTCCCGCATGCCCCGCATCAGGGCCGGGGACGAACTGCAACCCAGGCACGTGCCCTTGACTGGAATCGAACTCAAGACTCAGTCCACGGGCCGACGCTCTAACCGCGGAGCCAAACCAGCCAGGGCTGCACTTTGTCTCTTGACTGAAATCTTTCCTTCAAGAAGACAAGAAGCGAGGTCTCATCGTCTTGCCAGTAACTGGCCCCACAGACCTCGCCCCCCACTGTCTCCTTCCTCAGGTGACGGGTCCCTGCTGCACTTACAAAGAAATGAATGGAGGAGAGGAAACATCAGTGCCTGCGATGAGCTGTAGAACCGCAGCTGCTGTCGGGCGTAATCCTGGTGGTCACACCGGAGGCCACCACTGCGGCCCCTGGGCTGGGGCTGGGGCTCCCCCTGCCTGGCCATGCTCCACCTTCTCAGGCCGGCCAGGTCAGGGGCCGAAGCCCTGTCCAGGTGGCATCTGGTAAACATTTCTTGGGTGAAAGGCAGATAGGTTGACAGTGACCCGAATGGGCCTCGGACTCCCCTCAGTGTGCTTGGCGGGGACCACAGGGCAGGCAGTTGCCCGTGGCGCTGTCCCCTCCGTGACACTCACAGGGTGTGCTGAGTTGTGTCCTGGGGCCGCTGTCATCGCCAAGTCCTGTCACTCAATCCTATAAGGCCACTGAGAGTCTTCAGGTGGGATGGGGGACCCGGCCCCTCAGCTGCATGAGCAAGCCGGGCGGCCAGCCTTGCATCCATGACTCCACTGGGTTCTGGTCTTACACTCCGCCTCCCAACAGTCACCCTGGCGTTTGGGGGACCAGAACGCAGGGAGGCATTCATGTTTTGCTCAGATGCCCAGCTCCTTTCCCACTACAGGTGGGGGTGAGGGTGGCCTGCTGGCTCCTTCCTGGTTTGACCAGGAGAAAGGCTCATTGGCAAGCCCCCCCCCCCCAGCCCTGCGTGGATGAACACACCCCAGCTTCTCTTATCACCTGGGAGGACCCCCTAGCCCTAACTAGCAAGGACTCTTTGGGTTTATAATCCATGCCTCAGCAGTCTCTTTGTTCCTGGCCAGGCCCCGGGGGTGGGGGGAGGGCAGGTGGTCCCCCAGCAGCCTCGGAAGCATGACTCATTTCATCCTGCAGGTGGCTGCCAGGCCAGGAGGGTCGGCAGTTCCCCAGCCCTGCAGGTGCCTCCCTAGGAGCTGAGTGACGCTGGGGGAACCAGTTCTGCTGCTGTGGCCACACCTGCGGCTGGCTGGAGGCTTGTCTGGAGGAGGGAAATCTGGAAATTCCTGCTTCAGGGACCCTTCAGGAGTCCAGAGGTAGCTGTGTCCCCAGAAGGGAGGGCACATGGCAGATGCAGGCCTGATAGGAGCCAAGCCAGGCCCTTTCCCAGATCCTATCGGGTTCTTCTGAGAACACTGCCAGGCAAGCAGGTCACCTTAGCTTGCATTTTCTAATTTATAGACTTAATTTTGGGGTTTACAGAAAAGCTGAGCAGCGTACAAGAGTTCCCATATATCCTCCCTCTTCCCCCTCCCAGAGTTCCCATCATTAAGATCTTTATTCCAGTCAATGAACCCAAATCAATCCATTACTAACCAAAGGCTGTAGGTTCACTCTGGTGTGGTACGTTCCATGAGTCGTGAGAAACGCACATCCTGGTGCACCGTGGTGCTGTCCCAGCTGTAGGACCTGGGCACAGGTGTCTGGTCACAGCGCCCTGAGCCTGGGGTGGGAACCAGTCTGTGTCGCCCAGAGACGGTCTTTCCCCTTTGGTCCCAAGGTCTCTGGGTGTTTTATAAAATTAAGTTTAGTAACACTGGTTAATAACATTGTATAAATTTCAGGTGTACAATATTATAATTTGTAGTCTGTGTATCTGTTGCATACTCACCACCCACAGTCTAGTTTCCTTCTATCACTGTGTCTTTCTTTCTTTCTTTCTTTCTTTCTTTCTTTCTTTCTTTCTTTCTTTCTTTCTTTCTTTCTTTCTTTCTCTTTCTTTCTTTCTTTCTTTCTTTCTTTCTTTCTTTCTTCCTTCCTTCCTTCCTTCCTTCCTTCCTTCCTTCCTTCCTTCCTTCCTTCCTTTTCTTTCTCTCTCTCCCTCTTTCTCTCTCTCTCTCTCTTTCCTTCCTTTCTTCCTTCCTTCTTTTCTTTCTTTCTTCCTCTCTCTCTCTCTCTCTCTCTCTCCCTCCTTCCCTCCCTCCATTCCCTCCCTGCTTCCTTCCTTCCTTCCTTCCTTCCTTCCTTCCTTCCTTCCTTCCTTCCTTCCTTCCTTCCTTCCTTCCTTTTGTTAATCCTCACCTGAGGATCTTTTTTCATTGATTTTTAGAAAGAGTGGAAGGGAGGGAGGGAGAGAGAGAGAAGCATTGATGTGAGAGAGACACGTTGATTGGTGCACGACTCCGACCAAGGCCAGGGATCACACCTGCAACCCAGGTACGTGCCCTTGACTGGAAGTTGAACCCAAGACCCTTCAGTAACTGCGGAGCCACACCGGCCAAGCTTGTCACCATATACTTCACCCTTCGCCCAGCTCACTCCTGGCCCTCTGGTAACCACCACTCTGTTGTCTGTGTCTAGGAGTTTGTTTTGTTGTTTCATTTGCTGCTTTTTTGTTTTATATCCCACGCATGAGTGAGATCACACGTGTTTGTACTTATTTTACTTAGTGTGATACCGTCCAGAGCCACCTGGGTTGCCAGAACCCCGAGCAGATCACTCAGGCCAGTAGCACTCAGTCTCTGCATGTGTAACATGGGGGTGTCCTAAAGCTGCCCCCCCCCCCCGTGTGAAGCCACAGGCCCTCAGGGACAGCCGGGCCAGGGGGCTGCTCATCAGGGAGACCGCGTGCGGGGTCAGAGGTGCTGCTGTGTTGAGCCGACAGCCTTACTGGGCACAGAGGTGGCTGCGGGTTCCAGAGTTTCAACCAGCAGCTCAGGTGGTCTCACTCTGCCCGTTTCTACCTGTGCACCTGGCGCCTGCGGTGAGGAGGGGCAGGGGACACACATCCTACATGGGGTGTAGGGAGGGATGCAGCAGCGCCCCCACCCCCGCAAGCCCAGCCTCAAAGCTGACCGTGGGTCTCAGGGTGACATCACTGTTTGTGACTGGGCAGTGTTATACCTGGCTCTGGCTGGGTGGGTGGACCTGCTCAGTTCCAGGGCTGCTCCAAACAGATCCTTCACCTGTAACCACTTTCGAGGGCAGGCCCTCCCCTTGCCGGGCACTCCTGAGGGTGCTGTCTCCCTGTCCCAGCGTTTGGGCCCTGCAGACCTCCGGGGTGTGATCACTCCGACACAATCAGACTCTAAAGCTCTAACCACAGCACAAAGGTGCACTTGGCAAATCAGCAGGAGCAGGAAATCACCCCCCCACACACATACCCCCCACACACCCCTCCCAGGTCATTTGAAATTCCTCCTGAAATGTATCTTGGCTGGAAAAGAACCTTGCTAAAACAAGGTCCGGTTTCTCCCCCACTGGATGCTGTTGGAGGCTCTGGAGCCCAGATCAACACCAGAGTCTGAGGAGGCAGAAAAGCCTGCTTTTGTGATCACAGGGGTGGCTGCCTGGGAGCCCCTCACCATCCTTCCAGAGGCTGTGGGGCCCTCCCACCCGCCTGCTTTCTGGCACCAGCCCTTCCTGTCAGGGCTGGGGTTGAGTGTGTCCTACCGCACCCCCCCCAGACGCCAGGCACAGGTGGCCCTAGTGACCACCTGGTAAGGAGCCCGCTCTCATGACGATGCACTCACCATGCTGGGCCTTCTGGCACAGGCCTCACTGGGAAATTTCGCACCCAGGAGGGGCTTCTTGCAATATCTGGAGACAGTCTGAGGTGTGGAACCCGAGGGGCAGGCTGGGGAAGTTCCTGACATCTGGAGCAGCGGTTTTCAACTGGGCGATACAAGAAATTTAAAAACACGCTGTAAGTCTCTGGCTGTGTAGTCAGGGGCACTGACCCTTTTCCCTTAGATTGTCAAATTAAAAAATGACAGCCAACACAACAGCCGTCGGGTGTGAATGAATCAAAATTATACCTATTTTTTTTTTGTCAGATTGGCAAAAAAATGTATTTTTTGGTGTGCCGCAGAATTTTAGTAATTAGTTTATGTGCCACCAGATGAAAAAGGTTGAAAATTGCTGATCTAGATAGGGTCTAGGGACCAGGACGCTGCAAAGTCCTCCAGCGCTGAGGACGTACCACCCCTCCCCCGCAAGAATCGCGTGGGAATTCGGTGAAGTAGATACTCGACCTATGAGTAGAGACTGCGAGGGACCAGCGGGCAGCGCAGTCGGTGACGCACAGGAGCCGTGGCCGCGGGGCCAGCAAGCCCACAGACTTTCTGTGGAGCGGGTGATCCAGAGTCCACGCATGCTCAACAGTGAGTCCGCCACATCTCCAGCCACAGCTGGGCCTCCCCGCCCCCACAGGCCCCAGAACGGGATGGAGTCTGAACTCCACAAAGTGCACTCAAATTTTGCGGACGGTTGGGTGCCCAGAACAGCCCTGATGGGCTCAGGCTGGTCACATAAAATTGCCACGGCCAGGCGCCCCCACCACAGCCCGGCGGCCATTCCGGGCGCAGCCTGCATGGTGGGGCCGTGTCGCCGCCACTGCGTGACCACCGCGGGCCAGGTGCTGGGCGGGGGTCTGCACACACTCGGGGTCTCGGGTTTCCACCCCGCTGCGCATCGCACAGGCCAAGGTCCCGCTGCCTGCGCGTCCTCCTCTCTCTCGGACCCTTCTTCCGTCCCGCACCCCCCCTCTCCGTGGCGCCCCAACTGGTCCCATCCCCGGGACCACGCGCTCCCGGCTCCGGGTGCCCACGACTCGCATCCCGCCCTGGTCTCCGCCGTGTCCCGCTCGGGTGAGTCGGGCCCCACTTCGGGCGCAGAGCGCCGAGCAGCTCGCGGGGCGGGGTTCCGGCGCGGGGCGGCCTGCGGGGCGGAGCGGACGGGCGGGCACCGCCCCCCAGCTGAGCCGGGCGGCGGGCTGCTGACTCGCCGACTTCAGAGCTCGGGCGGCGGCGGCGGGCACGGAGTTCCGCGCTGCTCCAGAGGCTCCGGCAGCTCCAGCGGCCGCGATGGGCTGGCGGCCGCGCCGGGTGCGCGGGGAGTGCGCGACGTGACCCGCTGGACTCGGAGCCCGGCCGCGCGAGTCGAGGGTTTGCTCCGTGGGCGCGCACGCCGGGCCAGCGCCAAGCGGGAGCCAGAGCATGCGGGACACGGCGCGGGAGGCCGGGGGGCGCGCGGGCCCGCTGTGGCCACGGCCCCCCTCCCTGGGCCCCGGCCCGCCTCCTCCGCCGCCGCCGCCGCTGCTCCTGTCGCTGGCGGTGCTGCTGGCCGTGCTGCTGGGCGGCGCGGGCGCACAGTACTCGAGCGACCTATGCAGCTGGAAGGGGAGGTGAGTCCGCGCAGCGCGACCCCGGCCCTGGGTCCGCGTCCTCCCCTCCCTCCCCGGGGACAGAGCGCGCGTGGGCTTGAGGGTGTCCCCTCTCCAGGCAGAACGGGGCGCCGTCCCCCAAACCTCCACCCCCGGTACTAGAACAAAAGAGCCCGCGGCGTCCGGGTCCCCCAGCCGGGAGGACGCCCGGGGGAGGCGCGCCTGCTGCGCTGCGGGTCTGCCCCGGCCGGGCAGTCTGCTCGCCCCGCACCTGGCCTCGCCGGTCCCCACTCTGCTCCCCGAGAGCCTTGGCCGCCGACCCTGCAGGCGAGGATCTGTCCTCCGGCTCTTCCCGGCCCCGGCCCCTGCCCCCTTCGAGAAGGTGCGCGCCCCGGGCCGGGAGGAGCCAGGCCTGCGCCCAGGACCGGGCGGGAAGGGACGGCCGGGTCCGCGGGAGGGGCGGCGGCATGGGTGGACCGAGCGAGGCTCTGGCGCTGACGGCAGCGCTGACCGCGTCTGTGCGGCCGGAGACCTCTGCGCGGGTCCGAGTGCGGACCTGGCCGAGCCCCCCCGCCCTCGCCCCGTGAAGGTCAGGCTGCCCTTGGCAGCGCGCGCGCCGGGCTGGACGACCCCCCTTCACGCCCCTCCGCTGTGGCAGCCGAGTACTTTTTTTTTTTAAAAACTGAAGTGTGACAAGCAGAAAGGAGTGTAAGCCACAAGTGTGCGCGGGCGGGGTGCCTGAGGGCACAGCTACTCAGGACGAGAAACCACCGTCCCCAAGGCACCTTCGGCTGCGCTGGCAGCTCGCGGTTGGCGAAGCCAGTCTTGCGCCGCGGAAGTTGCCGATTCAGGAGTTTGCTCAGGGAGATGCGAATCTCCTCGGAACGCGCTGTGGGCTGGGCAGCCCTGGGTCTGGGTGTGTCGGGGTGCCCTGGGAGCAGGGCCCCCAGGCGAGCTCCTGGCCTTGTCTGATGAGAAGACCACGCTGCAGACACCTCATTGGGGGCGGGGGTGTCACGAGATTGTTTTGAGTGAAGATGGTTTTCCGAGAAGGTTAGGGTTGTGCCGGTGCCTCGGGCTCTGCGTCAGCGGGGCAGCCGCTGGTCACTGTGGCGCTTACAGACCAGTTCTCTGTGGACACTGACAATTATTCGACTCCCTCCACCCCTCTTTCCACCCATCCTAGAGCGAAGGTCCCGGAAGGTACTGGGGCCCCGGGGTTCTGCCCCCCGCCCCCCAGCAGAGCTGGGATGGAAGAGCTGGGCCTGGACCCAGAACGGAGGGGCAGGTCGGCGCACTGGGGGAGGGGGGGGAGGGGGACTGGCCTGGAGAATGCTGGCGCCAGCACAGAGCTGGCTGGGAGCCTCTGACTCTGACACCCTCTGCTGGGGCTGCCCTTTCCCCGTGTAGTAATTAAACTCCGGGCTCTGCAGCCTCTGCTGAATGAATCAGTGCACTCCCAAACCGAGGCCTTGGGGTGTCCTGCCTCAGCAGATCAAAAGCAGTAACGCAGTCCCACCTTGGGAGCCTGAGTTTCCATAGGAGGAGCTAACACCTGTCCAGGTTCACAGAACTCAAAGGCAGCTGTAAATGTGGGCTGCTCAGGGGCCACCCGCTGGACCCAGCAGGTGCTTGCAGTGGGAAGAGGAGTCCCTTCACCTTCCCATTCCTGTGCATCCTTTTATCTGCCTGGAGAAGCAGGGACACTTACCTGCAACCCCTTTCCCTCCATCATTGCTAATGTACCTGGGTACTGACCCCCCCCCCCCAGTTCCTCCACTGAGGCCAAAGGCAGAGGCCCGCAGAGCCATTGGGCGGGATCTGGAGGGAAGCTGGCCAGGCCGCATTCCTGGGGTGTAAGCCCAGTGGAGCTGTGATTGCTGCCCCCAGTGATCAATATGCTACTTGCTGTGGACCTGGGCTGCTGGTTTGCCTGCTGCCTGGAGCCTCCATGACTTTTATGAGTGTTGTAAAGACAGCTCGGGGTGGTGCTCGCCTGATATGCGGGTGGATTCTGATCCCACGATAGGGAGTTGCTTTATGACACTGGCCACTCACAGCTGACAGGCTGGAATGTGTTCCTGCGTGTTTCCAAGCAGTTAACTAGGTGTTTTTAAAATTTTTTTAGTTTTTATTGATTTTTTAGAGAGAAACATCAATTTGTTGTTCCACTTATTTATGCAGTCATTGGTTGATTTTTGTATGAACCTGAAACTTTGGTGTATTAGGACAACTCTAACCAACTGAGCTAAGTAGGCGGTTTTGAAGTCCATCCCCCTTGTTCATGGACGGGACAGTGTCTCATCTTTATTGGGCAGTGGTCATAAAGGTGGACCACTGCCCTGGGCAGGGCACTGTAGGTGTGTCACACCTGAGCTGTCTCTTCTGTTTGAGCTTGGCCTGAAACTGTTCCTGACTTAGTAAACAAGGGATGCAGTTTCCTTCTGGTGACTCAGGGTTTGAGCCAGGCTGGGGGCGAGTGGTGTGGGCTCTGCTGCCACCACCCCAACTGACCCCTTCAGGAAGTCCCCTTCTCAACTTGGGGTCTGCCGTCTTTTCCATTAAGGTGTTCCACAGGTGTGTCCCTCTGGGCAGTGACACTTGCCAACTTTTTTTTTTTTTTTTTTTAAAGAAAAGTGCATTAACTGTTTAAATAGTCTGAGAGCAAATCAGTCTTCTCATTCCCAAAGACTGACTGGAACCAGTCTTCTCTGCGTGCTGCTGCTTCGTCATCAGAGAACAGCTGCTTTTTCTGGACCTGGTTAGCAGGTCCCTGGCGTGTCTGTGAGTATTGTAGCATGCCATCTCCAATGACCATGTGGGCACGGTGCATTTTTGCACCTCCAGCCATTTTGCATAAATAGAAGTTTTTTTCAGGTTTGCTGGATGCTGGAAGCTTAGTGGTGGGCGATGTGGCGCTATTTTCTTGTAGAAACCAGACTGTCCAGGAGTCCTCAGCCTCATTCAAGGAGCCAGCATGTCCTGCTGAGAGACTGGGGACTGAGTAGGTGTTTGTCAAAATGGGGGTCGTGCATGCCACACGTGACCGGCATTGGTGTGAACACTGTTGAGTGCCTGGTGGGTCTCTGGTGGTCTTGGTGCTCCAGTAAGCTTGGCAGAGCCTCACCTGCGGGTGATGGGCTCAGAGCTGCCTCTGTGGGTCAGTGAGGATGCTAGTTAAAGGGTGAAGTAATGGGGAGCCTTATTTCTTGTATGTCCACCTTCATTTTGTTCCCAGTTCTCTTTAGGTTGAGTGGCTTATGAATCATGAGAGCCAGGTGCACCCCATAAGGTGTGCAGGGTCACACATGCAGGCGGGGGGGGCGGCGGCCCCCAGACTGAGGTCCACTTCCCCCTGCGCAGCCCCATGAGGGTTCCCTCTGCCCCTGTGGGTGGGGGTGGCCCTCCCTATTTCCACCTCCATGGTTTGGATTAAGGTGACTTGGTGAGGGATCCAAAGCCTCCGGTGTGGGTTCTTCACTCCCTTGACCCCCAGGGTCCTCCTTGCCCCACTGAGAGAGAAGTGAAGTCTTGGACAGAATGGTTTTTGTGGGAGAGAGAATTGAGAATTGGTGTCTGGGCATGAGACAAGTGTCCAGCTGCCCCTTGAGGCCGAAGACTGGAGAGGAGAGACACTCTGATAAAGTTTGTTTTGGCTGCATAAGAGCAGAGCTGGTTATAATGATCTGTGGCAACCACTCACCATTTAGTCTAATTTTTCACACAGCACTATAATTATGCCCATCCCCACATATGTGTCAGATGAGCTTGTATAAGTTTTATTTGGCTGTAATTTGTAAGTCTGTTCCGTGTGTGCAGCCCTGGTAGGCGTCTGAGGCTGGGCTGGCTGCTCATGACCCAGGGCGTGTGGGGTGGAGAGCAGGGTTAGGAGGGTTCACCTCCTTGACACCTCCCTCTGATGTGGTCTGCAGGATGACTCTGCAGCCCCAGTCTGCAGCTGGCCATCATATGAAAAGTGAGGTTTTTTGGAGCGCAGAGCATGAGTCACCAACAGTAAATGCAGACCATATGTTCTGTGTTTTCCCCTCTGCAGAAAGGGTTTCTGGTAACACACTCAGGCCAGGGCTCTGAGTATAGCTTTGTTTATTCCACGTAAAAATCCTAAGAATGTGGTTGAACCTGTCTGAGAGCTGATCAGAACCAAATTTCATGTAATAAAACACTTGGTTGAAGTCACTGGTTGAGTTCCAGGGCTGCTTGGTGGTTATGACGTAACCGTTTGTACAAGCTGACATTGACGTTAAAATTTGGAGTAGGGGAAAGAAACTGTAACATTTTTGATGGTTTCAAATCTCTTAAAAACATAATGGAATGACTTTACTCAAGATGTGTCTTACCGAGATTGTAACACACTTTATTTAGCGTTTATTAGGAGTGGAATCAACTTGGTTCTCTAGAAATTCCCATTGGGGAGACGAGGTGTCTGCTAACCTTTGTCTTTTCCAAAATTTCCCTCTCGTGTTTGTCCCCTAAGGAGGACCTTTCTCTTACTTTCAAATCTTTGATGACATTCGAATCTATTAGAAAAATATGTTGATCAGTGGAGGGTCTTCAGGTTGGCACATGAATGAGAAGGCAGTCAACTCGTCCCCGGAAGGAAAGTATAAGACTAATGTCTGACAGGGAGGCGCTAAAAGAAAAGCAGCTGAGACCTCCAGCCCCAAATGGCTGACACCCCTCACTGATCCCTAAGCTTCTCCCTGGAGCGATCTGCGTGTACATGTGCATCCCTGGTACCGGTGTCGCCTCAGTGTGCTCCTGTCCTCGCTCCGTGGGAACCACATCATTTCCCAGCCCTTGCTTGGTCATCTGGAATTTAGGCTGGTGCCAAAGTCCTCCTGGTGTTTCCTTGATTATATTTTGGAAGATCCATCCTTTCCTTGGTTCTCACCCACACTGCACCTTCACCTCCCCAACTCAGGGCAACCTCGAGGACAGGGGCACCTGCTGCTGGAGCCCAGCAGGCCAGCAGACACCGAGCATCCAGGTGTGGGGAGGGTCTGGCAGCTACATTCAAGTTGCACTGATCAGAGTGCTGGCTGCCCCTCCCTGGGAGGCCGGTGCTGGGCAGAGGTGGCGATCAGGGTGCCCCCGCTGACGCTGTCTCTCCTCCGCAGCGGGCTGACACACGAGGCCCACAGGAAGGAGGTGGAGCAGGTGTACCTGCGCTGCTCCGCAGGTGCCGTGGAGTGGATGTACCCAACCGGAGCTCTCAGCGTCAACCTGCGGCCCAACACCTTCTCACCCTCCCGACACCTGACTCTGTGCATCAAGCCCCTCAGGGACTCCTCCGGGGCCAATATTTATTTGGAAAAAACTGGAGCGCTGAAACTGCTGTTTCGGGACGGGGACCACGGGCCGGGCCAGGTGCGCTGCTTTGGTTTCGAGCAGGGTGGCCTGTTCGTGGAGGCCACGCCCCAGCAGGACATCAGCAGGAGGACCACGGGCTTCCAGTATGAGCTGAGCAGCCGGCGTGCTGGGTCCGACCTGCACGCTCTGTCAGGTGAGTGATGCCCGGGGTTTGCGGGGTGGGTGCCCCGGCCACGGCCCTCCTGAAGCCCTGCTCCTTCTCGTTTGCTGCACTTATCTGATTTCCTCCCCCATCCTCGGCACAGCCTCTGTGGATGCTCCTCAGGTGTGTGCCTCAGACCTGTGGGCCTACCCAGGTGGTCCCATGGCGACCGAGGGGGACCACAGTGCCAGCAGAGGGGCCCTCCTCCGGGGGCACCTGTGTGGTGCAGTGGGTGTTGGATGCCAGGCGTATTAGCATTCTGGAAAGTTCTTATTTGGACTTTGCAAAACATCCTCCTCCCAGGAGTGTGTGCTGAGGGTAGCAAGCCCCCCGAGGATGGCCATAGGTCAGGGCTGCGACGGGCCCTCACTCCCGACAGGCTCTTCCACGGACTAGTTCCGACGGATTTGAAGTGGGTCCTGCTGCCATTCAAAGCACCCCAGCATTTCTTCTGACACATGAAGTGGCTGAGTGTTTGCCACTGGCTGCGGCCCCAGAACGTCCAGTCGTGGGTGGACACAGGCTGATCCACGTCCCAGGTGCCAAGCCGTGAGGTCCCAAACCCTGGGCCAGTCCTGGGCTCGGAGGCGTTTTGTGGGTGGGTGTCGGTAAGGATCCTCCGGGGTGGAGACTCCAGCCATGTGGGGCCGCATGGGCGCCCAGGCAGGGCAGGAGACCCCGCTGCTGGCCCTCCCTGAAGGAGCTGTGATGCCCTGGGAGCCCAGGGCGGTCTGCAGGGGTCTCGGCGGCCGAGGGATGTGCACACAGGCGGGTGGTGAGCTGGCTTTGGATTCCATTCCTTCTTCTCTGGAGGAAAGCGGACAGCTTTGCAGGGCGCCGGGTGGAGGCAGGGCTGGTGTTCGAAAGTTCCCTGGGCAGAGACTGAGGAGGAGCCCTGGCCGGGCCTGGCTCTCACTGAGGCACGGATGACCACCTGTGTCCGGGGGTGTGTGGTGAGTGTGGGCCCGGCCGCGGGGCTCTGGCTGCACCGTCTGTGTCGCTTCCAGCACAAGGTGCCTTCTGGTGCTTGTGCTGAGGTTGAGCTGTCCTGGGAGCAGCTCCAGGAAGGCTGTTCTCTCGGACACCAGCGGGGATGATGGTCAGGTGGGGGGCCGTGGCATTGCCAGGTGGGGCCCAGGCACGGATGCTCTAACACCCACAGTGACGGGATTCCCCCCCGTGAAGCAACGGCCCTAGTGTCGGCACAGAACGCCCTACACGGGAGTGACCTGCCCCAAGTATTAGCCGGACCCAGTGGAAACACCTGGTTTGAGGGGTGGGCCATCCCCAAGAATAGAATAATCTCCACATTTCAGATTTGACTGGGGACAACCAGACCTGCTAGGCTTTGAAATGTAGAGTTTCCTCCTGAATGTGAATTCACATTTTACTGTGCAGTGTGCTGGGCTCAGATCAGTGTTCAACACTTAAATCTCACTCAGACCATCGTGCTCTGTGACAGAGCTGAGGGCTCACTGCCCAGGTAGGAAGGTAGTACTGAAAGCTGATGTAAAGCCCAGGACCTGAATCAAACTTTAACCCTCACAGCCTTCGTCTTGCTCACAGCGAGGAGCTGGTGGGCGAGTTTGGGGAGGGAACCCCAGCCTTGCTCGGGGGGCCCTGGAGGTACACTGGAAATGCACACACGCCAGGGGAAACCCGGTCGCCGAGCCCCACGTTTCTGCCTGGGGGCAGCCTGCTGACGGCCCCAGGTGTTGGGGTTTGTTCACATCCCTTCACTGACTGAACGTGACGGGTCCTAGGACATGCGGCTGCTGGCCACGTCCTCGCCGGGCTGCCCCCCGCCCTGCGGTCCTGCAGGCTGAGGGCTAGGTCTCACTGCCGCACACCTGAGCCTCTCGGGGCCCAGGCTGGAGTTCTGAGGACGGCTCCAAGCCCGGCCGGTGCTCAGGTTGTGTTCACCTCCCGGGCAGGGCCTGTGCCCCGAGGCCCGGCCAGTGAGTGGGCTGGGGGCTGCCTGTGGGGCTGGTGGCTGAGCTGTCCCGGGTTCCTGTGGGGTTGCAGGCAGGAGGGCCCGAGTGGTGGGGGTGGGTCGCCCAGTCACCACCTTTGCTCATGCCCCCTGCGCTCCTACACTGGCCAAGTGGCCGAGGCTGGACGTCGAGCTGGCCGGGGTGGCCAGGTCTTCTGTGAGGGGAGTGTCAGGGTTCCCGTTATCCCTACAGAGGCCCACCTGGCCCGGGGATGTCCACTTCAATCCAAGCCCTCGGGGCTAAGGTACCCTCCACAGGGCGGGATGTGAGTGTCCGTCTGCCAAGTGGCTGGCATCTGGGGCCACAACTGTCAGAACCTGGGGTGGGACTCAGGCACCCAGGGCTTTGGGAGCTGGGACCAGAAGTGGGCCGGCATCTCCCCTGCGGAGGGCGACGAGGGGCAGCGGGGGCCTGGGGGAGGTCGGGGCGCCCCGTGTCCCGGGGGATTGCCTTTCTTCAGGGCCCCTAAGCCTTTAATGCCGGAGGAATGGGTGTGAAATGTGGAATGCGGGCACTGGCCATCTGGCAGCGGCGGTTCCCGGGCCACAGGCTCAGGAGAAGGCGTGGCCCCAGCTGTGTCCTGTTCTGGTCCTGGCTGCCACCGCCGGAGGCTTCAGGGACACCGAGCCCATCACTGGGACAGGAGGTGCGCACCTGCCTGAGTCCCCTGACGGGTCACAAGGCTCGGCCTGGGGTCCTGGTCGGAGGGTGCGGGAGCTGTGTGGCCCTGTGTCTCCGGACCGTCCGCCGGGCATGTCTGCAGCCAGCCCGCCGGCCTCGTCGGCTTCCTGGGTAAACTGAGACGCAACCAACAGCCAAGAATGGGGCCTGCGGGCGGTGGGAGGTGACCCAGCCCAGGGGCTGTGGAATTTGGCCACCACCTGGCAGGAGGGCCAGGATCTGCTCCCTGTGTACCCCTCCGCCTCTTTGGCCTCACCAGGGCACCTGCGTAACACAGGCACTCCTTCCTTGTGCCGAAACAATCTGGCAGGACAGGAAAGGCGGGGAGCGGCCAGACGCAGCTCAGTGATGGATGAACCTCCCAGCCACGCTGAGGCCTCGTGGCTGACCCTGGCCTGGCTGTCGGGGACTCTCCTCCCTGGGGAATGGGCACCACCAGGATCCCTCCTCACCCAGTGGACTGGTGGACGTGTGGGGGTGACCAGCAAGGGAGCGTGGGGGCCACTCCGTCTGGCCCTGGAGAACAAAGACCCCACGTCCTCGGTTCACCTGGGGCAGCCAGGTGGGCCCCGGATCCCGGTGTGTTCTTTTACTCCTCGGGGGCTGAGGAGCAGGCTCACCAGCTTGGGCACATCCACACGCTGGGCTCCGTGGGAGGGCCACCTACAGCATCTCCCTGTGAGCAGGTAACGGGTGAAGACAGCCGAAGTCTAGACGCACAGCTGGAAGGGCTGAGCAGAACACGGCCCTTGTGCCGGCTGTGAGCACGCCGAAGTCACTCCCAGCACAGGCTCAGGGGGCACCTGAGGTGGTGGGTGGCCTGCGTACCACACGCCTGATGGGCTTCACCTCTCATCCCCTTTAAACCCACTCTGTTTAAGGAGCTGGGGGCAGATGACCCCTGGGGTGGTCCTAGTGGGTGCAGAGCCTTCCGGCATCTCAGAATTTGAGGGTGGCCTTGATGGCCATGGGGGGGTGAGTAGCAAAGTTCAGAAGGAGTGAGAAGAAACCTCAGTATTTTCTGGAAACAGAAAAGGAGAGAACTTCATATTTTTGCAAGGATCGTTTATTTCCTGTGCCAGTGGCTTCTCTGGCCTCTGTGATTGCTGTGTAATTATTCTCCACCTTACCATTTTGGAGTGGAAGGGTGTGGCCTTCCTGGTGAGGAAGAGGTCGGGAGGGCAGCAGGACAGGAGGAGACGCTGGTGACCAGCTAGGACAGGTCCTGGCAGGTCATCTGGGGCCTGGAGTTCTGGGCCAGTGCCGAGGTCACGGTGGTCGTTGGACACGCTCCAGGATCCTAACTAGGAGCTCCCGCCCGGTCTCAGCGAACGCCGGCCACGTGCCGGCCACGTTCATGCTGATTTCTCCCTTCTCTTCACGCCCTGAGAGCACACTGCCTCTACCACCGTTGCCAGCTGCCCCGGGGGGTGTCCTCCTTCACGGGGTTCTCTGAGAATAGTGTGCGTCCACCTGGCCGTCCTCGGGGCCATCAGGGCCTGCGTCCGCCTGACTCTCGGCAAACCCCTCAGGTGGCAAGGTCCTGACAGAAGGCCCTGCCCGCTCCCTCCTGCACCTGCAGCCTCACCTGGGTCCCTTACGTCCTCACCTGGGTCCCTGTGTGGCCCCTGGCCCGTCTCCCTGACCCTGTTATTTTTCTTCTTCGTTCATTCCATCTTGTGCACATTCCAGAGGAATCTTCCTGGGACGTCCACACCCCAGCCCTCCCCTCTCCATGAGACATGGGCCGGAATTCCAACCAGCCTGTGGCCCACCCCCTCCCCGTCTCCCTGCAAGGAAACGAGATTGGATGCGTCTGAAACCAGTGCATTCCACAGCCTTTACGAGCCCGACTCCGATTAATAATTGTTTCCAGATTGCTTCTCTTGGCGTCCACAGACTGGATTTTCCACAAAGGTGACCTACGCTTTGTAAAGCTCAGAACTGTAAGAGGGAAGTCTCCAGGGTGGCACTTCATTGACTTAGCTAGCTGTCAGTGGTACTGGCTCACCGAGGCTTCTGCTGGGTGTCTGCAGGCTGCTGGCCGCCTTCCCCCAGGGCCACCTGGGTCCCTACACCTTCTGCACTGGGGCTGTGAGTGAGACAGGGCAGGGTGCCTGGGACGGCTGGTCTCCACCTCTGTCCTCAGCCCTCAGCCGAGGTCCCAGGGCCCATGACCCTCAGAGAGGGTACAGCTCTAGGCTGGGTCACACACCCCCAGGGCTGGGGTCTGATCATAGCGTGTGGCCTGGGCCTGTTGGCCCCCGACTGCTGGGGGTGGTGCTCCCTGACCTGTCTTAGCTGGCTCGGAACCCAAGACCTGCTTCTGGAGAGCTGCAGACCGTCACCTCCCACCCACCCGAGGTGAACCCACTGCACATCTGGTCCCTGAGGGGAGCCTGAGGGTGGCTCTTGTCATCGTGGGCTGGACTCACTGACCTGCCTTCTCGTGGGGACAGCTGCTGAGACCACCCCCATCTGCAGAGGGACCCCAGGCTGGAACCTCTGGTCCCGTGGGCACTGGGGATGCTGGCCAGGATGGGAAGTTACCTCTGCTCCGAGGCCTGCGCTCACAGGCCAGAGTAAAGCCAGTGGGACACGAGCCCCTCAGAGCCTACGGTGCCATGTACCCCCCCGTCGTCACCATGTGGGGTCTCCATCAGGCTCGGCATGGGCAGCAGGTCCCCAGTGGGTAAGAGGGATTTGGCCACCTTCTTTTTTTTTTTTTAATCCTCACCTGAGGATGTGTTTTTATTGATTTTCAAGGGAGAGGAGGGGAGAGAGACAAACATCGATGTGAGAGAAACAGCAGTCGGTTGCCTCCCATACGCACTGTGACCAGGGAGTGAACCCACAACCTAGGTCTGTATGTGTCATGATTGGGAATCAAACCTGCAACCTTTTGGTGTACGGGATGGTGCTCCAACCAACTGAGCCACCTGCCAGGGCTTGCTGCCCTCTTTGCAAAGAGAGGATTTGAGGCTGGGGGTTCACCCGTGCAGACAGAGGCTTGGGATTCGGAGCTGGGTGGAGGGCAGCTGCTCCGTGGATGGGCCGACTGGGCCACCAACGCCTCCAACAGGCTGGTCTTGTTCTGTAGCTGCCGCTTTCCCTGGTAACTTAATAGTAGCCCAGGCAGTGGGCGAGCCTATGAGTCAGGCCTTGATGAGCTGGACTGGGTCGTGGCATCCACCCTGCCTGAGGGCAGGACCATAGCACCAGCGCTCTGGACACTCACATCCACCCCAAGGCGTCCCAGAGACCCTGCTCGCGGGCCCCATGGTCCATGCACATTCTGTGCTGCTACTTGTCTGTGCCTTGCCGGACACCCCCTCCTCCGCGCCGAGGCCCCCAAGTCATTGCTGCTCCTGGGGAGGGGGTGGGTCTGGCGCCCCTGGGCAGGGACTGCTCCACCCTGGTCGGAACTCTGAGGGTGGCCAGCCAGGCCCGGAGTCCAGGCCCAGTGAGTGCCGAGGTTAGGGACATTCTGGAGCCTTGAGAACATGAACAGGTCACAGGGAAGCTTATCCCAGTGAGGTCTCATACGTGAAGTTTCTCTGGAGTTAGCAGAATCGGTGCCAAAACTTAGCAACTGGAAGTAGGTGAGGAAGAGGCCTTGAAGTGTGCAGTAAGCGTCAAGCAGTACATTGTATTTCCCAAGTCCACTGCTGAGTGGAGGAGTGCGTGGCCCTTTGGGGGAGTCACCAGAGCCCCGGGTTTCTGCCTCCTCCACCCTACACTTTTCTGAGACCTCGCACCCACCTGAGGCAGGAGCGTTAAGGGCTGTTTGACTGGAGGAAGCCAGCCCCACCCGGGTAGGGGGTCTCAGAGGGGAGTCTGTGACTGGGCTAGCTCTGAAAGGTGTCTGAAGGTGTTTCGAGGGGGTCACCTGGTCCCAAGGCCAGGCGGGGTCTGGGGAAGGGGCCTTAGGAGGGTCCCAGGGCTGGAGCAGGTGAACACACCCCTCGTGGTTCGCCGATGACTTTAGGATTGCGGCGTCGTGGGTCCTTCTGGGCAGAGCCTGGACCCCCTGTGGAATCGAGGCAGCCAGTGGGACGCTGGGGAGCAGGCGGTGTGTGAGTGGGCAGCATTGGCATTTCGGGGTGTGGATGCAGAGGCAGAGCGACGGTAGCTCTGGGTCAGGCTGGTGTGAGGGACGGGGCTTCGCTCAGCGCCGGCCGGTTTGTGTTGGTGACGGGCACGGAAGAGTGACTTCCTGTGAGTCCAGTCACTGCTTGTGGGGTGCAGCACTGACCAGCTGAGTGGGGACAGGTCCGCCCTGTGCCATGCGGCGGGCCTGGGGTCCCCTGCAGTCAGCCCCAGCCTGCACACTGAGGTTGCACTGGCTCTGGTGCTTGGGCGGGAGAGGCGCAGGGCACATACCTGCAGGGTGCCGTCCGGGGTGACGGCAGCTGTGCCGCGGAGTAGGTCCTGGCCCACGGCCCTGCTGACACCCCTCCCTGCTGTCTCCTCGCAGCCCCATGCCGTCCCTGCAGCGACACGGAGGTGCTCCTGGCAGTCTGCACCAGTGACTTCGGTGAGTGCCCACGGTTCCTGCCACGGGGAGGGCGCCCACCTGGGCCCAGAGGACCTTTGGGCACTGGCACTGACCTCGGCAGGGCGGAGGCTGTGGAGACACTGGGCTTGGTGCCCGATCCGTTGGTCACAGGGCGGCACCAGCATGGCTGCAGCCCCAGGGGAGGGGCCTGAGCACAGGCAGGGAGAGGGTTGGGAATTCCTGTGTCAGGTGACCCCTGAGCGTTTCCCCACTGTGCCCATGCGATCACGGCTCTGGAAGCCTCCCCTCAGAGCCTAACACCTGTAGGTGCCACAGTGGGGGCTCCAGGCCCTGGTGGGGCCCAGGGCTGAAGTCGGGGACTCAGTTCAGGCAAAAGATGGCAGGTGTCCCAGCTGGACCCCCTGGGCCCGGAGCCCCAAGGGCAGCCACCCCGAGGACAGTCGTGGGGGACTGCAGGCTTCCTTCTGGGTGCAGGAGGGTGGGACCCTGTTTAAGGGCCTCTGCTCTGCCCTGAGCTTCACCCGTCTCCAATCTTGATAGAGATCTTCTGTATCAAGTGTGGTAACTTTTCTTGTCCTAACTCGAAAAGCTGACGCACAGCACAGAGTGGTTATGTCTTCTGCGTTCTCCCACTTGTGTGGCTGGCCCCTGGTAGGAAAACGTGTCTGCCCCTGACAGAGCCCGAGTGGGGGGCGGGGACCACCCCGAGGCAGCCTCCTGCACACGACTGTACGCTTTAGAGAGAATTTCTGGAATGCAGAGATCAGGGTCAGCTCCGGCCCCAGCGCCTGTTCCGCGCCAGCGGGGACACGTGCTGTTTGCTCAGCGGGCACCCCTGCCGACCTCGCTGACCCCACATCCTTCCCTCCGCAGTGGTCCGCGGCGCCATCCAGGACGTCACCCACCAGCCTGAGCGGCAGGAGTCGGCCATCCACCTGCACGTGAGCCGGATCTACCGGCAGAAGAGCAGGGTCTTCCGGCCGGCGCCCGGGGGCGGCTGGCGGGGGCGCATCGCCACGCTGCTGGAGTGCGGCGTGAGGCCCGGGCGTGGCGAGTTTCTCTTCACCGGACACATGCACTTTGGGGAGGCCCGGCTCGGCTGCGCCCCGCGCCTTGAGGACTTCCAAAGGATGTACAGGGACGCCGAGGAGAAGGGCCTGAACCCCTGCGAGATGGGCGTGGAGTGACTGCGGGGTGACCGAATGGGGTGGACGCCCCGCGCTCACACGGAGGCTGGCGCACGAGGTTCCACCGAGGAGTCCCCTCCGGATTGATGGGAAATGCTGTAAAATGCAAACTAAGTTATTATATTTTTTTTAAAAAAGAAATGTCCAGAGGAAACAAACTCCAGTGCCTTTGTGTGCCATTTCATGCTGTTTTTCCAAAACATCCGAAGTCATTGCATTTGGCTAGTGTGTTTGGGTGAAGTCCTGGCCGTGGCCCCTGGTGAGCCCCAACACCAGACTGTGTGCAGAGTTATTTCTCATGATGGAGATTGATGGAGCCAAACACTTGTTGTTGTTTTTTTCATTTTGTTTTTGCTTTTTAAAGACTGTGCTTGGCCGTCCGTGCTCATTTGGGGCTGCCAGCGGCCTCCTCCCAGGGAATAAACACCAGCCTGACGGGCAGCGACCCGTGTCCGCAGCCAGGCTGGTGTGTGCGGAGCCGAGCTGGGCGCTGACTTCTCCTGGGAGCCCCTGCCCTGGTGTCAGGGTTAGGGCCCCTCTAAGTGCCCTGTTACCCCACACTCCAGGGTGGCCTCCGCCAGACGCCCCCTCCTCCTTCCTGTTAACCCAGATCCTGCCCTTTGACCCCAACTTCCCCCAAATGCTCAAACCCACAGCAAGTCTTTGGACACCCAGGGGCTGGTCTGTGCTGGGATCAGTGACCCCGTTTCCTCAAGGATGAGTTAGTGTCCTGTGGCTGCCATAACCAGTGACCACAGTGGGGGCTTCAACAGGACACCCTCTGGTGACAGGAGGCTTTCGCTCCCTCGGAAGCTCCAGGTAGGAGCCTGCCCGTCTCCTCCAGCGTCCAGGGCTGCCGACAGCCCTTGGCTTGTGGACACCTCTTTCCAACCTCACCTCGCTGTCACAGGGTCTTCTCTCCTTTGCATCCTGTGTCTAAATTCCCCTCCTCGTATAAGGACACCAGTCACGGGTAAGGGCCCACCCCAGTGACCTCAACTTGATGACATGTGCAAAAGCCTTCCCAGATAGTTCACACCCACAGTTTCTGGGTAGGTATGAATTTTGGGGGACACTGTTTACCCCAGTACAGGCTCACTGGGGTGTCAAATAATCAGACCTGGGCCCACATCCTCAGTTATGAATCAGGTGATTTCTCAGCAGCTGTTGAGACTGAAGGGCAACCTGGGAGAGGCCCACCAGGGTCATGCCAGCTGCCCTGAAGACTCGGGCACACCGTGTGGCCACGGGCAGGCTCTGTGTGCCGGCTCAGGTGTGCTCTGGCACAGGTGTGAGCGGGCTCACATGGATACAGACAGGTGTGCCTCGGTTCAGGCGTGAGCCAGCTCAGCTGCACCCTGGCTCACATGTGTGCTGGCACAGGTCTGAGCTGCAGGTCACAACAAGAAGCAGGTGCTCGGCACCTGTACCACAGAAACAGGGCAGTGACCTGAAGCAGCTGGTCGGTGACAGGAACAGGTCCTGCTGTGGCTTCTAACCGATGAGGTGTGCCAGGAGGATGAATGTGACCGCTGCAGGTGTGCCTGGCCACAGCTGGGGCAGGTGACCTGCTCTCGGCTGCGGCTGCGCTGGGGTTTTCTGTGCTGGCTCCGCCCCACTGACTGACACCAGAGGCCTGGGGGCAGCAGAGGCTGCAGAACTGGAATGTCGGGTTTCGGTTTCGGGGCTGGTGTTCCTCCTGACATCAGCGCAGGGATGATGGGATCTGCCGGGGGTCTGACCCCTGGGGAAGGTCTGCAGGGGGCACAGGTGAGGAAGTGTCTGCCTTTGCCTGGGCTGAGGGGAGGATGGGGCTTGACACGGGGTCCAGCCCTGAAGGTGGGTTCCTGGCACACTGGAGCCTCACTCTCCATGGCCCATGAGCTTAGTGCCCAGCACAACGCCCGCGGCGGTCCGGGGATGCCATATGGGATGGGGCTGGCAGGGTCCCCATTTCCGGGGAGCACAGAGCCCTACGCTGCTGCCCAGAGCCTCGTGTGGGCATCTGAGGCCACTTCATACCCCACCCCTCCCAGGTCCATCCTCAGGGGAACCCCCACGCGGTGGAGCCTTGAGGGACCAGGTGAGGGTCCTTCTTCTGACCAGTGGCTCTGCCCTTCCAACTTGGTTCCAGTCAGCCAGTCACTGTTTGGGACGGACCCTTCTGTGGCTCCATAAAGAGGTTGAAGGGGGGCATGTAGAGCTCCCAAGGCCTGGCCAGTGTGCTCTAGATCCTCTTCTCCTGCCCAGTTGCCCCGCCCCCCCGTCCCCTCCCTCCTCTACCTCCGGAGTCTCTCCTGCTGGAGGCCACAGGCCCAGGCCTCCGCAGCAGGACAGTTTCCCTGCGCCCTCTCCTTCACTGCTAGACTTTGGGGGATGAGACCTCACTGGTGTCATCTTTGTGTGGTTCCCCAGCTCACTGCAGGTCCCAGACAGCACAGGTGGGCCCAGGCCCAAGCACAGTCCCTGAACCCCTCCCCCTGGCACAGTCTAAGGGATGTCCTTCTCCTGGCCTCAGCAGCCCTGGAGACCTCCTTCTTCACACATGCTGGTGGAAGGAGCCCGTTTTGGGCCTAATGACATCAAAATGAGGAAAAACACACTTTCTGAGCTCCCTGGAGCCTGTGACACCGCAGGCAGCCTCCTCTGTGTGACGACCCTCCTCCTGTGCTGAGGGGCGTGAAGCCTGGGTGCTTTCTCTGCCTCTGCACTGTCTGCCCCCCACCCACGGACACGTGGGGTGGGACCCTGGCCCTGGCCCCCTCCTACTGGGCAAGACACCCTGAGGGCTCAGGACCCTGCACCCTCATGCTCAGGGTCTCCCCCACAACCCCCCTCACCCCGGCCTGACCGCCTGAGGAGTCAGACGGACCCTGGGGCCTCCAGTGGGGGGAGTCTCCTAACACCCTGGGCCTTGTTTCCTGCATCATGGTACCTTCCTGGAGGAGCTGGGGTGAGATGGACCACAGGTGTGCGGTGCACGAGTTCAAGTGGGGTCTGGCTGGAGTCCGAACCCAGCCGTGTGGCCAACTGGGACCCAGGGGAACCTCGAGATTGCACGAGGGTGTTCCTGTCCTGGCTCCTGGTAGCGCGCTGGCCCACCCAACAAACACTCTTTCAGCCCCGGGGGGCCCTGCTTTTTTGGCTGGGGAGGAATGGGGCCTTGAGTCAGCCTCTCGTGGGGCTGTGCTCCAGCTCCAGCATGGACCCCTGGGGAGCCCGGCCACCCGCAGATGTGACTCATCCTGGTGGGAGGTGGGTCTGGGGGGGAGAGTGTGGGCGGGTGAGAGGTGCAGTTTGAGCCTTGAGGACTGAGCTCAGGGCTGGTTTCTGGGAGGAGAAGACATGCCTTGGAGGCCTGGGGGGCGGGGTGGGTGGGCCCGGCAAAGGGAGCACCCTGTCAGCACTGAGAAAACGGCTTGGCTGAGGAACAGGTCTCCTGTTGACAGCCTGTGTTTCTGTGATTCCTGCCCAGTGGGCCATGTGTCCATGTATGTGGTCCATATCTGTCATCTGATTCTGTCCTGTGTCCACAACCGTATCACCTGTGAATGCGTTACTTCATGTGTGAATGCGTTACTTCACGTGGGAAGGGGAATGAAGGTCGCTAATCGATGGGGAGAGTATTCTGGATCCTCTGGTGGCCTAATGTCATCACAGCGTCCTTAGAAATAAGAGCAGGAGGAAGACAGAGAGGGCCAGAGGGATGCAGCTGAGAAGGACTTGGCCTGAGGCTGCTGGCTGTGTGGCGGAGGGAGGGGCCACAGGCCAAGGGACATGGCCTCCAGGAGTGGCAAAGGCAAGAAGCAGATTCTCCCCGGAGCCTCCAGAGGGAACCAGCCCTGAGACCCCTTGATTTCAGGCCAGTGTGACTGTCAGACTTCACACCTCAAGAGCTGTGCATGATGAACTGCTGTTCTCAGCTGCAACAGGTGTGTGGGAGAGGAGCACACCGATGCACCTGCTTACCTGGGGTTGAAGGGGCTCGGCGGGGTCCCCGGGCGGCACTGGGTGCTGGTGAATTACCCTAAAGTGTGTAAAATGCTGTTATATGTCTACATGCATTTTTAGAAACAAGCTCATAACTTTTATCTGAATCTCAAAGTTAGGAACAGGACTCCAATCCATAGGGGTGGGGATTACAGGGCAGGTTCTCCTCCCAGATTTGTAAGGAATGGTGCCCTTTCCCCACCTCTCTGTTTCCGTCTCTCCCTGTGTCTGTGTCCCTCTTCATGCCCTCTCCCCTACTCAAGGGTATTTTTTTTCTCTTCTCTCTGCTGACTAATGCTACACTTATCCTGCTGCCTTTGAGCTCACTGCGTCTCCTGCTTCCAGGTGTGGTTTCTGGAACTGCTGGGACGCTCCCGCCCACACCTGGGCTCACCTGTCCTGAGTCAACCTCTCCATCCAGACAGAGAGGGGGGCCCTCCTCTGGTGCTCACCCATCCGGGTGGTGCCGACCCAATTCAGTGACCCCCCCCCCCACTAGACCACCTGTGGTTCCTCTCTGCCCAGTGCCCTGGACCCTTTTCCTCAAGGGCAGCCCCTTCGGAGTAGTGCATGTGCTAAAGCGCTCCTGGGCCTTCTCCCTGCCGCCCTCTCTTGTCTCTAAGACTCTCCCCAGACCGGTAGGCTCCCCGCAGCCCAGTTCCCCTCCTTCTGAGGTCAGATATCAGGACCTTGCTTGTCACCTGGAGGTACCCCGCTCACCCAGTGTTTTGGCCACGCCCAGCCTGCTGGGGACTCCACTTACCTGCACACCTGACACATGCACATGTACTCACATGTACATATGTACACCACCCGTGCGTGCACACATGTGCTCACACATGCACACAGGCGTGCATGGCTGTCACATGTGTACTCACAGGCACAGTGCTTGCACACATGACAACATGCATGTGCACACTCATACATGTGCACACAGTGCTTATGCACATAGATGCACCCTTGCACGTGCACACATGTAGACATGTACTCACAAATACACATATTCATGCAATATGTGTGCATGGTGTGCTTGTGTATGCACATGCAGATATGCATGCAGACGTCTACATGTGTACATACATGCACACATACTGACCCTGACCCTGGCCTTCCCCTGGACAGAGTAGGAGGAGGCTCCTGATCGAGTCTCTGCAGGACGGCCTTGGCCCTGACCGTGCCACCCTGCACTAATGCTTTCAGAATGAGCGGGCCCCCATCCACAGAGAGAAATTGCAGCATGGGGTCTGTGCCTGCAGCTGTATGTGTGTTCGTGTGTGTATATATGTGGGCGTGCGTGCATGTGCAAGGCTGAGGGCTGAGGGATGCTTGGTGTACCCATCCATGGTCCCTGTGACCTCAATCCCACCGGGTCACCTCCAGTGTCCTCAGGACTTCTGTGTCCTCGTCCAAAAATAGAGATAGTTGTGTCAGCCCTTGGTCCTTCCCGACTCTGCCACTGGGTCTTGGAAGAAAGGCTAGCACTGTGTGACCCAGCGTCCAGCTGCGGCTGCAGGGCCAGGTCCCCAGTCCAGGACAGGGCCAGGAGGAGGCCGGCATGTCTCACGGGTGGGGTGGGAGCTCCTCATTAGAGCTGCACAGCACTGAGGCGTCCGTGTCACTAACTGAGTCAACTCTTCAGTTCAGGCCTGTGTGCTGGGAGCTTGCTGGCCAGGCTGCCACCTTCCCTCTGCAGAGAGCTGGGGCAGCTTCCACATGGGCAGTGATTCCTGCAACCCTTGATCCTCCCCGAGCCCAGCCGCGGGCCTGGGGGCCGGGCCCTGTCCAGGCCCCTTCTTGCAGCTGCTTCCTATGGCTGTAGCTGGCGCCCACTCCACCAGCACTAGGCGAGGGGCCTGCTGTGTGCAGGTACATCCAGGAGATTGCCCTCAAGGCCGGGACAGTAGATGGGGAGGGGCTGCCACCTGGCAAAGGCCAAAGGCAGCAGCCCTGAGGGTCCCTGAAGAGCCCCCGAGAGAGGGACAAGCAGTGATAGCCCTGAGCACTTCGAACTCCCCCCCACCCCAGCCCTCCCCTTCTCTAGGCACCTTCCCACCAGAGCACATCAGCCCTCGGGTTGCCTGGGTCTGTGTCTCCCAGGGAGGCTTGAGCCTTGGGAGGAGGGTGGCCTTGGTTCCCAGGGTAGCAGGCAGGGCCTGTCCCCTCCTTAGGGGCCCCTGGGCTGTGGTCAGCACCTGCTGGGTCTGTACCTGCCTGGCCTGTCTTCCCATGCTCAGTCACAGGTGGGTGCCCCCCCAAGAGCCCTGGAGGGACGGGAGCAGACAGGGAACCGCACAGGCCTGTGATGTGGCTCTGGGAGGTGGGGGGCCGAGGCTGGGTGGCTCTGGGAGGTGGGGGCCGAGGCTGGGTGGCTCTGGGAGGTGGGGGCCGAGGCTGGGTGGCTCTGGGAGGTGGGGGGCCGAGGCTGGGTGTGTTTCACGTGTGTCGAGGTCGCTGTGGCTGGGGTTTGGAATTTCGTCTTCAGAAGGACTTTGCTTATAAACCATGTACTTTCTAGTCATCAATTTGATCAGAGGCAAGAAGAAAAAAATGCTAAAGAAACAAAGAACAGAGACCCCCTGAGGGCTCCATGTGAGGGGTGGGAGGGGAGGGCAGAGAAACAGGATCTGATTTGTGCCACGAAAGTGGGTGGGTGTCAAGGAACTGCCATGTCTGTGCGTCTGTGTGTATGTGTTGCCTCCCACACCTGAACCCACAGGGGCCTCCAGGCCCAGCAAACGCCCCCTGGCCCCTCCTGCAGCCCCTTCCCCAGCCTCAGTGCCTGCAGACCCGCCGCCCACCCTACCAGGCACTGAGCACAGGGCCCTCCGCCCGGCTCCAGCCCAGAAAGAGCAGACACCTTGTCCTTTCCCCTTTTAGCACTGCTGACTGGACTGAAATGTCCAAAAAGGAGCTCTACTAAAAACAGAGGGAAATAAGGAAAATGCAGGCAGCATAAAAATAGTCAGGCAACATTCTTGGTCCTAGGTAACTGGTGTCTGGCCACAAGTGGGCGGGGTGGGCCCACCCATGGCTGTGTGCCGCCCTGTTCCTGCCTCTCTGCCAGGTCACTGTGACAATGTTCAGGGTACACAGGGTTCTGTGGGAGGAAGACTGAGCCAGGTCAGGGCACGGATATGTGAGTGTGTGTGTGTGTGTGTGTGTGTGTGTGAGCGTGTGTGTCTGTGTGTGTGTGAGTGTGTGTGTGTGTGTGAGTTGTGTGAACGTGAGCATGTGTGTCTATGTGTATGAGTATGTGTGAGTGTGTGAGTGTGTGTGTCTGTGAGTGTGTGAGCGTGTGTGAGTGTGTGCATGTGCAGCACCCAAGAAGATGAGGCTCATGAAGCAGAGTGGGTGCTCACAGAGGTCTGGACAAGGGCTTTGGGCAGCACCCACCCGCCTCTCTCCCGCCTGTTGTGTGTCTCAGCCAGTCAAAGGGATGGGCAATGCTGGGCGCCCTCTAGGATGCTGGGGACGCCGCAGCACATCATGGGCTAGTCCAGTCAGCAGAGGCCAGGGGCCAGCAGTGCAGGGGATCAGGTGAAACCCCACGGCACGGATGACCCCAGGCCCTCGGGAGGCTGTGAGAACCACCTCTGCACATTTAAACCCTTGCAGGTGCTCACGCCTGTCTGTGGGTGACAACCAATTGTACAGCAAACCCACTTGTGGGGCGCAGGGTGGCTGCTTCCCTAACTGTCCTTTCCTGCCTGCAAACACCGTCACAACTCTAATAAAAACCTGCAGTGAGTCCGGCCGGTGTGGCTCAGTGGTTGAGCGTCGACCCCTGCACCAAGAGGTTGCCAGTTCGATTCCTGGTCAGGGCACATGCCCAGGTTTCGGGCTCGATCCCCAATCGATGTTTTGTTCTCACATCAATGTTTCTCTCTCTCCCCCCACCTTCTTTTTTTCTAAAAATCAATAAAAAATATCTTAAAAAAAAAAACTGCAGTGAGAAAAGACCCATGTGTCTGCTTCCCGTGGGGGGTGTCGCATTCTTCGTGTCCACGTGTCTCTTTGGCTGGTGTGACCTTGACCTTGGGAGAAATCCTTCTTGGGTTTCTGGTAAGGTTCTCTCCCGTGATCAGTGCTCAGGCCCAGCCTCCCTCCTGGGCCAGCGCAGGGACTCCCAGTGACGGATGGGGATGCTTACCCAGCCAGGACGGCCGGAGCGAGAGAGGAGGGAGTGTTGGGAGTGGACGAGTGGCCAGCAGCCCAGTCATGTGACAGGATTTGCTTGGGGGATGCTGGCTGCAGCCCCTGAGCTGGCAGCCTGAGATGACAGCCACATGATGTGGCCTTTGCCCAAAATGCTGGGCAGGGGGCGGGGTGTATGGGGCTGGATCAGGGCAGCAGCACAAATCAGGACACTCCCTGAGGGAGACCGGGCCCTGGAAGGAATGCAGGAGTACCAGGCAGGTGACTGGGCCTTTCGTCACAGGGGTACCTGCGGGCAGCAGGGGTCTGGGGCTGGGGTTTGCACACGGTGGAGGGCCTGCGGGTCCAGCAGCTGTGGCTCCCTGACGAAATCCTGAGAGCCGTCTCCCTCCTTCCAACACGGACACATCCTGGTTGCCAGTGCCTGGCTTCAGAGGTGCCTACACCCTGGCGGAGGGTTTGTCGTGGGCTGGGGGCCAAGTCGAGACCCTGGTCTAGGCTCCACAAGTTCTGGCCCCGGACCTGCCCACCCTCCAGAGGCCTCCCAACAAGGCTCAGACCCCGAGGACCAAGGGCACTGGGAGGGCAGCCTTTGCAAAAGAAGACAGGGAGAGGTCCCCACGGCCTCACCACCCCCTCTTGCCCACGCAAAAGCTTCTCGAGAACTGGTGGCCTCTGGCCCCACTGCGTAGGTGTGAGGAGGGGCTCTGGCCTCTGGCCCCACCCATAGGTGTGAGGAGGGGCTCGCTGTTCCTCACCAGCCCCCGGCCCAGCAGGCCAGCTCCCACCTACACCAGCACTTGATACCCAATGAAAGGAAAGAGGCAGGAGGCAGGCTGGCGGCACACGTGCAAGCCATTAGCGTCTTAGGGCTGAGAGCCGCTCGAGTTTCAGGGGAGATGGGGGGCCTCTGCTGCGTCCCCAGGTGGAAGCCCTTCCCCCAGGGCCCCGGCTCCCACGAGGCATGTTTCTGCCTCCACTCACGTAGGAAAGGCTGGCCCTGGTTTGCGGTGTCTCCTGACGAGAAGACGGGGCCTTGCAGTGAGGTGCCTGAGCAGGGGCAGTCTCAGGTGCGCTGCTGCCTGTCTGACGTGAATATGCCCGGCACCTGGGGAGGGTCCGGGAGAGCTGGGGCTGAGCCCGCTGTCTTCTTCGTCCTTGGCAGCCCGATCCTTACAACCGCCCTCCTCGAGGGGGAGAGCGAGCCCATCCAGGTGGGTGGGGGCAGAAGAGATAGGGATGAACCCCTGATGCTCCAGACCCTCTGGTCAGCAGAGGCATGGCCTCCGTGTCCCTCATCTGAGTAGTGACGCCCGAGGCCCAGCACAAGGCACTTTCGGGAGCAGGCAAGGACATGTGGCCCTTGTGGGGACACCTGGCAAACAGCT
This sequence comes from Tadarida brasiliensis, assembly GCA_030848825.1. Classification (NCBI taxonomy): domain Eukaryota; kingdom Metazoa; phylum Chordata; class Mammalia; order Chiroptera; family Molossidae; genus Tadarida; species Tadarida brasiliensis. Next base: position 66,854,072 of record CM061273.1, read on the forward strand.
TGCACAGGGAGAGGGCTGTCCTGGGAACATGGGCCGGAACTCGAACAGCTGAAGGATGAGTCCTCAGCGGGGGAGCCAGGCGGGGGCTCAGTGGCCACATCCTCTGCCTTCTCCTGCTGTGTTTGTGGAGTCACAACGCAGTTCTCGGGCCTCGGCCAGAGCCCCCTCACTGCCCACCCCACCTGATGGCAGTCAGCTCCCAGCACGTCCCTGGCCGCGAGGCCGCCCAGTCTGAGCCGGTGACTGTGGATGGATGGAAACGGTTTCCTAACGCGTGCTTCCCAGGTAGCACCAGGGGATGTGGAGACAGACACATGACGAGGACGCTTGTGGCCTTTCAGTTTCCAAACAATGAATTCTGGGCTTCAGATGTGAGAACCAAGTTCACGGTGACTCGGTGCTTCTCCGCTCCCCCGCCTCGGGACACCTGGCCCCTCCCGTCAGGACGCCCTTTCCTGGCAGGTGGGACTGGCTGCTCTTGGTGTGATGGTCTCAGGACGATGGTCTTCGGGGTCCCTTCACGATCCGGAATGATGGGATTTAAACAGCCTCATGAAGAACATGAAAAGAAAATAGGAGCAACTGAAACAAACTTCCTGGATCCTTTGGGGAAATAATTGCTGGCCGCTGAGACACTGTGGGCGGTCTGGCTGGGAGATGGTCCCCGAGGGGGGTGGAAACGGGGAGTCGTGTGACAATGGGATTTGGTCACTGTCCTGAGCTAAGTGCCATCAGCAACTTCTGGGGTCCCTGAGCCCCACGGCGGTGGAAGATGAAGACGGTCTGTGCAGATGCGTCTGCGGGAGAACCCGGGAGGCTCACAGGACGAACGGCTCCACCGGCCGAGCGTAAGTAGGGCCCGAGCTCCCACCTGTCATCAGGATGGAGAAGATCGGGGAGGGGAGGGTCAGGGTGGGCTGGGGACAGGTATGGCTGAGACCTGTTCACCAAGAGGTGAAGGAACCTTGAGGTGAGCCAGACACCCCACGCTCTGTGTCCCTGTGCTGATCAGCCCTGTTCAGGCCAGGGGTCTGTGGGGAGATGGACAGTGAGCCCCTGCCTCCCACACCCTTGGGTGGCACCCCAGACTTCAGTACAGCTCTGAGAGGCCAAGATGACCCCAGAAAATGTGGTCCAGGGCATGGCCAAGGCTCCACCACGGTGGTTTTGTCAGATTCAGGACAGAGAAGCAAGCACTCCTGGAGTCGCCGAGCTTGGGACACCTGCAACCTGGTCAGGCCCAGGGCGGTGTGTGTGTGTGTGTGTGTGTGTGTGTGTGTGGACACTGTGGGAGGGGTCCACACAGAAGGAGGAGGTGGAAGAACCCCCTGCTGGGAGTGGGGTTCCCTCTGTCCCCATCTTCCCTCATGGGGGCCCTGGGCTGGTGAGAGCGTCTGTCACAGAGGTGCTCCACCTCCAGCCCTACGGGGGCTCCTCCCGGGGCTCCTCCTCGTGCCCAGGGAGAGGACTCAAGTCCCACTAACTGATGATACAGGACGTGCCAGTCATGGTGGGGGAGGCCGAGTGTGGGATGAAATTTCTCACCAGCCCTGGTTTTCTTCCTTCGCCATCACCTGTTGTCCCTCTAGGGAGCCCGTGGAGAATGAGGAATGTTCCAGGTGAGCCCAGCTGTGCAGGAGAAACCCCTCAGGGTGCTCTGAGCTGCGGGTGGGGTGGGGTTCTGGGCCAGTCCAGAGAAGGGTTTGCTAAGGAGAAGGAACCGGGGTTTTAACAATAGGGCTTTATAATCTCAACAAACATGAAAAATATGGTGTGAAAATAAAGCCAGAAAGGTCAGACAAGTAAAAAATAAAAAGAAAGACGAGCCACGGACCGTCAGGTCAGCGAGATCTCATCGCATTTTATAAGCGAAAAAGCATCGGCGCAGAGAGGGTGAGCGGCGCGCCCAAGGCCACGGAGCTGAGGCCGCTCAGAGTTCTCGCCAGCATTCAGAACCATTGCACACATAATGGGCGTGAGCATCCTGGGCCACGCATAACCTTTCTCCGCCCTCTGAGTCAGTTTGGGGTGAGAGGCCTCCCCTCTCCCAGATTCCTCTCGCTCAGAGGAAGATGGTCTCAGCCCACCAGGCCCCAGGGACAGGCTGTGCCAGGGGCTCCTGGGGTGATGTCCATCCGCCTGGCTGGCCAGCGGGCCCCCCAAGTGCCTGTCAGGTCAAGTCATCCCTTCCCAGCTGGTCCTGACGGCCTCTTGGCTCAGAGGTCCCCCATCTACAGGCTGGAGCAGACTGAGGAGCTGTTTTTACCCTCTGGCCTCGCCTTACAGAGCCCTTGGGTGGCCACCGACATCGGGCCAGGAGGAAGGATCCTCCTCTGCCCTCCTGGCCTCCCTCGGACCCCAGACCTAGTGGGCATCTCCTCTGCAGAACAGAAAACAGGGCGCTCACGCAGGGCTGTAGGGACACGACCCTCTCGGCGCTGGGTCCTGGGTAGGCGGGAGGCGGGAAGGCCGTGCTGGGGTCCTCCAGCCGACCCTGTGCACTCGGGCTGCCTTGGCCGGTGACCGCCTCCCCCGGGCCGGGCGGCAGCTCCGCGCACATCTGGCCGAGCACAGGCCCGGCGTGGTGGTGTCACGGCCCAGGAATGCAGGAAGACAGGCTGGGGTCCTGGCACCGAGGCATGGCCGCGCACCAAGAATGTGCCTCGTAGAAAGATAATTATGCGTTTGGGGAATAGGCAATAAGCGCGGTGATACCACGGTTCTGCTTCTCTCCCCGAGCCCCGAGGCAACGCAAAGTGCGGCAGAGGCGCTCGCCCTGGGGAGCGGCAGCGGGCTGCGCCCCGCCCCGCAGGGCCTAGGTGAGGGCGGCAGGGGGACGCGTGGGCGCGGGTGGGCGGGCCGGCGCTGCAGCCGCTGGCGGCGCTGGGCGGCGGGGTTTGCGGGCGGAGCCTGCGTGTGCGGCCGCAGGGCTGAATGACCCCATTGTGTGGAGGGAGGCCAGGGCGGCGGTGGGGGATGTGCGCTCACACTTGGGCTGGTCGTGAAAGTGCTGCCTGCCCCTTTCAGAGGACGAGGCACTCAGAGCCGGCACCCGCACGGAGCGCGTGAGCTCGCGCCCAGAGCGGGCCCCTGAGCATTTCGGCCGATTTCGTTCAGAACTGCGTGAGCCGTGTTTCCCAGTGCGTGTGCGTGTGCGTGCGTGTGTGTGCACTCGCACACGGGGGGCGTGCATGCATTATAATTGTTGCATTGTGGTACAATACACACAACACAAAGTTTACCATCTTTGCCGTATCTAGTGGCTGAGCATTCTCACTGTTGTGCAAACACCGCCACCATCATCTCCAGAACTTTTTCATCGTCCCAACTGACCCTCTGTCCCTAAGCATTAACTGCCCCCCACCCCAGCCCCCGGCAACACCTTCTACTGTCTGTCTCTATGATTTTGTCTATTCCAGGACCTCACACGAGTAAAGTCATACAAGATGTGTCCTTTTGTGTCTGGCTTCTTTCACTCAGAACATCCTCAAGTGTCATCATGTTGTGATGTCTCAGAATCTCCTTCCTGTTTAAGGCTGAATAATATTCCACTGTGTAGATGGACCATTCGTGTGTCCATGGACGATGGGGCTGTGTCCACGTTTTGGTCACTGTGAATAACGCTGCCACGAGCAAGGGCTTGAATACTGTGTAGTCTTCCGTTCATAACAAAATGTTGGCGGCAGAAAAACTGCACAGGGCTCCAGTGACGAGTCGGGCCAGACCTCGGTTCAGTAACTTCGGTACTTGACCTCCCCTGAAAGAATTCAGAGCTAAGGCACTCAGCTATAAGGGAAAGTTTATTTAGAAAGTTACAGAAGCAGTAAAAGGGCCCTTGGAGCTTAGGAAAAAGAAGGAGAGATCCGTGCCTTGAGGGACGAAAGCAGGAGGAGAGGCAGGGTGTGCTCCTGGAGAGAGCTGAGCGGGGTCCTCTGTCCCGAGGGCTCCGGGGAGGATCCCAGTAGGTCATCCACCAGCCTTCCCTAGTGTGTCTCCTTGGGGTCGTGGTCTCCACTGATGGGTCGGCGTCTAGGCAGGGGTCGTTAGTCGTCGCAGCTGGTCCTGAGGCAGCCATGGCGTTGCTCTGATTTTGCTGCTTCTCTGGGCCTGGAGCTGAAACACAGCTGAAACCTAGATGTCCTCTTCCAGGGGTTAATGCTAAGGATGTGTTCATTCAAGGGCTTGTAATTTTGCCCACTGCTGGGCTCTGCGCCCTGCTGTCCCTCTGCACCTGGCCTAGCGATCCTACTCTGCTCATGCCTCTGACTGCCTACAACAGAAACTACACACATTTACCCTCTTCCAAGGTGGACGCGGAGTTTGCTTCCAGCCCAGGTTGTCCCGGGTGCCTCCCCACCCGAGTCCAAGTCTCTGTTTTCCACAGCAAATGAGTGAGTGAATCGGCGTTCTCTCGGTGCGACGGCCAGGCTTGCAGACCCTGCTCCGCCAGGGGACGGGCCACCTCTGTCCTCTTGCACTTTGGGCCTGAGACCCACATGACAGTGAGGGGTCCTGGTGCTTCCCCTCCTCCTCTGCGGTCTCGAGGAGACGGGAAGGCTAGGTGCTGTGCTGGGACCTTGGGAATAAGAGGGACGGGATACCCCCTGACTCCTGGGAGCAGGAGCCTCTTGGTGGCTTGTCCACATGCTTCACTTCTGTCTCTCCAGTGTCTTTTCTTATGGAAAGGAGTGTGACCAGGCAGAACTTTGAAATTGTAGCCAGACAGCAGCAAAAGTTCCCAAAGTCTGACTCGGAGAAGAACCTACAGGTGTCACAGAACTGGACAGGAGAAGGTTGGCAGGAGGGGATTCAGGGTGAGGCCCAAGGAGGTCTGCCCCTGGGGGTGGTGCTTGGTGGAGGTAGGGTAGGAGGGTCCTGGAGTCCAGACCCTCCCCCAGGGCCCAGTGTCCCTGAAAGACCCAAGAGTGGAAGTCTCTCTGGAAGAACCTGTGTGGACCCTCAGAGGGGGTCCTCTCCCCACCTCTGTGAGATGTTACAACCTGCCTCCAGTGTTACGGGTGTGCGAATGGGAGTGTGGGCGTGAGCAGGTGTGTGCAGGCATGTGTGAGCGTGTGCATGTGTGTACGGACATGAGCAGGCATGTGAACCTCCCGCAGAGATGGTGCTGTGTCTCCAGGACGTGTGGAATGGCCTGCCGAGTTAGGGTGTGTGGGACTCCTCCTTAACCCACTTTTGAGAAGAGATTTTGAAGGGCTTGTTTTTTAAAATCACAAAATGACTATTGTTCTACTTATAACAATGAAAGTGAAAGTGCCTGTTCCCGGACACGGGAGGGTCTTTCTAATCTTCTGTGGAGACCCTTTCTCTCCTTACACACATGTGGTATGTTTTCAGGCTTTTCAAAATCAGGTTTACGTTATAGCTACTATTTTCTGGCGTGATTTTTAAAATTCAAGGTCGTGCAGACGGATTTCCATGACTGTGGATGAAGGCCAATGGTGGCCTGGGATGCTCTGTGAACACAGTCTATGGACGTTTGTCCTGGAAGTGTAAACAGCGCCCAGTGAACACCTAGCTGTTCTCATTCGCTCCTTCCCACGAATGCCCAGAAGGGTCAGCCCAGGTGTGGAGAGGCAGAGGCTGGTGCCAGAGTGAGAGGGACATGTCCCCCCCAGGCACAGCCTGCTGGTCACACAGGCTCCCCTGAGGGGTCCTGGGGCAAGAAGAGTGTTGCCATGGCAGCTTCCACCTGGCAAAGCTATCTCCTTGTCTGTGGAAAGGACATGAGGGGAGAGGGGGTGAGAACACGCGGTCCTTCCCTCACTTCCCATGTAGGCCCAGCCACTCTCCCCGGTGACGGGATGTCCAGCCCCAGCCCAGCTCTCTCTTTAGTCTCCAGTTCATGTGTGAGTGTGAGTGTGGACACAAACCTATGCCCCACCCCCAATGCCTCCATTTTAATAAAAAGATAACGAGAGTCAGGGAATACACAGGGGTCTCTCCTCACTGGCCAGCCTGAGAGGCCCTGGTGGCTGATGTCCATGCCTTCAGGGTTGCGGACTGAGGTGGGGGGGCTGTGTGACAGGGACCCAGGGGAGTGGGGTGAGGGCTGTGGCCATAACCAGGATGACAGTCCTAGGCCACTGTCATCTGCAGACCCTCAGCCCAGCCCGCTCCACACGGGGGGGCTTCCCCTCCCCTCCAGCGCGGGGTCCTGGGCATCCCGGGCCTGAGACTGTTCAAGCCCCACCAGGCCCGACTTGGAGGCCAGTCTGCCCACTGTTTCATGTCGGCTGCTCACTTTGAAACTCAAGAAGTCTGATGATAATATCGCCAGGGACAGAGCGGGTCTGCTGCTAATTACCATTTGACATTCTGGCTGAGCCCAGCGTGGGGGGACCATAAAAAGCTTATTCATGTGGATCAGGGCAACTTCAAATGCAACCCCCCCATGTGGGCAGCACGCCCCGCCCCCCCCGGCCGCCTGCTGCGTCCGAGGCTGGCGCGGAGGGAGAGGCTGCTTGAGGTTAAACAGATGGACATTCATTCTCTGTGAGGAGCAGCTCCCGTTTCTCGAGAGGGGCTGGACCAGGCCAGCGTTCACCCCGAAAGACCCAGGAGCCTCTGGGGGCTTTCGGGGAGGAGGCGAAGTCTCCCTGCACGGACGCCTGGCCGGGCGCCAGGCAGGGGTGCGACCCCGTGTGTGTTCAAGCTCCCGGGAGGCAGCCGCCTTCTCCAGCCCCCTCCTCCCCGTGCGCCCGTGAAACACGATCATCCTTGGAAACCACTGACCTGCCTAGAAAGGCCTCCTTTTCTCTCGAAGGTGTTAGCGTTTCTGCACTTAGTGTAGGGAGATTTTGCTCCGATTTTTTTCCTGCATAGACACACGAAATGTACGGTTTCCGCCAGTTGGTCCATCAGCGGACCAAGCGCTGAGCAAGGCCAGAGTCGGGTCGGTTCTCCTGCCGAGTGCGAGTGATTCCGTGACGTGGGTCATGAGGACGCCACCAGCTCCCCTTCCTCGAGGTGGGCCCTGCGCCTCCACAGAGCGCTCGTGGCCCCACTGAAAACGATGACATGTCCCAGACCCAGACGCTGACGGTCAGACTCACACCGAACCCCCCAGACACCCCTGGCTGGTCATAGCCGTGCCCACACCCGGGGTGAAGCCCGCTGGTCCCCTAAACAAAACGTGGCCCTTCCGCACCACGGAGCCCGCCGGGCGGGAGTGGGCGCCGGCGAGCCGGAGGCGATGACCCTGCAAACGTGCTGCTCAGTGAAACGCGGCGCCGGAGGCCACGCACTGGGGTCCCACGGACAGGAGGGGACCCGGGCGGCTCTGGAGGCGGGGCCTGGCGAGGGGAGCACGGGGTGCCTGCTCACAGGTACAGGCTTCCCCGTTGGCGTGATGACAATATTTTGAAACAAGACAGAGGTGACGGTTGCACAACGTGGTGAATGGACTGAATGTCACTGAATTGTACACTTTAAAATGTAGGATTTTACCTCAAAAAGAAAAAAAGCTGTCTGCAGAGCTCCCTGAGGCCAGAGCCCCGAGGCCCTCTAGGGCTGCACACCTCCCTTTGTTTCCTGGACACTGGAGAGAACCACAGGTTCAGGTGTGACATTGGAACGCACCCCTTCCCCTCTGGCACAACCCGCCCACACTGAGTTCTTGAGAGGAGGCGGGGCTAGGGTAGGAGGAGGCGTGTCCAGGACAGGAGGCGTGTCCAGGACAGAAGGAGGCGTGTCCAGGACAGGAGGAGGCGGGGCCAGGACAGGAGGCGTGTCCAGGACAGGAGGCGGGGCCAGGACAAGAGGCGGGGCCAGGACAGAAGGAGGCGTGTCCAGGACAGGAGGAGGCGGGGCCAGGACAGGAGGCGGGGCCAGGACAGGAGGCGGGGCCAGGACAAGAGGCAGGGCCAGGACAGGAGGAGGCGGGGCCAGGACAGGAGGCGGGGCCAGGGTAGGAGGAGGCAGGGCCAGAATGGGAGGAGGAGCCAATTTACTAGGTTTAAGGTGAAGTATTTTATTTCTAAAGGTTCATGCTGTGTTGTCCTCATAAACAACCACACTAACAATGACTAAGGGCACGTCCAGTCATCTGCGGTCATTTTCCCGGCAGTGCTGTGTCTCCTGCGTGGCCCTCACCCCAGCCCGACTATGCAGAATAGCAAGTGCTCTGAGATTAACTGCGGTCCGGGAAATCATTCAGAAGGTTTCCCCTGCTGGGACACGATGAAGTCTCAGGGGTGCTGGTGCAGCGCATGCGAGGGCCAGGCGGACCAGCTGCAGCCCAAGTCTTCCATGGAGAGGGGAATGCAGTCAGGCTTGGAAAGGGGAAGGGGCCGTGCGGGTAAGAGCCTGAGTCACTTCTAAACCCAAGGACAACTCAGGGCATGACAGCCCCAGCTGCCCTGCATCCCAGAGGGAACAGTTTTCTTTGGGAGGTTGGGCAAGCGGCTTGGGCTCCGTTGCAGGGCACGGTTCACTGCATGGCCCTTACCTATGGAAGCCCTGGCTGAGCCACAAAGCCAGGCCTGGCAGCAAATTCAAAGTGCAGTGAGAACCATTTCCAGTGTTTGTGTGGTGATGTGGACAGTCAATGTATGAGCATGGCGGAGAAAATCTTTTTGGCTTTGGAAACTCTCTCCCCCAATGGTGAGGACAGCTTGCAGGGTCAGGAGCTGTGCTATGAACGTGCTAGAAGTGCAAGCGTAAAACACCCTGGCGTGGCTCCCGTGGTCGTCCCGCTCAGCAATAACCTGGGGAGAGGCTGGACACAGCTCCGTGGGGCTGCTCGGGGGGGAGTCTGGGGAGGCTGGGAGGCGCCTGCCCTGGAGGCCTGGATGGCTGCGGAGCCAGGCACGGGGCTTAGTTCAGAGCTTCCGTATGACCAAGAACTACTGTGGCAAGTAGGATGTTCCTAGATGAGGCAAACCTCCCCCGCCGCCACCAGGACTCAGCTGGTGCCGTGGAAACTGGGTGACACAGGCTGTCTCCACGGCACTGGCCCTCCTGAGACCGCTCCAGGGCTTTCTTTGGTCAGAGGGAGCCATTTGCGGTTGCCCTGGAGCTGGACATGCGGGGCGCAGAGTGGAGGCAGCTTCCCTCTCACGTCAGAAGTAAATTAAGGCGGGTGAGGGGCCGGCAGCTTTGCTGGTTCTCTGGACGCTGACAGGCAGCCCCGGTGGGCAAACACTGAGAAAATGGTGATGGGAGCAGAGGATTGTTGACTGAACGTGAAAGAAAGAGGCGTCCAGCCTGAGAAAAGCCCATGAAGGGCAAACACAGCCAGAGCGCTGACCCAGCTCCAGGCCGGCCCCAGAAGGGGCTTCCTGCGCTGAAGGGAGGGAACTGGGTGGAAAGCAGCCCTCGCTCATCCTCCAGGGGGAACTGTCTTCTCTGTGAGCTGGGGGTCCCACACCGGCCCCACGTGGGTCCCAACTGGCCTTCCTCAGAGACCTGCGTCCCTTCCACCAGCATCAATCCCTCCGTTCATCACGCCTCAGGCAGCCCAGCGTCACGGGCACTCTCTCTGAGCATTCCAGCCGCTCCTGGGGGTTAATTCTGGGGTGTCACCCTGGGCAAGATTGAGGTCTTGACCCACAGGGGCTGGAGACAAAGTTTTGTGTTGGCAGGACCAGGGCCGGGTGAGAGCAGGAACCCCCTTGCCCAGAATGTCGGCATGTGCAGATGTACACGGCATCAGTCACAACAGCCCAAACGTGGGAACAATGATATGTCCATCAGACGTGGGCCATCCACTCACAGGAGTGAGGTGCCGACTCCTGCTGGGACACTGATGAGCCCCAAAAACATCATTCTCAGTTAAAAGGAAGTCACGAAAGGCCACTTGTGGTACGGTTCCATGTGTATGAAATGTCCAGAAAAGGAAAACCCACTGAGACGGACAGTACGGCAGAGGTTCCAAGGGCTAGAGAGTGACCCCGATGGCACGGGGTCCCTTTCTGTGTCAATTAACTTAGGTCATGGTGATAACCGCACAGCCTTGTGAATGTGCTAGACACTACCAATTTGTGCTCTTGGGTGGGTGGTTTTATGGTTTTCGAGTTCTCTATCAATGAAGCAGTTTGACAAAGAAGCGAGAGGCAGGTGTCGGGGGAGCAGAAGAGGAAGGGGAACCAAGGGAGCAGGGCCCAGGTGATGGCAACCGAAACAGGAACACGAGACGCAAATAGCACAGCCGTGAGCCCACCAAGGTGACCTGTGCTCACTGTGCGTGGAGGGCAGGCCTGGGCTCGTCCCAAGGGGGCCGACCGCCGGCTCAGCCCACAGTGGCCTTCATCTGAGACTCCCTCCTCCCTCGCTCCATCCCACTTCTCAGAAGTGATGACAGTGGTGATGTCTGTAGTTGCTTGTTTTATTTTTAATTTTTCTTTGGGGGGCAAAAACGCTTAAATCAGTCCTAAGAGTTGGGGGGATACTTACTTGGTCCATGAAATTCAGATCCATAGAGTTGGATTGCTGGTTGAAGCTTGTTCCCTTCAAGAAGTGGCTCTCATTGTGCAGTGGAGAAGCAGACCAAGTTTATAAACCACACAACATAAATATTTGAAAACCAGAAACAGGCTGCTCCCATGAGATGGACGCCCAGGGCAGTGTCGCTGGGAGGAAGCTGCCACCTCCCATGAGACCAGACCGTCCACTTTCTTGGCAAACACCCACCTGGTAAAGCTCACCGTGGTGTGCCCTGGAGATGAACTGGGATGAGCTGCGTCCTCCTATGTGAACAACTAAACCCAAGCCGGCTGGTGCAGGGCAGGTTACTGTCATGCCTGGACCTGACCTCTGACCTACACACTCTGCCATCTGCTCCGAGCTCCTGGAGGTGACACGAGTTTTCAGTGACTGTCTGGCAAGCATTATGGGTAAAGGGGACACACATGGAGCCTGACAACCATCAGCTGCCCGGGAACCTGGGGTCAGATGCAGGTACAAGTCCAGCTAAACCACGGAACCCTGAGTGGCGCCAGCCACGTGAGCCACGTCACCACCTCACCTTCAGTTTTTTTCTGTGGCCCCTCCCGGCTACACTGCCCAGGCCTGACCTCGGTCTCCAGCAGTGTCCGCAGAGCCTGGGGCACAGAGCAGTGCCTGTGGAGTGCTTTCTGTGTGAATAAACGAGCGAGCGATCCAATTGTAGACGACCTAAGCACGCCTCACTTACTAGCCTGTGGGGTGCAACACCCCCCCAAACTCCCAGAGACACGTGATTCCTGCAGGAGCCTCAGCCCCTGAGTGATGGTACCTGTGCAGGCCACCGGGGGCCCCGGCCCCTCCCCGACTGGACGTGGGCCAGGCTCCACCTGCTGTCGATTTGGGACGGTGCGGCATGTCCGTGGGTGCGGCGCGGGCGTGTCCCTCCAGTGGCCTGGGCTGCTGTCCCAGCAGATGTTTCCTGCTGACGCCAGCACATTTCTGCTTTAATCCGACGCCTGCATAGCACCAAGCACGTGGTGAAAATATGCACACACAGCCCGTTTATTTCACTGTGTTGCAATTTATTCTCTCAGCAAATTTCTAGCTCACGCCTCCAGAGGCGTGGAGTCCGAGCTTGGATCTCAGCTCTCCCAGGCTCTGGCCTTGCAGGAACCCAAGGGTGCGGCAGGAAAGGCGTCTGGGGGTGACGCGTTGAGGGCCCAGGGGATCCATCTGCCAGTGAGTCGTCTGACCGCAGCCATTCAGATGTGAAATTGCCTTCTCACTGAAGTATTCTTAGGCCTGGACCGGAAGCCAGAGAGCTGCTATGGGTCCTTCTCAGCAGGTGGGACGTGGCCACAGGTCTCTGTGCTGCTGTCTGTGGGTTTTCCGGATCCATGCACATTGTGCCCGTGCGTGGGGCCCATCGCCTTCCCTATCGCTCAGCTGATCGCGTCCAGCTTCTTGACCCTGCTCCCCACGCTGGGCTCCGGCACCTGGGTCATTGCAAAGGAACGTGGGCCATGGCACGGGCTTGTTATCATTTCAGATGGCCACTCGGCTCTCTGAGGCCCCGGGCAGTGCCCGTCCCAGATGGCAGGTTCCTGAGTGAGTGGAAGCCAGGTGCCCAGCAGAGCCGTCGTACCCTTTCCATCCCGTTCTCTCTGGGAGGAACTCACTACACACCGCCCACGCGTAGGGCTGCACATTTCTCCTTTATTTAATGTTGCTTCTTGGAGATCTTTTCCTATTGTTACAAAAACAGGTTTGTATTCTCTTTCTCGCCGGCACAGTATTCCACTGTGAGTGCCTGCCGTGATTAATGTGATCAGTTTTCCCCACTTAGGGTGTAAATAGCATTGAACGTACATACTTTAGTATACATTACGTTGTACCTGGGTTTGGTACACTGTTAGAACCATCTCAAGCACCCCCAGCGTGTGCCCTGTCCTGCCCACCCGTGTTTGTCCAACTCCTGGCTTTTGCTAATAGGATCTGTGAGAAATGGTTTCTCGGTGTAGTTTGGACGTTGATGTCTCTTCCTACGAAGACATTTGAGCGCCTCACGTGTTCAGGGCCTGTTTTACGGACGATGTGCTCGCTTGTCCGCCTGTGAGCGCTCTGTGGTGTGAAGACAAGCCCCTTCCTGGGGTGACAGTAGCCTGTGTGCCGTCTGTCTTTCCACTTGCCGTACTGCATGGTGCTGCAGTTGCTTTGGTCATAAAAAAATTTTAAGTACAATTCCTTCATCCTTTTTTTATGGCTTCTGGATTGTGTAGGTTACACAAGGCTTTTCCTATCTTTTCCACGTGTAACGATTAGGGTTTTGCTCCTTAACATTTACGTTTCTGATCTGTTTAGAATCGTGCCGGGTCAGGGGAGGGTGTGTGTCTCATTTCAGGTGGTTCCGAGCTGCTTGTGTGTTTTTCCACGATGGCTTCCAGGTGCCACCTTCACCACACACCAGGATCCCGGTCCGCTGGACCACGCTCTGTTCTGAGTCAGACTCGGCGTGTCCAGGATGCAGGTCCCGTCATGTCCCGTGTTCTAGGTTGGAGCGTCGACATGCAGAGTCAGCACCATGGCCGACGGCACGGCCCACAGCGGCCGCCTCTGCCTCTGCCCTCCCGCATTGTCTCTTCTTCTCCCGGACGCGTGAGGCAGGGATGACCGAAGGCACGGTGCCTGGGTTATCTAGGGGCTCCATCTCAGAAGCGGCCGTGTTATCTGGGACTGACAGGGCACCACGTGACACCAGCAGCCCAGATACACATCTTGGAGAGGGACGCATTTTCTGTTAGAGCTTCCGCAGGGCGCTCTTCGACGAGACTGAGGTTCAGATTCGACCTCCTCCTGCTTCTTCCTCACTCCCTCACCCCGGCTCCAGAGCTCTGCGTAAAGGGGGTGCCCCTTGCCCCTCCCTGCTCAAGTGTCCCTCTGTCCGAGGCTTTCCTGACTACTCTCCTCCGTGAGGGGCTGTCACGCAGCTGCAGGGAAGCATTGTGGGTCCTTTTCTGCCCAGCTGAGCACTGACCGCCAGGAAGGCAGGTCCGGAGGCTGCCTCCCGGCCCCCGGGGCTGAGCACGTGAGTGAGGGCCGCGTGGGCTGGAGAACAGCCTGTGGATTGCTGACGTGCATTTCGGTTTGGGGTGAGTGGCAGGCATGCACAGCTCCGTGTACTCTCTAAATCAGGTCGCTGTGCTTGTGTTCCCTCCGCACTCACGAGCAGCTACCTCTCAGAGGTGTGCTGGTCACAGGCCACAAGTTCCAGCACGGGACCTCTCCGTGTGGCACTCCCGTCTCACCCCTTCTCCTGCACCCCAGGTTGCCCCACACCCCTCGCCAGGGCCTGTCCGGGTGAAGTTGTCTGTCTTCTGCCAAGCCCCCCTTTCTCTCCCTGGCACCTCTCGGAGTCTCTTTCCTCCCCTTCCCTCACCTCACGGTCAGCGAACCCTTTGGCTGTGACTTAGAGCTAAGAGTGTTTCTCCTTCCAGAGGATACTGGTTTTATGCTAGGAAGGCGCTGTGGGGTACGCGGGGTCAGCACCCCCTTCCACCCCACCCTGCTGTGATGAAGCCACAGGGCAGACAGGGCAGAGCAAGCCCCCTCCCCTGTGACTCGGTGTCCCGTGGTGGCCACGAGCACCCTGTCCTCGAGGTGCAGCCGAGGGAGACCACCCGCGGCTGCCCGCAGTGTGCCCCGGGTGTTCCGTCGGGTTGTGGAACGCCCACTGCGGGGCTGGGGCCTGGACCGTCTGGGCCAGTGAGAGGGAGCCTGTGACCCCACCGGGACCATGCTCGTCGATCCGGCCCCAAGCCCTCACGAGAAGCTCTGGTGTCTGGGTCACTGACCCGAGGCCCAGACCGGCAGACACGTGGAGCAGAGTCGCCGCCTCCAGCCTGGGCAGGGCACCGTGGTGGCTCCCTGACGTGTGGCATGGAGGTGCGCTCTCTCCAGAAACACGGTCACTTCCACGGGACACACACCTAGTAACCGCGAGGAGGGGATCGCCCGGTCGTCTCCGTCAGAAGAGCACGCCCCCGCGTGGTGTCACAGGGGCACTGACCTCATGCGAAACGCAAGGCAGCAGGGACCTGAGGCCTACACACAAGCTACGGTGTTACTTGCTTTATTTAACAAGACAACTGACTTTGTCTTATTTTCTGTCTTACTGGGGAGTTGATGTTAATCATATCCAAAATGCCATACTGCATGGCGCAGCGCGTGATAACAAAGTCCTTCAAAAGAAACAACGTCCAGCTTAAGGTCTGGGAGTTCCCCTCTGTGCTGGTGGTTCTGGCCCTGACGCCAGCGTGGGCATCTGTCCTGGGGGGGCGGCTGTGCCGGGCTGCTCGATCGCGGGCAGGAAGCCCCACCCGGTGCCTGCCCCTCACTCTCACTTCCCCTTCTGTTGTTTGTGTGGTTGAAATGTCAGGGGATTGAGGGAAACTGGGGGTCAATGTAGTTACGCTTGAACAAGGGTGCGCTTTCCTGGGGGAACGATGGGTGACTTATGCCTAAGAACGTCCGAGTCGGATCCAGGCCCACGGAAGAGATCAGGCCGGGGTCGCAGAGGGTCCTCAAGGCTCACCTTAGACAATTACATAAAGTTGTTCTGGGGTCACTTTCTCCTCCTTCCCTGATGTGACGTGACCTGTAATCCCTTCTAACTGAGTGTCCCAGGACGCCTGCTGCCTGCAGTGTCTCGTCCACTCAGATCAACCAGCCCCGTTACCCAGGAGAGCCCTGGGCTTGAAATACACCCCCGGGCAGAGGGAGGGTCCCCGGCAGTGGCTGGAGGTAGGCCCAGCACGGTGGGGCCGGGAAGTGAGCCTGGAGCCATGGCTGGGAGAGGGGTGAACAGGCAGGGAGACGGGGTACCCAGATGCTGTCCCGGGAGATGGCTGGCCCAGCGGAGTCCCTGGCCCCCAAGAAGGGGTGTGGACGCTGCTGCTTCCTCGCCCTCAGTGTCTGGGGGTGAGGGGATGACTGAGCTGGCACCCCATCTCCACCCAGATCACCGTCTGCAGAGGTGCCAACGGCCCCATCACAGCTCCGCTCACGCGGTGTCAGCCCTTCCCGCACGCGTTGCTGCCGTGGTGTCGCTTCCCCCAGAGTCCATGATCGCGCTCAGAAGATGGAAGCTCGACCACGCAAAAGCCCCGCCCTGCCCCCCTCCGCGTGGCACCCATACGCCCCGTGTATGTGTTTTCTGTCAGAGCTTCTGTTTGTTACGGCCGAGTTCAGATCTCGAATAATCCCTGCTTTCTTCCTGCGGAGTGTCTTCCTGCAAACCCCCTTCACGGCGTCTCTGGGCCAAGGCCACCCAGCGTGGTTCTCTCTGGGACGGACACAGGTCCAGGCGACTGGGGAAGGAACTCACTGCCGGGGTCGCAGAGCCGAGAGGCTCCCTGTCAGGCTCTTCACCCGAGCTGCACGAGAAGAGATATGAGAAAAATAATGAGGCCATGTCTCTGGAACTTGAAAGCTGTTGGCCCGAGACCCGAGCTCTGCTGTTGTGAGCACTAAGGGGTTGTGTCCCCATGAGGCCAAAGACACAAATGGTCGTCCGAGGCGTCAGGGATGCCCTGCAGTTCATGGTGAGGTCACTGCCCCCTGACTCCGAGACGCCTTGTTTACATCTGACCCCAGACCTCCAACATTCCTGAAATTGTTGGGAACTTGGGAGCAAAGACCGGCATGAAGTTCAAATACCCACCCCCACTGGGGACGCAGCCACCAGCAGGCTTTGATGGGCACACGCTGGGGACTTCCTGCGGCAGAGTGGACAGACACGCACTGACCCTGGAGGTGATGGCACCCCACCACTCACGTTGGGCTGGGAAATGGGTCCTGGAGGTCAAGAGGAGGTGTCGGCAGGACAGACCTGGAGGACTGACAGGCTTTTCCGAAGCTTTTCACTGTGGACACCCTGAGACGTCAGCTCACTGTCCTCGACGCGTGGGAACAGACATGAGGTGCAGGAGGCTCAGGACCTGGCATGCTCACCTGGTCCTGTGTCCTTCTCCTGGTCTGGGAGGGGGACACTCTCTCTTCTGGTCTTTGGTGTTTCCCTCACACAGGCCAGGAAAGGGTCCTCGGAGGAGGGACTGGACGGCCCTTCCGGGGACGCACCAGGGGTGTGGTGGGAGGGGGCCAGCATGCTGGGGGTCACCGTCTGCGAGGTGGGAGGCTCCCGCAAGCAGGTGGTGGTGGTCCAGGCAGAAGGAACCACGCTTTGGTGCTGTTTTCCTCCTGTCCCTACCCGTCTGCCCTAATTGTTTGCATGGTTTCTATAGGGCGCTGAGACTCCGGCAGGTCCCTGAAGAGGGGAGTCCAGTCAGAACAGAGAGGAGACCCATCTGCACACGGCAGGGAGGGGCAGGTGGGGGCCAGAGCTCAATGCAGGACCGGCCCCAGACAGGGAGGGGTCGGAGCCAGAGACGCTGTTCCTTCTCCGTCAGGTTTGGCTCCGTCTTGGGAAGAGAGCCAGAGTTGGTGGGACTGAGTGGGGAGGCCGCGTGGGCCCAGCAGCTGGGTCGGGGCGAGGCAGGGAGCACCCGTGGGCTGGCTGGGAGGAGACACCGTGGTCAGAACGGGAAGGAAACTCAGCAGCTTCCTTGCCCCCACGGAACCGTGTGCTCAGAGGCAGGGACCAGGAGGCCGCACAGAGCACTGTCACCCAGCACGCGAGGCCCCCTGCTGGCCTCCAGGGGGTCGGCCCAGAGCCAGGGGCTGCACCTTGGGAACCCCCTCTGTCACTCCTCAGGACATGGGGAGGAAACGGTCCTCATTCCTGCAACACCTTCACATGGAAGGCACCATCAAAAAGACTTTCCTAATTGTGACCCCAAATCAGAGAGTTTTAATGTTTCAAAGAAATCACGGTATCGATGAGGCATACTTTGCAGGGACCCTGCTGGCTCCTTTCCACCCACATGGTGCTCATTGCCACCATCACTTTCCCCGAGGTGCTGCCCAGGGGCCGAGTGGGGCTCGAGTGCTGGGCCCACCCCCTTTCTCTGTTCCCTGTTTCCTCACCACTTCTTCATGGCTGGCTTCTTCCTCTGCCCTTCTCGTGCCCTTGATGAGGCTGTCCTGCTGGGCACCTTTTATTATCAAATACCTCATTTCAAAAGTAGGTGTGAGAGCAGCTGGCCCTAGTGCCTGGGCGACGTCTGCAGGGGTGACAGGGGGGACCCTGCACTCTTGTCCTCGCTCCCTGATGGGAGAGGGCGAGGGGTGCTGAGGAGACGGCCCCTCGCCTACCAGCAGGCATGGCTCCTGCGAGCTCAGGGGGCGCTGGGGAGGGGATACGCCGCCCTTCGACCTCTCGGCCCTGCCGTCCCTGGGTGTCCGACCTGGGCAGCTGCGTGACTGTGGGCACGGCCCTGGGCACAGGGTGAGGACCGGCTCACGGGAGGCAAAGCTGGAATGTCAGTGCATGTCAGGTCCCTGCCTGGGCGCCCCCATGGGTCCTCCGATCGTGGCCCAGCAGGGAGGGAGGGCACCCCTGGACTAGGCAGGACCTGATCCCTGTGTCGGCCGTGAGGGGTCCCTGACTTCTACACCGCGACAGGTCTGCGCAGATGGCACACTCCACTGAGCGTGTCTGGCTTTGCTCCCCAAGGATGGGGAGGGGTGGTGGGAGGGGTCTCAGCCCTGGGTGGGAGTGGGGCCTGCAGCACCCTTTGTCGCTGGTAATCCAGGATTTAGGGAGCAGGAAGGGGCCTTTGGGACTCATTCCTGAGTTCTCAGGAACCACTGACGAGAGCCCCTGGTCTTGTCCCTCCGAGGGAACAACGGGAACGATTGGTGCAACGCGTCATGACCCACCCTCTGCAGGGCGCGCGCGTGTACATGTGTGTGCATGTGTGTGCGTGTGTGCATGCGCGTGTGTGTGCGCGTGTGTGCGTGTGTGTGCATGTGTACATGTGTGTGCGTGTGCATGTGTGTGCGCGTGTGTGCGTGTGTGTGGCAGCGCAGGTTTGAACATCTCCCCTCCCCCATCCCGTCTGCAAATGGGGATCCAGGCTCCTCACCCTCTTGGCCTCTTGGTGTGTCCTCAGACCTCCTGACATGTCACCACGGTTCCGTCCTCTCCCCAGTTAACCCTCCCACCCTCAGCCCAGGAGCTGCCCATGTTGCAAGGACCCAGGTGCCCAGATCTGCCCTCGAGTTAGAACCCGAGTGGTAGTGGGGTCCCTGCCTCCAGCCCCCACGGGTCCAGGCCCCCTCAGGAGGTCCCACCCTCTGGGTGATCTGTGGTGGGTGGCCCCTGTTTTAGCCCAGATCTGTTGTTAACACCAGGCTCTGCCTGAGCCCAGCCCGGGGGCCCTGCAGGGGTCTTCACCGAGTCAGATGACCATGCTTCTCATCAGGTATGAACCATCCCTGCACATCCTTCCTTCAAATTGTTGTGTAACTAATGAGAAACCGTCCTAGTTAAAGACGACGTGTACTGGAAAGCTTTTAAAAAGGAGTGTCTGCACATAGATGATCATCACCCTACTAATTCTTACCCACTTTCGGTCACAACCTCATTCAACCCTCATCCATGTCCCTTCAACCCACCCACAGCCCTCGCGAGTCGCAGGTCCTGGGACACGGCCTTTGGGAACTTTTCATTCTTTTCAGTGCCTCTAAATGTTTACTAACCACTGAACATAAACGTATAAATAAGACATAATCCCCATCCTTGAGGAAAAGTGAAACAACATACAATCCCCAAAATATAGACACTGAGGATCTGAACCCTATTTTTCAACTCATTTTCTCTAATCAGGAGGATGGAGCTTCTATTTATATGAAATGTGGTCCAGTGTGCAAAGACAGAATATTCCAACATCTATGTGGACTTTAAAGAGAACGGACGGCCCTGGGTCCGGCCCCGGCCCTCAGGTCCTCCTGCGTCCTGCAGAGCCCTGGCCAGCCCACCCCTGGCGCACATGCAACGGTCTCTCATGGGGTTCCAATGTGCCCTCTTACACGAGCACCTGTGTCCGCGCCCGGCCCCCTGTAGGGGCTGTCCTGTGTTCCTGACGCCGTCCTGACTCTGCCTGCTCCAGCCCCTTGTCAGCGTCGGTGCCGTGACTCGCGTTCTCATCGCCATTTGCTTTTTGAAGTTCTTGGTCGGGGTGTGGTGGCACCCTCGGCCTTTCCCTTCACGCTCTCCCCTGTGAGGTCTTAGCAAACCCTCCCTGCCCTGAGTGCTGAGACGCTCCCTGCAGCGTTCACGGCCCACGTTCTGCTTTCCACACGCGAGTGCGCACCCATCTGGAAGCGATCTTTGTGCGTCGGCTTCAGGCGGGATCCGATTTCGCTGTTTATAAGCGTAACCAGCTCCCTGGCACCGTCCACTGATCTGTGCTTCTGGCTCTGCCATGTTCCCGGTTTCCATCGTGCTCCGGGCATGTCTGGGCTCCCTGCTCTGCGCCCTTCCCTTGGAAGGTACCCCGGGGACACCTCCTGCTCCTCACTCACTCACAGGTGTTTTCTGAGCACCTACTGTGCGTCCGGAAGTCTCCAGGTTCTGGGAACTGCCGTCGACAGGACCCGACATTCTGATGGGGTTTTGTCCGTGGAGACAGATGGACCGTAGCCCTGTGGCAGAGGGTTGTATGGGAAGGAGAACAAGGGGGATTGAGAGCAATGGGGGTGGGGGCGTGGTTTAAATGGAATGGTCAGGACAGAGCAGAAAAGACATCTCTGAACGTTTCGTCCTGATCTGTAGGGACATGTGCCCCTCGGGCACCCACCCCTTCTCCCTATGCCCGGGCCCTGCCCTGAGCCTCTGCGCCCTGCCGGCAGAGGGGCCCACACTCCCCAGCGCTCAGCCTGACCCTAAGTTAGGACGTCGTTACCTCTCTGTCTCTCTTCTCTGGGAACACGCTTCGTCCTGGTGCTGAGACTGTCGTTCCCAGTCACCTTCCCTGTGGCCTCTCCCTCCTCCGTGGGTCCTCACATCTCCCAGTCAAGGACACTCTGTCCCGGACATGGGGCCCCCTGGATGGAGGAGGACCTGGCAGAGGTGGGGTGGGGGCTCCTGAGGTGGCACCACCCAGGTTCCAGCTTCCCATTCTGGCCCCAATGCCCTCCAACCCTGTCCTGTGTGGGAGCATTTATTAAGCACCACTGTGTGCCGGGGCCCAGGGCGCATCTGCCCTGATGTCGTCCTGCCGCTCGGGGACGTGGGAGGGCGGAACCCGCTGCCCATGGTCTGGCTTCCGTCGGGGAGGCGGGCGGCCCAGGTCCCTGCTGTCGGGGGTGGATCTCGGTGCAGTGCCGGGAGCCTGGGAGTCGCTGTGCTCACCGGTGTTGGGTGTCCAGGGCGGGGGCGGGGGGGCTCTCCCTGATCCTTCTTTCCGTCCACATCGTGATTCATCGTTTGTTTATTAAACACAGGGATCCTGCGCTCGAGCGGCAGCTTGCTCAGCGAGGGTCTGATCCCCAGCTGTTGACAGTCCGTCACCTGGCAGCCCCTCTGGGTGGCTGCACAGTGTGCAAGTGGGAGGGAGTCCTGGCATCCAAATGTCGGACTTCCAGCTTAGAAATCAGCGAGCTTCTCGGCACCGTCATGCTGACAGCCAATGTGCACCAGTCTCTGCTGTGTGTTCAAGGTCTCCACTGTAGTGGAAAATGTTCTCCATGGGTGGTCCCTGGGACACAGAGCCAGTGGTGGCGTTCCCTCACCATTAAATCGGGGAGCCGATCAGAGGTGCTGGGAGGGCTGCTGGAAGCCCAGGTGGCCTGGGGCTGGGTTTAGTAGGTGACCGGCATCACCAGGCCTCGGTGACATGCTCTGCCGTGGAGGGTCGGGCCCGAGAGAACCTCCTGCACCGGGAACCGCAGGCACCTTCCCCTGGAGCACAACATTCTCCCAACAGGTAAACGGGCAGAGGTCACCCGTGGGCAGTTCAGGGCTGTGAAAATCCAAATGGCTAACAAACATATGGGAAAGAATAGTCTCACCAGGAACCAAAGCAATGCAGAGCCAGACAGGAAGGCCCTTGCCTGTTCTCCCCGCCGGGGGGTGTGGCTGCCCTCTCTGGGAAGATGGGCCACAGGCCTGAGAAGGTGCTGCCTCTGGACTGTCCATTCCACTCTCGATACGCCGTCCCCGAGAAAAGGGACATGCACGAGGACTTATCACCAACGGGCTCTCACAGCACTGCCCACAGTCGGAAAACAGACGCCCTTCCGGTGCCCAACACAGGCCACAGCTCCTTGGCGCCTCCTCCACGCTCTGAGCTCCCCCACAGCAGACACAGTGTCTGTTTCTGTACCCCTGAACCCCAACCTAGCCTGGGGCCGGCTCTTCACTGGCCCCCAGGAAATGACTGTCCAGAGGATGGATGAGGGATGTTGTGAGGCACAGGTAAATCCAGGTGGGGGAAGGGGCCTGGCGATGGGGAGATGCGGTGCCAGTCTTGAGGGGACGCTGCCTGAGGCGCGGGGGTGGCGACAGTTCAGGTGGCAGGAAGCCTCTGCCTGTGGCTGGGTGGTCGCTGGCCGGTGCACCTCGGCAGACCTCACAGAGCTGCCCCTGGGATCCGCGCATCACACTGCATGTCAGCTGTGACTGAACACAGTCGACTCAGAGTGTGTTGTACAATTCCACACGGAACTTCCCCTCCCTGTGATCACAGAGGAAAAGGCCAAGGACATTGGCAGAAACAGCACCCTGGTCCTTCGGGGACGGTGGGGTTTGGGGAGGTGGACATTTTCTTCTTCACACTTTTGGTTTTGTAACAGGTGAACTGAGATGCTGTCTGCTCTGGCCACAGCCAGTCTGCTCTCATCCTTCCGTCCAGTGTCCACCCACGTCCACACATAGGTCACAGTGTGGAGCCCATGGCCCCTTCTTCCCCCTTCCACACTTTCTATGCCCTAAGGAAGAAGGAAAGCTGGTGCCAGCCCCCATCTGGACTCCCCTCCATCTGTCTCAACGTCTCCCGGCTCCTACTGCCCTGGGAAGTCGCTGACAGTTCCTGCTGACAGAATGTCCCAAGTCCTCCCGCAGGTCCCGGCTGACAGGGTGCCCCAAGTCCTCCCGCAGGTCCCAGCTGACAGGGTGTCCCAAGTCCTCCCGCAGGTCCCGTGCTGCACCCCTGCAGGTGCACCTGGGTTCAGGTTCTTCCTCAGGGGCCCCAGGCTCTGCTCACTGCCCTTAGGCCCTTACTGCTTTGTCACAGGCTAGGTAGTTAATGCTGGTTGAATAAGCGTTTGCTCTTCGGCACTGAATGGAATGACATCTGTGTAAGTGCTGGGAGAACTCGAGGGAGGAGATATTTTGCCACCATCAGAAGGGAGGGTTAGCCCTGGCCGGTTTGGCTCAGCAGTTGGAGTGTGGGCCTGCGGACCAGAGAGTCCCGGGTTCGGTTCCCACTAGGGGCACATACCAAAAAAAAAAAAAAAAAGAAGGGAGGGTCAGAAGGGGGCTGGACCTGGAGAGAAGGGATGGCTACGGCCTGTTCTGGGCTTTACCTCCCTGCCCCCCACCCCCAATGGTCACCTCCGGGCCTTCCCTCCTCGCTCTTGGCTGGGCTGCTCCAAACAGACAGTGTCTCTGCCTCAGTTCCTGCAGCCGTGAAATTTGGGGTGGGCAGGTGCCATCAGGAGGGGAGCTGCAGACCTCTGCAGGGTGTCTGTCCCCAGACATCACGCCTGCTGACAGGCCCAGGGCTGCGGAGCTTGCTGTGGGCGCCATGTGTGGTTCTCTGAGTCAGAAGCAGAGACGGTGCTGTCTGGTTTCTTCATCTGCTTGGGGACCCAGTTCAAGGCCAACGCAGGCCTCTGAGACGTGCTGGCCCACCATCACCTGTGGGCCCTCAAGGTTATGCCTAGGGCAAGAGTTTTTATTCTCCTAAGTGGAGGTGGGGGGCAGCTGGGGGTGCAAAGGCCTTGAGAAGGCGAGGCCCGTGTTCCCTAAACCCCTGGCTCCGGTGCCCCGTCAGTCTGGTGGTGGAGAAAGCCAGGATATTAGCATCCGCCCAACATCCTCCGCCCAGTGTCCAGATGCTGCCAGGCTGGAGGCTCAGGAAATACTCGCAGAGAGAACAAACGAAGAAGGAAGAATTCAGTGGGTGCTGAGGCAGGAGAGCTCCACCCCTAGGGGGGAGCCACGGAGGGGCCAGGGGCGACCACCCATCCGCTGCTCCGCGGCCTGGGGGCCGGGCGGAAGGGCATTTCAGGCTGGCTGAGCAGGTTATGTAACGGCACACGTGGGTTTACTTTGGCCGCCTTGAAACCCTCAACACTCTGCAAACAGCCCGCCCTCCTCCGGCCATTGGAAACCCTCCCTGTTGGCTCCGCAGATGTGATCAGGGAGACAGTGCTGAAAGACACAGCTGTAGCCTGATGCCTCTGCGGCCGCGCCACGTGGGCTGTGACCTCCCGTCAGCTGAGCGAGGATCCCTGGGGAGCCTTGGCAGCCTCAGGCTGTGCAGATGCCTCGGGGCGAAGGCTGAAGGACAGGGCTGGGGTGCACCGGGCGCTCTCGGCTCTCCCTGTCTGTTTTACCTGGCAGAATCACAGACTCTCCTACCTGGAGCAGGTTTCTTCACTGGCCTCAGACTTGTCTGTTGCTCTCAATGGTCTGCACTGACCACGGGCTCCCTCCTACCCATGGTGCTGCCCCTTTGGTCTCTGCACTGGGCGCCCCGTTCTGTGGCACGGTGTCAGCCAAACGGAGCCCACAGAGGGGCTGGTCCTTGATAACACACGGTTGCCTTCCACATCCAGATACCTGCATTTCACAGGAAAATATTAACGACATTCTAAGCCAAACAAATGAATCTCTAATTGTGAAAAACGAGGCAGGGAGAGGGGACATTTCTGAATGGAGACCCTTCTGTTGAAGTCATCAGGTTTTGCATGGAGCCAGGCTGGGTCCACATCCAGGGGGAAGGTACTCACAGAGCCGTCCATGGCTGGTCCTGCCATGTAGGTGGCTTGTTAGTAAAGTCTCGATTGGCCGGACAGTGACCTGAAGGCTTAGGATGCTCCTGCCAAGCATCAGTACCCTCTGTGTTTGGACAGATCTCAGCTGTGCCCGTGTGCAGGGAGGCATCTGCTCCTGGCTCCGGGCCGTCTGTCGTGCTGCTTCCGATGCAGCCCGTTCCGCCGTCTGGACCGGACGACAGGCAGAGCAGAGCCTTGGTGAGGAGGCCACAGGTGGATGCCGGTTTAAGGACAGTGGGCCCAGCACGCCTCCCCCAGGCTTGCCGGACACCATGATCTGAGGTGTGTGGACAGATCTGAGTGGACGTGGAGCCGCTGTCCAGCTTTGCCTGGGGCAGCCGCTGAAAGCTCCCTCCTCCTTTAACCAGTGCCGCAAAGCCCCAGGTCTTGGTTTTTCTCAATCACTCTGGATGCCAAGGTGGAGGCCTGACTCGTCTCTGGGGCCTCCAAGAACCCCAGGGCCCTGCTTCCCACCCTCGCGGCCCCCGGCCCTCAGCCCGTGGAGCCCATCCCGCAGTGGCCCTACTCAAGAACAGGGCCTGTGCTGTGCGGCACCCGACAACCCAGACCACATACACGGTGCCTCGTGGTGGGAACAGAGGCTGCTCCCTCTGGGACTCCGAGTCTGAGATCCCGGGAGTGGGGCGCCTCGAGTCCCCATGCTGGACCTCTGTGGAGGACGGGTCCTGTGCTGGGCACCGTGCCCAGGCCTCAGGGGCACAGACGAGGAAACTGGGTTCTCCGGATCTCTAGGTTCGGGGGGTGAGGAGCAGGACCCAGGACACAGGCACAGGGGACAGTGAGGCAGGAGCGGCGGGAGGCTGGGTAAGCCCGTCCTGGCACCGAGGGACCTGCTCCCACGCAGTCCGGCTCCGCGGGGCTGGGCGCGGGAGTGACCCAGCTTCTTTTCTACTTTTTAATGTATGCAGTGTATTCATGACAACAGCTTGCATAATTCTGAGGCAGTACACAGTGTGCAGACTCTGGCTGAAATAAAGATATACAAGGGACTCGGTCAAAGAGAAGGTGGTCTGAGACGGGCGGAGCTGAGGCCGCAGCTGAGCTTGAGCCGGGGCTGCCCCTGGGCAGTCACGGGCTGAGAGGATGAGACAGTGCTGGCCCCGGGCCTCCCCGGGACACCTCACAGCCACCTTCGGCAGCCCGTCCGGTAGGGGAGGGGACCCCTCGTTCCCGGTCCCCATGCTCAGAGCTCTTGCTGTGCTGAACTGCACCGGGTCCTGCCCAGGCCTGAGACCGTGCGTCCCGCCCCCACCCCTAACCTAACCCAACCTAACCCTAACCCTCTGGGCCTTGGGTTTTCAGCTGTGATGTCACCTGTCTGCCATAGTGCCGGGTGGGGTGCAGGCTCTGGTTTGCAGAATTCCTGTGCCTGCCAGGTTGTGGTGCTAGGCGCCCAGGCCAGGACTCTGAGCTCCCAAGCACTGCCGCTGCTCAGCACATGTTTGAAAAGACGTCGAGTTCACTTTGCACTGGACCACAGAGAAGCACAGGCGGGTTTGTCGTGACCTTCTCTGGGGCGTCTCCTGCCGTGGTTCTGGACGCTCAGGGCCCATGGCCGTCACACACGGGAACTTTGTCACTTCCGCTCCAGCCGAGCCTTTCCAGAAGCTGGCGGGACTCCCCGTGGCTGAGAGGACAGGATGGACAGGGCTGGCAGGGACGCTCGGAAGGCATCTCTGGGACCAGACCACTCTGGCTCTTGCTGGCTGACTGAAGTACACATGATTCAGAAACACGCGGTTTTCATTCCTTGGAGGCACGTGGGTTGACATGGGGCGTGGTGGAGGTGAGGACGATTTTGGCCAAAGAAATCTGGGTTTGGCTCAAGTCACAAATGTGACAGAGACGTTGGGACACGTTTTTCAAGCACGTCTGGTGAGCAGGACCACCGGGGTGGGGCCTCCTCGAGGGAGGGCAGAGGTGGCATCTTGTCTGCAGGAAGTTGCACTGGGCGGTCTCACAGAATGATTTTCTGGCATCGTCTCTTTCACCCCATGGCAGCGCTGAGTTCCGCTTCAGAGAGACGGGACCTGCCCCAGGTCTCTGGGAGCCTGGGGTGAAGTCAGGGAGCCAGGCCCACTTTCTGTGCCTCCCCCAGCCTTCCTCTTGGTGCTCTGGATGTGGGGGTTCTGAGGGATGTTGTCTAGGGGTGACGTCAGGTCTGCTTTACGCAGGGACCCGACAACGCCGCTCACGGGCTGGTCTTCTACCCAGCAGTTGCCTGGATCTGCTCAGCCCCTAAGGCCCCCAAAGCCAAAAGCCATCCTCTTTCTGCATCCATCAGGGTCTGGTGTGGGAGCAGGTCCGGCCTTGGCTGCTGTGAGAGGCAACACAGAATCAGCTGGATGGGCGGGGAGTCAGCCCACAGGCCTGTGACCCGGGCTCCTCGAGTCCGCCGGCAGGTCCAGGCTGGTTTAGGGTGCAGACCTTGGGTTCCCCACTCAACCATGCCACCCTCGCAGAGCTTGATGGGATTCCCTGAGTGGACAGAGGGCACGTGCTCACCTGGCCCCTGGCCCACGGTAGGTCAGCGCTTGCTGTCAACGTATTTCCCTGGTGCTTCCGGACACGATTCTCTCTGGAATGGCACGTAGACCCAGGTGGGATGGGAGATGTGTGTGCAGGATGCAGAGGCTCAGTGGGCTGCCCGAGCTCGGCGGCTCTTCCGTGGCCACTCCCTCCAACGGCACTCAGCCTCTGGCTCCCCCAGGCCGCCGATGAGGGGGTCACAGTAGGACATAGGGAGGACCCGACCTGAGACACCACCTCGGCCTTCTCGTCGCTGTACCACCAGCGGGCAGGTGGTGAGAGAGCAGTATTCATCCACCATTTGGAGACGAGAACCCTTGGAAAAGAAAAATCCTACCAATCTAAATTGTATCTGTTTCCGTTTGAATTTGTGAAACTGTGGACAAAAGTTTCTTTAGCTTTAGCTGTGAGAAGCAGAAGTGCAGATTTGCTATGCAAAAGACGAATGTTGAAAAAATTGGTCAAAACGGATTGAAAACTCTGTTTTCTAAGCAAAGAGCAATGTAGGCTCTTCGGTGACCACAGACAGTGGCGCTCAGACAACTTCTCGGCTCCCCACAGAGAGCCGATGGCAGTGCGGCCCCCTCCGGCCACCCCCCTACGCAGCTCCGCGCAGCTCATCCCCAGCGTGTGCTTCGTCTTTGGGTCCACCCGGGTGCGACTCACTAGTTTCGAGGTACACGATTTTCCTCTAGCACAACGTTGGCATCAGTGTGAAAACGCCAAGGTGTGTGTCAGGAACCCCATGTCGCTGACAGAGGTGACGCCCTCCCGGCCACAGCATCAGGGACGAGGGTCTGTCATCGTCATCACCGAGCCCTCCTCCCCCTCGGCTCCCACTGTCTTCACCAGAGGGGCTTTTGGTGAACTGCTATCGCCAGGGCGTCTCCGGGGAATGTACACACCTTTTCCCTCACCCTCCTGACTACATTCGAGATGGGCCGCGGCAGCCGTCCTGCGTCACAGACATGGACAGTGAGGCTCAGAGAGGTGAGGTAACTTGCTCGGGGCCACACAGCTAGGAAGTGCAAGCGCCAGGATTTGAAGCGGGTCGGCTCGGAATCCCAGACTTTGTTTGCAGGCCCTGCGGCCTTGCTCAGACTGAAAGGCAGGACCACAGCTTCCAGACGTGCCTCCCTCCCCAGGACGAGCCCTGTTCATGGCACCCTTTGGGGAACGTGGGGGAACGCCAGGTCCTGGCACAGGTCCCAGGGGCGGAGGCCAAGGAAGCTGTCCTCACAACAGTAGTGGGCAGAGGGCCCTCTGCCCCTCCCTGCGACCTGACCCAGGCGGGTTTGAGAGAGAGAGTACAGACCGGTGCGGGAGGGCTCGGGCAGAGGCCGGGTCCGTGGGCAACAGCTCTACCTCCCCACGTGGCGTGCTTCCTGCTGGCACAGCGCGGCTCATTGTCTGCGTGAACTCACGCTCCCGTGCCCTGTGTGTTTCCTTCATAACAGGATGACAGACGTGGCGACTGCGAAGGGCTGCTGCCGCGTCTGAAAGCAGACAGCGCAGGGTGGCAGCGGCCAGGGCACCCCCGGGGCACTGCGGCCTGCTGGCTGTGGCCGAGGCTGGCGTGGGCTCTCCGCGTGCCCCTCCCGCGTGCCCCTCCCGGCCCCACAAAGCCCGGTGCTCAGTCCTGAAAGTGTCACCGTCCGGGCTCTGTCCGCCCGGCTCCGCTGGAGGCCGGCTCGTTCTCTCCCAGCTTGTCTGTCTCCGCGAGGCGCCCTGTGACGCGCACGGTGGCCAGACTCCCCGTGGCGATGTTTTGCTTGGACAGCTCTGCGCCCAGACCAGGCTGCAGTAGGTATGTTTCCTGTTTTTTGGGTTATTGCAGGAATCCGTTTCAGTGACTTTTTTTTTTTTTTACCATTATGTAACACGCTTGCGATTTCCCGACTTTCCAGTGGTTTCTTCCCCGCGCAGTCTCGCGGTGGCGCGCGGTGTAGGGTCACGCTGGCATCACCCCGCTCTCGGCACCCACGTCTCGGCGCGTGGGCTCTCGCGAGAAGGAGGCTGCGTGAAGAACCACGGTGCGTCTGCCGCTTTTTCTCCTTCCGGACCCAGAAAAGAGGCGGCCGCCCCGGAGGCACTTTCTTCCCGTCCCGCCTGCGGGACCCCCGCTCAGCCGGCCCCGCTGTCCTCCGGCCACGTCCCGCAGGTCCCCGCAGGCGCACGGCCACGCCAGCGGTGCGGGCAGGGAAGGCAGAGGCGGGCACTAACACCGCCGCGGCCGCAGGACTCGAGGGTTCACAGCCTGCCGGCTGCCTCCTGCCCCTCAGCCCCTCGGTGTTCCAGAGCCACGTGGGCAGGTGGGAAGGACCGAGCTCGGGGCTCGGCCAGCCTGGGGCTGCCACCTCGGTGTCCTCGCAGAGGGACCCAGCAGGCCGCCCCCAGCCTGCAGCTCTCTGCTGTGCAATGGGATGAGGGTCCCTCCTCGTGCACCAGGACGAACAGTGAGAGGCGAGCACAGGCATGCTTCTCCAGGCCTCGTCCTCCCTCTGCCTGGACGGTGGAGGCCCCCGAGTCCAGCACGGTGCCCTGTAAGCATGGGCCACGGGCTGCACTGTCAGGAGGCTCACACCTCAAGAAAGAAGCTGGATGTGGGCAGCCGAGGGGCAAGCCGAGACGGAGGCCTGTGCCACCCAGTGCCAGGGAGCCAGACGGAACCCCCAGCATAGAGAACCGTGCCCCCCACTCCCAATCAGATCGGCTTGGCGTCTCCGTGGTGGCAGAGGAGAGATGTCCCTGCCGGGGAGGCTGCAGGCTCTAGAGCACCCCACAACAGCTCCTGTGCTGCCTTCCCCGGCTGCCCCAGGTGGGCACTGAGGGCACTGTCTGTAGGGCTGACAGTGACCCCAGACACGCACCCCTGTCTTCATTCCCAGAACCTGTAAGTAAAACCTTATTTGGAAAATGAGTCTCTGCGGATGTCATTTAGGGTCTCGAGATGAGATAGTCCTGGATTGTCTGCTGGACCCTAAATCCAATGGCGAGTGTGCCTGTAGGGGGAAGGCAGGGGGAGGGTTGAGACAAGAAAAGACACACAGACGAGAAGCCACATGGTGACAGAGGTGGAGACGGAGGCTGCAGCTGCAAGCCCAGGGGCCTGGAGCCACCCCAGCTGTGAGGGGCGGAAGACCCTCCCCAAGAGCCCCAGAGGGAGCAGGCCCCGCTGAGACCTTGGACTTTCGGCCTCCAGAAATGAGAGTGAAGACATTTCTGTTGTCTTCCTGCCGTTTGTGGTGATTTGTTATGGCCGCCCAGGACACACAGATGCAATCTTATTTATCTTACAAATACCTGTGTGGTAGGTATTCGATGTCCATTTTACAGGTGGAGAAACTGAGGCCTGGAGTTTTTTTTTTTTATCCTCATCCGAGGACATTTTTGCATTTATCTTCAGATAGAGCGGGAGGGAGAGAGGGTGGAAGAGAGAGAGAGAAACGTCGATGTGGGAGAGACACATCGAGTGGTTGCCACCCACATGACCCCAACCGGGGCCGGGGACCAACCGTAACCGTGGTGCATGTCCCCAGCAGGAACCGAACCCGGGTCTCTCTGGTCCGCGGGCCGATGCTCCAACCGCTGAGCCAAACCGGCCAGGGCGAGGCCCGGAGTTTTGATAATTTGCCTGGGGTGGTGGCTGAGTGGTGGAACGGAATCCAGCCTCTTGCAACGCCTGAGCTGGGTCCGAAGAAGCCAGTGATCTGAGAGAAGTCCCGCTGGGAGATGGGATGTGAGCTCCTGCCGAGAAGTGACTGGAAACGCTGGAGGAGCCCGGCAGGGTCGTGCTGGGTCATGCCAAGGGCTGGCCAAGGAATCTGGCTCCACACGGCGCCTTGCAGTGGGGTCTCCACGCCGGGCTCCTCTGTGTGCAGAGTTGACTGGAGTTCCCGCCGCTCGTGTATCCGGAGGCCCTGCTTCTGGCCAGGGACACCCAAGCCCTCACTCTGTCTGGTGACTGAGGGACTGTGGCAGAAGTGCACAGGGCCCTGCTGGGAGCACAGACACCATCCCGGGGCTGAGGCCCCTGGAGACTGTCCTTGCCTGACGCATGGCGGGTTTCAACAAAGGGCAGTTCTGTTTCTTTTCTACAGAGAAACGGACCGTGGTCTGGGGGAGAAGTGGGGACCAGAAGGGACATTTACCAATAGCCGGCTCCCTCCTCCTAGCCCCTCAGCTACTCCTCCCAGCATCTCTGAGGCCGGTCCTGTGTCTCCTTCTTGGTGGGGCATGAGGATGGTGCTGGGTGGTCACAGTGCCTGGTGCAGATCTCCGGGTGGGCGCTGCTTGCGCCCTGGTCCTCCTGTGCTCCAGCTGCAGCTTGGGGAGCACCTGGTCTGGATGTGTTTTGGTTTTGGTGGTTTCAATTCCTCCTTTGTCTGGCCTCTGCCCTGCCCCCACCTCCCATCCTAGCTCCCCTTCTTGGAACCTGTCTGGGTGGTGTCTCCACTCTGAGCATGCAGGACCCCAGAGCACAGTTAGCTGTTCACACGTGTGTGCAGAGGCGATGTGGTGTGGCCGGTGTTCCTCTGAGGGTACAGAGTGCTTGCCTTTGCATGTGTGGTACGTGTGTACAGTGGTACACATAACATACATGTAACATATACACACTTATACATACATGTAACATGTCTGCAAAGTCCAGATGGTGTGTGTGCATACTGTGGAGAGTGTTTGCAGGACTGTGTGTGTGCAACTTCAGTACTGCGTGGACAACTTATGCATGTGCAATGTCGTGTGTGCATTGCTTTGAGGTTTGTGCACGGTATTGTGTGTATGCATGTGTGTGCATGTGCTGTGGGTGTGAGTGTGCAGCAGTGTGCAGTGTGTGTGTATGTGTACATGCATCTCATATGCTCTGAAAAGAAAGCCAAGCGTGGGGCTAGGCAACCTTCACTAGTTCCTTGGAAGGATCGAAAGGTCAAGAGTATTCCATCACTGCTCTGGCCAGTTTGGTTCAGTGGTTAGAACCTCGGCCTGTAGACCGAAGGGTCTCAGGTTCAAATCCCAGTCAAGGGCACATACCTGGGCTTCAGATTCAACTCCAGGCCCCGGTCGGCTTGTTCGGGAGGCAACTGATCGACATGTGTCTCTCACATGGATGTTTCTGTCTTCCTCCCTCCCTCCCTTCCACTCTGTCTAAAAAATGGAAAAATATCCTCTGGTGAAGATGAACAACAACAACAACAAAAGAGTATCCAGTCACGTAGAGGGCTCTTTGAAGATATTGGGTGTGTGGCTCGATTGGCAACGGTGCCGCAGCAGATGGAATGAACCCTGGGACGTACACAGGAGACCCCCAGAGTCCTTGAGAATATGACCTCAGCAGAGACACTGGTTTCAGCTTGAACTGAAAGGGACAGCGAGGAGGCCGTGAAAGACCAAAGGCGACGTTTGCACATCCCCAAATTCTACAGACGGGAAGCAGGCTGATGAAAAAGGAAGGATGATTCAAGGCGGGAGCCACGAGCCCGAGGCAGAGCCGGGCTCACCCTGGCCTCAGACTCAACCTGGTTGGCCCAGCGCCTTTTGAAACGGCTCAGGACCAGTGACTCTTCTTCCTCTCCACCTTCCCCCCCTTGGAATGGGGCGGCTACAACTGTCAGTACGTTCCTTTCCCAACGTTGTGTGTTGGGAGCAGACAACTGGCTTTTGGGTTTCCCATGTTCATAGGTGGAGAGCAGTTGTGCCCCAGGATGGGTGATACCCAGAGCCTCACCTACGCTAATGACAAGATTTGGGACTTTTGAATTGAGCCCTGTCGGGAGCAACCTGGTCAAGGGGAGCAGTTTGTGAAACGAGGTTGGGGAGAAGTCTGGGGCTGTGCCCTTGGCCAGGGCAGAGTGCACAGGCTGGGGTGCTGGGCAGGGGGCCTGGGTGACGGGAGTTCTCGCCTCAGCCTTCTCACTTGCCAAGTGTGCTGAACGGGTTCGGGAATGCCTGTGACCCCCACCCCCACCCTGCCCCAGCCCCAAACAGTAGCAGTCACTCCTGCAGCTCGGTGGGGGAAACACTGTCCCGCCCCACTGGTGTGTTGTCAGTGAGGCAGAGCCCCGAGCCTGCCGGCTGCTGGACAGGGTGAGGTCTGTCTGCCGTGGGGCTGCCGCGCCTAATGCGCGGGCCTGGGCTGGGCTCACTGGGCGCCCCAGGGGCCTGCCGGAGAAGCGTGTCGCCCAGGTGTCCCGCCCCAATGTCAGACGTCTGTCGGTGCCTGTCGTGAACAAGGCCGGGATGGTTTCGGTCACAGCCGTGAAGGTTGCGAGTGGACTGTGTTTTTAAAGTGTTGGCGATGGATATTTCACCCGTGCCTTGAGGGTGGCAGCGCGGGTCCTGACTGAGGTGACTGGCCCGCCTGCCACCGGGTGTGGTTCAGCTGGTCCGAGACAAGTCACAGTCAAGTCATTTTGTTTGATGTTACGGCCTTTAGGTGAGTTTCTGGTGTGGGGGAGCCCCCCTCCCCTCCTTCTGACTCCAGCCTTCCCCAGCTAGGTGTCCACAAAGCATGTCTCTCTGCAGGACCCTCAGTAGTGGGGTTGGAGGGTGGGCAGGGAGCCGGGAGGCTGAGGAACCTCCCCTCTCTGGTCACGGTCCTCCCCATCCACTCCCTGTCCACTCCTGTCCTGCGGAGGGACGCAGCAGCACTAGGCACTGAGGCCTCAGGTGGGGGGAAGCCAGGCTCCGCCAGGACAGGGAGCAGGAGCGACAGGCCCGGCTGGGGCCATCGCTGGGCTGTGAGCTAGCTGGGGTGCATTTCCCTGGGCCATGCACAGTGGCAGCACAGCAGGGGTTGGGGGACCCCTGGCCTGGCAGGGAGCTGAGTCCACCCGTGGCCTAGGCAGTCAGGAGCCACTGTGGGGTCCCACAGGGAGGGGCTGAGGCCGCAGAGCCTGTGGGATGTTCCGGTTGGCGTTAGAATAGGAGGCCTAAGTGCAGGAGCCCAGCGCAGCACACCGGCTCCTTGGGGTGTTGGGGAGAGGTGAGGCCCTGCACTGGGATGGACGCTGTGGCCAGTGGGGGCTTTGGCCAGAGGCATAGCCAGGCTGGCCACTTTGAGAGCAGGACTCCAGCACGGGGCACCTGGCACTCCTGATGGAGTTTCCCACACACAAAGAAGGCGAAAGCACGTGTTGACCCCACAGGGGCAGGATGACATAAGCCTCCCACCCTTCGTGGCCAACCCTGATCCTACAGTCACATCCAGGGCGAGTGGGTTTGCAGGAAATGGACCCTCCTGGAATACGGTTCCTGCGCCAGTTGGGCCCTAGGAGCCCCGCTCACCAGCTGTGGGGCCCCGGGCAGACCTTGGGCCTGTCTGTGGATCAGGATCGAGTGGTCGTGTGAGTCCTGGCCTGGGACAGGCAGATGCTGTCACACGTTGTGGTCGGAATCCGTCAGAACTGGCTCCAAATGCTCCCTGTTCACCACGTGCGCTGGCAAACCCAGGCCTGTGCCCGTGTGCCTGTGTGCCTGTGCATGTGTGTTCACGTGTGTGTTCACATGTGTGCATGTGTTTGCATGTGCATGTGTGTCCATGTGTGCGTGCATTCGTGTCCACGTGGGCATGTGTGTTCCCGTGCGCACGTGTGTGTTCGCACGTGCATGTGTGTTCACGTGTGCATGCATTTGTGTTCATATGTGCGTGTGTGTTCGCGCGTGCATGTGTGTTCACGTGTGCGTGCATCTGTGTTCACGCGTGCATGTGTGTTCATGCGTGCATGTGTGTTCGTGTGTGCATGTGCGTTCACATGTGGTGGTGTGCATGTGGTGAAATGCTGCAGAGGAAAAGCAGCCCAGGAACTCGGGGGTTGGAGGGGAACTGGGCTGTGCCAGGGTCCCTCCCGGGGCTGTGTGGGGGTGAGTGGGCTGAGGCCACAGGAAGAGTCTGTTGTTCTGGGAGTGTGTGGGGGACACTCTTTCTCACAGGCTTTATTTCCTGTTTTAACACAAGTGAATATTCTGAAATTAAAAACTGTTAACTCCCCATGAGAATGAGCAGGTTTGCTGGGATCGAAACCTTCCCTCACTGCCTGTCCTGGAGACATGGGGTGCTTCCCTGGTCTCGGGGTCCTGCCCTTCCTCCAGCAGCCCCTGCACAGGGGTGTGTCTGAAGGCCCAGGACTGACACCCCATCCTCTGTCAGCCCTGCCTCGTGGTGGGAAACCCCTGATGAAGGTTGTCTTTCCTGTGACATGCTCAGGTCCCCAGAGCCACTGGGCCTCCTCACTGTCCTTCTCAGGACCTCTGGAGGGCTGCTCTTGGAGCCAGGGAGCCCGGTACGGCAAGGTCAGAGGTGGAAGGATGTCAGCAGAGGCCCCCATCGCCCCTGGAGGAGTCCTGAGGTGGGCACTCTCCCTGAGGCGCAAAGCAGCAGTCTCCCCCAGCCAGCTCCCGGGATCAGCCAGGCCTTGCTTTGTGCCCTGCGGATTGTCTTGTAGACTCTGGCTTCTGCCACAGAAGGGAAGGCCCCAAAGGCCCCTGTGGGCTGTGCCTCTGCTTGTCCCCAAACCACCCTGTAATCCCTTGGGGGGATCAGTTTCTGCCTGGAGAGGGGTCTTGGAGGGAGCTGGGGGCTTCAGAGTTCAGGATGGAGCAGAGGCCAAGGAACGAGGAGGCTGGGGTTGCATGGGGACCTCGAGGGGGCCGAGGAGCTTGGGGGGGGGGTCCACGTAGAGAAGAGTCCACAGATTGGGAGGGAGGGCTGCAGCTATGGGGTGGGAGGGCGGTTCTGCCTGATCCTCATGAACGCTCAGAGTCTCCATGCACTTCGTGGGGGCTGCCGTGGTGAGAAAGGGGCACTTTCTTTGGCATCACGCTTGTCCCCGGACCCTGGGTGGGCTCAGGAGCAGGCCCTGGGGGACCTGGGGTTGCAGGAAGGACGAGCAGGCAGAGGAGCCATGCACCCTGTTTCCAACACTGGCCGAGCCCGGTGTCTGCCCCCACCCAACCTGGTGACAAGCTTGAAGGCTTCAACCAGTCCAGAGGGTCCCGGGCAGACACTTCCCAAGGAGTCTGTCCCCTTCCGAGCCTGAGCATCACAGGAGAGCCAGGGAGTCCACCACTGATGAGGACGGGGTTCTGATGGGGGGAGGCCGGCTTGGGCCTGGTGAGGCGGGGCTCAGAGAGGAGGGAGCTTCACCCTAGGGTGGGAGGAGGTTTGAGGTGAAGGACCAGGCTGGGCCAGGACCCAGAAAGACCCCAAGCACTGTGAGGGTTAGTCACCGTGGTCACGAGGACGAAGGCCCACGAGAACAGAATGGCGAGTGAGGGGATGCCGGCCTCCTAGGCTGGGCGTGTAGGTTGGGACCACAGCCCCACTGTAGGGTGAATCAGGGCTGCTGAGAAACTGGCCAGACTGTGAATCGAGGAGCCCTGGAGGATGGTGAGGCCCAGGAAGGGGCAGGAGGAGCCCGGTGTGGGTGGGGTGGGGCAGGGCCTTAGGGCAGAGGCCGGGTAGCCGAGAGTTTCCCACTGGGGCCTAGAAGCCTGGACAGGACGGCACCTCGCTTTGGAGACAGGGAGCGTGAGAGGCTCCGGGCTCGGATTCAGCTAGAACGTCAGTGTGTTGTTCTCTGATGGAACCCAGGACCATGAGCCAGTGACAGCCTACCCTGGGCGGCCAGCAGGGCTGCAGGCGTGGCTCCTCCCACAGGGTAGGGTTGGCCGAGCCCGCTGCCCACCTGGAGCCCTGAGCAAGGAGGAGGACCATGGCCAAGGGCCCACGTAGCCTCAGGTGGGACCTGGGTTCTGGGGTCCTCACTGCCAACAGGCTGCCTCCCCGGTTTCCCAGAGCCCCCGCTGTGGCCCATCGTCTGCTGTTGGGGGGGGTGTCCTCCTCACCCCCCAGGCCCCACAGTCTCCGCCCTTGGAGGGAACTGGGGCCTGTCTTTTGGACATAATTCCAGTCTGTGGTCATTCTTTGCAGACGCACCCCTCGTGGAGATGAGAGGTCCCCCCGGACCTTGGTTTGGGGTGGGAAATTGGCTTGGGCCCATGTTAACCTAAGTCGTATTTTGTTCTTAATATTCCAGAGTCGTATTTGAGGCCAGGCCAAATCCTGCCTGCCTTCGGCGGGCTGAGACTTGGGGCTCATCTGAGGACACCTGAGTAAGGTGGCCTGGGCGCCCGGACTTGTGGCACCCCTCACCCTGGGTGCTCAGCAGAGGGCCAGGACCCTGAGTCACCCAGAGGAAAGAATGTGCCTTCTGCTGGGCAAGGCCAGTGGGCACGGGGGCAGCGAGGTCCCTCTGTGCCTCATTCCCTTGGTGTCCCCCTCAGACTCCCCGGCCCCCAAGCATGATCCCCACACGCTGGCGAGACAGTGCAGGGGGAGGGTCCCCAACCCACTAATGGGTAGTGCCTCCGTGGTGATCGGGGTCAGCTTCTGGGACAGTCATAGGAAACAGCCCACACGTGTCCTCCTCGAACGGGGCCGTGCAGTGATGGCCAGGTCCTGATAATGCCGTGGGATGTGCTGTCACCCAGTGGGCCCCTGAGCCACAGGGATGTGGTAAGGGGAGCCGGGCAGGTCCCTGGCCCGCAGAGGTGTCGGGTGTGGCTGAGTGAGCTGAGACCTGGGTGTTACCGGACAGGGGACCTGGCCCTGAGTGGAGCTGTCTGGGGCTGGGCCCCAGTGAGTGGGTTCTTGACTGTGCAGGAAAAGTTTCACCACACGAGTCCAGGTGAATTTTGGGGGACGTTTATTAAAGCTGGGGACAGTGAGACAAGGAAGGGCTGGGAAATGAGCCCAGGCTGGTCTGCTTTGTTTTGCTGAGAAGTCAGAGGGAAGGGGGCCCTGGGGTCAGGTCCAGGGGTTGCTGGGAAGAACCGCCACTGCCCAGTGCTGCCCCGTCTGCAAGCCTCGTGGGGTCCCTTAGAGTTTAGGAGGTACGTGGCTGTGGGGAAAGGAAGAGGGGGAGCCATGGGGCCGTGTTCCTGGGAAAGAGCTGGGACCTTTGTCTTGAGGCTTTTCTCTCTGTCTTGCAGGTGGGACTCTGAGGGAAGGTCTCAGTGGAGGGTTTCAGCAGAACATTCATCAGTTTTCTAGGTGTGTTCCTTCGGGGTATGGTCCTCGGATTGGTCAGAGTTGGGGCAGGGAGTTTCTGGTCATTGCAGCTGGTCCTGGTGTCGCCCACCTGGTTTTGCTGTTTTCTGGGTCGGGGGCTGAAATACGGCTGAGGCCTGGATGTTATCTTTATGGAGGTGACTTTCTGCATGCGCTCTATATTGCTCTGTCAGGTTGTCCGGCTCTGTTTCAATTTC
This sequence comes from Tadarida brasiliensis, assembly GCA_030848825.1. Classification (NCBI taxonomy): domain Eukaryota; kingdom Metazoa; phylum Chordata; class Mammalia; order Chiroptera; family Molossidae; genus Tadarida; species Tadarida brasiliensis. The sequence goes on from CM061273.1 coordinate 66,892,253, forward strand.
CCTGTCCCACTTGTCCTGGCTCACTGGCCTGTCTCGTGGGGAGGCAACTAGCAGAGGAGTCGCCATCTGGCCGGGTGTCCCCTGCGTTCCTGTGGCTGCCCCATGGAGAAGACTCAGGGTGGCCGTCAGGAGGGAGATGACAGGCTCGGGCCAGGTAAGGGGGAGGCTCCCAGAAATGTCCTGAGGTCCAGGTTGGAGACGCCCCCATGTGCCCCCAGGGCCGCCCCACATCTGGCTGCCACTGAGCGCTCAGCTTGCTGTCCCTTGTGGGCAGAGGGTCCTTCCCCTCCCCCGCAGTCCATGCCCCGCCCCGCCCCCGCTCCTTCCCTGGGGCCCCTGTCCCGGGGGTGGAAAAAGCACCTGGAACAAGTCCCATGTTTCCTGGGAAAGGGGTGCGTCCCTCCTCAGACCCCACTCCCTGATTCATGAGCCGGGAACCCTGCCCGGCCGCCACCCCCGTGCAGGACGTTCCACTGCACGGAGGATTTCACAGGCATCTGGATCAAATAACTGGCTGATAGCGCGTATAAATTAGAGACGGAACTCTCCGGAAGGCAGAGTCATAGCAATTCACTCCGACGCCATGCACACAGCAGGGGCTGGGCTCACTGAGAAGCAGTCCCAGAGGGAAGAGCCGGAGCTGCCCACGCAGAGCCCTGCCCTGGAGGGACGAGGGGGCGGTGGGCCTGGCACATCTCCCAGGGCCAGGGCGTGGCAGGATGGGGGCCTCCTGCAGAGCACAGCTGAGCCAGGGCCTTGAACCAGCCCCTGAGTGTCCACTGGCCCCGTGGCCAGGCAGGTTTGGCTGTGTGACCTCCCCGAGCCTGTCATCCCCTCCAGGCCTCCATCCCCTCCTCAGGTCCTGTGAGAACCCAGCAGAGACTGTGGAAGCCCTGACTGGGGCTGTGAGCAGAGGGCAGCTCTCCAGGAAGGTGTAAGACATCGGGAATGGGGGACATACAGTGGCCTGGTGGGCGGCCAAAGGAAGTCTGGAGGGAGGAGACAGTGGGGAGCCAGGGCAGCCGGACACAGGTGGGAACAGCCTCCTGCTTCCAAGCCCACCCACTGGCCTCCCCTCCAAGGTCCTGTCCCGGGTGGCTCTTAGGGTCTGCGTTCTCCACCACACGGCTCCCCCTGAAGAGTGCAAGCTCAGGGCCTGATGCCGAAGGAGCTGTTTCCAGGGCTTGGCTGCTCCGGCACGGACGTCCTTCCAAAGGCTCTGGTAGGGGCTTCATTCGCTTCCCAGAAGGCGTTCTAGCCAGCGCTGGACCTCGTCAGGATCGCTGGACTTCTTACGTCTGTGATGTGTATGGAGATGAATGTTCCGTTGGGCCCCATAGGGTGCTTTGATATTTTTTCCAGCTCTCCGCCGCCGCTTTCTACGCTGTGGTCAGGGGCATTCTTACCGATCCGTGGGGGTTCTTTCCACGTCATGGGTGCTAGTCCATGGGTGTCCTTCCAGTGTGTTGATAAACATTTAACCTTTCAGTGGTATTTCTTCTTCACACAGACGTCCTCCAGTTTTCTGCAGCCGAAGTTGTTCATTGTTTCCTTTCGGGCTTCGGATCTGGTCTTGCCTGTCTGCCCGAGGGCATGCACACACGCCCTGGTCTTTCCTTCAGCGCTTTTCTGATTATCCTTCTGCCTCTAATCTATCTGAGTTTATTTTGGGGTCTGGGGTGAGACAGAGTGGAACCATTTTTCCACATCAAATCTTAGCTCTCACGAGCCCCAGAGGACACAAATTATAGCGTCGGGGCTCAGAGCAGAGGCCCTGGAGCCAGGCTTCCTGGGCTGCATCCAGGCCCTGCCCCTCACGGCTGGGTATTGGCCCATAGCTGAGCTGACCCGGGCCTCAGTTTCCTCATCTCCAAAGGGGTCTTTTGTGGATTAAATGAGCACCATTGTGTGACCCTCGGCAGTGAGCCAGGTGGTCTGTGCCAGGCCCGGGGGTCTCCCAGCCTCCAAGCAGTTCCCAGGCCCCAAGGCCCTCACCTCCTCCTGCTGCTGGAAGAGAGCATGGGGGTTGGGGCTGAGAGGAAGAAGGAGCCCCACAGCCTCCAGGTGACTTGGCTGGAGTGAGACCAACACCTGTGCTTGGCAAGGCCACCCTCACCCCAGTGACCTCAGGACAAGGATGACCCCACCTGGCTGCTGGGGCTTCTTGGGGCGAGGACAGCCTCATGAGGTCCTGTCCAGCCTGGCTAAACAAGCCCAGAGATGCCCCGGAAGCTGGACCTGGATGTCAGGCTACACTCCTGCCAAGGAGGGAACCACGACCTGAGGGCAGAGATGGGGATGCTGGGTGGCTTAGACCATGTCTAGGTGGCACCCGCCTGCACTGAAAAGGGGTCCCTTCCTCACAGGTCAGCCAAGGGCCCTGGGCATCGAGCTCTGGGGGCTGGAGGCATGTCCTCCTGACAAGTCCCCTCTCAATCTGGCCTGGCCCCTTTCTTGCACCCCACCCCTCTCCTGGGTCTATCCAGCCTGCCTCAGGCTGTCCCCCAAACCCTGACCCTGATCCTGAGCCTGCACACAGCCCCTGGGTGCATGGCCCAGCTTCTTCCTGCTGTGCCCTCTGCCGTCTAACAGCTGCTCTCAGCCTGGCGCTGGCTGGAGGACGACGGTCGGGGAGCCCAGCTGTTCATACGGGTCAGTGTGTGAGGGGAGAGGTTGAGAAACATGACATAAGTAGAGGCCTGGCAAGTGGGAGCTGTGGGTGGTGAGCTATGGGGACTGAGTCAGGACCCTCCCCGGCCACCCCTGCCTAGAGTGACCAGGTCAGCCCCCGAGGGGATGGAGCTTGGTCAGGGTAAAGGAGCCACGGGCCCTCCCTGGAGAGGAGAGGATATGCTGGCCACCCACAGTGTCTTCAAGAGACGCTCCCTGTAAGGACGGGCCCTGCAGGTGACGGTCAGTCCCTCAGTCCCCTGGCACCCTGGCGTCCCCTCGGCTGAAGGACCAGAGCAGGAGCCACCTGACAGGGTTGGTGCCAGGGGTCAGCCGCCGCGGAGACCCAGGAACCCGCGGAGGGACGTAGAGACACAGCATGTTCTCTCTCTGAAGGGCACGCGGGTTCCACAGAAGGAGACAGCGGCCGAGTTTCCCCCTCTTCGAGACGAGAGGCATCTGAGCCGGCCTCACCTAGCCGACTGGATTCATTTCTGCAGGAGCTGGGAGCCCAGACGGGCCATCGATGTTGCTGAGCTGAGCACGGTTGCAACACTTTCCTGTAAGACAGACTAAAACAGAAGTTGATGTCTTCCTCATAGAAGAAATACATAAATCAGTTAAAAATAGTTCTCGGAGCGGATGTGATGATGTCGTGACTGCCACAGGAAACACAGGACTCGGGCTCATCCACTAACAGGAAAGTGGAGGCAGCCTCCAGTCTTTGGGCTCCTCGGGCAGGGCAGCCGGGCCCTCTGACCTCACCCCGCACAGCGGACCCGCTGCCTCCAGGGCCACTTGCGGGGCGTCCGTCCCCAGCTCAGACCTTCCCCAGCACAGGAGCCGCCCGGTGTGCACAAGCCCGCGAGTCCCCGGGACCACAAGCCCGCGAGTCCCCGGGACCGAGCACAGCGGTGGATTTTCAGTGTGGTCCACTGTGCCTCCCCCCGATGGGAGGGGGTGGGTGTTGCCGGCACGGCCTGGGCACAGCGAGGCCTCTGGTTTACTTGTGACAAACAAAACCTGTGTTTTCACACAGATGCTGGGTGGCAAGGGTCCTGCCATCCTGCGGTCTCTGCAGCGGTGCCAGCCACGGGCCCTGAGGTCCCGGCTGCCTTCGGAGGAGCAGGGAGGCCCTCGCCCCCAGAGCCCAGGGGCCATGCCCGTGGCCTTTCACTGTCCCGCAGCCTCACGGAGAAGGGCTCTGGCTCCGGTGCAGGGACAGGGAGGGACCCAGGAGCCAGGTTGCTCTGGGGGGAGGGCTACTGAGCATGCCACAGGGGGAGCCCGAGGACACAGGGCCTTGTGGGAGAGGAAGGCCGCCAACACCAGCCCGTTGACCGCAAGCCGGCGGCAAACCAGCACCTCGCGTGAGTGAGGGCTGCCGCGGAGCCCAGAGCTGACCTGAAGGTCCCCAGGGGGACCCTGAACCAGGCCGACGACCACTGTTGCCATGGTTGGAGAGCCTCCCTGTGGGGCCTGTGCTGGGCTGGACCTCCTTCCTGAGCCCAGGCTCGGCTTCCATACATCTGGGCCAGCCTGGCCCTGCCTGGGTCAGGGGCTCCGCCTCCTGGCCTGGGGGTCCTCTGGGGGGAGGGGGAGCAGGGGAGCCTTGGCTGGGAAGGAGCCATGTTTGGGAATATGTCCTTCCCAGGAAATCCCCAAAGCAGACACCTGTCGGTTTTCCCTAAAAAGTAGCCCAGAAGCTCAAAAGCAGTTTTCTTTTCATATTGTGGAGCCAGTGAAAGCGATTTCTCCCAATGTCAACACTGTCGTAGGTTCTTTTAAAGGTTTTTTTCTTTATTGATTTTAGAGAGAGGAAAGGAGAGGGAGAGAGAGACAGAAACATCGATGAGAGAGAATATCAATTGGCCGCCTCCTGCACGCCCCCCACTGGGGATCGGGCCCACAACCTGGGCATGTGTCCTGACCGGGAATCGAAACTGCCGACCTCCTGGTGCATGGGTCGACGCTCAACCACTGAGCCACACTGGCCGGGCTGTCATAGGTTCTTAAAAGTTTGCAGACCTTGTGCCCCAACCTTCAGGGTGTGATGACTAAAGAAACCAGGAGGTTCCAGCCCTGCCCTCCTGGGGAGAGGCCTTCAGAGGGAGGGAAGAGCCCACCCGGCCCACTCGACCAGCCGGAAAGTGGATCAGGAGAAACACCCAGCCTCTGCCTTCATCACAAACACACACGTGCGCACAGTCACATATGAGCACATGTGCATATACACGTACACCCACACCCATGTACTCACACACCCACATGCACATGTCTTCTCATACATGCACACTTTCATACACATCCACAGGTGGGGACGGGTGCACAGGAAGACACGTGTGTCTGTGTGCATACACATGCCCAGGTGTGGCAAGAGGAGGCGGGGGAAAGTCCTGTTCTCTGTGCCCCAAGCCCCTCACCTTGCTTGGAACCCAGCAGGTACCCACTGGCTACTGGCCACATGGACGAGTACGTGGGTGCAGGACACAGGGGCAGGCACCCAGCTCTGTGTGCCAGCAGCTGGGAGACGGGGGCTTCCATAGTGGGCTGGAGGGGTGGCTCAGAGTGCTCTGGCTTGCCTTCTATGTGCCAGGTTCTCACGAACCCAGTGGGCAGGTGAGATTCAGAGACTTCCCAGGATGTGGAGGCTCAGCTGCACCTCCCTGGGAGGGGCAACGCTGTGTTCCCAAGTGCTCATGGTCCTATGGCCCCTCCCCCACCCCTCCCTGTGCTCTGTGCCGTTCAAGGTCACCGTCCAGACTGTCTGTCCTCTGGGGTGAACGGAGTGTGCCCCTCAACAAGCGGCTGCTCCTGAGTAAATCAGACCTTCCTCTACCCCATCTCCGTGAGGCCCAGTTTCTGGTCTCTTACGCCCTTTGCTGTGAAGCGCCCTCCCCGGAGTGGCTGGGGAGCAGAGGTTTAGTTTCTCACTGTTGACCCCCTCACTCTCCCCTGGGTTTCTGAATCCAAACATCTCGAGTGATCCGGCTGTGGGAGGTCATCTGTGCTTGGCTGTTGGACACAGAGGTCATCTTCAGGGGTGTGATCACTCTCAGATGCTCTAAGCTCAGGGACCTGGATCCAGGCCAGAGACCCAGGGTGAGGAAATGCTTTGGGGCGCCCACCCAGGCTTTGGCCAGCAGGGGGCGGTCCCCTGGTTGGCGGGTGTTTGGACGGTGCTGGGCCCCTTGGCATCTGCAGCCGACTATAGAGCCATTGTCCTGTCCTCCCCTCCTTCCTGCTGGTGGTGTCCAGCAGGGTGGGTGCTGGAACCTGCCCCTGGTCAGCCCTCCCCGTGTCCGCCTGATGGCCCTTCATGGGCCTGGTCTCACCCAGAGCCGCCCCTGCACCCCTGCCCTGCCGTGGGCACGTTGTCTGAGCTCATTAACCAAAGGCCTCGCCCTTCTCAGGCCTGAGTACGCGGCGAGTGCCTGTGGGGCCTCAGAGAGGCTGTACACACTGTGCAATCTGCCTGCACGCCCACCGCTCTGCCCGGCCACGCCGCGGAGTCCCAGCCCCTGCTTATCCTGCTGCCCTGTCTGGCCACTGACTTCACCATATGATAAATATTTGAAAGGCTAGCTTTCTTTTCAAAAAGTTTAAATGGCAAAGTTCAGCATGTAAGCACAGATATCCACTGTAAAACGCTTCCCCAGGCTCTCCCAGAGGCCAGCACACTGGTCAGGGACGGCTCGGTGGGCCTGAGTCCTGACCCCATGGCTGGGTCGCTGCAGCTCAGGCTTGTTCCTGGTGCTGCCGGAAGAGGGTCTTTGGGCAACACAGCCCGGACGGAGGAGACCAGGCTGCAGGGTGTGCAGCCACCAGAGAGAGCTGGCTGTGGCCCTAGCTTTCACTCCAGGGTTTTGGCGACAATCAGCCACTGTGCTGACTGCCCACCTGACCCGTTCACGCTCTTCCCTGGTCCTCTGTCCACGGCTGCCCGTGCCAGGCTGACCACCCACTGTGTGCCAGGGCTTATGTGTGACTCTCAGGGAGCAGCTTGGTCCCTGTCCCAGCGTTCACAATGGGAGGTTCAGAACCGCCCTCGGGCAGATGGACACAGCACTGGGCATTTCTGCGCCGACTTGCTAACGCACAAAAGGAGGATGATTCAGGATGTGAAGGGAGCGCTTTCCGAAGGCTTCCACTGTGGGATGCATGTCTGCCGCAGCTGTGAGGTGCTGGGGGCACCCTGACGGGGTGGGTGGTGGGGTGTTCCGAGGAAGTTGGGTGAGGCAGCCAGGGAGCAGCACCCACGCCCTGGGCCGGGCACCCCTTCAGTGTGGGCAGAGGTGCAGTGTGGCTGGCCTCAGGGCACATGGGTGGGTGGGGTGCACCATGGAGCCTTCTGGAGCTGAGTCACCCTCTGGCTCCAGGAAGCCTGGCCACATGACCTCCAAACTGAGGCAACTGGGCCTTTCTGCTGAATGCGAGCAAAGTTACCGCCGCTTCTGAAGCCACGGGGAGGGAGCGCGTGTCACTGAGCACCCCTTCAAACAGGCAGCATCTCGGGCACCTCCAGTGTTGGCAGGGATGGCGTCAAGGGTCTTGGAGCGAGGAGTTCCATGAAGAGCTGGGACATCTCTGTCTGCAGACGCTGGTGGTCCTCACCAAGAGGGGAAATGGCTTAGAACCACACTGCGGACACAGCGCACCCCAACTTGTGTGAATGTCTTAGACTGAGGAACAGACGGAGCTTACAAGCTCAAATAGACACAGGAACCACACACACTCCAATGTCAGAAATGCATGCTCAGCACCGGCACACCACATACATAGATGTACCCAGACACACACCACACACATACACACATATGCACAGATGAAACACACCTACATGTCCCACACATACTCACACACATAGACATTCACACAGCCTTGCACTGCACACACCCTCAGCCTGGTGGACAGGCTTGGGATGGGGATCCCAGGCCTACCTGAGACACAGGACAGGGGAAGGAAACGGAGGGTGCCCCCGGGTAGGGCCCCTGGTTCTGACATGGCACTGCATGTGCCCTGGGTCCTGCCCTATCCTAGCCTCTACTTTCTCCTCCATGAAACAGGCATCCAGGGGTGACCCAACTGCTTAAGTGGAACCAGGGGCCGGGCACCCAGAGGAAGAGAGAGCTTAAGGAAGAGGTGCAGGGTTCTGTCTGCGGACACCACCCTCAGCGTGGCCCTCCCTGCCGGCAGCCTGACCCCTTGCTCTGAGCTCACACTTCCCAGCCAGGGAGGGCGGCAGAGAGCCTGGATTTCACTGCTGGAAGCCCAGGCTGCTGCCTCCTGAACGGTCCTGCTACGCCATCTGCTGGTCGCATGGAGCCCCGGCGTACAGCTGCTCCAGGCCTGAGTGGCCCCTCAGACCCAGGATGGATTCAGGCAGCAGGTGGGGGTGCAGGCTACGAGGGCCTGAGATTAGCTGCTGGGGAGGTTCAGAATAACACCCAACAGCTCAGTTGGTCAGAACGTCATCCCCATATGCCAAGGTTGGGGTTTGATCTTCAGTCAAGGCACATGCGAGACGCAACCAATGCATCCATCATTAAGTGGAACAACACATTTATGTTTCTTCTTCTCTCTCTCTGTAAAAATCAATAAATAATTAAAAAGAAAAAAAATGACCCAACAGTACCTGTGCTAACAGGCCTCACGAGGAGAGTGGTGTTTGCCTTAGCACCCCTTGGTTTCCGAGAGCTCCTTATTTCTATGCCAGGGGTGGGATATGTGACCCTCAACTTAATTTTTCCTGGCACACAGGACTCAGACCGAGAGGTGATGTTTCTACATTTGTGATGGTCAAAAAACACACCTGGTGTCCCAAACCTTCACAGCTGCTGCCCCACGAATACTCATCTGCTGATGTCCTGGGACTTGTGCCTGCTGTGATCCCAAGGTGTCTGTCCATGGGTGTCAGCCCTTTGTTCCAAGATTCATTCATGTGTTCGTGGCTCTCTCTAGGCCAGACACACAGCTACAGCCCAGAGTCACTGAGGTAAAGGAGCCCCACCCTGAAAGGGGCACACAGGCCGAGCCAGAGCCCTGGGGCCTGAGCCTCGCCTCACCAGGCCACTGCCGGCCACTCTCAGGCATTGTCTCCCACAACCCTTGTTAAGAATAATTCACCAGGCACTTGTAGAAAGTGCGAGAAATACTTTATTCCAGACGAGGCGACAGAGGAGAGAGACTGAATTCAACTCCCAACATAGCAGGGAGGAGTGGGGCTATAGCCCAGGGGCAGGTGAGTGTGAGAATGGAAAACTGCTAAGAGGAACTTGGTGAGGTATCAAGGGTGGGAAGTTCTTTGCAAAACTGGCCTCAGAAAGCCTCGTTGAGAAGAGGGCTCAAAGGAGCCCGACTAGTTTTTGGTCTGTGACAGTCCTTGACACCCTCACAATGGCCCATTTTATAGGTAATGAATTGAAGGTTCAGACAGGTCCAGGGTACATCCAAAGCCACGGACCAACCCAGAGTCTAAGACTCTAAGACTCTAAGACTTAAGAAGAGCTGTGTCTCCTCCCATCCATTCCTCAGCTCTGATTGTTCCTATACCCCCAGCCCGTCTCTCACTCTCTCTCTCACTGTTTCCCTCTTGCTGGCCTCTGCTCTGTTGTTCTGGGAGGTGCAAGCTGCTGTGTTTGGACTCCTATCATTGCATTCTCTGTCTGCCTCCCTTTCCCTTTCCAGCACAGACTCAGCCCTGAGCCCAGGGCAGAGCTGTGGGTTAGGTTTGTGGCATTGCAGTACACACGTACTTCCCATGTGCCTGTTTCTAAAGGGGACGAGTACTGTGCTTTATCTATTTCCTTTTTTAAAAAAAAAATCCAAACAACACAAATAGTCTGTCCTGGCTTGAACCTTTCCACAGGTGGCCTGAGATGAAGGTGTTTTCACAGGAGGCAGAGCTCCACCAGGCTGTCTCTGCCACTGTGGATAGAGGCTGTCAGATGACAGTGGGGGAAAGTTTCCTGGAAGCTACAGCTGAAACTGTACCCCATCAGAGAACAAGCCCCCCAGAGGATGTCTTTAAACCCTATCTTCAAGGCCCAGAAGGAAAGCTGAACCGGTATCCCTAGGACCAGGCCAGTTTTTCCTGCTTGTCCTGTTTGGACGCCCTAGGAGACAGCCAGAAACTCAATATGCCAGACTGAGGAGAGCAGAGGGGGAGAAGGGAAATGGGAGACCCCAGGTTGTGACACTGGGGAAAGCCATGGGGGGCTGGGACACGGGGGCAGGCAGGGGCAGATCATAGCAGGGAGGATTAACAAAGCTTTATTCCTTAAACGGAATTGCCCAGTACTAAGCCCTGAAACGCCTCCTCGTGTGGTCCCAGGGCCTCTTTTTCCCCTGAGCTGGAGGTACCTACTGCACTATCTATGGATGTTGGGATGCCCTCAGGCTCACCTCCTTGGGTGCTCACTCCCCCTTCCCCCACTCCAGCTGCTTCTACAGCAGATTCAGCACCAGGATGTCCCGTGGGCTGCTCTCACGTGTCATGTCCAAAGCACAGCCCTCCATCCACTGCTGAAACTCAGTCTTCCCATCTTAGTAAATGGTCTCTTTCTTCTTTCTGACACTCAGGCCTAAACCCTGGTGTCACAAACCCCCAACCCATCCTTTTACAATATATTTCAAGCCCACCACTCCTCAGCCACACCTCCAGCCTGCCACTGGTGTGAGCCACTTTACCACAGCCCAGCTATTGTCATAGCTTCTCAAATACTCCTGCAGTCCTCCCACCTGCCGGTCTCCTTCTCCACCCAGCAGCCAAAAGGATTGCACTCTTCTCTCACCTCATTTGTAATAAGATCCAGTCTTCACTGTACCCTGGAGGCCTGCATGCAGTGGCCCTTCCCTCACCACTGCCTGCTGGGACACACGGGCTCTGGCTCCCTTCAAGCACGCCCCACCTCAGGGCCTCTGCACACCTGGTCAGCTAGAAAGCTCTTCCCTCAGGCGTGTGCATGGCTGGCCCTCACTTCATTCACACTTTTGCTCACATTCTATTTTCTTGTGTATGATCTGTCTCCCTGCAAGAACCAGATGTCCCAGGACACAGGGCCTCATTTTACTCCTGTTTCCCCAGCACTTCGAGTGATGACTGGCATGTAGCAGGTGCTCAGTAACATGAGTGATGAATAAATTAGCAGATGGCAAGGATCACAGAGTGGAGACTTGGTCAGCCTCAACCTTGGCAGCCTGTGTCCAGGCTAGTGAGGTAAGTCCTGAACCCCACCCTCTGCTCTGGACAAACCTCTGCTCTTGGCCCCTGCCCTTGCTCAGCGACACAGGTCACCCAGCTGCTTACTCAGGAATCATATCTTTGCACAGGAAACCCTGTCTGCCCTCCTCGCAGACCCTCTTTCCTTCCATTCAAACCTCTTTTGTACCTCCTGGCAAAGCTCATTTAATGGTCCAGGAATTCACCAACAAGGCCCTGGGTGCTGCAGCACCATTGTGCCTGGGGGGGTGGGCCGGGGAGGGGAGGCAGCTGTGCAAAAGAGCTAGCGTCAGACAAGCCGAGTTGAAGGTAGAGTTGCACGCCCTGGCACCTTTTCCACAGGGAAGTGGGTCTTCCGTGACGCCCCGGACTCCGCGACACCCGCAGGGGAGCGGCATGAACCAGGCAGCAGCCGTCCCTTACGTGTCAGGGCCTCACTGAGGGAGAGGCAACCTCTAAAGGAGCACCGAGTCCTCACGCCTGCAAATCCGCACGGTGTTCCGAAGCCGCACGCGAGCTTCCGCAGAGCGCGGACCAGCACGGAAGGGAGCGGGCGGCGGCGGTTACCGTGGAGACCGGCGTGCTGCCCTGATTGGCTGAGAAGCCCCCGGCCCCGCCTCGTCCGTTCAGCGCCGCGGGAGGGATGCACTGAGGCCGGGGTTTCCCGGGGACTTCTGGGAAAAGGAAGTCGCTGAGCACGGAAGCGGAAGTGGCCCCAGGCATTCTGGGAGTCGCAGTTCGTCGTCGGGGACGCCGGGCGCTGCGAGCCAACCGCCCGGGATCCGCGCGCGGGTCGTCGGCCGGAAACGCGGCACGGAGCCGCCGGCCCTGCTGCCCACGCCCCGCTGCGCCGGAGCTGGAGCCCCGCGAGCTGGAGCCCGGCGGGCAGCGGGCCGGCCCCCCGCGCGGGACGAGGAGAGGTGGAGGAAGAGGGGCGTCCGGAGGACGTGGTCTGCGTGCTGTCTGGGCCGTGGGCCCCCGTGGGCCGGCCTGCACCCCGGGCGCAGCGTCTTGGTTGAAATGTTTGCTTGGAGATCCCACGTGGGACGCGGAGCCGTGGTTACTTTGGGGTACCTGCAGAGTGCTTTCGTTTAGCCTGACACCACAGTGAACACCTGCTCGTTTTCCTTGTCTTAACACTTTCTGAAAATTATTTGAGTATGTACATCTCTCCTTAGTAAGGAAGCTCAGTATTGATTTCCACATTTTCAGTGACCATTCATTTGTGATTCTCAGGTTTGTATGAAAACGGAAGGAGGGCCCCGGCAGGGGGTTCAGGTGGCTAGAAGGTGTCCCCATACACCAGGGCTTGGGTTTGGTCCGGATCAGGGCACATACAAGCATCAACCAGTGAGTGCATCCATAAGCGGAACGACACATTGATGTTTCCCTCCCCTTCACCTCTGAAAATCAATAGAAATATAATAAAATAAAAAGGGAAAGAGAAACAGTTCTCTAGTGCCTGCCCCCAGCACCTCCCTGTGCAGAACCTCTATGCTTAGGGTTGCTGGGAAGGCTGTTGCCTCTCAGCAGTGATTCACCCAGGCGCCTGCGGCCTTACCCTTCGCGCCCAGTCCCATCACCGCCCTCCGAGTCTGGGTGTGCCTTCCGTGCTGTGTCTCACCTGGTCTGTGGACTGGAGGACGCAGTCAGTGAGTTGGGAAACTCCGATTATATGCTACGTAAACTGATAGTGGTAGTGCTTTAAAATTTTCTAAATACTAAAATTTGTGGTGACAGTATTGACTTTGTTGTATATTTTCTTTTTCATGAGCAAGTTTACAATTTCCTAAAATTAGTCTCAGCCACCCTGGCAGGTTTGGCTCAGCGGTTAGAGCGACAGCCCTCAGACCAAAGAATTATGGGTTGGATTCTGGTCAAGGGCATGTACCTTGATTGCAGTTCCTCCCCGGCCCTGGTCAGGTGGTGCTGGAGGCAGCCAGTCTATGTGTTTCTCTCCTTTCCCTCTCACTCTATCTGAAGATAAATAGAAAAAAATCATCAGGCGAGGATTAAAAAAAGAAAGAAAGAAAATTAGTCTCAGCTCAGGAAAGGTGTGATGGAGATCCTGTGGGATATTGAGGTCTCTAGAGGCAGTCATTCAGATCAAGGATAAATCTGCAGTTTAGGATGTTTAGTAGGAGTGGAATCTGTAAAACATTGTCCAAGAAGCTCTCCTTAGAGCCTTAAATTCTATTCTGCAGTTCAGATTGGGACCTATTTAAATACTACTTTCTATAATTGTTTTCCAGGTGCTGTTTATACTTTCGTTAGTAGCTTCTCTCCATGTGGTATCACTCTGCCATTTCTTTTTGTCACACATTTTCTGATGTTGCTGTGCATCCCCTTGATGTGACAACAGCAATCAAGACTCAATTACAACAGAAGGGTGTATAGTCCACACTAGGGGTGCACACTGAGGGCTCAGCTGGGGTGATCAGGGAGGCTGTGCCACTGGAGCCTACAGGACACCGACAAACAATAGGCCACCCTAAGAAGCCTAGGAGACATAGCAACTCTACCTAATACATAGAAACAAACACAGGGAAGCAGCTAAAATGAGGAGACAAACATGTCCCAAATGACAGAACAGAACAAAATTCCAGGAAAAGAACTAAACAAAATGGAGATAAGCAATCTAACAAATGCAGAGTTCAGAACACTGGTTATAAGGTTGCTCAAGGAACTTAGTGAGACCTTCAAGGAACTGAGACTTTCAAGGAACTTAAGGAGAACTCCAAGGAACCTAGTGAGAACATCAACAACATGAAAAAGGACCAGTCAGAAGTGAAGGATGCACTAACTGAAATAAATAATAATTTACAAGGAATCAATAGTAGAGTAGGTGAAGCCAAGAAGCAAACCATCAATTTGGAATATAAGGAAGCAAAAAAAACACCCAATCAGAACAGCCAAAAAAAAAAAAAAAAAAGCAAAAAATGAGGACAGTGTAAGGAGCCTCTGGGACAGCTTCAAGTGTACCAACATTCGCATCATGGGGGTGCCAGAAGGAGAAGAGAGAGAGAAAGAAATGGAAAACCTATTTGAAAAAATAATGACATAAAACTTCCCTAACTTGGTGAAGGAAACAAACATAAAAGTTCAGGAATCACAGAGAGTCCCAAACAAGATTAACCCAAAGAGGTCTACAACAAGACACATCATTATCAAAATGCCAAAGGTTAAAGACAAAGAATCTTTTGTTGTTGTTGTTGTTGTTTTTACATTTATCTTCAGACAGAGTGGGAGGGAGAGAGAGAGAAACATTGATGTGAGAGAGACACATCAACTGGTTGCCACCTGCATGACCCCAACCGAGGCCGGGGACAAACTGCAACCAAGGTACATGCCCTTGGCCAGAATCGAACCCGGGACTCTTTGGTCTGCAGGCCGACACTCTAACCACTGAGCCAAACCAGCCAGGGCCAAAGAGAGAATCTTAAAAGCAGCAAGAGAAAAGCAGTTAATTACCTACAAAGGAGCTCCCATAAGACTGTGAGCCGATTTCTCAAAAGAAACTTTGCAGGACAGAAAGAAGTGGCAAGAGATATTCAAAGTGATGAAAAGCAAAGACTACAACCAAGATTACTCTATCCTGCATAGCTATCATTTAGAAGGGATGGACATATAAAGAGCTTCCCAGACAAGAAAAAGCTAACGGAGTTCATCACCACCAAACAAGTATTATGTGAAATGTTGAAGAGTCTTCTTGAAGGAGAAGAACAAAAATATGAACAATAAAATGGCAATAAATGCATATCTATCAACAATTGAATCTACAAACAAAATGAGCAAGCAGAACAGAAACAGACTCATAGATACAGAGAACTTTTTGATGGTTGCCAGATGGGTGGGGGTTGGGGAGATGGATGAAAAAGATGAAGGAATTAAGAAGTACAAATTGGTTGTTAGAATGATGAACCTCAAAAGGAAGGAGGAAGGGAGGGTGGGATCAGATAAACCAAAGAACTTCTATGCATGTATTCATAACCAATGGACACCGACAATAGTGTGGGGAAGGCAGGAGGGGGGTGGGATTGGGGAGGAGGGGGTCAATGGGGAAAAAAGGGGGGACAATACATTTAACACTAAAGATGAGTTTTAAAAAAAAACTTCCAAGTTGAAAAACAACATGGCTTATGTGAAATATACAGTCTTTCAAAGCTAAATGTGCTCATTTTTGACCTCAGATTTCCATTTTGAAGTAGAACATCAAATTTCTAAAATGCTTATACAGAAACCATTGCTGTTTGGATGATCTGTGATTAGCTGAAGTGAATTTAACGATTCTTTTAGAGTGCACTACTTTAACTTAGAAAGAGTTTGGGATCCATCTTTGAATTTGGCGTCTGCTCCAGGATAAACAATTTAGGGACTGTGTCTTGGGTCCTGGCCTGGCTCAGATGTCTGTCAATCTAGGTCATTGGCTCCAATTCAATGCCAACAGGAGTCCACAAGTTGGGGTGTGGTGAGGCAGCCCTCGGGTGAATTCCCTCTGTTCTAGACATCACAGTTCTGCTCTGATGCCCTCCATGGCTTATGGTCTGGTCCTGACGTTTCTACTTTTCTCTGCTCCTTTTAGACATCTTCATCGGTCAGTTTAATGTGGGAGGAAGGCAGGTCAGTGCCATTTTCTCTTTGAAGTGTGGATTCTGCGAGAAACCTCTGTGTAGAAATGGCTGCCAGGCTCTAAAAAAAAAAAAAAAAAAAAGATTCCCTTTATCCATCAAAAGTCCTTCTTAGTGAGTATCTTCTTTCTCATGATCCACATGTCTGTTGTCTGACATGTGAGGGGCACAGGGTGTACCGGTGTAAAAAGAGAGGAGAGACCTGGAGGTGAATTTTGATTGATTGATTGATTTTTAGAGAATGAGAGAAGTGAGTGAGAGAGATTTCTTCTTTCACTTATTAATGTACTCACTGGTTGATTCTTGTGTGTGCTCTGACTGGGGATCAAACTTGCAACCTTGGTGAATCAGGAGTGCTCTGTAAACAACTGAGTTACCCAACCAGGACTGAAGGTGGGTTTTTAAATGTAGGCTTTAACTAGTTTTTGAGAAGCAGAGGGAATGTCTGGGAAAGGAGGTACTGGAGACCTGGAAGCAAAATTTCCATTCTGACTCCAATTCATTGTATGAAGGGCAGATGGATGTTTAGGTAAAGGGTGAAGCGAGAACTTGTTTGAATTTGTGCTCTCACACTTTCAGTGGTTCTCAAACTTCCTAATGCCGTGACCCTTTAATATAGTTCCTCATGTTGTGGTGACCCCCAACCATGAAATTATTTTCATTGCTACTTCATAACTGTAATTTTGCTACTGTTGTGTCTTAGGTGACCCCTGTGAAAGGGTCGTTTGACCCCCAAAGGGGTCGTGACCCACAGGTTGAGAACCGCTGCTTTAGATGAAGGGATCTGCCAGAGGGCTTTCCAAAGGTATGTTCATGTAAATACACAGAAACAATGCACAGAACTTGCTTAAGGCAAAGATAAACGTTTTACTAAAAAAGTGTTATGCACTGGGTATGACTAATCAATAGGGATGCCCACTTTCACCACTCTTATTTAACATAGTACTGGAAGTCTTAGCCACAGCAGTTAGGCATGAAGAAAAAATAAAAGGGATCCAAATTGGAAAGGAGGAAGTGAAACTGTCATTATTTGCAGATGACATGATATTGTACATAGAAAACCCTAAAGACTCCATAAAAAATCTACTAGACCTAATAAATGAATTTGACAAAGTAGCAGGATACAAAAGTAATGTCAAGAAATCGACGGCATTCTTATACACCAACAATGAACTCACAGAGAGAGAAACTAAAAAAAACAATTCCATTTACTGTTGCAGCAAAAAAAAATTAAGATACCTAGGAATAAACTTAACCAAAGTGGAGTTCTTTATTTAAGATTTATTTGTGTATTTTGAGCAGAAATCTTGTATCAGATATGTGTTTTACAATGATTTTCTTCCATGGTGTGGCTTTTTTAATTCTCTGAACAAGTTCTTTTATAAAGTGTTTTTTAATTTTATAAAGTGTACATTATTAAAAATTTTAAATTAAATTAAAATTAAGTTTAAATTTTAAATTAAACCAGGTGTGCAATTACACCTGGTTTCTGGCTGTTTTCATGTAAATGGCCAAGTAAAACCTAAAGTAATAGATGAGGGGCAGGGCCAGTCCTGAGGCCTGAGGCCTGAGGGGGACCAGGTTGGAGGTGAAAGGCAGGACAAACACAGATGTGGGCGGTGCTGGACTTGAGGTAAATTTTGAGCCTGCCACCTGAGGTGAGGGGCAGGATAGAAGGTGCCACTCCAGCCACCCATGAGGCGAGCAAGGACTTGAGGTGAGGTGTGCCTGGCAAACGTGGAGTGAGGCCAGCAGTGAGGTGAGCTGTGTGACCAAGTGGACATTAGGTGAGCAGTGGGAGAGACATGAGTGGAGGGGAGCTGGGGAGTAGCCAGCCCATCAGCAGAAAAGGGCACCTGGACCGTGCATGGAGTACAGGTCTCAGGTCCCAATTTAAGTTGGTACTTATCTGTTATAATCTAGATTCTATTAGGTCTATAGACACGCTTGTCAAATTTATATCAGGACCCAGCCATGCTGCTGCCAGGCCACTACTCACCTCATGTCTGCCAGCCGCCTGCCTCATAACCAAAACACGTCTAGGCTCAAGGGAGCCACTTTCCTCTCCTCATGTCCACACCTCTGTCCCCTCAAGGTAACCCGCCTCTCACTGCAGTTCCCACTCTGCCCCGCACATCACGGCCGGGCTTTCTGTTTCGGGTGCACAGAGAGGCCACGCACCTGACTTCAGGCCCCAGCTCCACCCTCCAGTGCTGACCCCGCTCCTCTGAAAGGGCAGCCACTGGACTGTTATCTGTGACCTGCTGCTTGCCTCACATCCCAACATTTATTATATAATGCGCATTTTTTCTAATGATCTGAGAAGACATCTTTATCATACAAAATTCACCTATGGACTTGGGTCTATTACTACACCATCTATTCTGTTCCATTACTTTGTCTATTTGGAAGTAGTGCAGTCCTGAATCCTGTCCCAAGGGGGTGATCACAAAAAGTGGTCCCACCAAACACCAAGGACTCTCCCAAGGAAACTGGTCTGAGGAAGTGTTGACTTGAACATGACCTGGAGAAAGTGCCACTGAACTCAAGCTGTCTGAAGTGTACCCTGTACCCCAGGCATCCCTCTGATTCTCAACCCTCTGCTGGAACTCGCACCTTACCCCCAGGGAACCCCTCTACCTCACACACAGTGCCTAGACCAGGATGTAAAAATCACACCCAGGGCCCTCCTTGCCCTGTACCTCAAGACACCCTCTGCCCATCTCCTACTTGAAGGAGCCAGGAAGAAAAAATGGCTCCAGGTCGCCCCTCACTTGTTCCCCAGCTGCCCATTACATGCTGGGCTGGGGTCAGGATTTACAATTCCCCTCAGTGTATCCACTGGCCCCTCATGTCCTTGTGCTTTTCCCTCAGATCCACATACCCTCTTGCCCATCACATCCTGGCTGAGCAGGGATGGAAAATTCAGCTCTGGATTATCCAGGCAACTACTTTAACCACACAGGGGTGCAGAACTCTGCTCAAGGTCTTTCCTCCCCAATTATCCCCCAAACCACTGTGCTCTTCACACCCTGGCTGAAGCAAGGAGGTCTCTCCTCACCCGTTTACACATGACCCCTCAAAAGCTGTGTGGAGAGGAGATAAATAATTCATCTCCAGATCTCCCTGAACCCCTTATCCAAACAATCCCTCTGCCTCTCACACAGTGCACAAAGCTGGAATGCAGAATTCACCTCCACTTCTCTCATTGCCCCGTGGCAAAACACCTGCTCTACCCTCAAATATAGAACTCAAGGCAGAATGGAAATTTTGCCCCCACGTCTCCTACATTCTTCCCCAGACACCCCTCTTCTCCTCAATAGCTGGTTGGAGCCAGGATAGAAAGTCTGCCTCCAGCTCTCTCCTCATCCCTCACCCCAGGACTTCCTGTGCAACTCACATGGTGGACAACAGGTATGTGGATGCTAAGAAAAGAGATACCTACTAGGAAGGGCTCCTGGTGGCTAACCGGACTCTAATTTTAAAACCTGGGACTTATATCCATTTCCACACAGGGGCTCCTCATACAAACTACAATTCAGGGAGTGACCTGCAAACTTCCCCCAAAATGAACTGACCGATAAAAACATCTAGACTGGAAAAAGAAGAAATGACAGGACCCGACCAGACCGCATGGACTAGAGCAGAGCAGATCTGAGTTGTGTGGCCTGAAAGGGAATTCGCCCAGGGCAGCCTCACCCCTGGGCCTCCTCAAAGCCATGATGCTGCAGAATGAGGAAGAAGCAACAGTGAGCTGTTTCCACAGGGCGCAGCTTCATGGTTTCCCTGTAACAACACCGAGCTCCTCACAGCCACGCTGTATCACAGCCGTGCTGCACCACAGTCAGCCACCTGCCTTCTTTACCGCACCCCAGCTTCAGGACTCCAGCTGGTGTTCCGTTGAAGAGAATGACCATCATTTAACAGACACCAGACACCACAGTCAGATTCGGGACCCCAGACACAGACCCCGGTCCACACAGAAGACCCAAATCAAAAGCTAAACCTCAGACCCAAAGCCAGACTCTGGACCATGAATGCCACACACCAGGTGCCAGAGACTGACTGACACAGGACACCATACACCACACCCTGGTGACGTACCTGCACGTGGACCCCACACGAATCCAGGAAACCAGCCACACCCAACCAGAATCCAGACAGCAGACAAAGAGCCTAATACAATTCCACCAGAACCACGGACACTGGAGTCGGAACTCTCATGTGTCATTAGTGATAGGGTTAGTAATGTTTTAAAGGATAAAGGTAAAAGTGTGCAAAAGGCAGAAACCGCAGAAATTGTGTTGCTTGCATGACGTTTGCTCAGCCTTCTATTGAGTACGGATAAGGTTTATCTGGGTTGTCCACAAGGCAATGGATAGCCCAGCAGATGCTTGATGAGATCAATGGATAACCCAGCAGATGCCTGATGAGATACCAGACTGCAAGGTGGACAATGGGCCAGATAAAGTATATTAGGAGGAACTGCCGGAGGCTGAAAGAAGGGGTATATAACCAACACCCCAACCCTAAATCGATGCTGACCCCTTCTCAGCTCAGCCTGCCTGCACCCAGGCATATGTAATAAAGCCATTTTGCTTTACATTGGCCTTGTGATGTGGATGTGATCTCCTGCTGGCTCAGACCTTTTAATTAGGAACAAAGATCCCTAAGTGGGTGCTGGACACCGGACACCAGTTACCAGATGCCAGACGCAGGAGCTGAACCACAGGCCCTGGACCCTCACACTGTCCACAGGACTCCAGACAGGAACCCAAGACGCTAACCCAAAACCTCACCTAACCCTTAAAACTCTATCTCACAGCCCTAACCTGTGAAACCCTGAACCTCTAAACTTCAAACCTACATAACCATAAAACCTTACTGTGCAAAACATCAGGAGATGAAATAAAGCACAAGACAGCCTAGTGGCTGTGGCTCAGTGGACTGAGCATTGTCCCATGGACTGAGAGGTCTGGGTTTGATTCCCAGTCAGGGCACATGCCCGGGTTGCGGGCTTGATCCCAAGGGGGTATGTGCAGGAGGCAGCCGATCAATGTTTCTCTCTCACATCAATGTTTCTATCTCTCTCTTCCTTCCTCTCTCTCTCAAAAAAAAAAAAAAAATCAATGAAAACAAATTTTTATTAATGTAGACTTTATAAAATTAAAAACTACTCTGTAAAATAACTTGTTCAGAGAATAAAAAAACAAGCCACAAACTGGGAAAAAAAATCATTGCAAAACACGTATATGATAAAAGATTTCTGCTCAAAATACACAAAGAACCTTAAAACAAACAACCCCACCAAATATGGGTAAAGATCTGAATAGACTCCTGACCAAGGAAAATATACGATGTGGATAAAAAAGGGGGTTCTCTGGAAATTAACCACTTGGTGATCTGTTAATAAATTCTGAATTAAACAGGACATGGTGGTTAGTCAAACCCAATGCATAAAAATTCCTTAGTAAAGACTTATCTTTGCCTTAACCAAGCTCTGTGCATTGTTTCTGGGAAGCCAGAAGAATATACCTTTGAAATGCCCGGCAGACCCCTAAAGTGAGAGAGCACCAATTACATCAACAATGACTTCTCTCCTCACCCCTTACCGAAACATCCATCACCCCTCATGCAATGGACTCCAGTCAGAATGGAAATTTTGCTTCCAGGTCTCCAGCACCTCCTTTCCCAGACTTTCTCTCTGCTCCTCAAAAACTGACTGCAGCTTAGATAAAAAATTTGCCTTCAGTAGCTCAGTTGCTTAGAGGGCTGTTCTGATTCACCTAGGTTGCAGGTTTGATCCCCAGTCAGGACACACACAGGAATCAACCAGTGAGTGCATTAATAAGTGAAACAACAAATCCATGTTTTTTTCTCTGTGTCTGTCTCTGTCTCTCTCCTCCCTCCCTCCTTCTCTGTCTCTAAAATCAATCAATAAGCCCAGCTGCTGTGGCTCAGTGGTTGAGAATCAACTCATGCACCAAGAGGCCATTGGTTTGATTCCCGGTCAGGGCACATGTCCAGGTTGTGGGCCCTATCCCCCATGGGAAGCATGCAGGAGGCAGCTAACCGATGTTCTCTCTTGTTGATGTTTCTATCTCTCTCTCCCTCTCCCTTCCTCTCTCTCTAAAATCAATAAAGGAAAAATAAATAAATGAAATCAATACATAAAAATTCACCTCTAGGTCTCTCCTCTCTTACACCGGTACACCCTGTGCCCCTCACATGCCATACATCAAACATGTGGATCCTGAGAAAGAAAATACTTACTAAGAAGGGCTTTTTGTGGATAAAGGGGCTCATTTTTTTTAAAGAGCCTGGCAGCCATTTCTACACAGAGGCTTCTCACGCAATCCGCACTTCAAGGATAAATTGGCGCTGACCTGCCTTCCTCTGGCATTAAATGAATGGATGAAAATGTCTGAAAGGAGCAGAGAAAAGTAGAAATGACAGGACCAGACCGGAAACCATGGGGGGCAGCAGAGCAGAGCTGAGCTGTCTGGATAAGAGGGAATTCACCTGGGCTGCCTCACTGCACCCCAACTTGGCATTGAATGGGAGCCAATGACCTAGGTTGACAGATGCCAGAGCCACTAGTACCCTGGACACAGACCCTAAATGTTTGGCCTTGCAGCAGAGCCCGAATACAAAGATGGACCCCAGAACACTTTCTACATTAAAATATTGCACTCTAAAATAATCATAAAATTCAGTTCAACTAATCACACATCATCCAAAAGTAATGGTTTCTGCCCAGGCATTTTTTTTTTTTTAATCCTCACCTGAGGACATTTTTTCATTTTTTTGTCCAGATAGAGTGGGAGGGAGAGAGAGGAAGAGAGAGAGAAACATCGATGTGAAAGGGACACATCGAGTGGCTGCCACCCGCACGACCAACCAGGGCCGGGGACAAACTGCAACCGAAGTACATGCCCTTAGCGGGAACCGAACCCAGGTCTCTCTGGACCGCAGGCCGATGCTCCAACCGCTGAGCCAAACCGGCCAGGTCTGCCCAGGCATTTTGAGAATTTGATTTTCTACTTCAAACTGGAAATCTGAGGTCAAAATGAGCACTTGTAGCTTTGGAAAACTGTATATTTAACATAAGCCATGTTGTTTTCAAATTTGAAAGTTTGAAAAACATAGTTGACAGTCTAAATTATCACCAAAATAAACTTTAAAGTTACTGTACTGAGCCTTCCCTGATAGGAACTTGGCGTCTGAGCATTTGTAAACATTCAGACTTTCATCCAGGTTCAGAGGACCTGCCCACTTTCTACACGCGGGTTTCTGCTAGCCCAGAGTCATCTCCGCAACAGGACCTTCAAGGATACATTGTCAAGCATAAGATGCATGAATAAATATTCTCTATAGCTACAAACAGTAACTTAAATGTACAATCAATGAGAACGCACAATAGCAACAAAGCCGATAGAATGCCTAGAAATAACCTTAACAGGAATATGCAGGACCTGCATGGAATCTTAAAATGCTTCCCACATAAAATAATAAATACATAAACAAAGTAACATCATGTTCTTGAATAGAAAAAAACATAATGATGTCAATTTCCCAAAGTTGTCTATACATTCCTTGTGATATAGACTAAAATCTCAGCAATATTTAAAAAAAAAAAATAAAATTGCTTTCTTTACTTCACCTGTTAAAATAGGGAAGAATAGAAAATTCTGAAAAGTAAAATAATGAATTGAAGAAAATCTGACCAGATACTAAAATACGTTGTGTTATAAAATTACAATAATTATAAAGTGGGGTAAAACCTTGTGAATAGATTGTTGGGGTTCAAGTCCCTCTGCTGTCTGCTGGCTCTCAGCGCCCCTGCCAGAGCTGATGCCCCCCTCCAGTCCCCACCTCACCCCCACAGAGCCTCACTGAGACAAACTTTTTAGTTAGTAGAGTCATTCTATGCCTTTATCATGGGGAAAAAACTTTGCAAGTCCCTCAGAGGCTAATTCTTGGCCAAGTAAGGACCAACTGAGTGTATACATTAGGATTATGTATTGTTACGCCAGGTGCTGAGGTCTCAGAAAACCTCAGTGCACTGTGTTGGATTATGAAGAAATAACTGGGAGGACTGCTGTGAAAGACACGGGTTTATCAGGACTCCGTGAGCCCAGCTGGTGGCCCTTTACTGCTGCGCCCACGGCTGGTGAAGCTGAACTGCTGAACCCCACTCAGCTGCACACGGGCACACGGCGGGGGCCCGGCTTTCCCAGCACAAGCTTTTACAGAGCACAGACAACAGAGGAAAACACGCATGAAGGGAGGGGGATGTGTTTCCCTGAAAGCTGTGTGCAATCCAAACTACTGTTTTCATCACTGAGCAGCCGCCTAGCCCCAAGGTCTCACAGTCAGCTTGTTGATGGCCTTCACCATCTTCCTGTGCTGTGGCAGAAATTCAGTCGGTGGGAAGAGACAGACCGCACACACTTGGAGGGTTAGAAAATGACTGTTTAATGCGCACTGGTACTCTCCCAGCGGAGTCACCTCCAAAGGCTAAGCCCCAAGCCTGGGTTTCAGCTGCCTTTTATACATGATAAGCCTCCTGGTACTTGGGGGCTTTCTAGTTCCTCTGTAGTTTAGGCAGATGGCGGATGTAAGGGAATTATAAAAGCCAGGGGTGGGGCCTCTGCACTGCTTAAGGGGCTGCACCTGCCTTGGCTTCTCGTCCCTTCCCCCCGTTCTTGATTCTCAAGCTGCTCCCAGCAGACGAAGAATATCCTGGACAGGGAGTTCCCTTAGTGCCTCGTGAGGAAGAGGGGCGACAATCTCTCTGACTGCTCCCTGCTGAAAAAAGGAAGTTGAAGGGGAGGGATGCAGCAACTAGAGTTATTCACTGTTCAGAGGTGAGTAGTTGGGGGTCCTTGTTTGAAGCATCATTTGGAGCTTTATTGTTTCTAAGCGAGAGGAAATGAAACGGGTTAGCGTATTGAGAATACAAGGGCCAAACAGGAGTGCTATAAAAAGCATCAAGAGAGGACCAGCTAATGGGAGTCCCCAAGCTGCCCAGTATTCATTCCTTTAACTGCTGGGCCATGTCTCTATTTCTGACTGATTGACATAAAAGCAACATTCCTCATTTAAGAAGAGGCATATTCCTCCCTTTCCAGCAATCAGTAGGTCTAACCCCTTCTAGTTTGTAATACTACTGCTGCTAAGGAGTATTTGATTCTGTAAGGCTACTAAGGATACAGAGTCCAGTGCTGGGCTCAGTCCAGCAGGTGATGGCCATCAGTTCTGCTGGCAGAGTCCTCAGGTGCTTGCCATAGACTGATCAGCAGGTTTTGCTGTCCTCTTAAGGAGAGCTGCAGAGGGTTGTTCTGGCTGGTGGTCACTCTCCAGGTAGGTTGGTTGTCGTGTGGCAGGTGAGCTGCCTTCACCCCTGAGTGGTGGATCCAGGTATTCAGATCTGCAACCTTGCGAGCTGTGGGGGTGGTTAGTATAACTAACTAGGGCCCTTTCCAGGTTGGTTTGAGGGGTTCCCTTTTCCAGTCTTTTATCCAGTCTTGGTCCCCTGGTCTGTAGGAGTGTACAATTATTCCCAAGGAAATGGGTATTCTATCAGTTACCCACTTATGTACCCCAAGAATGGTTTTTCCAGCCCTGGCCAGTTTTGCTCAGCGGTTAGAGCATTGGCTCACGGACCTGAGAGTCCCACATTCAGTTCCTGCTAAGGGTGCATAACTTGGTTGCAGTTTGTCCCCGGCCCTGGCTGGGGATGTGTGGGTGGCAATCACTCGATGTGTCTCTCTCACATTGATGTTTCTCTCTCTCTCTTCCACTCTCTCTCCCTCCTGCTCTATCTGAAGATGAATGCAAAAGTGTCCTTGGGTGAGGATAAAAAAAAAAAGAATGGTTATTCCTAGTCCTTGTAGTTGTTGGATTTCCAAATTTCCCAGTTCTTTTATATCCCCTTTGAATTTAATCAGTGGGGGAGGTCTCCCGTATGAGATTTCAAAAGGGGAGAACCCTATCTTTGCCCGAGGGGTACCACGTACTTGCAGGAGATCTAGAGGTAGTATATCAGTCCAGGGCAGGTTGGTTTCTTGACATAGTTTTGCCATGGTCTGCTTAAGGGTCTGATTCATGCATTCTACTTTCCCTGAGCACTGGGGCTGGTAGGCCATGTGCAAATTCCATTGGACACCTAGAGTTTTAGCTACCTGCTGTACTATTTCTGCTACGAAGGCTGGGTCATTGTCTGATCCTATAGTCAATGGCAGGCCATATCTCGGGATGATGTCTCTCAGTAGAGCTTTGGTTACTTCTCTTGCCTTTTCAGTATGTGTGGCGCCCTTCAACCCAGTCAGAGAAAGTACAGATGAAAGCCAGGAGATATTTATTTCCTCTACTGGGTCCTATTTCCAAGAAGTATACCTCTAGATCAGTGGTTCTCAACCTGTGGGTCGCTACCCCTTTGGGGGTCAAATGACCCTTTCACAGGGGTCACCTAAGACATAACAGTAGCAAAATTACAGTTATGAAGTAGCAACGAAAATAATTTTATGGTTGGGGGTCACCACAACATGAGGAACTGTATTAAAGGGTCAGGGCGTTATGAAGGTTGAGAACCACTGCTCTAGATCTTCAAAGGGTGCTTGGCTGCAGCTCTGAAACCTGGCGGTCCCGATGGAGCCTTGTCTGGCATTGTTTGGAGCACAGAGGAGACAGCATTGGGAGACCGAAGCACAGAGGGATGGAAGTCGAGCAATCAGGTTAGTACTGGCTTAATAAAGCTTCTAGGGCAGTTTTTCCTGTTTTCTGAGTTCTCTTCACTCTCTCCTGATCCTCTCCGTTTTCTTTCTTTTTAAAAAATTATTTTTATTAATTTATTTTTGTTACAGATGTTTCTTTTTTTCCCCCCCATTGACACCCTCCTCCCCATTCCCACCCACCCCGTCCCCAGGTTTGTTGTCTATGTCCGTTGGTTATGCATACATGTATATAAGTTCTGTGGTTTATCTCTTCCCTCCCCCACCCCCTCTTCTGAGGTTTGTCAGTCTGTACCTTCTTTTATTTTTAATTTTTTCTTCCAATTTTTTAAAATTTATTTTTCTTACAGATGTTTCTCCTTTCCCCCCCCTAGACACCCTCCTCCCCATCCCACCCCCACCCCCAGCATTGTTGTCCATGTCCATTGGTTATGCATACATACATATAAGTTCTTTAGTTCATCTCATTCATCCCCCCGTTCCCATATTCTGAGGTTTATCAGCCTGAACCATACTTCTTTCTATGTCTCTGGGTCTGTTTCTTTCATCAGCCCACCCTGTTCATTATATTCCCGGTGGAGCCTTGTCTGGTGTTGTTTTGAGCACAGAGGAGACAGCATTGGGAGACCAAAGCACAGAGGGATGGAATTCGAGCAATCAGGTTAGTACCAGCTTAATAAAGCTTCTAGGGCAGTTTTTCCTGTTTTCTGAGTTCTCTTCAAATAAGTGAGATCATGTGGTATTTGTCTTTCTCTGATTGGCTTATTTTGCTTAGCATAACACTCTCAAGGTTCCTCCATGTCATCTCAAAGGATAAGAGATCTTTCTTTCTTACAGCTGCATAGTACTTCATTGTGTATATGTACCACAGCTTTTTTATCCACTCATCTACTGATGGACACTTGGGCTGTTTCCAGATGTTAGCAAGTGTAAATAGTGCTGCTATGAACATAGGGGTACATATATTCTTTCTGATTGGTGTTTCAGGCTTCTTAGGATATATTCCTAGAAGTGGGATCACTGGGTCAAATGGCAATTCAATTTTTAATTTTTTGAGGAAACACCATACTGTTTTCCACAGTGGCTGCACCAGTCTGCATTCCCACCAGCAGTGCACTAGAGTCCCCTTTTTTCCACACCCTTGCCAGCACTTGTTGTTTGATGATTTGTTGATGGCAGCCATTCTGGCAGGTGTGAGATGATACCTCATAGTTGTTTTAATTTGCATCTTTCTGATGAATAGTGACATTGAGCACTTCTTTATATGTCTCCTGGCCATATGTATGTCCTTTTTGGAGAGATGTCTATTTAGTTCCTCTGCCCATTTTTTAATTGGGTTCTTTGTCTTCCTTTTGTTGAGTTGTATGAGCACTCTATATATTTTGGAAATTAACCTTTTATCTGATGTGTCATTGTCAATTATGCTCTTCCACAGAGTGGCTTCCCTTTCCATTTTGATGGTTGTTTCTTTTGCTGTGCAGAAGCTTTTTAGTTTGATGTAGTCCCATGTATTCATTTTTTCCTTTGTTTCTGTTGCTTTAGGTGATGTATTAGTTGTTATTGGTGTGTTCAAGTTTTCTATCTCTTCCAAGTTCAGTTTTGGGAGACTGTGTGTTTCTAGAAATTTGTCCATTTCACCTAGATTGTCCATTTGTTGGCGTA
Source organism: Tadarida brasiliensis (assembly GCA_030848825.1). Taxonomy (NCBI): domain Eukaryota; kingdom Metazoa; phylum Chordata; class Mammalia; order Chiroptera; family Molossidae; genus Tadarida; species Tadarida brasiliensis. The sequence goes on from CM061273.1 coordinate 66,920,170, forward strand.
TAATTGTTCATAGTATGTTTCAATGATCCTTTGTATTTCTGTGGTGTCAGTTGTTACTTCTCTTTCATTTATGATTTTGTGTATTTGAGTTCTTTCTCTTTGTTTCTTGGTGAGTATAGCTAAGGGTCCATCAATCTTGTTTATCTATTCAAAGAACCAGCTCTTTGATCATTGATCTTTTGAATAGATTTTTTTGGTCTCTATATCGTTTATTTCTGCTCTGATCTTTACTATTTCTTTCCTTCTACTTGCTCTGGGGTTTTCTTTTAGTTTGTTTTCTATTAATAGTTCTTTAAGTTGTGAGGTTAGATAGTCAATTAGAAATTTTTCTTGTTTCTTGAGGTAGGCCTGTAGTGCTATGAACTTCCCTCTCAGAACTGCTTTTGCTGCATCCCATAGATTTTTGTTGTTGTGTGTTCATTTTCATTGGTTTCCAGGAAGTTTTTAATTTCTTCCTTGATCTCCTCGGTAACCCATTCATTGTTTAATAACATGCTATTTAGCCTCCATGTGTTCACATGTCTTTGCATGTTCTTGTTGCAATTGATTTCTAGTTTCATGCCATTGTGATCTGAGAAGATGCTTGATATGATTTCAATCTTCTTGAACTTTTAGAGACTTAGTTTGTGTCCTAACATGTGGTCTATCTTTGAGAATGTCCCATGTGCATTTGAGAAGAATGTGAATTCTGTAGTTTTGGGGTGTAATTCTCTGTAAATATCTATTAAATCCATTTGGTCTAGTGCTTCGTTTAGAGTCTCTGTTTCCTTGTTAATTTTTTGTCTAGAGGATCTATCCAGTGATGTCAGCGGGGTGTTGAAGTCCCCTGCTATGATTGTATTGCTGTCAATTTCTCCTTTGAAGTCCTTCAGAAGATTTTAAATATATTTTGGTGCTCCCATATTGGGTGCATATATGTTTACCAAGGTTATATCTTCCTGTTGGATAGATCCTTTCAATATTATGCAGTGACCTTCTTTGTCTCTAGTTATGGCTTTCATTTTGAAATCAATTTTATCAGATATGAGTATTGCTACCCCAGCTTTTTTTTCCTTTCCATTTGCTTGGAAGATTTTTTTCCATCCCTTCACTTTCAGCCTATGTGAGTCTTTTGTTGTGAGGTGGGTCTCTTGTAAACAACATATATATGGGTCATGCTTTCTTATCCAATCGGCTACTCTGTGTCTTTTTATTGGAGCATTCAATCCATTTACATTTAAGGTGATTATTGATATGTACTTATTTATTGCCATTTTTGTTTAGTGTGGTTCTACTTTCCTTCCTATTTCTTCTACTAATTACAGCTGTCCTTTTAACATTTCTTGCAGTGCTGATTTGGTGCTAATGTATTCCCTTAGCTTTTTTTTTTGTCTGAGAAGCTCTTTATTTGACCTTCTATTTTGAATGACAGTCTTGCTGGGTAGAGTAGTCTTGGATTCAGATCCTTGTTTTTCATGACCTTGATTACTTCATGCCATTCCCTTCTGGCCTGTAGTGTTTCTGTTGAGAAGTCAGATGATAGCCTTATGGGGGTTCCCTTGTAGGTAACCTGTTGCTTATCTCTTGCTGCCTTTAGGATTCTCTCTTTGTCTTTAATTTTTGGCATTTTATTTACTATGTGTCTTGGTGTGGGGCTGTTTGGGTTCTTCTTACTTGGGACTCTCTGTGCTTCTTGAACTTGAATGCCTTCTTTCTTCACCAAATTAGGGAAGTTCTCTGTCACTATTTCTTCAAATATATTCTCTAACCCTTGCTCAGTTTCTTCTTCTTCAGGGACTCCAATGATGCGAATATTATTATGTTTCCAGTTGTCCCACAGTTCTCTTAAGCTGTCTTCCTGTTTTTTCATTGTTTTTTCCTTTTGGTTTTCTGATAGGTTGATTTTTTTTCTACCCTGTCTTCTAATTCACTGATCCGGTCCTCAGCTTCCTCTACTCTGCTGTTTAGTCCTTCCAATGTGTTCTTCATTTCTGCTATGTCATTCTTCATTTCTTCTTGCTGCTTCTTAATTTCCACTTGTTTGGTTTTCAGTGTTTCTATGTCTTTGCTCATGGTGTTGATGTCTTTACTCAAGGTGTTGATGTCCTTACTCATGCTGTTGAGCTTCCTCAAGATCATGGCTCTGAATTCTAGCTCTGTTAACTTGCTTAACTCCGTTTCATTGATCTCATCTTCAGTAGAGATCTCTTGTTCTTTCATTTGGGATCTGTTTCTTTGTTTCACCATTTTGGCTATCTCAGTGGTTTTTGGAGCCTGCCAAATTTTCCTGTGGATGTTGGTGTTCTGTTGTTTGTGGCTCCCTCTACTGGGTTTGGATGAGCATGGGAGGACCCACGTTAAACACCACCGTGGAGTCTTACTTTCCAGGGTATATTTGCAAGCCCAGCAAAGGTTAAGTTATCCTCTAGCTTTTTGCCTAGAGGCTATTAGTTGTGGTTGCTTGAAGAGCCTTGGGTTTTTAGTTGAATGAAAACCACCCTCAGGTGTTCAGCATGAGAGGATTTCCAGAGGGTAGGGCAGATGCTAGTAGTTAATGAGCCTCAGTTTGCATGTCAATGGCCCACTAGGGTGTGGCTGGATCTCTGAGGGAGGGGCTGCTGCCTCTCCCCAGAGCCCTGGGATGGAGTAAGACAGGCCAGGCCACAGTCCTGCGTGGCAGCAACTCAGCAAAAGCTCTGAGCGCCCTCCAAATCCCGAGAGTTCCCACACAATTCCAGTCCAGTCTGCCCTCCCTCTGCCGGAGCCCAGGTGAGTGGCTGTGGCTATTTTAGCGCTCTGTGTCGGCCCTCTGCACTGTGGAGCCAGCTTGGGACTTTAACCCCAAGGGCGGTGCGCTGCTCTCAGCTAAGGCCGCTGCTGTCCGTGGGCTCCCAGCCCCCCTCTTGCGCCTCCGCAATCCTACCAGGATCCATTCAGTGTCCCTGGTTGTATGGTCCTCGCAAGCTGCTTTTCTGTTGCTTTTTCCCGACTATTTGTCTTTATTTTAGTTGTAATTCCAGTTTGGTCCTGGGAGATGGTCTGTGTAGCTTCCATTCACTCCGCTGCCATTTTGGACAAGAGTCATGTTTATTATACAAAATATCCACATGAATATTCTCTACTACTGGACCTTCTATTCTGTTTCATTAATTCATTCATTTACAGACCATTATCCTGCTGTTTTTAATTATTGCAGGTATATAATACAGTACAACTTTATATCTGGTTTTGCTAGCTTCTGTTTATTATTTTGCTTTTTCAGAATTGTTCTGTGCATCATAGGTACTTATCAGTATTCATTCCCTGTATTCACTGCCGGCCGGTCCACCCTTACACCACTCTCAAGACAATGTAAAGTGTCTGCACACATTACAGAATGTCCCTGGGAAAACACTACTTGTGGTTGAGAATTATTGATCTTGAAGTCTTGGTAATTTTTGGAAACTGAATGACCTGGTCTTGGAATGTAGAACTTTTTTCCTCCCTCAAATGTAGGGAGTCAATACTCAGAGGACTGAGGACTATTAACAGGATTTCAGCCATGGATGACAATTTAGGACCACAATGTTTTCCTGTATTCTTCCTCATATTCCTGTGTACTATTATGGGGGAAAATATTTGTTTATATTTTGGGTTTATAGTGAGGGCATTTTGAATGAGTCAGCTCTGGAGTGAGCAGCTATTATGTTTGGTTGACAGTTAAACATCCTCATCTGCTTTTTATGGGATCCTCAGTCAACAGCTGCCTGAAGGGTTGTGGGCCAAATCCCCAGCTGGGGACATGCAGGAGGTGGCCAACTGATGTTCTCTTTCATTGATGTTTCTATCTCACTCTCCCTTTCCCTTCCTCTGTCTCTAAAATCAATAAAGGAAAAAAATGTTCCAAGTGTGCTTCTCTGTTGCCATCTGTGCATCTTGGGATCAACACCTTAGTGCAGGTCAGCAGGAAAAGGGGTTTGCTACAAGGGATTATCTATGAATGTTGAACAGATGATAGTTGCTGCTTATGTTAATTTTTTTCCTTACTAATTTTTTTGTGGGAGTCTATTGTTTGTGAAGTTGATATGCTTCATTCCTGAATGAGAAAGGTGTATTCAATCTCCTATTATGAGTAAAAATGTTTCTATTTTTTGTAGCTCTGTTCCATATACTTTACAGTGTGTTATTAAGTGCATGTGAATTTGGATCTTCCTGGTAAATTAAACTTATTGATGTCAAGTGCTCTTTATTTCTATTAATGTTTTTGCGTTCAAGACTACTGCATATTATTATATAATTATTATTTGATTTATGTTTGCATAATACATGTTGGGTAAAACTAGGTTTCAAGTTGTTCATTTGGAAAATAATATTAATACAATAATAAATAACAACACAAGTGTAAACTGTGTTTTGTGTACTCACAAGTATAAATCCATTTTTGTGTCACCCTGTATATCTTTTTTCCATGGTTTTACTTTCAGTGTCCTTGTACCCCTATATTTTAGGTAAGTTTTTAAAATTAGTTATGAGTGGCTATTAAAATTTTTTAGTAGTTGATATTGGTGGAGGGTATAATGTAGGAGTCTAATATTTTCTTCTATTCATTTATGTCAACATTACTTATTATATAATGCATTTTTTAACTGTCCATATTATTGATTTTTAAGAAACTACAAGAACAGTTTTTTTTAATTAAAAAAATTATTTTAATCCTCCCCTGAGGATATTTTTCTATCTATCTTCAGATAGATTGGGAGGGAGAGAGAGAGAGAGACAGACAGACAGACATCAGTGTGAGACTGACACATCAACTGGTTGCCTCCCGCATGACCCTGACTAGGGCTGGGGCCGAACTGCAACCGAGGTATGTGCCCTTGACCGGAATTGAACCCGTGACTCATTGGTCCACAGGCTGATGCTCTAATCACTGAGCCAAACCGGCCAGGGAAAAGAACAGTTTTTAAAGAGAAGAGTGATTTATGGCCTTGGCCAGTGTGTCTCAGGTGGTTGAACATCATCCAGTGCACTGAAAGGCCGGCTGTTGATTCCTGGTGAGGGCACATGCCCAGGTTGCAGGATTGATCTCCGGTCTGGTAGGAGTGCATGTCAGAGGCAGCCAGTGGATGTTTCTCTCTCTCTTTCTCTCTCTCTCTCTTTCCTCCATCTCTTCCTCTCTCTCTGAAATTAATACAAACATTTAACAGTAGTGATTTATGATCTAGGAAAAAAAAGTATTGATCTTTACATGCCTACAGTGGTTTATCACAGTGATTCATTCTGCCAAGATGTCACTTGTGTCATCTTCTTTTCCTCCTGAAATTTTGCAAGTGTCCTCTGAGCCTAGGACACTTTTTCTCAATGTCTGTAAGATGGCTGGCTTTTTACTGTTCTCTCATCCTCAGCTTCCATACTGCTTCTTAGGTTTTTCCTGATCATCTTATTTTCTGTTACAGCATTCTATTCTTTTTCTTCATAGGCCTTGTATCTATTTAAAATGCTATATTTATTTTCTTAGTGTCTGTATACTTAGGTAAACAGTGAGCTCCATGAAGTCATGTCTGTTTTGTTACCAATGTGTATCCTGTCTGTAATAGAGATTTGGTGGTTTACCTTCCTCTATGGAAAGAAATAGTGAGCAGATTTGGCTGGAAGTTTGACTGGACTTACTCCTTGAGGATTCCTAGCTTACTTGTTGCTTGTTTTTTTTTTTTTTTTTTTCCTGATTGTAAACAGAAGGGAAATGGGACAGCTGGTGTCACAGGAGTGTAGTAGGAGCAAAGGAGTTCTCTAGTGTTTAGCAGTGCAGGAATAGGGAAATGGTCACGTTGTGTTAGAATCCTGTACATTAACGTGGACTGTTTGGAAGTCTGAGAGAGGGACCAGAAAACACAGGATGGCGCATGGGCATCCGGGTTCATGAAAGGATTGCTTTACTTTCCTGGTATTTCTTTTGTTGTGTAGGTACCAGTAGACAGGGCTCAGCATTTATATGTGGAAACATCCCTGGTGAAATGCAGATGTCTGAGTACATGCTGCCCCAGTGAATATTTTTTTCTCAGTTTGTACTTGGAAAGGGAGAGGCAAAGATAGAATTTGGAGGGCCATTCTGGTATGATAAGTGTGAAGTGATTGATGGAAAGTGCCCTTTTTGGTTGTGACCACCATCCCCAGTTCTCCCTAAAGATGAAAGTCAGCGTTAATGTTGCCAAAATGCAACGGGTCTCCTATTGAATTGTGGAGTCCGGTAAGAAGGTGTCAGAGGATAATTCCTTTTTCCACAAGAAGTCCTGATATGACCATATTCCCTACTCTCTCTGGGAACACCTTTCCCAACATTCAGAGAATTTAGAGCTGATGTGATAGGACCCTGTCTCCTTTCCCGAGTGGAATCCCTCCCAACACTTGCATGCACACTGCCAGAAAGTGCTCTTCTCTGCTGCCATCTAGTGTGCACCTTGGAAATAGCACCTTTTTACTAAGCATCTGATCTTATCATTGTGCAAGGACACTGTGAATCTCCAAGGCAACTTACATATATCTTTCCTAGCTTACAGATACCCTTAGTGTTAGGACCCAGACCTGATGTCACTGGACTCACTACCCTCTCAGGGGAAGACCTCTACCCTCACTCACAAGAGTTATAGGTAGAGACTTTTTCTCTCACAGGTCCCATTGCTGATGGAACAGGACACCCTATTTTTATGAGGTGAGACCCTTCCCAACATGCACAGTAACAAGAGCTGTATCAGCAGGACCCCACACTCTCTCACGTGTCACTGTCTCCACACTCACAGGGCTCAGAGCTCATGTCACTGGATCTTCAACTCGACCAGGTTGGATTCCTCCCCCCACACTCACAAGACCCAGAGATATAATGGATGGAACCCATCCCCACACTCAGAGGACGCAGAGCTGACATAACAGGACCTTTTACTCTCTCAGACAAGACCTGTCCCCATAGTCACAGGGCTCAGAAATTACGTGACAGGACTCCATACACTCTCAGGTAAGACATCTCCCAACACTCAGAGAGTCCATCGCTGATGTGACAGAACCCTGTGTGTTCTCAGACTAGAATCCTCACAGACAGTCAGAAAATGCTCTTCTCTGTTGCCATCTAGTTTACATCACGGTTATAGAACTTGTTTAGTAGACCTGTGCTCACAATCCTTTTGCAAGGACTCAGAGAATCCCACAATCATTCCATATCATCCCTAGTTCAGAAAATCTTATATACCCATGTTGGTAGGACCCAAAGTGCATGTGACAAGACCCATTACTCTCTCAGGTGGGACTTTTCCCCAAACAAACATGACCCAGAACTGATTTGACAGGGCTCCTAATCTCTCAGGAAAGGGTTCTCAGGATACAGAGCTGATATGACAGGGCACACCTACAAGGACATTTTCAAACAGGGACACCCTCACTCCTCTGTGACACACTGTACACTTACAGGACCCAGAGGTTATGTGATACAACTCTGATTTTTAGAGAGAGTGGAGGGGAGGGAGGGGGGGAGAGAGAGCGCAAAACATCAATCGGTTGCCTCCTGCATGTGCCCCAACCTAGGCCTGGGATTGTCCCTGCAACCCAGGTGTGTGCCCTTGATTGACAATCAAAGGCACAACCCTTCAGTGCACAGACCAATGCTCTAACCACTTAGCCACACTGACTAGTACCCCCTTTTTACACTTTATGCACAATGCAGTCTAGTTTATGTCTTTAAATAACACCTGAGGTGAGGCCACCAGAGAAATTTTTCTGCCACCTAGTGTGCATATTGTGAATAGCACCTTTCAAGGAAGTGTGCTGGTATCATTTGGCAAGGATCCTTTGAAAAGCCCCCAAGGCAGCTTGTATCATCACTGATGCTGAATGCTTAATAGACCCATGCTTACATTCTATTTCTGATCGTCTTCTGCTTGAGTAACTGACTATTTTCTAGAAGGCAGGTTCCCATACATATCTTTGTCTTTCATTTGGTAATTTTTTTCTTGCTAATCTGTGTCATATTTGAGTATTAAACCAGAAAAGAACCTTGAGTTTAGAGGGAAATTTGTTTCTCCTCCACATAAGCAAGTAATTAGATATTTTGTGGAATGTAAACTTTGAAAGAACATCTACTTGAACCTGTCCTGAAATAAGATTTAACAATCCATCTAAAGAAATATTCTTTGGACGGAATAATTTTATCAAGGAAATATGGAACAATCTACTAATTTTGCTTCTGGATGTAAAACTTGTATTTACTGTTGCAAAGGTGGGAATAAAGATGAGCAAAGTGTTGTATTTTGCATGTTCATTTTAAACTGGTAGTTAAGGGGGGGAAAAAGCCAAGAAAAAACCTATAGTTTTCCCCCTTCTCTTCCTAAGAGGTTTCAATGGAAAAACCTGGTTTTAGGGAGGGAGCATTAGTACCACTGCCTTAGCTTTAGACATTAAGACTCCATGCAGGGTACTGTTGATCACCCCCACATCCCATGTCCTATTACTTTTGGGGTTGCTTTATAAAAAATAACCTGCCAGTGTCCTGGACAGTTTGGCTCAGCAGCTGGAGTGCTGGCCTGCATACCAGTGAGTCGGGGGTTTGATTGCAGTCAAGGGCACGTACCTCGGTTGGGGTTCGTCCCCAGCCCTGGTCTGGGTCATGCCAGAGGCAACCAGTCGATGTGTCCCTCTAATGTCGATGTTTTTCTCTCTCTCCCTCCCTGTCTTTCCCTCTCTCTTCGTCTCTCCCACTCTACATGAACATAAATAGAAAAATATCCTTGGGAGAGGATTAAAAAATAAATATAAAAAAAATAACCTGCCAAGCATGCTGCACCTTACCTAAATAACCCACATTTCATCCTCCTTCACTATTTTGCAAAATGTTTTACATACCAAATATTACCTCATTGTTTTTGGTATTTATTTGTATGTAAATTAATGAAATAAAATAGAAGGTTTAGTAATTGACCTAAGTCCATCGGTAACTTTTGTAGTGATAAAGATGTCTCCTTATATCAGTTGCAAAGATATCCATTATAAAATAAATGGTGTTGAGACATAAGGCAAGCAGCGAATGACCAACAAGATTTTTTACTGAATCAAGAGTCGTGGAGGACATTAGGTGAGCATTTCCTGTGGGACCTCTTTTCATGAGCACATCCTCCAGGCTTAATACCAGAATTCCAGAGTTCACTACTTCCTGTGTCAGTTTACCTGAGCATTTACCTGAGAGTTCCAATCTTATAATCACTATGAAGGCAGAGTTCTATCCTAGTGTAGGTCCTTCAGTAATAGATGTTTTACGCTATAAAAATAGGACATTTTTCAAGTGACTAAATGAATACCCTTAGAGATTTATTCCATGTTCAAAAGAACGTATCTTGTAAATGTTAGAACCAGGCTCATAAATGTCAGAGACCAAAAGCTTAGGTGTTCCCTTTATCACAACTCCTGCAACTTCACATGAAGAAGTGTAAATTAGAAAAGTATCCACTTTGGGCTAAATAATCAGAAACAGTTTTTATTCTCTTTAGACTGACAAGAAACCAGGCTGAATGAGCAAAGAAAGGCTTCTAGTGTTGTCACCACAACAGTCTAGCTTATGATTTTTAAATTATGTCATGTCTTTCTTTAGTACTTTTTTTTTCTAAAATGAAATGGCTTTGTTTTTTGCAGCCTACTTAACGAATACAGAAAAGCAAAATTTATTAAAAATTCCCCCAAGAAGTAAAAAAACAAACCTGACATGGTTTTAAGAATACACCTTTCCTGACATCTGTGCATGCACATTTACTTTCTTCTATTTTTTAAAGATGTAATGTACTATTTTAGGTTCTAAATATTGATACAAAACTTGTGTTTTCAGCTTTTCTAATATGCACATTTAAGGTTGCACATTTTTTCATAAGTTTTGGTATGTAGTATTTTTATTATCATTTGGTTCACATTATTTTCTAGCTCCAATGCTGATTTATTTTTGATGTTATTTAGAATTGTATTTCATAATTTTTAAATATGAGGAGTTTGCCCTGGACAGTTTTGCTCAGTAGTTAGAGCGTTGGCCTGTGCACTGTAGGGTCTCGGGTTCAATTCACGGTCAAGGACATGTACCTGGGTTGCGGGTTCGATCCCTGGCCCCAGTTGGGGTGTGTGCAGAAGGCAAGCAATTCATGTTTCTCTCTCTTTCTCTCTCCACCCACTCCCTTCCAATCCCTCTCAAAAAAATAAAAATAAATAAATAAATATGAGAAGTTTGTAGTTACCTTTTATTCATGGTTTCTCTATTAACTGCAATGATAACAAGAAGCATACTTTATAGAATTTCAATCTTTTGAATTTTGTTGGAACTTGTTTTATCTTACAATGTGGTTGCTCTTAAAAATGTTCCAAGGGTAATTCTCTGCTGCCATCTCATGTACATCTTGGGAATGACAACTTAGTGGGTGTCTTAGTGCATAGTGGATTAGTATTTAGGAATCTTGACTGCAATTTGCTGTCATGTTAGGTTTTTATATTGTTACTGATATTTTTGTTGGAGTGTATTGTTTATAAAAGAGATGTGGTCTTTTCCTGAATGAGAGGGGTGTTGAATTTAGTATGATTATAACTTTGTGTATTTTTCTTGTACCTCTGTTCTGATATAATCAGAGTTTATGTTATAAAGTGAATACAAATTTGGAACTTTCTTGTAAAATTACTCTTAGAGATATGATGTATTCTTCATTTCTAATAAGGCTTTTTGCCTCAAAGTCTACTGTATGTTATTCTATAATTTTCATTTGGTTTATGTTTTCATAATACAGGGTGGGGAAGAAGTAGGTTTACAGTTGTTTATGTGAAAAATAGTACAATAGCTCGACTGGTGTGGCTCAGTGGTTGAGCTGCACAGTTTTCTGTAAGTTTGGTTATGTGGCATTTTTGTTATTGAATTTTAAGTGGTTTTCTGACTCCAATTGTGATTTATTTTAGGGGTTCAGAAGTGTATTTCAGAACTTTTAAATATAAGAACTTTTTAGTTAACTTTTGCAATGGATTTCTAGACTAAATGCAATAAGAGCAAGAAACATACTTTCCATCATTTTAATCCTTTGAAGTGTGTTGAAAGTTGCTTTTCAGAGCACTGTACAGTTGGCCCTCGTTTATCACGGTTAATCAGTTCCAGACTCTACCGCGATAAATGGAAGTAGGAATCTTTATTTACATACAGTCGTCCCTCGCCACTCCGCGCTTCGAGGCTTCACTCTATCTCGGTTTTTTCAAATAGAGTGAATCCGTGAACGTGGAAGCGCGAAGTGGCGAGGGATGACTGTATGGTCATTAAAAAAAAATGTTCTAAGTGATTCTCTGCCGCCATCTAGAGTGCATCTTGAGAATAACACCTTAGTACAGGTCAGGTCAGCAGGAAAAGTTGGTGTGGGTATAGTGAACAACATGAATGTTGAATTTGATTTGCTGCTGATGTAAGTTTTTTACATCATTACTGATTTTTTTGTTGGTATCTATTGGTTCTAAAAGTAGTATGCTGTGCCCTTGATTGAGAACTGTCTTGTGTCTATTACGACGAATGATTTGTGTATTTTTTCTGGTAGCTCAGTTCTATATACTCAGAGTTTATGTTATGAAGTGCTTGTGAATTTGGAACTTTCTGGTACATTGAAGTTATTGATATGAAATATTCTTCCTTATTTCTAGTAATGCTTTTTGCCTTAGATTGTAGTGTATGATAATCTGCAATTGTTATTTAGCTAATGTTGTCACCATATATCTTTCTGTGCTCTTTCAGTTTCAATCTCTTTGTACCCTTATGTTTCAGAAAGCTCTCTGTGTTTGTATTAATTATGAGTGGTCATTAAAATCCATAAGGAAGTGATTTTGGTGATGGGTATGATCTAGGGGTCCAATATTTTTTGCATTCAGTTGTCTCTCACCATTTATTATTTAATTCACATTTCCCCAAAGGTTTCAGGAGACATCTTTATGATATAAAATTTCCACATGGATTTGAGTCTATTACTGGAACTTCTGTTCCATCCATTTGTTCTCAGGGCATGACCCCACTGTTGTAATTACTGTATCTTCATAATGTAGTCCATTGTTATATCCGGTGGGGCTAGCATCTATTCATTACTGTGCTTGTTCAGAAATTCCTTCCAATTCTTCCTTATTTGAACAGGTGAATTTAAATGGAGAGTGTTTCACTTCTGATACTTCAAAGTAGACCATAATAAATTTATAGACAAATTTTGGAAATTAACATTGTATCTCTTTTCTATCTAAGAATAGGATGCTACTTTCCAGTTCTTGAAGTTTATGTTGTGTGGGAAACATTTTAACATATCGTTCATACTGATTGTGCACATTCTTGTAAAGTTCATTTCTAGGAATTTTATTGGTGTTGTGGGTATTGGTTTTTTGATTACATTGTAAATTATTCTTCGTATGTGTACATGATGTTCATTTCTGCATGTCATTTATCCCACAATGTAATAAAATCTATAATTCTTAATAATTTCAAGTTGATTCTTTTAGATTTATCTAGGTAAATAAGATATCATGCAATAGTAATTACATTATTTCAGTTATATAAAACATAAAATAGGTAAATGTTGTTAGAAAACAAAGAAATGAGGTAATGTGAAGACAGAAAAAATAATTTTTTAAAGATATTGATAAGTTAATTAATGTCTAGTATAGTTAATTAATGTCAAGCATAGTATCAGGATTCTTAGCATTTTAAATGAGTTTAGGGCATGGACGCAGGATGTTCTAGAAACCACAATTTTTTTTGAAACTTAAATTGTGCCCCATGTAGGTTATGTGAGGAACTCCCAATGTGGCACCTGTCCCCATTTTCAAAGAGGAAAACATCAGATGATTCATTCCAGAATCTAAAAGAGTAAGTAGCACTCAGAAAGTTATTCAAAAGTGATTTATGGGAAATGAAAAGAACCCGTCATCGTTGAGATTCCTGCTGTGGTGCATCATGTGATTCAGTCTCCTAAGGTGTCAGATCTCGCTCACCCCCTGAGCCTTGGTGAGTGTCTGTCACCCAGGACACTCCTTCCCAGTCTTTGCTGTCGGTGCTTTTGTTGTCGTTGTTCTTCAGGTATTAGCTTCTGTGCTGTGTGTTGAAAGAGGAATTATTTCAGATCTAAGTTTAAAATGGACTTGAGCCCTGCCGGTTTGACTCAGTGGTTGGAGCTTTGGCACTGGACCCATGAGTCGGGTTAGATTGCGGTCAAGGGCACATAACTCTGTTGCGGTTCTTCCCAGCCTTGGTCGGGTGGAGTGGGAGGCAACCAGTTGATGTTTCTCTCTCTCTCCCACTCTCTCTCTCCCTCTCTGTCTCCCTCCTACTGTATCTGATGATAAATGGAAAAAAAAAAAAAGATAAAATGACTTGATGTTTTCATTGTATTTGACCCTTTATCATACCCCCTATACAGTAGGGTTATTTATTTTTAGCACTATTGACCTTTTGGGCCAGATGATTATTTTTCTATCCAGAGGGATTGTCCTGTGTGCTATAGGTACATATTAACATTCATTACCTCTATTTCCTGTTTGCAGGTAACCCACCCCCTTACCTCACCCTGAAGAAAATCTCAACTGTGTGCACACAGTTGCTAATTGTCCCCTTGGGGGCAAAGTCACCCTTGGTTGAGAACCACTAACTTAGAAGGTTTGATCATGCTTTGAACCTGAATGATCTGGTCTTGGTGTAGCCAATATTTCTATTATCACTTAGTTCAAATCAATTAGTAACTACAATTTGGGTTTATTTTGGGTTATTTAGAAGTTATAAATAAGGCCCAAAAGAAACCCTAAATATAAGGAGTTTCTACTTAACTTTTGTTACTAATTTCCAGATTCACTGCAATGAATGCAAGAAACATACTTCATGTATTTTTAATCCTTTTAAAGTTTTTTTTTTTGAAAATTGCTTTAAACTACAATATGGTCAATTTAAAAAATGTTGCAAGTGTGCTTCTCTGCTGGGATTTGAGCATCTTGGGAATAACACTTTAGTGCAGGTCAGCATGAAAAGGGGTTGGCTGCAGTGGATGATCTATGAATGTTGATTTCAAGTTTCTACTCATGTTAAAATTTTTCCATATTTTTTTGTGGGAGTCTGTTATTTGTGAAATTTATATGCTCTATTACTGAATGAGAGAGGTGTGTTCAATCTCCTATTATAAGTATACATTTTTCAATTTTTTGTAGCTCTGTTGTATATAATTTGCAGTATGTTATTTAAGTGCATGTTAATTTGGATGTTCGTGGTAAATTGAACTGACTGATGTAAAGTGCTCTTCTATTCTAGTAATGTTTTTGCATTCAAGCCTACTGCATATTAGTATTTAATTGTTGTTAGATTTATGTTTGCATAATCCATGGTTGGGAAAACTAGGTTTTGAGTTGTTCATATGGAAAATAATGCAATAATAAATAATGATGTAAGTGTAAAGTCTGTTTTGTGTACTCAGAGGGATGGATCAATTTTTGTGTCACCTTGTATATCTTTTCCCATGGTTTCAGTTTCAGTGTTTTTGCACTGTTATGTTTTAGGTTACTTTGTAAAATTAGTTATGAATGGCTATGAAAATTCTTTAGTAATTGATATTGGTGGAGGGTATAATGTAGGAGTCTAATATTGTCTTCCATTTATTTGTTTAAACATTATTACATGATGAATTTTGATAATGTCCAGATTATTGATTTTTACTAAACTTACAGAAGAGGTTTTAAAGAGTGATTTATGGCCCTGTCCAGTGTGTCTCAGTTAGTTGAACATTATCCTGGGCACTGAAAGTTTGGTCTGTTGATTCCTGGTGAGGGCACATTTCCAGATTGCAGGTTTGATCCTCTATGTGGTAGGAGTGTGTGTTGGAGGCAGCCAATGGATGTCTCTCTAAAGTAAAGAAAAATATTTCAAAACAGTGATTTTTTTTAAGCTGGAAAAATAATTAGTGATCTTTATGTGCCTATAGCAGTTAATCACAGTGATTTAAGTCTCCCAAGATCTCACCCATGTCATCTTCTTTTCTTCCTAGCATTTTGCAGGTGTCTTGTCAGCCTAGGACACTTTCTCTCAATGTCTGTAAGATGGTTGAGTTTTTGCTGTTGTGTATTTCTTAGCTTCCATGCTGCTTCTTGGGTTTTCACAGACTATCTTTCTTTTTATGTAACAAAATTCTGTTGTTTTCCTTAATTGCTCTTGTATCTATTTGAAATGATATATATACTTTCTCAGTGTCTGTCTAGCTATGTGAGCACAGAGCTCCATGAAGTCATGAGTGTTTTGTTATCCATGTGTATTCTATCTGTAATAGAGGTTTGGATGATTAACTTCCCCTGTGGAGAAGAATAGTGTGTAGAAGTAAGCAGCATCATCGGTGAACAATTTTAATTGCAAGACTTTCAGATTTTAATAAAATGGGAAGGGCAGAAGGGAATGTTCAGTTGGGTTTGGAGAACTCGAGCTGTCTGAAAGTTCTACTGGATTTACTCTGTTAGGCTCCCTTGGTTACCTGTCTCCCCCCCCCCCCCTTTGGTTATAAACAGAAGGGAAATGGGACAGCTGGTGTCAAAAGACTGTAGTAGGAGTAAAGGACTTTTCTAGTTTTTAGCAGTGCAAGAATAGGGAAATAGCCACGTTGTGTTAGAATCCTAACACAGAATGATACGTGGGCATCCAGGCTTGTTAATTGGGTGCTTTCATTTCTAGGTATTTCTTTTGCTGTTTAGGTGCTAGTAGGCAGGGTTCAGCATTTATATACAGAAAACATCCCTGGTGGAATGTACATGTCTGAGTAGAGGGTGCCCCAGTGGATATTTTGTTGTCAATGAAAGGGCAAAGGTAGAATTTGTAGGGTCAGTTCGAGTATGACAATTGTCAAATGATGGATAGACGGTGACCTTTTTGGTGGTAACCACCAGTTCTCCCTAAGATGAAAGTCAGCGTTAATGTAGCCAAAATTCAATGGGTGTCCTATTGAATAGTGGAGTCAGGGGAGAAGGTGTCAGAGGATAATTCCTTTTTCACAAGAAGTCCTGATATGACCATACTCCCTATTCCCTCTGGCAGTACCTTTCCCAACACTCAGAGAATTTATAGCTGATGTGACAGGACCCTTACACTCTCAGAGTGGAATCCCTGCACGGGAAGATGCACACACCAGAAAATGCTCCGCTGTGCTGCCATCTAGTGTGCACCTTGGGAGTAGCACCTGTTTACTAAGCATCTGCTCTTACCGTTTTTCAAGGTCACTATGAAGCTCCAAGGAACCTTACATCTTCCCTACATCACAATGTGTTAACTACTTGTAATGATAGGATCCAGAAATGATGTGACTGAAGTCATTACTCTCTCAAGGAAGGACCTCTATCATCACTCACGAGAGTTATAGGTTATATGACACGATTCCTAAATCTACCAGGGAGGCTTTCTCAGACTCACAGGTCACAGAGCTGATGCAACAGGACAGCCTGCTTTATAAGGTGCAGACCCTTCCTAACAATCACAGTATCAAGAGCTGTATTGATAAGACACTACATTCTATTACATATCATCATCCCCACACTCACAGGGCTGAGAGCCAATGTCACTGGATCTTCAACTTAACCAGGTTGATTCCTTCTCCCACACTCAGAAGACCCAGAGATAGTATGTCAGAGGTCCACCTACTGTCTCAGGTGGATCTACATTTCACAGTAAGTGGACATCAGCTGATGAGAAAAAATTCCAAACATTTTCTGGATTGAACACACCCCCACAGCAGAGGAATCAGTTGATATGACAGGACCTTCTACTCTCTCAGATGGGACCCCTCCCCAGACCTTCTACTCTCTCAGATGGGACCCCTCCCCATAATCACAGGGCTCAGATATGATATAACAAGACTCCATACAATCTTGGGTAAGACATCTCCTAACTCGCAGAGAATCCAGAGCTGATGGGACAGGACCCTGTGTGCTCTCAGACTGGAACTCCCACCCCCATACATGTGGATGGATGTTCACTGCCAGAAACTGCTCTTCTCTGCTGCCATCTAGTGCACATCATGGGAATAGCAACTAGTTAACAAGCCTGTGCTCATAATTACTTTGCAAGGACCCAGTGAATCCCCCAATTATCTTACATCATCCCTAACTCAGGATGTCTCTTACACCCATAGTGGTAGGAACCAAAGTGTATGTGACAAGACCCATTACTCTTTCAGGTATGACTTTTCTCCTAACAAACATGATCCAGAGCTGATTTGACAGGACTCCTAATGTCTCAGGAAGAGGTTCCTCCACAGACACTCAAAGGATACAAAGCTGATATGACAGGGCACCCTATTCCACACGGAGAGACCTTTTAGGAAAGGATGCCCCCACTCACTCCTCTGTGACACCTGCTACACTTAAAAAAGGACCCAGAGAAGATGTGATACAACTCCTTACACTCTCAGCTGGGACCCCTTGCCAGGACACACTAGTCTCTCTCTATAAAATTATTTCCCACATTCAAAGGAGTCAGAGCTGACATGATAAGTTTCTGTATTTTTTTCTGGGTGAGACTTATATCAACAGGACTCAGAGCTGATGTGACATAACTCCTTACTGTCTCAGTTCTAACCCTTTCTCACAGTCACAGGTACAGAGTTGGTGTGTCTAAGCGCCCTATTTTCTCAGGAAGAGAACTTTATTCACTTTCACAGGACCCAGTGATGTGGTGGCAGGACACCCTCATCTCTCATCTGTGGTCCTCTCTACACTCACATGAACCAGACCTGCTGTCACAGGACTGCCATACTCTCAGGTGTGATCCCTCTACTTGTTCATAGGACTGAGAGCTGACACAACATGGCACCTTAATCTCTCTTGTGAGGACCCAGAGGTCCTGTTACAAGACTTTAGGTAACACTTGTTGCAACACTCAGATGGCCCAGAGAAATTGTGAGAGGAACCTGTAATCTCTCAGAACGAAATATCTTTTTACACTGTTTCTTCATGGTGGGGGTTTGTTAACCCTCATCCAGGGAAATTTTTTTCTCTTTATTTTTAGAGTAAGTGGAAGGGGTGGGGGAGAGAGAGAGGGAGGGAGAGAGAAACATCAGTGTGAGAGAGATACATAGATCGGTTGACTTACGCATGCACGGAGACCTGGCCAGGGGATTGTATCTGCAACCTAGGTATATGCCTTTGAACTGGAATTGAAGGGACAACCCTTTAGTGCATGGGTTGATGTTCTTACCACTTAGCAACACTGTCCAGGGCCTCCTTTTCAAACTCTGCACAATGCAATCCAGTTTACATCTGTGGAATGGCAAATGAGATAAAAAATTTTTTCTGCCCCCTAGTGTGCATATTGTGAATAGCACCTTTCAAGGAAGTGTCTGCTGGTATCATTTAGTAAGGATCCTTTGAAAAGCCCTCAGGACAGCTTGTATCATCACTGATGCAGAATGCTTTGTAGATCCATGCTTACATTCCATTTCTGATCGTCTTCTGCTTGAGTATCTCTGACTCTTTTCTAGAAGGGAGGTTCCCATGCATATATATGTCTTAAATTTGGTTATTTTTTCTTGCTAACCTGTGTCATATCTGTTTGATTATTAAACCAGAAAAAAACCTTGAGTTTAGAGGGAAATCTGTTTCTCCTCCAGATAAGCAAGTACTAAGATATTTTGTGGAATGTAAATTTTGGAGGTACATCTACTGGGATCTCTCCAGAAATAAGAAGTAACAATTTCTCTAAAGTAACATTATCTGGCCTGAATAATTTCATCAATGACATATGGAACTATCTACTGATTTTGCTTCTGGATGTAAGGCTTTTGTTTCCTGTTGTAAAGGTGGGAATAAAGATGAGCAAAGTTTTGTGTTTTGCATGTTCATTTTAAACTGCTGGAAAAAAGCTGAGGGAACATATAGTTTTCCCCCCCTTTCTTCTTAAGAGGTTTCCATGGGAAAACCTGGTTTTAGGAAAGGAGCATTAGCATCACTGCCTTAGCTTTACACATTAAGAGCCTGTTGACCACCCCCACACCCCGTGTCCTACAGTTTTTGTGGTTCCTTTATAAAAAATAACTTGCCGCCCTGGCCAGTTTGGTTCAGTGGTTAGAGCGTTGGCCTGCGGACCAGGGATTCCCGGGTTCAGTTCCCGCTAAGGGCACGTATCTTGGTTGCAGTTCATTCCCGGCCCCAGTTGGGGTCATGCGGGTGACAACCGGTGTATGTGTCCCTCTCACATCGATGTTTCTCTTTCTCTTCCTCCCTCTCTCCCTCCTGCTCTATCTGAAGATGAAAATGCAAAAATATCCTCAGGTGAGGATAAAAAAAATAATAACCTGCCAAGCATGCTGTACTTTTCCTAAATAACCTGCATTTCACCCTCCTTCAACATTTTGCAAAACGTTTTACATACCAAATATTATCTCATTGTTTTTGTTAGTTACTTGTATGTGACTTAATGACACAGAGAAGGTGAAGTGATTGACCTAAATCCATCAGTAAGTTTTGTATGAGAAAGATGTCTCCTTAGATCAGTTGAAAAAATATCTGTTATGAAATACATGGCATTTGGGACATGAGGTAAGCAGCCAATGACCAGCAGGATATTTTTCTGAATCAAGATTCGTGGAGGATGTTAAGTGAATATTCCCTGTGGGACAACTTTACCTGAGCACATCCTCCAGGCTCAATATCACATTTCTGGAGTTTACTATTTCCCATGTCAGTTTACCTGAGCATTGAGAGGTCCAGTCTTACAGTGTCTCTGAAACAAAGTTCAGACCTAGCGTAGGTCCTTCAGCAATGAATGTTCCAGGGTATAAAAATAGGAAAATTTTCAAGTGACCAAATGAAGACCCTTAGAGGTTTGTTCTGTGTTGAAAGGAACACACCTTGTAAATGTTAGAACCAGGCTCATAAATTCCACAGACCCAAACCTTAGGAGTTCCCTTTATCACAACTTCTGCAAATTAACATGAAGATGTGCAAATTAGAAAAATAGCCACTTGGAACTAAACAACTAGAAAGAATTTTATTCTCTTCAGACTGACAAGAGACCAGCCTGAGTGAGCAGAGAAAAGCTTTCACTGTTGTCAGCACAACAGTCCAGCTTATTTTTAAATCATCTCCTATGTTCCTCTCGTACATTTTTCCTAAAATGAAAATGGTTTTTTGGGGAAGGCTATGTAAAGAATACAGAAAAACAATATTCATTCCTCAATCTACCCCAAGAAGTAAAAACAACTGGTGTGATTTGAAGAATGTGCCCGTCCAGACATCTCCACATGCACATGTCCTTCCATTTTCTGTGAGATGCACTGCACTATTTTAGGTTTTTTATATTGATGTAAAACTTGTCTGTTCATCTTTCTTAGTATGTGAGCTTAATGGTACAAATTTTCTCATAAGTTTTGTGTGTAGTATTTGTATTATCATTTACCTCAAATTTTTTTCTATCTCCAATGCTGTTTTGTTTTGGTGTTATTTAGAAGGGAATTTTATAGCTTTAAAGATAAGAATTTTCTAGTTACCTTTTATTAATGGTTTCTACATTAACTGAATGATAACAAGACACATACTTGATAGAATTTCTATCTTTTGAAATTTGTTGAAAGTTGCTCATACTATGTGGTGCCTCTTACAATGCTCCAAGTGTGATTCTCTGCTGCCATCTCGTGTACATATTGGGAATGACAACTTAGTGCGTGTGTTAACTGCATAGTGGATTACGTATTTAGGAATATTGACTGCAATTTGTTGTCATGTTAGGTTTTCATTTATTTATTGATTTATTTTATTCCTCATCCGAGGATATTTTTCTATTTATCATCAGATAGAGTGGGAGGGAGGGAGAGAGAGACAGACAGAGAAAAACATCAATATGATAGAGCCACATCGACTGGTTGCCTCCTGTATGACCTGACCAGGGCTGAGGATGAACCGCAACCAAGGTCTATGCCCTTGACCGGAATCGAACCCATGACTCATTGGTCCGTGGGCTGACCATGGAGCCAAACCGGCCAGGGCTCATGTTAGGTTTTTATATTGTTACTGATAATTTCTTTGACTCTGTTGTTTATAAAAGAGGTGTGGTCTTTTCCTGAATGAGAGGTGTATTGAATCTAGTATGATTATAGCTTTGTCTATTTTCCATTTAGCTCTGTTCTGATATAATTGGAGTTAATGTTATAGAGTGAAAACGAATGTGGAACTTTCTGGTAAATTAAAATGAGAGATATGACATGCTCTTCAGTTCTACTTTTTAGCCTTACAGCCTACTGTATGTTGTTATATAATTTTCTTTTTTTTTTTTTAGTAATATAGGTGGGGCAGAAGTAGGTTTACAGTTGTTTGTATGAATAATAGTACGATAATTAATAAATATTAATCAAACAAACTGTTATGTACTCAGAACTGTAAACCTACTTTTGCCAAACCATGTATATCTTTTCTCATTTTTTTCACTTCCAATGTTTTTCAATCTTATGTTTGAAGGAACCCAGTGTTTTATATTAGTCATGGCAGCTCATTTAAATCCACAAGGAATTTAGTTGGTTCAACGGCAAGATATCAGGGTACAACATAGTTTTCATTTGTCTCACATCATGTGCTCTCCAGTGCCTACTCTTTTCAGCCATCTGAGGAGTCGTCCTTGTTATGCAGAACTTCCACAGGAATGTTTTTCTACTGGACATTCTATTCTGTTTCATTACTTCATCCATTGGTGGGGCATTACCCTGCTCTTTTTAATTATTGCAGCTTCATAACATGATGCAGTTTTTAAAAATCTCTTTTGGCTACCTTGTGTTTATTATTTTTCTTTTACAGAATTGCTCTGTGTATCATAAGTGCTTATCGGCACCCATTCCTTGTATTCACTGCCTGCCAATCCATCCTTATAGCACCCGCTTGACAATCTGAAATGTCTGCACACATTACAGAATGTCCCTGAGAAAAAATTGCTTCTGCTTGAGAATGACTGATCTTGAAGCTTTGAAAATTTTTGGAACCTGATTTATCTGGTGTGGGGTGTAGAAGCTTTTTTTTCCTCCCTACAGTATTAACTGTAGGGAGTTAATACTAACAAGATTGAGGACTATTACAGAATTTTATGCATAGATGAAAATTTAGGATCACAATTCTTTCCTGTATTCTTAACATTTCATTCTACTGTTATGGAGAAAATACTTGTTAATATTCTGGGGTTTATAGTGAGGGCATTTTGAATGATTCTGCTGTGGAGAGACCAGCTATTATGCTTGGTTGACAGATAAGCTTTCACATCTGCTTTTTATGGGATCCTCAATCAACAGCTGGTCAAAGGAAACAGGTGAGATAGGGAGCGAGTCGAAGTTGTAGGGATCAGAGGAGCCTCAGTTTTCCCATGTTGCCTGCTATGAACAAGAAGCTATTTCCTCCAGTCCTTCCATTTGTACCCAGTGACTGCATTAGGTAAAACTTGGGGAAGAGACAAGGAAATCCAGTCTGTAGGGGAATAGCTGTTTTTTATACTTCAAGGGGGGTATCTCCAAGGTAGATATGGACTATTTTTCCTGTCCACGAATCAGAACACTT
The DNA here is from genome assembly GCA_030848825.1 of Tadarida brasiliensis. NCBI lineage: Eukaryota > Metazoa > Chordata > Mammalia > Chiroptera > Molossidae > Tadarida > Tadarida brasiliensis. The sequence goes on from CM061273.1 coordinate 66,942,697, forward strand.
GGTAATGGGATAAGAAATCCGAGGGTGGACTTCCCTTGTCTCAGTTAATTCTCTGTGTGTTTCCATTATAGGATTCCTGAGGAAGCATGTTTCGGGTCGTTGTTCCTGTAACTTTTCTGAGAGTGGATCAGCTTGGCTGTTCTGAAGGAGCTTACCATTTTATTGTCTTTCTTCACCTAGACTCAGTTTCTTGCTGTACAGAGTGGACAGATCAAAGTTGTCATTGTTGAGTGAGGGTATTGCGTGGTACTCGAATATTGTATTGTCATTTTTTGGAGTTTCACAGTTCTAATAGGTATGCAGTGCTATCTCATTGTTGTTTTAATTTGTAATTCCTTGATGATGTATTAGGATGGGCTATTTTTGCCAGCTTATCTACTACGTCTTGTTGAGATAAGAAACATCAAAATCTTAGAGAATTTTTATGACTCGATTTGAGCCAAACTGACCACAGATGCTTGGCCATGAAGGTCTGAAATGCTCCAATGAATATCTGTTCACAGTTTTTTATTCATTTGGAATAAGGAGGAAATGAGGAAGATTACACGAGGGTGGGAAAGAACGAGGTTAGGAGTGGATTACAAACTAGTTCAGAATGTAGCTCTCAAGAAGGAGGGAACTGCCAGGGGTATTTCAGAGGTATGTTCATGTAGACACACAGAAACACTGGACAGAGCTTGCTTAAGCCCAATATTAAGCAACTGATGTGTCAGGGGTACACCAACAGGTTACTTTCTATAGAGCACCTTTTTGTCAACATTGTATATCTTTCTTGGCCAGGTGTTTGAAATCTTTACCCATTTTTATTGAGGTTGCTTTTATTATCATTCTTTGTGTATTTTTAGTAAAATCTTGTATGAGAAATGTGTTTTTCAAGATTTTTCTCCCAGGGTGTATGGCTTGTCTCTTATTCTTTGAATTTCTTTTACAGATTATTTTTTAAGTTTATAAAGTCTACATGATTAATATATTTCTTATTTAAACCTTATGTATAAAAATACAACTGTTTTCTGGCAGTTTTCATTTGAGTGGACAACTAAAACCTAAAGTAATTCCTGAGAGGAGGGTCAGGTGTTGAGGCCTAAGGTGGGTCTTGGATGGAGGTGAGAGGCAGGGCCAGGACTAAAGTGTGAGGTGAGTCTGCACTTGAGGTAAAAAGCAGCCTGTTCCTGAGGTTTGAAGCTGGGACAGGACGAACCTCTGGGTCCACACATCAGTTGAGCAGTGAGGCCGAAGTCAGAGGAAGTGTGTCCTGCAAGCGGTGGAGCCTGGTTTGAAACCTGGGCTGAGGTGTGCAATGGGGTGCAGAGCAAATTAGATGGGTGAGGGGGGTTGAGGTGAGCAGGATTGAGGAGCCAGCATGAGAGGACCACAAAAGGGTGCCCTGAGTGTTTCTGGGGTAGAAGTCTCAGTTGCAGATTTAACTGAGGAATTTTTGGACGATCACCACCTTTCCTCAACACAGCCTCTAGAGTGGACAATGTAAAAGGTCTGAGCCGGTGGGAGATCACATCCATAAGACAAGGCCAGTGTAGAGCAAAATGGCTTTATTGCATGTGCCTGGGGGCAGGTGGGCTGAGCTGAGAAGGGTTCAACCTCGAATCAGGGTTGGGGTGTCAGTTATATACCCCCCCCCTTTTTTTTTAGCTTCCAGCATTTCCTGCTGATGTACTTTATCTGGCCTATTGTCCACTTTGCAGTAGGGCTGGTCTGGTATCTTGTCCGGTTGGGGGATAGGGTTTTAGGGGTTAGGTGTAGGCTTTGAAGTTAGGGTCTTGAAGTCCTGTTGACAGTGTGAGGGTCTGTGGCTTGTGCAGTGTGTGTAAGACAAAGGCATGGTTTGGGTCAAGAGTTAAGGTGAACTTGAAGATGAATTATTTATCCCCTCTCCACACAGCTTTTGAAGGATTGTCAGTAAATAATGGGCAAGGACAGGCCTCCTTGCCTCAGCCAGGGTGTGAAGAGCACAGTGGTTCTGGGGGTAACTGGGCAGGAAAGACCCGGAGCAGGACTCTGCATCCCAACTGTAGCCGGCTTGCCTGGTTAAAGCGGTTGCCTGGCAAATGGAGAAAAATCTAGAGCTGAGTTTTCCATCCCTGCTTTAGCCAGGAAGTGATTGGCAAGAGGATCTGAGGAAAAGGCTTGAGGACATGCGGGGCCAGTGAATGCATGGAGGGGAATTGTGTATCCTGACTCCAGCCCAGCAGCTAATGGGCAGCTGGCACTTTCGGAAACAGGTAAGGGGAGACGTGGAGCCATTTTTAAAAAAATCATCACCCGAGGACATTTTTTCAAATATCTTCAGCTAGAGTGGGAGGGAAGAGAGAGAGGAGCATGGATGTGAGAGAGACACATCAACTGGCTGCCTCCCGCAGGACCCTGACCAAGGCCAGGGATGAACTGCAACCAGAGCATGTGCCCTTGGCTGAAATCACACCCGAGACTCTTTGGTCCTCCGGCCGATGCTCTAACCACTGAGAAAACCAGCCAGGGCTTGAGCCATTTTTTTTCTTCCTGGTTCCACAAAATATGTGATGGGCACAGGATGTCCTGAGGTAAAAGGCAAGGAGAGACCTTGATGCCATTTGTCCATCCTGGTCTAGGCACTGTGTGTGAGAGCAAAGGGGTTCCCTGGGAGAACGGGCGAGTGCCAGCAAGTGTTTGAGAATCAGAGGGCTTCCCGGTGTGAGAGGTGCCTTCAGCCAGCTGGAGTTCTGTGAGAACTTTGACCAGGCCATATTCAAGTCCGCTATTCCTCAGGACTGATTCCTGGGAGAGTCCTCTGGGTCCCAGTGGGGCCATTTTTTGTGATCACCTCCTCCAGACAGGATTTGGGATTGCACTATTTCCAAATAGACAAACTAATGAAACAGAATAAAAGGTGTTGTAATAGAACCAAATCTGTAGGTGAATTTCTAAAGATAAATATGTCAAAACATTGCCCCTTAGATCATTAGAGAAAATGTGCATTATGTAATAAGTGGTGTTGGGATGTGAGGGAAGCCACAGGTCACAGATAAAAGTCCAGCAGCAGGGCACTTTCCTGAGGGGAGAGGTGGAGCCAGGTGGGAGCAGAGGGGCGGGGTGGGGACTTGAGGCCAGTGTTGGGGCCAGAAGATAGGTGAGTGGCCTTGCTGTGCTCTGGAACCTGAAAGTCCACCTTGATGTGTGTGGAAATTGAGGCGAGAGGTGGATTTAACTTGAGGGGAGCAAAGGTGTGAACATGAGGAGAGGAAGCTGGCCCAACTGGAACATATATGGGTCTTTTGGATATGAGGCAGGGGCTGCAGACAGGAGGTGAGTAGTGGTCTGGGAGGTGGGTGGCCAGGTCCTGAGGTGTGTGGGGCAGCGGACAGGACATGAGGTGTGAGTGGGAGTGAGGAAAGGGGCAGTGGGAAGCTCACACAGTGAGGCCACAGGTGAGGCAGCCCCATTGAGGTCATTTCTGTCTCTGTGACTTTACTTTCTGTGAGCCAGAGCCGCCCCTCCTTGGCTCTCCGTTCCTTCTTTCATCCGAACCGTCTCTGTTTCACTGTCCCCAGCTTTAATAAACATACTTTAAAAGAAAAAAAAAGATAATTTCTTTGAGCTGTATGTCAACACCATAGAGACTGGCTCTGGGGCTCGGTTTTTGGAGCATCGTCTGGTACTCAAAGAAGGCTGTGGTTTGGAGCCAGGTCAGGGCACTTACTGGGGGGCAAACCATCCATGTTTTTCTGTCAGGAGAATGTCTCTCTCTCTTTCCCCCCTCCTCTAAAATTAGTGAAGATTAAAGAGGAAATTGTGTGGATACTTTGAGGTTGGAAACATGAAGAAATGTAATGTGAGGAAATAAAACATATTTTTTGTTAGTTTTAAGTTTTTTAATGAGTAAATTAGAAAGTGCCAGCATTCTTAGCATTTAAAGTGAGTTCAAGGTCTGGATGCATAGTGCTGCAGAAATCAGAAATGTTAAGTAAACGAAATTGTGTGCCCTGTAGAAAGTCCGAAAAATGCACAATATGGTTAATTCTCAAATCTAGAAGAGTAGGATTATTGATTCTAAGCAGCATTTGGAAACAATTATTGAAGAGTGCTTTATGGACGATAAAAGAAGCAGTGATCCTCAGATTCCTATGGTGCTTTTAAGTGTGGTGCAGTCTCCCAAGGCATCAGGTCTTCTTTGTCTCCTGAGCTTTTGTGGGTGTCTCTCAGTCCAGGGCACTCCTTCCCAGTCTTTGCCAGTTGCCATTTTTGTTGTCCTGGTTCTTCATGTCTCAGTTTCCTCTGAGCTGCCTGTTCAAAGAGGCATTATTCAGGTATAGGGTGGTCATTGACCTGATGTCTCTATTGTATTTGACCTGTCATCTTGCTCCATACACAGGAGGGTGTTCTGTTTTGAGTAATACTGACTTTTGGGACAGATAATTATTTGTCCTGGGGGCTTCTCCTCTGCATTGCAGGTGCTGATTAACATTCAATACCTCTATTCCCTGTTTGCAGGTAACACCACCCCCCTTACCCCACCATGAAGACTGTCTCAATTGTCTGCATACATTGCCAAATGTCCCCTTGGGGGCAAAGTCACCTTTGGTTGAGAAGCACTAATTTGGAGTTTAGATCATTTTTGGAACCTGAAAGATCTGGTCTCGATGTAGCCAATATTTTTACTATCGCTCAGTTCCAATTATTTTCTAACTCCAATTTGGATTTATTGTAGGGGGTCATTTAGAAGTGTTATTAAGGGGAGTTATTAAGGACTTTCTACTTAACTTTTGTAACTGATTTTCAGATTAACTGCAGTGAGGGCAAGAAAGAGTTTTAGGAATTTTTAATCCTTTAAAGTTTGTTGAAACTTGCTTTATACTACATTACGGTCACTTTAAAAAATGTTCCAAATGTGCATATCTGTTGCCACATGTGCGTAATGAGAATGACACCTTAGTGCAGCTCAGGAGAAGGGTCCGCTGCAGTGGGTGATCTAGGAATGTGGAACTCAAGTTGCTGCTCATGTTAGGTTTTTTTTCTCCTTACTAAAATTTTTTGTGGGAGTCTGCTGGTTCTGAAAGAGGTGTGCTCTATTCCTGATTGAGAGAGGTGAGTTAAATCTCCTATTTGATTACAAATTTTTCTATTTTTTGGCTCTGTTTTGTATTATTTGCAGTATATTATTAAGTGCACATGAATTTGTGTCTCTTAGTAAGATGAAACTATTGATGTAAAGTGCTCTTCATATCTAGTAGTGTTTCTGCCTCCAAGTCTACTGTATATTATATAATTATTTGATTTATGTTTGCATACTACATAGTTGGGGAAAACTCGGTTTCAAGTGATTCATATGGGAAATAATTCAATGATATAATACAGGTGTAAACTCTGTTTCCTGTACTCACAGGTATAAATTTTGTTGTGGCCTTCCTAAAATTCATAGCAGCACCTGGCAAATTTATCTTTTCAAGCCTCGAGACTGCTGCCATTTCTATTTAGGGAGCAAAATATAAAACTGACATTTTTTCTTTTCCTGTCTATAAAAGGGCTGGATTTTTTGTTTAATGGGTGAGAAATACTCCCTGCATTCTCTTTTTCAGAGGCTTTTAACCACTTGGTCTCCAGTGTCCTTGGCTGGGGAAGGTAATGTCTTGTTATTTGCAGGCCAGCTTCAAACTGTCCACACTGTTGGTCCTGGTTTTAACTTTCCTGTCTCAGTTCTCTATTCCTTCTGTCCTGGAATTTTCCTAGATTTTTAAAACCCCAAAACACTTTGGTTGTGGTGTGGTGAAGAAGGAGACTCTATTCAGTGCAAGTAGATTATTGTGATACAGCTTGGCTGTGGGCACAGCACGGCTGTGAGAAGCTCAGTGTTGTTATAAGGGAATCATGAAGCTGCACCACTGTGGACACAGCTCAGTAGTGCCAATTCTTAAATATGAAGATTGTGTATTTAGGGGGCTCTGGGGTGAGGCTGCTGCCCTGGGCAAGCTCCCTTTCAGGCCACACAACTGAGCTCTGCTCTGCTCTAGTCAATGTGTTCGAGTCTCATCCTGTCATTGCTTCTTTTTCCATCCTAGATGTCTTAGCACTCAGTTCAATTTGGGGAAAGTTTGCATGCCACTCCCTGAATTGAGGTTTGCATGAGAAGTCCCAGTGTAGAATTGGATATGAGTACCAAAATTTGAGTCAAGTTATCCACCGGCTGCCCGAGCATTTCATAGTCAGTATCTTTCTTCTGAGCATCCACATATGTGCTGTACACCACGGGAGATGCACAGGAAGCCCTGGGGTGAGGGAGCAGGAGAGAGCTGGGGGCAGATTTCTGTCCTGGATTTAACCAACTACTGAGGAAAAGAGGGGTGTCTGATGAAGAATGTAGAAGACATGGGGGCAAAATTTCCACTTTGGCTTGAGTTCTGTATCTGAGGTGTATGTGAGAGGCAGAGGGATTGTTTGGGTATGAAGTTGGGAGAGACTTGGAGACACGTTACTTATCCCCTCCGTGCACAGCTTTTGAGGCGATCATGGGTAAACGGGCAAAGACAGACCTCCTTGCTTCAGCCAGGGTGTGAAGGACACAGTGGTTTTGGGGGTAACTGGGCAGGAAAGATCTTGAGCAGAGTTCTGCACCCCAACTGTAGCCAGCTTGTGTGGTTGCAGTGGTGGAGTGTCAGAAGGAGAAAAGTGCAGAGCTGAATTTTCCATCCCTGCTTAGGCAGGATGTGACGGGCAAGAGGGTATATGGATCTGAGGAAAAGGTACGAGGACAAGAGGGGCCAGTGAATACATGAAGGGGAATTGTGTCTCCTGATCTACCCCAACATCTAATGTGCAGCTGGCACCTTCAGAAACAGGTGAGGGGAGACCAGGAGCCATTTCTTTCTCCCTGGCTCCACCAACTATGTGATGGGCAAAGGGTGTCCTGAAATAAAAGGCAAGGAGAGACCTGGATGTGAATTTTCCATCCTGGTCTAGGCATTGTATGTGAGGTAGAGGGGTTCCCTGGGAGAAGGGGCAAGTTCCAACAAGTCTTATAGAATCAGAGGGACGCCTGGGGTGAGGGGTGCCCTTCAGCCAGCTGGAGTTCTGTGAGCACTTTCTTCAGGGTATTTTCAAGTCAGCACTTCCTCAGGACCAGATTCCTGGGGAGAGTCCTCCAGGTCCCTAAAAGGTCTAAGTCGGCGGGAGATCACATCCTCAACATAAGGCCAGTGGAGAGAAAGGAGGCTTTTATCACACCAGTGGGCTGTTACACCGGCAGGCTGGGGGGGTACATCTTCCCCAAATCCTCAGCCCCGAGCTTCCTTTGTTCTATGTTTATATAGGCACAAACTACAGAAGAAAAAACTACATTAAAAAAACCCCACATTCTCTTGGCACCGTGTAATTGGTGTCTGGGTTGGTACGAGTTGTCTCAGAGGTAAGAAGTGTGTTCCGGCAGAGGCCAGAGCCATCGTTAATATCTTTCTTCTCATGGTTCCTCTGAGTTTCTGAAGGCCTTCATTAACCCCTTATCTTTGGGTTTCTTAAGGCCCTTATGTTTACAAAAAAGAAACTGCCAGGGTGCATACGTGCAGTAACCGAGGGTCAGAATGGAGTTTAATTTTGTTACAATATTATTAACCCTTTCACTCCCAGGACAGGATTCAGGGTTGCACTACTTCCAAATAGACAAATAAATGGAACAGAATGGCAGGTGTATTCATACACCCAAATCCACAGGTGAATTTTGTGTGATAACATCGTCTCCTGAGATCATTAGAGAAAATGTGCATTATGTAATGAATGGTGTTAGGACGCGAGGGAAGCTGCAGGTCACAGATGAAAGTCTAGCAGCAGGGCGCTGTCCTGAGCGGACAAGCGGGGCCAGGTGGGAGCAGAGGGGCGGGGTAAGGACTTGAGGGAGATTTGGGCCGGAAGTTAGGTGAGTGGCCTGGCTGTGCACCGGAAGCTGAAAGCCCGCCATGATGTGCGCGGCAGAGGGAATCGAGGCGCGAGGCGGACTTCACCTGAGGGGAGCAGAGGTGTGAACCTGAGGAGAGGAAGGGGGCCACTTGAGCCTAGACGGGTTTTGTGGCTGCCGACATGAGGCCTGAGGTGGCCTGGGATCCACTTGGCGGTCCTGAGGTATGAGAAACAGCAGCTCCTGAGGTGTGAGCGGCAACGGAGAGGACCTGAGGTGGGGGTGGGGTGAGGTAAGGGGCAGTGGGCAGCTTGCACGGGGGGGGGCCACAGGTGAGGCAGCCCCATTGTGGTCATTTCTGTCTCTGTGACTTTACTTTCTGTGAGCCAGAACCGCCCCTCCTTGGCTCTCTGTTCCTTCTTTAATCCGAACCCTCTTTGTTTCACTGTCCCCAGCTTTAATGAATGTACTTAAAAAAAAAAAAAAAAAAAAGATACTCTCTTTGAGCTGTGTGAAAACACCATAGAGCCTGGCTCTGGGGCTCGGTTATTGGAGCGTCGTCTGGTAGTCAAGAAAGGCTGTAGTTTGGAGTCAGGTCGGGGCACTTACTGGGGGGTAACCCGTTATGTTTTTCTGTCACGGGGATGTCTCTCTCTCTCAATTGGTGAAGCTTAAAGGGAAAATTCTGTGGATATTTTGAGGCTGGAAACATGAAGAAATGTAACGTGAGGAGGTAGAACAATTTCTTCTGTTAGTTTTTAGTTTTTTTTTTAATTATTATTTTTAAATTCTTACCTGAAGATATTTTTTCAGGTAGAAGAAATTTTTGTTCAGATAGAGTGGGAGGGAGAGAGAGAGAGACATCGACATTAGAGGGACACATCGACTGGTTGCCTCCCGCATGACCCCAACTGGGGCCAGGGACAAACTACAACCAAGGTATACACCCTCGGCCGGAATCAAACCCATGACCCATTGGTCCTCGGGCTGATGCTCTAACTGCTGAGCCAGACCAGCCAGGGCAGTTTTGAGTTTTTTAATGAGTAAATAAAATAGTACCAGCATTGTTAGCATTTAAATTTTGTTCAGGGTCTGGACGCATGGTGGTGTAGAAATCAGAAGTATTGTGTAAATAAAAGTGTGTTCTCTGTAGGAAATCTAAGGAACGCAGAGTATGGCAAATGTTACAGTTCCAAAGAGGGAAACCTTAGGTGGTGAATTCTGGCAGCTAAAAGTCCAAGATGATTGATTCTTAGTTACAGTAAAGAACCATTTTTAAAGAGTGATTTATAAGCTAGGAAAAGAAAAGCGATAACATTTAGATGCCTATAGTGGTTTGTCACATGATACAGTCTATGAGGGTGTCCGATACCTTTGCTTGGGCCCCAGTTTTCCTCTCTGACCCAAGGATTTCCTGTGCCTTTGGCCCGTGGTGTTTATGTCCAGTGAATTCCCAGGACAGCATGGCCTTGTCAGGAAGTGAGCCAGAGACACTTCTCACTGCTTAGGGGGCAGCATTTTATGAGGGGGTTCAATTCACCTCAGCAGACACCCAGGAGGCGTCACCATGGGACCCAGAGGAGTCCCCACAAACCTTGAGAAAAAGATGAGACAGAAAGAGTGTCAGTCTACGGAGGACCAGCAGAGGGAGGGCTTGGTGTGGAAAATTGTGGGTTTTTTTTTGTTGTTGTTGTGTGTTGTAATACGCTGAGAGTTTGGGTGAGGATTAGGGTTACTGAACATAGGTTTATTCATGCTTTGCTTCATATTATAGAGGAACTGAAGACATGTGGGACTTAGGAAACATGTTTCATGGAACATTACATAAAATTGTACTATGAGAAAGTATATTTCTGGTAATTATGTTTTTTATAAATGTATCAATTGAATGAATGTTGTTGTCAGAGACAATTCACAATTCTTTATAAAGGGATAAAAATTCTGCCACCCTGATGCCACTTTAAAATATTGATTTTAGCCTTGGCCGGTTTGGCTCAGCAGTTAGAGCGTCAGCCCGCGGACCACAGAGTCCTGGGTTGATTCCAGCCAAGGGCACGTACCTTGTTGTGGTTCATTCCTGGCCATGGTCGGGTGGTGCAGGAGGCAAGCAGTTGATGTTTTCCTCTCACATCGATGTTCCTCTGTCTCTCCCTGTCTCTTACTCTCTGTCTACCTGAAGATAAAAAAAAAAAAAAAATACTGATTTTAAGCTCTTTATCAAAAACAAGACATGGAAGGAACCTTTGACCCCCCACCCAGGTTCCTGCCCAAAGACATGCTGCTCTCTGCTCCCATCTAGTGTACATCCTGGGAATGACAGCATGTACTATGCATCTGCTCATCACTTTACAAGGAATCCTTGAAGACCCCAAACTCTGAATATCCAGTATACCTATGTTTTCTTTCTGTCTTCAAACATCTCCTACATGTGGGGTCTCTGTCATGTATGTGAGGGTCCCATACATATGTATGTCTTAAAGTTGTATATTTTCTGTTGGTAATCTGTGTCTTATCTATTTGATTATTAGACCGGAAAGGAACCTTGAGTGTAGAGGGAAGTTTGTTTTTCCCCTAGATAAGCAAGTAATCTGATATTTTAGAGAAAGTACATTTTGGAAGAACATCCACTTCACCCTGTTTTGAAATAAGATTTACAATTTATCTAAAGTAACATTTTTGGGACAGAATGATTTTATCAATAAAATACAAAACAATTTCCAATTTAGCTTCTGGGTGTAAAACTTTTATTTACCCTTCCAAAGCTGGGAATAAGGATGACCAAAGTTTCGTATTTTTAAAAAATGTTCTTATTGCTTTTTTTTTTTTAGAGTAAAAGGGAGAGAGATAGAAACATCGATGTGAAAGAGACACATAGATAGGCTGCCTCTTGCACACCCCCTACTGGGGATCGAGCCCACAACCTGGGCATGTGCCCTGACCGGGAATCAAACCAGGATGTCTCAGTCCACGGGACAACTCTCAGTCCACTGAGCCACACTAGCTGGGCCACAGTTTTGTATTTTGAATGTTGATTTTGTTGTTGTTGTTAATTCTCACCAGAGGATATTTTTTGATAGATTTATTTTCTTTCTTCAGAGTGGGAGGGAGATATGTAGAGAGAGAGACAGAGACAGAGACACACATTGATGTGAGAGTGACAGATGGATTGGTTGCCTCCCTGTCGCAGGGCAGGATCTAACCTGCAAGCCAAGTCCCAGGTTTGTGCCCTTGGCTGGGAATCTAACCTGTGAGCCCTTGGTGTGTGGGCTGAAACTCTAACCACTGAGCCACACTGGCCAGTGCTGCGTGTTGATCTTAAACAGGTGGTTAAGGAAAAAGAAGCTAGGACAGAACCTATAGTTCTCCCACATGCCTTCCTAAGAGGTTTCTGTGGGAAAATCAGGTTTTTGGAATGGAATATTACCTTAATTGTATTAGCTTTAGATGTTAAGACTCCAAATAGGAGTCTATTGAAAACCCCCCATTTCACCCTGCTTCTCCATTTTCTGAAACGTTTTATATACAAATATTACTTCATTGTTGTTGTATTTATTTTTATATGAATTAAACAGTAAAATCCATCTGTAAATTTTGTATGATTAAGATATTTCCTTAAATCAGTTGTGAAAATGTGCCTTATAAAATAAATGGTGTTGGGATGCGAGGGAAGCAGTTGAGCAGCAGGTTTTCTCTCCCTAAATCAAGATGCGGGGAGGACATGAGGGGAGCATTTCCTGTGGAACCACTTTTCATGGGCACACCCTCCAGGCTCATATACCACAATCCCAGAGTGCAGTACTTCCCAGGTCAGTTCACCTGAGCATTGCGAGGTCCAACCTTAAATTCTCTCTGGAGGTTGAGTCCTGACCTAGCCTAGGTCCTTCAGCAATGAATGTTCTGAGCTATAAAAATAGGGAATTTTACAAGTGACAAAACAAAGACCCTGAGAAGCTTGTTCCATGTTCAAAAGAAAATACCTTGTAAATAGTAGAACCAGGCTCAGAGAAATTCCAGAGACCCAAAGCTTGGGAGTTTCTTTTATCACAACAGCATTTTCACATGAAGTGTGAATGAGGAAAATAGCCACTGAGCTAAATTTGAAAGTTTGTATTCTTTTCAGACGTTCAAGGGCCCAGGCTAGGTGAGCAGAGAAAGGCTTCTGGTGTCACCACAACAGTCTAGCTTCTTATTTTTAAATTATCTCATATTTTCCTCCAGTACTTTATTTCCTAACATGAAAATGGCTTTTCTGTAACTTGAACTATACTGAAAAATAATAATATTCAAAATGCTACCTCAAAATAGGTAGAATTAACTATTTTAGGTTTCTTTTTTATTTTTTTTTCTTTATTGATTTTAGAGAGAGAGGAAGGGAGAGGGAGAGAGAGATAGAAACATCGATGAGAAAGAACATCAATTGGCCACCTCCTGCATGCCCCCCACTGGGGATTGGGCCCACAATTCCCTGGGCATGTGCCCTGACCGGGAATTGAACCGGCGACCTCTTGGTGCACGGGTCGATGCCACTCCGGCCGGGCTATTTTAGGTTTCTTAATATGAATGCAAAATGTGTGAATTTTCAGATTTTGTTTCTAATATGTGCATTTAAGGGGGCAAATTTTAAAAATAAGTTTTGGTATGTAGTATTTTTATTTTTTAGTTCCAGTTATTTTCTGCCTCCAATGGTGATTTATTTTTTGGTTTGTTGTAAAATGTATTTCATAACTTCTAAGAATGAGGACTTCTTACTTACTTTCTGTTCCTGATTTGTAGAAAACTGCTTTGCGTGCCAGCAACATACTTTACATAATGTGAATTTTATGAAGTTTGTTAAAACTTGCTTAATAGTGTAATATGGTTACTTAAAGAAATGTATCAAGTGTGCTCTCTGCAGCCACCTGCTGTGCATCTTAGGAATAACACTTTAGAGCTTGTCAGCAGGAAATGCTTTTGGGTCTAGTGAGTTGATCACTTATGAAATGCTGTGTCAGAATGATCTCGTCCCTCACAAAACAGGTGATATAACACGACACCCATACCTCTCGGGGAGAAACTTTTTTTTTCACACGAACACAGAGCTGATGTCCCAGGACACCCTACTTTGTAGGTTAAGACTCATCCCAGCACTCACAGGACATAGAGCAGTTTGACAGAACACCCCAAACTCTCATGTGTTTCTCTCTTCACAGTAATAGGGTTCAGGACTAATGCCACAAGACCTCTCTCTCAGGTTGTACTACTCTTTCTGTACTCACAGGACCAGAGGTGATGCCGTGGGACCCCACAGTCTTTCAGTTGTGTTCACAGGCCACAGTAATGGACCAGGAGCAGATGTAAAAGAATCCCCATCACTCCTGGCCGGTGTGGCTCAGTGGTTGAGCATCGACCCATGCACCAAGAGGTCACTGTTATGATTCCCGGTCAGGGCACGTGACCAGGTTGTGGGACACTTCTCCAGTGGGGGGCATGCAAGAGGCAGCCAGTTGATGTTCTCTCTCATCAATGTTTCTATTTCTCTCTCCCTCTCCCTTCCTCTCTCTCTACAATCAATAAATTAAAAAAAAAAAATAAAAGAATCCCCTTCTCTTTCAGGAGGCAACCTGTCCCCACGCTTACAGGACACACAGCTGTGACAAAAGTACCCCCTATATTTTCAGGTGGGACATTTCCCCACAGCCACAGGGCCCAGATGTGATATGACAAGACTTTAAACTCTCTGGGGTAAGACTCCTGCCTACACATAGAACCCAGAGCTGATGCCACAGGACCCTCTGTGCTCTCAGAGCAGAACCTCACACACAGTCTTCTCTGCTGCCATCTAGTGAACACCTTGCGAATAGCTAGTATTTCCTAAGCCTGTGCTCTTAATCATTTTGCAAGGACCCAGTGAATCCCCCAAGGCATCGGACATCATCTCTAACTTTCTTATATATCTCTTGTCTTTGTCCCTAAAGGACATGTAACAAGAACCCCTACAATCTCAGGTGGGACCTTTCACCAAATTAACAGGACCCACAGCTAACTTGTCAGAAATTCTCTTCTTTCAGGAGGGAACCTGTCCCCATACTGAGGACTCCACGCAATCTCAGGTCAGACACCTCCCAACACTCAGAGAACCCAGAGCTGAAGCAACAGGACCCTCTGTGCTCTCAGACTGGCACCTCACCCACAGTCAGATGCTCACTGCAAACAAAGGCTCTTCTCTGCTGCCCTCTCATGGACAGAATGGGAATAGCAACTATTGACCAAATGGGTGCTGTCAGTCATTTAGCAAGGACCCAATGGATCCCAGGATCATCTGACCTCACCACTAACTCAGCATACTCGATATACCCACAGAGGTAGGACCCAATGGGCACGTGACAGCACCCGACTCTCTCAGGTGGGACTTTTCCCCAAATGAACATGACCTGGAACTGATTTGACAGGACTGTTGATCTCCCAGGAAAGGACTGATTTCTCCACCCATCCCCAGGACACAGAGCTGATATGACAGGGCACCCTAGTTTCTCAGGGAGACCCTGTTCAAATAGAACACCTACCCTCACTCCCCTGGAGCACACACTACGCTTACAGGACCCTGAGGTGACGTGACACAGCTCCTTACTCTCTCAGCTGGGACCCCTTCACAGTCAGACCCTGAGCTGTTGTCCCAGGACACACACGTCTCTGTGAAACCCCTCCTCACATTCAAAGGACCCAGAGCTGACATGACAGGTTTCCTCATTTTCTCTGCATCAAACTTCTATCCACCAGACTGAGACCTGACGTGACACGAACCCTTACTGTCTGTAGTCAGACCCCTCCCCACAGTCACAGGCAGAGTGGATGTGTCAAAACACCCCACTGCCACAGGGAGAGACCTTTATTTTCACAGGACCCAGTGCTGTAGTGACAGGACCCATCCACCTCTCACTTGTGATCCTCTCTAGTCTCACACAGACGAGACCTGACGTCCCAGGACTGCGATACTCTCGGGTGGGATTCTTCCCTTTGGCTCATAAGACCCAGAGCTGGTGTGACCTGACCCCTTATTGTCTCTCGTGAGGACCCAGAGGTCATATTACAAGACTTTAGGTTAACACTTCTCCCAACAATCGTATGATCCGCGGACATTGTAACAGAAAACTGGTCTGTCAGAACGGAACCCCTTATTGCACTCTTGTGCACAGTGCCATCTAGTGTACATCTTTGGAATAACACTTGAGGATAGGTGCTAACTTAGTGTAGATATTGGGAATTGTAGTTTTCAAAGAAGTATTTGGTATCATATTACAAGTATCCTTTGAAAGACGCCAAGGCAGCTTTTTATTATCAATGCCTCGTAATGTTTTATAAACTATGTTTCCATTCTATTTCTGATCATCATCTGCTTGTGGGGTCTCTTTTTTATGTAGGTGAGGCTCTCAAACATATGTATGTCTTAGATTGAATTCTTTTTTTCTTTCTAATTTGTGTCATATTTCCAGGCAAATATTGTTTCGTTTAGAGGGAAGTTTGTTTCTCTCCCACTTAAGCAATTGATGAGATATTTAATAGGAGGTACAATTTGAGAGTACATATATATAACAATTTCCTGTAATAAGATTTAACAATTTAACTAAAGTAACTTATTTCCAACACAATGATTATGTCAATGAAATATGGAACATTGTACTAATTTCACTTGTGGATGTAAATATTTTTTTTCAGTTTTAAAGGTGGGAATAAAGAGGACCAGAGTTTTGCCTCTGGTATATTGATTATAGGTTGATTGTTTAGAGAATAAGTGAAGAACCTGTGATTGTTCCCCATTTCTTCCTAGAAGAGACAGTTGGTAAAGCATGGTTTAGGAAGAGAAATTGAGAATAATTACTTTCGGTTCAGACATTAGGACTCTGAGGAGTAGTTTGTTGACCCCCTTATGTTAGCTCCCATATGCTGTAGCTTTTGGTATTGCCTAACGTACAGTAAAATGACACATATTTGCCCTGGATGGTTTGCCTCAGTTGTTACAGCATCGGCCCGCAGACCAATGTGTCACAGGTTTGATTCTGGTCCAGGGCACGTACCTTGGTTGTGGTTCATCCCTGGCCCTGGTCAGGTCGTGTGACATGGAGGCAAACAGTTGATGTGGCTCTGTCTTCCTCCCTTTCATTCTGTCTGATAATAAGTAGAAAAGTATCTTCATGTGAGGAATAAAACAAAACAAAATAAATAAAATTCCACATATGTTGCACTTGTCCTAAATACCTGCACATCACCCATTTCACATCTACAATATATGACTGTGTTCTCTTATTTTTCAAAATGTGCTGTGTACCCCATATTACCTTCCTGTCTTTAGTGTTGGGTTATAAGTGAGTTTCCTCTTTGTATGTATTAAATGTTGACTCTATCTAGTTAATCTGATTATGTTTATTTGATTACTGGCCCAGTTGTTAGAACTGAAAAAGTATGAGGGAAATCGTTCCATTAAAAAAATATATCCCTCATAGTTTAGAAAAGATGGCAGTGTAAAATTAACAGCTGGGACATTGCTACCTTACAAAACTGCAAAGCTGAGAGATCATGGACATCTGCCAGCAAAAGTAAGCCTTGTTTTTGTTCACTTCATTAGCCTTTTCATATATTGTTGTAGGGTTTAGCAGAATATTGAAATATCGGCCTAATTAGTATATCACTGCATGAACGTTGACATGAAAAGTATTTCTGAAGCTAGCTGCTTTAACTTGGACAGAAACTGGCTCAGGTTGAGGCTTTGGTTTATGGTTAAGGAAGAGGTTTATCTCAGGGTTAGGCTTCGAATGAGAGGTAGGGTTTAGGGTTAGGGTAAAGTGAGGTGTAGGCCCTGAGTTATGGCTCAGACTGAGGCTTGGGCACACTGTTAAGGCTCAGGGTGAGGTTTTGTTCAGTGTTAGGCTGAAGGTAGATCTTTTGATTCAGTAGTAGGGCTCAGTGTGTGGCTTAGGTAAAGTGTTAGGTTCAGGCTGAGGCTTAGGAATAGTATTAGGGCACAGGTAGATTCTTAGGTGCAGTATTAGGGAGAAGGTGGTTTCTTAGGAACAGTGTTAGGGCTCAGCGTCAGGCTTAGGTGAGGTGATAAGGTTCAGGTAGATTCTTAAGTATAGTATTAGGGCACAGGTAGATTCTTAAGTGAAGTGTTAGGGCTCAGTGTCAGGCTTAGGTGAGGTATCAGGGTTCAGGCTGAGGTTTAGGCACCGTGTTAGGGCGAAGGTAGATTTTTAGGCACAGTATTAGAGCTAAGGTAGTTTCTTAGACACAGTGATAGGGCTCAGTGTCAGGCTTAGGTGAGATGTTAGGGTTCAGGTTGAGGCTTAGGCACAGTTTTAGGGTGAAAGTATAGTTTCAGGCACAGTATTATGGCAACGGTAGAATCTTAGGCACAGTATTAGGGCGAAGGTAGTTTCTTAGGCTCAGGGTCAGGGTGAGGGGTGAGGGACAAGCGGCGAGGGACGAGGGGGTGGGTTAGGGTTAAAGCTAGGATTAGGACTCGGGTTAGGGTTAGGACTCACTGAGCCACAACAGCCAGGACCCATGTTCTCTTTCTATCTTTCAATATCTCCTGCATACGGGGTCTGTGAGTTTCATTTATGTGAGGTTCCCACACATATGTGTGTCTAAAATTTGTTTATTTTCTGTTGCTAATCTGTGTCATAAGTATTTGATTAGTAAACAAGTAAAGAACCATTTAGTTTAGAGGGAAGTTCCTCCCCCACATAAGCCAGTAATCAGATATTTAATGGAATGTAAATTTTGGAAGTACATCTCTTTCACCCTTAGAAATTTCATAATTTTTCTAAAGCAACCTTTTTTGGATTGAAAGATTTTATCAGTGAAATTTAGAAAAGTCTCCTAATTTAGCTTCTGGATGTAAAACTTTTTTTTACAGATCGAGGACTACAAGCAGAATTTTTACCTGAATCAAGAGGTGTGGCAGACATTCATTAGGGGAACATTTCCTGTGGGACCACTTTTCATGAGCACATCCTGCAGGCTTCATACCAGAATTCCAGCTTCACTAATTCCCCTGTGAGCTCACCTGAGCACTGAGAGGTCCAACCTCAGTCTCTCTGCAAGCTGAGTCCAGACCTAGCCTAGGCCCTTCAGCAATGAATGGTGTAAGCCATAGAAATGGAAATTTTACAAGTGACATAATGAAGACCCTCAGAGCTTAGTTCTGTGTTGTAAAGAACATACCTTGTAAAAGTTAGAACATGGTCAGATACATTTCAGGGACTCAAAGCCTACAGGTTCCCTTTATCCAAACTCCTGCAATGTCACATGAAGAAGTGCCATGAAATAGGCAGCCAATCGGATCCATGTTTCTCTCTCATCAATGTTTCTATCCCTCTCCCTCTCCCTTTCTCTCTCTGAAGTTTATAAAAATATTACAAAAAAGTGAAATTAGAAGAGTAGCCACTTTGAGGTAGCCAATTAGAAAGATTGTTTATTCTTTTCAGACTGACAAGAGACCAGGCTGGGAGAGGAAAGAGAAGCTTCTGGTCTTGTCACCGCAACAGTGTAGCTTATTATTTTTAAATTATGTCATGTTTTTCTCTAGTACTTTTTTCCTAAAATGAAAATGGATTTGTTTTCTTGCAGCTTACTTAATTCGGAAAAAGAAAATTTATTAAAAATTCTACCCCAAGAAGTAAAAAATAACTGGCGCGATTTTAATGTACCTTTCCAGATATCTCTACATGCACATTTTCTTTCTGCTACATATTTTAGATTTCATGTATTATTTTAGGCTCTTAATATTGATGCAAAACCTTTTGAATTTTCCCCTTTTCTAAAATGTGCATTTAAGGGTGCACATGTTTTCATAAGTTTTGGAACGTAGTATAATTGTATATGATTTTATAGATTTTTAGTGAGAGAAGAAGGGAGAAGGAGAGAGATGGAAACATCCATCTGCTGCCTCCTGCACACCCTTATAGTGGTCGAGTCCAAAACCCGGGCATGTGCATTGACCGGTGACCTCTGGGTCCTTGGGTTCACAACAGGTGAACTACAACAGCTGGGTGGCATGTAGTATTTTTATTATCATTAAGTTGAAATTATTTTCTAGGTCCAATGGTGGTTCATTTTTGTTATTTAGAAGTATATTTCATAACTTTTAAATATAAGGAGTTTCTAGTTACCTTTTATTCAGGGTTTATAGGTTAACTGCAATGACCACAAAAAATGTACTTGTAATTTCAATCCTTTGGATTTTGTTGAAACTTTCTTTTTAATACAATGTGGTCACTTAAAAATGTCCTAAGTGTGTTCTCTGCTGCCATCTCGTGTGCATCTTGGGAATGACAACTCAGCGCGTGCCTTAGTGCACAGGGATTCCATATTTACCGATATTGATGGTAACTTGCTGCTCATGTTCAGTTTTTATATCATTACTGATTTTGTTAGTCTATTGTTTATAAAAGAGGTTTGGTCTGTCCTTGAATGAGAGGTGTGTTCAATCTATTATGATTATAAATTTGTTTATTTTTCTTGTAGCTCTGTTCTATATAATTTGAGTCGATGTTACAAGGTACATAGAAATTTGGAACTTCCTGGTAAATTAAACTTATACACATGACATGTTTTTTATTTTTAGTAATGCTTTTTCTCTTCAAGTCTATTGTATGTTATTCTATAATTTTCATTAGTTTATGTTTGCATAATAAAGGGTGTGTCAGCTCTGGAGTGACCAGCTCTCATGTTCGACAGTTAAACCTTGTCATTTGCTTAATATGGGATCCTCAGTCAACACCTGGCCAAAGGGGACAGGTGAGAGAAGGATCGGTTGCCTTCTGCATGACTGACCAGGGCCGGGGAACGAATCTGCACCCCAGGTATGGGTCCTTGACCACGAATTGAACCTGTGACCCTTAGGTGCATGGGCCTATGCTCTAAATGCTGAGACAACCCGGCCAGGGTTCATTGTTGTTTTAATTTATAATTCCCCAATGATATATTGAGCTATTTTTGCAAGCTTACTTACTATGTCTTGTTGACATAAGAAGTATCCTAATCTGTAGAGAATTTTCATGAGTGAATTTGAGCCAAACTGACCACAGAGTCTTGGGAATGAAGGTCTGAAATGCTCTGGACAGTAGCAGTGTTGCAGATTCTTTTATGCATTTGGAATGAGGAGGAAACAAAGGAAGACAGTGAGGGTGGAAGAGAGCAAGGCCGGGATCAGATGACAAAGTGGTTAAGAGAATGGGCTCTCATGCTTTAGAGGGGGAACTGCTGGGGGGATTTCAAAGGTGTTTTCATGTAGATGTACAGGAACAATGGACAGCTTACTTAAGGCAAAGACAAGTTACTAAAGTTACCTGCCTTGGGTTTGATTGTCCAGTTTGACCTGTTCTATTTGAAATTTATGATTATATCACCAAGAGGTTTTCCACAGAACCCCCCCCCCACCTTTTAAAAAAATCCTCACCCTAGTGTATTTTTCCATTTATCTTCAGATAGAGTGGGAGGGAGAGAGGAAGGAAGAAAGAGAGAGAAACATCGATGTGAGAGAGACACACAAACTGGTTGCCATTCACAGGACCCCAACCAGGGGCCGGGGACAAACTGCAAGCAAGGTATGTGCCTTTAGCATGAACTGAACCCAGGACTCTCTGGTCTGAGGGCTGATGCTCTAACCGCAGAGCTAAACTGGCCAGGGCAGGTGTACAACTTTTAAATTTTCAGCTTTTCTTTTTTCCTGATATGTGTGATTGATGGTTAGCATTGGTCTGTAAATTTTCGTATGTGGTATTTTTATTATCATTCAGTTCTAATTTTTTTCTGGTTCCCATTGTGATTTACTTCGGGGTTAATCAGAAGTGTATTCTTAATTTTAAATATAAGAACTTTCTAGTTAACGTTTGTTGCTGAGTTCTCGAGTAAATGCAATAAGATCAAGAAACAAAATTTAAATAATTTTAGTCCTTTGAGGTTTGTTGAAACTTGTTTTTCATAGTACAATAGGGTCACTTAAAAAAATGCCCACATTTTCAAAGAGACTAACTTTAGATGGTTAATTCTGGAATCTAAGAGTAAGGTTGTTGATTCTAGGTAGCATTCAGAAGCAGTTTCATTAAAGAATGCTTTATGGGCCATGGAAAGAGGCAGTGATCAATCAGAGTCCCACTGTGGTATACCGGTGTGATTTTGTCTCCTGAGACTTCAGACCCTCCTTGATTCTGTCTCCTGAGACATCAGACCCTCCTTGCTCCGGAGCTTTGGTGGGTGTCTCTCAGCCCAGGACACTCTCTCCCAGTGTTGCCGGGTGGTGGCTTTGTTGTTCTTCAGGGTTCAACCCCAGTGCTGCCTGTACAGAGAGGCACAATTTCATGTCGGGTGTCAAAATTGACTCAGTGTCTCCATTGTGTTTGACCACTTTTCAATGTCCCTATGGAGTAGGGTTTTTTGTTGCAGATGCTATTGCTTTTATGCTGGACAGTTCTTTGTCCTGAGGCACTGTTCTCTGCATTGTGGGTGCTCATCAACATTCATCACGTCTATTTCCTGTTTGCCGGTGGCAGAACCCCCTTACCCCACACCGAGGACAATCTGAAGGGCCTGCAAACATTTGCAAATGTCCCTCAGGAGCTAAACTGCCTTTGGTTTGTCTCTTGGGACTAACACCTGAGGGAACACATTTCCTTTGCTGCCATCTAGTGTTCATGTTTGGAATTGCACCTTTCAGGGATGTATCTGTTGGTATTGTTTTGCAAATACCTCTCCTTTATTTATTTATTTATTTTTTCTTATTAATTTGTTTTTGTTACAGATGTTTCTCCTTTATCCCCCATTGACACCCTCCGCCCCATCCCCCCCACCTTATTTCCAGCATTGTTGTCCATGTCCATCAGTTATGCGTACATGCATATAAGTTCTGTGGTTTATCTCCCCCCGCCTTCTGAGGGGTGTCAGTCTGTACCCTACATCCACGTCTCTGGGTCTACCCTGTTCCTCAGACTGTTATGTTTATTATATTCCACAAATGAGTGAGATCATGTGATATTTGTCTTTCTCTGCTTGGCTTGTTTCGCTTAGGATAATACTCTCCAGGTTCCTCCATGTCGTCTGAAAGGACAAGAGATCTTTCTTTCTTTCAGCTGCATAGTACTCCATTGTGTATATGTGCCACAGCTTTTTTATCCATTCGTCTACTGATGGACACTTGGGCTGTTTCCAGACATTAGCTATCGTAAATAGTGCTGCTATGAACATAGGGGTACATATATTCTTTCTGGTTGGTGTTTCAGGTTTCTTAGGGTATATTCTTAGAAGTGGGATCAGTGGGTCAAATGGCAGTTCAATTTCAAAGGCCCCAAGGCAGGTTATATCAAAACTGATGCAGAATGTTTTATAGATCCACGTTTATATTCTATTTCTGATTCTCTTCTGCTTGAGGATCTCTGATTCTTTTATAGAAGGGAGGTTATCATAGATCTGTATGTATTAAATTTGGTTATCTTTTCTTTGTGACCTGTGCCATATCTTAATCCAAAGATTCTTGAGGTTACAAAGAGGTTTGTTTCTCTCCCACACAAGCAACTAATGAGATATTTGGTAGGTAAATTTTTGAAGTACGTGTATATCATAATTTCTTGTCATAAGAATTAAACAATTAATAAAAGTAACCTATTCTCAACAGAATGATTATGTCAATGAAATATAGAGCAGTCTACAAATTTAGTTTGCAGATGTAAAACTTTTTCTAGGTTTCAAATGTGGGAATAAAGAGGGCCAAAGTCTTGCCTATGGACTGTTTATTTTAGATTGATTGTTAAGAAAAAGAAAAGAACTTATGAATGTACCCCATTTATTCCTAAGAGATTTAGTTGGAAAAGCATGAGGTCTAGACATTAAGACTCGAAGCAGGAGTTTGTTGACCCCCTAACCTTAATTCCTTTATGCTATAGTTTTTGGTGTTGCCTAAAGTACCTAAAAATGCTACATATGCTGCACTTTCCCTAAGTTACCTGCACATCATCCATTTCAACTCTACAATCTAAGAGCATGTTCTCTCATTTTTCGAAATGTTCCATGTATCCCATATTACCTCCTTGTTTTTAGTGTTGATTTGTATGTGAGTTTCCCTTGTGTATTTATTAAATGTGGAGCCTGGCTGGTATGGCTCAGTGGTTGAGTTTGACCCATGCGACAAGAGGTTGCCAGTTCGATTCCTGGTCAGGGCACATGCCCAGGTTGTGGGCCTGATCCCCAGTGGGGGGCATGCAGGAGGTGGCCAATCGATGTTCTCTCTCATCGATGTTTCTACCTCCCTCTTCCTATCCCTTCCGCTCTCTCTAAAATCAATAAAGAAAAGTGGAATATATCCTGTTCATCTTATTATGTTTATTTGATTATTAATCCAGTTTTTATAATTGACAAGATATGAGGAAAGTAATGACCTTTTTTTTTTTTTTTAATCTCTCACAGTTTTGAAATTAATGGCTGGGAAATTGCTAACTTCTGAAACTGCTGATGCTGAGAGATCATGAGCATCTGCTGGCACAGGTAAGTCTCATGTTTGTTCACTTTGTTTGCCTTTTTGATCTGTTGATGCAGGGTTTGTTAGAATTTTGAAGTTCTGTGACTTATTTTTTTCTCTTCTACATTTACATTGACATGAAAATAGTATTTTTGTTAAAATAGCTGTTTGGACTTAGAGATAAACTTTTTAACTTTAATTGAATTATGAGTTTGTTTCCAATGTGAGTTTCTGGTTTAGTTCATGCATCTGGCATATGGTAACTGGGGTCTGGTGCCTGGCTCCAAGACCAGATTGTGGCGATGGTGTTTTTGTTATGGATCCATGTTCCATGTCCCGCATCTGCGTTTTAAGGTCAAATCTTTATCCAGCTGTTTGTCTTGGGTTTAGTGCATCTTTGGCTGTGAGTTTATGTCCTGAGTTTCCACGTGGGGGTTCATCTGCAGCTACAGATTCATATTCTGGTGTGTGGAATCTGGCATTATGAATCCAGTGACAGTCTCTGGCTTCTGGCTTCTAGGTTTTGTGCTGCTTGGTCCGTTTGGGTCTGGGAAACAGCGTCAAGGTACTTGTTTTGGTTTGTGGTCCAGTCTAGAATCAAGGTTACTGAGTCCAGGGTCTGTATCTGGGATACTGACTTGGGCTCAGGCATCTGGTGTCTGTCAAATGAAGGTCACTGTGTTGAATTCAATACTAATAGGAGTCCCCCACTTTATGGAGTTGAGTCAGGTTATTGCAAAGCTAGGGAAATTTCTTGGCTACTGGAATGGGAAACCTCAGACTGTCCACAAGGCCTAATAATTTATGGGCTGCCAATACTTTGCAAGATCTTATATTCCCCACCCGAGGATCCCCGGAAGCATTCAAGACCTTGCTTGGGCAGAGCAGTCATGGTTCAAGTCCCTTTCCGGTGACCTTTTTTAAAGGTGAAACTGAGAAAAAATAATAACCTTGATCACTGGATATGCTCTTTTTCATGCATCAAAGTGAGGAGATAGAGGAAGGTTCAGCAGTGAGGGATGGGGCCATGGGAAGGGAGGGCTGAGTTTGATGAGATTTGGGGCCCAGCTCCCAGACGGGCAAGTCAGTACACAGCACACCTAGAGGTTTATTTGGACTCTACTAATCTGAAAATACAACTAAAATTAAGTAGGCAAATTTTGCCTTCAAGGTCAGAGGCTCTCAGTCCGCATTTATAGAAATGCACAATAGAGGTTCCTGGAAGGAGTACAGGTTAATTCCATAACAAAAGCCCCCAGAAAGGCCAGTGTCCTTCAAGATGGGAACAGCAATTGTAGCCATTTCTTTTTCTGAGACCCTGATGGATTAGCAAAGGATTTTTATTTACTGTTAAAGAACATAGTGCTGGTAATTCTGACCTATTCCAAGTAACATACCTGCTCATGTCTGGGAGCAAGGCAATCAGATTGCTGAATGAGTTCTGCTGCAAAAGTAGAGTGTTCCCACTGCAGAAAGTCAGGTCACCTGAAAAAGGATTGTAGAAATCAAAGACTGGATTTGGGGGAGAAACCTAGAACAATCACAGGGTTGCTCCCAGCATGTTTCCCCTCCTGCTCACTCATAGCCTGGGATAAGTTAAAGTTATCATAAGAAGAGAACCCACTAAGGCCCCTATAGATGACACAGGGCTGAACCCAGTCGGGGAAACCACAAGCTTTAAAGTGTGTGGACATTACTAAGGCAGAATTGCTTGAAAGGACCAATCACAGGCTTGCAAAGTATATGTCTGTCCCTAGACAACAGAGCCCCACGGGAAACCCACTCGGTTCCCTCCCTGTTGTGGTGAGTCTGTGTAGCTTTCAAATCCACTTTCCTTTTGCTTACCCTTTGCGAACTCTCCAATTCTGTGAGATGGTGCATCCGGACACTGCAGCTTGGTTTTATCTTTGGGAACTCATCTGGGATCGTCAGGAACGGTAAGATAAATGGACTCTCTACAGCTTTGCTCTTTTCCTTTCTTTTGAGAGGACAAACATCAGGACCCTGTCAGCCACTCAAAAGCGACTAGCGTGCCTGGCATTCTTAAAGACACAGGGAACAGGCTTCCTCAGCAATGTACAGCCCAATCCCCTGTTTATGGGAACGTAGTGCTGATGCCGAGCCAATTTCTCTCTCTGACACCAGGACTTTTGGTCTCCCTATGGGCCGTCTCCTGCAGGCATGGGTCAGACATTTAAGAGCCACAAGGGCAGCTGCCTCTAGAAGACTCCCATGACAGGATACACCGGTCTCTGAATGGGCAAGATTGCTTTAGGTGGCCCGCCGGTGTCAAGCAAACATCCGAGCAACACAGGCACACTAAGAAAAAGCAAACATTGGTCCATCCTCAGCCCTGATCACCCAGTAGGTTGTTTTCCCAGAGACCATAGTCCCTGTTTCTCCTCTCTATCACTGTCCTTTCCTGTCGGTCTGCACAAAATTGAATGGAGGTTGGAGACAGGAGTCCCTCGGGTGCTGACCTCTGTCACCTGACCTGACGGCCAAGGGAACCCTTTCCCGCAGGTGTCCAATTGAACGTGATCAGATGACTGTAACACATGCCTGACAGCTCCTGGCACTGACCCCAAAGGCTTGAATTCTTCACTGTTCTCTTCAGTCTCTTTCTCGGGGACAAGGGCATAGGGACTCTATGTAGACTAGTAGGACAGGCATATACCTGTGATGGACAATATGGGCAGACACAACTCCTGAGGAGAATCACTGAACTCCCATGGACTCCGGGGATTTGTCCTTCTCTCCAAACCCTTTGTCTGCAGACTGTCCTCAAAAGGACACACCTGGAAAGTTTATGTATATTGTATTGAGATATTCCCCTGAGTTCTCTCTCAAAAGTGTCACCTTTACCAAGCAGGACAAACCCTTGAGATAAAGGATACAGTGTGCACTGCTCCTTGAGCACACCTTCTCTGTTTTTCCTTCTCTTATTTATTACCTTTGCTTTTTCTTTCCTACTCTAAAGGTCCCTATGAGATTTACAATAAGGGGAGCAGTGGGAGTAGCAGCTTCTCCTGGGCTAACCCCCTAAACCTGCCTCCAAAGACCCTCCTTGATCTTGCCTCTTCTATCTTAATTACGCTCTTCCTTTGTTTCACTTTGTGAACGAAAATGGGCCACACACGGACCCGACAGGGTCAAGGGTTGACAGAACCCAGGCTAAGGGAAGACAGGAGGGAAAATGGGTGGCCGGCTTTTGCATTTGCAATTTCCATTGGAATTGCTTTCAGAGAGTCTGAGCAAAGACCTTTGTTGTATAAACGAGAGCTGAACTCATTCACTCCAAAAAGAAGGGGCACGTCCTCCCTCCAGCCCGAATCTTGGGTGTTCTTAAGTAATTAAGAATCTTTGTAGAGTTGTCAGAGGTCCTTCTTCATGATGTGCAGGGGCCCCGTAGGGAAATCCTACTCAACTATACTTAAACAACTGACTCATTCGGGGATGCGCATATAAAGGCTGGTCACCTAGCACTCCGAGTCCTCACGGCTATATTAGACAGCTGGGAAGAGAAACTGAGGCATATAACAGGGTTGAATGTGACTCGAAGGGTGAGAGCCTCCTGGAGCTCAAGCCATAAGCAGCACACTTTGACCCAGCACATCCCGTCCCTAGAGAATTTGCTCAGGCTCTGCAGATGTCGAAAATGCCCATAAAATTAACATGGGCAATTGTGTCTCTAAGTCCAGAAACTCCCAGACCCCAGCTCTCCTTCATACTCCTGTTTGGAAGCCTTTTACTGGGGAAGTGCTTTACAGACCTGAGAGGATTGAACTAGAAATCATCTCCTTAAAATGGCCCGAATGCCGTTGTCTTTGGCTGCATGCATTATTTTTTTGCATGTAAAATTTAGAAACATGTCTGCTCTAGAATTAAGCAGAATGAATGGTTGGAAAGCTTACCTTGATTTGGAAATTAGAAGTTTTAGGATCAGCACAGAGAAATTACCAAAAAAAGACATTAATAATGTTACAGACCATCTCTGAACTCTTGTGAAGCTAATAAATGTCCACACTCCATTCATCGACCTTTTGTACCTACTCCACTCTGTTCTTTGGTGTCTTAGTTCCCTTGTTTTGCCTTGCCCTTTCCCTCCCTCTTCCTTCCCCATCCATCTCCTCCACTACCACTCCTTACTGACTTAAGGGAACATGAGAATAGGAGTTCCAACAGCTTCCTTTGAAGAACAGCTGGTCTCAGCCAGAGAGGAACTAGCCATTTTCCTCATTTTCTCTGGGACCTTGATGAGTTCGCCAAGAAATTTAAACCCTGAAACTGCTGAAGCTGAGAGAACACGGACATCTGCCGGCAAAGGTAAGCCTTATATATTTTTTTGTTTACTTTGTTAGCATTTGTGATCTGTTACTGCAGCGTTTGGTGCTATTTTGAATTTCTGCAGGTTCTTTTTTTCTTTTCTGCATTTACATTGACGTGAAAAAGTATTTGTTAACCTAGTTGCTCGGAATTAGAGCAGCTTTATCGACTCATGGGTTTGTTCACAATGTGAGGATCTGGTTCAGTTCATGCATTGGGAATCTGGCAACTGGGGTCCGGTCACTGGCTCCAACTCCTGATTGGGGCTATGGAGTCTTGTTTATGTATCCGTGTTCCATGTCCAGGGTCTGTGGTTTTAGGTCAAATCTTTATTCTGTTGTGTGTGTGTGCAGTTTGGGGTCTTTTTGGGTGTGAATTTGTGTTCTCGGTTCATGTGTGGGATCCATGTGCAGCTATAGAGTCCGATTCCAGCGTGTGGAATCTGGCAGTAACTATATTTGTGCGGCATTCTGATCATTTTGTAAAGAAGTTTAACTGTTCAAATATGTAATCTTGGTTATTTTAACCTATTCCAATTAATGTAGCTATTGGTTTCTGGGAGCAAAATCCAGAGAATTACTACATAAGGTTTGCAGGAAAACTGTAGACAAGTCTGTCCACTTTGAAGATTCTATAAACCTGAAATGAAAGTTCAGAAAACAAAAACAAAAACAAAAACCACACCTAGAAACAAGCATAGGGCTGCTTTGAGTGTTATGAGCAGTAATTTCTGTTTCTCCTTATTAGTAGTTTAGAAAATTAAAGTTCTGATAAAAAGGTGGAGTTACAGTTCCTTTCATGAACCTCTGTGATTCTCCTATCATTGCATTAAAGAAACCAAATGGAGACAATGGAGATCTGCACAGAACATTATGACTATGAACAAGGTGGTCATTCCCAGACACCCTGTGCTTCCACACTCACAGATGTTTGTATCAGCTGTGCCTGTGTACTGCTGATACTGTTCAATAACATTTATAGTATGCCCTTTTAGCATTCCTGTATAATGCCAGTCAATACTTCCCTGGTTTTCCATGGGAAGATGATAGGTTGACTTGGACAGCAATGCCCCAGGGAGATGTGAAGACTCCCACCCGTTGTCTCAGACATTATACGGTAATTTTAATGACATTGAATTTCCTATATATTCCGGGCTCATCCAATATATGAGCAATTTTATTTTATACACCAGAAAATTACTAGACTCCCAAAAAGACACAATACACCTATCACAGCAATAGATGTAAAGGGTCTTAGATATGGAACAAGCAGCTCTGATTCTGTTTACCTCAGTTAAAGTCCTTTGGGTATGTAATATCTAAAAACGGGCTACAAATTAACCCTAAGGAGCCAGAGGAATCCTATCCTTTTCTGTCTCTAACAAAAAAGCAATGTAGAGTATGCCTGGGTTTGGATGAAAATTGTTACAAGTGGGTTTCATTCCCGGCCCAGCATCTCTCCGTCTTATTAAAATCAAATTTACCTAGTCAAATTCAGTGGAACTCAGAGGGGAAATAAGATCTATAATCTGTACAGAGTTATTTAAAGCATCCACTCTGGGCCACCTTAAATATAGAGAATTTAGCTAAAAAATGTAGAAGATTTTAGATCTATAGGCTTGACTCTGAGTCAAGGGGCCTCCCTCCTTGCATGACAGGCATCTGTAGTATAGATGTGTAATACAAACAAAGAAAAATAGTCACGGGCTCTCCTGTATCTGTGTTCCTCATTCTATGACATGACCACTGAATTTTGATTAAATTCAACACTGCTCTCTGCCGAGGGACTGTTGTTTTATGCACCTTATTTCACTTACACTCAATATAACTGTCTTAACCCAAGAAGTCTGCTTTTCCCTGGTGTCGCAGGGCTTTTGTAAGTGACACCAGGTAGCCAAGGGTAATCCCTCCCCGTGAGGACATCTGGCAGTAATACTCCAGTTGTCTGTAGTCCACACATTGGAGGTTTATGAATCGTTACCGGTGGTCAATACACACTTCCAACGAGCCATCGGAATCATTTTAACATCTTACCTATTAATTGAAATTACTTAATAGAAGTAAAAAATAAAATGGAATTTATATTATTCTTTATATCATTTTACAGTAACTATAGAGGCGAATTTTCTGTCCCTGAAATCTGTAACCATGCCACTTTAATATTAGTTATTTGTAGACCATCATCGTTTTAGTCTAATTCATTTGCAAATAAGTTACGTCTTTAAAAAAATCTATCGAGAGGACTCTGACTCGGTCATATCTGTACACAAAATTTCAGAAAACTAAGAAATAAATGAAATCACCAACATACTGGCAAATAACCTAAATTTAACAAATGATGGATTATGGGACTGAAGAAAGAATAACTATGTTTGATGAAATCTGAGTTTTAAAAGTTAAAAATTACTTTTGATTAAATTGGGTAAATAAATTTAATCGACTCAATTAAATTAATTTTAGATGCTTGAAACTGATTCAGTTGACGATGCCGATTAGCTTAGTGACACCGATAAGGTCAATGACACTGATTATGTCAACGATATTTATCTGTGAAATTGTTTCATCAAATTAATTTATAAAATTAAAAAAATCCTTTTCTTCAAATATAAGAAACACTAAAAGTGGACATTGCATATTACTATGTCAGGGGGACCGATAAAGTAATAGTATTCATTTCACAATATATTCTTGGGAGACGGTGAGTTCAATGACCACGGTCTACAGCCAGGAGATTTTGAACATTAGAAAAAAAAATTTAAGACTCTGTCCAACTGTTTCATAAAGAACATTATCATGTTCTTAACCAACTATGGACCTTTTCTCTGTCACTCACCTCCCTCTACAGTGGAAATCAAACATTTTTTTAGGATAAAAAGCCCAAACACCCAAAATAACCAGCTCTCCAAAGAGAGTGACAAGGCCTTTATACCTACCAATGATTACTAGTGCTAATATTAACAGTAACATTACTTATACTTATTCTTTAGGCTTCTGTCAAACCCTGCAAATATGACCCAATTCTTAATAGTTATTAAAGATATAGAAAATAGAAAAATAGCGGCGGAGTGAATGGAAGCTACACAGACCATCTCCCAGGACCAAACTGGAAATACAACTAAAATAAAGACAAATCGTAGGGAAAAAGCAACAGAAAAGCAGCTTGCAAGGACCATACAACCAGGGACACTGACTTGATCCTGGTAGGATTGCGGAGGCGCAAGAGGAGGCCTGGGAGCCCACGGACAGCAGCGTCCTTAGCTGTGAGCAGCACGCCCGCCCTCGGGGTTAAAGGCCAAGTGGGCTCCACAGCAGAGGGCCAGGACAGAGCTCTAAAATAGCCACAGCCACTCACCTTGGGCTCCGGCAGAGGGAGGGCAGACTGGACTGGAACTATGTGGGGACTCTTGGGATTTGGAGGGCGCTCAGAGCTTTTGCTGAGTTGCAGCCACACAGAACAGTGGCCATCTTACTCCTTCCCAGGGCTCTGGGGAGAGGTGGCAGCCCCTCCCTCAGAGATTCAGCCACACCCAGGTGTGCCATTGAAATGCAAATTGAGGCTCATTAACTCCGAGCATCTGCCCTACCCTCGGCAAATTCTCTCACGCTGAACACCTGAGGGAGGTTTTCATTCAACTGAGAACCCAAGGCTCTTCAAGGAACCACGACTAATAGCCTCTAGGCAAAAAGCTAGAGGATAACTTAACCTTTTCTGGGCTTGCAAATCTACCCAGGAAAGTAAGACTCAACAGTGGTGTTTAATGTGGGTCCTCCTATCCTCATCCAAACCCAGTAGAGGTAGCCACAAACAGCAGAACACCAACATCCACAGGGAAAATTTGGCAGGCTTCAAAACCCACTGAGATAGATAAAATGGTGAAACAAAGAAACAGATGCCAAATGAAAGAACAAGAGACCTCCACCAAATATGAGATAAATGAAATGAAGTTAAGCAAGTTAACAGAGCTAGAATTCAGAGCCATGATCTTGAGGAAGCTCAACAGCATGAGTAAGGACATCAACACCATGAGCAAAGACATAGAAATATTGAAAATCAACCAATTGGAAATAAAGAATGACATAGCAGAAATGAAGAACACATTGGAAGGACTAAACAGCAGAGTAGAAGAAGCTGAGGACCGAATCAGTGAATTAGAAGACGGGGTAGAAAAAAACCAACCAATGAGAAAACCAAAAGGAAAAAACAATGAAAAAACAGGAAGACAGCTTAAGAGAACTGTGGGACAATGGGAAACGTAATAATATTCACATCATAGGAGTCCCCAAAGAAGAAGAAAATGAGCAAGGGTCAGAAAGAATACATGCACCCCCATGCTCATAGCAGCACTATTTACAATAGCTAAGATCTGGAAACAGCCCAAGTGTCCATCAATGGATGAATAGATAAAAAAGCTGTGGCACATATACACAATGGAGTACTATGCAGCTGTAAGAAAGAAAGATCTCTTATCCTTTGAGACGACATGGAGGGACCTCGAGAGTATTATCCTAAGCGAAACAAGCCAAGCAGAGAAAGACAAATATCACATGATCGTACTCATTTGTGGAATATAAGAAACATAATCTGGGGAACAGGGTAGACCCAGAGATGAGAATGTAGGGTACAGACTGAAAACCCATAGAAGAGGGGGTGGGCGGGGAGGGAAGAGATAAACCACAGAACTTATACACTTGTATGCATAACTGATGGACATGGACAACAAAGCTGGGGACGGGGTGGGGGCATGGGGAGGAGGGTATCAATGGGGGAAAAAAGGAGAAACATCTGTAAAAAAATAAAAAAAAATACCTTAAAAAAAGATACAGAAAATAACTTTCTATATAATCTATTAAGGTTTCCCTTTTACAATAAAAAATAGCATTACTTAAAGATAATGAAAAATATTTACAAAAGTTATACAAACCTAATTATGAAAATATATTATCCCTAACCCAATATTTATTAGTAGCTGTATTTTAAGAAAAGTACAATAACTAAAAGAAATAGTCTTCTACAACTGCTAAGAAGGCACCCCAAGATTACAAAACTCTCACTGTTCTCCAGGTGTCTGAAATTTTAAATAATAATTGCTATTTACAGCATTATATTGTTAACATGAAAAGACATATAAAGTTCAGCTTTGTTTTTTTCCCAAAAAATATTTTTGTTAGTATTTCTTTATTGATTTTAGAGAGAAGAAGGGAGAGGTAGAGAGACAAAGGCATTGATGAGAGAGAAACATAGATTGGCTGCCTCCCACATGCCCCCCACTGAGGATGATGCCCACGACCTGGACATGTGCCCCAATTGGCATTTTGAACCAGCAACCCATTGGTGCACGGGTAGTCGCTTAACCACTGAGCCACACTAGCCGGGCACATCATCAGAATATTTCCAGTGGGAAATAAGTGGCCCACAATAAATAAAAATTCATCTTAGAAATAAATAATAAAATCTAAAACTATATATTCAATGCTTTTGATGTACAAATACATATTATACTAAATAAAAAATGATCCATGATAATCTCTTAAAGGTCCATAAGATAGGACTTCTTCCGATGTACCTGCCTTTCACTTGGCAGAAAAAAAATATGGCCTCAACTGCCATCCAAGGTTACATTACTGCCTCACCCCCCGGGTCCATTGTTTTTAACAGGACAAACACTAACAGGGACAGTTCTTAGAAATAAGCCTTCCCAGCACCCTGGGATAGGTTGATCTTCAATACATTATTTTAATGAATTTATGTCCTGTAGAGAAATAATTAATGAAAAGGGTCTAAACACTATTCTGACAAGCTCAGGGAAGGCTTGCAGGATGGACTTGCCAAGTCAGAGACCTAAAATAACCACAAAGGACAGTCTGGAATGAACACTTTTAAGCTACAGTCGTTCATGGTAGATAGCCATGTCTCAGACTAGCTTCTTCTTTGACAAGAGTCAACCTTTATCTTCAGTAAGTCTGTGTATTGTCTTTTCATATCTGGAAAAACATACCTTTAAAATGTCAAATTACTTCTGTTTTTTTTCCCCAGTCCCTTCAGGACATAATCTATATTGCAGAAGAGAAACTATAAATCCCAATCACCATTTTAATCCTGTTAATTATTATCTAAGAAGTCTCTTTTACCCACCTATATAAGACATATGCTTTTTTACTTTTCACTGAATTCTAGAGGTTTCCTTAGCTTACTTTTTCCTGCCTGTGAAATATATTCCCTATACATTTAATAAATCTAATTTCTCTTTCAATTGTAATATGTAGAGTAAAATGCAAAAGTGCGAATCACTGAAAACATATCTCGATCCATTTAAATATTGCTTCCCAGGAACCGTTCATAGTTTGACTCGAATAAACTGCGAGAAAATATTTTTCCCTTTAAATACTTCTTGCATTAACAACACTGAAAAGGTAAATTAAACATATTCTCCATATCCTCTGGATTTGTGCTGAAATTTTTCTGTAACCCCAACATCCCAAACTGTGCTGTGCATAGGTGCACTGGGGCACAGTTCTTTTCCATGGACAGAGTTAAACATTTTTGATCATTCATGTATTTTTTGATGCATACTTGAACAGTTCTTGCTTTAGGCTATCTTGAACAGTCGTACTTAAGATTTCTCGGGTAGGTATTTGAGGGGAAGTTACTGAACAGCACATGGTATTTGTTTTGGTGAAATTCCAAGTTGTTTGCCAGGGGCTGCAGTATTTTCAATCTATGGAAGCGATGTTTAAGAGCTCCAAGTTTTCAAGGCCATCGCCAACATTTGAAACTGTTTATTTTACTTTACTGTTGTTGTGTCCGTGAAGGTCACCAACCAGGGATTTGGAGGTTGGAAATTGAGTTCAGTAGTTGTTTAGCTCACGTGTCCTGTCTGGAGAAGGAAGTGTTCATGTTGCTCTTTGAAATGTTTCTTGTTTTTTCATGCATGCCTTTCTGAAGTTTTTGGTTATGGATAACGGTGTTATTGGTGACAAAAATTTTTACGTGTTTTGTGCATTCCAAGGGCTCTGTGTTTGGTATTCAGATAGTTTTTCTTGTTGTGCTGAAGTTTAATTTGTAATGATGGGTACTGTTTGTGTATTGCAAAGTTTGCTCAAATTTGCTGTTAGTATCATAATGCTGATAACATGAATTGTGTGCCAAAATTCCATATATATTAGGGGGACCGGAAAGTAATGTCATTAAAGTAATGCCATGTTAAGGGCGGAAGTGGAAGCAAATCCGTGTCAGACAGTCTAGGAACTGTCAGACACTCTTAACAAACCTTGGTCGCCCATCCAAGAACATTTGCAGCAGACCGGTAAAGTAAGCAGAGCAGGTGTTTGGGTCCCACATAATCTGTCCAAAGAAAACAAAGCTAACCTGTCCACTACATGCAACTTACTGCTTCAGGGACACAATACAGAAGCATTTTTTGATCACTTGATCACTGGAGATAAATAAGGGGTCCTCTATGACAATCCAAAACGCAAAAGGCAGTGGATCTCTTTGAATGAATCACCACGAAGTACAGCTAAGCCAGGTTTACACCCCAAAAAGGCACTTTTGTGTGTCTGGTGGAGTATTCACGGGGTGGTTCATTTTGAAGTGCTGAAACCTGCACAAACTGAATGCAGACCTTTACTGTGAACAATTGGATCGAGTAAATCAATCTTTAATTGAAAAGTGCCCAGCAATTGTCACTAGAAAAGATGTTATTCTGCAACACAATAATGCAAGACCGCACTGCGCAAGACGAACCCTAGAAAAAATTAATGAATTGTGGAGGGAGGTATTGCCTCACCCACCACATTCACCCAATACTGCACCATCAGATTTCCATTTATTCCAATCGTTACAATATTTTGTAAGTGGAAAAAATTTGAAAATTTGGATAATGTCCAAAATGCGATCTCCAGATATTTTGCTCCATAACCAATTGATTTTTATCGATCTGGCATTGAAAATTTGCACACTAGATGTCAAAAGATTGTTGATATTGAGGGTAATTATATCACTGATTAAAAGTAAAACCTTGTTAAAAATTTATCTGTTTGAAGTTAATGTAAAAAAAAAAATGACATACCTTTCCAGTCCTCGTAATATAATGTGTTTTGTTTTAACTAACAATGTTTTCCTTTTAGGTTAGATGGGCTGGGTTGAGATTGGGCTGGGCTAGTGAACGGGTTAGTAAATGGGTTAGTGAACGGGTTAGGGAACTGGTTAGGGTTAGGGAATGGGTTAGTGAACGGGTTAGGGTTAGTGAACGGGTTAGGGAACTGGTTAGGGTTAGGGAATGGGTTAGTGAATGGGTTAGGGAACGGGTTAGGCTTAGGGAACGGGTTAGGGAACGGGTTAGGGAACGGGTTAGGGAACGGGTTAGGGTTAGGGAACGGGTTAGGGTTAAGGAACGGGTTAGGGAACGGGTTACGGAACGGGTTAGGGAACGGGTTAGGGTTAGGGAACGGGTTAGGGAACGGGTTAGGGAACGGGTTAGGGAACGGGTTAGGGTTAGGGAACGGGTTAGGGAACGGGTTAGGGAACGGGTTAGGGTTAGGGAACGGGTTAGGGAAGGGGTTAGGGAACGGGTTAGGGTACGGGTTAGGGTTAGGGTTAGGGAACGGGTTAGGGTACGGGTTAGGGTTAGGGTTAGGGTACGGGTTAGGGTTAGGGTACGGGTTAGGGTTAGGGTACGGGTTAGGGTACGGGTTAGGGTACGGGTTAGGGTTAGGGTACGGGTTAGGGTTAGGGTACGGGTTAGGGTACGGGTTAGGGTACGGGTTAGGGTACGGGTTAGGGTTAGGGTACGGGTTAGGGTACGGGTTAGGGTACGGGTTAGGGTTAGGGTACGGGTTAGGGTTAGGGTACGGGTTAGGGTACGGGTTAGGGTACGGGTTAGGGTACGGGTTAGGGTACGGGTTAGGGTTAGGGTACGGGTTAGGGTACGGGTTAGGGTACGGGTTAGGGTTAGGGTACGGGTTAGGGTTAGGGTACGGGTTAGGGTACGGGTTAGGGTACGGGTTAGGGTTAGGGTACGGGTTAGGGTTAGGGTACGGGTTAGGGTACGGGTTAGGGTACGGGTTAGGGTACGGGTTAGGGTACGGGTTAGGGTTAGGGTACGGGTTAGGGTTAGGGTACGGGTTAGGGTACGGGTTAGGGTACGGGTTAGGGTACGGGTTAGGGTACGGGTTAGGGTACGGGTTAGGGTACGGGTTAGGGTTAGGGTACGGGTTAGGGTACGGGTTAGGGTACGGGTTAGGGTACGGGTTAGGGTACGGGTTAGGGTTAGGGTTAGGGTTAGGGTTAGGGTTAGGGTACGGGTTAGGGTACGGGTTAGGGTACGGGTTAGGGTACGGGTTAGGGTTAGGGTACGGGTTAGGGTTAGGGTACGGGTTAGGGTTAGGGTTAGGGTTAGGGTTAGGGTACGGGTACGGGTTAGGGTTAGGGTTAGGGTACGGGTTAGGGTTAGGGTACGGGTTAGGGTTAGGGTTAGGGTACGGGTTAGGGTTAGGGTTAGGGTACGGGTTAGGGTTAGGGTTAGGGTACGGGTTAGGGTTAGGGTTAGGGTTAGGGTTAGGGTACGGGTTAGGGTTAGGGTTAGGGTACGGGTTAGGGTTAGGGTACGGGTTAGGGTTAGGGTTAGGGTACGGGTTAGGGTTAGGGTTAGGGTTAGGGTTAGGGTTAGGGTTAGGGTTAGGGTACGGGTTAGGGTACGGGTTAGGGTTAGGGTTAGGGTACGGGTTAGGGTTAGGGTACGGGTTAGGGTTAGGGTTAGGGTACGGGTTAGGGTTAGGGTACGGGTTAGGGTTAGGGTACGGGTTAGGGTTAGGGTTAGGGTACGGGTTAGGGTTAGGGTTAGGGTACGGGTTAGGGTTAGGGTTAGGGTTAGGGTTAGGGGTTAGGGGTTAGGGTACGGGTTAGGGTTAGGGTTAGGGTACGGGTTAGGGTACGGGTTAGGGTTAGGGTTAGGGTACGGGTTAGGGTACGGGTTAGGGTTAGGGTTAGGGTTAGGGTACGGGTTAGGGTACGGGTTAGGGTACGGGTTAGGGTACGGGTTAGGGTACGGGTTAGGGTACGGGTTAGGGTTAGGGTTAGGGTTAGGGTTAGGGTTAGGGTTAGGGTTAGGGTTAGGGTACGGGTTAGGGTACGGGTTAGGGTACGGGTTAGGGTACGGGTTAGGGTTAGGGTTAGGGTTAGGGTACGGGTTAGGGTTAGGGTTAGGGTTAGGGTACGGGTTAGGGTACGGGTTAGGGTACGGGTTAGGGTTAGGGTTAGGGTTAGGGTTAGGGTTAGGGTACGGGTTAGGGTTAGGGTTAGGGTTAGGGTACGGGTTAGGGTTAGGGTTAGGGTACGGGTTAGGGTTAGGGTTAGGGTACGGGTTAGGGTTAGGGTACGGGTTAGGGTTAGGGTTAGGGTACGGGTTAGGGTTAGGGTTAGGGTTAGGGTTAGGGTTAGGGTTAGGGTACGGGTTAGGGTTAGGGTTAGGGTACGGGTTAGGGTTAGGGTTAGGGTACGGGTTAGGGTTAGGGTTAGGGTTAGGGTACGGGTTAGGGTTAGGGTTAGGGTACGGGTTAGGGTTAGGGTTAGGGTACGGGTTAGGGTTAGGGTTAGGGTTAGGGTACGGGTTAGGGTTAGGGTTAGGGTACGGGTTAGGGTTAGGGTTAGGGTACGGGTTAGGGTTAGGGTTAGGGTACGGGTTAGGGTTAGGGTTAGGGTTAGGGTACGGGTTAGGGTTAGGGTACGGGTTAGGGTTAGGGTTAGGGTACGGGTTAGGGTTAGGGATAGGGTACGGGTTAGGGTACGGGTTAGGGTTAGGGTTAGGGTACGGGTTAGGGTACGGGTTAGGGTACGGGTTAGGGTACGGGTTAGGGTTAGGGTTAGGGTTAGGGTTAGGGTTAGGGTACGGGTTAGGGTACGGGTTAGGGTTAGGGTTAGGGTTAGGGTTAGGGTACGGGTTAGGGTACGGGTTAGGGTACGGGTTAGGGTACGGGTTAGGGTTAGGGTACGGGTTAGGGTACGGGTTAGGGTACGGGTTAGGGTACGGGTTAGGGTACGGGTTAGGGTACGGGTTAGGGTACGGGTTAGGGTTAGGGTACGGGTTAGGGTACGGGTTAGGGTTAGGGTTAGGGTTAGGGTACGGGTTAGGGTACGGGTTAGGGTTAGGGTACGGGTTAGGGTTAGGGTACGGGTTAGGGTACGGGTTAGGGTACGGGTTAGGGTTAGGGTTAGGGTACGGGTTAGGGTTAGGGTACGGGTTAGGGTACGGGTTAGGGTTAGGGTTAGGGTACGGGTTAGGGTTAGGGTACGGGTTAGGGTTAGGGTTAGGGTACGGGTTAGGGTTAGGGTTAGGGTTAGGGTTAGGGTACGGGTTAGGGTTAGGGTTAGGGTACGGGTTAGGGTTAGGGTTAGGGTACGGGTTAGGGTACGGGTTAGGGTTAGGGTTAGGGTACGGGTTAGGGTTAGGGTACGGGTTAGGGTTAGGGTACGGGTTAGGGTTAGGGTTAGGGTTAGGGTTAGGGTTAGGGTTAGGGTTAGGGTACGGGTTAGGGTACGGGTTAGGGTAGGGTACGGGTAGGGTTAGGGTTAGGGTTAGGGTTAGGGTAGGGTTGGGTTAGGGTTAGGGTTAGGGGTTAGGGTTAGGGTTAGGGTTAGGGTTAGGGTTAGGGTTAGGGTTAGGGTTAGGGTTAGGGTTAGGGTTAGGGTTAGGGTACGGGTTAGGGTTAGGGTACGGGTTAGGGTTAGGGTTAGGGTTAGGGTTAGGGTTAGGGTTAGGGTTAGGGTTAGGGTTAGGGTTAGGGTTAGGGTTAGGGTTAGGGTTAGGGTTAGGGGTTAGGGTTAGGGTTAGGGTTAGGGTTAGGGTTAGGTTAGGGTTGGTTAGGGTTTTGGGTTAAGGGTTAGGGTTAG